>JADMNL010000025.1:166678500-168075000 GCA_016271365.2 Neoceratodus forsteri | reverse complement strand
CAAAATGTGGGGTCAAAATATTGAAAATTACCAAAGTTATAAGCGTGTTAAAAACTTTCAATGTATGCTCATAACTTTATTGTTTTTTAATATTTTTTCTGCCAGTTTTCAACATAGCCTTCTTATCACCCAGCCGCATAAACAAGGGTGGAAAAAATGTTAAAATCCTGCCCAAAAGCTGATTTTACACAGTGACCACAAATCACCCTTCATAATGGATTTGGATAATTTCACATTCCTTGTTCATGAGGTGGGGTTCCTAAAACCATGTCAAAAACCTGATGTACAAATATTAAAAATGACAAAGTTATGAATAAAAGTTCAAACCCCATTGAAATACATTAAATTGGACTTACCTTATTTTCACCAGTTCCAGCAGCAAGATGAGTCTTTGATTGAAAGTGAATCTATGTTGTGGGGCATGTGAGGGTGAGTGAGGGTGTGTGGGGATGTGTGTGGAGTAGTGGGTGCTGAGTTGGGGGTCCAAGGTGGGTGGGGATTCAAGTTTCTGATCCCCAATGGACTTTTTTCAGGTTAAAATAAAAAATTAACAAGAGATGTTTTTCTTTATTTTGGGGAACCCAAGCTGACACTAGGGACTGGGTACCCCAGTGTCAGGATGATGTTCGGTGGTACCAGGGGTAAGCACCCTGGTGCTGCCATATATATCAGGGGATGGGGCAGGCGATGTGGAGGGGGTCAAGAGAACTGCTAACTGAGGTGGGCACCCCGGTCTGCTTATTATATATTTTTTAAATATATATAATAAAGAAACATTGGTAAATGGGTTCAGGTGACCTGGAGGGGAGGGGGGGGAGAACGAAGTGGTACCAGAGTGGGCATCCCAGTCTGCTTAAGGAATAGATTACATAGCTAGATTAGAAGTAGATAGATAGATAGATAGATAGATAGATAGATAGATATAGAAGACAGACAGACAGACAGACAGACAGCTCAATCGATCAGGGTTTGGTGGCTCATTGCTTCAACTGAAGCCGGCAGCATAACTCCAGCTGCAGCTTCAATATTCAAGAAAGTTCCACTGTTCTCACAAAGAAGAATACAAAACAAAATAAGTTCTTTCATATTGTCCTTTCATATGAGGCCCTGCTAACCTGCTGCCTCATGACTCCAACTATGCTTCACAATTCAAGAAAGTTCTGCTCATGGCAGTTCTTTAATGAGATCTCATGAAAGAACAATAGTTCTTTCACATGACCTCATTAAAGAACTGTAAGCTTACCTAAGTGTCAGCCTCTTCTTTTGTAAGCCAAGATTCCTCTTTCATGAGTTCTTTTGTGACTCATTAAAGAAGAGATTTGACTTACAAAGAACTATGAAAAAATGAAGTTCCACACTCTTTTTGGTGAGCTGGGAATTCTCTTTCATGAGCCAACAGTCTTCTTTCATGAGACTCATGAAAGAAGAAGTTGAACTCATGAAAGAAGAATCAAGACCTCTACGCTAAGACTTCCACCTAGGATTTTAGGGATGTCCCAAAACCATATTTAGGGGTCTTTTTCAAAAATAAACACAATAATCTAGCTAAATGGGTCCCATTCAGCTAGATTCATGTATTCATATTTGATTTTCTCAGGGCACAATTTTTATGGGTTTTCTTTTTTTTAAGTAAAAAACATTTTTTTCTCAAGCAAGAAGAATTTGGCCTTACAAAAGAAGATTATTTTTTCATGATCCAGAAATTCTTCTTTTGTAGAAGATGTATAAATGAAAGACCCTACTAAGCATGCTCAGAACCAAAATTTAAAATCCTTGTAATTTGGAATGGATTCATATTTTTTCACCAAATCAAAAATAATGCACTTTTCTAGAGCAAGCCCTTTCTACTCTGAAAATTTCAGAACAAAATTCCAAACCATCTGGGCTGTAGGTGAGAGCAAAAAAACCCACATAAACCCGGTTTGTTTACCTTTTACACTATCTGGATCTCAGAATCCAGACATCTGACCATCGTGAAACTTCAGAAATGATGACACCTTGAACCTCCCCAAGGCCATGTATGCAAAGTATCAGTACAATTCTATTGTACTGGAAGACTGGAGAAAAGCTATTAAGGTGCAAAGTTAGGGGTTTAACATTAAATATCCTACTCAACCATAACTATAGAGCGCTACAATGCTCCTATTATTTATTTATAATGTATGAGGAGCCTATTACTGTCTGAATTCAGACAGTTTACCAGTGTTATGGTATTGATGTGATGTCAAGGGCTGTTAACCCATCTCTTGACTCTGTTACATCGATACCATAACAATGGAGAATGCATCTGCATATACGTAGCTTTAAATCTATGGCTCCAGATGACCAGCTGTGGTGGTAGAGAATTGCCCTAATGGAGAGTGGCACTATGGAGAAATCCTGTAGCTTTTATAGTGTATTTGCCTCATACACTGTAAAAGCTAATGGATGAGCAACAGTCAATAACTGCACTGAAATCGCATCTCATGGTTTCCATGACAACTGTAAACCTCTCGAGCTGCGCTCTCGAGGTTTACCTAGTTGCCATGGAAACTGCTTGATGTGATTCCAGCATGGTTATTGTCTGTTGCCCATCCATTATCCTCAATAAATGAAAAAGAGAGAGAGAGTGTTTGAAAAAAATAAAACAGAAATAGGGATATGAGTTAAATTGTGTTTTAAAATGGTGTTTTCAAAATTTTCTCAGAGTGACAAACTCATTTATGACTGACATTTAAAACAAATAGATCACTGTTACTTTTTCCTAAAGTCCTTTTTCTTTTCCTAGTTGGAAGTGTTTTGACCTGACAGTTCTAGGTTTAATGTGTAGAGCAGCACTTTACCTGGAGGCTGACATACTATATCTACTTATAAAATTGATACAGAGAGTGCTGACTGCTGATTGGCTGAGAGGCTGGCACCTATACATTTACCCCGGCCAAACTCACATGGGAAAAATATTACTGGGGGCAGCCTGCCTGCCTATCCACATACCACCCACTAGTGGGCACACCTGTGCATTATTACTTACACATCAGCAAGTCTGGGGACTATTTCTACCCTTAAAAGTAACATTATGCTTTAAAAAACACATTAAATTATTCTGCAGTCTTTGTAAATTTGTAATCATAAAACCCATTGTATAAGTGCAATAAGAAACTCAGGGTGTGATTTAGGCTGAGATAAGTGCACTTCCAGGAATGTGAGGCCTTCCACCTGCGGTGTTGTGCCCCACCATGCCTCTGGACATGCGGTTATTTCAGCTTAATTCATCCTGTCATGTCTTATTGCTTACTTCCATTACCTTTCATACCTCCTCTGCATTGTGACCTCACTGGAGGTCCCCAGGCAGACTGAAATCTTAGGGGATCAGACTTTCGAGGTGGCTGCACTGATCCTCTGGAACTCATTACCAGGGCACCTGAGGAGGCCCCTCCACAGAAATATTTAAGAGGAAACTGAAATTGTTTCTATTCAATGAGCCTTTAGGGATTAAGTAAAGCTAACCAGCATTATCAGTGTTATTGTTTTAGAATATAAGGCATATAATATGTACTAGATTTTATCATGTTTGTATTTATTAAATACTAGATGTAGGATTAATTATTTATGGTTTTAATTCATTTTAGATGTTTAATCATTGTTAAACACTTTGATACAAGTAAATTGCACTCTATAAAGACTATTATTATTATTATTACAGTATTATTATAGCTGTTCATGATGTATATGTTGTAAAGGCACCCTAAGCCTTCAGGGAAGGCGCCTCAAATAAATAAAGTCTGCTATTACTGCTATTCACTGACTGTGACATCACATAAACATGAAGAGATATTCACTTTCTGCAAGACTGGTCACTAGTGATGTCCCAGTGAGTGAGATCATAGTACTGATCATCACACATGAAAGGAACAGCATTAGTTATGTCATCTTCAGGAGAGTACTCTTCTATGTATGTGCTGTCCAAATGCACATACACACAATGGAACCAGAAAGAGGCACTACAAAAAGAAATAAACATTTGGCACAATTAAGTTCAGCCCCTATTATTTCATCATGCAACTGACTAAAAAAGCAGAACTGAGATAGAAAGACTTCCGGTTCAGCAGCTCAACTAGCAGCAAATGGGCGCACTGAGCTGATCTGCGATTATAACCCTCAAATATATCAAAATTCAATCAATTTCTTACCTAAATGGCCACAGGAGGGTTACAGAAAGCTAGAGGGACAAGAAATCGTACTCAACAAATGAGAGGTGATAAGGAAAATCCTGAAAGTAGACATTCCTCCCCAGCGTGGTCCGGCAGTGCCCGCCAACAGGATAACTCAGGCCTATGATACCGATGAGGAGAGAGACCAGCTATCCCGAACACAGTTCGAGTCCTTGATGAAAGAGCTTAAGGATATGTGGACTGAGAACAAAACTGAGTTTAAACAGTTAAATCTGAAACTCAATCAAGTTGAAACCCGCATACAAGAAGTCGAAGAATGCATTGCAAACACCAAAGATGGCCTTCAGCATCTAGGAGAACAGTTTCTGCACTCTGTTTGCAGGCTATTGCCACAAACAAAAATGTCTAGATCTAAAGTAGATCTCGGAGGGAGAATCTTGACTTTATGGGCTGCATGAAGGGGCAGAGGAGGAGACATGGCAGATCCGATCTGCTGAAGGATGTATTAATCTGCCTCAAGGTAATGAAATTAAAATAGAGAGAGCACACAGGGCCCTCATCCCCAAACCAAAGACCATACCTCAAGACCTCGATCAATCATAATTAAGTTCCACAGCTTCAGGACAAAGAAGGATATACTAAAAGAGCATGGCAGCAACAGGAAGTTAAATACCTGGCTTCATGGCTTTTATTAGATCACGACGATCCCCTGATATACAGAAGCAAAGGCAAGCATATTCCCCACTGATCAAAACCTTTGTTCACAAAACATACGTATACAAACACCATACCCAGCTAGAATGTGTTTTTGGAAAGAGGGCCCGAAACATACAATACTCCTCAAGCAGTCTGGGAGGAAGCACAGAAGAGGGGCCTGGGGTTCCTGAGCTTACCAATCCCTCAGCCTGAAGCGTAGAGATCAGACCCAAGAATGGCAACTGGTTCGGCTAAGAAAAACAGACCCCAGCATTGAGCACTAGCTCGGAAATGATCAAATACTTCAGGACTTACTCAAAAGATTCCAGCAGTTTCTGAACATGACTTACAGCAGATGGAAGGCTGATCGACTTTGCGTGGCTCTATTCCAGGCAGAACCTGTTTTTTCCTATCGTGCTCCCAGGCCATGAGTGAGGACTGTCCGGTCAGTCGTGAGGTCTGTTCCTGGATAGAACAGCTTTTGCTCTGGACTTAGTCACCTGGTCTACACCCAATTAGTGAGGGCAACAGCACGTGAAGCCGAAGAAGATACTTCTCGCAGCAAGCGGACTTCTTTAACTTTCTTTTTTTCTTACACCAGTGAATTTTCCTGTTGGTACTTATAACGATAACATTGCCAGAATTATGGAACAGACTGTAGCACCCTGAGCACTCCTATTCAATAACATTCGTTATAATAATATATATAGCAGAAATATGTTTATGAGGACTGTTTACAGGGTGAAAGCGATAGATGCTGGGCCAAAATAATATTGTTTGATAAACCTGGCCTTTTTTTCTTATAGGCGAGGCGGGCAGGACATGACTCGGGTATGGTGAGGACAGACTCAATGTTAGGGAGAGCACAGTTATTTTGGCACTAAATGCCTAGATAATTAAACAGGGAAGATAAAGGTACCAGTTTAGGTCTGTAATTGAACTGAAGGGTTTTCCCTTTTCATGATGTCAATTTTCTCCTCCCCAGTATAAAATTCAGACACCTCCATAATAATAAAAAAAAGAGAAATTTTCGTAACAATACCTGGAATTATTTCTTCAAATGATTTACTGTGCAGATCAGCTCAAAAGCATTATTCCTCTGGTGCCAGTCAAGTTGCTTGGGCTAATGTCACTCTGACCCAAGAAGAGACCCCTAGATTGGGAGGAATGTTTTCTCTTCTACCGCCTATGTCTTTTAATAAGGTGGGTCCCGAGGTCACTTCATTTAGTAGACCTCCTACCTTGGAAGTGCACTGATGTATATAAGTTTGGTGCCCAGTTGGCACCATATTATTTTGTCTTTTCTTGTCAGCTAAATCAAATTGCATTGCAAATATGGAGATACAGGTATATCCTGGGAGGGTAGATAATGATAATATAAAAGAATATAATAGAATCAAAGGGCAAAGTGGACTACAGGTGGGGTAATATACAACTGTACTTTATATTTTTCAGGGTATGATAAGCACACATTGTGCACATATAATGTCCATGGGCTGTGGGCCCAATTAAAGCTCTAAGATTTTATCCTCTTTGAAACACTCTGGAGCTGATTTTCTAATGCCCCAGGAGACTCACCTCTCAACATGGAGCATTGAAAATTTGAATGCCTGGAGCTTTAGTCAGGTCTATGCCTCCTCCTCCTACAAGGGAGGTAGAAGGAGGGTACAGCAATCCAGATTCCCTCAAAGACACCATTCATGTGTTCTGATAAATTGATTGATAGAGAGGGAAGTTATGCCCTGGTGAAGGGTAAACTTAATGGAAAACCTATCACCCTTGCATCTGTCTATTTCCCACCCAATACAGATTTTCTCACTTACAGATCTTTCTTTCTTATGTTAACACAGTGGAAAGGGCCCTTGATTTGTGGGGGATTTTAATATGAACCTGGGCCTAGCACTGGGACAGGATTCTGTCTGACACAGAATGGAGAAGAGGACTAGAGATGTGTCTAAGTTATTGAAAGAGATGGGCTATATTGATACCTGGAGATATCTTAATGGTCCAAGTAAATGCCACGTTTTTCTCTCAAGTACATCAAACTTACTCAGCCATTGATTACTTCTTGATGTCTCAGGAGCACACTCAAATTGCCCAAAAGATCTGGACAGGAGATTTTGTTTTGTCAGACTACGCACCCATGTTCCTTCAGATTAAAACTGACCATTTATAGAAGAATATTGTCTGGAGGCTAAACATATATTTTCTTAGAGACAAAGAGACTATACAGGAGATGGGTGACCTGATAAAGCAGGCCTTATTAGAAAATGATACACCAGAAATGCATATTTCAATAGTCTAGGATACACTTAAAGCCATATGTTGGGGTAAGTTCATTGAAATTGCAGCTAGAAAAAGAAATTGAGGAAAAAGAGATCTGAATTATTAATGCAAATACAAACCCTAGATGAACAACAAAAGTAAAACCTACAACTGAAATTTCCAAAAATTAAAAATTCTAAAGCAGGATCTTAATTAGCTTTTGGATTATTATGTAGAACAGAAGCTTTTATTTTAAGACAAAAATATTACGAAGGTGGCCCCCGGGCCTTGAAACTACTTACTGGCCGTTTGAGAATCCAGCAAGCTAAAACACAAATAACAGGGCTCAAAACTTCACCTAAAAGCCCTTTACAGCACTCAATATCCCAAATATCAGATATTTTTGTTAAATACTACTCCCAACTATATGCAGCCCCCCAACAACCCCCCACTGACCCAAATTAAAAATTTCCTGGGCTCCCTCAAATTACCAACACTATCCAAAACCCTTGCAACAACTCTAATAGCGCCAATAATCACTCAAGAAATTACCACAGAAATAGGTAATCTTAAAACAAATAAATGCCCAGGAATTGACGGCTTACCAGGAGAATTTATAAATATTTTAAACAGGAGCCCTCTCCGGTATTGCATAGACTATTTTTACAAATATCCTCCTCATGGACCCCATCCCCCCATCCTGGAACTATGCAATAATTTTGGTAATCCCTAAACTTAATAAAGACCCATCCCTGCCTGGTTCCTACAGACCCATTTCAGTTCTCAATAGTGATTACAAAATTTTAGCTGCTATTCTCTCTCAAAGACTTAAATCAATAGCCCCAACTATTATTCAGCAGGATCAAAGTGGATTTGTCCAGGGATGTCAAGCACAAGATAATATCAGGCGTAGTATATACATTAAAAATCCTACTTTTACTTAGCCTAGATGCAGAAAAAGCGTTTGATATAGTTTCTTGGCCTTACTTAAGAAGATTCTAACTTTCTTTCAATTTCCCGACCAATTTATTAACCTTATTTTCAAATTCTATCAAAACCCACAAGGATATATTAGATCAAATGGCCATATATCCCCAAAATTTTCACTACATAGAGGAACCAGGCAGGGATGCCCAATCTCCCTTTATTATTTGCCCTTATATTGAACCACTAGCCCAATATATTAGAGAGAACACAAATCTTCCAGGATTATAATTTGGAAATACACAACATAAATTAGATCTGTTTGCAGGCGATGTTTTAGTTTACCTTTCTAACCCGGACATTTCCCTTCCCCACTTATTTCAAACACTTAACTTCTTTTCCAATTTGGCAGGCTACTCATTGACTACCTCTAAAACAGAAGTCCTAGCCTTCAACTATATCCCAACATCTCAGATAAGAGACAAATATAAGTTAAAATGGGACCTATCGGATATCAAATATTTAGGTATTAAGATCCCACTAGACCTGAAGTGTTTGTTCAATCTAAACTACTCTCCCTTAATGAAAAACCTTAAAACAGATATAAGATGATGGACTGTTATCCCTCTTTCTGTTTATGCTAGAAAACAGGCAATTAAAATGAATGCCCTCCCAAGGTTATTGCATTTATTTTAATGTGTCCTCTGTGTTGTAACCATCAGATCTCTCACGCAATGGCAATTAGCCCTTTCTCAGTTTCTGTGGCAAGACAGGAAACCAAGGTTAAAATCACATCTCCTAATGCAGCCTAAGGAAAGTGGAGGGATAGCCCTACCTAACTTGCAATATTATTGGAACTCTGCACAGATGAGACTAGCCCTCCTATGGGGGAATCCTTTTTATACAGCACACTGGAAGCAGATGGACTTAGAAAGATCTGGATCGCTCTCCCCAGCAGCAGCCCTTTTCTCTAGTGCCCAGCCGAAACAACAGCTGACACTATTACCAAACAGTTCCATTACTATATTAGAGGGCTGGGCTAGAGGCTACCCTCAAAGAAAGTATAGGACTCATAGCTGGAAATATGCATGGTTCATCACAAATCCGGATTTTACCCCTGTGTCAGTCTATTCTTGGTATGCTATCCAAATGTCCCGAGGCCTAAGGGCCACTTGGCAAAAAATTAGACAAAACTCAGCTATACCCTTTACAGAAGCCCAAAAAAATTCTCTTGGGACTCAAATGATTTATTTTATTATTTTCAAATCAGGGACTTTAAAATTCTCAATTTAGAATACAAACCTCTAACAACTATATCATAGAGGACACTTACCCTTTAATTCAAATATGGACAGCCACCAAGAGTGATCATGAAATTTCCAAACTGTATAAGTTCTACCATCTCAACAAGCCCATGTCTCAGATGCCTTGAAAATTCGGTGGGAGTAAGATTTGGGCCTCCTAATTCTGCAGACAAATTGGCCTAAAATATGGCACATGGCGTGGACCACTACCCTCTCCCAGAGTGGCAGGAATTTGTCTGGAAAGTTGCACCAGATTCTTTTTGGTGCCCAGGTTTTTTAGCCAGACGTTGCCTGGGCCATGCATCTAGTTGCTGGAGACTTTGTGGTATCATGGACGCCTCACATGCTCATATTTTCTTATTGTGCCCAAAAATTCAGGCTTATTGGCAATCTATCTCACAGCAAATTTCAAATGTTCTTAACCTACAGGAACATCCTAGACCAGAGAACCTCTTGTTAGGTTTGCCCCCAGAGATTTAAAGGTAAAGATCTTCAGTACCTATGGTCAGTTCTACTGGAGTGGCTTACAAGGCCATAACCAAGAGGTGGCTACAGCCTTGTCCTCCTACGATGAGACTGGCTTAATATAGTAAATTATATAAAGCCTTTGAGCAATTAACTCATAATTTACAAAACAAGACTGAAGCATACCAGAATAGATGGGCCAGATGGGCCTTGAGGTTAACCACTCAGATATAGGAAAACCATCCCTAACTCCACTCTATCCTCCTCCCCACCCCTTTTTCTTTGTTTTCTCCCAAGAGAATAGAATATAGCTAAATACTGATATATCCCCTTTTCTCTGTATGCCAAATCTAGACAAGTCCTCCTAGGAATAATGAGGACATTTTCAACTGAAATAACAATAAAATAAAAGGAAATGATAGCTGACCCAGTTTTGTTATTTTTTCATATTATGGTTTATTAACATGTTTGTTTGGTTTTAATTCTTCTGTTGAAACTCTATTTGCCTGTGGAAATACAAGTCACCTGTAATAATGTACAGCTATATACAAAAATGATTATCTTTGGTCACAGTTTTAGATGTATAACTGCAGTACCTGAAATGTTAGGCATTGTAATGCTTTAATATCAATTTGATTAGACTAAACTGTAATGTTAAAACATCATAGTCACTGCCACTGAAATGTTGATTTCTGGAGTGTGTTTCTCTATATATCTGGAAAAAAAGAAAATATTTTAATAAAATGAAGTATAAAAAAGAAGAACTGAGATAGAAAAATAATTATAGCTTGAAGAAGTAAAAGCAGTGGAGCAGCGTGTTGCAATTTCTTAAAGGCGTGGTAGAAAATGCTCATGTTTTTCTGGAGAATTGACTTCTATGGAAATTATTGTTTTCCTAAAAGTCTATTGTAAAAGAAACACTGTTCCAGTGAGTTCACTCAGTTAACAAAAGCAAAAAATGCACAAAATACAGGAATCCCTGTACCTCTGTTGGCTCTGAGCTGCTGCTGCTGATTATGTTGTATCTCCAAGGAAGTTTTTGCATTAGTATAAAGGATAGTGAGCTATAATATAGAGTATCATGCACGACCAACAGTTAAAAACCATGATGTGCACACTTCTTGAGGTTGGCATGGCAAGCTGATAGAGTCTTCGGTTGCCATACCAACCTCGAGAAGTGTGCTCGAAAGATTGTTAACTGTTGGTCATACATTATCCTGTATAGTGTATGGCACAGAACCAGGTTTCATTTAAACATTAATACAGGTATTGTCACTGAAAAAACATAAAAGCAACATAGTTTCTGATATTCCCTTCATGAAGGCACCATCTCCGCCCCCATCCCATCTTACCCCAAATCTTACACACAGACCACACAAGAACCTTTGCCTTCTTCTGTAAATGTTTTCTTTTATTTTTCTTTTCAGTAATGCCACACAAACTGTGTGATTCCACTATTAAGTAACTATAAAGCTGTAAACACAAACACTGCATTGCAAAAACAAGAAAAAAGTGGATGGTGTCAGGTCATCTGACACGCAAGTGCAAAGTGTCGCAGCCGTATGGGTGTAAGGTGTCATCCTGATGTAAGGAAAGTCATAGTGGAGATGTAGCAACAGGTACCTATTAGGAGATAGGGACAGGAGAAAAAAGAAAACATATTTTTTTTTACTGTTTTTGGTGGTGTATGAAATGAAGTGCATTCCGATCGGAAAGTACAAATTGATTAGACATGGTGGCTTACATCGCAATCACTCATTTCTACACACAGCAACTTTCAAACACTTTAAAATGTGATCTGCCAGAAATAAGTGCTCGCTGATGCATTGGGACAATGTGCCATGGGCTGGCATTCCAAACTGTTGTACCATCGTTGTGACATACTCAGGATAGTACAGCAGCATCCTGATGTCACAATGATGGTACAACAAGCCTGTCTTCTGATCGAAATTGATTAACAATAAGCATCAGCCATACACTATAAGGAACTAAAAAATGTTTTATGTGAAATTCTCATTGAGACATTGCTGGGGTTGGGTATAGCTGCACATATGTTGGAAAATCGCAGTGCCCTCCTCTAGCCAGCATTACCCCAGCACCCTTAGAACTGACAATGGCTGACTACGTCTGAGGCGATTCGTAACATTTGTATTTGTGTCTTTGGTATTTGTTTGCATTATAGTGTTTGTGAATTCTATATAATTTTAGATTTCAGACTTGTTTCTGTTGTTTATGATGGTAAACAACTAAGGGTCTGAGAGGTTTCAATAAAAGATGCAGTTATCAATAAAATATATATTCATGCTATTAGCAGTAGTAGTCATGTGTGTCACACCAGCCTTAGCTAAGGTCTAACAGTACTTGATTTGGTCTAACACAATTCTTTACAGGTGATAGAAAACATTGTTTTACACCTCTAGTGGTCCTCCTATTGTCCTTTTAGTGTCCATCAATATTCTGATATGTTTTGATCTTTTTATTAAATAGAGAATAATGAATGGGCAACCATACACTAACAAGGCTGTGTTTCCATCAAGGGGTGAAGACAACATATGAACCTCGAAAGCAAAGCTCAAGAGGTCCATGCTGTCATCTCAACCTCAAGATGGAAACACATGCCGAGATAATGGTTGACCATATTTTATTTTATAGTATATGTTTTTACACTAGGTGACAGACCCCCACTGAAGTGAAAACAAAAAAGTGCCATTTCTTTGTTCTACTCACATATCAAAATCAAATTTCCAGACTTTTGAAAGGTAAAAGATATGACTTTGGGCACTGGGTGGTTAGTAAGTAGCTAGGTGTAGAATAAATGAGAAATTTAAAATTGTATGAACTTTGAACTATGCATAACAACTGTTCAAAATGATCATAACAACACTTTAGACTGCGCATAACGGTTTAGAATCTGCTTAACAAGGATTCTGAGCAGGCTGATTTTTTATGCATAACAAAGGATAACCATATACTATATTAATAATCTAATTTTGTTGCCTTTATAACTATCCAGAATATCTTCCTCCTCAGCAGTTGCTACTCTGTCTTTTCATATTGCCTAAACATTCTGTGACATCAATAATACCATTCCAGGCCATTCCGATGACTAGCATGGAATGGTGTTAATGTCACAAATGTCTTAAAAAAATGAAAAGAAAGAGCAACTGCTGATGAAGAAATACAACTCTATGTAGATCTGCCAGCGTGCAAAAGTGAGATTATTTATCAAAAATCATCAAAGCATATCAATATACTTAACAGGTATGGAAAGCAAGATGAAAGGGCATTTAACTATGTAAAAATAATTTCCTGTATCTTTTAACAGTGATGGCCATAAAAGTGCAGCATTCGATAATAATGACCAAGAAGCCAATCATTTCTGAGGATTAACGACCAGTTGAGGGAGGGTGGCCTGAGCCACAGCTCATACTTATTAATATTTCACACCCCAAATGTGGAACAGTACCCCATAAAATGTGGAACAAGTAGGCAAAATGTAGGATGTTTCATCACATCTTTAACATAAAGCTCACAACACTACAAATATGAGCCTTTATGTTCACAGAGCATTATGTTAATTTAATAATACATTTTTGCACACTCAATGCTAGGGACGTTTGCTTTAAAACTTGAACACTGAATGTGGCACAGACCCTCTCAATGTGGAACAGGGGCCTTTAGTGAAGTACAATGAGGAACTGTTCCTCGTAATGTGGGACAGTTGACAGGTATGGTGCAGCTGAGGGTTACCTCCTTCTAATCAATTAGTTAATCCAAGGAAGTAACCTATCAACTTTGAGGTTGTTATGATTGTCTTTTTTACATGCCCGCTGTCGTCCTCTCCTTTGAGTGACCAATTCCTGCTGTTTCCCCAACCATCCTGCCATCCAGCTGCTCCTGGTGTCCCATTGTCCTGGTTATAGCTCTTTGCTGGGGGGCTTTCCTATTTCCGCTGTCAGGACAAAGACCAGAGCACAGGGCACCCCACGGGGTCTAGAAATGCAGCCTAGAGGCATCGTGGCTGGGAGCCACAGGAAGTGGGGCATGATCATCTGGACAGCATGCATGCATGCAGTTTCACACTTTTCTAGTTTGTTCCTCCTGTGCTGCTTCTTTTAGTGGCCCTGGTCTCCACCGGGGCAGCTACAGAGAGAGGCTACCCAACCCACCCAGGAGGAGAGCAGTCTTTGGACACTCAGTCCTCTACTTCCCTGCCAGCCCCAGTGACCTGAGTCCGTTCCCGAACTGGGTTGCGGCATGGTTCGAGATGTGGGATCCAGCGCCTCAAACCTCTGTGCCACCGAGCTGGCTTGATTATAATTCTAATCAAATAACAACTTTTCTTTTTACCTTTTCTTGTAACTTACATACAGTTTTTGAGCACTGTAGTGTGAGCTGTGTGTGCCTCACTATGTAACAGCAGCCAGACTGGTAATTTCTAAGACATTAATGGTCGATCCAGTGGCCAATCAGGAGCCTCGCTAGACTCATGAATATTTATTTAGAGTTATAATTGTGTGAATGTATCCCAAATAGTATTTTTTCCTGTAGCCCTATTGGCTGCTGAGCTACTGTTTTTCTGGCAAAGTCTGACTGCAGCCCAGGGAAGAACCTGTTCCTGTGTCAAGTGGTTTCATTCAAGCCTGATGCACAACCAGATAATACAGGCTTTGGCCTCCCATAGCACTCAGCTGAGCCCCTCTGTAGTGCAAGCAGCACTATACCATTTGTAATAGTTATAGGAAGGGGTCTATTTAAAAAAAAAGACACAAAACACATATTGCAGTCTTCCCTCTCACTTCCTAGTTGGTGACAAACGTAGCTTTGCCTACAGTCTGAGAGTGTGTTGTGTTGAAAAAGTGTCCGTTGGTGTCTCTTCTGAGATTTCCCATGCACCACACATGAGATCCATTTCTGTGACTATGACCATCCTGTGCTACCTGTTACATTGTGTTGTACCACATTGGCTGATGTTAACAATATGCTTATTGATTGTAATCATTCACTGTATGAACTTCCCTGTAAACCTTGTCAAATGGTATGTTGTCTGCCTTACTTTATCCTATGTTTTTACTGTTGTCAACATTGTACTTATGCCCAGGTCCATCTTAAAAATGAGTTCTTCTCAATGATGTTTCGCCTGGTTAAATAAAAATAGATTGATTGATTGACTAGACTCTATTTTCCCTGCTCTCAGACTGACAAATCAAGGACTCCGCTCCAAGGACAAAAGACAGTTTGGGCACTCCTCTCACTCTCCTTCATACCAAATCAAGACTTAAAAAATCAGAGACAAAGGGATAAATCAGGGACAAATCTTAAAAACTGGTGCTATCTACTATATATTGGGTAACAAAAGAAAGAGAGCTAGTGATAGTTCATGCGGAGCAAACAATGTACTACAGCAAAGTGCTCAACAGGTTAAACAAGAATTTGTCAACATAACTAATAAAATCATGGACCTTGAAGGTGAATTAATATTTTCTGAAATTCTCCCCATTCTAAGGGTAACCTATGAGCAAACATGCAAAATCAAACTAATCAATAACTGGCTAAGGCAATGGTGTTTAAAGCAATCATTAGAATGCATAACTCATTGGGAAGAATTTGCTGACAGAAGTCATCTCTATAGTAGGAATGGGCTTCATCTTAATAAGTTGTTGTGTAAACCCAGTGTTTTAATTTACAGAGGAAATTAAAATGAAACTTGGCAAAAACATTTAGACTTTATTTCGCAGTCGCCATTATGTTGTTTAAACACTCTTGGTGTGTAGGGTAAACAATAAAAATAATAATAATACAGATTTTTGTGTCTCGGAGTCTGCCAAGAAACATTTGTAAACAAGCAAAGAGTACTAATAAAGTTTATTATGCTACTTATGCCAAGCATGTGACAAAGAAAATCACAAGGGAGATGGGTTTCTCACCACTCCTGAAGAATGTACATAATCTCCAGAATTGTAGATCTTAGGTTCTCTAAGATCTTGTTTTATTCTCCCGTTCCAGCTCTCTTCTAGAGAAGTTACAGTAGTGTCTCGAGAGTGCTACAATGGGTTGCGGACAGCTAAATACTACAGATAACAGCATAGCAACAGAGATTACAACATAGTTACAGATATAAGAAACAATATGTATTGGTCCTAAGTCATTCTCAATTGGATAATGACTTAGGAGACAGAATTACTAATGAGTATCATATGAGACAGAATATGCTTTTATTAGCATTATAGCTTGGACAAAAGAAATGCTGACGGTTCAAATTACATTTTTTTGCTTATGTACAATATAAAACATAGAGACACAACAAAGGCCTTTTGTCTCTGTCAGCTTGCTTAGAGACAAAGAGAACTGCTGTCGGGCGTATTTGCCTGAGTGTAAAATACACACTACATATAATTATGAGAATATAAGTATACAATAATCACTGATGATTTTTTTGAGTCATTTTATCAGTGATTAGGTAGATAATATATGGAATATTTATAAAAAACAAACATAATCTAGATAAATGTATTATAGTGAGGTATAATAAATTATGCATGACAATATTAGCATATCTTAGCAGCAAAGCACATTCATAGCACTCATATCTATATATAAGTTCAAAATAGCAGTATCACAGTACAATAGACCAGGAATACAGTGTGAGGTGTATGTGAGGTGTATGTGGGATGATAGGGGCATAACCCAGGCGTAACAAAGCAAAGAAGTCATCTTTTGGGGGAAAACATAGCAGCCTGAATTGCTAAGCATTTAAACTAGTATGGAGGGGGGAGGAGATAAACATTACCCTACCTAGTATTGTAATGCACTCAAATAACTACTGTCAACCTAAACCAGTACCCAAGGTTACCCGTGCCATTTGTACAAATAATTGTAACCCAAATAAAGATGAGGACACAAGAAAATCAGGAAAGTACTTAACAAATGCAGTACAAGAGAACAGAGAATTAGGGTCTTATTATTAAATGCAAGAAGCCTCCGAACAAAATGGATGAATTAGAACATACCTTAAAAACCATGGGTGGGATATTCAGAAGGGTTGCGATGGCGCAACTCACTATCTTGTGATGCGATATTCAAGAGGATTGAGCCTGGCACAAATCCTGATGCACGAACACATAAGTAATGTATGGCGCCAGGTGGAGGCGTGCCCATGCACTCTGCACATCCCGATATTCAGCCGGGATGTGCTGAGCCCATCATGTACAACCCCTACTTGCGCTGCACACAGGTGAGCAAAAAAAGAGCAACAGCTGGCCACCCACAGGTGAGCTGCCATATTGCAGGGTGCAACATGGCAGCTGTCACCGTGGTGGCTACAAACTCTGGCGGCCCCTTGTGGTGGCACCCCATGCCTGATTCTGGCTATGTAGATAAATCAATAGTCCTATATCCTGGTGGTCAGTGGACCACTCCCACAGCCGATCGCTGGCATATGTAGTAAAATTAATTGTCCTATATCCCTGGTGGTCCAGTGGACCGCTTGCGCTGATCGTGGGCATATGTGATAAAATTAATAGTCCTATATCCCTGGTGGTCCAGTGGACTGCTTGCATCCCAATCGAAGGCATATGTAGATAAATCAATAGTTCTATATCCCTGGTAGTCCAGTGGACTGCTCGCAGTCCGATCACAGGCGTTAGTAATAAATAATGACACACCAATCCAACCATGGTGGTCAGCGGTACCCCCCTCTCACCCGCCACTGAGCCCCCCGCCAGCTCCCCGGTCAGTGGCGGGCGGCAGCTTCCCACCTACTTGCTGCCCTGCTGCTGCCAACTGACTCCGTACGGTAGGGCTGTATGCCCACTGGTCCACAGCATGATCCAATGGGTGTGCAGCCCGTACCGTACTACACAGTCCAGATATGTGATCCATTCACATATCTGGACTGTGTAGTACGGTATGTGCTGTACGCCCATTGGCTCACGCTGTGGACCAATGGGCATGCAGCCCTACAGTACGGAGTCAGTCGGTGGGTGAGGGTGGCAGCGGGTGCAGAGCTGCTGCCGCCCGCTGATCGAGGGGAGGACGATGGGGCTCCGGTGGGCGGGTGGGGATGGGGTACTGCTGGACCACCAGGGTTGGATTGGTGTGTCATTATTTATTACTGATGCCTATGATCAGGCTGTGAGCAGTCCACAGAACCACCAGGGATATAGGACTATTAATTTTTCTACATATGCCCGCGATCGGGCAGCAAGTGGTCCACTGGACCACCAGGGCTATGGGACTATTTATTTTTCTACATATGCCCATGATCGGGCTGCGAGCAGTCCACTGGACCACAAGGGATATAGGACTATTAATTTTTCTATATATGCCAGCAATCGGGCGTCGGAGCCTGTTGCCGCCTGTGCAGGGGGCATCGGTCCCCGATGGCTGCAGCCTGGCAGGGTGCCAGGTGCAAGTCACCGGGGATCAGTGCACCTGCATGCAAATGGAGCCATAATGACATGCAAATGGACCCATTTGCGCCTTACATACATTATGGCCCCATTTGCATGTGCACTTTTGAATATCACGGTGGTTGCGTCTATCACAATGGCACTTACATTAGTGCATCCCCCTGCTCCCTCTGGCCACTGGCGCTGGTGCAGTGCTGCTGCACCATGCGCTGCTAGTGGCAGGTGCGATATTCAACGTTGCTGTGCCATGGCGCAGCTCCGTTGAATATCACCCTGTCCACACCCCTGCACATCCAAGTTGGGCTGCACCCAGGCTTGCGCCACAGCCTGGTGCAGTCTGAATATCCCGCCCCATGAAAATTAATATCTGTGGAGTCACTGAGACTTGGTTTTCAAAAAATGAATGGAACACCAACATGCCAGGTTATGACATATTCCTAAAGAACAGGAAGGATAAGAAAGGAGGTGGGGTAGCACTGTTTGTTTCAGAACATCTTAAAGAATAACAATTCTACCCGTACCAGTCTAACACAGAAATATTATGGGTAAAATTATCATTAGATAATAATACTACTACAATAGATCTGGCTTATTTCTCCCCAACCAGCAAAAGCTGAAAACCAGCTTTTCTTAGATGAAATAGAAAACACTGAGGTTAAAGGTGACTTCTTACTGATGGGGATTTTAATTTCCCAAATATAAATTGGTTAAATTACAAAACCAATGGACAGCATGAAAAAGTTTATGATTACCTTACTACAATGCTTAGAATAATTGATAAAACTCCCTACTTGGAATGATAACATATTAGATCTGATTTTAACCAATATTAAAATCTCTGCTCAACACCTGAAATGCTGCCCCAGTGACAGTGACCACAACATGGAAATTTGCTAAAGCTGATTATGCTGAGATTAAAACATATCTCAGTAAAAGAACTGGAAAGAGACCCTAAACTAATGCAGTCTTGAAAGTGTATGGGAGCATATTAAAAGGAAATTGATTATTGCACCAACACATTGGGTACCTTTGAGAACCAAATATAAAATAATAATCAAAGTTCCTCCCTGGTGGAACAGGAAAATAAGAAATTAATAAACAAAAAAGAGCATACTGTAAATATAAGCAATCCAATAAGGAGGATGACCTGAATAAATTTAAACTTTTAGCTAAGAAAACTAAAAAGCAAATCCGCGTGCAAAACAAAAATTAGAACTAAATCTGGTTAGGAAAACCTGAGATAATAGAAAGCAGTTCTATAGTTATATAGGAATAATAAAAGGAGCACAGAATGGAATTGGTCTGCTAGCCTCAAATAATGAAATATGGAACCATGAGGCTGATATGACTGAGATACTAATACATACTTTGCAAGTGTCCTTAAAACAGATAGTAAAGTTGAGTTAGACACCATGTACACACATGGCCCCTTAATCACCTTCACTAAACAAAAGGTTCTGGATGCCATTGGGCAGTTAAAATTGGATCACCCCAGGACCAGATGGTATAAGCCCATATTTTATTAAAAAGTGAGCAATGAGCTTCTAGGCTCATTAACTGTTTTATTTAACACCTCCATTAGTGAAGGTAAAACCCTGGAATCATGGGGGAAGCTAACATCACTCCAGTTTTTAAAGGGGGAAATAAACAAAATGTATGTAGTTATAGACCTATTAGCCTTACATCAATCATTAGTAAATTACTCGAGAGATTAATACAAAACAAAATACTTGACCATATAAACAATATACTGGTGGACTTGATATAGCACAACACGGATCTACACCAAGTCAGTCATGTTTAACCAATTTAATAACTTTCTTTGATCCAGTCAGTGAAGCATTGGAACAGGGACTCCCAGTTGATGTAGTATTTTTAAACTTCGTCAAAGCATTCAACACAGTCTCCCATAAAGTGTTATTAGAAAAACTATTTAAAATAAATCTAGATGGCAAAATAATAAAATGGATTGATTCATGGTTGCAAGGCAGACAGCAAAGAATGGTTATTAGAGGTATGAATCCAAATGGGCGCAGGTTACGAGTAGAATACCCCAGGGCTCTATCCTGGGTCCACTACTATTTAATATACTTATTTCAACCATGCAAACCAGCAGCGGTATCTGATTAGCAAATATGCAGATGACTGCAAAGTCGAATGTATTGTAAACAATACTGAGCCAATCAATAATCTGCCAAACAACTTAAATAAATTATGTAGTTAGGCAAATCTTAACAAAATGAATTTCAATTAACAGAAATGCAAGGTAAAGCACATGGGTAAAAAACAATATTAAGGCACATTATGTAATGAGCGGTACACAACTAACAACCACCACGGAAGAAAAAGATTTGGGTGTTACAATTATGGATAATCTCAAATTTGATACACACATCAATAATGTGGTTAAAAAATGCTATGGCGTTTTTGGCTGTATCTAGAGGCATATAAAGTAGACATACAGAAGTTCTACTACCTTTATATATCAGTCTTATTCTACCTCACCTGGAGTATTGTGCCCTCTCTACACCCAGCGCTGTGGGAACAAAAAATGGTCGAGAGAGTCCAACACAGAGTCACAAAGAAAATTAGTAGTATTAAAATAAAGGTTACAGTGATAAATTAAGAACTCAACCTGTATTCCTTACAATAACAGATCACTCAGTGGGGACCAATTTTATATTTAAAGCATTTCAAAACAACTCACTGCTTGCTACCATTTGTCTCAAAAAACAAATAACACATAATAACACTAGGTCCCATAATTTACAACTTAAGACCACTGTGAGTAAAACAACTAGGAGGGAAAGATTTTTTACACAGAGTTTCACCTATATGGAATGCACTACCCAAGATATGTAGTGATGAGTAAGACAGTGGAACAATTAAAAAAAAAATCTGGACAACCATATGGATAAAAATAAATTTAGCTTCCATCACAAAACCAGTGGTGGTGGGTTTGTAATGGGCCTCTGGATTTAAGAACCTGTACAGTACTATGCAACTATGAGATGCTGGTACAGTATGGAGGATAATGTATGGGCAGACATATGCAACAAGCCTGTGTCTGCATCGAGAGATTTTTATGGTGACAAGGAACTTGAGGTAAAGCTTGAAAGGTGCACTGGTTGCCATAGAAAACTCAAGATGAAGACACAGGCTTGTCTGTGTATGGATGCCCACATTATCTTTATAATAGTATATGAGCCTCCATGTCCATTTCAGAGACTCCGCTTTTTCAGTGAACTGGGGGTTGGGGTAGCAACTGAGGTTAGCTGCAGGATCAAATTACTGGTTCAGTGTACTGCAGTTTTCTGTAAGTTCCAGTTAAAAAAGTAGCTTCCAGCTCGACTGGATAGAGGAAAGCAGCAGTGTAGCAGCATTCTAAGTTGTGCTGCAGTAGTGACATCATTACTGCAGCACGTGACCATCCACAACAAGGCTGTGTTTCCATCGAGGGTTGATGACATCATAAGAGACATCAAGAGCTGCTCAATTGGTCTCGCTTGATGTCATCAACTCCCGAGATTAAACACAGCCTTAGTTGTAGTTGGCCATCCATCCACTGTTTTATATAGTATATGGTTAGAGCTTATTTCTTTTTGTTCCATATTTTTTTTTACTTGCAGGTTACCTTCTGCCCTGGAGCTGCTTCTACTGCCACTGGCTCCTACTTCTTCCCACTCACACTTGCTCCTGATGTCTCCCCGCTCCTGCTCGCTCCTAGTTCTCCCCATTCCTGCCGGCTTCAGTTTTTGGCAGTCTTTATTTATAAAATAAGATAAAAAAAATCACTTTTGTGACACGGAGCCCCCGTGCAGCTCCCACTAGCTCCTACTAATCCTGACTCACACTTGTTCTGATGTCTCCCGCTCCCATTTGCTCTGAGTTCTCCCACTCCAGCTTCAGTATTTAGAAGTTTCTATTTTTAAAGTAAAATAACAAAAATCAGTTTTGTGACACATATCTGTGAGAAGCTCTTTGTGTCAGACAAGATGGATCTACTGATGGGCTCTTACCAAAATCGTGCCATACGTTTCCGATCATTTTCCACTTGGAGCTAGTCGAGTGAGCCAATCAGGTGGCAGGCAAGGCTGAAAAGTTGTTGTACTATCAATGTGACATCAGAACAATAGTACAACAACTTTTTGACCTTTGAACTGTCCTACAACAAGATTTTGCAAGCCACAGATTTTGATCCATAATAAGCCCTAACCATATACTATAACATAATGTCATTACTGCAGCGCAACAAGCATATTCCAAGCATGGAATTCTGTGCATAACAGTGTTCCACCATACACTCCATATAGGATAGTGTATGGCCTCCTATACACAATATGGCAATTCTTCACCTGAGTGTTTTTTTTTAATGACAGCTGATGACCATGAGAACGAAGCTCAAGAGGTCCCTCTGCTGTCATAGAAAACATGAGGGGGAAGAGTTGCTGAGTTGTTTGGGAGGCCATACACTGTTCTATATAGTGTATGGTGCCCCAAAACAGGATCACTTACATTTTTTGGCCAGCGTCCGTCACAAGAGACCCACACTCCTGGTCTCTCCTGCTCGCAGGCCAGCTCACATGCAGGAGTTGCCAACTGCCCCCGTACTATGAACAGTGCTGGTGGTGGGGCGATTACATTGTGACATCCTCACTAATGCAGAATTATTTTTGCGGTGTATGGATTTCCACACAACTGCATTCCACCATACACTATAGGGCTTAGTGTAAAATGTGCATTCTGAAGAAGAACAAAGTCTGTAACTAGAGCGGGCCTTAGGCACCCTCAGTCCTAGCGGTGGCTGGGATCCACCTACTCACTGGGGACCCCAGACAGAAGCTGTGCAGGTCATCAGTCTTTCAAATGTCATGCTTGTTTTAATTTATGCATTTCATGCCCTGTGAAATGTTGACACCCAAGCCGTGTTTACATGCACACAGCTGGTAAATGCAGGTTTATTGGTATTCCCTATACAGGGAGTGCCTTCACTGGAAAGCATTGTTTTTTTGGGAAACTCTGCCGTTTACATGCAATTTTGTTACTGGGATACATCTGAAAAAATGTCAGTTTCCTTGTAACCAAAACTGCGTGTAAGTGCGGTAACTGGTCTGGGCATAACTTTCCAACTATGTATCAAAATAATACCATGACAACACTCCTTCAGGTACACTCATGATTAACCTTGTTGGGAGCTCCCAGAATTATAAAGGCCAGTTCAGCTCTGTCTGTAGCTTTAATGTTTGATACTTAGTGCTTAAAGTATGGTAAGATATTTATTTGGTTTCATAAGGTGCACAATCCAATCATGGCTCCCCGCACTTCACAATATTAAACACAGTTACAATAAATACATACAAAAAAAGTCAATGAATACATTAATTACAGCCTATACTGTTCATTCACAAACATTAATTTTTAGGAGGAAGTCAGGGACAGAAAAATTCTGAGGTAATACCAGGGCAGTTAAGAGGTATGAATTTTGTGCA
Organism: Neoceratodus forsteri; assembly: GCA_016271365.2. Classification (NCBI taxonomy): domain Eukaryota; kingdom Metazoa; phylum Chordata; order Ceratodontiformes; family Ceratodontidae; genus Neoceratodus; species Neoceratodus forsteri. Next base: position 168,051,295 of record JADMNL010000025.1, on the reverse strand, counting down.
GAGAGTATGAATTTTGTGCAGGGTGCCAATTTATCAATTATACGTAAAAACAAAATTCACTATGCAGAAATAATGCACTGTCGCCTTTGAGGAAGTCTGCGTTCCCTTTGGCAAATTAGGTTCTATTATAGTCGTATAATGTAACAGCTCGCGATGGAAATGGAAAGCCCCTGCGACGTGTTGCGTACTGCAACAGATGGCCGAGGCAAATTCATTTGACCTCCAATCCAAAAAGCCCCACCACTTGACTTGGTGGCGGAGTGCAGATACATTCTGGAGTTTCTTACGAGAGGAGTTACCTGGCACAACTGCCAAAACAAACACGCCGAGTGCTCGCTCTTGAGTGGATGGCGGCTCTGCGTGCGTAATGCGGGGCGCGCGCCTTAGTCAAGTAGTGTACCACACCGGCCGGGGGCGAGCTGAACACTGGGCTGCGAGGGTGCGGGATTGGGTGCGCGGGTGAGGAGCTGGGGTGAAATCAGGGCGGCGCGTGGCGCTGCACAAAGTGAAAGAAGTTAAACTGGGGCGCGCGACTCCCGGAGCAGCAGCGGCAGCAGGTGGGTACTGGAGCTTTTCTTACTCTTCTTAGCCAGCAACAGCAGCACTGTGCGGATCATGCCTTTCTCTCCGCGGGTGCTCCGACGGTGGCACTTGCAGTAGTTATACGGTGGGGGAGGAGGCAGGCTTCTATGTTTTATTATGACTGTCTTGGGAGCTGCAGTGATGGTAATAGCCGGCATTGCCCAATGCATGCAGAGGGGTCCAGGGGCTGAGGGTCTGTGCTGATTTTGGGCTCCCGCCCTTCAGTCCCACAGAAAGTTGCGAGGTAGAATTGCAGGGCAAAGGGCACTACAGTTCGATAAAGCCGACTAGTCAGGGTATCGGGAATTAAAGTTGGGCGGATGGTCCATAACAAAGCGGCGTGGTCGGGGTTCCCTGGAGAACCCGGTCTGGAGACTGCTCCTTCCCTTTACTTTCGGCGTCCTGCAGCTGGGGGGCTTTATACGATTTAGAGATGACACGGTAATATGAGTGCATGTCTTTAAGTTTTCTTTTTAATCTTTTTTTTTTGTTGTTGTTCTGGATCCTTTTGATACATTACTGGACGCACAAAGGGTACGCCGTACATGGTTTCGATTTTGGCTGATGCGCGTCAGGTTTAGGCTTCATTGCTCAAAGCTGTTTAATACTTTCCTTTTTTTTATTAGCAACATTTTGTGCAGAGACTCCCCAGGTGTATGGGTTCACACCCTGCTGCCCAAGTGTGGAGCGCGCCCAGGTGAGTGGCTTTGCTTTTCATTTCAAATCCTGGCTGAACCTTGCAGTCGTGAGGTGCGCCTTAAGTCTGAATGGTGGGGTGCATTAGGGGCGGTGGGGCCTAAGCACAGACACAATACAGATGGGGGAAGTTTCACTTCTTTCGCTGAGATACAGTTCCTCTTTATGGAGGATGCTGCTGCTGTTGGGCTTTGGTACCACACGCCCACCTCGAAAGGGTGAGAGGGCTTTACTGTCTTGCGAAAAAAGGAGAGAAAATGCAAACAAACATAACGCTTATTCTTAGTGTGAAGGCTGTGCGTTTAAACGATAAACGCATGCAATGACTGTTTTTGTCTTTTATCTGTGCTGTTCCATTATTGTCCCATCTTTATAAATATTGCGGCGCGTTTATTGTAAAGCGAAACTGAAAGCGCCTAGGATACAGGGGAATACCAAGCCTACCCGCTGAGGCATTAGGGATCCGATTGCAAACAAACACGCCTCTTGATTGGGTCGCGTGCAACAAAAACACATATACAGTAACTAAATTAGCTTAAACAGGAAAACCCTCAGCATCCCTCACCTGGTTGCCGTTTGAAATTCTGAACTAGAACTATACAGTAAATTCGAGGATGGTGATGTTGCTGCTTTTGTTGGTTGTGGCAGCTGTGCCCAGCGATAGATTCCCATCTGTGTGCCATCATCACTGAGCTGTTAGATCTATTGGATCTAGTCAGTGCCACAAGCAACAGAATGCAGTCACCACCTCAAAAAAAAAGGGGGGGGAGGGGGAGGACCTGTGCCATGTCCAGGGAGAAAAAGGATTCCAGCACAATTTGATATGCCCTGTTGTTTTTTACTGCACAACAAAATTCAATGCAGATTTAGCTATTACTAAGGGGGTGACATGATACTGTGACTGCTACCAGACCCCCCTCCCCACCAGAAAATTTGCACTCCCTTAAAATCCTGCACTAACCATGTTGAAATCTTGCATTAACCATAATGATGTCTCCATTCTAAAATCTCACTTTTAACCTGAAATGTGAGATACTGTATGATAAGCAATGAAATACTGTATGATAAGCAATGAAAACGTGAAATGTTGGTTAATAATTTTATTTGAAAGATATTTGTATTTGACTATTTTATTACAGATTTCTTGTATGTTTTTGTAATATATGGAACAGCATATTGTGCTCTCATGGGTCTCCATTGTAAATTAACTTTTGCTCAGTGAATTATTCCTGAATGAAACTGAAATTACATTATTCCCTGCCCTCAGGAACTCCCATGGCACATTTATGTGCCACAGCACACTCATGTCAGTTAATGCCTGTGCCTCCACAGATCCTTGACTTACCCCCAGGGCAGTGACGGGAGTAGTGAGATTCATTCCAAGTCTCGTCTCATCAGGAGATGCCACGGGTGATGCAAGGGATCTGGATGTACAGGGGTCTGTCATCCCTGGCGCTGGGCCCAGCTTCCTTTTTTTTGGCTCCCCACACTCTTGATGTCAGCAGGCACAGGGATTAAGTGTAGATGTGCACAGTGGTGTGCCAACAACAAGCCTGGCTAGAGTTCACCTACCCACTGAGCCTACTGCTGCCCTGCATGTGTGGTCATCTAGGTGGCAACGTGACCCCCCCGAGTGGAGGAGGGATGCCTCTGGAATGCTCATTCCTGCTCCTCTTGCTGGCCAGCACTCCAGTGTCGCAGGCTTATTCACGAAGCCGGGTTGCCTGCATAATGAGCCCTGGTGATGGTAATCGAAAGGATCCACTGGAATTGGTAGTTGAAAGGGTCTAGCACAACTGCACAGAAGAGAATTCTTTAAATAAATTTAAGGGCTGCCAAATGTCCTAATGGCAAGGATTGCAGATGATCATATTTTTATTAGTGTATTTGTGTTCCTCTTTTCTTGCCAATCCCCTTCGGGACAGCCCATCCAGCTTAGTCACCCACAATCCCTAGGACTTCATTCTAACAATACCCAGGTGATTTACCCCTGGCAGTAGGCTTTGAGGCACAGGCCAAGTCACCTAGAAGCAGAATCCAGTATGGGGTATGCAGTCGGTGGTTCAAGGTCTGTGGGAGTCATCCATCATCCTGCTCAGCAAGATGTTTTCTGGCTTTCCCATGGGACCTCTTGGTGTCCAGTGATGCAGCACATCTGGCAGCATCTCATCTCTTGCTATGCCTCCTGACTGCTGTGACACCTGGATGCCACTAGGTGTCAGGGGTACTACGGAGACACATCCCTCCCCATCTGTGAGAAAAGAGTAGTTGATAGGATGCTTGATCTTCCCATATCTCAGCCACACACCCGACAACACAAGTTTGCCCTGGAACCCAAGTTGCCACCACAGTGAGCAGTAGTGCCATTGCTGCTTTGCTGGCCAATGCAGCTGACCATGCAGACTACAGGACTACACAACTCTGATTTCTAAGTACAGGCTGTTACACACGAACCTTAGAAGAGGCAGAGCTATTTTAAATGGCTATTTTACAGCCACCCTCTGCTCCCTCCAGGCACATTGATGTTCCACATAACATTACAGTTCTCTCTGAACATAAAATTATAAAATAACTTAGCTGGACAGAAACATTCCTTAAAACAGCAGTATTTTTAGTTGGCAAACATTTTCAACATATAATTTGTTTTAGCAAAATGTATTTCTGACATCCTTACATTCATCTTCAGTGTATTTTTAGTTTTTCAAATATTTTAACCCCAATAGCTAATTTTGTATTTAATGGCTGATATTATTAAAGATGATTGCTGCTTGAAATTTTTAAAAGATCTTCCACTGAGGTTACCTGCTGAATGGACATACTAAAGTCTTACTGTGGATGTCTTAGGATGGCGAGCACTACATGTTCCTATTGGTAAAGAGCACAGCACACACACACAGATAATTAACATTTTTTTCATACAAACAGACAAGTTTCTTCCTATATATGATATTTTATCATAACTGTTTTAGATTTACTTAGCAGCAGGTTCAGAGCAGTGAAACTCTCATGAATGGGAGCAAAAGTGGGGGTGCCGTCATTGTTCAGAGTGTAGCGTGAGAAGTGAGAACCTTGAGAAAGTGAAAGTCAGAAATGGCAGTTCTGTACTACCTATGTTACATATAGTATGCGTCATAGTTGTGAACAAGTGAAAATTCAGGTCCCTGTTTTCAATGTTTAATAAACCATAACCAGTTATTACAGGGGTGCAGTAGGGCCCCTGTAGTTAGGGCTGAGCTGGGGTTTCCATGTTAAACCTCAAATTTTGCACTTTAATAACTTTGTAACCATTATATACATTTGCACGAAATTTTGCATGCACAGTCTTGTGTGGCAGGCCTCTTGACATGCCAAGTTTTGTTTCGGTCAGATTTGTGGATTGCAAGCTGCGCATAGTGCAAAAACATTAAACGTCGCCTTTTTTTGCATTTCTTTTGTTGTCGTGCTGTGTCCATATGGTTTGGAATTTTGGTCTGAAATTTTCAGGGTACATAGGTCTTGAACCACAGAGTGCCTTTGCTGGTTTGGTGAAAGAATATGAATCCGTTCTAAAGTTATTTAATTTTAAAGTGTAGGGTTCTGAGCCTGCTCAGTACAGTCATTTGGATAGCTTTCTGGAATGACAAAGGAATTTGGTCTCATGAAAAGGATTCTTTTTCTTGAGGGTTTAATCACTTTTCATTGAGAAAAAAATAATTTTTCATGTGCCATCTTGTTTTCACTTTTTCCACACAACAAACTGTCATAACTCTGCATAGTGATGTCTTCTACAGATATCCAAACATGTATCTTACTCATTGGGAGTTGATGAGCTTCATTCTGTAGTTTTTAATAGCTCCCATGGCCCTGGAACTGTGTTTTCACTATTTAAATCCTTTTTCGGGACTCGCCAAGTTCCTTTTTCGTGAATTCTTTTTCGTTCTCATGAAAAAGGAAACTGGTTCGTGAAAAAGGATTTAAAAAAAAAGTCCAAAATACTTTTTCAAGGTTCTATTCTCTTTTTCACGAGAATGAAAAGGATTTGTGAAAAGGAATTGTCTCATTAAAAAGGATTTGTAAAAAGTAAACCCTAGGTTCACAATTCTTTTTGTGAGACAGAATCCTTTTCCGCAAGCATGAAAAAGGATTTGCGAAAAAGGAATAGTCTTGCGAAAAAGGATTAAAAAAACAACTAAGTCCGAAACCCTTTTTTGAGAGACGGAATCCTTTTCCGCGACCATGGCAAAAGATTTGCGAAAAAGGACTCCTTTTCTGTGAACATGGCAAAGTATTCACGGAAAATGATTGCCTCTGGTGAAAAAGGATTTCTCATGTTTTTACTGTTGCATGTCAGCATTTTCACTGTTGTTAGAGGTATCCCCCACCCACCCCCAATTTTTACCCCTGCCAAAATGTATATCCTTGTTGTCCAGTGATCCCACTCACCCTGCCATTTCTATGCATTTTAAATATATATTTTGTTGTTAAATCAGTAGTACCCCCAAATGTATATTCCTGTTGTCTAGTGGCACCCTCCAATCCCTAAATTAGTTGCAATAATATCCCCCACTGGTGGCCAGTAGTACCACCCACCCTTTCATGTAACTATCAACCTGCAAAGGAAAAAACAGTCCCTGCCAGTCTGCTAGTCCTCCACTGTGGTCGTGCAGTCCCAAGTCTCACTATCCCCTAGTCTCCACTAGGGGTCAGGAGTTTGCCAGGTACCATATCCATCCTTCCCTGAAGGAGGGGAGCAGTCCAGTGGACCCTCAGTCCATCTTCCCTTAGCTGGTCCTCCAATGCACCAGGTTTGTTGCCGAACCCAGGTTGTCAGTGTCGTGTTTATAGTTCTACCACTTCACTGGTGGGCTGGCAGTACAGTTAGATCCTAGAAAGGCTTTTAGCTTAACTACTCTATTTTTTTTTAATTGTGTTTTTAGACCTGAGAGGTAGGTAGCACCCTGGAGTGATTTGCCTGCCCCAGCCATGTTGTCTGCTGTTTGAAAGGACACGGTCAACTCCCTTCACAGGCCATCACTGGCCCTTTTGAACTCATATGGGTTTTGATAGTGTCTTTAACACAGAATTTAATTTTCCATGTTCCAGACCTCCAAATGGGCCTTGTGCTTTAAGGTACAGGTTGGCTAGCCAGCCCAGTGGCGTGGAGAGGCTAAAATGCTGGTGCCTTACCTCCTGCCACACCGATGACCCGTAGTCGGTAGGTGCAGGTTGCTGGGGAGAAAAGGGTCTAGGAGTGCAGCAGTAGGGAGGGCTGTGGACTCAAGGTATGCGTGTGCCTGTATGTGCTCATGTAGACATGCCTGCCCCAGCATGAGGAACAGGGAGAAACTAGGAAAAATGCTCTATGTCCCCCATCACCATATGTGATGGCCCTCGGCAACTCCTGGTCTTATTTCAGGTGGCCCCCCACTGGCATAACAGTGGGAGGAGCAGTCGATGGGACTGGAGAACCCTCAAAAACAGGGCCCGAAAACAGGAGCAAGTGGTGTCAGGCAGGCAAAAAGTTATATAAAAAAAAGTACAGGTTGCCTAGGGAACCCTAAGTCTCTGAGCCATGCATGGGGGTTCCACAGATCCCCGCAGCATGCACAGAAGGGATGCACATCCTTCTACATGTGATCCCCTGGCTGTTCATGCAGCTACACATGTGGATGGTCCAGGAGCATGTCTGGGGGCATGCTCACATTCCGCACCATGCACAAAGGTGTAGAGTTCTGAGAAAGGGGGGCACAGTATATGGCAGCAGGGACCCTGCCATATCTTTTGTGTGCCCCCCCATGATACCCAACAGCTGCAGCAGGACAGGAAATCCCCCACCATGATACCCCACCCCACTGGGCTGACAGGGAAGACTGGGGGCATCCATTTGGGCACTTTCCTGTACTTTTAAAAAACTGTGGACTTGCATCTACCCACAATCCCCTGCTTGCGTGAGCAGGGATCCACTTTGAGACCTGACAGGTATCCAGTGGGATGCCCGCTTGTTTCACTAGATTCACCCACACAGCTGTGAGCTAGGGGCGGGGCCGCATGGGCACCTGGCAGGGCATCCTGATATGTATACTGTGTACCCGTGCCCGTCCCCAGGTGCGGAGGTACTCTGGCCAGGTACATGCAAATTGTACATACCCAGCCTGCAGTAATGCACAGCCCTCAATGACAGGAAATACGAGCTGCATCTTTGTATGTTCAGTCATACTACACGCACTCTGGGAATGTAAATAATGCCAGTAGCTGGATGTAGCACTGTCGTATTAAAAATACATTTATTTTTAAAATGTAGGTTTTGTTAAAAGACCCAAGCCATAATATTTCATTTATCAACCTCATTTTAGTTAAAAAAAAGTTTAAGTGCCCCATGGATGGTTGACAGAGATTTATATCCTCTAAAAGTAATGTCATTTTTTTTAGTGAAATATCTTCATAAATGTAACATTATTCTATTTGAAGAGCCCCAATCAACAGGGACAGTTTTAGCTTATATCTCCTATACTTACCTGCCTCTCATACTTTATTACTTATGAATTTTTCATAAAATAGGGTATCCGTCATGTGGTCTTCATCTGCTTTTGATATTTGTCTACAAGTGAAGCATAACCTTTGTTTGCACTATCACAGCTGGTTACTATAGTAATGATTTTGATATCACAAGTAGAGGCTTATGATGTCACTTGTAGACCAGCAGCTACAACAGACACAAACCATGTGACAGTGAATCCTCTTTTCATTCAAATTACCTTAGTGATAAAGAAAACAGGGATAGCAGCCAGTCAGTAAAGTGGCAGGGTTGTCATTCATGACACTGGTGTTCTAAGTTTGGAAACTAGTCCAAATCATTGAAGGGCCTTTCAGACTGAGCATCCCAGAGGGGAAGGAGCATTGCAGACTCCACTCTGCCACTGCCAGCTGGGTTACCACGGTTCACAGTGCAGTTAAAGTGGAAATACAGGGATGGAAGATGCTGACGGGTTCTGGCATGCGGCAGCATGCATCTGCGTGCGTGTGCGTGTGTCACTAAGCCTGCGCTTGCCAGCATCCTGTGAGGAAGGGAAAAGAAAGCAGGAAAACCCCTGCATGGTGTGTGGGACGAACCCTGACAGTCCTGCTGTCCAAAAACTCTCAGAAACGTAGCCTGTGGGCTGCTCCCCACAGACCTCACCCTGGAGGGGTAAGTTCAGGGTAGAAAGAGGTGGGTAAGCATCAGACAAGAATCAGGTGGGGCTGGGAGGTCATTCAAGCTTAAAAGGGCTGCCATGGTGGTCAAAGGGGGCACCACAGAAAGTATTAAAAAAAGTGAAAAGAACACAGGAACGGTAAATAAAGGAAATAGCTTGAATTATGAATTGAATTCTATCTAAATATTATGTTTTTCAAAGTTTTCTGAGTGAGATCAGAGGCGCTTTAAAAAAAAAAAAAAGGCCCAAACTGGCCGATTGGGGTTACTGATGTCACAATATCAAAATTTGAGTATTGGGAGATTTGTGAAATAATATCACAATGTATTGATTATCAAGATTATTTGTGACATTTCTAATTTTAGGAAACAGATTGAAAATGTAATCGGTGTGGGATGCCATGAATCTTAACCACCATGAGCAGTGGGGCTGAGAAAGTCAAGAGGTTTTGTTTTTTACTGTAAAAAGTTTGTTAGATTTTCAGAAAAATAACAACAACATATAGGAAAATAAACAAACGTAGTAAACATGAAGTCATTTTCTTAAAGGGACACTGTCAACCCCAAGGCCTCAAAGTGTCCTTAGCTCAGAAAAGTCATTTTATGATTGGCCATATTCTGTAGAGCCTGATGATGCAGCTGGTAGTTTGAGTCTGGTCCTTTTTTGGTTTAAAAAGTGAAAAACTGACTACCCACCATACTGGCGTTACCGCACCAAAACATGTTTGTTTACATTCCTTCATCAGCTCCCACTGCATCTTTCCTGGACTCAGGACCATCATCAACACAATCTAGCGCTTATGATGCAGTGGGAGTAGAGGAGACTATTGCATCATGAGTGTCTGCACTGGCTGAATGTATTTCTAATGTTCAGGAAGTATGCAATAGGAGTAGTTCAGTGATTTGAAGCAAAACAATTCTGGGCATAGCTATACATTGCCACACATTTCAGTTCTAATAAGCAAGAGGCAGATAAAACAACCAGCAGCATAAATTAATTTTAGAAAGTAAACAATCATAAAATGTGGGTTTTTACCTTAAAATAATATGATGCCAGAAAGGTTGACAGTGCCCCTTTTCTACACTTGAATAAACATAGCAAGATAAACAGATATATAGCAACATAACTATCTCTAATGAGAATATAATAAGCAAAACAGCTATTCTAATTGGTTAGCTTAAAACTGCTGTTACAAAATAAAATAAGAAACCAGCTGAACTGGAATGACTTCACATTATATTCATTACACAGTAATCTTCTTAATATAAAATCATTAAATTACTTGTTACCTAAAAAAGATAAAAATGGAGACCATATCTTGTTGAAATAATCCAATTTTCCCAACAATCCCAGTGCAATTCGTTCATTCTTTCCTAAGGGAAGGGGAAGAAGGGGATTTCCCGTGAGACAGAAGTAATCTCTCCTGCCCAAGCACTTTCATTTTGCTCCTTACTTGGAAATGTCCTCTGAGCCAATCCCTAAAGTAAGAAACGTGGGAGAAAATGGGTCTGTTCTTTGAAACACTGACTCACAGGTGGATTTCATGCCATAACTTGGCTATTCGAGGGCTTCTCCAAAACATGGGTGACAGATCTGCATGTTTTTCCTGGTATCTCTAGCACTTTCCATTAGGAAGAAAACCCATGCTTTCTAGCCTTGAAAGGGGAGTCCGGCCAAAATTTCTGGCATCAATAAATTCAGAATTTTATTTTATTTATTAGGTCTAGGATTACAATACCTTTGAGCCAGGGATCTTTTACTAAGGTTCCACGCCAGGTTACAATTCAAAGCATAAGATGTAAGTCAGATTACAAATTCAATACATAGGACAAGGTTACAAAGTGTAAGCTAACCAGAGTTACACAGCATCTGAGAAACAAAACAAGTTTTGAGGCTAGGTTACAAGGAGATAGTGGATGAGGTGTAGAGAGGATAGAGGAAAGAGAGAGAGGAAGAGTAGAGGGGGCAGAGAGCTATAGAGGAAGAGCACAGCCAGGGCATTGTCGTGGGCGTAACATGGGGAAGTCGTGCTAAGGGGTATTCAAGTGCTAATTGGAGAGAGAACTGTAAAGGTTAGGGAAATATTCATGGGGTCAGCTAGCTTGAGGCAGTCAAAGGAGCTAGAGGCAGTGAGAGAGATAGGTGTAGCCATGATTTAAATGCACCAAGGGTAGGAGTGGAGAAGATGTAACTGTTTAGACCATTTAGCCAGCTTTGTGTCCTGTAGGCAAAGATCTTTGACCTTGTGAGGTGAGAATTTGATCGGCATATCCTCAATTGGCCTAATGCCAAAAGAAGACCTCTAAGTTACTTAGTTTAAAACTTACAAGTCATTTTGTAACCATACATTCACTGTCTGTTCAAAAAAGCCAGTTTCAGTGAAGAGCTACTGATGATATCGTAACCAGAACTCGCAACCTAGTTCTCCATGCAAGCTACCTTACAGGATTTATTTCTCCCACGTTACGTAAAACTGCAGTTGTAATAAACATATAAAAAAGAAAAGCTGTCACTGGGTGGTTGCAGGGCATGTATTTCCATAATGTCCAGATGCAAAGTACAGTACTTCAGAATGTGATGGAGGGGTGGAATTCAGTTGCAAACATGACGTCAGAATGACAAAGTTGTGTGCAGTTTTAGAATACTGCAGGTATGAGAGTTTTGAATGCCACCAGGTTGTAACTTGGAATGCAGCAATGACACAATCTGAGAAAGTAGGGGGACACATAGTTTTGGAATGTGGCAGGGATGCTGAAATTCATAACGTGATGGGTGTCATGTATTTTAGAATGACAGAGATACACAATTTTGAAATGCAGACGCCACAAGGATATGTCATTTAGTAATGTGTCATGGATGCATAAATTTGGCATGTGATGGTGATGCACGATTTCAGAATGTGGTTGGGATGTTTGATTTCAGATTGTGGTGGCAACTTGCAATTTCATAATGTGGCTTGCACATGGAATCTCAGAATGTGGCAGTGGCACAGTTCAGAATGAGGTGGTCACATACAATTTTGGAATGAGCAGGGATGAGTAATTTTAGAATGTGGCTTGACATGCAGTTTTGGAATGTGGCAGTGACACTTATTTTCAGAATGTGGTGGGGATGTGCAGTTTTGGAATATGGTGGGGATGTACAGTTTTCAGAATGTGACAATTACAGGCAATTTGGGAATGTGGAAGTTTACACAGAATTTTGGAATGTGGCAGGAAGGTACAATTTTAGAACATGGTGGAGATATGAAGTTTCGTGATGTGACAGTGATGCACAATTTTGGAATGTGGCAATGACCCACAGTTTTGGAATGTGGCAATGGCGCACAGTTTCAGAATGTAGGCAGTGATGCACAATTTCAGAATGTGATACACAATTCGGAATGTGATGATGAAACACAATTTTAGAATGTGGCAGTAACACATGATTTGTGAATGTAACAGTGACACACAATTTCTGAATGTGGTGGTGATGCACAATTTCAGAATGTGGTGATGCCCATTTTGGAATGTGGCGATGATGCACAGTTTCAGAATGTGGCAGTGACGATCAATTTAGAATGTGGCATTGATGCACATTTTAGAATGTGGTGGTGACACATAATTTTAGAATGTGGCGGTGACACAATTTCAGAATGTGACAGTGACACAAAATTTTGGAATGTGGCAGTGACACACAGTTTTTGGAATGTGGCAGTGATGCACAATTCCAGAATATGGTGGTGATGCACAATTTTGGAATGTAGCAGTGATGCACAATTTTGGAATGTAGCAGTGATGCGCAGTTTTGGAATATGGCTTTGATGCACAATTTTGGAATGTGGCAGTGATGCACAATTTTGGAATGTAGTGATGCACAATTCCAGAATATGGCGTGATGACAATTTTGGAATGTGGCAGTGACGCATAATGTTTGGAATGTAGCACTGATAACAGTTTAGGAATGTGATGGTGACACAGTTTCAGAATGCGGCATTGAAATATGACTTGAATGTGGTGAGGATGTACAGTTTTGGAATGTGGCTGGATGCATAATTTTAGAATGTGACTGGGACGCAATATCAGAATGGGGTGGGAATGTGATGCACAATTTTAAAATGTGGGTGTGTACAATTCTGAAATGTGGCAGGGACAAGCAGTTTCAGAATAAAATGCTTTGTCCTGTCACATTCCGACCATGTGCATCCGCACTATATTCCAAAATTGCCAGTCCCCACCAGATCCCTCAATGTGTGTTCCTGTTGCGTTCTGTGATTGTGTCCCACTACATTTTGAGGTGGTACATCTCTGCAAATTTCTGAGATTGCATGTCTTCCCCGACATTTTCAAATTGTATAATACCATGACATTCTGTACCTTGGTTCAGCACTGCATTCCAAAACCACCTTCTGACACGATCTAAAGTACAGTACCATGCACTTGAACATTCTGGAAACACAAGCACTGCAGTCAACCCTATGTCAGTTTTTTTTTTAAATGATTATTTCAGCTTTAGTCTCTTAAACTTTGGAGAAATAGGTCCTACAAGGTTGCTGACAAAGCGGATTAGGCTGAGTTCTGGTTATGACATCATCAGTGGCGCTTTACTGAAACTGGCTTTTTGAACAGGGGGTAAATTAGGGCTACAAAATAGCTCATAACTCATGAAGTAACATAGAAACCTAATTTTTGGCATGAGACTTACTGGAGGTATGCCAATTCTAATTCTGCAATGTAACACTTTTGGCAGGACTCCCTTTTTAAATCACATGTTTGGCTGAGTCCCTCCCACTCCAACTCCTACTATACTATCAAGTATTGTTTATTCTACTCTGCCTCTTGCTTCCTCCAGTCATCGGCTCCTTTTTCAGCCTTTCTCTAAACTTTTGTAGCTCCCACTTTTCTAGCAGCCATCACCAGCATCCTGACCAGACCAGTCCATCTTCCAAGAGGTCAGCGAATGTAGGTAGGGTTCGATTCATCTATCAGAGATGGGAGTCTGTGTCTTCAAGCATCAAGCCATTAATTATCAGCTATTTTCACCATGTTACATTGTCATGGCTTCCACTCCATCTGGCGCATCATCTCCAGACATCAAAGAAGATCCTTCAGGGCTTCTGATGACTTCTCAGATTTGTTAGCGCCTTGTAAAGATGTTCAAAACTGAAATTTTTGGGGAGGGGCGCTAATGAGCAGCGACTAGAGAGGAGCAGAAATCTCCACATACCAGACCTGTAAAGTTAAAAATAGACATTTAACAAAGCTAACTTAAGTTTTCCTGACCTGGTGACTTGAAATAATGTCCAAGAACATGGAGGAATTCCTGGTTCCCAGTAAATCAACGAGGAATATGGCTAAAACTGAAATGAAAAGTTGAGCCTAAGCAACGCATCAACTACAACAGCGTTGGGGCCTATCTGTGGTCATTAGCAGAGGTTACTCTCATAAACCAAGCCATTGGAGAGCAGGTTCTGCAGGGGCGGGGACGCAGCTTGATGTGTTTGAGTCCAAGATTGATTCGATTGCCTCGGAAGTCGGAGACAATGCTAAACGACTGTCAGAGGTGGCGCAGAGGGTCTCTAGTGTGGAGGATGCAATGCATAATATTCCAGAGAGAGTCTTAGCCCTGGAGAAAGAAGTGGACCTATTAAAAGAAACAGTGGACTATCAAGAGAATTATAATCATAGGAGTAACTTATGGCTCAGGGGGCTTGCAGAAGGAAAGGAGGGCAAGAGGGCCCTTGAATTTTGCTCCAAAATTCTCCCTAAAATCCTGGGTATGCAAGTTAAAATGGTGCCTTGAAGCTAGAGAGAGCCCACAGGGCATGAGCACCACGACCACCGGAAGGCCAACCACCCAGAGAGATTATTTTTGCCTGCATAATTTTCAAGGAGGTCATATTGACATATAGTGGAAGAGGAGCTGATCTATGAGGGATGCAAGTTAACTTTGCACCAAGATTTGTCATAGCATGTACAGAAAAAGCATCAGGCCTTTAATGAAGTGATGAATATGCCGAGGGTAAATATCGATTTTTCCTCGTGTATCCAGCAATAGTGAGTGCGTATTGAAGGAACTTCATATTTGTTCTGGGAGCAGCAAGTTGAAATCATTCATTCAGGACTGGGACAAAAGAATAAAGAAAAATGAACTAGTAAATCTCGGTATCTTTATCTAATCATTTTACACACCCAGATTTATGAGGCTGTGTGGAGGAAGGGTATCTACAAAACCGTGGGGACTCTATCATAACATGCTTATTTTCAGCATAATTGTATGGACAAATGAAGAAACGAAAGACTGGGGTGGGACATTCCATATATAAATTAGATAAGTGAGCAATTTTTTGGTTGTAATATTCGTTTGCTTACCCCAAAAGTTTTGGAACTGTATGAAGAATGGGGGAAAAAGGTTTAATGCTGGAATTTTAATAGCATGTGTGGGAGAGGGAGGCCCACGGTTGTCCCCACGAAGCCGCAAGACAGAGCGGATGGCCTACCATGGGAAGTAGCTTAATGATCTGGGGATTCCACATTTATTTGAGTTGGGTTCTCCGGCTTCACTGCTTTTCTTAAGGGCTGTTTTGTTAAAATAGAGTGATAATAGGTGCGGGTGGAGGGGGAGAGGGAGCTTTGCGTGTGAGGGATTTTGGGTAAATGGAACAAGTCAACTGAATGGGCTGCTGGTTCTATGAAAAGCTGAGGTAGAAATAATCAAAAGGTTAAAGTTTTAAGGGGGGATTGTTTGGGGAGGGGTGGCGGGGCAGGGGTTGGCACTGTTCAAAGTGGGGGTCAGTTGGTGTTTTGCAGTTGTGATGTTATTCTCTTAATTTTCAAAGCAACCTAGACATGCTGTAGCTAATGAGTAGTGAATATAGTATACATTATGGGTGAGTTCTTGAAACTCTGGGAGTGACATGATGGCGAGTGGAGCAGATGTTGTAATAGTATCATGGCATATTAAGGAATTAATACCCTATTAAAAGAACAAAAATTTTAGCTGCACTGAGAGGAAAAAGGTGCAAGTAGCAATGCTACAGGAAACACACCTCCTTCCCAAACAGCATAATAAATTGGTGGGAGTTGGGTGGGATCGTGCAGTGCATCATACTCCTCGCACAAAGGGAGTAACAATCTCAGTGAATAAAAACTTCCCCTTAGAGGTGCTACGAGTAGTCAGGGACAATAAAGAGGGCCGCTATGTTTTTGTGCAGGGCAGATTACGAGGCTGTGAGATAACTTTTGGGAACATACACGCTCCGGCAGTATATGACCCTAACTTCTTTCAGCATGTATTGGATATCTTGTACAGGGAGCAATTTCCTGGACTTATATTGGGGGGGGGGACTTTAATTGCATTATGGATTGGGCTATGGATTACAAAGGTACAGATAGGAAGCAAAATTGGACCACTAAAGTGTGGGCAGTGGGTTTACAGGATCTTGATTTGATAGATAGCTGGCGCACACTATATCTGGGACTTAAAGAATTCACATTTCATTCCATACCACATGACTCATGGTCGAGATTAGATCACATATTTATTGCAAAAGATTTATTTACCAGGGTCAAAGATGTTCTTCATAGTCCGATAATGTTGTCGGACCATGCAATGGTACAACTAATTTAGGGAGAATTACTACTGAAAGGAAGTTGGGCCAATGGAGATTTCCCACCTACTTACTGTGTGAAGAGGAGTTCAGAGGATTCCTAAAATCATCATGGGAAGAGTATTGGGCTACTAATAAGGATTCGATTCCATCTAGGGGCTTAGTGTGGGAAGCGGGTAAGGCAGTAATGAGGGGAGCTATAATCGGTTATACAGCAAAAGTAAAAAGAGAGAGAAGGTTAAAAATTAATGAGCTCGAAAAAGTTATTAAAGAATTAGAAATTAAAGTCCTTCGGGACAACAAAGCAGAAGATAGACAACAATTGAAAATGGCTCGAGAGGCCATTAATGAGACTCTGAATGGCCTTGCACAGAAAAATCTGATGTTCACTAGACAGCTTATTTATGAATGGGGTAATAAGCCTGGCCCTTTACTTGTTTGGCTGATGAAGGAGGAAAGTCCAGTAAGATTGTGTCAATCAAGGCGAGGATAACTGTATAACTACCCAGGAGGGTGAAATTCGGGAATACTTAAGGAATTCTAAATGAATTTGTACAAAGCAAAATGCTCAGGTACTGAGGAAAAGGCAAAAATATTCCTAGACAAGTGCACACTTCCAAGGTTGACAGAGGATCATCTCTAATGTTGGGGACAGAGTCTCGAAGTGGAAATCAAGCGAACAATTTCTGGATTAAAATCAGGGAAGGCAGGGTCCAGATGGATTTTGGGCAGAATACTATAAACTATTAAAAGATGTAATAGCAGGGCCCAAGAGTGCTATGATTAAAGAGGCGGGGGAGCTTCCTGCCTCATGCTCCCTACTGATATCTATCTATTGTTGAAACCAGACAAGGACAATACAGAATATGCGTCATACAAACCTATATCTTTACTTAACTATGATTGTAAAATCATAGTTAAAGTGCTGACCTTACGCTTGGAATCCTTATTACCCTTCATTATCCATTCTGATCAGACAGGCTTCATTAAAGGGCAGATGTCGTACCACAGCATTAGAAGACTCCTAAATGTGATATGGTGAGAACAAAAGCACCCGGGAAAAGCATGTATACTATCAATGGACACCGAAAAGGTGTTCCATAGATTGAATGGCCGTACCTCTTTGAAGTCCTGCAAAGATTTGGGGTGGAGATGATTTTGTTAGATTGGTAAAACTTTATATCATAAGCTCATGGCAAGAGTGCGTAAATGGAGTCCCTTGACTGACTTCCAACTCTATCGAGGCACAAGGCAGGCTGTCCTCTCCCCTCTTGTTCGCTATGGCGATTGAACCCTTAGGCGTGTTGGGTGAGGAAAGTGGAATAATCCAGGGTATAGGCCCACAAAATGGCTCTCAACATCGTCTCTTTATGCTGATGATCTCATTTTTATTTAACTAACTCAGAAACCTCTGTCCTGGCCCTGTTGAGGCTCATGCAGGAAATTGCTGCCTTCTCTGGGTACAGGCTTAATCTTAACAGGTCTGAGTTCATGTACTTGGACAGGGAAGCCAGTTGTCGGGGGACGACCACTTGGGGATTGAGAGCGGTAGGACACAGTCTAACTTATTTGGGGTTGAAAGTAGAAAGGGACCTCAAAAATCTATATGGGCTCAATTATTCCCCTATTATAAAACGGATGCAAGAAGATATGTCAAAATGGAATGGACTGCCAATATCATGGATCGGGAGGATTAACCTCATAAAAATGAATATACTGCCTAGATTGTTGTATACAATGCAGATGATGCCATTCAGTCCAACTAAGAAAGATTTAAAAAACTTGGATAGGAGTTTCACTAATTTTATCTGGAAAGGGGGTAGACCAAGGATTGCTTTAAACCGACTAAAGGCAGCTAAAGCTAAAGGCAGCATGGAGTTTCCAGATATGACAGGGTATTTTCTCTCAGTTCAATTTAGATACATATATAATTGAGTATCATGGGGGAGGCAGCTTCCTGGCTCGACTTAGAACAAGAGGGTACCAGGTCGTCTTACAGCATACCTTATACCAGGAGGAGATGGGGCCTTGGCTCGGTTACCATGTCCTAATCCCATGGCATTGGCAGTTTTAGAGGCCTGGAACAGTTTCAAGAAAAGAGGTAGATTGGGGGGTATAACACAGCCTTGGTACCAATAGCTAGAAACCCAGAATTTCCCCCGGGTTGGGAGGACACGGGCTTTGGAACTTGGGAGACTACAGAGATTAATTGTATAGGAGACTTATGGGGGAAAGAAAGTGTTCTCACTTTTGAAACTATTAAAAGAAACCTACATATACTAAATTCACACATGTATCGGTATCTCCAAGTCAGGCACTATGGGGAAAAAGTTGTGACACAAGTCTCTAGAGGGGAAATGATTCAACAGATGGAAAAATAAATTAGGGATACTAGCAGTAATGAAAAGGGTCTGGTTGGGAGAGTTGCAAAATTAGATAAGCAATGTTTCAGTGAACAAACTCTAATTAGTAGAATAAAGTGGGAAAGAGATCTTGGATCTAAATTTGATGATGGCACATGGGAACAAATAATGCTGTCTCGTATGGGCCTTTTAACGTGTAATAAACTTAAGGAGGCACAGTACAGGTTTCTCCACTTTCTCTTTCATCCTCCTGTAAGGGTTCATAAATATCACCCTACAATCTCACCAATGTGTGGAAGATATTTGAAGGAAAAGATGCGTATCTTCACTGCTTTTGGGGATGAAAAATATTTTAAAGGTTCTGGGACCAGATAAGGAAAAAGTAAGTAGAATGTGGGTTCAACCCTTAGAAATGTCCCCAATCTCATTATTATTTGGACTGGGAAAGGAGGAACATGGTCACTGGTCACTATACCCGCGTTGGATGAGGGTATTGCTTATTATAGCTTGACAAATTATATTAAATACCTGGGTTTCATGCGCAATGCCCACAATATCCATGTGGAGAAACTTGATGCTGTCCACTCTGGCAATGGAAAGATTAACTTTTGCAATGAAGGGGGGGATAGACCAGTTCTCTAGACTGTGGGCTCAATGCATAGCTGCACTTACTCCTGCAGAGCTCTTAATTTTCTCAGAGGGCTTTGGGTGGGTAGTCTGAATAGTTGGGGTATCAGAATACTGTTTGCCACTCACAGCTCCATGTAATGAAAAGAGATGATGTGTTTTATAATAACTTTTATCAAGTCTCAGTAGATATTGATGTCTCATACATACGAACTAGGTTGCACTGTTACTGTTGTAGTTCTTAAATGTTAATTTGTTTATGTTTTTGTATACATTAACCTGATTTCTGAATTTAATAAGGTGTAAGAGCTTCTTACTTTATTGCTAATTGATTTTACAGATCCATTATAAATGCACATTTAATATTACAGGTAAGCTGGCCAAACTCTGGGTGTGGAGGTCAGTCTTAAAGACTTTTGAGATGGACTGGTGCCTGTAACTGACATATGTATCCTGGTTAATGTAGCCATAGAGTATGTCTACTCAGGAATGTATGTTTTGTCTGAAAGATAAAACAATAAAAATATTATACAAAAAAAAAAACTGAAATTTTCTATAAAGGACTGGACTGGTCAGCACCTGATTTCTGAATTGCAAAATATAGGTATTTCCCATTCAGTGTCTGCTCAGAAACAGGAGCTGTTCGAATTATTCATAGCAACCAAGTCTCATCCTACTCCTAGCAAGCCTGTTCTCTAAGCAGCTTATGGCTTCTCTGAAATTAGAGAATTCATGGCTCAGCTGGCTACCTCAGTATCAGAGCTACAATCCCGCATTTCTTTCCTCAAAGCTCTCCCTCCCTCACAACCCATTTCAGCTTTCCACTCAGCAACTTCCACTAATCCTGGGACCGCTACCCCTGTCCATGAGGATGCTGTTTCAACTAATTCTGCACTTCCTATGAGCACTCCTTCTACCTCTAGTCTACCACTCCAACAAGATCCAGGTAATTCTCCTCCAGCCACTTCACCACCGTGTATATCTCCTATTCATTTCACCTCAGGTCACCTCCACAAATATATTTTAGATGGGAAGGATGTAAACCTGATATCTCTGCTTATCTCATCCCATGATACCATAGAAAATAGAATAGTTTCCTGCGGGGACGTTTCCGTTGTCCTTAAGTCAAAAGATCCCAGATTCCTGAACAAAAATAAACTATGATTGAATTCATCCTTGCTTTCAGTTTATACCATGACATAATTTGGGCCTCATTTCCCTCTAGATGCAAAGAACTGGATTCATATCTCTATCTTGTGGTCGACCTAGGCATTCGGTATGGAGAAACCCACATTTATAATTATCATCAGTCTTTTTCCACAAAAGCTGCAGCTGCACTGGTTCATTTTAATATAAGACTGAAATTGGGCTATCCTGGACAATGAGCTGTTCTGCTGTCACTTTGCTGGCCAGCAAGCATATTCCTGCCCACTATCGGCTCCTTTGCCATTTCGCCTCCACTCTGCCCTTTGACAGTTTCTGATGTCTCTTCATCTTCCATGGCAGCCAGGAGGGATTCACCAGCTGGTCCAGTCCCAGCTTGCTTTTCACCTTCACAGTTGACCGGCATGATCTCAAATTCTAATGCCTACATTCCCTAACTTAGGCAGGCACAGAAGGCAAATTAAATATGTAGAAGGTAAACCAATTTGCAATAACTTCAGTGGCAACAGGTGCTCTGGTTCTGGTTGCCAGTTTCTCATATTTGCAGTTTCTGCAGTGAAGCTCATGCTCGATTCATCTGTCCAAAAGCACCACCGCCTAAACAATGACAGTTACTGCACCCTTCCACTCCTATCAGCCTACATGCTTCATCCCAAGCACTAGCTTCTCTTCCTTCTTGCTTGTTCGTGGAATATCTTCTGTCTGGCTTTTCTGAAGGATTCCATACCGGCATTACTGTGCTTCTGTCTGACACCTTTGTATGTCATAACTTGCAGTCTGCCTTAAAAACCTGAAGTCATGCACCAGCTATTCCAAAAGAATTTATCTCTGGTCCTTTTCTGCATCCACCATTTCCTAGCTATCAGATCAGTCCTACTGATGTGGCCACTACAAAATTTTCTGTCAGAAGCGACTATCATTGACTTATCAGCACCTTGATCGAAGTCTGTTACTAGTACGAGTTCATTGATTCCCTCAATGAGTATACTCTTTCCTATGGTTGTATAAACGATGCTGTTAAAATTTTTTCATGATTTAGCCCCGGCTCCTGGCTCTCAAAAGCAGACATTTCAGATGCATTTAAATTGCTGTCCATCCATCCTTCTCCATGGCACTTATATGGCATTAAATCATGGGAAGATTGTTACTGTTTCCGTGTTCGTCTGACCTTTTGTTGCAAAAGCAGCCCAAAATTATTCAACATGTTTTCTGAGACGCTTCGTTGATTGTTGCTCAGTATTTGTCATCGTTTAGCTGTCATCCATCTTTTAGATGTTTTCTTACTAATCGATCTTCCCGATTCACATCCAGCTACTGGCATTATTGCACTCGTCCATCTCTTCCAGGAGCTAGCAGTGCCTCTGTCTGAAGAGAATATAGGACCATTTATGTCTACTGAATGTTTTAGATATCGAGCTGGATAAGGTAGGCATGGAAGCCAGATTACCTCCTGATAAACTGCTCAGCATTCAAGCACTCATAGAATCTTTTTCTGTTCATTCCTCTTGTACCAAATGTGAACTTCTTTCACTTCTAGGATACCTCAAATTTTGCAGTGCAATTATTTCACAAGGCCGTTCATTCATTTCCTGCCTTCTGTCATTAGCCTCTTTGGTCTCGAACTACACCATCATATATCCATAACTACTGCAGCCAAATCTGATTTAGCTATGCGGTCCCACTTTCTAGCCTATTGGAACAGATGCTCTATGTTCTACAAAGAGCCATCTCCAATTTTCATCCCATGATATACACAGATGCATCTCCTAATCATGGTTTTGCAGCTGTCTTGAACATTCCTGGTTTGCGGCTCCTTGGCCTCCTGACATACACTCTTGAGACTTTTCCAAAACATCTCCTTTATTCAAAATTTACCCTGCTGTAGCTGCTGCATTCATATGGGGCCATCTTGGTTTTTGCAAACTGTCTCGATCTTCTCTGACAACCAACCCGCTGTGGACATTGTTAATAAAGGCAGGTCTTTGTCCCATTCCACCATGTTGTTCATCCTTCATATTCCTGGCTACATAAAGAGGCTGCTGATTATCTATCCCAGTTTCAGTTCCCGAATTCCATCACGTCTGTCCTTCAGCAGATTCAACCATGACTTCTCCTCTTGATTCACCAATCTCATCATGACTTAGCATTCTGTCGTCAGCAAGTTGAAGCCACATTGTGGTCTGTCCTAGTTCCTTCTACTCAAGCAACTTATACCACCACTTAAAAGACATTTTCCTCATTTTGTGCCTTTCAGTCAATTTATCCAGGCTCCTTTTCCATCGATCATATCTTGGCATCCAAGGCTACAAGACTTGCAAAATCTGAATACTTCAGATCCACCTTTGATGCTAACATATGCACCCTGTCAAAATTTTGGAAAGTTATTAACTCCCTCTTCTCTCCCCCCTCTAAATCCCAAACTCCACTCATCTGTGTTAATAATGCCCTTACGTCTGCCCACCTCTCAGTTGCCACTGAATTCAGCTCTTACTTTACCTCATGTGCTGCTGCTGCACTAGCTTCTCTTCCTGCTACCCAACCAGTCACATCTCCATTCTCACCTCATGATACTCTAAATGATCTCCTTGCTCTCAGCCCATCTAAGGGCTCCTCACCTGATGTCCTTGACCCCAAAGTCTCTTCCTCTCTGCTCATGCCATTTATTCTCCATTTTCTGCCTCACTAAACCTTTCCTTTTTGCTGACCTCTGTCCCTGACCCATGGAAGCACGCTGTAGTTCTCCCACTACCAAAGGGAGGTGACCCTTCTATGCCTGGGAACTATCAGCCAATCTCTCTCTCTTACCTGTTCTTGCTAAGCTTCATGAGCACCTGGTCCACTCCCAACTCTCCTTTTACCTCTCTGACTCTGACTTTTTCACTTCCTACCAATCTGGTTTTAGGAAAGTTCACTTCACTACCACTTCCTTACTTACGCTCACTGATTCCATACTCTCAGGTATGGACAGTGGTCTAATCACATCTGTGATCTTTGTTGCCCTTGCAAAGGCTTTTGACACTGTCTCCCACCCTCTCCTCCTAGATACTCTGTGATCTGCTGGCCTGTGTAATTCAGCCACAAACTGGTTTAGCTCCTACCTAACAGGCTGGACAGTCAGTCAAAATTGCTGATTCCACCTCCCCCACTCCAGATGAATGATGATGTACCCCAAGACTCCACCCTTGGCTCCTGCTATTCTCCATATTCCTAATGACCTCCTGTCAGTGTGCACCTCCTACTCCATCCATATGTATGCTGGCGATACTGCCCTTTCTGCTCTGGTCATTCGCCAACTGATGTTGCTTCCACACTTCAGCATGACTTTGAGAAAGTTCAGCAATGGCTAAGCTCCCATCAGCTTTTCCTCAACGCCAAGAAGACAGTCTCCATGACCTTCAGCACTAGGCAGAGACTCTCTATGCTAACTAAATTGCCCTCCTTCAACACCCTTGATGACTCTACCAAAGAGGACACCTCCTCCTCTCCTCCTCCTCCTTTAAGTATCTCAAGGTCTGGCTAGACCAGCACCTAAACTTCACTGGACACATTGATTCCATCCTGAAAAAGCTGTGCCCCAAATTAGGTGCCCTTTACAAGAATCAAAGCAGCTTACTTCTACAGGCCAGGCAGGAAATTGTCCAGAAAATGATACTACCCTTCTTTGACTACTGCAGTGTAGTCTACAGTGCTGCACCGAAGTCATCCTTAACCAGACTGGACACCCTTTACAATGCTTTCTGTCATTTCACTCTGGATGCCCCTTCCTTTACCCACCACTGCGATCTATAGTGCTCTCTAGCTTTTCCTTCCTTGGAAAACTGCTGTCTAGCCCACTGCATAAAATTTGTCTCTAAATTCTGGTTTTATATGCTTCCCCCTTACCTTGCTTCCTCACAGTCCTCCCGCCCCACTGCCCCTCTCTCCCTCAGATCCAGTGACTCCGGCACCCTAGCTGTACCACGACGCACCATCTCCATTGGCCAGTCATCGTTCTTCTATAGGTTCCTTAAACTCTGGAACTCAATGCCTCATCAAATCAGGCACTCCTCCTCCCCATGGTCCATCTCGACCTCCCTCCTCAGCTTCCTCTCTCCATCCTACAGCTACTCCTAATTTCCCCTCTGGCTCCTCATTCCTCCTGATTTCCCCTCTGACTTCCCTATCTCGTTTACCAGCCCAACACTTAACTTGAGGAGTGACCTACAAGTATGTACTTTATTGTACTTCCTTGTCTGCATTGTATGTATTAGTCTGCAGTGTTAATTTGCTCCTCACATCAAATCCGATGTTTATTTAATGCTACTAATGTACTATTTTTTCACTCTATTTGCTTCTTTGTTTTATATTCCCTTTGGAAATGTGTTTGCTGAGTTTTGTACTTGTACTTTTCTATAATACTGCATGGAAATGCTTTTGATTACTGTACTCCATGTTCCCTTCCCCAGGACACTCTGGAGATAATCAGTTTATATTGTTCAGTATGCTTTTCCTGGTGAAACTTTTCGATAAATAAATAAATAAAATAAATTTATAGCCTGCCACGAAGCCTTGAAATTATCATTTGGGACCATTAAACAATACCGCTCTAGAATTCAGTTCTTCCTATATCAGTCAAATCCATCCATGTCTTCAGTCCTATCCAGTGCTTCAGTCAAACTCCTCCTACTCGGAATCCATTGAACATTTCGAACAAATGCTCCTAAATGACTACCTGTGAAGGATTTCTATTTTGCAAATTGTTGGATTTACTGTGCACCAATCTTTTGACCCTACCATAAACATCATGATCTCATCAGCCATTTGCTTAGTGTTCTGTGGCTTCCTGTGCCCCAGAGAGTTCACTGCTTCTTCAGCTAAATTTCTTATAGTCGTTAATTTAAGAAAACAGAACAATCGTTATATTCTCTTTCTTCCAACCTCAAAACCAATAGATTGCACCAGACAGTCCAGATCTCATACTGCCCCCTCAGAATAACTGGTATCCAGTAGGCGTATTGGATCAACTCATGCACTATCATGTTTGCTCCAGTTCTTCACAACCTCTCCTATCTATCGACAGCCTTATACCAGTATCAACCAAATGTTTCATGTATCACATGAAATCCTATTACAAAGACTTGGACTTAATCCTTTTGCTTTTGCAGGTCATCTTTTCAGATCGGAGCTGCATCTTCTTCATTGAAGAACAATGTCCCTGCTCATATTATCAAGAGACTTGGAAGGTGGACCTCTTCATGTTTTGAGACCTACATCCCCAATCCTGAAGCAGACCTCAGACAAGCTTTTAAGATTATCTCCTCTAGTATGCCCAGAGGAAGGGTGGTTCAGTAGCCATGGTTCCACAGAGGTTCCTCTCGAGGGTTTTTCCTGTCCTGTGTGCTACTGTTCACACTCACCATGAGTTGAAGGAGGTATATCTGTCTCTTTTGGGCCTTCTATATCGGTACCTCTACTGATGGTGAATAGAGAAAGGCCAAAGTTAAAGTTCGCACAAGCACTTCACTATTCCTAAACATTGAATGGGAGGGCTCTGCTCGAGGTGAGATGTGGAGGAATAACTCCTCCCCAAGATTCACATTTAAGTCAGCCTCTCCCATCACTCCATGCTTAGCGCATCTCGAATATCCTCCATGCCCCCATCTCCAGCAGTCTTACATACGAACATACGAAGAAGCCAGCAGAAGAAGTCCATTTGATCTATCAAGTCTGCTCGTATTGCAGGGTCCACAGCTTGAGCTAATGTCTCTGCCCTCCTCCCTCCCTCCTCCATCCTCCCAACCAATGATTCTTATCTTCCCCATGCCTATCCCAGCCTCTCTTAAAGCTGCTCGCTGTCTTTAACGAGATGACCTCTTCCAGCAGCGCATTCAAGGGTCCACCCTTTCTGTGAAGAAGTGCTTTCTGACATCCCTCCTAAACCTCCCCCCCTCCAGCTTAAGACTGTTCCCTCATGATATGGTTGTCACCAGCTTAAATAGACTTTCCTTATCAACAGTATTTATCCCTTCAAGTACTTGAATGTCCCAATCATGTCCCCTCTCTCCCTCCTGTCTTCCAGGGAGTACATGTTCAGTGCCCTCAACCTCTCCTCGTATGCCTTGCCCTGCTGACTGGCTATCATCTTTGTAGCCCTCTCTGTACCTTCTCCAGCAGGTTAATGTCCTTTGAGGTGTAGGCACCAGTACTGAACTCCATACTCTAGATGCGGCCTTACCAGTGACCTGTACAAGGGCAGTATAACCTCCTCTCCTACTAATGATCCCCCAGCTTGCATCCCAGCATCTTGTTTGCCTTTGCTGCTGCTTTCTTGTACTGCATGTGGAGTGCTTCAGGTCACTAATGATCATCACTCCCAGGTCCTCTCCTCCTCTGATGCAGCTACTTGGACTCCACCCAGGTAATACTCTGTCCTGGGATTCTTGGCCCCAATATGCATAACTTTGCATTTTGGCATTAAAACCAAGCTACCAGATCCTGGACCACCTCCCCAGCTTTTCCAGATCTTCCTGTAGATCCCATATCCTTCAGCTGTGTCCACTCTCCCACAGAGCTTGGTGTCATCTGTGAATAGGCACATTTTGCCTCTAATACCATCCCCAATGTCATTGATGAAGACACTGAACAACACCGGCCCCAGCACTGAGCCCTGTGGGACCCCACTGGTTACATCTCTGGTGCCACCTTTAGTGCTGGGCCTTCTATTTCTGTAATGCTACCTGGCTCCTCTACTAAGGGTGGGAATAGAGAAAGGCCAAAGTTAAAGTTCGCACAAGCACTTACACTACTCCCAAACATCAAAGTGATATTTTCCCATTGAATTCATTTTCCCATGTTTCCTTTGCTGAGCAGGTAAGACTAGATTGGTCCACTGAATTTAATAAAAGTTTGTATGAGAGTCCGGCCCCCTTTCTTATTCTGGCCAACTTATAAATTTGGTTCCATTCTTTGTGTTCTGGGAGACATAAGGCAGGGCCTGAGAATGTGTTCTGAGCGTCTTTCTGAGTTGTAAATAAAATACAAATTGGAATCTGTGTAAATTGAATTTAAGAGTTTCAAATGACATGAGATTGGTGATTCCTCTGGATCCTCTATAGGCCTGTTACTATAAATAAGGTTGAGGTTGTTCTAGATTGTCATCAAACACATGGGTAGCTTCTGAAATTAATGTTGCACAGACTGGCCCCTTTTGACAGAGAGAATAGCAGAGGAGGTGCAAACATTAGATTCAATTCTGGGGAGAGGGGTGAACAAGAAGTCCAAGAGTTTGTAAAGGGCCACAAGTTGTCCTTCCATCTTTAACCAGATGGGAGAGTTCCCATTATCAATTTTGTCACAATATAATACAGCTTGCTTACATATGAAAGCTAGGTGGTACTTCTCCCTGTGTGGGAGCCCAAAGACCCCTTCAGTCCTAGGGGCCCTCAGCTTACTAATGAATAATCTCGTGGCACTGTTACTCCATAGAAATTTCTGTATACTATTTTGGAGCTTGTTAAAAAAAAGTATTTTCTTATCTTAATGGGAAGGTTTTAAAAACAGTAAAAATGTTTTGGAGCTATCATCATTGCAGTTGAATTGATCCTGCCCCAAATAGATTTAGCTTTTGCCATGTTTGAAAATCATCATTAATATGCTTTAGAAGAGGATTAATATTTAGCTCAATTAATTTCTTTTGGGATTCTGATACCAAGATATTTTATATGGTCATTACACCAGGAAACCGTATCTCAACTTGCCCAGTAGCATCCCGGTTTCAGGTATTGGTTTAGAGGCATTATCTGAGTTTTCCTCCGATTGAGTACAAGCCCAGAAACCAGAACAAATGCCTCTAAGGTTTTAACTAATTCCAGAATAGAAGAATTTGGATTGGAGATAGTGATTAGTAGACCATCTGTGTTCAAAAACACATTGTTAAGGTTTTTTTTGTACTTATATTTTATTGTTTTACTTCAAAAACAATATCATACAGACATCTCACGTAAGAAATCACAGTTTTCACTACCATACATCTAGTGTAAATAGGATGGTTAATCTATACAATCTAGTTTTAGGATATGGGATATATCTTTTAAGATGAATGTCCAAGAAATTATAATTGTCCAAGATA
Source organism: Neoceratodus forsteri (assembly GCA_016271365.2). Classification (NCBI taxonomy): domain Eukaryota; kingdom Metazoa; phylum Chordata; order Ceratodontiformes; family Ceratodontidae; genus Neoceratodus; species Neoceratodus forsteri. The sequence goes on along the minus strand of JADMNL010000025.1, from coordinate 168,022,996 downwards.
AGCTGCACACCACAAGACTTTGGGTGACCTCTCTATAAATTATGAGACTCCAAACAGTTTAAACACAGCGACTTGTGCTGATATGGTCCCCATTCCAAACATGTATCCCTACATATGGATAATGCACATTAGAGATGACTTCCACCTTCAAAGATTCAACATCAATAAACATTTTACAATGTTCTAGTATTAGCAAGGAACAAATGAACATGCTGCGTCATTAGAAATACTTATTCTGATTCCCCTCATGGCCTTAGGTCTAACATCCTAAGGCTCATCGATATCACCTCCCTTTAAAGCTGCGGTATCCTTTATGCTGCGATTGTTTATTATAAACCCCTCTCTTAATGTTCAATGAACCATCAAAAATCACAGAAAAGGAAAAAGCAACCCTAACTTTTATAAAATTGATAAAAGCTTCACAGTAGATCCTAATGGTCAGAAAAGTCAACATTTCTATAAAGAAAACCTGATGGTAGAGTTCTGGTGCATATAGAAAAAGTCCTTTATTGGAATGGTTCAGGTCTCTTCCTCTTCAGATTCAGATATTTCAGGAGCTGCTGCTCGATTGAACTCCTTCGCTATGGCCTCCGTTTTCTCTCACTTTGATCAGATCTGTGTACTGGTACATCTTTCCCCGTAGAACAGCCAGAGGCGAGCTGGCATCAGTAGGAATGGGTCACCCTCAGACTTCTGAGTCTGGTCCGGATTCCATCAAATTTCTTACGCCGCATCCTCGTGGCATAAGAGAGGTCGAGAAACATGTGGATGGTAGCCCCCTGGAAATTGAGTCCACCAGATTCTCTGGCAGCTTGCAAGGTCCTATCTTGGACCCCTGAACCTGCAATGATCACAAGAGCCATTCTGGGCATATTATCTTGGGCTGCAATGGATCGTGGAGAAATCCGGTACGCACAGAGCAGGTGTTCTTCTCTGAGCTCTGGACTTAACTTAAGTGCTTTCGGCAGCCAGCCTTGAATGAAAAATAGAAGACTATCCCCCTTGCAGTTTTCAGGTAGGCCCAAGATCCTCACGTTTGATGTCCTCTGCGAGTTTTCGAGGGCTTCCAGCAAATATCTTAACTGTGCATTTTCCTGGACCAGCTTGCTGGTTGCATTCAGGGCTTTTATTGCTGTCGTTTCTGCTGAAGAGGCCATATTAATAGCCTCTGCAATCTTGCCATCTTGCTCCTCAAACTGAGTTAAAATTGATTCAACTTTACTGTCTATGGCTTGCATAGAACGTTGGAGCGCCTTCCATGGAGGTTGGTCTCCATCAAGGGTTTACTGGTTGCCTGATACTGTTCTGATTCCACAGACCTTAGTTTTGCAGCGCCTGCAGGTCCTTTATTAGTTCTTCCCATTGGTATGAATAATATATCGGAAGATTCAGCATGACTTGTAAATTCTAATACAGTCAATAATTAGGCATTTTACCCATGAGACATCCCTTTTTAAGTTTAAATCCTTGAAATATGGAGAGCCAGTCTTATGCTCGTCTGGTCAGTGATGTGCTCCACAGCACCCTCCTGTTTTTATTCCTTGGATCAAATGATTCACCAAGATCTTTCTGATGAGAGGCTCTATTGCTAAAATACAATAGTTGGGGGAGACGGGACTTCCTTGCCTAGATCCTCTGCCTAAAGGGAATTGTTTTATTAACCTTGCCTTGGGAGAGTTATATAGAGTTTTGATTCATGACATAAAACTATCCTCTCAGTTGAATTTGGCTAAGGTTTGGTACAGGAATTCCCATTCAAGAGAATCAAAAGCCTTGAAAAAGTCAAGAGACAGTGCAGCTGAGGGCAGTTAAGACTTGTTTTATGCCCAGATTACATTAAGGAACCTCCTTACATTCTCCGAACCATTTTACCTGGGACAAATCCTACCTGTTCACTCCCCAACAATTTGTGGATAACATTTTTTTATATATGTACTTTATGCTCCTCTGCCCCTGGCTGCCCCCTTCTGACCAACCTCTCCAGCCCCATCACCCCAGTATCACCAGGACTTGCCCCTGCCTGGTCACCGGGTGCAGAGCCTGCGAGAGATCAGTCGTCATTCGCAGCCAGAGGTGTTTTTCTGCCATTTTCTTCCTTCTCATTGCTGGGGTGCACACGCAGGATGGCGCATGTATAGGCATACGCACATCCACAGAAGTCCCGCAGCACCCTCCCTTCTTCTGGCCCCTCTGACCGCACTACCCTCTGGCCTCCACCTGGGGGTAGTCATTTAGCAGAAGTGCTAGCCCACCTTCCCCAGGAGAGGAGAGCTGTCCTCAGATGCTTGATTCTCTCCTCCCCTGATGACCCCCAGCAGCCCATGCTCATCAAACACAGGTCACGGTGTTTCACGAGTGTGATGTCCAGCGCCTCAACCCTCAGCACCACCAGGCCAAGCGTCGATAACATTTTAAGTCTATTTGCCAAGACCTTGGTGAGGATTTTGCTGTCCGTATTTAGAAGTGAGATAGGCCTATAACTATCGTACAACAAGGGATCTGTACTGTCTTTTAGGGTTAGTGAAATATAGGCCTGATTTATTGATTCAGAGAAGCGAGCCCAAGGTTAGTGAGTTAGTAAAAACTTTTAGTAAATATTTTTATGAGGTTGTATTTAAGTTTTGTAGCACTCCCTGAGAGACCGTCTGGTCCTGGTGTTTTATTAGAGAGAGCTCCTTTATTACTCTTAGAAATTCACCCTCTGAGATGGGGTTATTAAGCACAATCCTGTTAGACTCAAAGAGCTCAAGGAGTCTCAGTGAAGTAAAAAGTTTTCTGGGTTTAGTGGGGAGTACTGGGCTGTGCTTTGATAAAGTGTTGAGAAGAAATGTACTAAGTCAGTATTCATTTCTACATTAGAAATGGCAATCTTGTTTTGGTCATTTTGTATATCGGCTATTATTCTTTGTACAAATGAAATAATCCTTCCCCTTATGAATGCTTTAAAGTAGTCCCATAATGATGACAGGGGAGCCTCCCCATTGTCATTAATTTTAAAGAAATCTTTGGCTTCCTTATTCACCCATTCCTTAAAGGCAAAACCCCCCTCAGCCTATTTCCTGTATACCTGTGTAGTTTGTAGGCATGAACAATGATTCTCTCTCTCTCTCTCTCTTGCCTCCCCTAACTTCATCCTAATTTGAATATAAATGAAGTTGCTTCACTTTGTTTTGCTCTGGTGTGACAGCCTGTTTGTCTCCATTCCAAAGGTTGTAACCCCACGCATGCAAGGCATCATGGGAAGTTGATGCGAACATGCACAAGCCAGCAAAATTTATACTCTCATTCAGTTCTGTTACATGTGAAGTCCCTGTACTCTCTGAAAGCATTTTTTTTCTAACTCAGATATACTTAAAACTACAGAAAACAGCAGGGCATTTACTATGCCTTGAAAAGTTTCATGGCCAGCATAAGGCAAAGTCATAGGTACTGCAGAAGACAGCAAGAGCACTGACTAATACAGTGTAACTACTGTAGGCGTTAGCACCAAAACATCATAAAACTGTAGAATGCCTTACATGAGTCAGGTCATGACCTTTGCAATGGAGTCAAGCAACTTTTCACACCAGACTTGAGTACTTCCATTTACATTTAAATCCTGACAGAATTAGGAAGGTGCAATAGAAGCAATCATCGTTCATGCCTACAAACTAAATGGGTAAACAGAATAAAAGGCTGAGGGGACCTTTCCTTTAAACTTTGTATTCTGTAACAGTGAAACATTAAGTTTCCAATTAAAACAGTTACCAGTGCCAGAGGGTATGGAAGGGAGAGCCATGGTCAGTTTTCTGCAGCAGTTTTTTACAGAACTGTTTCCCCAGCAGTGGCAGTGGCCATTAAAAATAGAACGAGCCTACCGATCTTCAGCCCCTAAGCCTCACAAGAATTCAAAACCTCACCCTATAATTACCTATTTTTTATGCTATTCAGTAAAGGAGGAGATCCTTTGTCTGGCAAGGGAAAGGAGGACTTTGTACTGGAGGGGAGATATGATCTCTCGTTCCAAGATCTCTCAGTAGAAATCATTGAAAGAAAACAAGAAAGAAATTATTGGAAGTAAGGTAGTACTTACAGAAACATGTCATCAGTCAGTCTTACCTCAGTAGTGGGCAAGATTATGGAGGCACTCCTTAAGGAAAGGATAGTGCAACACCTGGAATCCATAGGGGCACAGGATCCAAGACAGCATGGGTTTACAAAAGGAAGGTCCTGTCAAACTAATCTCATAGATTTCTTTGACTGGGTAACCAGAGTGGTGGACCAAGGGGGAGCAGTCGATGTCGCCTACCTTGACTTCAGCAAAGCTTTTGACACTGTTCCACATAGAAGATTGATAAATAAGCTGGGTAGGCTCGGGGTGGGTCAGAAGTTGGTCAACTGGATGGTAAACTGGTTGACGGGCAGAAAACAGAGAGTGGTGGTAAATGGTATACAGTCAGAAGAGATGCAAGTCACAAGTGGGGTACCTCAGGGATCAGTCCTGGGGCCAGTCCTCTTCAACATCTTCATTAGTGACCTTGCAGATGGACTAGAGGGTAAGGCTTGTCTGTTTGCAGATGACACCAAGATCTGGAACAGAGTAGATGATCCAGATGGGATGGGCAGAATGAGAAGAGATCTGGATAAACTAGCGAAATGGTCAGAAGAGTGGCAACTGGGATTTAATGCAAAGAAGTGCAAGATCATGCACATAGGGAAGAGAAACCCTGAAGCCACCTATAGGCTGGGAGGGGAGTTGCTAGCAGTCACAAAGGAAGAAAGAGACTTGGGCATCATCATCACTGATGACCTGAAATCATCAAACAGACCTCTAAAGCAGTAGGTAAGGCTGGGGGTGTTAGGGTGTATTAGTAGGGTATCACAAGTCGTAAGGGAGGTAATAACTCTCTTTACAAGACACTGGTTAGGCCCCATCTGGAGTACTGCATGCAGTATTGGAGCCACACCTTCACAAGGACATTAGCCAAATTGAGGCAGTCCAGAGAAGGGCAACCAAAATGGTGCAGGGACTGCATCAGAAGACATATGAGGACAGATTAACAGAGCTCAATATGTATACCCTTGAGCAAAGGAGGGAGAGAGGTGATATGATCGAGGCATTCAAACACCGTAAGGACATTAACAAGGTGATAGAGTCTAACATGTTTAAATATAAGAAAAATAGCAGGACAAGAGGACACAGCATGAGATTAGAGGGGGGCCGATTAAGGGGGAATGTGAGGAAATTCTTTTTCACAGAAAGGGTGATGGATGCATAGAATGGCTTACCACAAGAAGTGGTGGCTATAGCTGACCCGTCGGCAGCGGTTGGATTTCGCTTGCGGCGCGCGGTGACCGGGATGCGGAACGGACCGGTCGTGGAAGGCTTGAGCCGGAGGAAGTAGGATTGAGCTCCGTTGGGCAGCTCTCCTACTCCGGGGAGGTGTGGGTTGCACCGATGCGCTAGAGACTCCTGGCAGGGCCGGAGTACTCGCGCCGAGGCTAGACGTAGGGGGGAAGGAGGCGGACGTTGACATCATTGTACGTCCCCGCCTCCTCTGGGAGAAAAAGGAGGAAAAAGATGGCGGGGCAGGACCACCGATAGATGAAGCCCTCCCTGGAGAGCCTCGCATTGCCACCGTCGCTGCAGGACCCCAACCAGTTACAGTTCCGGGGTCACGAAGGTGGCCCGTGGCCCCACCCTCCGGGGGGCAAGCCGGGGGTGACCGAGGGTCCTCAGCAGCAATTGGCGGTGGTGGAGGTCTCCGGGGGCCGTGACCAGGGCGGAAAGTGTACCGGTGGTCCTGCCAGGGGGAAAAAGCATAATAAATAAAAAAAAAAAAAAAATAGAAGTGTTGGCTATGAATACAGTGCAGGGCTTCAAACAGGCATGGGATAGGCATAAGGGAGCAATACAAATGACTATGAATAGATAGGCCACTGACAGAGCAAAGGCCGATGGCACATTTATAAGGTAGAAAAAATAAATGGGCAGACTGGATGGGCCTTGCGGTCCTTTTCTGCCGTCAACTTCTATGTTTCTATGTTATTACATGAAGTACCCTGCCACACTGGTGATACAAGGGACTTTGGGGCACTGCATATACAGTATAGTACCCCGGAGGTAACTGAGGGCAGACATTATGCTGAACACTTCTCCACTGCATCTAAACTGCCTAATTATTCAAATGGGAATTCAACTCGAGCTTCAAAATCCTCAGTTCCCCCCATCTCGGACCTCCGTGAAGCAGCTCGAGGCCTGGTAGAACGTTCCTCCCCTGAACAATCTGATATGCACTCCAGCAGAACTCCTCCCCCTCTCCACCACGTATGCGTCTTGTTTCTCGAAATTTACCTGGGACATCCGGAAGCTCCATCCACAGCTGATCCTCCATTTTTCAAAAAAGGCAGACCTCTTGTGAAATCCCCAGGCTCTGACTCCCCATTCACTAACAAAAAAGCTATTACTTTAATCTGAGGAACAGGATCAGAAGCCATAGCAGAGAGTATAGAGGCTTCTCCAGTGCAAACTCAACCCCATGCAGATCCCCTGAACCTGACACCAGCAAAGTCCCTCCTCCTCCAGAGGAAATGATTCTTTAAAGAGTTCTATACTGTTCTGTGCTCATTTCTTTTCATGAGAAAGCCAGGAGTTATCACAGTATATCGTTGCTGCCATGTACTTGCAGTATACACTGTTTACAACAGGATATCACGGTATTGTGATGTAGCTAGTCTGGGTTGATGGAGTCCCTTTTAATAGTTTCAGATATTTTCTAGTTAACCGTTTTGTTGTGATTTGCATGAATGTCTCATCTGAAATTCATGGTTGCGCGAGACAGGGAGTTGGATTTGTTTTGTTTTTCAAGTGAAGTCACATATGCCAGCTTATCCCATTTAAAAAAAATTATGCAGCAATAGTTTCTGAAATTCTGCAACATCAGTTGGCAGTATTTACAGTTTAACATTTTTTACGTCATCTATTTCTTTGCCATGTCATATGGTAACACAGTAACAAAATAATTGATGTCAGACAGTGTGGGAATAGCTCTCAACAGCCAGAGAGCTTACTGACCATGCACCTCAAAACACCTGTGGGGCACAAGGTTATCTCCATTACATGTGTAATGGGGGATGTAATGGAGACTCCTAGTGGATATGCTCACACACAAAGTGGCACAAAAGATGTAAGTGCTACGTGCAAATAACTTACTTAACTATCAAAGATAAGACTAGCAACATCAGAAGCTCCCAGTTAATACTGCACAGCTTTTAATTCACCTAGTTTGAGGCGTCCATTTGTATATGGTTGAGCATAGAAGGTGCGATTCACAAGGTTGGTGCAAGCGCTTGACCGCTGGTGCCAGGGACCCTGTGCCCGAATCATTGGGAGATCAGCGGCAAAGTCCCCGAGCTTGCAGTAACCCTGCACTTTGTCCAACCCACAACCATGTTATATAAATTATTGTTAATTCTAGTACTGCTGCTTTAATTTAGAGAGCAGCAAATTCATTTACAGTGCATCAGTGGTTAAAGAAATTAAGTGCATGAAAATAAGGTTGAACATTTGGAAAACATCAGCCAGCAGTGAGTATGTTTTTGTAGCAGGGTTACCCTCTCATTTTGGCCAGCAAAGACTTTGTTTTGGTTTTTTTCCGGGGGGGTTGAGACTTGGCTTTGCTCTCTGTATAAGATGGACAGGCTTTCTGTTGAGCGTTCTACATTCCACTTCATGGCAAGGTGAGAGAGAGGGAAATCCAGCGAGAGCACAGGCTGTAATTTGCCACGTTATCTCACCCAGATATCAAGATTTATTTTCTCCCCCTGATTTTAAGATTTCTTTTCTGCAGGCAACACACACACACTGGAGACCTGATTTGAGAAGGTCACAGTGGTTCTTTTTGTTTCCTCATTTGTCTCCTCGGAAACTGGAGAAAAAGGAGTCATTTTTCATAGTTTATTTGCCCTGGATGGCACACTTGGGAGGCATTCTATTGTTTTCATTCCTGATTTTTACCTGTTATCACATCTGGGTGTACTGGAACACTGGGTGGTTAAGTTGTGTGTCGGCTCATATGGGCTGCCAGTAGAAGGTATGGGCTGTCTTCCCCACTCAGGTGGGAGTGATAGAAAAGTGTGCAAGTCTTAGGACATGCCCTCAATCTCATAACCCTCAGTTCTTTTTTTTTATATGTCCTATAAATGGAGATGGCTCTCTGCCTCACAGGGGGTCTTTTATTTCCTTTCTTCAGATTGGTTCTTTGTCGACTTTTCATCAGTCCATGGCACCTGAAGACGTGGTCCTGCTGGAAGTGCTGCAGGGGGGTCACCTGCAGATAAGCCTAGGTCTGCAGTTCAGGAGGAACTGCTCCAGCTCCCAACCTTTCCCCCTCCAGGCCCAGGTTGGAGCTGGGTATTCTTGTTTTTTCTTGATTGATCAGTTTTCTGCTGAAGGAGAGGGACGGCCACATGTGCAAGAGCACACGGTTAGTATTGGATTTGAACCACTGACCTCCTAGTTTCCAAGCCAGTGCTCTAATCGTAAAATCACTATGCCTTAATTGGGTGTCTGGTTAAAGGGAAACCATCAGCACCAAGACTGAATTTTCACTTTTTTTTTCTTTTTTTTAACTTTCTGTTTATTCGCCTCTCCACGCTGGAGCTTCGCATCATCGGGAGACACTTGTTACTGCCCTGCTTCTCTGCCTTACCTGATATCCCCGGAGGTTCCCGCATGGAGCCGTGGTTATGTCCCCCATGCAGGCATGAGGTGGGGCCCTTGCACCCCAATATTTCTCTGGTTTCTTTGGTTCCCCCGGTGATCAGGCAGGCAAGAGCTATTAGGGCTAGTACTTGTGCCCTGTCTTCTCATCACTCTGGCGTTGTTTTTCCCCTGTTCCTTCTACTTGGTGTTACACCCTGACATCAAGGCACTAGGCACTGATGTCCACCACGCAGCTCCCCCGGCCCACCCTGCTACCAGTAGGACTTGCTATACCTCATACCTCCGCCCAAGGTCAGGCAAGCTCCGGGCCTTGGCCCCCCGGAGAAGGTGAGCAGTCCCTAGGATGCTCAAGCCTTTTCCCCCGGCTAGCCCTACAGTGACCTGAGTCTGCTCCCGAACTCGGGGTCACAAGCGTTGCAAGCGAAATCAACCACTGCACCGTTGGAGCTGGCTTCGGGTACACTTTGTACACAGATATTTTTACTTACTGTCCACTGCAGTATGGTACATTATATCGGACTGTTGCTGTTGATGTGCAAGCTGACATTTTCTTTAACTACAAATCCCAGAATCCCCTGCAGCTGATATCAGAGGAGGGCTGCAGCAGTGGGAGATTCAATAGCCTGTCATGCATTTTGGAGTTTCTATAACCTCAGATCTTTTTGTTTGCTGGTCCTGCTGCCTGTCCTCCCTGGGCTAAGTTCTGTCACAGAGGACTGTACTTTGCACTGCGAGAACAGCGGGACCAGAAAACATCTGACTGGAGCTTATAAAAGCTCTAATATTCACTGCAGGCTGTTGAATCTCCACTGCTGCAGCCCTCCTCTGATGTAAGCTGCAGAGGATTCTTGGATTTGTAGTTATAGAAAACGTCAACAACTTGCACTTCAACAGAAATATTCTGCTACAGCCTACCATACTGTAGTAGATAGTAAATAAAATGTTTTTGCACACAAAGTGCAAATAGGAACCCATCCCACACTTGGGTGTGAGGCTCTTAGTGCTGATGATTCCTCTTTAAGAAGACTTTGCTTAACAGGGAAGTGCAGGCTCAGCTGTTCCCACAAGGCTGAAAGTCATAATGGGGTTCAGGTGCTATCTGTTTACGGATGTTGTGGCTGCCCAATGCTTTAGTTTAAGGACAGATTTTATATTGAGATAAATGCTCTGAACTTTACTCTTTTGCCATTGTGTTTCCTACCAGTGTTGCTACATGTAAGGTATGCTGATGTGGTATTAGTTCAGGTTGCTTAAATTTCATTTCTAGTTTGAGGAATTATGAGAACTCATCTTTAAATGGAGCCCCCTCACAGCATACATTTATGACAGTGTTGCAGGAACTGTTGGGGCTCACGTTTGTGAGCCCTTTTACCATTCCAATAATTCTAGTACCGCCAACAGCACTTGCTTTGGGGCTCTAGAGCTGCAGTATTTTACTGGGAAATTGTTACCACAGACTTTAGGGCTTAAAATTGGCATTTGAGTCGGGGATCCCCAGGGTCTACCAAATTGGGGATCATAAATTGGATAAACGTTGGTGGAGGATTTCCTTGAAAAAATTAACCTTTGGTTTTGTGATATGTGTGAGTATGAATAAAATTATACTTGTGTCTTCTTGTCTTCTTATTTTGCTGATGACACCTTGATGGACCTGAGATGAGGTCAGGACTTGAAGGGTGATTCAGAATGGCTCCTAATCTTAAATTTACTTTATTTTTATTTATTTTTTTTTAAGACAGATTTGGCAAGCACAGAATTCATGATAGACAGTGCCACTTACTACGGGAAGCTAAATGAATAAAAACACAAAGTATTGAGTTAAAATAACCCTGACCGCCCTACCCTTGACCTGCCTAAGACCTGTCCAGTGAGTGAGGCTGTAGGGCTGCAGTTGTATCTTTCTTTAAGTCCCTTTCCTTTTGTTCTTCATTTTTTTCTCACGTGTTTGCAGCGCTATTAAATTCAACATTTCCCCTGCTTCACAACTTGGAGATAATCATTAGGTTCTGTAGGTTTTAGTTGTTCAAAGAGTTCCTGAATTTCGATTTAATTCGGTTCTGAGTACTGAAGCCATATTCAGAGTGACTAGCGACTGGTATAACCATTGCAATCTGATATATCTTTGCAAACTCTGGAAACACACTTGGATGCTGTTTCGGGACAACTTCAGCCAGTTGCTGGAATGAGAAGGATTGGTAGTATACATTTGAGACCATGATCTGTTACAGCAAACTAAATTCCTTTTTTACAGGTTCCGCAAATGGATCAGAAAAGTGGAAGTGTTGCGATATTTTGTGTAAAGACACCTCATCTTAGGTGTTGAAATTGGTCTGGTTTATAACTGGTGCTCCTTTTGGTTCTAAAATGAAGAAGCATCCTAGTGTGTCTGAGGTTTCTTGGGGAAAACATCTGTGTCTGGTTCATCAATTAAAGAGCACCTTTCATGCCATTTCTGAAATTCCCCCAGACTCCAGAGATCCTTAGCCACCCCCACCCAACTTGCAGGATGCATTAAAATCATTTCTGTAATGTCACATGTGCATAGGATATTCACTAATAGGCCCACTACATGTAATATTGGATGTCAACTCAGAGGAGTTGAGGGGAGAAAAACTACTTGTGTCTTATTCTAGTAGCAGCTGCCATAAAGTCTTTAACTAAAAGATGGCTACAGCAGGACCCACCCACAGCATCAGAGTGGCTAGCTATAATACACCACATACAGAGGTATGAAAAGCTTACCTTTGGATTAAAGCAAAAGTTACAGAATTATCAAAACAGATGGACCAGGTGGGAACTATCCGGCGGACTATCTACATAATATAAGATTAGTAAACTGACCCTGCTTCTCTTCCACAAACAGACCTGGTTCACTTAATCATGTTAACAACCAATACAATTTAGTTTCTTGACTGCAGTTTTTACCGATTCCAGGAAGGAATGTGCATGATATAGTTTTGCATATTGTTTTCCAGCGCACATATTCATTTTGTTGTCCAGGACTAAAATGCCATCTCCAGACACTCTACGGACAACATCTGCATATCCATGGACGGATGGACATAAGACCCATGAGTTCTTTTACACTGATATTTGGTTTTATAGTTTAGCTTTTTTACATTTTTATATTGTGATCATTCAGAAAACTAATGCTGAAATGTAAGTAGTCACTTACACTGTCTGAAAACTTCAATAAACAGAGGATAAAAAATTCTAACAGCCTTTAGGAAGGGAAAGGATCATATCTTGGTTCCATGGAGCAGAGGGCCCAATCCCTTCTACATCCCTATTTGGAGCGCCACCATCCCACTGGCACACTTTGTGATGTAATAGTTGGGAGAGAGTGTGGGGGGAGGCTTCCATTGACTTCAGTAGAGCTTCTCTTTTAAACATTAATTTCAATATTTTAATGGCCCGACTGGAAATAGTCAGTGCTACCGCTCAACTAAGAAGGGCCTTGTACTCTATTTCTGTTTCATTTCCATTTCATTATATTCAAGGTTAAACTCACTGAGCAAAGCTTTTGCATGTACAAATTACACATAAATCATGCATAAATACAAAATAAAAGTAAGTAAAGTATACAATGTAAATAATTACACTCATATATGTTTAACATAAAATAGAACATTTAAGACATCAATCAGGTGATATCAGATGGGAAAACAGTTGCAACTACTCAGGAAGACAGAAACCAGCAATTTAATGCAGAGATTGGAGGATGTTTTGTGGCCACAGAGCAAATCTAAGCCAGGAGAATTTCACAGTGACAGAATAAAATGACTAAAGAAATACATAGACTGCGTGATCTTAGCACGGGGGGGGGGGGGGTCGGGCTCACAAACATGGCCATTACATAGGGAGGGATTGACCTTTCTGAAGGAAATCTACGCCACCGAATAATCCAGGGCCTGTCCCAAAACACATTTGTATAAAAGAATAAGTTTGTGAAGTTTCCTTCTGTTTTGAAGTCACAGTTGTGGGTCTCTCAGGGATAAGCAAGACTTAATTTCACTAAGCAATTGCAGTTTCTGTGGGCTAAAACATCCCTCCTTACCCTCCATCCTCTGCTTTCGTTAGGTTCCCCCCTATAATATTTATTAGCCATTTAGTTGCCCCTTTTATTATGCCTTTTGGGCCAAAAACAAATCTGCCCCTAAATTTTCACTTACCAGATTTTAGCTCAGTATTTTGTATTTTCATTCATTAGGCTGCTTTTTTACTTTAGTGATGCTGCAGTGTCACAATTATGTTTGTGCCTACATCACTTTTTTTTTTTGTTAAAGTATCTTTTTTTTTTTTTACTTTTCCTTGATTGTGGACTGATTTCCTGACCCACCAGCCATTAACTGCTTGCAGCCTATCAAAGTACTGCCGTGGCCAAGGTTTCCCATCTAATGTTGTTTTCAGTCGGTTTGTATTTTTCCTTGAACTGCTTCCGCCTGACGACCTGACTGTCTTCACTGCCCATGGCCGACTCTTTGCAGCTCCTTTTCCTGCGGACTGTCGTTGACTCTGTCTGCCACTCTCCAGAGCGACTGCACCAAAATGCTGCATCTGTCTCCAGTTCCTTCGTATGCAGCTAGACTACAAGACCAGGGAAGGAGGGAAAGAAGCACATAAGCAAACGCCAGTCAGGCCGAGGACAAGTGCAGGCAGACCAAGGGGAAGGGGACTGGGGCAGAAAGTTATCTGAGGGATTGTCTCCTGCAGGGCTGAATTTGTGTGTGTGGGTGGGGTTAACAAAACAGCTGGAAATGTGTCACCCTCCCAATGTTAAGCCGTGGGTTTGTATTGTTTATGCAGGAAAACAGAGTGAATCAGGTCCCATAGGAAATAATGTAATTTACAGGAACCCATTAGAAAATGATTGTGTTACTACAAGACAAATAACTGATCCGAGAGCATTAGGCACAGAGTATGGCTAGGATCTAAAGGTGCGTTGATGGCTGTAAGATATAAAGGACTATTGGTGACATGGGGATCTAAACGAGCATTGGCGCTCAGAAATCTAAAGGACATTTGGTTGTACCAGGATCTAAAGGAACACTGGAGGTATTGGGATCTAGATGACCATTGATGGCACAGGGATCTGAAGAAGCATTTGTGGCACTGGGAAAAAATGACCATTGGTGCTGCTGAGACCTAATGGACCTTTGGTGGCACTGGGAACTAAAGGATCATTAGTGACATTGGGATCTAAAGGGCCATTAGTGACACTGGGATCTAAAGGGCTGTTGGTGACACTGGGATCTACAGGTCAGTGGGTGACACTGGGATCTAAAGAGCTGTTGGTGACACTGGGATCTACAGGTCATGGGTGACACTGGGATCTACAGGTCAGTGAGTGGCGCTGGGATCTAAAGAGCTGTTGGTGACACTGAGACCTAAAAGAACATTAGTGACACAGGATCTAAGGAACATTAGTGACATGGGACCTAAAGGTCGGTTGCATGGGATGGAATGGGAACTATATAAAATTATATTGATACAGTCACACTGTGATGCCAAAAGTCATGTATAACTGTCTGTACCTCCTGTATTGTTCATATGTTTGGGTCACCCTTGTAAATGGGCTTTGTCACAGTGGGCTCTGCCCAGTTGCCAGTCTAAATACATACATACTTACATACGTAGATAAATAAAGTCTCTGTTTTGTAGCACTTGTGATGGAAATATAGATAAATCATGAAGCATCTGTTTGTTCCCCCACCACAGGTAACTGGCCAAGTGTGACGTGTTTGATACATATGTGGTAAGGTGCAGTGGGTGTTGCCAGTGGGATTAATCCAGCACCCCCCCCCACAGACCCACACACAGTCGACATGGCAGGCCACTTAATACCACATATGATCAATCCTGGGTACATGGTAGATAACCAGTAAATCCATGAGAAGTTTGATGATTGGGCTGGGGGGAGGTACAGGACCAGGGGTCGGAGATGCAGAAACACAAGGTGGGTGAAAACAAAGAAAGAAAATATATATAGGTATTTATGCTCCTGGGTGTGGTCCCCATTCTATGTTTCCTAGTCCCCTCCTATCTCTGTCACCCAACATCCCTGGGGGGTGTACTGGAGTCTTCACCTTGAATGCCATCAGTTTTCCTCCTGCATTTCTTCCCCCGATGAGCTCTTTGATCTACCCCTCTCCCCAGCAATACAGTGCACATCCACTAATGACTGGGTGCTGCAGGCACACAAAATGACAAGTGAGCACATACCCCTCACAAGGGAGCTAGCTTCCAAGCACACTGTGAGGAGCTGCTGCAGCTTCAGATATTGGCACTGCTCCTAGGCATGGGACGTACTGCCATGGGATGCATTCTTCACAGCCCTGGCCGTATGACTACAGGGACCAGAGTCCACTCCCAGACCCAGGTTGACTGCATGGGAGTGCAGTGTTATGGTTCCAGGAGATGGTAGACAGTTTGTGTGTTGGGGCATAAAGTACCCACAGCTTTCCTCTTGCTTTCGTCTGTGTTTTTTTTTTGCCATGTCGTCCATTGTCCTCTTTGATGCTGAGGGTGGGGCTCAGTGATGGGAACGCATATAGACACGTGAAGTGCTCCACCAGAGCCAATCAATGAACCCCTTCCCAGTGCGCAGCTAACATCTTACACCACCACCTCTGGTCAGCCAGGTGGTGCTCTTGCAGCCCAGTCTGGGACCCACCCTCCCCAGAGGAGAGCGTCCTCAGGGATGCTCCCACCTCCTGACTCAGCCAGCCCTCTGATGACTCAGAGGTTTTCCTGAACCTGAGTTGCCATTGTAGCGAGCTGTAGCGCTACCAGAGCACCAACAGTCATTGTTAAATGATATATGTTGTGTAAAGGGACACTGTCAACCTCCTTAGCCGGCTTCAAAGTGTCTCTCGTTTAAAAAAACACATTATGGTTGGTCACATTCTGTAGAGATTGCTGATGTGGCTGGTAGTTTGATTCTGATTCCTTTTTTCTTTTTAAAACTAAAAAACAGACTGCACACCATACTGGTGTTACCACACAAAAACCTGTTTGTTTGCAGTCCTTGACTAACTCCACTGCGTCTTTCCTGGACTTAGGAACACCGGACGCATTCTAGCCTTTCATAATGCAGTGGGAGGAGAGGAGACTATTGTATCAAGAGTAGCTCCACTGTTTGGGGTGTTCTTAATGTTCAGGAAGTATGCAGAAAGAGTAGATTAAGGATTTGAAACAAAACAGAGTCGGGTATAATTACACCATTAGCATACTATTCAGTTATTCTAAGAAAGGAAGCAGATAAAACAACCAGCAACACCAGTGAATTTCAGAGATGGTAAGCAGTCATAAAATGTGTTTTTCGGCTAGATAATATGACATAAAAAGGGCTGACAGTGTCCCTTTAAAAAGAATCATCAACATTGCGTTTGTGCGGAAAAAATCCTTGTAGGACAAGGGGGTGTGTTCTTGAGCCTCAGCCAGTGAAACTGCTGTTATTTCCACAATCAGGTTAGCAGTTACTGGAAGATTCAGTTTGATAGTGAGCAGTTTGGCGTGGCCCTATCTATAAGTGCTATGGTTTCAGTTTATTGGATTTGGTTGGATGGCAGCAAGCTGTTTGCTTCTCGCATGTTGGGTTGCTGCCAACAAGGAAAAAAGGAACTAAGAATATGAAACACATAATTCTTTTGAAGCACGGCACAGAAGCAGTGAACACAGAAGATCACGCTGAATCATTTCCAGTGTAATTTAGTTTTTTTTTTTTTTTTAAAAACGCAGCTTCATTAGAAGCCTGGTGGGCACAGTTATACAACTGAAAACATAGAAAGTATATATCATTTGATAAGAGTAATAGAAATAGACTGCATACGTATTGTACCTGGAGTGCATACATTGTTCATCTGATCTGTGGCAACTCAAAGAAGTTAATAATTAGTCTGGATCCTCTAAGGATGACCCTAAAATCAATCCCAGACCAGGACTTGATGAAATGCAAGCTGATGTTGAAAAAGAAAAAAAACAAAACTAATAAAATCAACTATGGCCTCAACATAGGCCTCAACAGTTAGGCTGCGTGTCTCTAACTTTGCCTGCCTCCTAGTAATTTCTGTGGGAAGGTTGCAGGCAACATCATGGCATACCCAACCAATCGGGTGCAATCGTACCCAACCGCATCCTACCTACCCCCTTTATCCTTCTTCTACTCAAGATCTATACCAGCCATGCTTTTTCTTTCCCTCCTCTCCCCCTCTCCCTCTCTACCTTTATGGCACTTACTGCACTGTAACTCCTACCTTCCATGTTGTTTTTACGTCTGATACTACCTCCTTTTTCCTCTGCACTCACAGTATCTTATCTTTCACTTTTTCAGAATGTCAATGTACTTATTACATACTGCTTTTACCCATTTGTACTATTCTCATGTGCTGTGTCACATGTTTATTGTAGTATGTAAACTGTTCTCTCCGGGTCGTGCCTGAAAATAGGCATTGTTTGCCTAGTGCACTTACCCGTCACCAAAAACAAAATAAATAAATAAAATAAATACCCCATATGTATTGCTTTTCACTCAACCTCAGAAGGGGTCATGCTAGAGCTGTCCCTCATGATGCAGTATCCAGGCCTCCCACTGCTGCCAACACTGCGAATAGCGGTCATGCTGTAGTCGCAGCTAGCTGTCAGGGACTCCCATCAGTACCACAACACGGACCCTGTTGATCCAGTCAGAGAGCCTCGGGGAGGGGCTCCTTGTTCAGCCATCTAGAAGTGATGCACTTTAATCCCACTGCTAGAAGTATGAGCGCCTACTTTTGAGAATCACCCTTTAAGCACACTGCTGTAGGGGTCTCCAAACCCAGTCCAAAAAGGTGTGGGGAATGGTCACCCCCAGTATTTGCCTTACTGCTTCCTCTAAATTTCCCCAGAAAGTGACTAGTCTTGAGCAGGCCCATAAGATATGCCAGTGACTGCCCTTCCCCCCACATTCCCTCCAACATGAAGCATCTCTTCCTGCATAGTGATGAGTAACCAAGGGTACCCTAAAATATCGAATAAGAATTTTCCAATAAAACTCACGCCATACCGTGGAGGACTCACTTTCCAGCCCATTTTTAATCTTTGGTTCCAGTCAGATTCTCTGATGACAATACCAGCCCCCATCTCCCAGCTGATTTTATGTTCAGCCAAAGAGGCCCCCCTTCCCTCCAATAATAATTTGTATAAGTTTGTCACAGGTTTGACCTTAGCAGATATAGTGACCCCCCCATATAAAAATTGCTCCCAAGCCGAATATGGTCTAGTTAACCTCATTAGGTGATCTGAAGAATGTATAAAGTGCCTGACCTGCATATACCTAAAGAATTCTCTGTTGTCCCTGTTAAACTTATCCTTCTCCCTCTGAAATGAGATACAGTGTTCTCCCTCAACTAACTGTGTGAACCTGGTGATCTGTCGTGCATCCCATCTAGCAAACCCCAGGTCCAGCATGGGGGGGGGGTAAAATTTGGTTTGTGTCGAATGAGAGACATTGGGACCACCCCATCTGGGGTGTCAGTCAGCCTCCTGAACCTTCACAGAATAAACAATCCCTGTTTCACCCACCTGTTTTTAATTAGCCGGATATATTCTAGGGGTGGTGGGGCCAGTGCCATGGTGTAGAGCCCTCTGGTAATGTGTCCTCCATCTCATACCATCTTGATTCAATTCTTTGTTTGGCCCATGAGAGAACAGGGACCATTTGAGCCATGAGGTAGTAGAAATGAAAGTTGGGTAAGGATAGGCCTCCCCTATCCTGGGGAAGGAAAAGAAAGTGCCCGGCCACCCGAGGTTTCTTTAATTGCCAGATAAACCTCTGGGTCTCCCTTGACAGCTTGTTCCAGAAGGAGATCGGCAACCCCAGAGGTAGGCTCTGGAACAAGAACAAAAATCAGGGGAGAATGTTCATTTTAAGCACTGAAATTTGGCCTACCAGAGAGAGGGGAAGGAGTTGCCATCTAGCCAAATCTCTACTCACCTGGTCCCAGAGCCTCCCGTAGTTAAGGGCAAAACGTTTGGAGAGGCCAGTGGACACATGGCCTAGGTATCGAATTTGGCCCTTAGGGGCCCATTTGAAAGGGAAGCTGTCTTTAAACCCTCGAGGGGCTGTTCCACTTAGGATTAGGGCCTCAGATTTTGAAAAATTGATTTTATAGCCTGAGACATCTCCAAAGTTTCACAATATGTCACACAAGGCTGGGGTTGATGTTTCTGGGAGGACAAAAAAGATAGAGTCGCCCACGTATAGGGAAAGTTTTTGCCCAGTCCTCCCTATGACCCCTGAGATCTCAAAACTCTGTCGAACTTTGGTGGCGAGGGGCTCCAGACAAAGAGCAAAAGAGCGAGAAAGGGACAGCCCTGTCTGGTGCTCTAGTTAGGGAAAAAGGGGAACTTACTCCATTTACCCTCTACCAACGTTTGTGGTCTGGAATATAATCGGAGATTGTGTGCAATAATTTGGGTCGAAATTCATTTTTTCCATGGATGCTTTAGAAAATTCAATTAACCCTATCGAGATGCTTTTCTCGTCCATGGGTATGGCTATTTGGAACTGTCTCTGGTCGTTAGGAAGAGATAATATTAAAGTCTCATAATATTATCAAATAGATATCACCCTGTAATGAAGCCCATCTGGTCTTCATGTACAAATGAGGCAACCTGAGTTTGGAGTCTCCTCGCCAGCAGGCCCGTGAATAACTTCAGATCCACATTCAAAAGGGAAATGGGCCTGTATGAGCTGCATTCCAGCGGATCCCTTACCCTCCTTATGAATTACAGAAATGTGGGCTAGTTGCCAAGAGTCAGGGTAACTCCCCCATCCATAATCTCCTGACAAACTGGCAGCAGGAAAGGCAAAATGAGATCTGCAAAGATTTTAAAAAATTCCGAGGGGAACCCGTCAGGCCCTGGAGATTTGCCATTCTTCAGATTGGTAATTTTTGCAAGGAGCTCAGGCCTGGAGATGGTCCCATCTAGACATTCAAGGGCAGGCTGGGAAAGAGTCCACAATGCCAGACCTTCATAGAAGGAGGAAACCTTCTCATCAAAATTTTGGTTGGGGTCTTGGGAGTATAGATTTCTATAGAAATCTGCAAAGCTGTTAGTTATTTCCTCTGGGTAGCAAATTGTTTTCCAGGGATCTGACTGGTCTCTAAGTCTCAGAATCAGCCTGCTTAGCTGCTGTTGCCTGAGGGTGGCTGCCAATACTTTCCCCACCCACTTGCCCCCTTCATAATAAGTTTGACGGACCCTTCTGTAGGAAGCCTCTATGTGGGCCATGAGTAACCTCTCCAAGGCCTGGTGTTTCTCAGCTAAGAGTTTGTGTCTGTTTGTTCAATGAGATTTTGTGTTGCAACTCCAGGTCTGTGAGTTCGCTTCTAGCTCCACCTCTCTCTGTGCTCTGCATCATTTATCAGCTGAAGAGTACCCTATAATAACCCAGGGGACGGCGTTTAAGGCATCCCATCTAACTGCATGCGATGTCACCCATACAGGGTTTTCTGGCTTGTAGGATTGAATTGTGGTGGTCACTAGGTCCTTAAACTCTTGGTCATTGAGGAGACCTATATTGAGCCTCCAGTGGGAGTTTTGAATTTGGGGTGACAGGCTCAAAAGCTAGCCTGACTAGGGCATGGTCAGAGGTGCAAGTCAGTCGACAAGATGTTACCGTGTGCATCCACTCCTCTGTAAGGAAGAGCAGATCAATTCTGGTGTAGCAGTTATGTCTCTCAGAGAAGTGAGAGAAATCCCTTGATCTCCTGTTCATCCTCCTCCACACGTCCACCAAGCCTAAGTTTTGTGATAGGTGGAGCAGAGAATGCCCTGCCAACCCCAATCTAGTCTTCAGGGATCCTCTACATTAGTCCAAGGATGTGGACAACATTGTATTAAAATTTCTCCCTATAATATATAGTTGATCAGTGATATGGAGGGTGTTTAGAAATAATTTTTTGAAAAACGAGTCCGCTTCTTTGTCATCACATGGTACATATAGACAAATGATGGTGCAGGGAGTGTGCATCAACAGGGCCTGAAGTATGACATACCTTTCCTCTGAATCAATTTGGGTGGCAGTAATCTGAATAGGGCATGACCTATGGATGAGGATCACTGTGCCCCTACGGTGGGGATGGGCCAAGTATATGGATGCATAGACCTGACCCACACCAGCTGCAGCAGAGCTTTTGGTGTTCACTATCAGTAAGATGGGTTTTCTGAAGTAGTGCTATATGAGTTCCCATCCTGCTCAACTCTCTGAGTACTTAGTTTTTGTTTTCTGTTCAGAGTTTAAGTGAACCCACCTATTCTTGGATTTCCAAACTGAGGAGTGGCAGCAGTTAATGGCAAACTGGGCTGAATGAACCTGCAAGTCCCTTTTCCCAGTAGAAACTGTTTTTCATACTAGTCACATTCTGTTATTGTTTATTTCCCCTCCTCCTCATCAGGCAAGCCCCTTGAACCTTCGGCACCCACAAGCCCCACTCACCATCTCCGAATTTACCTGAAGGGTCACTTGTTCCTCCACAGATTTCCCCTGTGGCAGGGCCATCAGGGGTCCCCAAATCCCCTCTGGATGGCCTTGCCCAGTTCAGTTGTCCTTGTTTCAGTAGGCAGTGAAGGGTTTGTAAGTGCCATGGGGCATCATCCTGCTGCCAGTGGTGTATTTCTGTTTTCAACCAGAAGGTTGCTCCTGACCCATGGACACTCTGTGGAGGTGACAGCCTGATGTTCATACATCATAGGACGTGCAAAGTCCTCCATCACGGAATGTCTCCCATCCAGAACTGCTGCCTCGAACCACACCTCTACCCATGGTCATCTAGGTGGTGGTATTGCAGCAGAGCAGTGTCCCTCCCACCCCAGAGGGTGGAGAGCATCCCCCAGCTGACACCCAAGCAGCCCAGGCTCATTCTTGAACCGAGTTCGCCGGTGGGGTGGCAGGTTATGCATGAGTGCCTCAGCCCTGTGCGCCACCAGGCTGGAGTTGTTATTGTTCTAGCTGTATATGCGTTTTAATGATCTCAGTGGGTGTTTCTGTTTACATCCTGCTAGTGAGTACCATTTTGGAACTCTTTGATGTAGCAGATGTCTTTGTTAACACTTACATTGTTGTCACAATGCATCTGTATTCTACCACTGAACTGTGTGGTTGGATGGCACATAAAACTACTGTTACATCCTACAGTTCTGAAATTGTACTTACTATTAGTGTATTAGTAATAAAATATTAAGGCCACTGATTTACAATGATTAAAGTTAAAAAACAATTTTGTTTTCAAGACTTGAAATTCCGGGAATTATACCAATGACTGTTGGCCTAATTTCTGGATTACTACCATCATTCTACTGTCATTCTTTTATAATGCATATAAATAATCAGAATAAAAGAAGTCTAATTATACAGAGCATTAAATGAAGCAACTTGAAGACAGTATAGGAAGCAGTTATGAGAAAAATACAAGTTCTGCAGATATACTGATCTGGTATAAAATGCCAAATTCTGTGAAATTCTTTGTTTTCACTGGTGTTCAGGCAGTCCAGATTCCAGAATTTTACTGGGTTTTCTGGTAAAACCGAAAACCAGTGGCCATGGAAAATATCGCAAGATTACTAAAGGTTGGTATACAGGGAACAATAATAACAGAATTGGAATCAGTTACTTAAAAACAGCTTTTAATAGGAAAAAGGATGTACAGGTTCAGCACTGCTTTCCTTTAAAAAGCATTTAACCTTTTTTACTATGTGTTGATGTTATGCAGAAATAAAGGTGTGATGGCATGATGACTTCACAGTATACTGCGATTATTGTATTAATACAATGGACAGTTTTTAATACTGTGATAACCATGGTTAACAGTATACCACACTTTTCAGGCCTTATAAGTAACTATTTCTGTTTTTGGGGAATACTGTCCCTCCCATGCCAACAATAACCAACACTAGAATTTGAGTAGACTTCTATTTTTGTACAGAAATGACTGCATCCATAATATTGTGATATTACAATAATCACTGCATTTCATGTAACTGTTTATCATACCATCAGTACTGCATACCATGACATCCCTAGTCAAAAGCCACTATGATGATATAGAATGATGCGGTCAAGTGAATTGTGGATTCACTTCATTTCCAAGTGGACATATGTCCGACCAGGTGAATGGGCAGGTAAATGGCAAATGAGTTTTGCTGTTAGAAAATTAAGCAATAATCCATGACAGGGTGTGTGTTGTGGTGAGATTTACCATGCCTGGTGTGGTTTGGTGATAAGACCACAGGCTGAGTGTCTAAGTCTCACCTGACTGAAGCGGATAAATGCCACAACAACCCACATCATAGATACATAGACAGTGTCAGCAGATAAGGGCCTACAGCCCACCCAGTCTGCCCATTTGAGCTTGTAAGTTCACTTTATGTTTTCCTAGAAGTCTGTTGTCCCTCACCCCTGACCTCCAGAATTCCTTTATAATCTCCGAGTAGATTATTGCAATTATACAATGTAAAGGATTTTAAAAATGAACATTTTTTTAAACTGCTTGTATTGATTTTTTTTCTGTGTAATATCCTTCCTCTACAGAACAAATAGTCCCCAGTTGCTAGGCAGAATAGGGGTTTAGGAGACGTTTTCTCCCCTCCCCCTCCCTCCCCCCCCAAGCAGTTTGTGCATGGGTGTTGTGAGGGGTCACACGTTGGATAGGTTCTGCAGTGAGAAATGAGTGGAGTGCAGGCAGGGGGAGGCTGGTAGCCATGAGGGAGTTTATAGAGAGCCATGGTCTGACTTTGAGCCATTTTTTCCTTTGGAGGTGCACCACTGCAAAGTGCACGTAAATTGCATAGAAGTGCTACAGTGGTATCATCTGGGGTTATGGAGTGTTTTAAAATATGTTTTTTAAACATGTTGATGTATTTTTAATCAAAAAATGATTCTTGGAGTAATCGTGGCTTTCGTGGGTCGGCATTTAGCAGGAAGTCAATATGGTGGATTTTTGTTCTGATTTCAGGTGAGGACTGTTGATTTAGTTTTAATTTTAATTGGTAAAGTGACTAACTGGCACTTTTTGTGGTGGTTATGCTAGGATTTACCATGGCTGAAAGGTGCCTGTTATATGCTGCTAAAAATTAAAATTTGATGTGCCTTAGTTTTTAGAAAGGAATGGGAAGCCTTGTTGGTTGTGTGGTGGCCTTGATTTGTTTGGAATAGCAATATACACTATGAAAAAAAAAGTTAAAAAGGAGATCCCATTACTTTTTAACTATGGAGCATGCTCAACGCTCCCACGCTCTCCATATACTTAATCACAAAACGTGCTAGCACGTGGGTGGCGCTGAGGACCAGGAAGTGGAAGAGATCAGACTCTCGGCTCCACTGAGCCAAAATACAATGCCTTCCCTTCCTAAACTGAGGCACATAAAAAAATTAACTGTCTGCAGCATATGAACTGGGAGCAGGTAAGGGTCCTTCTGGGTTTCTGGGGTGAACACCACAAAAAGGTGCTGTTTCAATTACCATTTAAAACAGCAATGCATGTTACAGTGAACAATTTGTCTATAACATTTTCTAGTATATCGTTACCCCTTATAGCATATGGTTTCCCTCTGTTGTGCATGGATTTACTGGTAATTAAAAAAAGTTCTTGTACCACAGTTCAAAGGTCATAGAATACTTTTGTACACATAAAGAGGGGACATCACATGGGAAAATGGGGCATTCACTCTACATATACAAGTGGCCTGCACAGTCCTATGGGGTTATTATGTAAATGACTGGAGGGGTCACGTGATGACCCCTCTAGTTTATATATATATATATATATATATATACAATCTCTGTGTTCGCCCTTCCATTGTACAATAGCTTTTTTTTATTAGTAATTTTTGCATTTTTCACGTTTTCTCCACAGACCCGGCAGACACCTGCGTGCATATGCGTGAGGTGCACACACACATTGGGTACCAGCTGAGTTCTTTCAACCCTACCCCAATCACTACTGCCCCCTCCCTTCTACGCTTCCCATGTGACCGCCACCCAATTGGAGCAGAACTACGGGGGACAACCACCCCGTGAGAGGAGACCTGTCTGTTGGCTGCTCAATCCCATTCTCTCCCTTCCCCGACAGCCCGCGGTCATTCCCGAGACTGGGTCGCTGGCATGGCATGAAGTAAGGCATCTAGCACCTCAGCTCTCTGTGTCACTGGGCCAGCCTGTACAATAGCTTTTTAAATTAGAATGGAAACTCATGCCACCTGTTTGCTTTCATTTTCTCCACACAAGCACATGCAGAACCCAGACCCTGCCCTAACACAGCATCGTTTGATTTTGTTGCTTGTAATCCGGATGAAAACAGTGCTAGATGGATTTAAAATGTTTAAAGGCACTTAGGCCCCATACACAATGTGGATCTTAAAACATTTAAAGGAAACAGTGGAAAAGCCACAGCTTTTCTCAGCCACTACAGAACGCCTAGTTAGGGCTTTTGGACAGTAACAACATTTTTTACAATTACCTCCCAAGTGCTATTTACTGATTTAAACTGCAAGCCATAACTTCTGTTTTCTGTTGCCGGCAGCGACCATCTCAGGAGCAGCTGCGAGCTTCCCTTGCTCACTTTATGCTAATATGTCCTGCTGACCAGTGGCTGGGGTTAGCAAGACATATTAGTATAAAGTGAACGAGGGAAGCTCAGTGCAATTCTGAGTGGTGGTTGTCGGCCGGTGAAGCTAGAAGTTGCAACTACAGTTATTAAATCAATGCATTGGAGGTAATAGTAAAAATTTTGTTACTGCCCAGATGCCCTAATCAGGTGTTTTCATAGTAGCTGGGAAAAGCTGTGACTTTTCCACTTTTTCCTTTAAGCGCCTCAAGCAAGCAATGTGGCACAGCAGGGCGGGCCATGTGCTGAGACAACCACCTGCCCATGGTCTTATAGCCCTTGGAAGGGTGGTTATCTCAGCACAAGGCTCACACCCTTGAGTGTCTTACGGTGCTTATAAAATGGGTATTAAGTATTTTTATTTAAAGAATTAAAAAAAAGGAAACAGAAAAAACAACATATGAAACAAATTGCTTTTGAAAGCAAAATAATTCCTCCTTTAGCCCTCACTGGGGGGGAGTTGTAATGCACTTGATCGACAAGTGATCGACAAGTGTACTGCTATCTCTTGGGTCCTTGCTGCCTGTTCAGTGAATCGGGAGTGAGTTACAGCCTCTGCTGATTTTAGTTCTTGTTGTTTTTTACATCTTGTCCCTCATCATGCCTCTGGATGCACCTCTGAATGTTTTGGGTAGTTGACTCCCAGTTCACACCGACTGTTCTGAGGACCGGGAGTTTTAATTTTTTTTATTTTGTCCTTTGTTGCTGTTTCCCAGTCCTTGCTGCCTGCACTAAGGACCAGGAGGGAATGTAAGACCTGTTTGCTATTTCTTGGTCCCTTGTTGTAGCTTTTGACCATTCTTGGTTGCTGTTTCCTGGTCCCCACTTCCTGCTCCGAGGACGGGAGTGAGTAAAGTGCCATTTCCCAGTCCTGACTGCCAGCTCCGAGGACCAGGACAATTAAGCACAATTTCAACCGCTTACATTTACTATGGCTGTGGAGGCGCGAGCTTGTGAACTTCATCAAATTCCTGAATGAAAATGAAATCAGATGGAACAGGGCCATAGTGATACTGTAGATAATGGGGCAGGCTAGCACTAGTACTTTTTCGTAGCTGGGCATTATGCTGAGGTAAATGTGGTGCCAGCCTGCCTCAGCCAATCACAAGTCAGGATTTTCTTTACCCATTTTATAAAATGTTTTAAGACCACCTAGCACTGTTTACATCCAGACTACTAGCCCCTTAAAATGTTTCAACAAAAACATCTTAAACCCTGCTAGTCACCTAGTCTTAAAACTATTTTTAAAAATGTTTTATCGGCCCTGTTCACACTAGGGACAGTTTATAAAACGTTACTAAAGACGTTTGATAAAATCAGTCCATAGCACGGTTATCGGAGCGTTCACATTCGATTCAGACAACTGTGCCAGGAGGAAGAGGTTCCCAGGCATGACTGTGGCACCAACTGAAAGCATTATGGGTTTCAGTTGGTGCCGTAGTGCGTGACAGGATACCCGTGAAAGCAGACCAAAACCGATCGGGACAAAAAATATATGGGCAGAATCGGGGATTCTTCCTCTGCACAGCAGTGCCTGTAACGTATCCTTTTCTTTATTCTGTGACTGACAAAATGGATTTTCTTGCCAGACAGGTTGCCTTAACCTGTGTTACAGCACGGTTTGCGTACACACTGCTGTTAACACAGATTAAGGCAACCATGTTTAGCTAAAACCGTGCTAAAGACCACCTCTTAGCAGGGTTTTAGCACAGTTTTAGAACACGGTTTTAACCGTGTTACAGTGTGAATGCAAGCCATGTTCCGGGAGCTTAAAACAGTTTAAGGTGGTTAACCGTTTTAAGCTTCCTAGTGTGAACAGGGTCTTAGTTAGCATGGTTTCAATCACATGTCTACACAGGAGTAAAAACAGTTTAAGCTGTAACTGTTTAACCAAAACAATTCTAGTTGCAGTGCAGACAGGCAAGCACAGTTCTGTGTGTTGGATTTAATAGGAAATGGTTATAGTAAGAACAGGTTTTAAGTAAATGTGTGGTGTGTTAAAATCACACTTTGGGCTTCATAGCCCACTACCCTGGAGCAGCGATAGCCCCGCTGTGTAAAAATAAACATTTTTTACTCACCGGTCAAAGTTTGGTAAGAGATCGTAATTTGTGCAAACTGCGAGTTAGCTGATCCCTTCCCACTTCCTAGACTGCCTGCTCCACCCCCGCGCTCCCCGTTTTGTGACATAGTGCGAGGGAGAGTGTGGGAACCGTCCCATGCAAGCCTATGGGGCTTATTTTCAAAGCCTTTTTAATACTTTAAGCTACCTTTTGATAAAGAAAGACACTGCTCAACTAATAGGGACCCTATTGTTTGGCGGTGTCTTCTTTATCAAAATAGTTAAAAATAAGGTTCAAACAAACCCACAAACTTACGTAATGTGTCGTCATTCTCACTGGTACCACGTCACAAAATGGGGGCGCGCAGGGGTGGAGCAGGCAGTCTAGGAAGTGGGAAGGGATCAGCTAGCTCGCGGTTTGCAAAAATTATGATTCCTTCCCAAACTTTGACCCGTGAGTAAATATTTTTTTTATTTTTACACAGCGGGGCTATTGCCGCCCCAGGGTAGCAGGCTATAAAGCCCAACGAGTGAGATAACACAATTCATTTAACATCAGTAGTGTAGATACACTAAACGGCTATCAAGTATGGTTACTGATAGTGTGAATGCATTAAACCGGTTTCACTAAACACGTTTTGAAATCAGTTTTCAAAAACAGTTCTATAGTGTAGACATTCCAGACTGTTAATCTGTTTTTGAAAATGATTTTGAATACATTGTAAGTAAACTGAGCTACGTGTGTCTAGATTCCCTATAAAGTATGTTTGAACATGGTTTAATCACACTTTAAACACTCTTGTGTTGTGTTTACACTGCACTTTCATTAGTGGTGTTTAAATACGTTTTAAACTTTAAATGTTATGATTTACATTTGGAGATCAGTTTACGTTACTGTTTAGACTACAAGCTAAAAGCATGTTTGGTTTAACACATTTTTAAAAATGGACTGAAGACTACCCCAGGACTTGGGCTTGAACATGGCTTTTAAAAACATTTTAAAACCATGTTTAATGTAAATGCAAAGTGTGTTTATTGATTTTAATCTGAACGAAACCCTGAAAACCATGCTACAGAACATAGTATTGAGGGTGCCTAAATGTTTTAGGATCCACAGTGTGTACAGAACCCTTAAAACACTGCCTGAGCAGACTGACTGAAAAAATACATAGAAATCATTCCAGTGCACAGTATAGGCAATCTAGGTTTAACCAGGAGCAAACCAGCTCATCAGCTCTATGAATCAGCCATCTTGAGTACACTATGAAAAGCACAAAAAAGCACAGCACACCTCCAAACTACAAAAATAAGTATTTTATTACTTCACATGAAGGTGAAAGTTACCCTGGTGTTAAAGGGCTCATTGTCTCTTCATTGGGGCCCCCCTGATGAAGAGGCAGTGAACCCCTAAGAAACTGGGTTAACTTTTCGCTTCATGTGAACTAATAAAATACATATTTTGTAGTTTGGAGGTGTGCTGTGCTTTTGTCCATTTATGTTTGCCGTTACATGCACAGGCAGCTAACATTTTGCCAGGAGAGTGGCTTTTGAGGGGTGTGGCACTGTCAGTCCTATGCAGAGTAGTCTGCAAGGGGCCCGTCAGTGTCACACCAATCATCACCAGGCTGATCATGACACTATTCTGGCTTTTTTGGGGTGGAAACTTCGTGTATTTCAAAGGAGAGAGGTAAACCAATCATAGGCCAGCTCATTCCTTTGATCTCGCCATCAACAAGCACAGCTGATTTGTCATGATCAGTCTGCTGAGGCTGAATTACTGCCTGTAACAAAAAAATGTTCATCGATGTCTGTTGCTGACTCACCCTATACCCCCCCACACAAACATAACACCAACACTGGGGATGCCCAGTACCCAGTGTCGCCATGTGAAGTAAAGAAAACCATCCCTTGTAGCTTTTGTTTTTGTTCAGTACACCCAATAAAAGAGAAAACTGTCCATCAGTGTCTGTTGCAGCCACCGCTATCACTGCCACCCCACCCCCAAGCCCAACCCATGTTAATATTCCAGCATAGGGGTGCCCAATTGCCCATGCCAGCTGCTACTCTTCACCCTGCCCATTTTAGTTATGCAGCACCAAGTAGCACACCCCCGTACTGCCAAACATAACACCAACACTAGGGGTGCCCAATCCCCCAGTGTTGCCACCTGAAATAAAGCCATCCCTCATAGTTGTTGTTTTTTAAATACACCCTGTAAAAAAGAAACCCATCCATCAATGTCTGTTGTTGCCCAACTGTAACTGTTTCCCCACCCCAAGCCCAACCCATGTTAATGTTCTGGCACGGGGGTGCCCAATCTCCGATGCCGGCTTCTACCCCCCCCATGCTGATTTTGATTCTGCAACACCGGGAAGCCCACCCCTGGTGCTGACAAATATAACACTGACATGGGGGGGTGCCCAATCCCCCAGTGCTGTGACCTGAAATAAAGAAAACCTTCCCTTATAGTTTTTTTTGTAATAAACCCTGTAAAAAAAAAACGTCCATAGATGTCTGTTGCAGCCACTACTGTCCGCACACCCTCTCCTCCCCTCCCCTCCCACTCAGCACCCACCACCCCAAGCCCTTACTTACCCACCAGAGGTCCAACGCTGTAATCCTCTCTGGACTGCAGGCACGTCTTCACTCTTCAACACAGGACTGTGAGCTGAGGAAATCAAGTATGCGATTCAGTGTCTTTCAGTGGGGTTTTGAACTTAGTGGCATAACTTGGTCATTTCTGAATATGTTTGCCTCAAAGTTTCAACATATGCCTTTTGAGGACTCCACCTCATGAACAATAACAATGAAATTAGGCACATCTGTCCCAAAAGGTGATTTTGCGGTCGCTGCAAAATCACCTTTCAGGCAGGGAGTTGAAAATCTTATCTGGCCTTGTTCAGGAGGTGGGGTCATAAGAGACTGTTGAAAACTTGGGGTGAAAATATTAAAAAACAACAAAGTTATGAACCTGCATTGACATTTGCAAATGCAGGCTCGTAACTTTGGTAATTTTAAATAGTTTGACCCCAGAATTTCAGCACAGCCATTTCTTCACAGCAGCTCATGAATGTGACAGCTGTCATTTTTCAAAACCTGGACAAACTGTGAATGAGATATTGCATCTTATATGTTCTGTCCTGGCTAAATATATACTAAAAAAGTGTACAAGCAAGACCCGGTACAAAAGGAATGCCAGCGGCGAACATTTGGCATTTGCTTTGCTATCTGCTCAGTAGAACTCCTCCTACACTGTGTAGCGCACGGCTTTGTGCTTATCTTGAGTACACTATGTCTGGATCAAAGCTGAAGTGATTTTGTTAACCCACCTTAAATTTTTGTCTACCTTCTGGGTTTGAAAGCCACAGTACTATGCAAAACCTGTGCAGACATTTTAAACTGAAATTAAAAGATTAATATTGTACAGTCGCTAGCAGCTGGTGACAGTTTTGGCATCCCTAGTCAGAATGTTTTAATTGCTTAGTCATTCAAACTGAGATCAAAACATTCTTGTTGGGGTGTTCCAAATTAGTCAAGCGATAGCTGCTAGAAGCGTTACAACTGAGCTATGTGCCGACCAAATAGAATTCAACCTTTCAACTTTCTAAGGGGTTTTCAACTAGAGAAAGACAAAAAAAGTAAAAAGAAAACTCTGTCATCTAGAGATATACTGTATCTTTGGTTTAGTATGGCCTGTTTGATAAATACCTTTGTCAAGTTACTCCCAGTCTGGGGTCAGAAGCTGGACCAGATCTGTAGTTACTGCATCTTTCTGTGTGTGTGTGTGGGGCGCTTCTCCATTGCAGTGTCCACACTAGACCTACATTATTTTCAGCAAACTGAATCAAAAGACAGTGCCTGCAGTTTCCTTCAGTTCATGTCTTTTCTCCTTTTTATGTTGGCTCGTGCATGCGCAGCCAACATATTATGGTAATAACAGATTTGGAGGTGCGGTCACTGTTGGGCGAATGTTGGCATGCATCAGTAGGTGCGTCCCTTATTCCCCAATCAGGCAGCATGCAGGCGCCACATCAGCAATTTGGAATGTAGCCACCAGATCTAACAAAGGTCCACTGCAATGAGAGCAGAGCTCTCCATGCAGCGTGTTCTAACATGCCTCCTGACGTGCATGCAACACTGCCGCCGCCTCCTGTCACAATGCCGATGGGGGAGCCCAGTCCCCATCAGCATAATAACCCCCCTCCCATTTACAATGCATGCCAAGGGGGTGCCCAATCCCCCTTGGCATCATGTGCACTCCCCAATAGTTTTTCTTTGCCGACGGGGGCTCCAATCCCCATCGGCTTCAGTGCCAGTGGTGTTGCCCGATGGAGCCCACTCCCCATCGGCATTATTAACCCCCCTGCTTTTGTTGTGTGCTGGAGGTGCCCAATCCCTGTCGGCATAATGTCACCCCCGCTTTTTGTTGTGTGCTGACAGGGTGCCCAATTCCCGTCGGCATAATGTAACCCCCTTTTTGTTGTGTGCTAGCAGGGTGCCCAATCCCCGTCGGCTTGCAGCTGCCCCCTAAAAAGAGTCCATTGGCACATTGGGAGCCCACCCCAGTGAGCCACATACCTGTTAAAAAAAAAACGGTCCCGCTGACAGTTTTTTTTTTTTTTTTTAACTTGTCAAAAGAAACTGCCCTCAAGGGTCTCCCTGTCCCTCCACAACCCGCACCCACCCACTGCGCACCCTGCCTCCACACCCCTCACCCCATAGTTACCTTCGGAGTCTGACACGATGATCTTCGGTGGACCGGGAACACGTCTGCACTCTTCAAAGCTGACGGTGAACTGAGGAAATGCCGGTAAGCCGTATAATGGAATAAATAGGGTTTTTTCAACTTTGATGCATATCTCAGGCATTTTTTGGAATTATGTCACCAAATTTTCAACATGGGGTTTTTGGGACCCCTCCTCTTGAATTCTGGCACTGTCATGGCGTTGATTGGCCCCAAAAGGTGATTTTGAGGTCACTGCGCGGAATCACCTTCGGGACTGATTAACAAAATGACCGTGCCAGTGTTCATGAGATGGGCTCAAAAAGCCTATGTTAGCAAATTAGTTGAAAATCAAAAAGTGACTGTTTTATGGCGTGCATTACGCAGTTTCCACGCATGCTTGTAACTTCGTGAATTTGTAATATTTTCACTCCAGATTTTCAAAATTGGCTTTTTTCCACACCTCCTTATGAACAGTACAGCTGTCATTTTACATATGCTGGCCAAAATATGTTTTTGCACGTCCGGCGCAGAATAGCATGGTTGCTGTGCGGAATCAGTTTTTGGGACGGTTTCAGGAAATGACGGTGACACTGTTCATGAGCAGAAGTCCTAAAATGCCTATGTTGAAAATTTGATAAAATTCCATAAAATGACTGTGTTACAAGCGTGAATTCTGCGCAGTTTCAACGCATTGCAACTTTGCAAATTTGCACTATTTTCATGCCAGGTTTTCAACACTGCCATTTTTACACCCTTATGAACAATGCAGCTGTCATTTTTCACATCCTGCCCTAAATGTGTTTTCGCACCTGTGGCGCACAATGGCGTGGTCACTGTGCAAAATCAACATTCGGACACATTAACAGAATCACTGCCACTGTTCATGAGGAGGTCCCAAAATGCCTATGTTAAAGATGTGGTTAAAAATCCCAAAAATAATTGGGTTACTGACATGTGTTGCACAGTTTCTATGCATGCTCATACCTTCATCAATTTTCATATTTTCACTCCAGATTTTCAACATTGCCATTTTTTTACATCTCATCATGAACAATACAGTTGTCATTTTCCACATCCTGCCCAAAATATGTTTTCGTCCCTATGTCGCCAAATGGCATAGCCACTGTGTAAAACCACCTTTCAGCTAACAAACTGATAGTGCCGCTTTTCATGAGGTGGGCTCACAAAAAGCCCATGTTGAAAATTTGGAGTGAAAATATCAACACATGCCTATGGTGTTAGGGTTTCCAACTGTAGCACCCCACCCTGTAGAGACTGACAGGCATCAGGGGTGTGACTTGGGATCATCGGCTGTAATGCTCACGCCATTCCACACCCACTGCCACCCTGCAGTCAGTGACAGGCATTGTGGTGTGCTTTGCATTGTTCGGCCACAAAGTTCACCTCATTCTCCTATACTGCACCCACCTCAGTGTCTTTCCTTATGGAATGGGGTAAGTATAATGCCCAAAGACCCCAAAGTACACCCGCCACTTGTCAGTGTCTACAGGGTAGGTGAGGCGAAATGGCGTGAGCGTTATAACTGACGACCCAAAGGCACACCCAATGCCTGTCAGTCTCTACAGGGTGGTGGGCTTGGCATCATTTTAATACTTCACTGCCATTCCTATTATGTGTCTCTAACTCTGGCACTACCAATGCCAATGCCAGCAAGACAACATTCAGCATTGACAAATGCTTGTCTTAATTATGTTTTATTGCAGTTTTGAAAATTACCCATAATAAAATGCATTCAGAAAACAACATCCTGGCGGCCCAGTGGCACTGAGGTTGAGCGCTGGATGCCTCACCTCGCTGCACGGTGACCCAGGTTCGGGAACTGACTCGGTCGTGAGGGTCGGTGGGGAGGGAGGGAGGATTGGCGCCCCAAGGATGCTCTCCTCCCTTGGGAGGTTACCAGAGGTGCTGTCTGCGCCCGACGTCCTGAGGGAACCAGTGGGTGCACCGGCTCTCGAGGGGTTGGCGGCTTTGTTTGTTGGAGTCGGGAAGGGGGAGACACTGTTAAGCACTTGAGAGAGATGTGCGTCAGCACGTCACGTCTCTGGACTACGTCCTTGCACTGGCGTCTCGGGGGCGGGGCAACAAGGGACACAGAAAAGCGGAAACAAACTTTCGGTGGTCCTAGATGATGGCCACTTTGAGCCATTCAGACCACCACCAATTTCTTGGGACAGACCCCGATGTGCAAGGTAGGAAGGAAAAGGCACTCTAGTGGGGCAGATCCTGAGGGAAGATTAGGTGGTCTGAAGTGGTTGGATAGCCAAGAGTGGACACGGGAGGCGGATAGGAGGATAAAAAGAAAAAAAAAAGAAAATAACATCTTACAAGACATCACAAACATTAATACAGTTACAATTATCTACTGCCTTTTGTTGATACCACAGTGGAGGGTAGTACAGAATTGCATTTGAAATACAGTGAACAATGAAGCCATCATTGCAGCCATTGCCATTTAAAGTTCACTGAAATGGTCCATAACAGTTTATTCCCAGCTGAAAGCTGCCTTTTTCAAAATATTCATAAGATGATCTTACCACAGCTAAGTGTTTTTCACCAAGCTCCCTTTGTCTGATATCAGTAAATCTGACAACCCATACTAACAGACCCAATATTACTTACAAAGGTTATAATGCATTTTGTTTTGTTTTTCAATTTAATAACATAGAACACAGCAGAGCTTATCAAAATCAGGCTTACCTGTCTTGCAGAAAACTGTGAGCTGCATGGGGATCGAGCAAAAATGAGCCGCTGTGAGGCAAGCTACCATCCTAAAATGAGAGAGCAAACTAGAAGAGCGATGCCCATTTGGCCACACAAGTTCTCTGGAGCTCTGTGACAGAAGCTTCTCCACCAACTCCCCACGTCATGTGGTCAACTGTTTCCTATTACCATCAACAGTGCCATCTTACCCAATAACCTCATCTTAAATGAATGCTTGCATGTAGGGATGTCACAATATCAAATTTTTAGTATCATGACATTTAGGTAAAAATTATCATGATATATGGATTATCTCACGATAATCAACAGAATTTAAAAAAAATATGTTTTCCCGTACAGCTGTTTGGACCCAGTTGCCACCCATTCCAGCCTTTGGGTGTCCTGGTGCCCCCAATCGCCACTCCCCCCACTGTCTTCCCAGTCGGGATCAACATGGGGACAGGTATGAGGGCTCCTGTTTGCCGTTAAGTACTGTACTACTGAAGGAAATCATGACTTAAAGAAAGGATTGTGGAATATTTTGAATCCAGTGGCTTACAGGATCCGAGGTAGCATGGATTCTCAACAGCGAGGTCATGTCAAACAAATCTGATAGATTTCTTTGACTGGGTGACTAGGGAATTAGATCAGGGTGGAGCCTTGGATGTGGCCTACCTAGATTTCAGCAAAGCCTTCGACACCGTTCCACACAGGAGACTCGTAAACAAGCTGGGCAGTCTGGGAGTGGGTCCAAAGGTGGTAAGCTGGGTAAGAAATTGGTTGAGAGATAGACTACAGAGGGTGGTGGTAAACAGAGCCCACTCCGAGGAAGGAAGGACGACCAGCGGGGTGCCACAAGGATCAGTACTAGGACCGGTCCTCTTTAATGTCTTTATTAGTGACATTGCAGAGGGGCTAGAAGGGAAGTATGTCTTTTGCAGATGACACAAAGATCTGCAATAGGGTGACACTCTGGGGTAGGTGGGTGGAAAAAAATGAACAGATCTAAGAAAGCTTGAGGGTGGTCAAAAGTGTGGCAACTAAGATTCCATGCAAGAAGTACAAAATCATGCACTTGGGGCACAGAAACCCAGAGCAGAGTACAAGATGGGGGGGGGGGAGAGTAGTACTGATGACCACTAAGCAGGAAAGAGACTGCTGGGTAAACATATCTGATGACCTAAAGGTGGCCAAACAGTGTGACAAGGCAGTAGGGAGAGCTAGTGGGATGCTAGTGGTGCATGGGGAGGGTATCACCAGCAGAAAGAGGGTGGTGGTGGTGATGCCGCTGTGTAAATCATTGGTGAGACCTCACCTAGAGTACTGCATCCCATTCTGAAGACCACATCTCTGGAAGGATATAGAGAAAGTAGAAGTGGTCCAGAGGAGGGCAACTAAAATGGTGCAGGGACTGCATCAAAAGCCAATGAGGAGAGGCTAAAGGACCTCAATATGTACACCCTGGAGGAAAGGAGGAGGGGGATATGATAGAGACTTTCAGATATCCACGGGTATAAACAGGGTACAAGAGGAAGCATTTTCAGGGGAAAGATGCTCAAGAACAAGAGGTCATGCTATGAAGCTGGGGGGTAGATTCATGGGAAACATGGTAAGTATTTCTTCATAGAAAGAGTGGTGGAGACCTGGAACAGCCACCCAGCAGAGATGGTTGAGGCAAAAACTGTAACAAGAGTCAGAATCGTAGATTAGGCATTAGGGAACCTTACTGGTAAGAAAGCGAGGTAAAGCTGGAGACTAAGTAGGGACTGCGGTATTACAATAGGTAAGGAAAATTGGCAGACTAGGTGGGCCAAAGGCTGTCACATGTGTGATAGTGCGGGTGTGTGATGCAAGTTACCGTGCTCAGCCCTGCACGAGACAGCCAGAAGGCTGTTACTGTGCTGCCATCCAACCTCTGCTAGATGGTGACCAAGCAGCAGCGTGCGTTGTCTCCCTGTCCCAAAGAGGAGAGCCATGAATGAATGCTCAGTCCTCCTTCATGCAGTCAGCCCTCGAGCAACCCAGATCTATTACTGAACCTGGTTTACCAGTGTGGCAACAGGTGAGGTGCCCAGGCCCTTAAAACTCCATGCCACAGGACCAGCACTGCACTTCTGATTTTAAGGAAAAATAGTAAAAATCTGATAGGAGGAAGGTGGGGAGTCAGGAATTATGGTTGCACCTGGAAAGGGATGTGCTTCTGGAAAAGCAAGCTGAGACACTTAATCTCTCTTTATTGCGGTATATCATAATGCCTGATAATCGCGATATTGTTTTTTTACAACGATAAATTACTGTCAGTGGTAATTATCGTGATATATCATATAACATGTTATCATGATATCCCTACTTGTATGCAGGCTTGAACATTAACTATAACTTTGGTAAAATATACAGTACACTTCAACTAACATATTTTCAAATCAAGTCCCATTTGTAGTATATTGGTGTATTGTTATGGCCCTGGCATACGGCAACAGCTCGTTCATGAATCCTCTGCACCTTCAGATCATCAACCTCCCCGCCCCGAGTGCATTAGCTTGACTTAGTTTATTAATGAAAGTCCCTGCTGCTTTAGGGTTGGTGAACTGGTACCGTTTATCTTTCAACACGAACTGCAGGAATGCCAGGAATCCAAGTCAATATGCAGTGTTAAGGTCCTCCATGCTACCCCTTCAAAAGATTTGCACGTGAGCCTAGTTACATACAAATAGTCTGGAAACATTAGGAAGGGCTTTCCTCCACCATAACGATTGCTTGATTTTTTGTCGCTTGGAGCACATGGTCTCTCACCCGATGAGATAGTCACTTTTGATATGGTTTGGAGAACCTCTGATGTGATTGTAGTTCTTTGGGGGTCAATGTTGTAAGCCCACACAATGGGTACACCATAACTGAGACCCATTGCCTTGGGCAACCACCACTCCAAGACAGCTTTAAGATCGTCCCCTTCTGCAGATTATACCTTGCTCCTTAATGGTATTTGTTGCCACAGCATGTGCCTTGCTAGCATGTTTTGAAGACTCTTCCATGGCTCTGGCGATATTGTCTGTTCACTGTTCCACAAGTACTAACCTGGCTTACTGCTCATCTGATGTGTGAGCAAATTGCCAAAGCTTTAGAAAATAGTAGCTCATTGAAGACTGTTTGACTCATGTATGGAACA
The DNA here is from genome assembly GCA_016271365.2 of Neoceratodus forsteri. NCBI lineage: Eukaryota > Metazoa > Chordata > Ceratodontiformes > Ceratodontidae > Neoceratodus > Neoceratodus forsteri. The sequence goes on along the minus strand of JADMNL010000025.1, from coordinate 167,984,971 downwards.
GTTATGTCTTCATTCTAAACAAACTGACAGAAAATGAGAAGGGGTTGTAAAGAGGTGGAAGATCACAAAAATAACAGGTTGATGTAACACAAAAAGCTGAAAACAAAACTTGTACTCTTCAGGCCCTTACCTCTGCAAACAAAAGAGAGTTACGCTGGAGAATCAACAAAGGACACTGTAACTTGAGATTTGTTTGAGTCTCTGTACCTGCCGTTGCATCTTTTTTAGTCTCCTGTGATCATCTAATGAAGGATTGTTTAGTGATTCGAAATTTGAAGAACGGTAGACATTTATCAGTGTTTGGGATATAGCTGTATTTTTTTGAGAGCCATATAAAGATTGGCGGCTTTTGAATGAATAGGCCAATGTATGGATATCATGTGTGTATTGTGATGGGGTCAGCTGGACCTGTTTGGTATGTAAGGGTGCGTGTGTGTTGTGTGATTTAACCACACTTGGACATTTGAATTGACCAATCGGTTTGCTTGATTTTTTTAGGCCCATTTATTAGTTGCAAAATTACCGTAACTTGAAACTTGACAGGCTGCCTCTGTCTCTCCATCGGAATAGGACTCATATGAGAGACTCTGAAAGATATAGTTATGGAAACTTACCCTTCCTGTTGATAATCTACTGCTTATAAAAGCCTTCTGCATCACTACAGCTAAAACCAGGCAAAGAATGTAAAGAGTCAGAATTAAAGGAGAAATATCCAGTGAATGCCTTGTAACAAGTGAAGCACCCCCAGGATCCAAACTGTGCCCAGTGCCCTTAAGCATATACAGTACTTCAGTGACTTAGGGAAGCAGTGCTGCAACAACAGCAACAAATATGTAGATGACACAAAAATAGGAGTTCCTGTTGAAAGTGACACTGATAGACATCAGTCTGCAACATAATTTATATAAATTGGAACATAGGCCAATGACAGTAGGATGGAGTTGGAGTTCAGTATTAACAAATAAGTAGTTGTCTACTTCAGAAATAATCCTCTACAAAATAGTTAATGGGAAACAGCTGAATGTAGTCACTAAAGAAAGACACTTGGGGTTACTTAGGGATAGGATAACACACTTAAAGTTCAGTTAACACTGTAGACCAATAGCTAGCAAAGCCAAAAGGTATTAGGGTGAATCAGAAAAGCATTTGTCAACAAAAACAAAAGTGTACAGTGCCCTCTCTATAGAGCATATATGGACTGATCACCCACATCTTGACTACGTCTCACAAATCTAGAGTCCTCATTTAAAGGGGGATATAGACACGTTAGGAGTACAGTGACATGCTACTAAATTAAAGGGACACTGTCAACCCCATTTGACCTCGAAGTGTCTCTAGTATAAAAAACACATTTTATGATTGTTATTATTCTGTTGAGACTGCTGCGGTAGCTGGTTGTTTGATTCAGACTCCTTTTTCTTTTTAAAAAGTAAAAAACTGAGCGTCAACCAAACTGGTGTTACCACATCAAAACTTGTTTACATTTCTTGACCAACTACAGCTGCATCTTTCCTGGACTCAAGAACACCGTCAACACTATCTGATTACTCGTTATGCAGTGGTAGTAGATGAGACTATTGTATCACAAGTGGCTGCCCTGTTTGAGGGTGTTTCTAATGTTCAGGAAGTATGCAGTAAGCTTAGGTAAACAATCTGGAGCAAAACAAGGCTGTGTATAACTATAGATTCACATGTATTTCAGTTCTAATAAGCAAGGAGGCAGATTAAACAACCAGCAACATCAATGAATTTTAGAGAAGGTAAGCAATCATAAAATGTGGGGTTTTACCTAGAAATAATATGATGCAAAAAAGGTTGACAGTGTCCCTTTAATCCCAAATATAGCCAACAAAACTTGCAAGGAAAGGTTAGAACATACAGGTCTACAGCTTGTGGAGATGAGAAGAGCACGTACTGATTTTCTGCTGATGTGCAAAATAGTAAGGGATAAGACCATGATGTGAGGAATGGGTTATAAAATCAAATAGTTTAATCATAACCTCCATAAACAGTATTAGTTAGACGTTAGCACAGCAAAGGAGGAGGCCGAGAACAATTTCTCTACTAACAGAACTGTAAGGAAGTGGAAGTGAAATGCACTGCTGGATGAAATAGTTGAAACATGCAGTGAAACAAACATCTTTTCTAAGGTATTTTGGTGAATTCATGGTAGGCAAGAATATAAACGGATATAGCCTTTGAGAAGTGGGGAACAGTCCAGATGGACATTAGTCCTTAGAGAGCTACTGACACCTCAGAGAAAACTTTGAAAAACATAATAATTAGGTACAATTAAGCAGGCATTCCATATATATTTTACACATTTCTCTTCCCTATTATTTATTAATGAGTAAATTTGTATGAATACATGATGGTTTAGACTTCCTTTAGAGGTTATCTGCCTCTGTAGCTTATTCTGTACTTCTAGTGATAATCCTATATTGTGACATCACAGTCTGTTGCCATGGGAGTAACTGTGATGTCATAAGCAGAGCAGTATGACCTCAGGTAGGGAAAAGGCAATAGGAATAGATTAGCTCTTCAGGAGCAAAAATCCTGTTTTCATGCAAATGACCTCAGTAATAAATAATAGAGAGGAGGAATACAAAACTAATGTGAAATACAAGCTAAACTGTGTCTAAATGTTATGTTTTGTTTAAGTTCTTCTGAAGGTGTCAGCTGCTCTTTAACTGTTTTGTTTTTCCTAGTATTGCTCCTAGTAAGCCCAGAGTTCTGAGCAATACACAAAATGTTTCTGAAGCTGAACTCCCTCTTTTGTTATTTTTGCTTTTGAGATGGATCAAGATTTTGTTTTCAGCCAGCAAGAGTCATAAAACAAATCTCACATACACAGGCAATAAATATTCCATTACGCTGATGTCTCCTGAGCAAGTCTACAGTCGAAATGCATTCTTCCATTTGTGAACAACGTCTTTGACCTTAAGCCTTCCTTTCTCCGCTTAGCCTTGAAAATCAAAGTGACTTACTGAGGTCAAGTTTATTCTTCGGCGGGACCAGTTATCTATGCTTTTAAAGTATCAGAGAAACCTAAAGAAGACATTACAGAGGAGCAGCTGATGATATGTCCACAGAATGAGACAGAGACTCAGTGAATGGTGCTAGATAGTGTGTGAAAACCAGAAAATTTGAGGACGGATGAGCCACAAGAAGAGGCCGTTTCATTACAAAACATATTTAGCAAATTTTCTTTTCTCTTTTTCTGATGAAGATTATGCCTGTAATGGCCTAGTATTTTGATTTTACAGTCATTATTATTATTACTCTGAAACAGGCACTTGTTATTTAAGAATTGAGACATTGTCTTTTATAATAATAATGATAATGCTAATAATAATAATATTAATCACCAAGAGCCTGAGTAGCCTTGGGTAATTATGACATGTTTTGTGTAACCCTGTCAATTCAGAATTATTTAATCAGTCTCCTCTTGCTGTAACTGATGTTGGGGATTTGTAATATTATTATATTAAGGGCTGGCAGTATAGCCTAGAGGTTAGAGAGCGAGATGTGAGCAGGCTTGATACCCAGCAGATCAGACCCGAGTTTGATTCTCACAACCTCCACTTGCATACTGTGCGATTCTGAGCAAGTCACTTAACTGCCAGTGCTCCCAGGCGCCCCTGAAAAATGTACTAGTGGTCTTATCCAGTTACCAAAGACTAAAAATAAATAAATACAATTTGCTGGCAGTATGGCCTAGAAGATAGAGTAGCAAGCTGTGAATAAGCTTGGTACATCCAGCAAACCTGGGTTTGATTCTCACAAACTCCAGTTGCATACTGTGCAATTCTGAGCAAGTCACTTAACCTCCCCAGTGCTCCAGGGTCACCCCTGAAAACAGGATCTTGTGCCTAGTGGGCCTTATCCAGTTACCAAAGATTTAAAAAAAATTGATTATTAGCTAATTATACTATACTTGCTGCAGCTTGCGGCCTCTATCATCCTGATTATATATTCTTTCTAGGAGGGGGATGGCCTCTATGATTTCTTGGACTGTAACAACTAGGAACTTATTTTTGCTTTTCCATCGTCTTAACCGAATTCTTCCTGTTTTCTTTTTGTAATGAAATGTGACCTTATTATTTAAAACACATCACATGGCTACTGATTATTTTCTACAGTTGCACACCTCCCAGAACTTCTCAGGAGGTTGTGGCTCTTGGCTATGCCTCATGCCTGACATCCACCTGAGGTGTGCATTATTCCATTATAATAACTGGTTTCTATTTTTTTCCAATAGAGAAAGCCGGTTATAATTCTGTCGTTATAACCAGCTAGTTATAACGACATTTACATGCCGGCATTCTCCCTTCAGCAGTACGAGCCACACATACCTTACACTATACCACTTCCCGCTCGCAGTCACGGTCACAACTGCCCACCTCCAAATAAAGATGAAGACCCCTGGTGCTGGATGACAATGAAGAGGATGTCTAAAGTAGGTTTACCTTCACCTACTTACTAAAATTTCACAAGATCCTAACACATAGAGTAAACTCTCGCTCTCGTTAAGGTAACACAAGACCTTAAAACAAGATACTGATCACCATAGCAACGCCACAAAGAAAAATAAAAAATCCAACAAGGCGTTGAAACTTTCAATTGTATTTAAAAACTCTGCTTATTCTAAACATAGGCATACCAATTGTTTTTAGTTACTTTTTTAAATAACATTATTTTTATCTCTTGCGGAGGAAGTTGCCAATTCTGATTTGACTTCCTGGTTCGGATATGCTCAAGCAGGCAAAAAAATACAAACCAGAAATTATACAAAATAATGGATGGGTAGCTTGTTAAAAAACTCAGTGTTTACACACACCCTTGGGGTGGGATGTCTTCATAAACCCCTCGAGCATCGCTCTTGAGGTTTATGTGGCATCCCACCCCTCAGGGGGTGTGAAATCCTCGTTATAGTCACCTACCCATCCATTATTCTCTATATAATACATGGCTTGGCCCATGTCCCCATTAAAAACGCCATCACTTATTTTTTCATATATGACAGTAACCAATTAAACAATTAGCATATACGACAACAACACCACCACCATCCATAACTGATGATAATTAACTAACATTAAGTAATTACAACATGCTATAACATTGTAATTAACACTCTGTTACATGTGTGCCCAAAATATATGTATGTTAAGTAATTACAACATTCTATAACAGAGTAATTAACACTCTATAAGAAGTGTGGACAAAATATACAGTATACATGTTATTACAGAAATATTTGCACATGTAACGACCACCTGAATAACACATGTAACAGCATCCTACTAACCACCCACATTACAGCCCTAACAACCTCTCCAACTACAGCTTCTGTGAAAAATAGCCCCACCCCAAAAATAAACAAATGATGTGCTGCATATTCCTAAATGTGTAAAATGGGCCTGGTGAAGAACTCAGCACACACTTTCACCTGCTGTGCTGCATTTCCATAAATGTGTAAAACTGGCCTAGTGAAAAACTCAGCAGACATTTCACCTGCTTCCTTCCATGATGAAGTCTTAAGCCACACTACAGAAAAAGAAGGTTGTACCAGCCTCCCTTTTATAAGCCACTGTACTATGGAAACCTTAAAGGGCCAGAACTATGCAGAACTTCAAATATCGTACAATACTGCCAACAAACACTAGGGGGAACACTAGAGAACCAGGAAAACCTTCTAACTTAAGCAAACTGCACAAAAAAAACAAAAAAACAGCACTGTTTCTCTTAAAGTAAAACGTGCCAACCTTATGTATTGTATAAAATAACAGATGGCAAAGTCCAGCATACCCGTGAAATAATATCGTCTCAGGGTTGAACAGGCTCATAAAAGCCACTTGCCTTTCGGGAACCGCACACTCTGTCATGTGTAATCCCTTACTTGTAAAATACAGTAGCTAGAGGAATGATTATGCATTTAAAAATTAAAAAGCATTCTGAATAGGTTTTTATTTAAAGCCCTTTTATAAGCTGAATGGCACGTTTGAGACAGGGAAGTAGGTTCAATAGTAACATTCCCTCCTTCTGTTTGTATCTCTTGGCCGATGGCCTTGAGATATAAACCCAGAAAGAAATGCTGCTGTACAATGATTCCCTTCGGTTATGTATTATTCCTTACATATTTGATAGTGAGGGGTTCTGCCAACATCCGCAGACATTTGAGTGGTCTGCCAACACTGGCAGAACTGAGATACCAAACGTAGCGTGGCAATACATCTTCACCTAAACCCTGTTCTTTGTTACATGCTGGAAAAAAATATTTTTCAACGGTAGGTAAAAAATAAAGAAAATATGGCCATAACAGAATTTCTTTACTTTTAAGGGCTGCAGGTAGGCAGAGCCTGCAGCCTTCTTGCATTAGCTCTAAAATCGTCTTACTGTGGAACTTCCTTTTGGACTTTTGGAGGCTACAGAATGAGCATCTGTCCAGCTCAATCATATAGACTCATTCTGGTTATTTCAGTAGCCTAGGTGTTAACTCATTATCTCTTTAGTTTGACTGAATACTGACCCAGTAGCACAAGGCTAATTAGGCACATGTCCTGTGGGAGACACAACAATATGGGAGTGAACTGCCCACCCTCTGTGACACAGGATGCGTTATATATAAGAAAATGCAAGAAGTAGACCCTCCACCCTTCCCAAAATCATTGCATATGCTAATTTATTCTGCCTTGAAAGAAAATGTCTGGTTTCGGTAATAACATGTTAAATACAGTAGCTCATTACCTTCTTCTGGGGATAGCCATTTGAGCACAGAAAGGGATGTTTTCCTTAAGTCAGCAGTGGGAGGGAAGTGATCAAACATTATGCTGAACAGATGGTCAGGTAACCCCTTCAGTTTCTGACCTGCCGGCCCCACCCCCATGCTCAGGCAGTTTATGCTGTCTACCCAACTAGAAAATAGGAAGTGTGCCACACAGAAGCCAATGGAGGACATTTCTGAAACAGTTTTATGTATGTTAAAGCAACCTTTGCTGTAAATAAAAGTCATTGCTCAAGTAATAGGGCCCCTGTTAGTTGGGCAGTGACTTTCATTTATATCAAAGGTTCCTTTAGTATATACAGCATCAAACAGTTCAGAAAATGCCCTCCTTTGAGTTTTGTGTGGCATACCCCCACTCTCTGCCTGGGTAGACATCACAAAACATCTGCATGAGGAGGTGGGCCGTCTGACCAGCAAGAGGAATAGTTCAGCTGGCTTCCTGCTCAGCCACAATTTTCAATCTCTTCCCCTTCCTCAGTGAACTTAATGAAAACATTCCTTTCTGGTCTCAAATGAGTGTCACTAACATAAGGTAATGGACTAATTTACTTTAAAAGCCATTACCAAAATCTTAGACATTCTCTTGAAGCTGGGAGTCATGTAGGAATTTCTACTGTCTACTAATGTGAGCACTCCCACTTGTCTAAGTTATGTAGTTCAAACATAAATTAGAACTACAAAACCAGTCATATGGGGGTACAATGACTTGAATAGTTGTTGTTCTTTTGTTTGTTTTCTATTACTGGTCCAAAATAAATATCCGTTTAGAAGTGTATGAGCTCTGTTTGATAAATGAACACTCTGCTATGCCATGCAGCTCAAAATGTCAGTACTAAAACAATGTTATCAAGTCTGTCTCTTCTGTAACTAGTTATTCTTTTGGTAACAAGTCCCACTAGGCCCAGGGCCTGTTTTCAAGGGCAACATAAGAACACTAGGAAGGTTAAATGACTTACTTAGGGTCACACAATTTGCAAGAGGAGGTTGTGGGTATCAACCCCTATTCTGCTGGATGTATCAAGCTCATTTGCAGCTCATTAAACTAATGGCTAGGCTGTTCTGCCAGCCCTGTGCTGTGATTTAATAGCCCCACACAGTCGCACTACACAGTGTAATAACACAACGTCCAAACAATAGAAAAAGGCACACAGGAGTAAAACACAAACCAGGGATATGGAATAAGGTTTGTTAGGGAAGGCAGGTGCAAGGCTCTGGAGAAGGAAGGGGAAGGGTTAAAACATAAACAAATAATTGGTAGCCCTTGCAATCCCTTCTCCACCTACCCCCTCTCCCCTCATCGCTGTCAGTCCCTCACAATCCCAGCTAACAGGCACAGCAATTATACTATCCCCACAGTCCCTAAGAGTTCCCTGTATTCTACTGGGTAACACAGTTGTTGAATCATCACAGGCCCAGTGTTTGATGTAGATGCGGCTATTTAACCTATAGAGTTAATAAGTTTAAAATCAAAAGGATCACTATTTGTAATCCAAAACAAGGTCAAATGGCCAAAATGCTGGTTTTCTACCTGGACACTCCCAAAAGAGACAATTCAGGCCTGCAAAACTAGCTAATTAAAAGGACTGGGACAAAGGTCTGATTCAGTACTCATGGTGTGCAGAACAAATCAGACCCTGAAAGGTTTCCGATGTATAATGCTGGTCTCTATGGTGTGCAGTAGCTGCAGGTTGCATGCTGTGGCTCTTTACTGTATCACTGTGGACATAGTCATGTGAGAGGCTTGCAGGCCTGTGATCATTCAACAACTGTAGCACCCAGCAGAATATAGGGAAGCTCTTAGGGACAGGGAAGAGGAGAGAAAAAATGATAGTGGTGGTGAGTTACCCTTACGACTGGGAGGGAATGGCCCCACTGCAACCCCTCCCTCGCTGGCAACATACTGTCTGTTGGGGGCCCCACCATTGAGCTTTGCATTGCGCCCTAGCAGGGCAAAAACTTCCACTGACTGAGGGAGCGAGTGAGAGAGAAAGAAAGAGAGAGAGAGAGACACAGACAGACAGAGACTCAGCTGTTACATGCTCTAAAGAAATGAAGTGCGTGTCTCTCTTTTTTTGCCCTATAGCAGCAGTGCTTGGGAAAGTCAATGTCAGTGAAGTGCTGCGAGTGGTGTCTGTGTGGCTGTGTCTCTGTCATCTGCCTCAAGGTATGTGGGCCACATAGACACAGAGGGAGCTCCTGTGAAGCACACACACACACACAGACATATGCACTTTGCACCGTAAAGGCAAATATACAAAGTACATGTTGCATATTATGCTGCAAATTCAAGGGCCTTTCTGCCAAATTCCCACTACTTCCAGGTAGTTGAGAAATATGATATTCTACTCTACTGGCTGCCACAGGACAAAGATTAACACTGAATCATCAGCTACAGGCCTAGATAGAAAAACAATTTTAATACTGTTTAGTCAATCAAATAATTAGCTGCAGCCAGTCAACACATTTAACTGGTGGTACACAAGGACTGTCATACTGTATTATAAACAGTCTTATCATTAAGGGTTAGAGAAATAGGCCATGGGAAACTTCCATTTGGCTTTAATCCCATACATTTGGTTAAGCTTCCAGAATTCAGCAAAACTATTTCATGTACAAAGACAGTAATTGTCATGGTGCGAGCTGACCACAAATAGGGGGTAGGAAAGTCTTAACATCAGCAATAAATATGAATTATTAACACCTACTAGTTGCAGGTGCTGTTGGCATGCATCTGCTGTGGCTTGCTGTTTGTGCTGCTGTTGTAACAGAGCCTGCAAACCCCACCAAAACAACCACTGCTCAATGTGAGCTACCGTAATAGCTACTATTCATCGCTGACCTCAAGACCTACTGTATACTTCCATGTAGTCTCTGCATTACATTCATGCCACTTTCTATATTTTTTCTGTGTCTGGCTACATTGATTTTCAGATTACATAAGCGTAACCCCACCCCCCAAAATAAAAACAAGTTATGCATCAAAAATTCTAAAAATGAAAAGATATTAAATGTACGGCATTACATTGCATGTGAGGGGTCTTCATTAACTGTTACCATCTCTGTTTGCTCTGTGTTCTCAGTGACACATCAGATCAAAGGGAGCTTGTTGGTGATGACAAGTGAAAGTTGCTAGCGTTATCATCAGAGGAAGGAGTTGCCTCACTACTGCTGAGGTGGTATGCCAGATTATGAGGCCAGTGTCAGCGGGAAAAGTTCAGATAAACTTGCAGGGGTTGAAATTAAGTTTTGCGGCCACTAGCCAGCAGGGCTAGTGACTTGGAAAATCCACTAGCCCCACAGATGGTTGCAGTGGCCCAGTTTTTGTACATACTGAAGTGTTTCCTCCTCCAGTACAAGCCCGCAGGGCTAGTTAAATGAAAATTTTAGTAGTCTGATACAAAATCTACCAGCATTTGGCTAGTGGGCCAATGCCAGTTTCGACCCCTGAGCTTGCCACCAGGAGATATAGGAGTGGGACTAATAGTAGGTGTTTAAGCAGTAAGATATCGCTGAGTGTTAGTCAGTGGGAAAGTTACCTGTCCTGTTGTGGTGTGGCATGAGGCGCACCCATGTGCCTTAAGCCACATAGGAAATGGGTAAATTGCCAGCAGCTGGCAGTGGAACCTCCACTATTCTCTGCCGCTATGCAGAGAACTGTTCTCACAGGACAAGGGATCTCTGATCCATCAGGACCTGAATGAAATCCCTACATCTTTATCTACATCTGCATGCGTCGCTCCTAAAGATATAACCATGCCCATGGCTTGATTTGGGATATCCTCTAAAGTAGCTGATTTTCTGATGACTGGCAGAAAACCCTCCACCAGACATACCCATTCTTTGAAATGGAAGCAATTTATGCTATGGTTTTCACAGGTCTGATATGTTTAACTGTGTGTTATGTCACAAATGCGATTGTATGATTATTTGTGATATTTTTTAACCGTATGTCTTGTTACAAATGTAATTGAATGTTTAATTTCTTGGATATGTTAAATGGTAAACTGTATGTCTAATTCTTCATCCAATTGTACCCCCACCCCCCAGGTTGCACCGGGAGACTTGTAGCTTGTTGTTCAGTGTGCCTTCCTGGTGAAACATTTTAATTAAGAAGTAAATAAATACATAAATCCCGCAACAACCCACGGAGTGCATTAACGTGATAATAAAATGGACCCAGTTGAGGAAAACACTAAAGCACAAAATTAATCAATCAGTACATAATGATGTGATGCATCCACCAGTCAATAAAATAGTCCTTAATTCAATTGTTTTGCGTAGCTGAAAGTAGATTGTTTGTGTCACAGAAGTTGATCTATCCTTGTCTACCTGATTCCAATACATGTGCTTTTAAGAACTATATAACCTGTTTTTAAAGCACTTAGATTCTACCTTCCTTTCCCACCCTGTTTCTTTTTTGTTTCCTCTTTCTTTCACCCATTCCAACAGGTTTGCACCTTTGGCAGAGCCTGGTAATGACCGGCAGGGGAAGAGGTTTGGCAACCCTGCAATCATGCACCAAGAGACATGGATTCCACACTGGGGATGCCTGAGTCTAGGCAAGCAATAATACCCAACAGGGTGGGCGGTATTGGGCCATACCGGACCGCCTAGGGGTGTAAGGCATCGGACCTTATAGCCTCTGGAAGGTCCGGTATTGCCCATACCGCCCACCCTGGAGGGTATTATTGCGCTTAGAAAATGGGCACTGAGAAAAAACAATTGTTTAATAAAAAAATGTTATTAGAAAATTACTTTTAAATTAGTTTTGTAATAAAATAGTTCCTCCACCTATATTACAATGTGTCTTTTTTTGTGAACACACACACACACACACACCAACCTGAGTCCAGCTTCTTTGTAGATCACAGTTGAATTCCCTCCCGCAAACACACAGAAAGATATATAGGATGTGATACTTTTTTCTGCATACTAATATGTCTGTTGCCCCCCCCGTGTTGAATCTCCTTTGGGACACTGATCACACACATATCATCTTGACCACCAATGAGAGAAGAACAGTTACAAGCACTTTATATGCTTTGTTTTTGTTTTAGTCTTTCTTTTTTAAACTGCAGGCTTAACAGTGGGTGGCTTTGTGGAGGCGCGAGATCAAAGGGCAGTGCGGCGATCAGCAGAACTCCGCATATTTTACCAGATCGCAAAGTAAAACTGTCAACGTTTTAAAAAAAGTGTGGCTTTATTTCATATCCCCAGATATATTTCCTTATATGGGGCTTTTATCCCTGCTCTTAATTTAGCAGCCCTGAGGTAAAATAAAACAGCCGGGACCTCCCTGCCCAGCTTCACTTGGCTCTGTTCCAGGAGCCATTCTGGGAGTTTAGCATGTCCCCTTTATTTAGTCTTTATTTATAATAATGGGCTTCAGTGGGCAAACAGTTAACTTTTTCACACAAAGCTGCATATTGTGGCAGGCACCAGCTTCACGAGAATGCACCGCTTTCTTTTTAGGTCGGAGCATTTGCTCACTCCAACCGAAATATGCTCATTTTATTACTTTTGCAGGGGTCTTGGTGCTTAAATTAATATCTACAGCAACACTGGAAAAGGCCATTGCTGTAGATATTAATTTAAGCATTAAGACCCCACAAAAGTAATAAAATTAGCATTTTAAGCCCCCCCCTCCCCTGCAGCTCCATAGAGAACTATGGTGTTTGCAACATCACAAAACTAGGTGGACTACCCAGCTACACTTGCGCCCACTCTCTTGCAACCCGCCAGCACTTCCATATTCATCAAAAAGTTTCAGCAGTATTTTAAAACATTAGGATTTTTCCAGAAATATTACAGAAAGCAGCCCCGGACTCCCACCGCTGCTAACAAAGGTATGTGGGACGGGAGCGGGCTACATTAATAACTTTGCAGGTCACCTTTAATAGTTCTATTTCCTTAATTTCTTTATCTGCAATTTCTTCAGTTATTGTTTTTATAGTTCTTACATCACTTTCCCCTATATCTAATTGCTCTTTAACAATCTCCATATTTTGTTTTAAATTTGCTGTTGTGGTCTCCTTCTCCTGTGTTACCCACACATCCTGAATTATTTGACTTTCCTCTTCCTTTCCACACACACATTTCCCCTTGTTCTTAACATAGAAATCTATGAAAACATGAAATAGGGTGACCAATTTCAGAAGTTGGAATTTGCCAAATTGTGCTTCTTTTCTCACTTCCTTTACATTGCCAATCAATGAATCATTTAACTCATGACTTACCAACCTATTACTGCTACTGCAACTTTCATTTTATATGGAATGTACATTTACCACCTCTTCTTTATCCCATAAAGATGGAATTTTACTTGATTGTTCCTGATTAGAGGAAGGATTTATATAATAGTCTCTAATATAAGATATAAACAATTACTCATGTTTTTCAAGCTAAGTACCCTTCTTGGATTTCTGTGTTTCCATATGTTCCTTTGGGCCTTCAGTCTGCTTACCGAAAGGCTCTTCTAACTCTGGAGGTGGTCCCCCATCATTAAGTATTATAATATCATTACTAACTTGCTTAATAATATCATTTTTTCCTTGAGTAACCAATTTTCCATTTACTGATTTTCCATCTATTAGAGCCAAGTCAGACATGTGTAATTCTGGCCCAGTTACATTTGTTTTATCTATTTTATTTTCCTTGTTAATTACTTCCAGTCTCTCTGTAACATCCTCCATACTTCTAATAATTTTCATCAATGGATGAGGAGATGAATGTGCCCCTAAACTTTGCGATGCTACTGGGCAGAAAGTCAATGTGAGATTAAAATGTTTCACAATTTTTTTATTCCCCTTTAATTCTGTATGGTTCCCCAGTGGGCTTAACAATTGAGTAATTTTGCCAAGATCCCCTTTTTTCTTAGTTTCTTTTTGTCCCAACTCCAGTTCTTTCTGCTCTTTCTTTTTTCCACCACTTCTGTTATTGTCCCTTTTCTGCATTTTTATTTGGTACTGTGAATACCTTAACAAGCACATAGGTGAACAAACAAGTCGGCAGTTACTCCCAACATGCTTGTCTCACTTGTTTTCACAAGGTCAATATATACGGTAAATAGTCAGCATGCACTATACTACTTTAATGCAGTACTTCTGCATTTACTTCTACCCTTGTTCTGCTCAGCTGTATTGGCTCTGACCAGAACCTGTATATTTTTGTAAGCATCCCTCTGCTGCCACCTTTTCATTTAACTACCTTTTGTCTTGCACTTTAGTCCACCCATTCCAAAAATGTGTCATAATTGTGGACTGATTTACAAGACTCAATTCAAATCGAGATGTAAGATTTATTTGGGATTACAGTCCCACAGTGCTCCACCCTGTCACAGCTAACTAACCTTTGGTGGGGGCCCGGGCTGAGGGTGATTAATCTTGTATATCAAGGTGTCTGCAGCAAGAGAATGAATGGTAATGGGTTACATGTTAGCGGGGTACAATCCTCCCCTAGTAGCCCTCCCCAGCAATACCACAGCAGCAAATATGCAGACATTGATAATACAAGGTGAACAGAAACAAACACATCTCCTTTTGGGCAGTAGTTGAATATCTACTCTGCCTTTCTTCATGAGACAGGGTCATAATAAAGCTTTGTTGAAAAGTTGGTGTACAAATATTACCGAATAGCAAATTAATGAGTTTACATTACAGTCCGCTAATGCAGGCTCGTAGCTTTGGTCATTTTCAATATGTTTACATCACATTTCTCACCTGTAGCCCTATTGGCTGTGGCCAGAGTTTCTTTGTTTTTGAGGTCACCATGCTGTGGGTGTTTTTGATGATCACATGAGATGAAATGTGACATAGGCAGAATAGTGATGTAGGCTGGCTAGTGCTATCAGAATAGTGATGTCACTGGCTAGTATCATCACTTGATAACATAGACGGGATACTAAAATCAATGTTTTTATTTATATTTTAATTTGAAATCTTTTTAATTAGGAAAGGCACACTGAGTTGTAGTAGCTGGTCATTTCCTGGTGCACCCTAGTGGAGTGGGGATAGAGTACATCGGCTTGTTTAATTAACAGGGTGAATGTTGGCCAAGATACCAGGGAAACTTCCCTGCTCTTCTTCAGTAGTGCCATGGGATGTTTAACTTCTGCCTGAACAGTGATCAAAGATGGGCAGAAGAGACCTTCAGTTTAAAGTCTAACTTGAAGAACAACACCTTAACAGTGCAGCATCCCTCTCTTATTGCACTGCAGTGTCAGTTATGGGTATTGTTCCAAGTATCTGGTTCGGGGTTTGAACCCACAGCATTCCAGTCTCCCTGTCCTAGGGGCAAGCGTGCTACCTATTAGGCAACTGACACTGCAAAATAATCCTAAACCTATAGAGTAGATGACAAAAGGCACTGCAGGTAGATTAGTACTAGCACTTTTGGGAAGAAGTGGAAATATCAAGAAATTAGCAGGTGTTTTTCAGAATCCCATCTTTTTTCCATCTAGAACAACCTCTCCCCCAGACTTCATCTGTCCTCCTCGTCCATTAGCAGATGTTTTTCAGAATCCCATCTTTTTTCCATCTAGAACAACCTCTCCCCCAGACTTCATCTGTCCTCCTCGTCCTATCACCCACTGAAGCATCAGCTCACGCTCCTCCTGACTTTCACTTACTCTTGCCGTGGATAGTCCACTCTGTGTCCCCCCCACACACACACACACCTTCTGTTGGGGTCTTTATGGCCTCTGTGCACGGTCATCTAATTTAGGTGAGAATACAAACTCACACATAACCCCAGTAACGCAAAGCATCATGGAATGTATATACAAATCACCATAAACATTTTGGACTGGTTCTGCTTTAAGCAGGAATACATGGTGCCAAGTGTAGTAGTAGTAAAATGTTTTTATTCATATGAAGGTATGAACAGAGGATGAACGCGACTGAGCCAAAGCTCATTTACAACAAGGTCCTACAGTTTTAGGTTACAAGGTAGCACAGTATTAAAATGCATTAAATAATTTGCAAAGAAAACTAAACAATAAAGTTAAACACAGTTAAATAAAAGGCAAGTATAAAGGATATAGAGAATACTGGATGGGCAACTATTAACAACCAGTGTGTTCTGCCACAGAGGGGTTCTGATTCCATCGGACCTCAAGAGCGAAGCTTGAGAGGTCCATGGGAATCAGAACCCCGAGCCGGCAGAGCATACTGGTTGTGCATAGAGTTGCTCATCCTGTATTTTTTAAAGTGTATATTACTGTGTCAGATATGTGTGCATGAATTCTTTTGCTTTCAAAATGAAACTGACTCATGCAGTTTCTTGAGGTTCTAGAATGGTGTTCTACCACAGTAGGGTAGAATCACATTCCATGACTTTTGGAACTGTGGTAGAACAGCATTTTCAAAGGGATGGAATTCTATACAGAACAACACTCTACTGTACACTATAAAGAAATAATTATAGGTAAACCAAAAATTAAGCTCTAAAATGCCTGGCAGCAAACAAGAGGTTATTTAGCTTTGTCATCAAGACAAGTTTTTATCTTACCCCACCTGACCTTGCCAGATACTGGTCTCTGAGTATGTGGAATAGTGTTCCAAGCCACTGGCCCTAGATAGAAAAATGAAGTTCTACCATTTCCAAGTTGCATTTAGGGACCACTAGGTCCAGGCCTGTTGCTGATCTTAAAGAGGCCTTTTTCTGTCTGTCGACAATATTGGCTAATATACTATATACTGTGGAAGTTGCCCTCTAATATCTTTACACATAAATGAGAGGATGTGTCCAGTCCTTCAGTCACTCAACCTCTGCCAACCTAAGTCGGCATATAGTTGGCAACTATGTGTCATGCGGGGAGCACCGAGTCTGTAGTGGGCGAGCCTGTTATAACAGACATCGAGTCTCGCAAACTTACTGCTGGCCACACTGGAGTACATGATGCCCTCATGATCAAGAACTGGTAGGACAATTGTATTCACTATCTGTATCCTGAACACAGTTTTGCCCTCTATAAGCACCTAATTGCTTACCAATGTTTTCAATAGCTTCTCCATGTGAACAGCCCATCTCAGATATCCTAAATATCTATATGAATGAACCTGTTGAATCTCAGTCCCACCTTCTGTTTTAATACTTAAAACCAATTCTTCTGTTTTTTTATTACTTAGGTTAAATATTACAATTAGAATGTTTCTGGAATTGAAGGCTAATTAATGATTTTTTTTAAATATTTGTATTTCTTTAAAAGCATGTTGAAGCTTATTTTTAATTTTATCTATAGAAATATCAGATATGTATATGATTGTATCATCTGCATATAAGTGGTATGAAATTGGTGCATCTGTGAAACTCAAGTCATTCATATATTATATTAAATAGCAGTGGTCCCAGTATTGGGCCCTGTGCAGCTCTAGTAGTAATGGGTGCAAGATCAGATGAATAATCACCTATGGAGACTGTTTCCTTCCTTTAAGGTAGGATTTTAACCACTTAGTACAACCTCTGGCCATGCCCATCGAGGTCAGCCTCAACAGGAGGACATCATGGGTTAAGGTATCAAATGCTTTTTAATGAGTCACAGAGACTAGTCCCATTGATGTCCTCTTGTGGAGGGGAAGCTGGATGTCACTGAGCACTGTTACAAGGGCATAGGTTGTACTGTGGTTCTGATGAACCCTGATTGGAATTTGTTTATTGTATTTTGGAATTCTAGACAGTACTTTAATTGGGCTGAACTGAGTTTTTAAATACATTTTTGAAAATTGAGGAAAGGAGGGATATTCTGCGATAGTTCCCCAACTCTGATTTCTGCCCTGATTTAAAAATGGGGACTACTTTTGAGTACTTCCAAACTTCAGGAAATTCTCCTGATCTAAGTGAGAGATTACAAATTTTAGTTAAGGGAAAGGCTGTTAGAATCATTACATACTTTAATAATCTTGATGAGATGCTGTCCAGTCCAATAGCTTTAGTGGTATCTAATTTTAAAAGTTCCAACCTCACATCCTCCACTGAAATGCTAGTAAAGGAAAACTGGCACAGAGGAATATTTTGCTCCTGTTGTCCAACCGCTGACTGATTTAAGAGGCCTCTCGATGCTTCACTGTCCATTTTAATGAAGAGGTTATTAAATCTATCCACTACTTCCTGGGATAAGACAAGTACTAGTTTGGTCCGCTGGTGCAGCAGTTAGATTTCCGTTTGTGACGCTGATGGCCCCAGTTCGGGAATGAACCCGAGAGTCGGAGGGCCAGCTGGGGGAGAAGGATCAAGTGTCCTAGGGGCTGCTGTCCTTCTCGGGAAGGGGAGGGAGAGGAAGAGTGTCCGGTGCATCACAGGCCCCCAGTGGAGGCTGGGGATACCGCTGCGACCAGCATTGTTACATTTGGGGGGTGGGGCAGATGCTGGACATCATTGTTCATTACCTGCCCCAGGATCAAAACATTGGAAAAAGCCCCCCCCCCCGATATGACAACCTGCTCCACTCCGATATCCACTACCTCTGATGGGGAGAGGGTGCAGCACCGATCGTCGAACAGGAAGAACACCCCTCCCTCCTCAGCTAGTGGTCAAACAGTAGTTCAGCATGTTGTAGTTCATTTGCATCACCAGGTAAGGAAAAAGGTCTGGCTCCCCATACAACGCTCAGGGGACACGTCAGACCTTGCCCAACAACTAACACACTGAATTCTGGCCAATGGAAAATCATGTACACAAATGCTCGCAGTCTGGGAAACAAGATCCCAGACCTGTAGGTAATAATGACGGAGGCTAAACTGGACATAGTAGCCATTAGTGAGACATGGTTTACCAGTAACCACACTTGGGAGACTTCAGTACCTGGCTATGTACTGTTCAGAAGAGACCGAGATGTAAAAAGAGGGGGTGGAGTGGTCCTTTATGTCAATGAAAATATCAAAGCTACAGAAATTTAGGATACACATAAGGAGCCAGAAGAACTGTGGGTCACCCTGGAAATAGGAAATGGGACAACCATACGAACTGGGGTTGTCTACAGGCCTCAACACCAAGGGGAGGACATAGACACATCACTGTTAGAAGATATACAAAACATGACAGCTAAAGGGGAGGTTCTGATAATGGGAGACTTCAACATGCCAGATATAGATTGGTCAATACCAGCAGGAACATCTGCCGGAACTAGACACATAGTGGATTCCCTTCAGGGGGAGGGCCTCAAACAACTGGTACAGCAACCCACAAGAGACAGGGTTATCCTAGATCTAGTACTGACTAACAGGAAAGGATCGCAGATCTCCAGGTAGAAGGTCACCTGGGGGCCAGTGACCATGACATGATATGCGTTCATTTGGCCACTAGAACCAAATCATCCCATTCCAGGCAAAAATATGGGACTTTAGAGGAGCTGACTTTGATAAGATGGCCAACAGAGTTAAGCTAACCCTGGCATAAAAAGTACAGGTGGTGCCGCCCGTCCAGGCGCAGTGGGATTTCCACTTGCGATGCCGCCGACCGGGTTCGAGAGCGGATCCAGTCGCCCGAGGCGGCCGGGAGTAGGATCGAGCGCCCGACGGACAGCCTCCTACTCCGGGAGGGCGCGGCAGCACGTGCGCTGGGGACCCCTGGTGGAGACCGGAGTTCCACGCAACCGACGCCGACGTGGGGAGGCTGGGCAGACGCTGACGCATTGCACGCCCCGCCTCTCGGGAGAAAAATCAGGTGGAAAGATGGCGGGCAGACCACCGATCAATGAAGTCCTCCCTGAGAGCTCACATTGCCGCGCCTGCTGCTGGACCCGACCAGTCACAGTTCCGGGGTCACAGGGCCCACGGCCCATCTGGGGCAAGCCGGGTGACCGAGGGTCCTCAGCAGCAATTGACGGCGGTAGAGGTCTCTGGGGGCCGTGACCAGGGGCGGATGGCTGCGGTGGTCCTGCCAGAAAAAAGGGCAAATAAAAAAAAAAAAAAAAAAGAAATACAGGTAAGGGGGTACAGGAAAAGTGGGCAAGCATTAAGGATCCAATACTTGAAGCAACATCCCATTGTGTTAGAAAAGGAAGTGCAAGAGAAGAAGGAAACCAATTTGGTTCTCAAAAACAGTAGCTGAAAAGGTCAGAGCCAAAAGGCTGACCTTCAGGAAATATAAGGGAACACAGCGGGATGAAGATAGGGAAGCATACCAAACTTCCCTAAGGGAAGCAGGGAAGGCAGTAAGGCAGGCAAAGACCCCAACCAAGAAAACACTAGCACAAACAGTAAAAGAAGGTGACAAGACTTTCTATAGATACATTAGTGAAAGGAGAAAGTTCAGAGGGGATATTGCTAAGATCAAAGGGGATAAAGGTGTGTGTGAGGAGGAGGACCATGTAAAAGCATCTATCCTAAATAGATACTTCTGCTCAGTATTTACCGAAGAAAAGGTAGGGCAGGGCCCACAGCTCAGCACCATGGACAAAAGGGGGGAAGGAGGTGTGCACTAGTCCCTTCACAAAAGAAAGGGTCCTACAAGAGCCTCGATAAGCCCAGGGTGGACAAGGCAATGGGACCTGATGGCATACATCCCAGAGTACCAAAGGAGCTAAGGGTGGAACTAGCAGAGCCATCATCAGAACTGTTTAGTGAGTCTCTGAGCACAGGAGAGATCCCAGAAGACTGGAGAAGGGCTCATGTGATCCCGTTCCACAAGAGTGGTAGCAGGAAGGAGGCAGAGAACTACAGACCACTCAGTCTTACCTCAGTAGTGGGCAAGATTATGGAGGCACTCCATAAGGAAAGGATAGTGCAAAACCTGGAATCCATAGGAGCACAAGATCCAAGACAGCATGGGTTTACAACAGTAAGGTACTGTCAAACTAATCTCATAGATTTCTTTGACTGGGTGATCAGTGTGATGGACCAAGGGGGAGCAGTTGATGTCACCTACCTTGACTTCAGCAAAGTTTTTGATACTGTTCCACATAGAAGATTGATTAATAAGCTGGGTAGCCTTGGGTGGGTCAGAAGATGGTCAACTGGGTGGCAAACTGGTTGATGGGCAGAAAACAGAGAGTGGTGGTAAACGGTATAGTCAGAAGAGATGCAAGTCACAAGTGGAGTACCTCAGGGTTCAGTCCTGGGGCCAGTCCTCTTCAATATCTTCATCAGTGACATTGCAGATGGATTGGAGGGTAAGGTTTTTCTGTTTGCAGCTGACACCACGATCTGCAACAGAGTAGATGATCCAGATGGGGTAGGCAGAATGAGAAGAGATTTGGATAAACTGGCAAAATGGTCAGAAGAGTGGCAACTGGGGTTTAACGCAAAGAAGCGCAAGATCATGCACATAGGGAGGAGAAACCCTGAAGCCACCTATAGGCTGGGAGGGGAGTTGCTGGCAGTCACAAGGGAAGAAAGAGACTTGGGCATCATCATCACAGATGACCTGAAATCATCCAAGCAGACCTCTAAAGCAGTAGGTAAGGCTAGGGAGACATTGGGGTGTACTAGTAGGGGTATCTCAAGTCATAAGAGGGAGGTAATAATTCCTCTTTACAAGATGCTGGTTAGGCCCCATCTGGAGTACTGCGTGCAGTGCTGGAGGCCACACCTTTACAAGGACATTAACCAAATTGAGGCAGTCCAGAGAAGGGCAACCAAAATGGTGCAGGGACTGCATCAAAAAACATATGAGGACGGATTAACGGAGCTCAATATGTATACCCTACAGCAAAGGAGGGGAGAGGTGATATGATCGAAACATTCAAACACCTTAAGGGCATTAACAAGGTGAAAGAGCCTCAACATGTTTCAATATAAGAACAAGCATTTGTCAATGCCGAATGCTGTCTCGCTGGCATTGGCATTGGTAGTGCCAGAGCTAGAGATGCATAATAGGAATGGCAGTGAAGTATTAAAGTGATGCCAACCCCACCTCCACCTTGTAGAGAGCAACAGGCATTTGGGTGTGCCTCTGGGTCATCAGCTATAACACTCATGCCATTGTACCTCACCCTACCTCGTAGACACTGACAAGTATCATGGTGTGCTTTGGGGTCTTTGGGCATTATATTTACCCCATTCCATAAGGAAATACACTGATGTGGGTGCAGTATAGGAAAATGGGGTGAATTTTGTACAAACAGTGCAAGGCACACCACGATGCCTGTCAGTGGCTGCAGGGTAGGGGTGGGGGTGGAATGGCGTGAGCATTACAACCGATGATCCCAAGTCACACCCTTGGCTCCTGTCAGTCTGTACTGGGTGGGGTGCTACAGTTGGAAACCCTAACACCGTAGGCATGCGGTGGTATTTGCACTCCAAATTTTCAACATAGGCTGTTTGTGAGCCCACCTCATGAAAAGCGGCACAATCAGTGTGTTAGCTGAAAGGTGGTTTTGCACAACGACTATGCCATTTGGCGACACAGGGATGAAAACACATTTTGGGCAGGACGTGGAGAATGACAACTGTATTGTTCATGAGGAGGCTAAAAAATGGCAATGTTGAAAATCTGGAGTGAAAATCTGGAAAATTGGTGTAAGTCATGAGTGATGCATAGAAACTGCACAACACACGCCTGTAACCCAATAATTTTGGGAGTTTGTCACCCACATTTTTAACATAGGCATTTTGGGATCTCCCCTCACGAACAGTGGTGCTGTGATTTTGTTAATTTGTACCAAAAGTTGATTTCCCACAGTGACCACGCCATTGTGTGCCATAGGTGTGGAAACACATTTTGGGCAGGATGTGAAAAATGACAGCTGTACTGTTCATAAGGAGGTGTGAAAAAATGCCAGTGTTGAAAATCTGGCATGGAAATATTGCAAAGTTACGAAGTTACAAGGGTGTGTGGAAACTGTTGGACGACGCTTGTAAACACAGTCATTTTATGGACTTTCAGCACCAAATTTTTCAACATAGGCATTTTAGGACATCTGCTCATGTACAGTGTCACCGTCATTTCCTCAAACTGTCCCGAAAAGTGATTGCGCACAGCAACCATGTTATTCTGCCGCGGATGTGCGAAAACACATTTCGGCCAGGATTTGTAAAATGACAGCTATATTGTTCATAAGGAGGTGTGGAAAAATGCCAGTTTTGAAAATCTGGAGTGAAAATATTACAAATTCAGGAAGTTACAAGCGTGCGTGCAAACTGCGCAACGTACGCTCGTAAAACACTTATTTGATGGACTTTCGTCACCAAATTTTCAACTTAGGCATTTTAGGACCTCTGCTCATGAACAGTGTCACTGTCATTTTTGTAATCTGTCCCGAACACTGATTTCCCACAGCAACCGCGCTATTCTGCGCCGGAAGTGCGAAAACACATTTCATCCAGGATGTGAAAAATGACAGCTATACTGTTCACAAGGAGGTGTGGAAAAATGCTAATTTTGAAAATCTGGTGTGAAAATATTGCAAAGTCGCAAAGTTACGAGCATGCGTAGCAACTGCGCAATGCATGCTCATAAAAGTGTCATTTTTTGGATTTTTTTCCACCAAATTTGCAACATAGGCTTTTTGAGAGCCCACCTCATGAACACTGGCACTGTCGTTTTGTTATTGGTCCCAAAAGGTGCTTCCACGCAGTGACCGCGAAATCACCTTTTGGGGTCGAATAACGCCATGACAGTGGCAGAATTCATGAGGAGGGGTCCCAAAAACCCCCATGTTGAAAATTTGGTGCCAAAATTCCAAAAAATGCCTGAGATATGCATCAAAGTTGAAAAAATCCTATTTATGCCATTATACAGCTTACTGGCATTTCCTCAAGTTCACGGTCGGCTTTGGAGACTGCAGACTTGGTCCCGGTCCACCGAAGATCATCGCACCGGACTCTGGAGGTAAGTATGGGGTGGAGGTGTGTGGGGAGGCAGGGTGCGCAGAGGGTGGTCACAGGTTGAGGGAGGGGGTAGGGAGATGGTGAGGGACCATTTTCTTTTTTTCACAGCTTAAAAACAAAAAACATTGCGGGATTTTTTTTTTTGCAGGGCATTTGGCACACTGGGGTGGGTGCCCAGCATACCACCTAAGTCTTTTCGGGGATTCTGTAGCTGACAGGGATTGGGCACCCCATCAGCACAAACTGTTGGGAGACTCAGGCCGGGGAGATTAGGCACCCTCGCGCAAGCAACAACGGGGGACACATTATGCTGACAAGGGTAGAGCTCCCTGTCAGCAAAATACAAGAGAATGGGGATAAATGCTGATGGGATTGGACCCCCATCGAAAAAAAGAAAACTGTTGAGGCGACATGCCGAGGGAATTGGACACCTTCTTGGCATACATTCTGAAGTGAGGGGTACATTATGCCAACGGAGAGTGGGCTCTCCATTGAGTATCAAGCGACAGGCAATGGTGAAAGTAACTGCCGCCATGTTGCCTGCACGCTGGGAAGGTGTGTTGTTACGCTGCATGACAACAGCTTCTCGCCTCATTGCAGTGGACCTTTTCTTTGTTCTGGTGGCCACATTAGGGATGCGTGAGGTCACCACCTGCTGCTGGCTGATTGGGGGAATGAGTGACGCACCTTCTTATTTCTTGTATTTTGAATAAATGTCACACAGAGATTGTGTGTTGAACCTGAAGTTCAGTGTCTGGTTCATCTGTTATCCCACAACTCCTCCACAGACTTGGTGTAAGAAGTGGGATAACTTGCTGGAAGCGTCTGGACTGGCCGAAGAGAGATATTTTCTGGTGGATATCACCCAGATATCTCAGGTGGATCGAAGCACCAGGAGTTGCCAGAGGAGAATCCAGAGAAGAAAGCCCGTGGAGTTCTGACCAGAACCATGGTTGACAGACGGAGAGAAGTTGCTGCCTGGACTGGACCTGGGAGCTCAGAGGAAGGCCAGGCCCAAAGAAGATGAAGAGATGCAGGTTGAGGCAGACTGGCGGTGCCAGAGATAATGCCCAGGAGGTGGATACCCTGATGAAGATGGTCCACTGGATGAGTGGGCAATGGCTGGAAGCAGACCGACTACACAGAGAAGTGGAACACTCGTGCCAGGTGCTTCAGAGGTTCCTGCTGGAGAGTTTGGATAAAGAGTTGGAGGATTTTTCATGGGCTCAGTTTGAGGAGGACCCCCTGACTGAGCAGGATATTCCTTTGTTTCCTGTGTTCCCAGGATGTTACCTGTTGGAGGTCGGAGATGCAAGTATGGAACTTGAATGTGAGACCCCAGGTAAGACTGTGCCTAGTGATATTGTGCTGGGGTTGAAGACTCCAAGCAAGCAAGAAGAAGCCTATGAGGCTGAAGGGACTTTTTCTTGTATTGATGCAGCTAATTAACAGTATTGACTGGGGTATACTGCATGCTAAAAATACTAATATTGTCAAACTGTTACAGTATGTGAAAGTTAGGAGGGTAGAGGTCATTTAAAAAAATATTACCCTTGGAAAAAGGGAAAATTCTCACATAGGTCACAAGGTATTAGATGGTAACAGATGGCTGAAAATAGCACAGTGATTAAAAGGATGTTTACAAAGACACTCCACAGTTAAAAGGTTTAGGAACCTGTTTAACATTGCAGTGTATTTAGCATGGGAGGTTCCTTGGGGTTCTGTAGAGACCTGCCTGGGGATAAGATGACCAAGGATTTGGGGTCATAGGTTATAAAAGGTTGAAATAGGAGAGTAGAAACTACTATTGCTCCTTCCGTATTCCCACAGACACTTTGTGTAAAACAGAGGGGTGAGGTTAGTTGCAGGCAAGGCCTAAGGTGGCTCTGCAATGGTCCCTTTCTGTAGACAAAAGTGTAGCAAGTTTGGTCGGGGGCAGGTCTGATGTCAAAGAAAGTGGTACCCAAGGGCAGACAAGGAGTCTGAGGTGGTACATGTGTTTTATTCTTCCACGGGCACAGGAGTCTGTGTGGGTGGGAGGGTGAGGGGTGCCACTAGATCACCAGGAAATTGTATCATGGGGTCTTACTTCGCAATTGCAGCAACGGGCGGATGGTCATTTGTACATTTCTCAGGGAATCGGGTGGGAGGGAGGACCACTAGCCCACCAGGGATGGTCTTTTCTTACAGTTATCGGGGAATTGGGGACTGGGGGGGCCACTAGACTACCAGGGATTGTATGTTCTGCTACAGGGTGGGGGATGCCCCGGGATCCCCACTGCACACGTCATGCTGTGCAGGGCGCCAGCCGCAAGTCACTGGGCTGCCCTGCGCATGGCATGCAAATGGGGCCATAATGACATGCAAATTGCCCTATTTACGCCTTGCATATATTATGGCCTCATTTGCATGTCCCCTGCTGAATATCATGGGTGATGCGCCTAGCACAACTGCAATTTCGCTGGCGCATCCTCATGCTCCCTATCTGTGGCTTACGCCAGTGCAGTGCCACTGCACCGTGCGCAGTGCATGCCATATTCAATGGTGCTGCGCCATGGCGCATCACCGTTGAATATCACCTGGCGCCGGTGCATCCCAGTTGCTCTGTGCCCAGGCTTGCACCCCTGCCTGGCGCAGTCTGAATATCCAGGCCTTTGTCTATAATGAGTTTGTTTAGCTAATTGATTTCCCTTACATACTGATTACATAATTGTCTATATCTGTCGCAGTCGAGTGTATTATTACACTTTTAAGCTCTATACCAAGCTGTATCTCTTATAACTTAAAATTTCTTTGGGCTCAAATTATACCAGGGTGCATTATTTTTTTTTTACTTTTTAGTTTTTATTGGGGCATGTTTATCACATAACTTAAAAAACTCACAGGAAAAAAGGTCCAGGAATCGTTTACTGTCAGTATCAATTCTGTTCTCTCCCACAAGACGTTTTCCAGGTCCATCATAAATTTCACATAATTACATTTATCAGAACATTTCCTCTTATAGAAGGCAGTATAGCACAATGGGTTAAGGCTCTGAGCCACAAATCTACAGACCTGAATCCCACAGCCCCCACTTGCATACTGTGTGATCCTGATTAAGTCACTTAATTTCCTTGTGCTCCCAGGTTGCATCTGGAAACAAGCATCAGCTTAGTGCATCTCTCCTGGTTAAACAATGTTCCCTTTCCCTTTTCCCACTTAATGAATCTGTTATGGGCCGGGGCCTGTATCTTGTTTCTAATACAGCAGATCATTTGGTGATCTCAGAATGAATCTAGAAAAACACCACGTAATTCATAATTTGAGGGAGAATTTGTAAAAATCAAGTCTATTAGGGTTGACGTTGATGATTCTTATTGATTAATTCTTGTAGGTTCACTGATTAATTGACTAAGGCCCAGGTTCCTTTGAAAATTTACTGGGGGATGTGTATTATTAACAGATTGCCAATTTATATTAAAATCCCCTACTACCAGTAGTAATTCATGGGTATCATTGTAACCTAGCAAAAGGTCCTGCAATACATTAAATACTTCTGGTTTAACATTTGGCAGACAACAGATCCCAGTTATCAAAATTTTTTTGTAAATGGTAATTTCAGTTCCAACATTAGGACTTCCAAGCCAAGCAAAGCTGAATTAAAGTGAATCTCAAACATTAATAAACCTTCCTTCCCATAGACCAAAATCCCTCCCCCTCCCACACACACACACACTTTTTTACTTCTGTCTTTGTGCCATAGTTGGTAACCAGAGATATTAAAATGTGTATACTCAGTTTTGTTGTTCAGCCATGTCTCGGTTGTGACCACCAAATCTGGTTTATAATTAAGGATCCTTTCCTTAATTGGGTCCGCTTATTAAGTATGCTCCTGGCATTAAAGTGAACTAGACTGAAGCCCTGTTTTGTGAGGATTTCTGTCGTGACCTCACTAGTGATTGAAGAACAAAGATCTTGACATGAAGGACCTGGATTTGAATGAACATCTCCAGCCATTTATTTATTTATGTGTTTTATTTATTTATTTTAAACACTTCACCAGGAAAGGCATACTGAGCTGAGTATCAGCTCATTTCTAGATGCATCCTGGGGGGTAGGGAGTAAGGGGGGACAAAGAAATAACCAAAGTACAGATATGATGGTACTATGTGATAAGAATAACTTTTAAACACCGAACACCCTTATCACAACCCCACATCACCGAAATTCAATTTTGGTGATGTGGGATCTCAGCCGGACAAAGCGCAGCACAAAACCTTTGTGCTTTTATTGTGGGGATGTGCCCTCTGCACCCCCATGGGGCTTTTCTTCCTGCACCCTCAAATTAAGATTCTCAGCTCCAGGGGGTGCATGTCGGGGAGGTGCATACCTGGGGACAAGAAGTTAAATTTTACTGCCTCGGGATGGGTGCAACAAAAACTACCAGCACCTGGTGAAGAACCCTGCCTCCTCATCACCCCAAGCCAGCACATAACCCACCATGCCACGACGCCAGCTCACTGGAACCCTGCAGCACCACCCCTCACATACCCTCCTCCTGCTCCTCCCTTGGTGGACTCACTCTCCCCTGCGTGCATATCTATGCGCAACACCCTGTCGTCTTTTTGCCGACCCACCCCATCCGTGACCCCACACCCGTCATTGGTTCACTAGCTGAAAGTGGTTTTGCCGTTCGACGGCTACTGCTAGTGCCCCATATCACAGGATACCAAATATGATCAAGTACAATTACAAGTTGGTTAAGAAACAGTGAAAAAAATAAAACACAAGAAGCAGCATCACTTAGGCTATTACAGCGATTAAAAGTTATGCATGTAGCAGCAGGGGATGCAATACAGTAGCAGCGGGGGATGCAGTACAGTGTGAAATAAAGTGCATCGTGCATATTTGGAAAGGAGAAGTGGTGGGCTGTACAGTAAGTTTACAAAGAAGGAGTAAGGGAAGGAAGATGGAGGGAGTAGAAGGGAGTACAGCAGAGGATGCAAATTGGTGACACAGCAACTAGTGTCAGTGGATGGGGAGGGAGTAGCACAAAGTGTTTGCAAGGGATGCGAAATTTAGGTGAGGGGTGGGGAGAATTAAGAGGGACTAAGGGGGAGGATGAGTGGGAGAAAAGGAGGTGAGGAGAGAGTAGAAGAGTAGTGGAGCTGAGGAGGGGGTCAGGTGCAGTTGCAGAAAGGGGAAATAAAGTCGAGAAGAAGACAGGATAAAGAGCAAAGGGAGGGGGCAGAGTGGCTAGATAAGGGAAGGGAGTTCCAGAGTTTAGGGAAGCGGTAGGAGAATGCAACATGGTCAGCAGTGGTTGTCCTAGAAGGGAGAGCAAGTAACCAATAGCCAGAGTTGTGGAAGGTGAAGGTGGGGGGAGAGGATAGAGGTGAGGTAAGAAGGGGAGAGAACCAAGCCAGTATTTGGCAACAAAGGAGGAAGAGTGGGTGAGGCATCTGGCTTCAAGGGGACACATAGACAGGAAGATTAAAAATAGAGTTTTAACTATCTTGAATACTTCTAACCAGTGTTTCTTTTTATTAGGCACTTTCCTAACTAAGTTGCCAATTAGGTTTTTGACGCTTTTAAGTAGGTCTGAATTATAGTTCGAAGTAATAGAAAATTATGTAAATTTCTGGAAATCATTTTCTAGCCTGTGTAAACAAGTCAGGTTGGTTAACTTCACCCAGTTCTTGACTAGCTTAGGGAATACAGTTGCTGGATATTTTATGTTGGACCAGTCTAATAAATTGGGCCCATATCCTCTATTTCCTACCCCCCCAAAGTACTACCCAACCCCAGCTTACTAGGCAGATGTATACCCATACCAAGTCTTTGCAAAGCATGTTCAGAATCTCAATATTGGACAAGAGAGACCCTATTATAATATTAAAACTAACAATTATACAGGGTTTTATTTTACTCTAAAAATTGATTAGCGTTTTGCTCATAAAAGTGTTAAAACACTGAAAATGCATAGCACTTGCCTCAATGTGTTTAACAAACATAACACTTGTAGAAAACCTATATAAATACTTTATGTACAGTTGGTATTGTCCCAAGAAAAAACTGCTAATCAATTATTTAAAACCCTGTTATACTATCAGATCTTGTTGAAATAAATCCCAAAATATCTATACTTGTTACTAAAAGGACACCAGGAAACAAGCAGCAAATGCCTCTCACAGTCTGCAGAGGCTGAGAACAGAAGACACAGACATGTGTTTTGTTGTTCTTAGGATGTATCAGTGTGCCTCATCTATATGTCAGCCCACTGTAAAACGAACCAGCCCTTATGTGGTCTTATGGGTTTGGGTCAGGGTGGGCTCACAATAAGAAGGCAAGTTAAAAAGACAGAGAACCTCAGTCCAAAAGCACTATAGCAAGGGTTACTTGAAAAGGGCACTGACAACAAAGCAAGGTTTTTAAGAAATACAAAATCAGACATGCCCATGTAATGCAGAGCATCATGGGAATATATACAGTATGCAAATCACCATAACAATTTGGACTGGTTCTGCTTTAAAGCAGGACCGCATGGTGACAAATGGCCTTTCACATGATCTACAGAGGCTGAAAACAGAAGATAGAGACGTGTTTCATCCTTCTTGGGCATCCTCAGTGTGCCTTATCTGTAACTCAGCCCAGGGGGAAATGAACCAACCCTTGTGCAGTCCACATATTTGAGTCATAGTGAGGCTGAAATAAAAACAGGCTAAAAAGACAAAACAACTTCTGCACAAGGGAAGTTTGTTGTCTTTTTAGTTCACCTAATTTATACTTGCGACCTAAAAGCCTGCTCTGGTTTGGATAGTTTCTTAAATACCCTTTCTTCACTCTCCCCTGACTGCAGCACAATTGCTGTATATTTTGTTGTTTTTATTACCACTACAGACTCACAGCACACATTGCCTGCACTGCGTACACTGCCATGAATTGCTCATTTTGCCAGCTCACTGTTTACCGATTGTTTTTTTCTGTACCTGCGTACTGTTTGTTTTGCCTGCACACTATTTTGTTAATGCTGATTACACTTTTCCACTGAATGTATTTGTCTCCTTGTACCCCTTCTCACAGGTTGTACCTTTAAACAGTTGGCTTACTGTGCCTTTCCTGAATACACAGCTGTGTCCATCAAAGGTTTGAGATAACCTCAAGGCGAAGAGGGGGTCTGGGTGGCAGAGGGCTGAGACCGTCATGGGAATGACAGATGGAGAGCGGGTTGGGGAAGCTGCAATCTAGGGTGCTAGCTGCACACTCGGGCAGAGATTAATAAACCGGGTGGTCTGTTTCTGCTGGCAGATTCGTGTGTTTGTATGTATCTAAAATGTAAACTATGAGTGGCAGATTTGTGTTTTGGGGGAGGGTGGGTGGAAGAGGAACCTAACAAGGAGAGACCACTGAGATAAAGTTCAAAGGGAAAAGTGGTTGTAGCAAAGTAGTGATGTCACTACTATAGTACAATAACTTTTGATGGCCTTTGATCTGTACAGCAATGACTTCTGATGACCTTTAAATAGTCCAACAACAAGAACATTGCATGTACAAAAGTCCATACACAGGAGGGGCTGATCACATAATATAAAGGTGTATTGTACTGCCCTGTGTGTATGTGTATGTGTAACTACACTAGTTATACTGTCCATAATGTACAGTTTAGAATCTTAAAGAATGTATGAAACTTATTTTCATAGAAAAGAAATAATCATATCTACTTCACAAACTATGGAAGGTATGCAAAATGACTGGTGGCTGGCATAGTTGGTTCTGTAGAAATAATGCAGCCATGGAAACATGCTGCAGGCGTAACCAGTGTAGGGTTCATTCCAGAGTTTTAGTGTATCTTCCGTGTTTGTTTGCCAGCATCTGTGCTTCAGAATTCCCCTTTGCAGTTCAGTAAGAAAGGGATATCAAAACAAGGCATTCACATAGGACAAAGTAACACATAGCATTTTCACCAGAGCAACTCACAGAATCAGGTAAGACTACCAGCTTAGGTCAGTAAAGGTTTTTTTTGTTGCAGAACAGTGCAAGCAATTCTGCTAATGCTAATTTTTTTTTCTTAAACCTGTCAGTTTTTTCCCCATGCTGGGCCTGCCCCTATGCACTCTAGGCAACCATCATTCCCTGTCCCACTAACCTGTGACCCTCCTTCCAACTTCACGGGTAGCACTCACTGTGAGGCCAAAGGGGGGGCGGGGGCAGGCCCTCTACTAAGAGCGCTGGTAAGTAGTGGGAATGCAGGAGACTGCACGGGAATCTAGTGTTCCGGACTCATCCTGCCAGGCCAGGTGTTTCTTTCTCTTGTTTTTTTTTTATTTTATTTTTGTTGTCTCCTCTTTCCCAAGGACGTCGGTTGCAAGGACCTCATTGCATGAACGTGCACACAGTTGTGTGATGATGCACGGGGTTAGTTGGTGTCCTTTCATCCCAGCACCTCTAGCCTACACTTCCATCTGTGGCCACCCAGGTGGTAGTGCTACATTGGTAGAAATTCTACAGTATGACAGAGGTTGGCATTATCCCCGAGAAGGAGCACATCCATCTTCTGGGACGCTTGGTCCTTCCTCCCAAACCCACTTTACTGCGTTGTGAGCAAAAGCTGTGCCGCTGCACTGATGTGCTGTTGTATGTTAAATAATGTTGCAGAATGTTAAAGAGCTGGTGACACGTTCAGGAGAACTTTAGCAAAACCTATTTAGACACAGTCCAGCTTGTATTTCCCATTAGTGCTGTATTCCTCCTCCCATTATTTATTTCTGAGGTCATCTGTATGAAAACAGGATCTTTGCTACTGAAGAGTTTTTCTATTCCTGCTGCTTCTCCCTACCTGAAGTCACAGAGCACTCACTGCTTGTAATATTACAGTTACTCCCATGACAACTGATTGTGATGTCACGGCAGAGGATTATGACCTGAAGTAGGGAGTAAGCTATAGAGGCAGATGGAGTGTAAAGAAACTCTAAATGATAAATATCATATATTCATGCAAATTTCCTTAGTAATAAATGACGGGGAGGAGAAATATATAAACTATAAATGGAATGCAGGCAGAATTGTACCTATTATTATGTTTTTTAAAGTTTTCTTTGAAGTGTCAGTAGCTCTTTAAAATATTTTTCACAGAATTTTAGAATATAGTGCATGGAATTTTAGAAAAATATAGTGCAAAAACTGGCTTTTACAATGGTATAGTAGCCTTACAATGGGGTGGTTGCAGGGGTCTCTACCAGTAGTTAAAAAAGTGCTGGTGCTGGCCCGGTGGTGCTGAGGGTTGAAGCACTGGGCGCCTTACCTCATGCCATGCCGGTGACCCGTGTTGGGAACAAGCATGGGACACTGAGGTTGGCAGAGGAGGAGAAGGACTGAGCATCAAGGGACTCGCTCCTTCTCTGGGGAGGGGTGTCAGTGGTCGGCATGTAATTGGCCCTTAGTGGAGCTGGGGGCAGCATGCTGATGCTGCAGATGGGGAGGTGGAGATGGGAAGACAGCTGGAAGAACATGTCGGGTGCGCAGTGTGCTCTTCCACTGGTGTCATTGCACACCTCATCTCTGCAAGGGAAAAAGAAATTAGGAAAATGGCCATGGCTGCACGGCTTGATGGCATTCCGCATGGAATGCGCCACCTCCAGAGGGCATCACCACTGATACTGGAGCCAGTCCTGGTGGGGAAGATGAGGGGCTCCTGCCATCCTGCCATGGGGAGTAAGCTGTGGGGTAGATAGCGGTGAGGACCCAAAGTATGGAGGTGAGGATGTTTGGCAGCCGGAGAATGAGTTGCCATATAAGATGTAGCCAACCAGGGCCAGGGAGAGAAAAATCACTGACAAAAAGTGCTGGCAATGAGGGCACTGCAAACTAAAACATGCAACGTGATTAAATGTTCTTTTCTGTTTTATATCCCTCCTTACACACATGCAGGGATTTACTGTCTCACCCACCATCACCACATAGTAGAAGCTAGGTAGTGCAACAGCTGAGTGCCATGGTAAGTGGACCCAACACTGACGCCTGTAACTGCATGTGACTTGGCCTCGGGGAACTGAAAATGGGAAATGCCAGCAACAACTGCAGGATGATCTCCATGACATCATAGCCACTGCAATACCTACAGGTCCTGGAGGAATCAGGATTGTGCTTTGGGGGTGGGAAGAATGCTGTCCTTCCTCTGATCTCACTATAGGGGGCATAACCATGGGAGACCTCCCCTCAGGTAAATGCCTGGGATGGTGGGTGACTGGGAAGGAAGGAGGCAGCTGCACTGAAATGATAAAAAACTTGATTAAACAAACCTGATTTTAAAGGGCTATAAAGATGTGGTGTGTTGGGGGTGGGGCTACATTTAAAAGGATGTAATGATATGGTGTGTTTTGAAGGGGGCTACATTTAAGGCTATAAGGGTGTGGTGTGTTGGGGTGGGGCTACATTTAAGGCTATACGGATGTGGTGTTTTGGGGATGGCGCTACATTATAGGCTGTAAGAATCTAGTGTGGTGGGTGTGGGGCTACATATACAGTATGAAAATGGGAATCAGTGGGTGTTCAGTAATTATTTTAGTTTAATACTAAGTCAGCTTGAGGATCAGTGGCCCGGTCAGTGGTCACTATGTGGTTAAATATGGCAGAAGGTAGCTAGGAGGGATTTGCCATTGTAGCCGTGGTAGAAACAAATGTCCACCATAAATTATGATATTAATGAGATGTTCATCGTAGTTTTCGCTGTAAGAGATAGAAATGGTTGGGGCATTCCAGTACTGCCCATCTTGGGTTGCCTGACTACTAGAATTTATTCAGAATTGGGGGACACTGTGGAGCCCGAGCTTGTCGGCAGTAGCTTGCATCAATCAGCTCTCTGATTTTCTTATAAATATCATTAAAATACTCAAATTAGGCCAGAGGTGAAAGAATATTTTCATCCCATTGGAACGAGGAGCATCAAAAACCTAAGATGGGAAACCCGAGGTGAGATAAAAGTGGTGGTACTGGAGAGAAATTGTCAGGAACTGTGCAGACCATGCGATCGACTTTAGAGATGCAGGCCGCCACGAGTTCAGAGGCTGAAGAAAATATGACATCCATAGGCCTGAAGCTACAACAATTGATCAAGTCGGTATCTGATCTAAGTACCAAAATGGATACGATAGGCTCAAAGTATCTCTAGTAAACCGTGGAGAAGACCACAAATAAATATCGTATTTAAAGGGGAACTGAATCGTCTCTCAGCTGCAACTGCAAATGGTAATTAAAGAAAAATGCACACTTACGAGCATGGCTGGAGACCCTAGAGAACCAAGCTAGATCATCTCCTGTTAGTTCTAAGGTTGCCCGAGGGTCAGAGGGAGAGTACCCTCTTATGTTTTACAGGCACAGGCTACAAGATAAATTGCAACGGAGGGTCAAAAATCTCAACTGGGGATGCAGAAAGCTTATCGTATTACACCACAAGGGTATAGGGAGGACCTAGAAACTCCTCGTACACTTCTTTTGGTTACTGATGGTGTGAGCACCAGAGATAAAATACTGAGGATGGCCAGACAAGCGGGTCCTCTAATTCAAGAAGATTGCCCTGTGTACTTATTTCCAAACATTAGTTATTCAACAAGAATGTGCCGAAAGAAATTCAATAACATCAGGAAACAACTTCGAGAGGCCTCCATTACCCACGCAGTGTTTTTTCCAGCTCGCCTTAGAATAGTACATGGTGGAAAAGTCTGGGTTTTCTCCGACCCTAATGAGGCTGCTAAATGGGCCTCTCGATTTGCTACATTACAAAACACAGTAAACATTTTACAATGTCTATGTTTGACAGCTGTACAGGGTTACAGTATGTCTCTCCAGTATGAAGCGTTATAGACTGTTACCTTCTCCCTATCCCACACGTCTACCCTTTGCTTGACATCCCAGTACATGTGGAATATTGAGGGGTACTTCACATGCTATAGTGGATGTTTTCTGTTTTTTTCCATAAAGCTTTTTTCCACCAGATAGGTTACAGATGGGCTTTTCAGACCCACCTGCTTCCTCTGCTACCACCTGCTTCGTGACTCACCCAGTGTAGAATCCCCCACATATTATCCCCCGTGGCAGGGCCAGGGAGGGAGAGCCATCCTCTCCACCCCAGAGACACATATCCAGACATTTGGCAAGGGTACTGAGTGATGGAGTGTGTAGGAGCAGCTGAGTGGGCTTCATATGCTTCTTATCTATTTTCCCTTTTCAACTCCTTCCCTTCCCGGCAGTGTGCAGTGGTGCTAGGCGTGTGTGTGCGAGGAGGTGCACACGCGCTACAGTGTCAGCCATCGGCCATCCCCTTGTGGGCCATTCCCACTGCTGTGCCATCACAACTCCACATGACGGCAGTGTAGGAGGGGTGCGGCTGCCCCCCATCCCCCTTTCCAGGTGGAGGAGAGAGGTCAAATGGATGCTCAGTCTTCTTTCTCCCCTGTCGACCACCAGCGACCCACGTCCATTCCCGAAGCTAGGTCACCGGCATGGTGGGAGGTATGGCATCCAGTGCCTCAACCCTGCACATCACTGAGCCAGTCCTATAATGAATGTTTTCAAAGGACATTACATATAGTGAGAGTCCCTCCCAGTGTACCACTGTGGGGTGTAGGGTGTGGGATAACAAACTGCAGGATTGCAAATGAGCAGGACTTTATTAAATTGTGACAGAAGTGTGTCAATGGTACCTCAGCACTTCACCTCTGCAGGAGGCTTCTTCGTGGGGTGGGGACCTTCATGAAGCCTCCTGTTGCCTTGGCCACACTTAGAGCACCTTTAAATAAAATCCTGGTCACTTGCAGTATTGCAATTTATTTTCGGCTGGCTGGTGAGTGTGCTTTAGTGTGTTTCTTGTACTGGTAGTAGGGAGTACATCACCTTTCATAGTTGGCACCCGTTGGGCACAACCACACTCTTGTGTTTTTCGGCAGTGCATGCTAAACCTGGATCATTCTGAAGCCAGCCACTGGCACTTGCTCCCATAGTTGGGTTGCTTGGATTGGTGGCTTGTGTGAGAAAAATTACAGCAGTTGTAGGGCAAAAGTGCCAAATGTTATTAAATTTTTACTGCAACAGTGGGAAATTGCGCATCCCAAGAACACACATCGGGGAAGCACCTGCATCCTGAACTGCCAGCTGCAGATAAAATTTAACTCACCAAATGCAGAGGTAAGTAGTCACTAGGCAAATGAAGCTCCATACATAAAAATCAGTGCAAATCTTTTATTGTGGGTCTCACAAGGGTGCACACAAATTGCTATACCCCTGGCTTGTTGCAGATACAATGTATCCTTGCTTTAAATAGTATTGTTTAAAGGATAGAGAGAGAGAGAGGAGGAATGGAGAGAGGGGGTAGTGCTGTCGTCAATATAAATGTGAGCAAGATTATCAGCATCTGAAAGTGTGAGATGCATGCTGCACTTTTCAGGGTAATGTCATCATTTGAGTCATTGCCAAAAATGCTCATATTTTTAATAGAAGTTGAATGAGTCAGAGTTCATTCGGACTGAGACTTCTGCTAGTTTCACATCGATCCCATGATGATTGTACCTTGTTGTATGGCATTCTGTAGGTTTACAGCCTTGAGCAACTAGGCTGGATTTACTGTACTTCAAGCCAAAAATAAACCACTGCATCAGTTTTAATAATAACTGCTTTTCCTGTCAGTTTTCCAACTTGTAAGCTCAGTGCTTATGCTTTGCATATTTAATTTAACGCTTGACTCATGAAACGTTTAAAGGTATTCAGTTATAATTTCCAGTTAAACCTGACTGACATGCACCAACCTGCATGGGGCACAAGACCCAAAGCAGCATGGATTTACAGCAGGAAGGTCATGTCAGACAAATCTAATTGATTTCTTTGACTGGGTGACCAATGTAATAGACCAGGGAGGGGCTGTGGATATGGCCTACCTAGACTTTAGCAAGGCATTTGACACAGTCCCGCACAAAAGACTAATAATCAAGTTAGCCAGCCTGGGAGTGGGTTCCATGGTGGTAGCCTGGGTAGCAAACTGGCTGCACAACAGGACACAGAAGGTAATAGTGAATGGAACACATTCCGAAGAAGGGGGGTTACTAGTGAAGTACCTCAGGGCTCAGTACTGGGTCCAGTCCTCTTTAACATCTTTATAGGTGACATTGCAGAGGGTCTGGAGGGAAAGGTATGCCTCTTTGCAGATGACACAAAGATCTGTAACAGAGTTGATACACAAGGGGGTAGAAAGGATGAGAAGGGACTTGGCAAGGTTGGAGGAATGGTCAGACATATGGCAACTTAGATTCAATGCAAAGAAGTGCAAAGTAATGCACCTGGGAAACAAAAACCCAGGAGAAGAGTACACAATAGCAGGGGAGGTACTAACAACAACAAAAATGGAAAGGGACTTGGGGGGTAGTCATATCAGATGACCTAAAGGTGGGTAAGCAATGTGAGAAGTCAGTAAGGAGAGCCAGGGGATACTGGGATGCATGGGACGGGGCATCACAAGTAGAAAAAGGGAAGTGGTTATTCCTCTGTACAGACAGTTGGTGAGACCCCATCTGGAATACTGTGTGCAGTTTTGGAGACCCCATTTATGCAAGGACATAGACAGGATGGAAGCAGTCCAGAGGAGGGCAACTAAAATGGTGCAGGGTCTACATCAGAAACCATTTGAAGAGAGACTGAGAGAGCTTAGTATGTATACCCTTGATGAAAGGAGGGAGAGGGGGACATGATAGAAACTTTTAAGTACCTCAAGGGAATCAACAAAGTCCAGGAGGGTAGCATCTTTCGGAAAAAGAGATGTGTAAGAACAAGGGGGCACAATTTAAAGATAGAGGAGAGCAGCCCAGGGTAATGTAAGGACATTTTTTTTCACAGAGAGAGGGTGGATGCATGGAACTGCCTTCCTGGGGAGGTTGTTGGGTCTAAAACAGTGGGGGAATTCAAACATGCATGGGACAGACATAAGGCAATTGTAGTGGGGGTTGCAGGAAGTAGGCTGTTGGTTAACTAGAATCTGCAGCTTATCCAATAGGAAGGGAAATGGGCAGACTGGGTGGGTCAAGTGGTCCTTATCTGCTGTCAAAGTCTATGTTTCTATGTTTCTATTATATTTTGTATGCCAGTTAAGGACGTATCTGTCTTTAGCCAGTCTGCAGTGTCTTTGAGAGTGTACCAAAAATCACTGAAAATACCACCAACAGCCTAATGTGGTTCAGTTCATTTGGTTTCCATCAGCATGCCCCCCTCCCGGGTGTGGCCAGAAATAGGCAGATTTGCCTAGTCCTTCTTTCCTGATCAACAAAACCTAAAAAAAAATGTATATATATATATGGTATGGTTTCACAGGTGTTACTTAAGTTTTTAAAGCAGTAGCACTGGAGGGCAAAAAAAAATGCATATAGTTTTTGGGGTTTTTTGTAATTTGTTTTCCCTCTGATCACTGGATTCTGGACCTCCTTCAGTCGCCCAGCTGTTTCTGCCCGGTTTGAGATCCTCCCTGCCTTGGGAACCCTCTGAACCTTCAATCCACCCGTGACTCATCTCTCAGGCAACCCCCCGGCTTGTGCCCCGTTTGTCAGGGCCACCTTCAGCTCCTCAGTGCTCCAGTACATGAATCCAGTGACCTAAGTGTGGAGGTGAAGATCAGCAGGCTTTGAGACCCAGGAGGGCATGATCCAGCAGTGGGTGTAGTGCTTGGTTGACATTGTCTATCCAGAAGCTGAGGCTTTTCCTTGTTCTGCGTGATTAGCTCCCCACCATTGGTGAGCA
This sequence comes from Neoceratodus forsteri, assembly GCA_016271365.2. Lineage (NCBI taxonomy): Eukaryota > Metazoa > Chordata > Ceratodontiformes > Ceratodontidae > Neoceratodus > Neoceratodus forsteri. The sequence continues at coordinate 167,945,668 of JADMNL010000025.1, read as the reverse complement.
CGGACATGCAGTGACATCCAGGGGAGGCACGCATGTTCCTGTGTGCACCACTTCAACATCTACCACAGTCAACAACCCCATGTGCAGAAGACTGATGGATCAATACCTCCCAGCCACCACTAGAAGGCATACTATTGCTGAAGCATTCAACCCTTCCCTCCTCGGAGAAGGTGAGCTGTCATCAGACACTTGAACCTTCTTCTCCCTGGCTGACCCCCGACGCCTTAAGCTTGCTCTGAAGTCGGGTTGCCAACGTAGTGCGAGGTGTGCCATCCAGCGCCTCAACCCTCAGTGCCACAAGGCCAGGCCTTATATCGTTTTTTAGCAAAAGTGTATTTCTGACATCCTTAAATTCATACTCGGTGTATTTTTAGGTTTCTCAGATATTTTGAAACAGTTTTTACAGCTAATTTTATAATTAATGACACACATCATTAAAGATGTTCACCACTGGCAGTTTTAAAAAATCTCTTCCGTTGAGGTTTCCTGTTGAAAGTACATGCTAGATTCATGCTGTGGATGTATTAGGATGGTGTGCCCACATGTCTCTGATGGTAAACAGCACAGCACTGTGCCACGATATTTCATTTTGTTATGGCGGGCATTGCACAGGAGCCGGAACTTTTCAAAACTTTCAAATCCTTTAAATTGATTCAAGAGTGAAAGAGAATGAAAAGAAAAATGGGTAACTTGATGTTTTTTTTTCCAGAGAAATATTATTGCTGAAAAAAAAATAGATAAAGGCTAACAGATCCTATTACTTTAAGGACTGGACATTAATGATATTTCACCCTGTTTTGCATATTAGTTTTCAAGGTGGAATACCATTTTCATCACGCTGGTATTCCAACTGGAATGCCAACCCTTCATGTCTCTACTTTGCTGTTTAATCTATAGCACTGCTGTTTTGGATTGGTGGAACACCAAACCCTGAGATAAACAAATTTGGGTTTTTGGTATTCCACCTCTCACACCAGAATATTTTCTTGATTTCTACTCCTAACAACGTGCTGAGTCACTTTTGCAGTTTAAATTGTTTTGCAAGTGCTCTTTTCAAAAAAATGTTTCTTACAAGTTTGCTTTTCCATATGTTATGAGCACTGAAAGCAATGGCTGGCGCACTCCTTCGTTGATGATGGTATACCCGCAGTCACGAGTGATGCACCTGCCTGCTCTGTAACAATATCCAAAAAAACGAAACGGGAAATATAAGTTCAGGGGTCAAAATTAAAGGGAACATTGTTTAACCAGAAGTAGCACACTAAGCCAAAGCTTGTTTCCAGATGCAACCTTGGAGCACAGGGAAGTTAAGTGACTTGCTCAGGATCACACAGTATGCACCTACGCGGCTGTGGGATTCAAATCCAGCTCTCCAGATCTGCAGCTCAGAGCCTTAACCCACTGTGCTATACTGCCTCCATAAATTAAGTTTTACAGCCACTAGCCAGCAGGGCTAGTGACTAGGAAAATCCACTAGACCCACAGATTTTTCCAGTGGCCCAGCTGGTGTACTTATTTAAATGTTACTTTCTCCACTACAAGCCCACTGGGCTAGTTAAAGGAAAATCTTACTAGCCCAATACAAAATCTGCCAGCATTTGGCTAGTGAATCAGTGCCAATTTTGAACCCTGCAAGTTGCTTTTTCTGACTATTTTTATTAGCTAGTGAGCTGTGGAAGCTTGTGCTAATTTTTTTACCCAGTAGTTTCTGTTTTGATACCAGTGGGTCCATCGTGACCCGTGCTTTTAACTTCTCATCGCTGCCACTGCTTGCTGCTACAATAACACAGTTCTTAAGCTTGGGTGACTGAAGCACAGGAAGGTTCAAAGACTTGCTCAGGGTCATACAATGGGTCAGTAGCTGGGGTGGGATTCGAACCTGTCAGCTCCCGTTCAAAGCTGAGTTGCCTTGTGACTAACAACCACCCAGGCAAGCATTATTTCCTTATAAATGCACACCCTGGCATGTATTAACCCCGTATGTGTCTTTCAAATGTCCTGTACCCTCAGAACTGAGAATTATATAAAAGGTGAATGGTGGCATGCAGGCATTTACATGAATTATTGCTGATAAAATTAGTACTATGATAAATGGAACCCTGGCTGATAAATAGCTGTTTATTGATTAATGCTATGAGCAGGTTTTCACAGAGTAATACCAGCCTTAATATTGACTTTGTCTTCGTGAGTCAGTCCTGTAGCTGTATTACTGGAATGTCCCATAATAAACACTTCAAAGCTACTTGCATAATACAGTGAGAAAGTCTTTCATTTTTATGTCAGTTAATGAACTGACTAGGAAATTTTTTCCCTTTTGGATTGGCTAGTTTCTATTTCTAACCGTGGTGTTAAAGCAGTATAACACCGCTATTATAAATGCCCCTAGCCAACAGCCTTGATACATCTAAGGGTCCCTTGGCTTTACCTCACAGAGCACCCAAGGCATGCAGTAATGTCAGCTTATAAAATGGTTACAAAAAAATCCAGCTCTACCATTAGTGCAGACACATCACATGACCGAGCATTGTTTCCCCAACAACTGCACACCTGTACATTTTCAGAGCATTTTATTCTATATAGTGATTTTCTGCATATCTTATAAATGTGCTAACACGCTTCAGGGTGTGAAGTCATGCTGTCATGTATGCACTTATCAGGTGGTTGAAAGTACATGGTGAAGCACAGATGCACTTGAGGTATGTGAGTATCAAAGTATGAATGCATACCATGTTGTGTTATCGCTTACATGAAGCACACCCAGTTGTGTTTTACTGCCTTTTCATCTGTTTGCATGTTGCATCTGCCTTAGGGGTTTGCCATGGTCCCATCTTTCCTCTGGCTGTGGAGGATTGCTAGGTATGTGTTGTCTAGTAACAGAGCTGTTCTGGTGTTACAGCAAACAATACATGGTAGGGTCCTTTAAGACTAATCTGAAAACGTATCTCTCCTGTGAAGCATTTCTCTGTTTGTTTTACTTATTCCTGGATTTTATGTTTTAAATGCTCGTTGTCTGCTGTTATATTAACTGTTGTGAAGTTTTATTACTGCATTTATTGTAACACACCCTGAGCCTTCAGTAAATGACACTCTGTAAATAAAATTGCCTTGCTTCACCTCGCCCAAATGCAGAACAGAACCGTAGCAGTAGTTACCGAGTTATACATACAGTACATGCCAGCAGGCAGGTCGAATCATCTACACAGCTCCCATGTGTTATTACAGCGCAGTAGTGCCGATGTTGGTGGATGGCAGAATTAAAATTGAATATGGCGGTATCAGTAGCTCGATGTTTTTCTACAAAACTAAAATAACCCAAGAATTGATTTATTTGCTTTTGTTTATGCAGTGCCCTTTGTTTATTACTATTGCTCTTGATTGGTAGAATAAAACTCTGACAGCAAGGCAGAGCTATTGCACCATAAAAGCTAGATTGTCCCTGGGAACATTACAGCGATAACGAAACTTCATGTTTATTAAGCCTGAATAGCATCCACTAATGTCAGTGTAGTGGGTGGCTCTGAAAGGGCAACAAAAATCAAGTCAAATTGTCTTAAATTGGAGGTACTCACCAAATTGCAGTGTATTAAATAGCTGGTATAACACAGCAAAATGCTACACGAAATGGGGGACAATGCTAACCATTTCCAGAAATGAGTAGCAGTATACTGCTAACCATTTTTGAGTAAGACCATGACACAGTAGATAGAATAAATAAAACTAGAAATATATTTTAAAAGTTGCTAGCCATTCTGTGCCCAAGTGCTAGGCATTTTCACAGCTGAGTAGCACGTTCGCGCGCAAAACTGCTAATCATTTTTCTTGGTTTATTTATTACCCTGAAATTGTAATGGGGAAACCAAAATACAAGGCAGATTGAGAACACTACCAAGGATCCCACAGCAAGCAACATGTACATGTGTGTCTCTGTGTGAGTCTGTGTGAATGTGTGTATGCGGGTGTATTTGTCTTTGTGTGTATGTGTGTGCGTGTGTATGTCTGTGCATGTGTACGTGTCTGTATGCGTGCGCACACGTGTGTATGTGTATATGTGTGTGTGGCACCTGGTTGTTGTCTTGGTACTTTCTGTGCTCTTTTCTGTCAGTTTGGTTTTATGTGATAAACGCAAAGTTTTCACCGTGCCAACCACAAAGAGCGAGCACAAAACTGCTGAATGTCAGAAGGGTGGGCAACATTACACCGACTGTCGCAAACAGCAACGGTCGCTTACTTCCACAACAATGGCAACTGAATACAGAATTGAGCCCCACACCCCCAACATTTTTATAATCAACTCCACAGGGTGCGCAGACATGGGAAAAAAACAAATGTAAAAAAAATCTATTCTCTATAGGCAGGCCCGAACCCAGATCCACCATCTCCATGGGCAGTGGCGCACTCCACTATGCCAAACGGCCAGCTTGACAGAGCTTTGCTGAACAAGTCCTGATATCCTGTTTTAGCATGTGCAGCTCACTGCTACACTTGCTATAATGTGCTGACTGATATATTTCATCACTCGCTCATTACTACAAGTGGTTTTATTGAGTTGCTGAAATTGTGACCCTCAATAAAACTCGCTCACATCACTGCATACCGTGAGCTTGTCTCTTTCTTTCTGCTGTTTCATGTTTACAGTCTTCATTTTGTTGTTTCATTCTTTTTCTTTCTTTCTGCTTTTCTTCATCTGTATTCTGATATTCAGTTTGTGATTTGGCAGCTGGCACAAGGTGATTTAGAATGTTAGAGATGTTGTTATATGTGGAATTCCTCGTAAAACTACATTTTACCCATACACTGTAGCGCTGTTGAGAGCATGGGGTTCCATGCACAATAACATCAAACAAAACAGTATAATATATTAATACGCCCCTTGCTGACTCATTTGCATTCTTTGAACACCAGCGCTGCTCATGTTTTGCTCACAGTTCCTCCACCCTAAGGATGCACATGAGGACACGTTTATAACTGTAAGCGTGCTCTCTGCAGTGTATAAATGTTGATATGACTACTTAGTGTAATCCCTGCATTACATAAGCAGTAACCCATGACAGGGTATGCATTTCAAAGCATTGATGAATGCCCCGGGTGAATTAGAATGCACAAGGCCAACAGCTGAGTGCCTTTTGACACAACCAGAAAGTGCATTAATTCTCAAGAAATGTAGGTATTGAAAGTGGGTTATTGTGCTTATCAAATGAGAAAACATTTTTTTGATGGAAAAAGGTTTTATTTTTGTGTAGTTAGGCTGTTGCCGGCCAACATTATAGCAGTCACTGTTACAGGTTCCAAGATGGACCATATAATTGGAATCACAGTTAATAAATATGGCAGATATGCAACAGGAATTATGATGTGAACCAAGCTTGGATCAGGGTGGCCACTACCGAGAGGGATGCCCTACTGCTCAGCAGACAGAGAGAACAGCAAAATAATTTTGTAACTACTTACAGCACTGCGGTTCATGCTGTGTTGAAAAAAGAACGCATAATAACTGGCATATTCTTTCAACAGGGCCTAAATTTCATGAAATCGCAAAACAGTACCCCAGAATGGTATACTGCTGCCCTTGTAACATTGGAGACCGTTGGTCCATAGTCTTTAGCCTATCACCAAGAAGCAGGGTGCATGACTCCCCGGCACTGGTAGCAGGTTGCCATAACTGTTCACGCTGGAAGTACTGTGCAGTTATCCCAGTACTGCCACTTTTGTAACTTTATCTAATGGAGAGGTACTTAGCATCCGTAAATGTGTTAACTGTGATTCCACTTATGTGGTATATCTTGGAACCTGTAACTGTAGCTGCTGTTATGCTGGCAGGACAAAACGCCAATTGAAGGAGCTGGTGGAAGACGACAAGTCACCAAAACATGGATCACATTGTGTCTGAGCGTGTCCTTGGTCCCAGACTTCCTGGTCAGCTTAAGTGGACGTTTTCTAGCATAGAGAAGGTCCCCACTGGCCCCAGGGAGGAAATAAGGACCAACTCTTAGCACAAAGAGAATCATACTAGATCTTCAGGCTACGAGCCACTATCCCTCCAGGTCTCAAAGAGCGAGTAGAAATTACTCCATTTCTCTGAAATACTCTGATACCCTTGTAATTCTCATTTCCATGTTAATGGAAACTTAACTGTGCCTATCACCCCATGTCAGGGTATAGCATGACTTCTTGTTTTATAAGGTTTTTTTTTCTGTTTTATGCGTCGGTTATTTAGAGTGGCAGCACACATAGGCATTTGTATTGAAGCACACGGTGCGGCGCCACACCTTTACAGTTAATGGAGCAGCCCAAGCGTCTGCCATACTTCCGTGTAGCAGACTTTTCAGAATTAAAATAAACAACTTTGCAGCACAAGGAAAAATCCACTTTTTGCAATAAAGCTAAACCGGAGGGTAATGTTTGTGGGTTGGGAGCCCCAGCAAAGCAGAGCTTTCCTTTAAATCAATAAATGATTGAATGGGTCATTCAGACTTGATTACATGACCTCCCATGACAACCTCTCTTAAACCAGTAACTTGGATGAGACATAAAATTACTTAAGTTTAGTTGCACTTTATGGCACTAGGTTACTAAAAAGCTGTATGTAAGTTTTTACTGGCATGCATCCTCCCCTTCCCCCTTTCCCATGACCATTATACCTCTGCATTTCTTGCATTCTTTTATTTTATTTCCCTCTGTCCTTAATTTTCTACTAATATAGGTTATAGACTTAAGCAAAAGTAAATAATAAAATGAGCTACTGATTTACTGTGGGAACTGAATCTCTGACTCCGGAGATTCAGTAATGAAATGATTTAGTATGAAATGTTTAGTATGCTTTTTGATAATTTGGTCTTTATTTTTCAAAAATTCTAACACTGTGGGTGTATATCACTTTAATTAACATTGTATAAATTGTGGTCTTGTTTGTTCACTCCTCAGACCCGCCCACTGAGGAAGACCTGGAGGTGGTTTGAAGCGCTGGGGCTATAGAGTGCTGTTCAGGCATCTTGCCAAAATAATTTTGTGCCATGCTATTTTGAATAATATTCCTCAAGCGCTGAGTTTTTTTTCAAGTTTTTCAGCTATTGGCTGGCAACTTTGCTCAAGCACCGCCAATTCCTGTGCACACTTTTGATCTGCTCGTTTGTTATCATGTGCGCTGTTAATTCAGTTCCTGGCAATGCGATATAAACTACGTAATTAGAGCAATGCCGTATTAGATAGTACAATAAGTCATTGAAGAGAGTATTTTAAATTGGTGTATATTATTATCACTTTTCACTGTTGTTTTGAATTGTTGCACATATTTCACGAACTATACCATGTGTACTGTGCCGTTAAGCACAGTGGGCTGGATATTCAAACTGCGCTATTCTTAGGCGCAAACCCTTGCGCTGCGCAAAATAGTTGCGCAGGGGTGTGGCCGGGGCGATATTCAAAGGAGTTGCTCTATTGAGCAACTACATTGAATATCACCCCCTGGCCACAGCCACTTTGCATGGCACAGTGGAACTTGTGCCACCGCAAGTTGTCAGAGTGGAGCATTCAACTTGCGGTGGCGCAAGTACCATTGCGCCATGCGCAAAATCCCGATATTCAAAAGGTGACATGCAAATGGGGCCATAATTCATGCAAGGCGTAGGGGGTGCCATTTGCATCTGATTATGGCCACATTTACATGCCATTAACATGCAGGTGTGCCGATCCCCAAGGACTTGCAGCTGGCACCCTGCCAGGCAGCAGCCATTGGGGACTGATGCCCCCTGCATCCCGATCGTGGGCAAAACAGTGTAGAATCCCCCCAACACCCCCATTGGCCCGATCGCGGGCATGGTGTAATTCCCCCACCAGCCCGATCGCGGGCAGCAATGTCTCTTGCCCCCTGAGCGTATCCCTGGTGGTCCAGTGGACCGAAACTCCCGATCGCGGGATTGAGTATTAACCTCCCCCACCTCCCAATTATATCCCTGGTGGTCCAGTGGCCCGAAGATCCCGATCGTGGGATGGAGTGTGCAAACAACCCCCCCAACACATCCCTGGTGACCTAGTGTCCCCCACCCATCCGCGAAGCCCCACCACCCCGCTCCCCCCCCTGTAGCCGGCGGGCAGCAGCATCCCACCCGCCTGCCGACTGCCGACTGACTGCCGGTAGTTCATTCACAAATCTGGACTGTCTTATACGGTATGGGCTGCACACCCATTGGCTCTTGCTCTGCACCAATGGCGTGCAGCCCTACGGGCAGTCAGTCAGCGGAGCGGAAGGCAGGCGTGGGATGCTGCCGCCCCGCCCGCTGCGGGGACCGGGTGGGGGGCCTGTGGATGGGGTGGGGACACTAGGTCACCAGGGATGTGTGTTGGGGTTGTTTGCACACTCCATCCCGCGATCGGATCTTTCGTCCACTGGACCACCAGGGATATAATCGGGAGGTAGGGGGTTAATACTCAATCCCGCGATCGGGAGTTTCAGTCCACTGGACCACCAGGGATACGATGGGGGAACACATTGCTGCCAGCGATCGGGCTGGTGGGGGATTAAAGCTATGCCCGCGATCGGGCCAGTGGGGGTGGTGGTGGGGATTTTACTCTGTTTTGCCCGCGATCGGGCTGCAGGGGGGGCACAGGGAGTGGGTTGAGGGCCAGCCACAGGTGGCAGCTGCTGTGTTGCACCCTGCAATGCAGCAGCTCACCTGTGGGGAGCCCTCGACTTAAGCCTTTTGGGGGCTCAAAGTTGTGCAGGCGCAGGTTGGGGTTGCGCCTGACAACTCTGCACAGCCCGGCTGAATATCAGGCTGTGCAGTTTATGCATGGTTCCTCCCCTTCCAGTTCAGCATGCATGCATTTGCATTGCGCTGTTGCTCAGCCTGTTTTCAGTGGCGCAACTGCCTCCTGCTGAATATGGCAGAATGGCGCAATTTCTGGCACGCATGCGCAACCCTATTGCGCATGGTGCAACCCTTTTGAATATCCAGCCCAGTATTTAATGGCTGTGTGCCTTGCCATGGTATCTCCTTGAAAAGCGTGCAAGCACAGAACATTGGAGGTTTGCTGCACCAATGTTCTTGCACTGTTTGCCGTGTTCTGCAAAGGATTAAATACATTGCCACTGCATATTATCTGTTTTAAGTGTGATGTTTCCGCTGACTGAACCTCAGTCTCCCTTGCTGGCGTGAGGGTGTGTGTGTGTGTGTGTGTGTGTGTGCGCGCACACAGTTTTTCTGTCTCCAGTTGTGAAAGAAATCAGTGTGTATGGCTAGCTGGCAGCTGCAGGAGCAGGAGCAGGGACAGGAGTGACAAACTGTCCTTTTACATAAATATCTATAAGGGGCCAGCCTGTCGGCTCAGCGGTAATGCTGCACTTGCAGTATCGATGATCCAAGTTCTGGAATAAAGGCTGGGAGTCGGAGGATTGGCTGGGGGAGCATAACAGAGAATCCACTGGACTGCTGTCCTCCTCTGGGGGGGGCACAGAGCTCGGCGTTTGACTGGCCCCTTGTGGCTGGGGGGCAGAATGCCAAGATCACAAGAGTTGGGTAGAGGAGGGACAGACACCCGTCGTATGCTGCACAGGAGTGTGTGTCACACAGCCATTGGCATCATTGTATGCTGCTTCTCGGAAGTGGGAAACAGAAAACCAGGTTCATCAGTGGCAGGATGACTCCAGTCACCCACTGACCCCGCACCCGATGACCTAGGCTACACCACCTCTGTGCGATCATAAGTCTCGGGGGTCTCAAAGTGATGGGACTGGGATGGTTGGAATGAGGGGGACTACTGATGTATGGGGGCAAAATAAGGACAATATGTAGAATAATCACTACAGTTTAGTGTAGCTGTCTACGCCACTCGGCTTTACATGTAAAACAGTGTGGCTGTGTTGTACCTGTCAGACGTACAGAGCATACTGTCTGGTGTCATGTCTTTCCTGTGTGAAACTCTGCACTTGCTGTGACCTTTGCTACACTCAGAGAGTCATTACATAAATGGGATAATTTCTGAATGGCTTCCCCAGCAGACAGAGTACATCTGTCACTCCTTACGAATGGGCAGCACCAACTGCAACAGGTTTGAGAGCAACTTTCATCTCTCTGCTGTTTTTTACGCTTCCCTGTTCTGCTTAATACTTGTTTTATTGACATCACTGAAAGGGTGCCATGCCAAGTAACATTAGAAGCGTGACACACTGCTAGCAGGAAGTTAAAACTCTTGAAATTCATAGTCTCACAAATGATCATATACTCAGGAAGATTATAAATAACTGTAACCAAACGTTCAGTGTTGGAGTCTTTTTTTTTTTTTTCAAACTAGGCCTTGTTAAAAAGAAATATTAATTGTGGCTTCAGTGAGTCCCATAAGTCTCTGGTGGCGGGGGGGGGGGATATTTATAAAAACCTCATTTTCAGCCACAATTTTGTAGACAGATACTGTTGAAACATGGAAAATGTCAGCCAATAAAGGTCTGTCTGCCAATCTAGTAAGAGACTGTGCCCCTATCAGGCTTTATTTATTTCCCTCCTCCTCCTCCTCCTTCCCCCAGCTGCACCCATAAGCACCCTTCCAACTGCCTGGCTCAACTCCCCTCCCATTGAACCCCCACTGTTGCAGTGCAGATGACCTCTTCTAGAAGTTTGTTCTGGTGTGATACCACTCACTGCATCAAAACGTACTTCGTGAGATCATGTTTGAACCTCTGCCCTGCCAGTTTCATGTGGTTCCCCGTGGTGCCCAAGTTACCACTCACTTTGAGCAACTCCTTGTTATCCACTTTATTCATCCTGCGGAGGTACAGTACCTGAATGTCTCAATCCTGTCCCCCTGACCTGTAGTCTTCCCAGTTATTTGTAATGATTGACTTATACAGTTCCCTTCCCCCATCTCTCCTCCCAGGACCCGTCTGCATATGAGCTGCTGCCAGCTCAGCACGCCTTTCCTGGTAAAACCAATCTGTTCAGATTTGATATATTTTTGGTATTTAGGTTCCTCTGTTTTTGTAGATCTGTGCACAGTACTAGGAAAACTGGATCACTGTCCCAAGATCTTGCTTGTTCTGGCTGCGTATCTACACTCGACATCACAGTCGCCTGCTCCCTCAGCTTTATTTATACTACAGTCTGCGGGTTATTGGGGGTGTTGATCTTTGCTACTCTGTAACTGCCTTCTCTTTGTTTTGGTTTTTTAAACATACACTTTTTGCACCTTCACGCTTCCTTAGCCTTATTAAGCCCCTCTTCAGGCCCCACGGATCCCCCAACCCTTTCTCCTCACCTTCTCCCAGGGCTTATCTTGCTCCCTGCTGTGCACCCACAGTATCCCTTTCCCATGGTGGAGGTCTTTGGGCTGGTCCTGGTCCCTTAGAAGGGCTACATGTTGTGTAAAGGGAGTCAGCCAGGCTGGCGGGTGCAGGATCTGCGAGTGTTTCTAGCACCCCCCCCAGGATGTGCACAGTACAGCCAACATAAACACATATCATTAACACTGCTGTAGCCAATGGCATCTCCCTGCCCCTGTGGGTGGCAGTGACCCAGCCGTAGTGAGCCCTCCCTTGAGAGCATCCTGTGTGATGCTCAGTCCTCCCCTCCCTGGCCTTCCCTGACCAGGGCCTGTTCCTGAACCTGTGTCACTAGTGTTATGAGCGGTAGTGCTACAAATGCACTGACCGGCTAGCTGTAACTGCCTTTTCTGCTCACTGCCACTTAGTAATTGTAGTCGCACACTCCTTTCATGTATTACTGTGTTTTGCTGCTGTTTATTTACCTATGTTGTTGTTATACTTCCACTCCCACTATGTATCACCCCACCCCACCAGGTTGCATGGGGAAACGAGCCTCGGCTCAACTTGCCTCTCCCAGTTACCAGTTTCAAAATAAATAACTAAATAAATAAATGACAATCCTCTGCACATTCCATTACAGCGAGATGAAGTCTAGGGGACAGTCAAGTGAAAGGTGAACCCTTGTCAGTGAGCCCCACATGTGGAGGGCTGCCCCAGATTTTCATATTAAAGCAGAACATTCATCATCCCCTACCCCACACACACACATACTTATGGATGTCTGCTGCAACTGGTTTAACGTAGGGCTGTCACAGTGTCATATTTTGTCTTTATGATAACTGTGACATGTAATGCGATGGTTATCATCAGTACCATTATGGAAATGGGCATGTGTATAAAGTCTCCTCAAATGCTTGTGTTGGGGAGAGTTGGTACAGAAGTGGCAGTCGTTCCTAAAATCATCCCCTCAAATTTGTTGAAAATCCTGAAAACTACAGAATACTGTGAACCACCATTATCACTGTATCAGACATCGCCCGCAGCATCAATACTATGAATTCCGATGATGCACTATACCGTGAAATGGTGATACTGTGAGATCCATAGTTTAGCGTTGGTGGAGGAGACCAGAGCCCTTTTTTCTTGGGATCTGCAAATATAACTAAGGTATCGTAAACTAGTTTACCTACAGTTAGATATTTTTGGAGTGTAGTAGCCAGTTTCAGTAAGAGAGCTTCTCAGACCAATTCAGTAAGTTAGCCTAAATTACTTATTACACCTAGGGGTGTCATAATATGAATATTTCCATGATATAGTAACCTTAAAAAAAAGATCACGATTATCTTGGTATTATGGTGTCTGGTTTGGGTTTACTTTTGTAGGGAAGGGGGCAACAGGGTGATGGACTGAAAAACTGTATTTTTCACACATCATGATATATCATGGTAAATTGTGAAAAACAGTTTATCTCGATACATGAAAACAGATGCAATATTAGTATCGTCAGTGAACATTATCATGGTTATTCCAAAGCATGGTTATCATAACATCAGTAATTACACCTAAGATGAACATCTGTTTTATGTGTCAATAAACAGGTTATTGTAACATCAGTAATTACATCTAACACAAACAGCTGTTTTATGCATCGGTAACAGTATAGTCTAGTGGTCAGAACATAGAGCTGTTACTCTGGAGACCCACGTTTAAATCCCACAATCTCCACTCACTATGTGACTTTCAGCAAGTTACTTCACCTCCATATATGTAATTCTCTCTCTCTCAGTTGGCCCATCCATGCAGTGGCAACTCCCCGACTCTCCCCCACCTGCCTGTTCACCAATACTATGTTCCCTTAAGTCTGTCCCATGCTTTCTTGAAGCCCCCCACTGTTTTTGCCTCCACCACTTCTGCTGGCAGTCTGTTCAAGGCGTCTAACACCATTGCTTTGTCACACTGTCCTGCGACTTTGAGGTCATCATTTATGATAACCCCAAGGTTCTTTTCTTGCTTAGTGAATGTCGTATCCCCATCCTGTACTCAGCTCCTGGGTTCCAGTGCTGTAGGTGCATGATTTTGCACTTTAAAGATTTTGGTATTGTCTGCAAAAAGGCGTACCTTGCTTCCAGTTCTTTTGCAGTGTCACTTATGAAGACATTTAAGAGGTCCTGCCCCTAGAACTGAGCCCAGCGGTGCCCCACTGGTCAGTCTCCCATCATTATAGTGAGTGCCATTAACTACCACCCTATGTCACCAGTCCATTAAGCAGTTTCTAACCCAGTTCACCACTTTGAATCCCACCTCTAGGCTGCTCAATTTATCAGTCTCATGTGCAGCACACTGTTGAAGGCTTTGCTGAAGTCCAGATAGGCCACATTCTTTGCCCTCCCCTGATCTAGTTCCCTGGTCACCTAGTTAAAGAAATCAATCAGAATTGTCTGGCATGATCCCCCCCGCCCCCCGAGAATCCATGCTGGCTGTGGTCTTGAAGCATGATGAATTTAAGATACTTTACCAGCCTTTTGTCCAGCAGGGTTCCATCAGTTTCCCCACCACTAAAGTGAGACTGACTGGCCTATAGTTGCTAGTCTCCTCCATGCTGCTTTTCTTATGAAGAGGGACCATGTCTGCTCTTCTCCAGTCCTCCAGAACCATGCCTATTTCCAGTAAACTGTTGAATACAGCCATCAGTGGGGCAGTCAGCACCTTCCTGAGTTCCTTTAGTACTCAGGTGTATTCTGACTGATAGCCTAGTCCACCTTCACAGCTGCAGGTCCCTTCAGGACACTTCACTCTGAAAATGGAAGTGTGTCCACCTCGACCCCCTCCCCCATTCCTGCTACTCCCTGGTGTTCTGTCCCCCCTCCCCCACCACTGTGAAGACTGAGCAGAACTAAGTGTTCAGCATGGCAGCTTTTTCTTGGTCCTCTTCTGCGCAGCTTCCCCCTGCTGACCTCATAATCCGTGTTATCTCTCCTCTTGCTTTCCTCTTCTCACGCACATATTTGAAGAACGTTTTATCGCCTTTACCTACCCCATTGGCTATCCTTTCTGCTGTTTGTGCCTTTGCTCCCTCAGAACCTTTCCTGCTTACCTCTGTTTTTTCGGTATAACTCCCTGTCCTCCTCCCTCTGCGTTTTCTTATACCTTCTGAATGCCACCATTTTTTCATTCACCACCTTGGCTGCTTCTCTAGAGAACTATAACTTCACTTTTTCTGTGTTCCTTTACTGATTTCCTTCACACAAAGGTTGGTTGCCTTCATTATGCCTCACCTTATTGTTCCTCACTGTGCCTGTACCCCTCCATGGCAATTCCAGCCCTTCCCCCCCCATGAGGATGAGGCAATTTCTGAGGCAGGCTCCCATTTCTTTAAAATCTGTCCTCCTGAAGTTCAGGACCCTTTTGCTCTTGAGGTTTGCCTTTGCGCTTGTCGCTATGTTAAGCCACACTGTACGGTGATCACTGATACCTAGGGGACTGCCCACTGTGACATCTGCAATGCTCTCCCTGTTTGTAAGCACCAAGTCCAGCACTGCCCTGTTCCTAGTGGATTTTTTGACTAACTGCCTAAGCAAAACCTTTGTGAACAGTCAGGGATGGCGCTGCTCTTTGCCAAAGTTGTCACTGGAAGGTACCACTCCATGTTAGGCAAATTAAAAATCACCAGCTAGCAGCCCCTCCACTTACTTTCCATGCTGCTAATGATGACTTCCCCAAGTGCCTTATCTAACTCCTCTTCCTTTACTGGAGGTCTTGTACCACCCCAGTACAGACAGTGGCCCCAGAGCCTGCCTCCAGGATGACTCACAGCACCTCCAGCCCTTCCTTTTACTCCTGGTGACCCTTTAGCTCTGTGAACTTGATTATCTCCCTCACATATAGTCCAACTCCTCCTTCCCTCCGCCCTTTCCTGTCTCTCCTAAACAGAGAATAGCCAGGTATGCCCAATTCCCAGTCATGGCTGTCAGTGCCCCACGACTCTGTTATGGCCACCAAATCCAGGCTAGCCTCCACTATGATGGCCTTCAGGTCCAGAATTTTATTTCCAGAAACCTTACCTTGGAACATATGCTCGCCATACCTTACTTCTTCCCTGCCCCTCCATTTCCTGCCTGTGCTGTCCCCATAAGCTCTTCCTTTTTTACCTTGTCCATCCCCTGTTGCCTTTACATCTTTATTCATGGTTTCCTGATTTATATCTCCCATTTCCTCTGCCTTATCCCCATGCCTGTCTTCTTGCACCCCTGCCGTAGGGGACTTTTCTCCCCTCAGCCCCCCCCAATGCTCCATCATCAGAATTGTTGCATTCCTTGGTGTTACAGCCACCCCACTGGCTAGTTTAAATGCTCCTCCAAGTGGCATTTAAACCTCCCACTATGGACTGTGGTCCCCTTCCTGGAAGGATGCAGGCCATCTCCCCTGTAGAGGGCCATATTCTCCCAGGTTGGCCCCCAGTCTGCAGTGTAACTGAAGTATTTTATTTTCCCAAGAAGAAATGGATAAGGTGCTAAGTCTTCTGTTTTAGCATCCTTGTGCTCTTTGTTCTTACAGACTTTTGCCTGAAAACAGAATAATTTAGACCTTGGAATGCATATGCCCCCGCTACTTACTTGCACTTGAGTTCATAAACCCTATGCTTATGGCACCATCATTATTCCTTCTGCAACAGATTGCAGTGTCATAAGAAGCTTTCCCCTAAAGCATTTATGCATGGGGTTCTCCCATACTTTTATTCTAAGCCTCCATCCTTTTGCAACACCCCCATGCTTCCTCCTGGTTCCCAACATTAATAGAATTACAGCATTTGAGGGCACTCACTGAGAAAAACAGCTAAAAAAACCAATAGCTATGTAGAGCTGCAAAGAACCCTACAAAAAGGAAATTAAAATTTAAAGGGTTAATGAGACGGAAATGGGGAGAAAAAGCAAAGGTCTAAGAGGGTAAACTGTACTGCGTTGCTTGCCAAATGCCATTATCCTTTCAGTTTTTGTCTGGGAAAACACTGCAGAAACAGATGATCATGACATCATGTGTAGATAAACCATACAAGTTCAAACAGATTAAGTCCAGCATACACAAGTTCAAAAAAAAGTTTGTTTGTAATAGAAAACAAGCAAGAGAAAAATGCAGAAAAATGTGAAATAAAGGCTGAATTGTCTCCAATATACCTGGCAACTGTCCCATATCATGAGAAACAGTTCCTCATTTTACCTCACTAAAGGCTCCTCATTCCACATTGAGAGGGTTTGTCCCACATTCAGGGTTAAAGTTTTAAAGCAAATATCCCTAGCATTGAGTGTGAAAAAAAATATTATTAAAGTAACATCACATTTTGTAAACATGAAGGCTCACATTTATATGGTGCTCTGAGCTCTATGTTAAAGATTTGGTGCAGTAACCGCATTTTGCCTGTTTGTTCAGAATTTTGAAAGGCAGTGTTCCACCTTCGGGGACAGAAGGTTTAGAGGTATGGTCCTCACAATGTCAAAACTTTTCCTGTCGATGTCGATTGCTCTCTGTGGGTGTGTTGCTAGGATGAGCTTTACCGTAGTGTTACAGCTCAGCAGATAAAGAGCGAGAAGCACAACAAATAGCAGACGGGAACTGTGATTAATTTTTAACATTCCCAGTTGTTATTTTGTATTCCATTTTCCTTTTGCTCATTAGTTGTTTTTGTACCTGGCAGCTAGGTGTGATGTACGCAATATTATACAATGGACATAAAAAAATCCTGTAACCTAGCCAGCCCACCGGTGCAGTGGTATCACTACCACTCGTGATGCCGATGACCCTGGATCGGAATGAGCCTGAGTCATCAGAGGGCAGGCCAGAGGAGGTGAGCTGAGCATCCCAGAGCTCACTCCCCACCTTCGAGGAGGAAGGGCAGATGGACTTCACTGAGCTACTGCCACCTTGTTGACCACAGGTGGCAGTACAGACACAGCCACAGAGTTAGGGAGGACACTGACATACTCAGACGTAAAACGCACACACATGTGCGCTCGCACATTAAGGGCCATTCTGAACATCCTATAGATGCTTTGGCAGAAAATGGGGGGGAAAGGCCAGATGATGCAGGAGAACATCCACCCCTCACTGCAGGCCCCCCACCGCTGACTGCGGCAGTCTCCTCTGAAGCACCGAGACCGAGTCTTCATCAGAAATAGAATCCCTCCTGACAGCCTCATCCTTAGGGGTAAGCTAGGGTGTCAGTAGGAGGTGAAGTGAGTCCTGGAGAAGATGGGCAGTGTTTAAGTTTTCACTCGCCAAATCACATTTTGCTAGTCATTTCTGGATTTGCCTATTTTTTGGGAGGGCTACAAATTGCCAAATTGTGATGATGCTGCTGCTTTGGGTATGTCTAACTAAATGTAATGTTGGCTACATGTTTAGGGATTTCACTACACAATTTCAGTAACAATTCACCCCAAAACCACAAGTTTTAAACTTGCAGATTGTACTTTGGGCAGTGAGGGGGCTAGGTGAGTGGACAGGACTGATGGGAGTCGGCTGGCAAGATGGGGGAAGGATACTAAAATTGACAAAAAAAGTCCTAAAACCTGATTGATCAGTTAATTTACCTGTACTAAAATAAAAAAAGTCCTGTAACCTAATTGTTCACCTAATTCACCTGTGAGTTAATCCTGCAATAGCCCCTGGCTGAGGAAGGGCATTATTAACCCTTGGGCTGCCAGCAGAATTAGAACATACTGGAATTCTGGACCGATATATCAATCTGCGGCACAGCAATGGTTAAAAAACATTATTAAACACATTTTAACTTTATTTCACACATGGGTCCATTGCATTATGGTAATATGGCACTCCAGGACATGGGTAATTGGTGGATTACCCTCTTCTCATGTGGGTAAGTGACACGGCTACACCTCATGACACACAACACGAGGCGTGGGTAAAGTAAAGAACAGTAATTTACTTGGCAGCTGGCTTGCCTGGTTTCTGTTGTACTGTACCATATCAGCCCTTTGATTTCAGTAAGTGTGACATCATAGATGACTATTCTGGCAGCAGTGGCTCTTCTTGGTCAGGCGTGATGTTACAGGCAGTGAGGTCACAATACTGATGAGGTGTGATGAGGAATAGAACTAGATACTGTAAAACACGTTATTTCTGCATCAACTTTATTTTGCACTCCTGTCATGGCTGAAATTTCGGCGTCAGTCATTGTTTGCATGGCACTATTAGCTACTATACAATGAAGAATAAACCGAATATGATATAGCCGATGAGCCAAGTAGCTCAGACACTTGATTTCATACCAAGGTTCATACTAAAGTGAGGTAGGAGCACAGTAGGCATTTGCACATATTTTGCTCCTGTTCCTGTATCAGAATACATGAAGTTGTCTCCTTCCAATATATATGTATTAAGTCTCTTTTCAAATTTAGTTTTGTCCTTACTCAGTACTATATCCATGGACAATCTATTCCATGGATTAACAATCACATTTCCCATTGTTTCTTTTGTACCTTTTTTTTTCTGGTTTTAGTGAGTGTCCTCTAGTTCTTGGCTCAGTAGATGTATGCTTTAAATCCAGTTTGTAAAATAGATAGGGGTCATAACAGATGTCATATAATAACAACAGCACTTCTAAATTACATGAGGTGGTATCCAGTGAGTATAATATAGGCACCACGTCAATACAGCAACTCATATTCGGTGATATACTCCTGGGCTACCTTATAAGGGTAGTGACTGTAGTCAACCGCTATGGTACTGGATGATGACAGGAAACAAGGAATAGCGAGAGGAAGAGGAGGGACAGGGAATGGTTTTTGGGGGATGGGTGTACCTGCTGCTGTCGAGCTAGCTGTGTGGTGTGGTGGTGTGGGTGGCTAGCTGTGGTGCAGCAGGTATAGAGTCTGGGACTGGGTGCATAAAGCTTTTGCCGGTGCCTGCGGCTCCGACACTTAGTTTTTCTATGATGTGGATTTTGCCTGTTCCTGACTTGCACCCCGAGTTGGTACCCCCGCATAAACACTTATTTCGATTCTGGATGTTGGGTCACCTGAAAATGTATATCGCCAATTTGCTTTTCAGCAATATACACTTGCCATGATAGCGATCGCTATTCTGCAGTCACTATTATGACATGAAACCCATGAGGTTTAGATTTTTTAAATGTTCTGTGTATCATTTTGGTTGTGTGCCTCTGCACTTTTTCCGTCTTCAAAATATCCTTTTTTAGATAAGGACACCACAGCTGGCTACCAAAATCTAATTTTGGCCAAATATAGGCTGTATACAATGGCATCAGCACTTCTTCCCATCTGCTACAGAACTTTCTTCTTATTGTCCAAAGGACTCTATTAGCAGCTGAAGTGAATTGGCTGCCATATATTACATGTTAAAATTACGATTGTTGTCAATAATGACCCACAACTCCCGTTCATTACTCACTTTTGTTTAGTGGCACATTTCCTAGGGTATAATTACGTAGTATTGTTTGATGGCCAAAGTGTATGACACAGTATTTGTCCGTATTGAAACACATGCCCCACCTCATGGCCCATCTGGTAATGTGATCTAAATCTGATTGTATAATCTCTGTCTGTCTCAGTACCAACCATTCCACCAATTTTGGCATCGTCGGCATACTTGACAGCCCAGCTTATTACAGGGTTGAACATATCAACTATAAATATTTGAAATAACACTGGACCCAGCACAGACCCTGAGGAACACCACTTGTGACATTTCCTAATGTTGAAAGATAACCTTGGATAGAAACTCGTTCTGCTCTATCTGCTAACCATGACCTAACTCAGTTTATAATGTGTCCATTTAGCCCAGTGTTCTCAATTGTTTCAGTTGTAGCCCAATGTGGCAGCCGGCCCGGTGGTGCAGAGGGTTGAGGTGCTGGACACCAACACCTCACACCACACCGGTGACCCAAGTTCAGGAATGAAGGGAGAAAAACAGGTGGCAAATCGGGGGGTCACTGCATGATGAAGCCTCTGGGCCAGCTCTGGATTTCCGTCGGGACACGCTTAGTGCATGGGAGATCCCGAAAGACCCAAGTCAGGTAAGGGTGTTGGAGGACAGCAGTGGCCCGCTGCGGTGGATAAAGAAAGTTGAAAAAAAAAAAATCACAATGAGGCACAGTGTTGAATGCCTTCATGAAGTCCAAATAGACACAATCCACTGGTACTTGTCTGTCTAGATTTCCGGATGCTGCTTTGTAGAAATATAATAAATTGGTCATGCAGGATCTCCCTGCCATAAACCTGTGCTGATCTTTGTCATATTTTTCTGTATCAACAAGTTGTTCCTGTATGCTATCCTTTAAAATGGATTCTAATATCTTCCCGGGTGATCGGGTGAGACTTATAGGTCTATAACTGTGGCAGTCACTTTTCTCCCCCTCTTGTGTATGGGTACAATGGCAGCAATTTTCCAGTTACACTTGCAGCAGTAATCTCTGATTACTGCAGTTGCTCACTAATGAGTTTCTGGTCACAGTAATCTGCTGTTAAAAGAAAGTTGATTCGCCCATCCCCCTCCTCCCACCGCCTACCTTTTTGGTGCGTCAGGTCAGCGTTTTTTGTTTTCAACTCGAGTCAGCATGTCGTTGGTTTAGTAGCCAAACAGAAAACCTGTGGAGTGAGATATTACAGCAGTAGACCATAAGCAGCTCAGTAGAAGTGCCTCTGTTCCGCACTTTGTGGCACAGTCAGCTGCAACTGAGCTCACTGCCTCGCCTCTTGCAAAAAACAGAAAAAATGTGTATGGCATTTACACACCCTCTGTCCACTTTGAATTTGGAAAATATGCCATGGAGTTTGATGTTATAAATGTTGTGCGTCTGTTTCAGTCATGGTTTGAGCAAAGCATCAATGAAAACATAAAAAGAAAATTTGAAACAGACTACTTACGGAAACTTAAAATAAGCCCTAACCCCTTACAACTGTTGCGTGAGTTGCCTACAGAACCAAGGGGGTGACCACCACTGCTGCTGGAGGAGACTGAAACTTCACTGAATAAGTGAAGGGGCAATGATGAATGCTTGTGTTGTGCACTGTAGCAAGGGTGGTGGTGGTGAAAGCCCACAATGTGCAGCAACTTACTGAGTTTGGAGGCACAGTGACATTTTCTAGACAGTGGGCTTGGGTATTCTTATCTAGGATGCGGTATGTGCAGCGAAAGGGCACAAAAGCCATCCAAAAAACACCCCTTGACTATTCCCAGGTCCATGAGCAGTTTCTGAGCAGGGTTACTACCACATGTGTGTCAGTGGCTCAGTAGGTAGCACACTTACCTCTGAGGCTGGGAGATCTGAGGTCTGTGGGTTCAGTTCCCACATCTGGCACTTGGGTTAATATCTCAATACTGATGCTGTAGTGCAGCATGGGGGGGTGCTGACACTGTAGTGCAGCATGAGGGGGTGCTGCACTTCTGAGGTGCCATATTTTGGCTGAGACGTTAAACCGAGGTCCCATCTGCCTGGATTGGTGGTAGTTAAGGTGGATGTCAAAGATCCCATGGCACTTATTGAAAAGAGTAGGGGAATTTTTTATTGAACAGTAAATTCATCAAAACAACAATGTATAGGGTGAACAAAATAACATAAAGCGTGTCATCCAAAGGAAAAACAGATATTTGTCAAGGAAAAAGGAGATCAAAAGGTAAAATTCATGCAAGGCAAACAAGAAAACAAAACAGTATTGATAATAAAACAGTCATTAGCCTAAATTTGACCATAAATAACATCTATTAGCTTCCTAAAAGGAGATGTCCATAATCCAATCACAGTTCTTCCAATAAGATTTATGTATAATAGCAGAAAGCTTGTTCTTTTCAGTTTGATAGATAGTTTGTAGCGGACATATAATCTGAGTCAGCACTTGTGTTGCGGGGTAACATTTTTCTTTGCAACAGAAATGCACACTGTGCTTGCCATAAATAAAACCTGCAAAATGCAAATATGAGTCTTAATGTACTGGGGTGGTATTTAGACAATGTGGAGGGAAAGATACCATATATTAGAATTTTGTAAGTAAGGGCTGAAAGGTGCTTTTCTTTCCATTTGTGTAACAATAACACCCAAAGGGATACACTATAGGGGCAATCAATAAAGAAATGTCGCATGGTCTCAAAGGTCCTAGGGCATGTACTTCAGGGACACATTCTATCCTCTATAGACTTGTGTTTATGGGTGTCCCACACTCCAAGACGCCCATGACATGATAACCATGTAACATCCCAAAGTCTCAAAGGAATCCTTTGGTCAGTGAGCTGCAGAAAAGCTATGTTAAGATTCAGATCATTCCCTTGTAGGTCCTGAAGTGATGAAGTTTCAAAAAAACTATTCTCCAGTATGTATTGATACACTTGTTTTCTGGTAGAAGTTTGTAACTTATCAATCAATCAGTCAAAGCTTTATTTAACCAGGCATAACACCATTGAGCAAGCTCATTTTCAAAGTGGTCCTGGACGTAGACAAATGTAACACAGGAAAGTACAGTACAAGAAAGCAAACAATAAACATATGCAGGGCTAACCCAGGCCTTAACAATTAGGGCTAACATATTTAAGAGCGAGATATTGCACATGAAACAACAAAAATAATTAATCTAAGGCTAGGGCGGTTATATTCTGCTGGTTATTCACGTATGGGACTTGTGTGAAGGAGAGTTATAGAGTGCGGAGGTATAGAAGACAGGGGGCTAGGTAGGGTAAGGTAGGTAGAGGGAGTTGAGAGATGAGGATGCTAAAAGTGCTGGTGCTACATTGATAGGGAAGGTGGGAGCTGCGAGTTACTTGAAAGTCAGGGGATTCAACAAACGAATAGGGATGCACTGAACATCTATAGCAGTTGCAGGTTTCCTTTAGGAACTCGGGGTTATATGCCACTGTCGTAATTTAAGAAAGGCAGGTACCAAATATTGTAAGAGTTTAAATTTTCTAAAGTTCCTAGAGACTTCGAAGGGTTCCTGATTCCAAACTAAAATTACGGGGGAAGTTGATTGCCTTACTGAAGAGTACCAAAAGGAAGAAAGGGGGTTCAAAATATGCAAGATGCCATGCGTGAAAAACAAGCTAAGAAAAATACTGTAGGATTTAGTATCCGTACTCCCCCAAAACAGTAATCCAGGTAAGTATACAACCTCTTTATGGGGTTCAGTCTACTACCCCAAAATCCCTGAAAGAATACATTGTGTACCTTTGCCTCTAATGAAAAGGGTAAAGGATAAATTGAGGCAACATGCAAAAATATGGATAGTATCAATGTTTTTAATAAAAAAAAAACTCTTTTTCTTTTGCCTATAGATCTGCCTTCCCAGGACTGTACTATTCTGTCTGTTTTGTCAGTAACCAATGACCAGTTATGTAAAGCATCATCTGCACTACCAAAAAATAATCCCAAAATTTTAGTAGGTGCAGTGACAATCGGGATCCCAGTAATCTGTATAGCCTGAGCTGGTGCTGCCTTAGGTGGGAGATAGAATGCTGAACGTTTATTATAATTTAGTTTTGACCCCAATGAATCCTCAAAGCTGGCAGTAATAGCTGTCAGGTCAGTTTCTTTAAGAAGAGGGGTAGTACAAATACATAAGTCGTCTGCATACACAGTGATGACTGGAATTTGTAAATTTATGGGAAATGTTATTTTAGGGATGTGGGACTGCTGTATTATTTTCCATAGATGGGGATCTATTTGAAAGGCATAGAGGAGAGGACTAAGGAGGAACCCTTGCTGAACTCCTCTCAGCCCCAGAAAAGGAAACCCAGGGGAACCAGTACTACGAGGAGCGATCCAGGCAGTATGATATAGTAACTTATAAAATGAATGTCGGTGGAATATGATAATGGCTTAGGACCTGAAACAAATATTTATGGTTTACCCGATCAAATGCCTTTTCTTGATCTAGGGAGATTAACAAGGAGGGATTACCTAAAGAGGAGGAGTTGGCTATATCCCTTAATAATGATAGATTATGCCTTATTGACCTGTGAGGAATGGCATGTTTGTGTTTCAGATAGAAAAAAATGGGACTACTAATAGCAGTCTGCTCAGCAGTATGGAGGCAAGAATTTTATAATCAATGTTCAACAGACTAAGGGGTTTCCAGTTTCTTATATCCATCTTGTCACCTTTTTGAAATAATAGAATCATAATGGCATCAGAAAAATGCTTGGGGGTTGAACATGAAAGTAAAATACTACACCCCGTTAAAATGGGTGAACAGAATTCTACATAGTGCTAGTAGAATTCTGCTGTAAGCCCATCCTGACCAGGTGAAGTTTTTTTTTTTTTTGACCAAGTATTGCTTGCCTAGTTTCCATCACAGAGATTGGTGCTATCATCTGTTCCTGGGAGATGTTAGGTACTGAGATATCTGTAAGGAAATCCGAAGACCCCCCCCCCAGCAGATGACGCTGTCCCTAACATATTTTCTGAATATTTTTGCACCATATTTTTAAAGTGAGGTGGGGAAGTACTAATATTATTGGATTCTGGATCCTTCAATTCCTCCATATAAGTGGCTGCAACTCTGTCAGAGCAACTTTTGAAAATGTCAGAGGGTTTAGAATTTTGAGTGCCACATTGAGCCTCCATTTTAAGAGACATTGTTATATTTATATGCCTCCATTTGGGCTTTAAGATGTTTAATATACTGAGAATTATCTACATGAAGGTCGTAAGAGGTGGAGATAAGATCTAATAATGTTTGTCTTAGTTTAGAATATGTGAAGTAGGTTGATAGAGATTTGGTTCTGGCCTTTTGTAGGAAAAAACATTTTAAATCTAGTTTTGTATCCTCCCACCAGCCCAAAGGAGCGGGATAAGCATCAAGGACTGAGCACCTAGCCTTTAACAGCTCTAAGCCAGTAGCCGAAATGCCAGGATCTATTAGTAGGGTGTAATTTAACTTCCAAGGGGAAGTAGAAGTATGATGAAGAGGACCCCCTACATGACTGCTGGTCAGAAGTCTCGCAAGGAATGACATCAGCATGTGTTACATTAATATTTTTGGATAGAAAAATATAGTCAATCCTTGTTGCATGAGTGCCTCTGTAATAAGTCTTCAGGCCTTTTGGATGTATGGCACAAAGTCCGTCCATTAAATTAGCAGTCTTGAGTATTTTATTCAGTGCAGCAGTGTCCCCAAAGATTTTCTTTGTCGTACCCCCTTTTTCAGCCAGAGACAAGCCACAGTTAAAATCTCCCCCAAAGTATAACTGTCTAGAGGTGTGTAAGTAAGGTTGTACTAAGTGAAACAATTCTGACCTAGCGGCTATGCTCTGAGGAGCATATACATTAATCACCCAAAGTTTCATTTGCTTGAAGGTACAGTATACTAGCTTAGCTCAGCCAGGGACTTTATCTATGACTTTTGTAATATGGAAGTTAAACCCCTCAAAAAAGGATGCCCAACCCGTCGCATTGGTCTTCTCCATGATTCCAAAAAGACGGACCTTTAGACCATTTTTGTTTAGCTTGATTTGTTTCCTTCCTGGTTCTCATCCTTGTATCTTGCAACAGATAAATATTGTGATGTAAGTTGATCGGGGGAGTTTTGTAGTCTGCTCAACAGTATGAGAGGGATTACACTGACCTTCAGAAGAGACATCCATTTTTGAGGAGGACACCCTAGAGGAGTCTGAATCTGCATCCTCCTCCTCGGAGTCTCCCCACTGTTTTTGTTTTTTTGCCAAGGCCTGAAACTTGTTTCTAGCCAGGTTCATTTTTCTAGGGGTGTTGGCCTCTGGCGTTCTTTTCCCCTTACCCTTCCGAGAACTATGAACTGGGATGAACGCATGTTGCACCGGGGGGGACAGAGATCCTTGGTCCAGAGCTTTCTCTACAACATCCTCCTCTGCCCCAGGTCCAGCAGAAGTAGAGGGAAGGGGGATGCCGTGCTCTGTAAGAGTTGAGACTGATGGGGAGGGGGGAGGGATTTGAGACTCAGATCTGGAAACTGAAGTACCTGGTTCTGCCGGCTCCAGGGGAACTGTGGCAACTTCCACTAAGGAAGGGATCTCTTCTCTCCATCTATGGGCCTGCATCTGGGAGTCAACAATAAGGGCAACCTGATCTTAAGGGGGGCGGTCTAACCTATTATGGTCCACCCAGGGGCACAGTTGGTAAGTATGACTCTGTTCATCACAAAGGTTGCAAAGCAATTTGGTTAGGACATCCAAGACTCACATGCCCATATGCAAGACACAAAGAACAACGGAGTTCATCACATGTGTAACTAAGATGAGTCCTGGACCCATATTTATGGCAGGTTCGAGGCTGCCCTGGATAAAAGCAGATTCCTGTATCCCTTCCAATGTAGAAGCTGTTAGGGAGGTGTAAAATACCTGCCTCATTTTATTGCAACTGTACTTTGACCTTCCAACCCCCTGTCTACAATAAATCCTTATCTAAAATCGGGCGGGGGTATCCAAAATAACACATCTTTGGCAGAGTCAGTATTGTACATCAGCAATACTCACCCCCTCACTTCTAAACAGAAGAGTGATAATTTTAACTGCAGGTTTAGTCAGAGGAATGAGGAAAGAAGCCCAAAGTGGAGAGTTCTTTACCTTCTCATATTTGACCCAAAATAACGCAAGAGTAGACACATTTTTTAAACTTATATCGTATGTAAGTTCCCCATGCACATGTATAAAAGCAAACAAATTAGAAGGGCTAATGCCTATGGTGTCTTTTAACATATTATGTAGGACTGTTTTCTTGGTAGGAGCAGTAGTTGCATCCCCAAGGTATTTCAGCCGAACAGCATTTCAGCATTGAGCAGGTTGTCCAACAGAGGCAAATAGATCGCTCAGTTTAAATGTTTTGTCTGTAGTAGTATTATCATCATGGGGTACCGAGTCACCAAGTGTTGCAGCAGGAGGCAGGTCGTCCTCCGAAGAAGAGCTACTCGAGTGTTGTGTGCAGTTGGGGCCCATAGAATGAGGAGGGAGAGAGCCCTGTTGAGGCTGAGAGCCAGATGCCGTTGTAGGGTGTTTCCAACACATCCCCAGGTGCTGCATTAGAGTGTTGCGGATTAGGTGCGGTCCAGTGAGAGTCTTGCACTGATGTTTGAGCAAGAGTAAGTATCTCAGCGGCACTGACAGGTCCGGGAGAAGACCAAGGATCGTTTTCTGTAATACACTGCCATCCAGCAGCTTTTAGAGCAGCTTCAGGAGACCAAGTGTTATTGAGATCCGGCAGAGGTCTGGTTGTCTCTCTAAGGTGCAATGAGACAGGTAGCTGTATATCTCCTGTTGTAAGTAAACCAGATGCATTTTGTAAAGGTGGAGCATTTATAGTAGCAGCAGTCGCATTCGTAGCTGCAGGATAAGTAACATCTGGAATATCTGTTTGAGAAGAGGCATCCTTCTGAACCAGTTGCATTAGAAATTGTTTATGCATGTTGTAAACTTGCTGCAAATGTTCTTGAGATAAACCATGAGAAGATACAGATGTACTATTTGAAACAGTACCATGTACATTTCTTCCTTTTTGTGTGTTGGGTTCCATAGTAGCAAGAGATACCTTCTGCAGCTGTTAACCTTTCTGTAATAGCATCCAGAAAATTAGGTTCCAATGAGATCAGCTAGCTGGAATTAGGCCTTCCAGCTCCTCCACCATCCTGCTACTGTCCACCATCTTGGACGTCAGCCATCTTGGCAAAGGCTGACAAGGTCCCCCTACCATCAGAGTAGGGGAATTTTTATTAAAACATAAAAATAAGATACAGACCAAACAGTGTTTCATCACACAAAATCAGAAGAACAGAAATACAGAAATAAGTATTACATCATACATAGAAGCATAGTGTACTCAGAAAACAATATTTCCCCACCTGAAACTATAAGAAAAGAAAAAGACAACCTAAATGAGTATTACAACATACTTCAACCAAAAAAAACATAGATTGCACAGAACCCCAAAAACTAAAAGGGAAAACCCACCCCCTTCCCCTTCATGACAAGAGTAGGGGAATTTATTTTTGTAAAACTGCAAAATCAAATTCATACATAATGGTGTGAACTCACACAAAGGTTATATACAGATCATAAAAAAATCAATTAAGCATCCCTATGATACATGTTCTATTAGACATGACCCCCTCTGATCTAAAAAGAGTCCCAATACCTCTCCCGCATACTTCTCTTAATCAATTTCCTTTCTTCTTCTTTAGTTCATTCTATGCTTCTAGTTATTTTTGATACAATTCCACTGGGGACTCTTTTTTGCTAAAAAATATAACTGCATCTAACTTGCCAAACCCAATATAAATAAATACTGCTATCAGGTTCAAAGTACTTGAGTTATATTTCCCCCATCGTGCTGGAAACAGGCCATAAAATAATTTCCTGGGATCCCAT
The DNA here is from genome assembly GCA_016271365.2 of Neoceratodus forsteri. Lineage (NCBI taxonomy): Eukaryota > Metazoa > Chordata > Ceratodontiformes > Ceratodontidae > Neoceratodus > Neoceratodus forsteri. The sequence continues at coordinate 167,917,062 of JADMNL010000025.1, read as the reverse complement.
TTTTTTCCATCCCTGCTGCTTATTCTGTTGTTCCTAAATATTCCAAAATTGAACAATATATGGACATGTAAAATATAAATGATCCAAAAATTCAATCTCCAATGTACATGATTCCCTTAAGCAGTATCTGTCCTATGTTTGTTTGTGCTTATGGTTCCCCCTTGTGTTTATTTTCCCATGAACCCCCAACAATGTAATGTCCCACATTGATTTGGGGATTTTCTCATTTATCAGTCTATCCCCTATCTTCATCTGCTGCCGTAAAGTCTGGAAAAACCTCATCATAAACATAAGTATTTAATATATTATGGTACAGTGCTTTCCGTGAAAGTCTCCCTGCTGAATTTTTTTGTAATCGCTCAATTTTTTTTTAAATCAAAAATTATTTCCCAGTCAGTAGACAATTTATATTTCCTTTTGTTTTTGTGTATAAAACATTTGTTCTGCCACTCCAGCAGTATGTCTTTTATTTGTTCCATTACCGTGACTACCCATACTTTTTCTTCTGACTTACAGATGGGTCCAATATTTGTTTAAAGAAAATTGTAAAGAAAAACATGATTAGCTGAACCATCCTGACCCCACCCTTTTTGTAATGCAAATACAATAGGTTTCTTTTAATTGGATTTAAACGACTCTCCCAAAAACAAGAAAAAAACAGGCCTAGAATAGATACAAAAAATTGTTTTGGCAACGGAAAAATGTGACTAACATATAAAAAGGTAGGTAGAAGGAAAGTTTTATTCAAAAAAATCCTTTTTTTCCCAATTGGCCACCTGTTCCATCTACTGACTTTTTCCCTCCCAAGATTAATTTTAATTTCCCAATTATATTCTGCCATATTCTGTACACCGAAAAACAGTCCTAAAATTTTTTTGGGAGAATCTGTTATGTGTACACCCCCAATCTGGGTTTCACTTGTCTTAGTTCCAGATAAGTTAAAACAAAAACTTTTCTGAACATTTATCTCAGAGCCAATACACTGCAGAAAAGCAGGTAATACCTTGCAAAGGAAACGTCCTATGATTACAGTTGGTACCACCACACACAGATCATCAGCATAACTAATGGTTTTCAGCTCACCTAGCCCTGTCCATGTCATACCTTTTAGTAGGGGAGATTTATTTAAGGTTTGAATAATGGGATCTAAAGCAATTATAAACAAAATTGGGCTCAACGGACAGTCCTGTCGTACCCCTCTCCTTGTATAGCATTTCCTGCCAATCCTTGTATAGCATTTCCTGCCAATCCAGCCATTTACATAGGGTGTCATATAAGCTAATGAATAACACATTTTCAACTAGTTAACAGATTCCCCTGGAAATCCATATTCTGTCATAATTAACCATATAAAGTCTTGGGAAATGTGATCGAAGGCCTTGGCCTGGTCAAAACTAAAAAGATACCTATTATTCTGGCCTACCCTTCCCTGAGTAAAAAGTTCTCTTACTATTGTCAAAGCATCCTGAATTGATCTACCCAGGATTGAGCAATATTTTGTGAAATTAATAAGATTACCCAAAAGTTTCTTTAGCCTGTTCCCTAATAACTTGGAAAACATTTTTAAATCCATATTTAACAAGGTGATGGGCCTCCAGTTACTTAAATCCTCTCTACTTCCTTTCTTGTGTAGAAAAATCATCAAACCTTCATACATGGTCTCTGTTATACGGTAATCTGATAGAACTGGCATCATCTCCCGTAATTGTTTATATACTTCTGGGGGCAATCCTTCCGAGCCAGGTGCTGTCCTATCCTTTAAGTCCCTAATTACATCCCCTACTTCTTCCCTTGAGAAATCCTTAACTAGACCTATTTTTTGATCCTTACTGAGCACTGGCAGATCTGCTGCCTTCAGCAATAATCTATTTTCTGGAGTTTCCATAAAAGGAGTCCCAAAACCTAGTTTAATAAAGTCCTCCACTGCCTGTATGATGTCTAAGTTTCCTTTTACTGTCTGACCAGCTAGATTTGTAATCTCAGGTATGTGTTTGTCGTGTGATCTGTTCTTACAGTCATCATATGGGTTCACATGGTTCTTTTTCCCTTGAGTCCCATATTTTTGTTCAAACTCTAAGGATTGTTGACTATTACATTGCACCTGTGTTGATCGCTGTTTAACTTCCCTTACATGTTCCTAACAGTCCTTTGATGTTTCCCGTTCTTCTGAAAATAAATCATACAATTTATCTCTCAAAATCATATATTCTTTATGTGTATGATCAGAAAATAAACGTGACTGTATTTTAAAAATATCCCTTAAATACTGTTCAGTGTCCTCCCACCATTCAATCTGAGAATCACAGAAGAAAGTAACCGACCTCCTTTCATTAATTACCTCTGATAAACACAAAAGAAAATCTGTCTGTGAATAAAGTTACATTCACTCTCCAAACCCCTTTCCCATTTATAATCGCCCGACTTGAGGTTATTTGGATTCCTATTAGATTGTGGTCCGATGTTGCAATTGGCAAGTTTTTTCCCCACTAACCTCAGTATTTTTGGAGCATAACCAATAATCAATTCTTGATTTCAATATGTCTTTAGAAAAAGTATACTGGGGGTTATCAGCAAACATGTCCAGTAAGTCTGCCTCCCTAATTACGTTTTTTAATTCCTGGACATCACAATACAATTTTCCCATTGTTTTAGGGTCTAAATTTGAGTTAAAGTCCCCTCCCCATAAGATTATTCTACTAATAACTAAACAGAGCTTTATTTTTTTTAATAATTGCACTTTTGCCACTTTTTGTTGGGGGGGCATAAATATTTATAAACCTACAGTTCAACCCCTGCCAAACCAAATCAAGCAACACAGCCCTCCCTGGCAATATTTCTACTAGTTTCTGAATAATAAAACTACTTGTGGAAAAACAAAAACTAAGTCCTGAGCATAAGTCTTGGCCCAGGGACCATATAGAGGGACCTAGAAACCAATCCTTTTGTGCTTTCTCCAGGTCCCCTGTAGTGTAAAGTCTAACATCCTGTAAAAACAACATCATAAGACAAAGACTGTAGAGCTGCAAAAGTCCCTTTCCTTTTATACTCAGACCTAATGCTGTTCACATTCAGGCTAACAAGTGATAAGGAAAATGGCTGCAAAAACATTGTCAAACATTAGGAAAAGGGAACTACCATGATGTTTATTTTTATCTAGTTCTGGTATTTCTCCTGTTAACCACAGTTGTAGCAATCTCCCTTGGTTGTGACTTTGCTTCAGTTGTATCACTCTGTGTCGACTGTAGGGATATGTCAGATTCGTTACCATCCATTTTGTCCCCCCAACTCTGGAGGGGCTCATACTGATTCTCCAGTACTACTGGATTTAGCAGTTTGTCCCCCACAATTTTGTTTGCTCTGAATCTTGTTGTCACTGTTTGGAAACCCGTGTCCATGTCCTCATCAATGTTTTTTCCTTTGTTAACCCCAGATGTTGAAGGGGAAGGGCTTTTAGGTGGAGGATGTGGGGGATGGGGGTGGGGTGGAGGTGGGGGGCCCATAGGATTCAGCTGTTGTTCAAAACCCTGTCTTCTATCGCCATTTTTGCTCATTGGTGTGTCTTTGTAAGATTTAAGTATACCTTTGTTCTCCCCAGTTTGTGCTGATGCTGGGGGTTGAGCCATTGCTGCTGTATTTATATAAGGATTGTGTTCCATATAATCCGCTGTATTGTGGGCCGCCCAAGGACAGGAGGCGAATACATGGCTTTCTGCACCACAGAGGTTATAAGTCGGAGGAACTACGCAATGTAGTTGCAGAGTGGCCTCACATACCACAAACTGAACACTTTAATTGGTCACAGTCAGAGTTCAAATGAGATGGGGACCCACACCGGTAACAAGACCGAGGCTGACCCAGGTAAAATAAAATCCCCACAGTCTCTCCCAATATAAAAACAATTTGGCAAATGTTGAATGCCATCTTCCGACATTTTTAATTGTACTGTAAATTTCCAGCCCCCTGTCTATAAGCCATTGTAGTCAATTAATGCTTGAGGTATACCATTGACTGTACAACGTTTTTCCAACCAGTACACTATATCTAGAACGTTCACCCCTTTGTTACAAAATAAGGTCATAACTACTTTTGCTGTTGGCCTTGTGATAGGGATGACCACAAAGGGCTTCCAAATTGGGTTGTGCTTAACTTCATAATAGGCCGCCCAAAACTTATCTAGCAGCCCAGCCGATCTGAAACAGACATTGAAATTATGATTCTCCAAAGCGTGAAGGAACGCATATATTTCTGTGGGAGAAAATTTCAAGGAGTCAATTATCAGTGTCCTACCAACATAGTGATGGTCAGGAGGCAATTCCAGATCCCTTCTGTAATATATTCTAGCCACAAAACATCTTGCTGGCGCCTCTGTTTTTTTAAATAAGTCAGCATAACTCGGAGGCCTCTTTGCCCCTGCAGGCTCTCTCTCCCCCCTCTATCAGAATATTTTTTATGATTCCCCAAAGAATTAGAGGTATGCATACCTTTATTCGTACCTTGGTCGGGAGTTTTCCTGACATCCCCCTTGCTTGCTGCGGTTGACTCCCTTGTTGATCTGGTGCCACTTTCACTTTCCTGTGGTTGACAGGCTGACTCTGAGTCAGCATCTGAAGTAGGTTCATCAAAGGGATTGACCGCACCCTTTGAACCTTCTGTTGACTTGTCAGGTAAGCCGTGGGAATCTGCATTGGGCCTCAACTGACATCTATTACATACGGCCTTTGGAAAGGGTCTAGATTCATTTACACTGCTCCCCGGAAGAGGAATATGTGGATCAGGAACCCAAATGTCATTAGTTAAAACCCATCCCGTGTGCTTCACTACCTGCTCCGGTGATCATGATGTGTCCTGAGCAGTAAAGGGAAAGGGGAAGGAATCCGAAACCTCTTCTGGAAATGCTGGGTCCAATGGTATGTCCATTAGTAAATCTGTAGTTTTCAAGTCCAACAAACTCTTTTTAGTTACAGCAGTTGTTACCATGGGACTCAAATCAGAACGTTTCCTTTTCATCGTCTCCAGCTGCCTCACTAATATTCACTTTTTCCATAAGTAAGTCCTCTGAATGTTGCTCCAAAACCAGAAAGCTTAGTGAGACATCTTCAATAACATCTAAGTCTACATCAGGCATATCCAAACTGGTTTAGCTGTTGAATCACCAAATCCTCACTCTCTGCAGTCTGAGACGTACTGAAGGCAGTCGAAGTCTCAACAACCAGAGGTTCCCCCTACTGGAGAGTAGGGAAAGTTTTTATTGAATATCAACTGAACAGAAAATAGAACGAAAATGATACAGAGAAAAAATAATACACAAAATAATTAAGTAACAGGAAAATCAGAATCAGTAATCCAAGGTAATAATGTCCATAATTCCAACAAAGAGTCAGATGGCAAACGTTCCGCCTCAGAAAAATATACGTCCTTCAAATCATGTTCAGTCTTTCGAATAATAGTAAGAAGAGGCACATCCTGATTCTGTAAGTTAAATAGACAACGAGCATTCCACACATGCCATTTGATGATTACAGAAATCAAATTCAATGTATTAACATTCCAATGAGACCAAGTGGGGGGGGGGACCATACATCAGATTGTCGTAATTAATGAGAGCAAACAAGGGTTCACGCCATCTGGCAGCTAATAAAGTCCAAAAAGAAACAATAAATGTACAGGAAAAAAAAAGGTGTGAAATAGTTTCTTCCTGTTGCTGACATTCAGGTCTCGAGTAAAATCTGTCCTGTAGTGTTTTATGTTTATGGCTGTATTTGACGTTGATATGGCACATGGCAGCTAAGCCAATGTAAGTCCCACATCTTTTGGAGAACCCTAGAATTACGGAGTAATGTGAGTAAAGCAGGGAGATGTTGGGTAGGACATTTGGGAAAAACAACAATATCCAAACATACGCGGTCCACTAAATAATTATACAATGCTTTCCTAGAGACAGTTACTAGCATAGGGCCAGTAATCTGCCACTGTTTCAAAGGAAAAAAACTGTCCCTAACATAAGCAGAAATCTGGGGGGAATGCGTTAAAACCGTCACTTTGTTGAGTTCCCATTTATGAAACCAAGGACCACAGGATTCAAGAAACCAAGGTTCCCAGCCTTGATCTCGGTTAACCAGCAGGGGTCTAATATTATGGAACAAGAAAAAACTAGTATAAAAAAAAAAAACAGGATGGATCATAGCGAGGCCTCCATCCCTAATAGGGAGATAGGTAATCTGGCGTTTAATGGGGTTCAGGCGGCTACCTCATAGGGCTTGAAAAAAAAGACTAAGCAATCTGGTTTCAAATTGTCTGAGGGGGAACATAAGCTAGAAAGAGAAAAGGGGGAAGCAAAAAGGTTTTGATCATGTAAATCATTTTTTTTTACTCATCTGCCATGAATTCCAACGTGCAACCATAGTTTGAGCATAATCTAATTTGGGAGTCCAGTTAAGGATGTCCAAAGGACCATTACCATACAAAATGCCCAAAATTCTAATAGGATCTTCACAAAGCTGAATGTCAACAGAAGACTCACCTAGAATAGAGGAACCCAGCCTACGGCCTACAAATTTATCAAGATAAAGGGCCGCACCAGAAACAGCCCCAAACTTGGAACAATGCCATAATGCAGAACTTACAGAGGCAACATTAGCCACTATTAGACTCATATTGTCTGCATAAGCCAAAACGGAATACGGGGCAGAGGAAAGTGGCATAACTGTTGGGGCTGAGTTAATAGAACGAAGTAAGGGATCTAAAAAGAAAACATATAAAAGTGGACTAAGGGGGCAGCCTTGTCTAACCCCTCTGTGTAGAGGAAGTATAGGGACTTTCCATCCATTAACCAGGGGGACAATAGTTGCAGAACAGTATAGCAACTGGAGTCTGGCAAGGGTATAATCGGGTACTTTATAATATCGAAGAGTAGACCATAAAAAATCATGATGTACAGAATCAAAAGCCTATCGTTGGTCCAGTGAGAATATGAAACCATGTAAAACATTAGAATTACCACGTTCAGTCATTTCTTTAAGTAAAATAAGATGGTCCTGTATGCATCTCCCAGGGACCTGCAAGATTGTGCAGTAGAAATCGCATATGTGGCCAATTTTGAAAGTCTGAGAGCCAAAATTTTGGTCAATATTTTAAAATCGGTGTTTAAGAGGCATAAAGGTCTCCAATTGGAGAACAATCTTCTATCACCTTTTTTATGTAAATAAAACAAACAACCCATGTTAAAGTCTAAAGGACGATTTTCGCACTGTAGGACGAAATTATAAACTGCAGCCAATTCAGAACTCAGGTCAGTAGAAAACAATCTATACAGCTCACCGGAGAGACCATCCAGGCCTGGTGTCACTCTCGGACGTAAAGACTTGATTACTGCTTCAATTTCATGTGCTTGTATCTCAGCATCCAACATGTTTACAACAGAAGAGGGTACATCAGGGAGTTGTAAAAAGGAAAGGTAGTCTATTATAGATGCGGGGGGGGGGGGGCATTGGACCAAAACGTTTTTGTGTATAACAGGTAACATGGTGGTAGATATCCGAAACATTAGTGAGCTCGGTGAAATTGTCATCAAACAGCATATCAAAGGATTTGCTCTCTACTGTTCTCCGAATAGAAGCATATGGACATACAGTGTCACGGGTACCAGAGGTCCCAAAACGCTGTTGGCGCTGGACAGAAGTAGCCTTCAGAAGGTGATAATCCAGCATGCGCTTTTTAAGATTACTAATTTGGTCGGAAAAATCATGGCCAGTTTCATGAGACAAAGTAAGTAATTTCTGAAGTTGTTGTCTGTTAGTGTGATAAAGGAAATATAGGCAATCATGATGATGTTTACTATAATTTTTAAATAAAGTTCGGAGTCCAGATTTTGTATCCTGCCACCAAACCCAGGGGGCATCATATAAAAAAAATACAGACTTCCGATTGTGAATATACTCAGTCAGGTGACATAACAAACGTGAATCAGATAACAGGGAAGTATTCAGTTTCCAAATGCCAGGACCAAAACAGGATGTCAGGGAAGGGCCTAAAGAAATAGACAATAAATTATGGTCTGAAAATTCTACAACCTGAATGACAGTATCAGAAAGTTGGAGATGGGAAGAAATAAAGAAAAAATCAACACAGGTTGCAAGGGAGCGCTTGTGAAAAGTAGGAGTATGCTGACCCGTAAAAGACAAATATGCATCCTGTAAACCTGTGGAAAGAAGCAATTGTTTAAGAAAAATTAGTGTTGCAAAACAACTTAGTAGTCTTAGAAGTAGAAGACTTATCTTTAGTGGATAACCCACAGTTGAAATCACCCCCAAAAATCACATGCATTGACATATATAAATAAGGCTGAATTAGTTTCAGTAGTTCAATCCTATGAGTTTTTATTTGGTGGGCGTAGATATTGATAATCCGGAAAGGGACAGAAAAAAATCAAAACAACTAACAAAAGAAGCCAACCCGGGTAAACATCCAACAGTTTCATGACAGTAACATCAGGTATACTAAATAAAACACCCAAACCCGAACAAGAGTCCTGTCCAAAGGACCAAAAAGAGAGTCCAGAGGTCCAGGCACGTGTGGCCCTGGAAATTTGTGGAAGAGCATGGAAACGCATATCCTGTAAGAGGATGAGACTGGCTATCAAGCCAGACAAAAAGGAAAAACTGCATCCCTCTTAGCGTGCTTTTTTATACTGTTAACGTTAACAGTATGCACTGAGAAAGCGGAAGACATGTGGACAAGGAAATGGTAAAGTGAAAATAAAAACACAGAATTCACCTTGGCCTACCTTTCCTAGGGGTACCTTCCCTATGTTTCAGTTTTGTCTTAGCTTTCCTTTTTTGAGAACCAGTACTGCCAATGGTCACCTCCATGTCTGTAGTTACATCAGGGTGGGAAGAGAGAACAGAGGACGTATCAGAGTCCATGTTGTCCTGAGGGTGGTGTAAAACCTCAAATTTGTTCATACGAGTCACAGTAGAGGATTTCAGGGCCTTAGAAGAAGAAGTCCCCCTCTTAGATCCCCGTGTAACTCTAATAAAAGGTTCGGGGGGGGGGGTCCATAGAAGTCCCAGAAGTACTAGACAATACAGGAACAGGCACCTCTTCCGAGGTAGAAATAGCAAGATTAGTAGAAGGGGGAGGAAGAGCAGCAGCAGGGGTCTGTGGCTTCAAAACAGGAGCAGATTATCCATGCAAATTAGAAGAGGGGTCAACAGCAGGCACAAAAGGGTGAGGGAGGGTACGCGTTGAGGTCTAGAAAGAGTGTCAGACAAACGAGAACGTTATGCAACAGTAATAATCAAATGTTGCTCTTCCCCATCAGCAAGTCAGGCAGTTATGAGCTGCCCAAGTACAAGTCTGGAAAGTGTGTCCCAATTTGTCACAAAGGGCGCAAAGAGGTTCATCTACGCATTGGGAACCTGCGTGGCCAATGTTACCACAAACAGAGCATTTAATCTTGTCACAGACGCTACTTATATGATTCTGAGAGCCACATTTGTAGCATGCTTTTGGCTGACCGAAGTAAAAAAGAACTCCCCTGTCTTTCCCAAGCATAAAGCTATTTGGTAGATGCTGAATCCCAACATCCGAAGTGCGAAGCATAACCCTCGCCCTCCACCCATCTATCCAGATATTCTCAGAATCAAAGATAGCCTCTGGGTCAGAAAGGACAGTGCATCTTTGCTTCAACCAGACAGTAATATCATTGAGACTGACACCCTCATTACGAAACAAAATAGTAACAGTTTTCTGAATAGGTTTAGTTAAGGGAATGGCATTAAAGGGTGACCAAAAGGGAGAAGTTTTAAGCTCCTGATATTTTCTCCAAAACTTCTCTAAACTAGTGACAGTTTTAAAACTAATATCAAAATGAGACTCTGAAGAAACATGAATTAAGGCATGAATCTCAAAAGCAGCAAATTGCATGGAATCTTTCAAAAGAGTGCAACCTATAAAAATACAGTCAGGAAAGTCAGATAAGCCCCCCCAAATAGTGCAGCCGAACAGCGTTGTGTCTTTTTGCTTGATGTACAGGGGGTTGAAAGCATGCAGCATAAGTTTTAGGGGAGGAAACAGTGGAAATAGCAGGAGCTGGGTGAGACTATGGGTCCTGAGGAGTCTGGCGATCATGAGGTGTCGAGGTAACAGGACCAAATTGCAAAGTCGGGTTTTGTGTCAGAAGGAGTTTGGTTGGTAATGAAAGGTCAATAGAAGCAGCAGAGTTTTTCAAAGCAGGATAGGCCAGTAGTTTGTCAGTTTCGGGTGGCCTAGTGCAGATCGGGGAAGAACCAAAACACCAAGTCTCAACGATAGGGTCCTTCTCCCACCCCGCTGCTTCAAGAGCCGACTCAACAGACCAGTCCATCGTGTGCAATGCATCATGGAGAGCAGAAGCAGGCACCTGTACAGAAGAAACTCCTGGAGGAAGCTGAACGAGAGGTGCAGTCTGTACAGGCGGTAGGGAGTGAGGAGAGTCCGCAGTAACAGGCAAAGAATGCGGAAGTGTCAGAATCGGCGATGAGACAGCAGAACGAGCATTCCCAGATGGTGAGTCATTAGCAGCAGGTACAAAACCAGGCTGAGCCTTAAGGGCTAACAAGCATTGTCTAGCAGCAAAATAGTGCTGTTCTTTGACTGTAAGCAACACATCCACATCCATAGAAACAGTAGGAGAAGACTCACGTATATCCATTGTAGCAGGGCTAGAAGACATTGTAGGCACAGTCTGGGAAATAAATGAAGGATCCACAGGCAAACACTGCACACAGTTATCCACAGAAGTAGCTGGGGAAGTAGCCAAAGACTCAGAAGAAACATATTCAGTAAGTGGCAGCATAATATTTCACAGAAGATGTGGTCTCTCTCAGAACAGAGACAGGGGAGGAGACCAGCTCCACTGCCTCCAACACTTCCATGTCCTCCTCAGCTCCTCCGACAGCCATCTTGGCAAAATGCCAGGATGTAAAGGAATCTCCTACAAAGTAGGGGTAATTTTATTGAAATAAACACATAATAAACAAAACACAGGAAAAAAAAAGAGAACACTAAGAGCACACATAGCAAATATCATTCAATACAAAATAACAGTGAATAAAAGAAAAATCATGAAACAAGTATATTCACCATTTACAGGGGGAAAAAAAATGAAATGCTCATGTGAAACACAAAAAAAAGGATACTCCCTTACTCCCCCCTATGAGCCCCAAGGTGTAATCCTGTGCAACCTAATAAGACAAAATTGCAATCTCTAGTGTGGTAACCCCATCTAAAAGATAAAACCATATTTAGTGACTTATGAAACTGAACCAGATAATGGGATGTGACACCCTCTAACCTATTTGTATTTAATGATATGCGAAAATCCTTTCCACCAAAATTGAACTTTTTTCTCATTATACAACTGTGAATCAGAAAGAAATGCCTTATGCAAAACAATAGCAACATATTCCCTAAAACCCTTAGCTGAGGGCTTCTTTTGATGTAGGACCCACTGGCATCTCGTTTGCCATAAGCAATATCGTAAACTAGCAAAAAAGACCCTCAAAGTCCCTTTGTCATACTGTTGTAAGAAGGAAGGAAAAATTCCAGTTACCAAGATATCATAAGTAGGCCTGGCTAACCATGGAAAATTCCAAACCATCGCTAAATATTCCCAAAACTTAGATGATACTGAACACTGTAGAAAGAAATGATCCATTGTTTCTTCTTGATTTATACAATCTGTATAGGGACAAATTCTCTCTTCCCTAGCCTTATATTTCGCCGTACCCCTGACATTTAATTTCCCATATAATGTCAGCCATTGGTTTTCCCACATATAGACAGGTAATCTTGGGTTATTTAACTGCTGTAATATAGCATCATTCTGATCACTAGGACAATTTTTAAAACACGGTACTATCGAGTAGTGTGCAGCCATCAGCTCTTTATAAAGTGTCCGTGATGAACATCTTATAATTTGTTGTTTTGTTATTTTCCACTTAAAAAGTTTCTGTGCTGCCGGCTTAAAGTAATCTGGCAAAGAGAAACGACCGGAAAGTTTAGGGGCTCAATGTAACCAAGCCATAAAGTAGCGTCTCAACAAACTTTTAAAAAAGGGAACCTCCTGACTGCTGGATCCACCTAAAGTATTTTTTAATGACCAGGAAAAAAAAATCGTGAAACAAAAGAAAACTGGCTCCACCATTCCCAACCCCCCTTTTTTCTTCTCTAAATATGTGAAGCACCTCTTTACCGGGTTAAGTCTATTCCCCCACAGTAATTGAAAACAAATACTGTAAAGCCTAGTATCAAACTTGACTGGTAATGGGAAGACTGCTGCTACATACTGTAGACTGGGCATTATAGATTGTCTCAAAACCTGAATTCTTTTCAATTTGGAAAATCTAAACCTTTTCCATCTGTTAACTTTACTTTCTATCTTATCCAACACCATTTTCCAATTATCCTCTGGACAATTTTGTGGACCAAATTTTATGCTCAGAATAATTAACGGTTCCGAGGTTATATGAATAGAATTCCAAATGATGGGGTTTGAAGAAGTCATTCCTATGATTAGACCCTTAGTTTTATTCCAGTTAAGTTTTGCATTAGCTACGAAGGCATATTCTTCAAATTTAACAAAAAAACTATGAATTTGTGAAATGTCTGAAAAAAAAAGGCAGACATCATCTGCATAAGCTTGAATAGAAATTGACGAATTCGTCTCTAGAATACGGATCCCTTGCCACAAAGAGGCTAAACTTACAGCTCTTAATAAAGGTTCTAGTGAGAAAATATACAGTAGAGGGCTTAAAGGGCAACCCTGTCTCACCCCACACTTTACCTTAAAACCCCTCCCCCTTTTGCCTTTAATGTATGGAAACACATTACCTGAACTATACAGATTTTTAATTAAATTCAATAACTTCTTTGGAACGTTAAAGAATTCCAAAGTAGAAAATAGAAATAAATGACTGACTCTGTCGAAAGCCTTTTCCAGATCCAACGTCACTAGAAAACCTTGTTCACCTGAATCGTTAAGTTTTTCTATCGAATCTCTGATCAAGCACAAGACTGACTGAATACTGCGGTCCGGAACGCCGCAATGCTGCACTTGCAAAAAACTACATTTTGCTAATTCTCTAAGCCTATTATTAAGTAAAGACGTCAAAATCTTATAGTCAGAGTTTAACAATGTGATAGGTCTCCAATTTTGAAATACATTCCTATCCCCTGACTTAAAAATATAAATTTGTAATCCATCTGAAAAGGAATTTACTATTACTCCTGTGTCCAGAAAAAAATTGAAAACTAGAGCTAAACAATTAATAATTTCTAGTTGAAACGTTTTATAAAATAAATTGGAGAGACCATCCGGTCCGGGGGCTACATTTGATTTAAGTGAGGCAATAACTGTCTTAATTTCCTCATGAGTAAAGGGTTGTTTGAGCTGTTTAAGAAAAACTGGCTCTAGCCCAGGTATAATGGGGGGGGCCTAGTAGTTTGTTAATCTGATTTAAGGAAGGTATTTCCCATGCCTCTAAATCCCTAAAATGTCCAAGAATTATTTTCCCTATCCCTTGTACTGAAGAGACTGTTGCAGTGCCCTGCTGTAAGGAGTGTAAAGACACATTCTCCTTAACCCCTTTACATAACTCAAACGGATCACCAATCACTGATTTCCCCATGTGATTAGACATAACCGCTTGTAAAGTTTTGGCTCTATCATATTGAAAGGTTCTCATTTCTGTTTTGATTTCTTCTATTTGAGGTGAAAAGTCGCCCCTGGATGTGTTAGCTCTAGTAAGCAAAAATTGTAATTGGGCTCGTAACTTTAGATAATGAAAAAATTTATTCTTTTGACATACTTTACCATATTTTTGCAACCACTGAATACAATCATCTTTGGTTTCCTGCCACCATACCCCTACATCCTGATATAGAAATCTCACGGACAACCTTGCCTGCAATATGAGTGTTATAGATGTTTGAACCTGAGTATCCTGTAGAACAGAGGTATTCAGCTTCCATCTCGTTCCCTGTTTCCCACTACCACTTACAACTCCTATATTTACCATTAACAAGGCGTGATCAGAGAATTCAGAGAATTCAACCGAGTATGTGAGAATCGCTATGAGAAATATGTTTTGAAAGAAAAGATAATCTATAGTGTATCCTTTCCCTTTTGTATAAAATGTACCTGTCTGCCCTGAAACCCCCTGATCCATACAGGACCTTAAGTCTGCTTTTTTAACAATATCCGTTAAACATGAGGAATCACAAAAGATTTTTTTTTCTTTCCCTAATTTATTCCTGCTTTGTGCCATACTACAATTAAAATCCCCCCCCAAAGGATGGGGATGGTGGCCACTAAAAAAGGTTGAATGTTTTTCATGCATAATACTCTGCCCGCTTTGGTTTGGGGATTATAAATGTTTATTAGACGAAGGGTGTACGAAAACCATTGTCCCTCTAAAATCAACGTTCTCCCTGGACACAAATCTATAAGCTTATGAAGAACAAAATTATATGAGTTAAAAAGAATGCCTACTCCATCTGCTCTGTCCTCCCCAAAGGACCAAAAGGAAGGCCCCCACGGCCAGTCTTTTGAAAAAATATTACCCTTGTATTTAGTAAACATCCAAGTTTCTTGCAGAAAAATAACTGAGATATTTAAATCATGAAGTAATTGAAAAACTGCTTGTCTTTTTTGAGTTTTTAATAGACTGTGTGTGTTTAAGGTAGCCCAAGTGAAAGTGAAGGTCATGCTTAAGCTGACTAATACTCAAGTGCCTTATTTTTTTCTCCTTTTCTTCTTTTTCCCTTTGTAATCTTCTCTAGCCGGCACTTGGCCTTCTTGAATTGATACCTGAGAACTGTGATTCGCTACATCTAATTCTGAATCACCCATAATAAGACCTCATAAGAGTTTTTAGATTCAATACCTTCCGTTCTGGTGGCAACTGAGGTTTAATGGTTCTACTCGAGGCCTAGGAACCGAGGAGGTTTTAAAGGTGAACCTGACTGATCTGGTAAAACCCCCCTTGCCTCAACATAACAAACAGGTTGCAACAATTCAGGTTTAATATTTTCCTGTTCTGTCCCCTTTAAATCAGTTAGGCTCGTTTCCGGAACCTTAGTGTCTAACACAGTTAAGGAATCAGGTATAACCAACAGTGATTTTGCCAAAGACTGCCCCAAATCCTGATTATTCTTATCTTCCTGAGCTTTTTGAATAATTAGCTCTGTATTACCCACGTTTTTGTTTTGTGCAGCCCAAGGACAATCCTTAAAGGCGTGATTATGTTCCTCACATAGGTCACATTTAACAGCATTAGAACAGAACATGGTCACATGTCCCACTTCTCCACAATTGTCACATCTTGTCTGGTCACAAGAGCTCGATAAGTGAGATTTTGCACCACACCTATAACAGGCCCTCGGCTGTCCAGTATAGAAAACCACACCCCGGTCCCTACCTAACAAGAAAGAATTAGGAATGTGTTCTATACCCGCTGCAGTTTGGCGTAATTTCACTTTAAATTTCCACCCACCCATCCAAAACCGTTCTGCATCCAGAATTGGTTCAGGGTCACTCTGTACCTCGCACTTCTGGGACAACCAAAAAACGATGTCCTCGACATGTACCCCCTCATTCCTGAACATTACTGTAATAAATTTAATTAAGCGTTTTGTCAAGGGAATGACTAAAAAAGGAGTCCACAGTGGGGAAAATTTAACTTGGTTATATCTATCCCAAAAAAGTTCTAATAAGGCAGGGGATCGAAAACTAACGTCAAAATTATCCTCCCCGGAGATGTGGATGAAAGCAAACACATCACGGGGTGAGAATTTTAAAGAGTCTTTTAATAAAGATCTCCCAACCAAATACCTATTAGGCCTGTCCTTCAATCCCCCTTTGTATCTAATACGAACTGCGTTTCTCCTGGGGGCTGCTTCCCTTTTACATTGAGAGAGAAGACTGGACATGAGGGGTTCAGGCCTGTTTTCCTCTACCTTGCCTTTCATTACTCAGTGGTTGTAAACAGGACTACTCTGCTGCATATTATTCTCCCAATACACCTGCTTAATGACTCTTTTATAACCACTGGTTTTCAAGCATTACACCCGACTGTATACCCCAGGTTGCCATTCTGGTCCAGATTTATTTAAATCATGCCGAATTGTCCCAGGCTGAGTCCGGTGTCCAAATTCCTTGGTCCGTTTTTTTCCACCCAGCAGCTGTTAACGCTGTCTGTGGGGACCATGTTTCATCTTGTCCCAAGCTTTGAGGGTTGAAAGAGGCCTCAGATACGTTATTACCCTCTGTCTTGACCAAATCAGAAAGAGCTATGTGATCCTTGTCTTTATGTGCAAAGGAAAAATCAGTCACCCCTTCCTGCACGCCATGCTTCGTTTGGTAAATCACATGGGTTATAGGAGTCTCTCCCACTGAGTCCTGTGTGGTTGGTTTAAAGACAAAACCGGACTCCTTAGTCAGTTGAAATGTGGGAAAACGAGAGAAAATGTGCTCAGTACTCACAACCCTCTTATGTGACTCCGTGCTCACTCCAACGATCTGTTCAGAACTAGTCCCGTTCTTGCCTTGCAGCCACAGTGCCCTCGAAGCCCCAGTTCGACTCTGTGCTGCAATTTCCCATTTACTGAGTTCAGTTCTTCGCCGCCTGATTCCTGCCGCCTCCACTGCCACTAACGCCAAAGACGCCAAGCGCTCCACAGTCTTCCGGGTGCTACGTGCTGCCGTCATGTCGATCTCCAACTCATGTTCGACCTGAAGTAAAGGTGCAGAAGCCGACTCCACAATAGCCCTGGGATTCTCCGCTAATGTAGCAAATTGAGAACTCCCAACCTCGTCGGAAAAACTACCATCTCTCTGTGAAAACGGTACTAGCTCAGTCGCATCATCCATCGGCTCCATATCATACTGCAAAGTGGTCTGTAACTGTGTAACTCGCTGACCATCCAACTCAGAAACGCCATCTACCATCACCTCCTCTGCACTCCTCGTCGTTGCAGTGGCCATGTCTCACCCACGCACACCCCTACTGGCCGCAAAGCCAGCAGAGTAGGGAATTTCCGTGTCCTGGCCAAATTTCTCATTCACTAAAAATACCATCAGCTGCTTAATCTGGTTCAATCTCTGTTGCTTACCATCTGTATTCCCCAGTCGCCTCTGAAAAGGGACTTGTTCTCAGTGGCTTACCGGTCAAATCTCAACAAAACAAAACAAAACAAACATGAGATTACAGCTCAGCTAAGTGAAGGGAGCCAGATAAAAGAGATTGTGGTAGACCTCTGCATGCAGCCCTTGAAAGAGAAACATGCTCAGTGGCTTGTATCACGTCTTGCCACTCTAACCTTATGTTCCAAAGACTATATGTGGCTTTGCACTGGCAGGCATAGTGGGAGCTCACGAAACCTGCCTAAATGATGCACCAGAAGGAAACACTGCACCGCACGGAAACAAGTGAAATGTCACAGCTTGTGGCAGCTTGGACTTTTTGTTCTATTTTATTTTAATGGTCCTGTTTTTGGTTTTTTGTTACGTTTGGCAATAAAGATTAACCTATAGAGGGTACACATGCTTGTAGATAATCATGTCTTTTGTTTTTTGCATACACATAGTTCTTATTCTGGCTCCTACTTACAGTATTTACACCGACAATGTGTTTTCGCAGTTCACATCGGAAGTGTGTACATTATGAAAATGAATAAGACAGTGGAAATTTTGAGTTCTACAGTGTATCTGCTTTCAGGTAGTGTACTGTACCACATGTTACACCTGATACTGTCTGGTAAAACACTTTTTAATGAACAAAAGGGACAAGAAATTATACTTCCGTTATAAAACCTAACATTTGACTACTTGTAAAAGTTAATATTTATTTTAGCCGGTGTATAACTGTAACAAAATGTGGCTTCTAATCTAGTAACTGCAAGGAAGGAAGGAAGGAAGGAAGACTACTAGCACCATATGTGTTTGAAGAAATTAACTGTACACGATTTGTTATTGCACTCCTTTTTAATACAAATAAAGTTACAAAGGAGGAAGGAAAAAAGAGAGGGAGGGGCCTGGGAATGATGCCTGTTAAAAATAGTATTTCTATCGAATTGTTTCAAGTATATCCATACAATTAGTTTGTCACATTTCCAAGTTTAATAAACTTTTCTAAGTGTGTAATGTCCACACTGTGTTAAAACAGTTTAAAATGTTTGGGTCCAGATTATAACATGGGATAACAGTGCTACAGTCTGTGTTTTAAAGCAGTGTTCTAACCATGCGGGGGGGGGGGGGGTAGACTTGTACGTGTTTAGCAGGGATATAAATCATGTCATAGTCTGTGCTGGTTGTCAGTTCAGTGGCACAGCACCTTCAAGATATGCCTGTTGACATTCATGGCTTTACCTGGGTTGGGTCCACATTACCTTTGAGATCTCCTGTCACCTTACATCTCAGTCTACCCCCTCTGCTCTACTGATGTAGAACTTTTGGTTGTCCCTCAGTCCCACCTTATGTTATCTGGTGACGGGGCTTTTAGGGGCGACTGCGCTGTTTCTTTGGAAGTCCTTGCTCCCAATTGTCTGTTTCATTCTCTCAGTTGAGGCCTTTAAGGGCTTAACCTATCTATTTAATGATGCTTGTTCTTAGAACTTGTTTATTTAGTTGATGTTTATGTTTATTTACCATTATTTAGTTATTTAATATTCTGTTTTCTCTGTGCTTCATTGTGAGGTGCCCTCAGCCTTTGGGATAGGGTGTTACATCAAGAAACTTCACTTTGCCTCACACAGTTCAGACATGGGGCTCCATTTTCAGAGCGTGACACAGAGTTTATATCATGCCGTGCGTCAGACCCTTACCTTGGCACAGCTACACCAATCACCTTTGCCACAACTGCACCTGATTCGTGTAGGTCAGGCACAGTTGCAACACCTTACCTGATCTGCAGCAGCTTGTGCCAAATCTTTGGCACAGGTGCTATAAAACGGGTACCCAGGATTGCCACAAGCTAGACCAAAAAATGTTTTTCTGACTTGCTGCAACTGCCACATGGGATTGAAAATCCCGGTCACTGGCCGGGAGAGTGCCACGGGCTCTGTGTGTCATATCTTCAGTGCACCCAGGGAATTGCGGCACTTGGGGGCTTCTGAAAACTGAGCTCCTGGTCATTAGTATTAGAGTGCAAGTCAGAAATACCCGTGGGATTTACTCAAAGGCAGTAAAGATGGCACAGCAGCAGAACGTGAACCAGTGCTTGAAACACAGCTTCAATGGAAAAGCCCAGTCTGTACGTTGAATGCAGGCACATGGGAACAGGTATCACCAACTGACTGGCCAGCTTAGGGGTGTCACTAGGTGATGCAACTGGTGGAAGCAGTCCAGGCAGCAGACACCTGCCCTGCCAGGCAAGAGGAAGGTAAAGGCTGGGTGAAGTGGAAAGAAAGTACTATTTGTTGGTTGACTCCACAGTAAGGGCAGTTTGTGAGGTGGAAGAGGCCTCACTGGACCTGGATGGTATCTGGAGAGGTGCTTTGCCTGCCTGGAGTGTGGGTCGGACGAGTACAGTCTAAGGTTAAGCAACCCATCTGGAGGGAGGAGCAGACAGTTGCCATCCATTGCTGGCATGAATGATTTCATTTTGTTAGGTCCCAAGGACATAAGGAGGTAATTCACAGAACTGGGGACAGTCAGATGCTTTTTGGGAAACACAGTGAAATAAGTACAGCATTATCTAAAGTATTACATAGCCCAATAACAGCAAAAAGTAAAGAAGAAGATACAAAAGATAAACATAACTGTTGTGACTGTTGTAGTTTTTAACCTTTTATTTCTGCACAGACTTGGTCTTGAAACTGCCAGAAGTATTTTCAGAAAATAACTGTTCTCATACATAGTTGTTTATGTGTGGGGGTGTGGGCTATATAGAGGTCATTGCAGGCGTGGAAATTCAGACTGCTCTGAGTAGTGAGGGGAAGATGTTGCAGTCTGGTCATGCTGGGGTCAACCAATACATTTCAAACTTTCAGTTCCATTATATCACTGCAAAAATATTCATCCAGACTCGCTCATCTGTGACTGCATAAATAAATTTAGATTGCTAAGATGGGTGGGTGAACCTGAGAAGTTCAGGCTGCCAGAATATGTCAACCTATTGACTGCTGCTCTCTTCACTGGGACCCCCATAAAAATGAGATGCTGCATCTCATGGGGTCATCCCCACTGGAGTAATTTCAAATAAATAAATAAAGTCCTCTAATGCAAACACAAGAAAGTATTGTGGTAAAAATACTGTGCATACAGTAAACCCATGGGTGCAACTATGAAAGCTGTTTGGTTTTCTGTGTGTACAGTTCTTTTAGCACAATAAATTCTTGCTCCTGCATTTGAAGATTTGTCCCAGGCAGTTTTGCATATATGGTTTCAGTCTGGCATTGATGTAGGGTACATACTGCCTGCTATGTTTCCTGTTGGGGACGCTAACCCCGTAGCGGCACCTGCATTTTGCGCCACTCAGTGCAGGCTCATTTATTGTGTGGGGCGTACCTGGCCTGCCACTGTCTGGCAAGGAGTTGACCCTTCTAGATAAGGATCTCCCATGTGGAAAGTGGCCAGACGTCTAAGCCAGGGCTTTAGAGTGCCCCGTCATTGTGCTGCTGGTGTTTACTGCTGTTCATTTCCCCACCACTGGCATATGGATGTTGACTCATGAGGAGCTGCAAGCCATCAGGGAGCTCAGCCATTGTCTACCACTCCCTTTTTCAGAGTTTGCTCTGCACTGCCCCCTGTAGGCAGTTAGATGGCAGTGATGTAGCTGAAATTAGAGCTGTCTCTCCCTGAAGGAAGAGAGCATTCTGTGGGGGGGGGGGGGGAATATGAAACACTCTGCATTAGTACATTTATTTATTTAAAAAGCTTCACCAGGAAAGACTTACTTGAGTTGATAACTGCTCATTTCCAGATGCATCCTGGGAGTCAGGGGTAAGGAGGATAGTTCAAAATGTAACCCAACTGTTACCCAGGGTTACAAGAATCCCAGTAAGACCTAGTGGTAGGCAGGGTGGGCAGCTTGTGAAACTCCAGTTAAATGGACTTCACACTGTCTCACTCTGTTCTCAGTCTCAGCTGAGACTGAGGGATGACATCATTTTAGAACTGTCGCAGCTGCATAAGCGACACTGGAATGTTGCAGTTGGAGGTTAGAGTAGAATGTTGGGGAATTTGAAGTTAGTTCAGTAGAGTCTGTTGCAGTCTGTAGTAGAGGAAGGAGGTGCTCTGCTGTAAGCAGGCCCTCAGAGCTCTAAGCTCTGTCAAAGAGCTATATTTTTTTGTATAGGTGTGTGTTTTCACCTGAAGAGGAACACAAGAAGAGCCCAGTGAAGTGGTAGAGACCGCTTTCAGTGGTTCAGGGCCCCATCCCTGTGGGGGATGGGGGGAAGGAATCAGTCTGCTTCCAGGGGCAACTCCCCTGGTCCGGCTAGGGAAAAAGAAGCTGCCTGAGTTAAGTTCATGCTGAGGCACCAGAAGTTCTGGATGAGATTTATTTGAGGAGAAAACGCCTGTGGGGCACCTACAACCAAGGGGTTAGTTCGCTCTGCTAAAGGGCCAATGTGTTTTCACCTGAAACAAGATGAAACTAAAGTGACTGTTACTGTGGGGTCAGGAAAAGACAGCCAAGTACAGTTTGGAAGATGTGTGGGGCTTGGACTGCTTAACTCTTTGGAGGGGTCTAGAGTAATGGACACAGCCACTTATCAAGTATGTTCAAGTTCAGCACAAATGGGATGTAAAGACAGTAGATTGAATGTGAATACATTTAAAGAGAATCTACATAGCAAAGTGTTTTCAAGGATGAGGTGTTACAGCCCAGAGAAATGGCTGGGTATGAATTATGGGAGCAAGAGGTGGGAGACCCCCATCAGTAGTAACCAAATTCACCTCTACGGGTTTGCTTTGGGACACCTGTTGCTTTCTCTCAGTTACTTGGCCAGTGCCTGAGGAAAGTACACAGACATGGGATTAGTGAGGAAGATTCCCGTATGGAGCCAGAAGTGCTCATAGGTGGTTTAGGGAGCCACCAGTAAATGTTTCCATGCTATATGGAAAGTGTCCAAAGGGCTGGCAAGGGAGATAAGCCAGGGAAAACCCAGAGCAGGGTACAAGTTCGGGCTGTGTGCGCAGTGTGTTTCAGAGCCTGAGGGCTAAAGTGATGAGGATGTGTTCTGATCTCTGTAAATCTGCATTACCAGGAGTGTAGCCCTGTGGGGGTCCATCTATGCTTTGTTTGTTCTGTTGGATGTGAATAAAAGCCACACTTTAGAATCCCACTTCTGGTATTGGACATTTCAGTTATTGCTTCCTGTGTGCGGAGTTACTTGGGTGCCCCTGTTGCGGAGTAGCCATACCTAGCCAATGTGCCGAGTGACATATTTCTCCCCAAACCCAGCCCACCAGGTAGTGCAGTCAAGATGGAAACGGCATACCTGGGTAGGGGTTACAAAAAGGAAAGAAAAAATAAATACTATTGAAGGGACAGTGGCAACACTTTTGCATCACAGTATTTCTAGTTGAAAACCCATGTTTTATGATTGCTTACCTTCTCTAAAATGATTAACGGTGCTGGTTGTTGTCTCTGCTTCCTTTCTTAGTAGAACTAGAATGCATGCTAATGGTATAATTATACCAACCTTGTTTTGTTTTAAATCCTTGATCAACTCTTATTGAATATTTTTTGAAAATTAGAAGCATGTGAAACAGCGCAGCCACTCATAAGGCAGTTGCAGCCTCTCCTTCCACTGCATCACGAGTGGCTAAATTGTATAGGGTTGTTCCCAAGTCCAGGAAAGATGGAGAGGGAGCTGATCAGGAAATGTAAACATACGCATTGTTGTGTAGTGACACCAGTGTGGTTGGTAGTCTGTTTTTCATGTTTAAAAGAAAAAAATAAATCCAAAACAAACAAACAGCTACACTGGCAATTTTTACAGAATGTGAGCAATAATAAAATGCATTTTCTAAACTAGAGGAAAATTTGAGGTTAGAGGGATTGACAGTGTCCCTTTAACAGCAACACAAAAATAGAAGTCAGATACAGCAATACAGTATTTCAAAGACACATAATTAAAAACGCTGTGAGGCAAATTCATACAACAGATACATGTAGTAGATTAAAAACTGAGCTTTGATAGGCAGGGGAAGTTGCTCATGCAGGTGTTTTGGGGGAGGCGGGGAGCAAAAATGGCTAGGACAATATGAGTCAGGGAAGGAAGTCAAGAGGCAGTGGTGTCCCAGGGCATGGGTGCAACAGATAGACACTGATTCAGTCCACGAAATGTACCACATGCTTGCTGCATGGCTTTATTAAATGAGGTTCCACAAACAAAAGTTCACAAGTAAATACAGACAAACAAAGACAAATGAGAGCATTGTATTGCACTTGTCAGGATGCAAAAGTCAGAATTTCTTGACATCGTTAGGATCCCTTTCTTATCTGTGCTGTAAATCACTGTGAGGGCATCAAAACTGCATGCTCGTCCCTCAGTCTTGCTCCGGTCAGAATCAACATCCCAGGCAAATAAAAACTAAATAAAACACGGTGCATTACTGGGTATTTGTCAGGATACCACGGTCAGTGTCTCATAACATCGCAAGGATTCCTTTTTCATCTGTGATGCAAATGGCCATGAGGGCATGGAAACTGCATGCCCTAATGGCAGGCCTGCCAGTGCAGCAGTGGAGTTACTGCTTGCAACACCAGCGACCTGGGTTCAGGACCAAGATAGGGTCACTAGGGGGCTGGCCTGGGGGGGGAGGAGGAGGACTGAGTGACCTAAAGGAGGCTCTCCTTCTCCTGGGAGGGAGGGTTGCCATAACTGCTGTATTATTTCCACCTGGTGACTATGGGTGGCAGTACAGTGAGGGGTGGAGTCTGGAGTGGTGGCTTGTCTTCACACGCACATGTCTCCATGGACTCCCCTGCACACTACCGCCCTTGGGGAGTAAGACCGCAGTGGGGAAAGATGCAAAAAAAAACAAACAGTGTTAGGACTTCTTGGTTCAGCGTTCCCCCCAACTCCTGGTATGGCCACCATGGGCACACCATGGTGGTTGGAACCATCCCTCAGGGCAGCCCCACAGCAAAGGGGTGATCTCGTGGGGTTCATGTCCTCCGGTTGGAACATGCACAGCTGTCTGGGGTGACTCAGGTGCAAAGCTATGGTCAGGGTCAGGACCTTCCCTCACTCATGCTCCAGTCAGCAATAGAATCTCCAGGCTCTCCTCTCTCTCTCTACACAGCTAACTATAAGGAGGGCTTATATACCTTTTCTATTTTGTCCCTGCATCACAGAATTAATTTAGGCACTGCACCACAGAACCTAACTGGACCTGCGACATGGATCAGATTAGGTACAGTGCCAGGAATGCTAGTGGGGGGGAGCACATTTCTGCACAGCACTTACCTGCAGTTCTCTCACTCACATCTCTCCTGTCACTAGAACACCCCCAAATATTTTAAAACACTCTTTTACTTTTGTTTGCTCTCAGTATAGGAAATAACCTGTAAACTAATTAAGCATTTACAACTTCCTAGGAGAAATAATTTTGGTGAAGACAGCCATACAGGATTACTCTGACCTTTTTATTTTTCAAAGTTATCTGCTGCTCAGACTCTGAATTAATTGTGGGGACCAGCATTTTAAAACAGTAAACGGAAGATCTTGAGCATATATGCAACAGAGAGGCATACCGCTTGAAAGTCCTTTCCTTTCAATGCTTTTTTTTAGTTTTATAATCAATATCTGGGTTTTCAGAGCTCTGATGGGGTTATTTGTTAATCTACTCCTTTCATCCTGGAAACCACTGACTACTCAAAATACGTTATCACGGCAGGGTATACAAAGCTTAAATTCTGACTTTTTGTAACACTATGTGGAAAGGCTGAAATACAAATAAAGAAATACTTTAATCAAGAGTACTTTTTTCTCTCAGGGCTTTTATCTGTCAGCATCCCTTAATATAACCTCAGGTTATTGCTGCGTTTCTGAATACCTTGGAAGGTTATCTGTTGTTCTTCCCCTCTATTTTCTACAGCACTATCACAAGCATTTTATAACATTTCCTTTTAATTGGCAGCTTAGTTTGGGGGCTTTTTAGCCCAAAGGGAGAGTGACCAGCTAGTTTTAAACTTCTGTTTGCTAGCTCCAAAATGGAGCGGTAGCCTGCCATAGAACTCTTTTGATTTGTAAGACGCTCCACTTTCGGGAGCGCATTTCAGTCTTGTAAGCCGACTGGCTCATTTTCAGGTTGCACACCCGAAAATTATAAAGGAAAATAACATAAACTACATACTTTCTCCACAAGGGGGAAAGAAAAACACTCTCTTTCATTCATACTTTAGCCTGGAGGGAAACAACTTTTCATGTTCCTCTTCAGCGCTTCTCACATCAGGGAAACCCTTCATTTTGGCAGCCAAGAACAAAATATGGCTTTTTACATCATTCTCCAGCCTCTTCCCTAGTGAGGGCACTTTTCATCAATACCCAATCTTGCCTTTTCAGACTCCAAACTATTATATCATACATAACATTTCTGACAATACAGCATAGGGTGGGCCCTTGCCAGCCAAAGCCATACACTGCTGTATTAGTTAATACCCGCTCTTCTGATTGTTGCATAGCTTATATCTATACTTGTTTTCTCCTGTGTCCAACCTAGCATAACATCAGCACTGTATAATATATACAGTAATGGATGGGGTGGTGAGTATAACGAGATTTTTACACACACCCAAGTTGTGGGATGCTACATAAACCCCGACCCGAAGCCCGAGGGGTTTATGAAAGCATACCACAATGAGGGTGTGTGTATAATCGAGTTTTACACACCACCCCATCTCTTATTTGTTATAATTGCTGTTCAGCAATTTTTTGCCCCAAAGGTTTTGGTAGTTAGATACGCTTTTGTCCCCTCCCATTGGCGCTTACCTGGGAAGCATGTCTGAGGTATTCCCCGGTGGCAGTTTTTCTCCAGCGAAGGATTGAAGTGTGTGGAGTAGGATTAAAATGCCAGGGTTAGCCAGATACAATTACGGGAGGAAAACGTATTTAAAACTTAAATACATGCTCTCGGAGTGGCGGCTCCTCACTAAGCGGGACAGAGGAGTCGCCATGTTTTCAAAACTAGTAAGCCCGCCCAGAATGAGTAAACAGCAAATCAGGATGCAGCTCCTGTTTGACCGATGTGGCACGTGTTTGCCTTTATAACCCGTGGGTTATAACGGCAAATTATAACTGGTCAGACAATGGAAAAAATTGCTGACCGGTTATTATAATGTATTTAATTTGCTCTCCTGTATTTCTACTCTGTGACCTTGTTATGTTTCTGTACTTGTATCCTTCTGTAACTAATTCCGAGTTGCCCCTGAAAAAGGGACCTTCGGGGCTCAGTGGGCCTACCCGGTCATCAAAATTGAATAAATAAATAAATATTATATCTTAAGTGCTACATAACAGTTTTAACAAAAAATGGTTCATATTTTAACTGTGCATATATTCTAGAAAAGGCTATCTGCTCTCATACTGATGAATAAAACTGGGCTAGCTAGCTAGCCTTTACATATTATCACTTTGAGCCATTCAGAATGCATTTTTCTTAAAGGGACTTGGAAAACAGTGTATAGAAGAGAAGGGGGAGGGTGAAAGCTAGAGACAGAAGAGACAAGGGAGCTCTCCTGAGTGATCAATCCAGGAGATGCAGCAAGAAATACAGACAGACAGAACAGAAGCTGCACAGCCAGCAGCAAAGAAAAGGTGGGCATGAGTTTCGCTCATCCTTCTTCAGAAAATGGTCCCTAACTGAAGCAATGCTTCCTATACTGACTAACTATTGCCTTGGAGAAGGCCTTATCAGGGCAATACTTTTTACAATCTACCACCCTGGACCTTTATTTATAAATCACAAAACAATGTCAGTGGGTCATCCTGCCACAAGCAGGTCAAGAACAGTTGCAAGTGGGAGTAGAAAAGTCACAGAGAAGAGACTTAAGGGAGATGGCAGAAAAGGCAGAGAATTTGATAGGGAAGGGTGGACCAAAGTTTAGGAAAGTAATAAGAGGGGGCAGATTGATCAGCCGTAGATTTCCTAGTTGGAATAGGAAGACAGTGGGAAATATTGCTGCAGAGAGGGTAAGAGGAGGGAGGGAAGAGAATAGTAGGAGGGACGGGAACCAAACCAGACTTTGGATATAAAGGAGGCACAGTTGGGAATGTGTCTAGCATCAAGAGAGGGGAGTAAAAGGGCAGAGTAGAAAGAGCAGTGGTGGGTACGAGGAGGGCAGTCTAAGGTAAAACTACCAAAGAGGGGGTCCAGTCTTGCAAGAGAAAGTTTGGGAGCTCCACTGTAAACTATATCACCATAGTCAAAAACAGGGAAAATCATCCTTAAAACAAGCTTGGGGTGGAGCGTATGAAATGTGGCATCAACATGCACTAAGAAATCAAGATGATGGAACAGCCAGACCCCAAGGTACTTAAAGAAGGAAACATCCTGAATCGTAGCACCATCTGGAATAAAGGGAGGGAGGTGAGTCTGGTAAGCCTCTGTCAGGTGCCAAAAGTCATAGAACCTGTTTTTTTTTTGGGCATGGAAGGATAGTTGGGTAGACCAGAACCAGTGCTGATTATTGTGCAAAACTGAGAAATGAAGTCATGGGAAAAGGAGCCAGATGCAAAGAGTACTGTATCATCAGCGTACATATGAATGGGCGCAGAGGAACAGACATAGGGGAGATCATTTAAGAATATAGAAAAGAGAATAGGACCCAGGACAGACCCTTGAGGGATGCCTGAGCAGATAGGGAGTAGGGAGGAAATGGAGCTACCGATCCATATAGCTTGAGACCTTCTCTTGAGATAGAAGTGAAACCAGCTGACTGAGGAGGCAGAGAGGTCCTCTGCTTTAAGCTTGTCCAGAAGGGGGGGGGGTGCCACAGTGTCAACAGCTTTAGCAAGAGCAAGGTAAACAAATATGGCAGAGATGATCAGACCTTGATTCATATCTGAGAGTATGGGGTCAGTGAGCTCCAGGAGGGAGGCAGAAGTGGAGTGGGATTACCTGAAACCAGACTGGAAGGGGATGAAGAAGGAGGAAGAGTCAAAGAAGGAAGAGAGTTAAATAAAGAACAATATCTTCCTGTAGCTTAGCCAGGGTGGGAAGGAGAGAGAGCACTGAAGTTACCAAAAGAAGGATCACCATCCTTAGGGAGAGGGATGAAAATAGCCTGCTTCCAGGCTTCAGGGACAGTGGCGAAGGTAAAAAAGTGGTTGAGGAGAAGGGTAATAGGCAGTGCAGGTGCAGGAGCCGAAAGAAGCAGAAATTTAGGATTGAGACCATCATGGCTCCCTCCCTTGTGAGGATTAAGGGCATGCAGGGCCTTAAGGGAAGCGGTAGGAGAGACAAAAAAGAGAAAGGGGGAGGCAGAGAGAGGGACGAGTAGGGGGAGGGCAAGGAAGGAACTAGAATGAGAGCACAGGTGATGAAATTTGTCTGATTTTGAAAGCAGCACAAGAGAAGTCGCAGAGTTTGGAACTGTTTGATTTTGAAAGCAGCACAAGGGAAGTCACGGAGTTTGGAACTGTGATTTTGAAAGCAGCACATGGGAAGTCACAGAGTTTGGAACTGTCTAATTTTGAAAGCAGCACAAGGGAAATCACAGAGTTTGGAACTCAGTGCTTTGGCTTCTCAGAAGGAACTAGAAGGGGGACAGAATCAGATCTACAGTACAATAGCGTATTGTTGTTTTACATTGTTTCTTGTGGATTCTACTTGGTAGAAGGTTATTTATTTTCTTTCTTACTATTAAAGGGCTAGCAGGGTATTGTTTGGGGCTGTTGGAATTTTGAAACTGTTTTGGTAGCTATAAGTGGGCTCATTTGTTTGATTCACTGTGTGGCAGGCTGCATTTAGGCTTGCTGATCCAACCAATCAGCAACTTCACTACTCCCCGATAGCCAACTACCAATATCTCTCTCATAATGGGGAGTTTACTTCTGATACTCCTTTCACTGTCAGCCATGGGGTTCCACAAAGAAGATGTCCCTGTCACACAAACTAGGGTGATCCATCCGCCCAGTCTCTCTGAACCATCCCCTTTGGCTGACGCTCAAACCCTCACATATGCTCTACCATTGCTGCATTGACTACAGTGGTGTGATCACCATAAAGAGACACATACCACCACACATGTATTTCAACCAAGGCTCCACTGCTGGATATACAGATCCCCCCTAAGCCTAACCACCAAACTGCTATTTGGTGTCTCGACACAATCTCTTAAACCCACAGGGAGCACCCCAAAAGAGTGGCAACAGAATAAAAGAAGGAGGACCAAAGACAGCACCCTCTCCCTATCACTGGCAGCCCTCACGAAACTCCTGGTCTTTCTATTACTCTGTATTGGTAACGTGGAAATCAATCCTGGACCCCCTGAATGTATCACCTCTCCATCAGACCTAACCTCAATTAAAGGCCTCAGTTTCCTGCATATTAATGTATGCAGTCTGCTGAAAAAACTCACACTGATACAAGCCTGGGTTGCCCATACCTTGCCAGACTTTCTTGTGGTATCTGAGACATGGCTCAAACCCACCACAGCAGACAGGGATGTTAACCTACCTAACTACCAGCTATTCAGAGCTGATCGCCAAACAAAGGGAGGTGGAGTAGCCATATATGCAAAATCCGTATAGCTGTATCCTATATTGCTGCAACATCTATGCCCAAGGAGTTTGAATGCCTATCCCCAAAAGTCTCTCTCCCAATACAGCAGCTTTCAGCTAGTTGGTTGCTACAGACCCCTCTGCTGAACACAAGCTCTTATCCCATCTGGGAACCTGCTCAAACCCAGCACTGAAGAAGTCATTATTCTAGGTGACCTGAATTTCAACTGGCTTACCCAGGAAGCTGCACCTCTGGTATCATTCTGTGATACATATGGGTTCACACAGCTAATTAATGAACCAACAAGAATTAATGCAAGGAATAGTAATAACAGCACACTACTTGATATCATGCTAGTGAATAAACCACATCTATTCACACACGCTGGAGTGCTTCTCTGCGATATAAGTGATCACTGCCCCATCGCAGAGGTAAGATCCACCAGCATAACAACAAGCCCTGCAAAATTCCTCATGAGGAGATCCAAGAAAAACATCAATATTGAAGGATATTTGCATGATCTAGCTTACTCTCCACACTGGCAAGAGTTTTATCTTGCCCATTCTGTTGAAAAAGCTCAGCAGGTGCTAAATAACATTATAATAAATGCCCTTAACACCCATGCCCCAATCTCTAGTATCCGAATAAAAAACAAATCCTGTCGTTGGTTTACAGCTGACCTCAAAGCTGCACTGCTGGAGAGAGAGACAAACTCTGGAAAATGGCAAGAAAAACAAGAATGCAAATGACTGGATGATCTTTAGGAAAGCCAGGAATAGATGCACCAAGAAAGTTAGGGATGCAAAGGCTGCCTTCTACTTGGCCGAACTTGACTCTTCCTACCATAATCCTGCTAGGTTTTGGGGCACCATCAAGGGTATGGTGGGGCAGGATGCTAACACCCCCCTTCCAACTCAATTACACAACAGTTATGGCCCTATCACTGGCAAAATGGAAGTTCTGGATGCCTTCAATAACCACTTCACAATGGCTGGCCTTGCCTTTGACTCCTCTCCAGCTAACCTGCTGAGGGAACAGTTAAGCTCCCATTACACTGGTGATCAGAGAGTTGACTCTTTCTTCGGCTTCAAATCTATACTGTTGAAACAAGTAGAGGATCTATTATGGCAACTGGATACCAAAAAAAGCACAGGGGCAGACTCTCTGGACCCCTACTTTCTAAAGATTGCATGCCATGTACTTGCAGTCCCCCTAACACACCTCTTTAACCTATCCCTAAACTCTGGCTCTATTCCCACACTGTGGAAGGCAGCCCAAGTGGTTCCCCTTCTAAAATCAGGGGACCCTATGGATCTTAATAATTACAGGCCCATTTCCATTCTACCAGTGCTATCCAAGATGCTGGAGAAATTAGTGAGTAATCAGTTAAGGGAGTATCTTGACAATGCTAACGTCCTAAACCCAGCTCAGTCTGGATTCAGGGCCAAGCATATCACTATCACTGCACTAGCCAAGGTCACAAATGACTGGCAATCCGAATTAGATAAAAAGAATAATGTCTGTGCAGTATTCCTGGACCTGAGCAAAGCATTCAATACTGTGGACCACAAGCTACTACTTTCCTCTCTGTACTCCACTGGCCTAGATCCATCCTCCCTTAAGTGGTTCAGATGCTATCTCACCGGTAGGTCACAGCAGGTAAAAGCTGAAGGTGACCTATCCCCATTAAAACCACTGTCAAGAGGAGTCCCCCAAGGTTCTATTCTGGGTCCTATCCTTTTTGCCATTTATATAAATAACATTGATTCAACCCTTACCAATTCCTCTGTACACCTCTTTGCTGATGACACTGTTCTGTATGTCAGCAACCCTTCGCCTGCAGCTGCTCGTGAAATCCTACAAACAGAATTCTCCTTGCTACAATATCACTCGAGAAAAAACTTCTGGTAAATGCAAAGAAAACTAAAGCAATGATGTTCACAAATCAAAGCTCCACCGGCACATCCTCTCCAATCATTCTCCCCCAGCTATGCACTATACTTGGAGAAAATCTGGAGTATGTAGAAAACTTCAAATACCTAGGTGTGTGGCTTGACAACAGACTTGACTTCACTCATCATTTAGAAGAACTGTTAAAAAAGCTTCGCCAAAGGCTTGGCCTTCTCTATAGATTAAAACCCTTCCTAAACAGAGACTCAAAGATGAGGTTAGTCCAGGCCATTTTTCTATCAGTTGTTGACTATGCAGACTTCCTTTATAGTCACTGCCCCATCTCCTACCATCACAAGTTGGATACCTTATATCATAGAGCAATAAGGCTCATTACAGATCTGCCATCTAATACTCATCATTGCTCTCTTTATGCTGCAGTTGGGTGGGTTTCCCTTCACCTCAGAAGGAACAGAAATGCAGCACTATGGATTTACAGAGCGTTGTCAAAAAAACTTCCAAACAAACTTCCAAACTATATCCTGGACTGCTTCACCCAGACCTCTCCTAGCTCCTGTGCCCTAAGAAGCAACAACATCATCCTGCTCAAATTGCCCAAATTCAACACCAGGCTAGGGAGGGCAGCAATCAGCTATTCTCTAGCTATAGCATGGAACACCCTACAAAAATCCCTAAAACTGTCCAATATCATTCCATTTGCATCCTTTAAACAGCACTGTACAGTCTTCTTCAAAGAGAAATGCAATTGCTACCACTAGAGCTAGCATTGTCACCTCACAAATCTCCTTCCAAACCATATATGCATATTCCTTCCAGACAGACACCCCATCTTATGGCACCCAGTAATACCTTCACCATCCTAGTATTACATTATGTTGAGTGTCTGCCATGCCCCCCCACTGGGATATGTATATACTGTACATACTGTAAATATTAGCTTAACTTTCCTGTAACCATTTTTTATTATGTGAATTTACTGTACATCACTGTGTTTATAAACGTTATTTTCCCCTGTATGTATAACTGTCTTATATAAGTGTATGATGTATCTGTTGTGTATCAACTGTTGAACCTTGACCTTATCAGGTCCATCTTGTAAATGAGCCTTACTCAATGATGTTCACCTGAATAAAGATTTGATGATGATGATGATGATGAAATGGGAGTTAAAGAAAGAGGCAACAGCAGAAAGATCAGAGATTAGAGAGACATTAACCTTGAGAACAGGGGAGGTAGACTAAGTCAGAGGGGAGAAAAAGTAATAGATAGCCTTCAAGAACTTGATAGGGTGATTAATCTTGTTCTGGAGTATCAATGCAAAATACTCAGGCTTTGCAAATCTGATGGTTTTGGTACAGGCAGTGTGAAGGTGCTGGTAGTTGCCAAAGCAGCCGGGCAGCCAGTAATCTTACAAGGATCACCAGGCAGGGTCTGTGGTACGAAGGCAAGCTAACAACTGATCCATTATCCAGGGAAGAGGGGAGCCCTGCACTCTGATTCTCCTCAGAGATGCATGATGATCCCATACAGCCATAAATTTGGACTGAAAGTATTGGGTGGCATAATTTATATTATTAACTACAGAGGTGAGGGGCCAATCAGATGCCAAAGGTCATATATGTGACAGGGCATGTCCTGTGACCTAAAGGAACTGAGATAGATGAATTTGTGTGTGGGGGGGGGGCCTTAGGAAGATGTATCTTGCATACATATATCATGGCCACTGAGGGCGTCAGGATGGAAACCTGCATCCACAATACAGTGGGGATGGGATGAGAGGGCCCAGTTTAATAGAGAGTGATTTTAAAATTGAGATGTGTGCGGCTGGGAATTAGTTGTGTCACTTGGAGGGATTTTACATTTTGGGCAAATTTATTCGTAGTGGGGAGAGCCAGTTTATACTAAAATCATCAAGGATAAGCAGATCTCTTCTGGAAGAGTTAGAACAGATAGAGGAAAGGAGCTTATAACCAAAGCAGGGACACACCAGGGCAACAGTAAATACCAGCTGTAATGATGGGAACGGAGAAGGGAAGAGAGAGTTTGAAGGAGAGCAGCTCATAGGAGGAGGGGGGGAGAGAGAGCAAGCAGTCACAAACTATGTAAACCGCAACACTACTGTAGCAAACAAGTAACGAAAGCTGCAGGTTCACAACGTAAACAGCTTTTTTCGCAGTTTAACAAAAAGATTTGTGTTTTATGTTGCAACAACAGTATTATTTTTTTTTTCCATTATAAATTTTTGTTTACTTTGGTTAAAAATACATTACATAACATTCAGAATTTTCAAAGCTCTGTGCAACTGTCAGATATTCATGCAAACATAAAAGTTAACAGATGAATGGTAGTCAATAACTTTGAAAGACAATACATCACAGTATTAGTTTATGCTCTATTTAACAATATTTGTTTTAAAAAATACGTACATCAATAAGTAGTTGACCAATAAACTCTTTAGCATCCTATACGGAAGTATCAAGTAAATCAGCAAAATATATTCACCTCAGATTAAGAAATCCCATATTTTGTGGAAGACTTCTAATCTATTCAAAACCAGATAGCGAATCCTTTCATTGCTTGCTTCTAGACTCATTTGTGTAAACCATTCACCTAAAGTGGGGACATGTTTAGATTTCCAGTTCCTTAAGATAATTCTTTTGAGGCTTAGTGAGGCAATATTGACCCAAATATTCTCATAATAATCTAGTTCCTGGCCTTCCAGAGATATACCTAAAATATAAAAGGCTGGGGGGGAAGTCAATATTATTACCGCATACTGTGGAGCAGACCTCGTGCACCTCTTTCCATATTCCTGGCAAAAAAGGACGACTCCACAGAGTGTCTACTAGCCCTCCATCTTGATGTCCACAACACTAACACATCATACCAGTTGCAACAACCGGATTGAGTTTACAGTGAACCTACCTTTTGTTAAATTACACAATGTATAGCTATTTGAAAATGTAGTTTTCTTTATTCGTTAACTGTATTTTGCTGATTATAAAAAATTTTCTTTGCCAACAATTCCATTTTTTTCTAGTGAAAAGTTAATTTAATTTGGTGTGGTTTGGACACTGTTTTGGACAGAACAGTTGTCACATTTTTGTGCTTACTGTACTGTGATTAAGTCCCTGAACTAATGTAAAGGGTTATGTCAGGTAAAGGTATGGAGGTCAGGGGTAAGGGGCAACAGACTTCCTGGAAAACATAAACTGAACTTACAAACTTAAATGGGCAGACTGGGTGGGCCATAGGCCCTTATCTGCCGACACTGTCTATGTATCTATGTATCTATGTATGTATCTATGTCACTTTCAAAACACCAGAACCAGTAAAAAGGTTTTTGTTTTTTTTGTTTGTTTGTCAGAGTTGATGCCATTTTATTATTTATTTATGTATTTATTTGAAAATTGCTGACTGGGAAAGGCACACTGAGCCGAGGCTCATTTTCAGGTGCGACCCGCGGGAGGGGAACAGTGGATAATAAATACATAGATACATAGACAGTGTCGGCAGATAAGGGCCTATGGCCCACCCAGTCTGCCCATTTGAGCTTGTAAGTTCAGTTTGTTTTCCTAGAAGTCTGTAGCCCCTTACCCCTGACCTCCAGAATTCCTTTATGTCTATCCCATGCATTCTTAAATCCTGTGATTGTTTCCAGCCCCACCACTTTCTCTGGCAGGGTGTTCCACTTGTCCACCACCCATTCTGTGAAGAAATTCTTTCTCATGTTTCCTCTGAATCGTCCTCCTTCCAACTTCATCCCATGCCCTCTAGTCCTGGAACATCTTTTTCGCTTAAAATAGTGTTTTCCTGCACCCTGTTCCTCCCTATAAGATACTTGTATGTCTCTATCATATCCTCTCTCCTTCTCTCCTCCAGGGAGTACATGTTCAGTTCCTTCAACCTGTCTTCATAGGACTTGTGATGCAATCCATGCACCATCTTTGTTGCCCTCCTCTGAACCTTTCTACCCTGTCTATGTCCCTTACGAGGTATGGTCTCCAGAACTGTACACTGTACTCCACGGGGCCTCACTAGTGTCTTGTATAGCGGAATTATGACCTCCTTTTCCTGCTGGTGATGCCCCTGCCTATACATCCCAGCATCCTATTTGCTTTACCTGCTGCCTTGTCACACTGTTTCCCTACCTTGAGGTCATCAGAGATGACAACCCCAAGATCCCTTTCCTGCTTGGTGCATGCTATATCCTCACCCCCAACTGATATATTGTGCCAGGGTTTTTGTGCCCCATATGCAGTATCTTGCACTTCTTTGCATTGAATTTCAACTGCCAAACCCCTGACCATTCTTCAAGTTTCTGCAGGTCGCTTCTCATTCTGTCTACACCCTCTGGTGTGTCTACTCTGTTACAGAGCTTTGTGTCATCAGCGAACAGTGAAATTCTGCCTTCTAGGTCCTGCGCAATGTCACTGATGAAGATGTTGAATAGGATCGGTCCCAGCACTGATCCCTGTGGTACCCCACTGGTCACTCTTCCCTCTGTGGAGCGACAGCCATTTACCACCACCCTCTGTGTCCTGCCACCCAGCCAGTTACCTACCCACCACACTACTGTCCTGCCCACACCCATATTCCCCAGTTTGTGTAATAGTCTTCTATGTGGCACAGTGTCAAAGGCCTTGCTGAAGTCCAGATAGGCCATGTCCACTGCCCTCCCCTGATCCACCTCCCTAGTTACCCAGTCAAAAAATTCAACAAGGTTGGTCTGACATGACCTCCCCCTGGTGAAACCATGCTGCCTTGGGTCCTGTAGTCCATTGACAACCAGATGTTCCACCAATCTCTCCTTCAGTAGTGCTTCCATGATCTTCCCCACTACCGAGGTGAGGCTGACTGGTCTGTAGTTCCTCGCTTCCTCTTTGTTCCCACTTTTGTATAAGGGGACTACATCTGCTGTCCTCCAGTCTTTGGGTACCTCCCCTGTTTCCAGTGATCGGCTAAACAGGATAGCCAGAGGTTCAGCCACCACCTCTCTTAGTTCTTTAAGGACCCTGGGGTGCACCCCATCTGGCCCATTGCTTTATCAACTCTTATTACTTCCAGTTCCTTCAGGACCCTTTCTCGTGTAAAGGGACTTGTGTCCATTTCTGCACCATTCTCACCCCTTGTACTCCTTCAGACCCATTACCCTCCTCTTCCTCAGTAAAGACTGAGCAGAAATACCTGTTCAATATGTCAGCTTTACTGTTGTCATCCTCCACGTGGCCCCATCCTCCCCTTCAGTCTCACTATCCCTCCTTTGTCTTTCTTTTTCACTTATGTACCTGTAAAGGTTTTGTCCCTCTACCCACTGATTTTGCAATGTGCTCTTCTGTCTGAGCTTTGGCTTCCCTACTGACCTCCCTGCCTCCCTTTGCTTCTCCTGGTACTTCTCCCTATCCCTTCTGCCTGTGTCTTTTTGTATTGCCTGAATGCAATCTTTTGGCTTTCACTTTCTTTGCTACCTCTTTGGAAAACCATAATGGTCTCCTCTTCCTTTTCCTCTTGCTAACCTGCTTAATGCATAATTCTGTTGTTCTTGTAATCCCCATTTTAAATACTGCCCACTGTTCCTCAACCCCTGATTCCTGTCCCATTCCCCTTAATGCCTCTTTCAAGTATCTCCCCATTTTCCCAAAGTCTGCCCCCCTAAAATCCAGGATACGTGTTTTTGTGCATAATACATAACACAAACACCATTCCCAGTTACAGTAAAGTGTAAAATCAAAGGACACGATGACCATAGAAAGTGCACAGTGAACAACAAGGCAGAAGCAACAAGCTGAGCATATCAAACAGACGAGTAGGGAACTGTTAAGAGCTGGGGAAATAGGAGCCGGGGGGGGTAGTCTCAGCTGATATCCGAGGGAGCCAGGGGAGACAGCGAAGTGGAGGGAAAAGGGGAGCTGGTTCCAAATTGAGGGGAGGAGAGACGATAGGCAAAGACTGATTTGCCAGTAGAGATTCACTTATTTGGTACAGCAAGGATGCAAGGGTCCCTGAAGCAGACAGAGCAGGAGGCAGAGGGGACAGGAGAGAGGAGTGAAGAGAGAGATAGGAGGGAAGGAACCAAATAGGAATTACATAATGAGTTTAGCCTTTATTCGGCTGGAGAATGGTTTTGGCTCACTATCTAGTTTTGAGACCCCTAAGGTAGAAGTAGTAGTAGTATGTTTTTATTTGTTTGAAACATTCCTCCATGACTCAGAGCACTTTCACAACAAATGCATACATTCAAAGTCATAAAATAAAAACAAAATTGGCATAACAAACCAAGAGTCCCAAAAGTTTGGGTTAAGTCCAGCTACCCTTTCTCCAATGAGTCTATTCTTACCCTGGGCATGGCAACAGGGCCAGTAATTTACAAAATAGAGCTTTTAATAACCAATAATAATATTTGCGATACACTCCCCTACTATGGCTTATCCCCAGCTCTGACGTCAGCTGTGGTAGGTTCTGGGATGCACCACTAGAGGCGCGTTATACAGAATATTGGGCAGGGAGATGGCAGGAGCAACCAGATAAATGTGAATATAAGAAACCGTCGGAAGGTAAAAATGATACTGTTTTGGCGAATTGCTCAATCACAGACAGCGCCCCACTAAGATGTGAGGCAGATCCTGACGAAAGTTTCCTTTTAAACTTTTCAGATTGTACCTTATTTTAAATTATACAATGGCAATAAAAAATCCTGGAACCTGATTGGCTGTCTGCCCTTGGCAATAGTGAAGTTACCTGAGCACAACCTCACTGTACTTATTTGTCGTTGCACTGTTGCATCTTCTCTTCAGAAACAAAGATATATTGCCACACTAATGTACTAAAAACATTTTTTGCAGGTTTTTATTTTTTATTTTGTAAAACAATGAGCCATTATATAATAGTAATAATGCACTCCAGGGTGTGGGTCCTGCTGGGATAACCTCACTTCTGGGACATTGGACGCACGATACTGCACCACCCGGGCATGAGGTTATCCCAGCACGACCCACACCCTGGAGTGCATTATTGCTCAATTAACCCTTTTCAGGACCACAGTGGGTCTTGAAGTAAATTACCTAATGGTATTAATGTACCTGTAAAAAAATAGTTGAATTAATTTATGAATTCCTCAATACCGTACTACTGAATTTTATGACATTTTCTCAACAAGCAAATTGTTACATCATCTTACCTGATTTGCTAAAGTATCACTAATAAGCCATGTCCAGATTTTTCATAGGTCTGTAAATTCACGAGAAGGATTTTAAAGAAAAGTCAGACTATCTACTTCTTACTCAATTTCCTTATAAATATTTTGTGAGGGTTACACTGTTTGTTGTTCATAGCTAACTAGTCAGTAAAACAATCTGCTTCTTAATCTTTTTTGTGATTCAGCTTTTAACTCATCTCTAATTTTTAACAAACTTGCAAATATCATATCGATCCAAGTTACTTTTCTTTTTAATCTTTAACCTTCTGTGACTTGCAAACCTGTGAGGGATTTGTACCACATGCTTGCAGTGTTTCTTACGGGGACGTCATTAAGTCTATTTGCTACCTCGCAACCATTACTACATACAGTATGTTCCTGGATGCATTCAAATTATGTCATAAAGGTGTATCTTTGTAGCAAAGTTGTCATGTGCTAAATATACGCAGTGCAGCCTTAAACCTTCAGTATTTTCTGCCCCCATGTGGCGAACAGTAATAACGTTTTCTTTTAACTTCTGATTTAGAAGTTTTAACTTGCCTAGACTGCAAAATCACAGCTTACTATATACCCATTTACTATTCTTTACAATGCCTTTTACTAATAATAAATCTTGTTAACGAATAATAGTGTAACCTCACATTGTCTTGTCTACCTGCTGGTTACCGGAATGTTGATTTTTGTTTCTGCAGATACCTGGACCCAGGATTCTACAATGGAAATGGCAACCATTGCTGACAGTGGATTCTGTAATTTATTACACAGTGACTTGGATCCGTTCCAGTTTGCCGAAATGTTTGACCAAGCTGAGGATATATCATGTTTGTACTACTTGTCCATTTATAATACACGACCTAGCAATTATATTTCTGTATTCTATGTGCTGAAAGTAGAGCCAAGGATTTTTCTCTTTCAGTGGAAAATGGCAGTAAAAAAAAACAACTGAATTTTGTATTTTTGAACCAGCACTTGGGAGGCAGTTTTTCATGAAAAGACTCTGTTTGCACCACTTTATTATGCAAAAAAAAAAAAAAAAATTGGGTACCACCTTTTTATACACCCCACCCCCATTTTGAAGTACATTTTGTATAAAACCTGCTGATTTTTCCTCAGCTTTGAGAAGAAAATTGATTTTAAGATTTTGTTAAATGGAATAGGCCATTTTTGAGCAGCATGGAAAGTCATTGGCCTTCTAAAAATCATTTGACTAACAGAGCACAGGTTTCTTTAGGAAAGCTTACTGCTGAAGGAAATAAGACAATTGTAACTCTAGCAGTCAGCTTTTGAGGTTCCCGAGCAGTAAGAAACAAAGGCAGCTGATACTTCCCACCAGCTCTGTGCCCCCTCCCACAAAAGCACTAGAAATCCTCATGAAAAATTATTTAGGCATCATATTCAGATATACCCTGACTGGTGCACACTGCTTGTACGAATATCTGGCTGCAGTGGTGCCGTGCACACCACAGTCCCCTGCTGCTGGCAACAGACACCCAGGAGCAAAGGGGGATATGGTGTCCCCAACAGCTTGGCACCATCGCTCCTGGGTTCTGTTTTCAAATGCCAGTATGCCAATGATCACACATGGAATGCCAGGTGCAAAGGGGCCAGTTGCATGCCATTGTGTTTCTCTTTAATGCTTTTCTCTCCCTTAGCTGGTCGGCCCCCATCTGCTGGGCACCCCAGCCCAGCCACTCTTTTTTTTTTAATACTTCCTTTATTGAGTAATGAGTTAACATACATTTCTTCTGGTGTAACATTCCTTTGTTACGATTTTAAATTCAGAGTTAACAGTTCATAGCTATCTGAAACTATAGCTATTTGCTTATTAATATTAATACACATCTTAAAGTTGATAAAAAAACTAAAACAACGAACATTAAAATGCATGCAGATAAAAACTGTAACAGTCTTCGGATTAGGAACAGACATAAGTTAAATAAATACAGTAAGTAAAATCAGTTGCTCGAAGGAGGCATTCTACTTCAGTTCTCCTTGTTTAATTTAATTTCTGATAATTGATTGGGGGCACATCACGTTTTGATAAATAAAATTAAGGGAAGGATACTATCTTAGTTAATACTTAAATTCTCTTTCTTTGTAGCTCCCCCTCTCCTGTCCTATTGAATCTGATCCTGGGTTAAAACCCATCTGGTCCAGTACGTGGTGTATGTTTCCAGCTTATTGTGTAGGGCATAAGACATTTGTTCGTTGTGTTGTATAGTAAGGATCACTGATTTCCATTCAGCTACTGTAGGTGGTATATTCTGGAGGCATTTTTTAGTGATGGACTTGTATGCTGCACGTAACAGAATGGCCCATAGATAAAGAACAGCTTTATCTTTTACTCCATCAGGTGGGATACCTAACAATAGATTGACCCAGTGAGTGGGTGTTGATACCCCAGTATACTAATAATGTGGTATGATACCGAAGTCCAAAAGGTGGCTATTTTCGGGCACTCATAAAAAATGTGTTTGTGTGAAGCCATACATTCCCCACACCCTTGCCAGCAACCCGATGATGTCTCTGGGCTTCTCAGGACTAGTGTTGTGGGTACAAAAAAAACCTCACTCTAACCCTCCATACAAACTCTCCCCAGGTCGGGGAGGAGGTAGTGTACCACGTATTCTTCCATATTTTAGGCCAATCCTTAATGCTTATTGCTTGGTTAAACTCCTTTTCTAGGAGCGTGGATATGTTGTTCATCCACACTGTCTGGCATTGTCCCTTTCCCCTTTAAATCTTGCCGGAAGTCTTCAAGCTGGCTCCTCCCACCCACCTGGGTGGTAAATACCTCGGCTGCGCCCCATGACGTCAGATCTTCCTTTCCGCTGGAAGGTAGAGGTTCCCTTGTGCTACCTTGCAGCAGTAGAGGCCCTGGAGTCAAATAGACGGTTTTCATCGCACTTACTGCCTCTTAAAACTTCGTGAGTGTACAATTCGATCCGAGCGGCAGGATATGGAGGACAAGTCGTCCCCGGTTTCGCCGGTGTCCTTGTGGACAAAAATTGTCGCGCACCGACCCCCACCTCTCGTGCGTATACTGCCTCGGCGCCGTGCATGATACCTCGGCGTGCACCATCTGTTCGGCCTTCCATCCCACTGTTCTGGAGGACTGTAAGGTGTGCCTTAAGCTGGGGAGGCCAGAGCTTCGCAATCCACTGGTGAAATCGAAGGAGGCCAGGTGGGCGGTTTCCGCAGCTGCGGGATCCGCCGAGCAGCTCGAGCAGATGGCGGCCTTCGAGGAAGAAGCTGTCCAAGCTTCAGCCAACCAAAGCTTCTTCGTGCCGCTCAACTTGGGCTCCACCATCACGGGTTCCTTCTGGGAGTTGTGCCAGTCTCTTCCTACTAAGGGTGAGGCGCCTTCGGGCTCGCACTCCTCCCGACCCAAGAAGAAGGATAAGGATCCTAAACCATCTCCTTCTACCCGAAGAAGACGCTCCTGGGACTGAGAGCGGCCCAACTTTCAGGAGCAAGGGGTCTCGACCACGGTCGAGATCGCCTCCTCGGCTGCCAGTTTTTCTGACCTTCCCTCAGGCCAGGGCACGGAAGCCGAGGACACGGCTGAACCGGCCGAGATTTCTCTCAACCCGATTGAGCCGTTGTCTCTGATGCCTTTCGACGACTCTCTGGAGAGTACACCTATTCTCTCCTTCCCTGATGAGGAGACCCGTCCTTCGGGCATCCCGATCGAGGGACAAGAGCCGGAACCCCAGTTCTCACCGACCCCGGCTTCTCCTGACCAACAGAGCCGACGCCGTCGGTCTCAATCAAGGAGTAGGACCCCGTCGGTTGGAAGACCGAAAAAGGGCCACAAACATTCCCGAAAGAGGCGCCGCCACCGTTCCTCATCCTCCTCGGACAAGGAGAGACTTAGACGGAAGCTCCGTCGACGTTACGAGGACCTTATGTGGCAGCAACTTCTTCTAACAGGTCAAAGGCCGGCTGCCCCAGCAGTACCAGCCATTACTTGGCCTCAGCCTCTTTGGCGACACCGACTCCCTCCGATTCCGAGGACTCGGTTCTCCCTCCGTGGGTCCCGTGTGCATTTCCGCTCGGCCTGTTACAGGCTCCCCACCTATTTTGGTGGAACCACCACCAAAACAGCCTCTGGGAGGGGTTCCCTCTGAGGAGGACCAACCGACTTCGGGCCTGCCCCACAGGCTGTCCATCACGGTCACTCCTGATCGCCCTAGGCGCATCGAAGGGGATTTAGAGGGGAGACCTTTGTATCTGGACACCTCGGATTCAGATACTACCGGCCTTCACTTTCATGATGAGCGGTCGGTGTCAGGCATGGAGGAAGGGCCTTCTTCCTTCCAGGGCATCCTTCGACTCATTTCAGAGTCCACAGGTATGCCTCTGCAGCCCATTCAGAAGAAAGCAGAATATCCTCTCACGGATATTCTCAAGAGGAAGGAATACCCCGACGGAGGCCTTCCCAGTGGCCGAAGCAATAGTTGGCCCGGCTCTGGAACTTTGGCAGCATCCAGCCTCTTGCCCGGCTCCCTCTGCCCGCATGGCCCGCAAGTACGCGGTGCCCATGGGGTCCTTGGCAGGCTTCATTGAGCACCTTTCGGTGGAAAGCCTGGTGACTGCCTCAGTGTTTAGGCGAATGGGCAGCTCTACGGATA
Organism: Neoceratodus forsteri; assembly: GCA_016271365.2. NCBI lineage: Eukaryota > Metazoa > Chordata > Ceratodontiformes > Ceratodontidae > Neoceratodus > Neoceratodus forsteri. The sequence continues at coordinate 167,873,606 of JADMNL010000025.1, read as the reverse complement.
CTGACCGCCCTCAGGACAAGGAGTCCAAACTTATGGACCACTCGGCTCGGAAGGTCTATGCGGCATCATCCTTAGGCCTTCATCAGGCTAGCTCAGCAGTGATCATGGCACACTTCTCTCACGCCCTTTTGGGGTCGCTTGATGAAGTTCTCCCTCATCTCCCAGCAGACATGCAGACCATGGTCAAACAGGTCTGGGACCAGACCCGGGCAGTTGCTAAACAGCAGCTCCAGACGGCTCTGGACATTGGTGATTCCTGTGCCCGCTCACTAGCTGCCGTGGTCGCCTCTCACCGCAGGGCTTGGCTGAGGTTATCCTCCTTTCCGGCGGATACCCAGCACAAGTTAGCTGACATGCCCTTCCTTGGCACCAACCTCTTTGGTCTGGGAGTGGCAGGTCACCTTCAGCTCATTGAGCAGTCTAATGCCACCTTAGATGCCACCTCTGCTAAAGGTTCTTCAGGCAAGAACCAGCAGAAGTGCAAGAAGTCCTTTCGGCATTCTTCCTCTGCGGTCAGACAGCCCTCCTTCCAGGGAGGTCAGCAACAGCAGCAGGCTCAAGCTTGGCGCCCTAGGCCCAAGCAAGGTCCTCAACAGCCCCACAAAGGAGGCTGAGGTGCTGGTCCAGGTGCCTCCTCCTCCTCCTCCAAGCCTGCACAGTGACGGGTCGGGGGTGGTCTCCCCTGCTCCCATCACGCCAGTTCTGGGTCCTCCTGTGGGGGGCCGGCTCCGCCACTTTCTTTCTGATCCGGTATCACTTTAGACAGGTGGATTCTGGAAGTGGTCGGGCAGGGTCTGCCCCTAGAGTTCAAGCAGTACCCCCCCAGCCAAGCCGTTGCCCCACGGGAGGAAAGGATCTCAGATGGCACTCAGTCGGCCCTCCGGGATGACATCACTTAGCTCCTCCTCAAGGAGGCAGTGGCTCCAGTGCTGGATCCTCCTTCAGACCCAGGCTTCGTCTCCAGGTATTTCCTGGTGCCCAAGCAGACGGGGGGTTGGCGCCCCATCCTAGATCTCCACGACCTGAATCGGTATCTCAGGACTCACACCTTCCGGATGGTAACTCTGAACCAGATCATACCATCTCTGGAGCGAAACATGTGGTTCTGTACATTTGATCTTCAGGACACGTTCTACCACGTCCCAATCCATCTGTCCCATCAGCGGTTCCTCCGCTTCAGGGTCGCAGGGACCCTGTACGAGTTCAGAGCCATACCGTTCGGCCTGTCATCGGCCCCAAGGGTCTTCACCAAATGCATTGCAGTGGTGGCAGTCCATCTACGGCGTCAAGGGGTTCGCATTAACCCCTATCTAGATGACTGGCTCCTGGCGGGTTCCTCCCTTCAGGAGATGGAGAGGTCCAGGGACCTGACCCTCTGAACCTGCTCCCACCTGGGCCTTCTAATCAACGAGGCCAAGTCAGAACTCGTGCCTTCTCAGGTGATGGGCTTCATCGGGGCGGAGCTCGACTCTTGTCAAGCCAGAGCTCGGCTCCCGGTGGACAGGGGGAGGTTCTTTCCTCCTTTGCCCAATCATTTCTGGTTGGGCACTTGCCACCTGCCTGGGACTTCCTGTGCCTCCTGGGTTACATGGCGGCGTGCACCTCAGTTGTCCGCTGGGCCAGACTGTACATGCGCCCCCTTCAATGGGAACTGGCCGCCCAGTGGTCTCAGCATCAGGGTCTTTTCGACCAGCTGGTCACGGTCACCCAGAGGATGTGGGATGCTCTCCAATGGTGGACCGTCCCGAGTCACTTGCAGGAAGGAGTCCCATTTGTCTGCCCCGAGCCGACGGTCTTCCTTACGACCGACGCCTCTCTCATGGGCTGGGGAGCCCACATGGGGGACCACAGAGCTCACGGGTTCTGGACCCCTGAGGAGTCCCGATGCCACATCAACCTGCTGGAGCTCAGAGCAGTAAGACTGGCCCTGTCAGCTTTAGCTCCTCAGCTCTGGGGTCAAGTGGTTCAAGTCCAGACAGACAATACCACGACCATGTACTGCCTCAACAAACAGGGTGGCACGCACTCCCGTCTGCTATGCAAGGAGGCGCTCCGGATCTGGACCTTCATCAGCCGGCTGGAGGCGGATCTCCTAGCCATCCATGTGTCAGGAGTCTCGAACCAACTGGCGGATGCTCTCAGCCGCATAGGCCAGACATCCCATGAGTGGTCTCTCCACCCAGGGGTAACTTACGATCTGTTCTCCCGTTGGGGCAAACCGTTGGTGGACCTGTTTGACTCAAGGGAGAACACCAAGCTGAGGCTGTACCATGCCTGCCCCCCTCACCAGGGTTCACTGCAGGGCAATGCCTTCTCGAGGCCATGGACCTCAGACCTCCTCTACGCCTTCCCTCCATTTCCCTTGATCCACAAGGTGTTACTCAAGGTGAGGAGGGACAAGGCGAAGGTGATCCTGGTAGCCCCAGATTGGCCATGCCATTTCTGGTACCCAGATCTCCTCAGCCTCAGCTGCAGGACTCCGGAGCGGCTTTGTACACACCCGGACCTGATATCATTGAACCAGGGGAAGGTCTTCCACTTGGACCTTCAGTCCCTGCACCTCACAGCCTGGTTCCTGAGCAGCTAGAGTTCCAGGCTTTGGGTCTTTCTGAAGATGTCTACACCGTGGTGGAAGCATCTCGAAAAGAATCGACCAGGAAATGTTATGCCTTCAAATGGAAAAGATTTTATATTTGGTGTCAGGGAAAGAGCCTGGCCCCCTTATCCTGCTCTGTGGCTAACATTCTAGACTACCTTTGGTCCCTCTCCAAAGGGGGTCTTCGGTCATCGACCCTTAGGGTGCACCTGGCAGCCATCTCTGCTTACCGGGCGCGGGCCAGTCAGCCGACATTGGCACAGGAGATGGTGATCAGGTGTTTTTTCAAAGGCCTGGATCACATATCCCCTCCGGTGCGTGAACCTCCACCTCCGTGGGATCTCTTGCTGGTTTTGGCAAAGCTCATGGGCAAGCCATTCGAACCCATGCACAAATGTGAGCTCTCACACTTGTCGTGGAAGACTGCCTTCCTGGTGGCTATCACGTCAGCCAGAAGGACAGGGGAGCTCCAGGCACTTTCAGTGGACTCCCCTTATTTGGTCTTTCACAGGGACAAAGTTGTCCTGCGCCCCCACCCGAAATTCCTTCCGAAGGTGGTGTCAGAGTTTCACCTCAACCAGGTGTTGACTCTGCCGGTATATTACCCTAACTACACCTCAGATGCCGAGTACAGGCTCCATACTCTGGACCTCAGGCATGCTCTCTCCTACTGTAAGGAGAGGATGGCAGAAATCCGGGGAGAGGTTCGCCAGCTGTTTGTCACCTACGCTGAAGCCGCTTCTGGCAGACCTGCAGCCAAACAGACCATTGCAAGGTGGATTACATCAAGCATAGGCCTGTGCTATGAGTTGGCGGGCAAGGAGCCTCCCAGAGGGACAAGAGCTCATTCTACCCCCCAATACTGCTGCTTCGGTGGCTGATTCCAGGGACATCCCTATCCAGGAAATCTGTCGAGCTGCTACCTGGAAGTCAGCGAACACCTTCATTACCCATTACCACATCGACCTTGAGTCACGACGTGATGCTGGTTTTGGGGCCTCGGTTCTCCAATCTCTGTTTCTTAAGTAGGGGGTGTGCGCCTTGCCTCCCTCCTCCCGGAGAACTGCTAGGAGTCTGCCAGACAGTGTGGATGAACAACATATCCACGCTTCTAGAAAAACAGGTTACTCACCTGTAACAGTAGTTCTAGGAGTGGTATATGTTGTTCATCCACACGCACCCACCCGACCTCCCCGGCTTAAAGCGCACAACCTGGCTTCCAGCAGTCTGGATCAGGCATCATGGGGTGGAGCTGAGGTATTTACCACCCGGGTGGGTGGGAGGAGCCAGCTTGAAGACTTCCAGCAAGATTTAAAGGGGAAAGGGACAATGCCAGACAGTGTGGATGAACAACAGATACCACTCCTAGAACTACTGTTATAGGTGAGCAACCTGTTTTTCCCAGCTAGCTTTAACTGGATCCATGGAGTGTACATTCTGTTGGATCAGAAATTTGTATATTATTGATATGGCTTTTTCACCTTGCGGTGAGGGCCAGATTTGAGTAAATGGGGTTTGATCTTCCCACATCTGGGACCCTTTCTCCCTAATTCTGATTTGTTTAACAACATAATTCCTAATTTGGTAGAAATAAAGCCTATCTCTTTCCTTTCATGCATGTCTTTTTTGACCCTCCTGAAAAGTTATAACCGTACTTCCTCTAATAAGCTGCCATGGGGCTACCAGACCCCTTGTTGCTTGAGTGTCATACCAGGGTTTTAGTATGGGGGAGTCAAATTGTGGATTCACCAAGAACCACTGATATTTCCAAAAGTGCTGATGTGATTGTTTGTTTCTGATTCCTCTCTTCCAGCCCTCTAATATTGTAAACGTGGCTTCCGGAACAGCTTGCTGGGCTCTTAGTAATAGGGGTGGGGAGAATAAGACCGCTGGCAAAGAGGGAGATATCCCTCTAGACATATCTATTTGTTTCCAGGCTGCTTGATAGGTTTTAATATCCCAGAGCAGTGCCAGGCGCATCTGAGCTGCCATCCAGTAGTCAGCCAGGGAAGGGAGAGCTATCTCTCCCATAGCTTTTGGGAGAGAGAGTTTTTGTAAGTTGAGCCAGGGTTTCCTACGGTTCCACTGAAAGGCATTGAATGCTTTCTGCCATGAGAGAAGTTCTTTAGGGGAAATGGTACAGGGCACACACTGAAAGATATATAGAAAGCGGGGAAGTGCATTCATCTTGAGAGACATAGTGCGAGTGTAAAACGAAGTTGGGAGAAGATCCCATCTTCTCATGTCATTCTGCAAGGCTTCTACCAGGGGATTATAATTTTGTTTAAATAATTGGGATAGGTCCTTTGGGATCTGTATTCCCAAATGTTTAAGGGTGGATCTATCCCATCTAATGGGATATCTGGAACGGAATGTGGGAGTAGGTTCATGCTTTACTGAAAGGGCCTCAGTTTTGTTAATATTGAGGGAATACCCTGATAGGTGGGAGAAGTCTTGTATTTTCTGAAAAACAGCAGGCATAGAGGATTCTGGGTTGGTTAGGTACATTAAGAGATCGTCTGCAAATAATGCTATTTTATGTTCTGTTGCTGAAACCTTAATACCTTCAATCTTGGAAGATTGCCTTAGGTATTGTGCTAGGGGGTTCAATATAATAAGCAAAAAGGAGTGGGGATAGAGGGCAGCCTTGCCTGGCTCCCCTACAGAGAGAAAAACGTTCTGATATATGCCCATTTGCTCTAATATATCCAGAAGGTTTATTATAAAATTTTAAATATGGTTTCTATGAACTGATCAGGGAAACAGAAGCAGACAAGGACCTCCCCAAGAAATGTCCATGAGATCATATCAAATGCTTTTTCTGCATCAAGTCCAAGGAGGAGAGTAGGTATGTTCTGAGATTGGGTATATTCCAGTAAGTATATAGTACGTCTAACATTGTCTTGGGCCTGGCGGCCTGGAATAAAACCACACTGGTCCATGTGAATTTTACTTGGTGTGAACTGAATGAGTCTTCTAGCCATAATAGAAGTTAACATTTTATAGTCTGTGTTCAATATGGATTTGGGTCTGTAGGATGCACAGTAGGTGAGGTCCTTGCCTGGCTTCGGTATAACTGAGACTATGGCCTCATTCCATGATGGGGGGATATTCCCTTCTTTTGTAGTGACATGGAAAAATACCCTAAGTAGTGGGGTTAAGGTTTTGGAGAATGACTTGTAGAATTGCCCTGGGAGTCTGTCTGACCCTGGGCATTTCCCTGTTTTTAAGTTGCCTATTACAACTTCTGTCTCTTTTATTGTTATTGGGGTGGTCAGTTGTTGGCACTGCTCTCTGGATAAAGTGGGGAGGTTCAAGGACAAAAGGAATTCTTGAGTTTCCTGATCTGAGGGGGTAACTGGTGCTTTATAGAGTAATGAGTAGTAGTTAAAGAATGCTTCAGCAATCCCTTTAACAGTATTTTGTGTTTTACCTGATTGTGGATGTCTAATTTTCATAATGTTAGTTTATCCTTTGTGTCCTTAGCTGACGTACTATTATTCTTAGCGATCGGGGACCTCCATCAAAGTACTTGTGTCTTAGGAATACTAGTTTTTGCTCTATAGCATAATCTAATATTTTATTGAGTTCTTTCTTTAGAGTGACTAGTTCTTTACTCCTGGTTTTGTTCGTTTTAATGCTTTGCAATTCTTCTAATTCTTTTCTTTTTTTGTTCCAGGGAATGGTGGTGTGCTTCTCTTTGTTTCTTCTTGTTTGCTGAAATACTTATCAATTTCCCCCTAATGATTGCTTTAATGGTGTCCCAGAGAATGGATACAGTAGTATCTTTAGTGTCGCTCTCCATAATTGCTTGGGCAGTCGTGTCCTCAATGGATTCTTGGACCTGTTTGTCTCTTAACAAGGAGAGGTTCAATCTCCAAAAGGTTGTTTTCCTGGTTAACTGTGGTCGAAACTGGCAGAAAATTGGGGCATGGTCTGATAATACAAAGTCACCAGCCCAGATCCTTTGTATTTCTCTCAATTGCTCCCTAGGGGTCAAAAGAAAATCGAGGCATGAATAAGTGTTGTGAGCCTGGGAGTAAAAGGTATGTCTGGGGACTGTGCCATGTATATATTTCCATATGTCCTGGTAGCCTAGTTCCTGAAGTAATTTCCTAACCTGACTTGTCGTTTTCTTCCACCGACTGTGGATTTGTTGATTTGAGACCCCTTCTTTAATATTTAGGGTGAGGTCTCCTCCGCATATCACTTGTCCCTCTGACCATTCTGCTAATTTTGTAAAAAATGCTCTATACACTTCATATCCTGAGGCAGGGGGGATGTATGTGGATGCAAAAGTTGTTATTTGTACGTCCAAATATCCCTTTACCATAGCATATTTCCCCTCCTTACCGATTACCCGGTCTTTTATTTCAAACTGGGTACCTTGTCTAATCATTACTGCTGTTCCTCTTCTTCTCCCTCCTTTATAAGAGGAGGCCACCATGTGGGAGAAACCCAGCCATTCAAATTTTTTATGTTCAGCCAGAGATAGATGTGTCTCCTGCATTAAAACAATGTTGCCCCTGCTCTTTTCATGCTCTGGAGGATTTTACTCCTCTTAATGGGATTAGTAATTCCATGCACATTGTATGTGCCTATGGTATAAGGTTGTGTCCTATTCATATTTTACCTTTTTTATCTTGTTTGTTATCCATCCCGTAGTTTTGGTTCCATAGACGTAGTGGCCTCCCCTTTCTTTAAAATCTAATCCAGCACAGTACTTTAGAATCTCCATTTATCTGTTTCTTAGACCCGAAAAAAGCATAACTCTTTAAATGAGCCAACTTGGCTTTAACAAGAACTGTGTCAACTATGTAAACAATAACTGGTTGCTTCTAAGGCGGGGGCTAATATATTGAATTAGCCCTTGTGTCCTGTCTCTATTTAGAGAAGAACAAGGAGGAATACTAGAGCTTCCATTTCCGGAAGACCTCCTCCAGAGCCGTAGATGATTTTGGGCTCCTGAGATGAAAACAAAACAAAAAAAAAAGTGAATTACTGAAAAATCAGGTACCGAATGACACCTAGAACATGGGCTGCACTAAGTCAATCATGTCCCATATCCAGTCCACTCACCCTTGTAACGCTTAAAATGAAATCCAATCTGGATCAGAGTACAGAAAGATCATTAGATTAGCTTTAAGGATGATAGTTCCAGGTATAGCAGAGTTCAGAGGTCTGTAGGGTAACCGGGGCAACATTCTTTTCACCAGGGTTCGACTCACTGAACTCCTCTTTTTCCTTTTTTGTAACCCTCCCCCTGTCCTTCCCCCCCCACATCGCCATCCATATTCTGCCCCTTTCACAAGGTTATTTATTGTATGTGATCTGCAACCACTTTCAATCTTGTAATGACCATGCCAAATTCAGCCTGAAGGTGTAAGTGCTCGTTTCAATAATGATGATAGTGGTATTGAGGATAAATCCAAACTAGAATTCGTTAGAGAAGTGAGCACAAGGGGATTGTTCTTGGGTTCAACCTATCATGGGCTTAAACACCATTGGCAAGTAAGGGTGTTATGTGGTTTGGTCTCTTACTGCAATTCAGCTTCCCTCCCCCTCCCATGCCATAGCTTAGATTGCCCCCCCCACCACCACCGCCAATTAGGGTTACTCCCTTGGTGGTATGTTAGGAGCTCAAAAGACCACACATTTCACTGCAGAGTTATTTGATTCCCACCCACTTTCAGGGGCCTCTTGATTCTTTTGTCTTCCCCTCTTATTTTAATCCCCCACCCGCTGCAGGTTAATCATGTTCCATAAGCCTGTAAAGCATGCTGATCATGTCAGGTCTCCCTTCTACCTCATAGATATTACTTTGACTTTGCCTGAACTGTAAGAGAAAAGACAATAACAAAAATAAAAAGGAGGGGAAAGAAGGAGATAAATGTCTTCCAGCAAGTTCAAGGCAATGATTGTCTGAAGAAAGCGATCATGGCCCAGTGTAGAGATCCAACCTCTGTTGTTAATCCACAGTCACGAAACCGTATTTGTGAAAGGTTATTTACTACTGCAAACATATGGATAGCTTATATATCTGGCGACTAGCTCAGTCCCTCCCCCCAAAACAGCTTCCCCAGTGTGGACTAGTAATCGTGGTGTTAGGAAAGTACTTATCTCCTACTAGTCCTCTGGTGGTAGGAGAGAGATCCAAGGGGTTATCTCCGTAGTCGCTAGCTATCTGCGGAATTAACTAGACAGTTTGCGGCGATTCAGGTCGGTTTATCTGCCATTTCTCTCTTTCTGCCAAGTATGTTCTGTAATCTGCGCGTAGTGCTTCCCCGTGTTGCAGTATTTTGGAGCCCATCTTCTTCCTGTTCAGGTTGCATTGCCAAATCTGTCTGCTCTTCCCTTCACTTAGGTTCCAGTTCTCTGCCACTTGCATATTTCTTTCCTTTAGGGCATCTGTCACTTCCTCAACTGTTGAATAAATTTTCACTCCGTCTTCCCAAAAAATTCGCAACCTAGCAGGGTATGGGGTATGGAAGCGGAGAGCCTTCTCTCGGAGTGTCCTCAGGACTAGGAGATATCGAAGCCTCTGTTGCTGCACTTCCTGCGGGTAATCATGGTCCAAGAATATTCTGTGTGTTAGGTGCTTTATTTCTTTTTTTTGCCCAGGCTCAGCGCAGGATGTCTTCTTTATCACTGAATGAGCTTAGTTTAAAGACGATAGAGCGTGGACGAGCTGAAGGAACCGTAGGTTTTGCCTGCAGAGATCTGTGTGCTCTCTCTCTCTATATGAAATGTATAGGAGTTTGGCAGATCTAGTATGTCCTTTAATAGGTTCTCTATGAAAGGGGCTATGGGATGGTTTCCATGCCTTCAGGGAGGCCGTACAACCGGAGATTACCTCGGCGTGATCACCTCTCTAAATCAAGGCATTTAGACTGCAGCTCTTCTGTTTGTTGTACCAGGGCCTGCACGATTTCGGTAAGCTGTGTAGTGGTCTCTTCATTTTCTGACTCCCACTCCTCGATTGTTCCTATGCGTGTCTCGAGTGTAGTTAGTTGTTTCCTTACAGCTTTAAATTCTTGTTTGTTCTCCGTTCTGGATTCGCGAATCTCACTTAGGAGAGTATCAAATCTAGCTCGAGATGGTTGCTGTGACTCTCCATCTGTGTTGTACCCAGCCACGTGGGAGCTCGCTGGTGAGAGAGACCTGCTGGGGGGATCCATTACTAATCAGGTATCATCCTGATTCTTATCTTTCCCCCGGGTTCGATTTCTGCCTCTGTAGCCTTCTATATGTTTCCCTCCTGAGTTTCTTGACATTTTTCTGCTGAATTTCTAAGATTTAGGAGGTTAGATTCATGGACTGGATAGGGAGCTCTAACCGCTAAGCTCCTTGCAGATCCGTGACATCACCGGAAGTCCAGCCCTGCCACTCTGACATCCACCAGGACTTACTGCCAGCCTGTCTTCCCCAGGGTTTATCCACCCCCCTTCTGGTGGGACGATAGGGTTTCCCAACCCCTGTCACACTTAGGATCCAGTTCTTGGCTGGCTGGCCCAGTTGGGCAGGGGCGGGGCCTGCAGGTGCCCAGCCCCATCCTGCTGCTGGCATTTTTTCCCCATTTTCTGGTCCCCCAAGAAGTATGGTGAGCAGTGACACCATGAAGTGTGCCACACGCTCCCGTGTGGTGCACATCAACATCTGCCATGCTCCCCCTTGCATGTTTGATAGTCCCAGGTGCCTTTCCCAAGCTTCCTCTAGGGGCCAGGCTACTACTGTGGTTTACAGATCCTCCTCCTCCCTCCAGCCAGCCCTCCAGTGCCCTGAGTTCTCTTCCGAACCTGGGTCATTGTCTTCACAGTTAGTAGCACTAATGCTGCGCTAGTGGGCCGCCTGTTGCATGCCATTACGTGGCCAAGAGCAGCTGTGTGCAATACCTCTGCGCAATTGTACGCACAGTAAAATTGTTCAGAGCATCAGCCCTTTCCCCCACCCTCATTCGTTCGTCATTGTAGTCAGAAATATATCACTGATAGTCCAGTGACACCCCCATCCTGACCCTAATCCCTTCGTAATAATGTTTAGATTAACCAACATATTTTAAAATTCGTGGCTTTTACTACAGTTTTTCAGTCCCTTCCCCCCCCCCCCAGTAGTGGCAGTTCCTGGTGGGAGTGAGGTAGTAAAGTGTTATTAATTTTGTTTCATACTAAAGCAATGAAGATTTGGTACCTGAAGTTAATGAAATGAATAGCAGAACAAGCTGTAGGAGCCCAAGTCACAACTTGTTTTCTCTGTCATCCCCCCGGGGTGGGGGGGTAGCGGCAACTTCTAGTTTGAGGAGTAGGGAAACTGTGGTTCGAGGCTGTTATAAATATAAATCTGTCCTGGATTTCCATGGATTTTGGGCCTTGACTGAACTATCTTGTCAGTATACCAGTATCAGATTTTTGAGACACAGAACTTGTTTGAAATTTAGTTTCCTCTTGCTCCTTTCGCAGAGGTGGTGCATGAGGATGTTATACCTCTTCCCCCTTGGTACTCTGCTGTTCTTGCTAGGGTAGTGACAGCCCCTAAGGGAGGGGAGTAGTGGATGTGAGGGTGGGTGCATCATAAGTATATGATTACTGCGTAATCTGTTGTTATAATTTTATTTCCCTCACACTTCTCAGGGAAGTGGCAGTCCGCAGTGAAAGACTAATCTCCTTAAAATCCTTAAAACTCTGTAATGAGTGTCTCGCATACAGGTGACTCAGAAGTGGCCATGTTTTGAGACTTTGTTTAAATTGCTAATCTGTTTGATTGACCTTGATTGGTAATATAGTAATACAGTCATTGAGTTCACACTTACGGTTGTAGGAGTGGCCTTATGTACATTCTAAGGGTACCAGAACTGCTCCCCTTCAGTTTGTGGTCCTTTTACCTTAAGAATGTGTGTGTGAAACCACTCTTCTGTAATTGTAATTCTAGGGACATGGATATGTTGTTCATCCACACTGTCTGGCAGGTTCCTTGCCGCTTTAAATCTTGCCGGAAGGTCTTCAAGCTGGCTCCTGCCACCCACCCGGGTGGTAAAACTCTCGGCTCCGCCCCATGACGCCAGATCTTCCTTACCGCTTGGAAGCTCAGGTTCCCTCCTTAACGCTCTGTGTATAAGACTGGTTCCAAATTCTTCGAATTTTTGAAATTAAAAGTTTTTTTGCTAAACAGACTTTGGTCTTCTCTCCCTCGCGGCTGCGATGGACAAATCGACTCCCGGTTTCCGGAGATGCCCTTGCGGGCAGAAGATATCTCAGACGGATCCGCACTCCACGTGCGTTTACTGCTAGGGCCTTGAGCACGACCGCAGGCCTGCGACCTGTGCTCTTCCTTTTCGACCCTCGTCCTCGAAGACCGTGCTGCCCTGCTTACAACAGGGCGTCCGAGAAGAGATTTCTCCGTTAAGTCAAAGAGGCCCGGTCGGCGGTCCGCCGGGCGCGGGTCGGGCGGATCAGCCTCGAGCAAATGATCGCCCTCAAGAGGAGGCTTCTACCCCGCCTGCGCCATTTGTCCACTTTCTCCTCGGTGCCTCTTATTCGCTTCTTTTAGGAGCTTTGTCTTACCCTCTCGACAAAGGTGAGGGTCCAACTTCTTCTGGACTGTTTTCTCGGTCCAAAAGAGAGACAAGAGTAAGTCTCACACTGCCGACGCCTTGGGAGCGGAAAGATCCCTCTCCCTAGTTGTCGGCCGTCGACTTCGTTGACCCCTCGGCCGGCCACTGGTATCACGGTGTCCCGTCAGGCCAGTTGACCGAGACTCCCGTCGATCTGATCGAGATTTTCTCGACCCGTTGGTGAGTTGTCGGCCTGGAAGCTTGAAATCCCTCTCCCGGTTCCCCGGTGGGAGTTGAGGATCCCGTCGCTCGCCTGTGCCTCCGGTTCCGGAGCCTTCGGTGGAATCGTCCGAACCGAGGGGAGTGCCGATTCCCGACACCTCCCCGCACCGTCCTCGGCCTAGCCGAGGTTCTCGATCTCGGTCTCGGATGTCTTCGCGAGTCCAGCCGATCCGCTGCCATAGGCGGTCTCGGCCCGGCACCGCTGGCAGCGGCCGCCGCTCTTCCTCTTCCTCCTCCTCGGACGAGGCTTCGGCTGGGATTGCGTCGGGAGGTATGAACTCGTATGTGGCAACAGCTCCTTCCTGACGGGAATAAGCCCGGCGCCGCCGCCTTCCGCCATTAAGTGGTTGTCACCGGAGCCACCAAACAACCCCTCGCTTTAGCCGAGGAGCCTGTTCCCAGGCCGATTGTTCGGCATCCCAGCTGCCCCACTATTCCGTGGAACCTCCGCCTCCACAGCCGTAAGTTGGGGCTCCGACCAAAAATTCTCGGTCGGCTCAGGGACTGCCCCATAGGCTGTCTGTCTCCCTCACTCCCGATAGACCTCGGCAGGTGGAGGGTGGCTCAGGCCCGAGGCAGCTCTTTGAGGACTCTTCCGAGTCCGAGGATGATTCCTCCCTTTTCTCCAAGCGAATGGACTTGGAATCCTCAGGAGGACAGTCGGTGGACGATAGCCCTTCATCTTTCCTAGGATTGCGTCGGCTCATCTCGGAGTCCACCGGGATGAAGCTCGAACCCGTTTCTAAACGGGCCAGGTATCCCCTCACAGAGATTCTGGACTGAGGGGATTCCCCTACGGAGGCCTTTCCGGTGGCCGAGGCCATAGTGGGTCCGGCCTTGGAGCTCTGGCAGCGCCCTGCTTCCTGTCCCTCGCCTTGACCAGGATGGCCAGGAAGTATCCGGTCCTGAGTTCCCTGTCGGTTTTGGAACACCCTCGGCTGAGGGGTTGGTTACCGACAGCGTCTTGCGTCAGAAACGTTAGGATGTGGACAAACCTCCCAACAAGGAGTCCAAGAAATTGGACTATGCCGGGCGAAAAGTCTGTGCTGGGCCCTCCTCGGCCTTCGCCAGGGCCAGTTCGGCCATCCTCATGGCACATTTCTCTCATGCCCTGTTGGGCTCCCTGGATGAGGTCGTCCCTCATCTTCCCGCGGATCTGCAGACCACGGTCAGGCAGGTGCGGGACCAGGGCAGGGCAGTGGCCAAACAGCAGCTCCAGACTGCTTTAGACATTGGGGACTCATGTGCCAGGTCTGTGGCGGCCGCAGTGGCTATGCATCGGCAGGCTTGTTAGAGGAAGCTCTGGGCTTGGGTTTGGGATGCCAAGCCTGAGCCTGCTGGTCCTGATGTTGCTGGGCCGGACACACCGGGGGAGCAGAAGGACGAAAGGGCTTAGGCTGTGGTTTGCGGCCTTTGTCCTTCTGAGCGGAAGAGACCGAGTCCAAGGTAGCATTGGACTTCTCGATCCTCCGCAGGTGACCTTCCACCCCAGGGCCGAAGAGGTCAGTCCCCAAAAAGGGAACATCCGCCAACTTGTGCTGGGTATCCGAAGTAAAGGTGGATATCCTCAGCCAAGCCCGCCGACGCATAGCCACTGCGGCCGCCACAGACCTGGCACATGAGTCCCCAATGTCTAAAGCAGTCTGGAGCTGCTGTTTGTCCAAAGTATGGAGCCTGTATTCAGCCTCCGAGGTGTGATTGGGGTAGAACACCGGCAGAGTCAAGGAGACTCGATGCAGAGCGCCTGAAGTTCTCCCATCCTTCTGGCTGACGTGATAGCCACCAAGAAGGCGGTCTTCCACGACAGGTGAGAGAGTTCACACATGTGCATTGGTTCAAATGGCTTGCCCATGAGCTTAGCCAGTACCAGCAGTAAATCCATTTGGTGTCAGGGCAAGGGCTTGGACCCTTCCTCCTGTCCTTTGGCTAGCATCTTGGACTATTTATGGTCCCTTTCTAGTCAAGGGCTTAGGTCGACGACCCTAAGGGTGCACCTGGCAGCCATCTCTGCTTACCGGGCGTGGGCCGGGGAGCAGTCGGTGGCGCAGGAGAAGGTGGTCTGGCGCTTTTTCAAAGGCCTTGATCACATTTCCCCTCCGGTACGAGAACCTCCACCTCCGTGGGATTTACTGCTGGTACTGAGAGAACTTCAGGCACTCTGCATCGAGTCTCCTTACCTGGTCTTCCACAGGGACAAGGTTGTCCTGCGCCCCCACCCGAAATTCCTTCCGAAGGTGGTGTCGGAGTTTCACCTTAACCAGGTGTTGACTCTGCCAGTGTTCTACCCCAGTCTCACCTCGGAGGCTGAATACAGGCTCCATACTTTGAACCCTAGAAGGGCGCTCACTTATTATAAGGAGCGCATGGCTGAAATTCAGGGAGAGGTTCGCCAGCTGTTTGTCACCTACGCTGAAGCCGCACCTGGCAGACCTGCAGCCAAGTGGACGATAAGCAGGTGGGTCACCTCCTGCATAGATCTCTGCTACAAGTTGGCGGGCATGGAGCCTCCCAGAGGATAAGAGCTCATTCTACCCGTCATACTGCTGCATCGGTGGCTGCTTCCAGGGATGTCCTATCCAGGATATCCGTGAGGGCTGCTACCTGAAGTCAGACACACCTTCATCACCCATTACCACATCGACCTTGAGTCACGCCGGGATGCTGGTTTTGGGGCCTCGGTTCTCCAGTCTCTATTCCCTAAGTAGGGGGTGTGCGCCTTGCCTCCCTCCTCCCGGAGAACTGCTAGGAGTCTGCCAGACAGTGTGGATGAACAACATATCCATGTCCCTAGAAATACAGGTTACTCACCTGTAACAGGAGTTCTGGGAATGGTATATGTTGTTCATCCACACGACCCACCCGACCTCCCTGGCTTCGACACACAACCTGAGCTTCCAGCGGGCTAGATCTGTCGTCATGGGGCGGAGCCGAGAGTTTTACCACCCGGATGGGTGGGAGGAGCCAGCTTGAAGACCTTCCGGCAAGATTTAAAGCGGCAAGGAACCTGCCAGACAGTGTGGATGAACAACATATACCATTCCTAGAACTCCTGTTACAGGTGAGTAACCTGTATTTATTGTACTTTTCTCCGCCTCAGGCCGGCTATCATTGATCCTTGCCTCAACCACCATCCCTGTTTCCCCCCAAGGCATGGCCACCAGAGGAGACCCCAATTCTTCCAGTGGAGTTAAAGCTCAGTTCTGGCACTGGAACCCAGTCGCTGGTGCAGGACCTGCAAGGAGGGGCGGGACAGCATGCTGTGAGTTGCCGATGTTCTTCCCGTTTTCTATCCCTGGCCATGGGCATCGAGGGGGACCCATGACTGGCTCACGCATGCACGATGTGCTGCATGCACCAGAGCGGGTCGATGTCCCCCTCCCTTATCATTCGTCTATCTTGCACCATCAACTGTGGCCACCCAGGTGGTGATAATGCAGTAGCGATCGAGAGCTCTCCCTCTAATGAGGAGACAAGGGCAGTGTCAGTGGCTCAGTAGGTAGCACACTCACCTTTGAGGCCGGGAGATCAGAGGGCTGTGGGTTCAGTTCCCACATCTGGCACTTGGGTTAATATCACAATACTGACACTGTAGTGCAGCATGGGGGGTGCTGCACTTCTGAGGTGCCGTCTTTCGGATGAGACGTTAAACCGAGGTCCCATCTGCCTGGATTCGTGCTATTTCAGGTGGATGTTAAAGATCCCATGGCATTTATCGAAAAAGAGTAGAGGAATTTTTATTCAAATTTGAAAGCAAAACATATACACAAGTGTTACTGCACACAAAAGCATAATGCAAAAACAACGATAAACATAAATAAGTATTTCATCATACATGCAACACAAAATTTCTTTCTTTAGAGTCCCAAAACTGAATAATAAATGCTGACACCCCCTCCCCCCCACACTAAAAGAGTAGGGGAATTTTTATAAACATTGAAAAACAAAACATATATACAATAGTGTTACTGCACACAGAATCATAATGTACATAAAAATGTACAGGAATAAACAATGCATCAGTCCTACAATACCAACTAACAGTCTTTACAGTTGAAAAACATAACAATAGATTCTAAATCCCTGCTCTCCCTCCACAGAAAGAGTAGGGCCAAACTGAAAAGCAAAATATATACACAAAATCAAAATGGAAAACGACAATGACCCAGAATATGTGTGTCATCACATTTCCAACACAAAAGGTTCTGTCTATTGAGCCCCAAAATTATTATAATAATTGGTAAACCTCCCACCACCTACTTAAAGGGTAGGGAATTTTTTATTTTTTTTTAAGTCAAATGAAATAGCAGAATGTGTTAACTCCACACAGAGAAATCTAGACATCTCAAGCTAAAAAATAGACAGGTATGTCAATCCTACTGCGTCTAGGTTATGCTGTTAACTATCGCTAAACCAACAAACCAGAAATCTTATACTGAAATATACTCCTCTCCATCCCGTATAAAAGGAGTAGGGGAATCTCCTTTCATAATGGAAAAGGAAAAGAAAAACAGAAAAACAAAGCAAAAGGATGTTATATAGAGTCCTAAAAAATAAAACAAACAATCATAAAGCATTTCTTTCTACAGGAAAACCAAAAACTGAAGGAAGAAAACTATACTGGAAAATCTATAAAACAAGGGATGAATTAATCACATAGAACCTGAAACCAAGTATAGAACTAACAGTATACCTCTTCCCCTTCCTAGTAAAAGAGTAGAGACATTTCTATGCATGACTACCATAAAACTTACAGAACTTATACTCTGTCATACTGAGGCATGAATGGAGTCAGAGAGCTAAACATGAAGGAGCAGTGCGTCATATGACCGTAGACAGATATCTATCCTCCATCATATCCAATCCACTGAGCCCCATCTAGATTGATAAACGGAGGATGAAACCTTATCATAATCTTGTAGCCGTAATTTGATTATTGAATTTTCAATCATATAGAATAATTACTCTGTCGTAAAATAGCGTTGTTGAATTGTAAGCTGACAACGCGCATACCAAATATAAAATTTAAAACATACCAAAAACAGCCACATTGTCACCATATCGTGTTTGGTCCACAAATGTGACAAAATACCTACACATAATATTTCCAAAGACAAATGAAAAAATGGAGACGTAGGCCTTTTGTTTGTTATAGTTTGCAAAAAGTCCAATATAAAGGGACATTCCAAAAACAAATGTGCCATCGTTTCAACAGTAGTATGACATGTGTCCCTTGGACAGTAACGGTCAGTGATCTGTTTATGTTTCAAGTTTCCTCGCACGTTCAATTTTCCATATAGAGGTAATCATAAGACATCCCACATATAAAGTGGAATACATGGGGAAGTCAGCATGTTACCAATTAGTAATTTTTGTTGGGGAGGATACGAGTCAAAAGGGGCCATATCTTGGAAATATTTTTGAATTATAAAATCATATAATCCCTTTCTACAAAAATCTACAATAGATTCCTTTGTGATACCCCACAGTTTGATTTTTCCAAAGCACACTTTTATAGATTGTGGAAGGTGAACTATAGATTTTTGTCTAGGTATTTGGGTATGGTCCGGCCATGTAGAAATTATATTTCCTATAGAATCTAGAAGCCACAGTGTCCATCGCTTAACTCCACATGTAAATAAAGGCCTTAAATTTGTATAAACAAACATGGTGAAAAAGAAAACTATGGGTTGTATCATTTTTAAACCCCCATATTTCTGTTCACGGAACAAGAGACTAGGTTTTATTGGGTTCAATCTACTACCCCATATACACGAAAAGAAACAACTATACATCTGCGTCTCCAGGGCCAAAGGAAGACTAAAAACTGAACTCAAATACAAAAAAATAGACAACAGGAAGGTTTTAATCATTTGAACCCACTTCAACTTGGATAACCTCCATGTATTCCATATATTCACTTTAGTTTGAGCTTCTTGAAGCTTGAGCTTCCAATTTTGGGAAGTTTAATCTTCCGTCCCAAATAGAAGGCCTAAAATTATGCATGCGCCTCTGATTACTGGTATTCCTATTACATGAGTAACTGGACATCCTCAACCCTAAGTGGTATGCAGTTACATTTCTCTTAATTTATTCTGGCTCCTGTGTGTGACATAAAGTCCTGTAGGACTTGCTCTACGCATTGTGCAGAAGGCAAATCTCCTACTATAAAACAAATATCATCTGCATGCGCTATGCAGTTAATCTCCGGGTCACTACATAAGAAGGACACCCCCTGTATTTCTGTGGTATCATGTATGTTCCTTATTAAAGGATCTAATGTAAATAAATACAAAAGCGCACTCAATGGGCAACCCTGACTGACCCCCGCATTGAATAGCATACTTCTTTCCTAACCACCCATTGTGCTGTTGCCCTAGCATAACAGGTTTGTATCCAAGTGATGAAAGTTTGTGGTATCCCATAATGCTCTAAACAGTCCCATAAATAATCATGGCATACATTATCGAAAGCGTTGGCCTGTTCCAAACTTAAAAGCAGGCCTGTAATTTCCCCTGTAGCCCCTTTCTGCATAATTTCACAGAGAAATATTAGGCTATCCGTTATTTTCCTATTGTGTATCAAACAAGTTTGTGCAGGATGTAAGAGATAATCCGCATGTAAAAGTAGCCGATTAGTCAATATTTTAGCCAATAGTTTAAAATCAGTATTAAACAATGTTACTGGCCTCCAATTCACTAGCTCCTCTCGATTCCCTTTCTTGTACATAAAAATCACTAAGCCTTCGTTCATGCTGTTAGGTAGTACACCAGAAATCAATAATTCATTTAAGGCCTCCATAAACTCCTGTAATAGTGTGTTAAAAATAATTTTATATAATTCGTAGGGAATCCCATCCGTCCTTGGGGCCGTCCCTGCCTTAGTTTGAGATAATACAGCAGACACATCTAAGGGTGTAATATGTGCCTCCAACATAGTTTTACTTTGTGTTGACAACTGAGGTAAATTACACTGAGCTAACCAGGGTTTATGTGCATCGAGAAGGGCGTCCAGGGAACCAAATAGCCTCTGTACATGTGAATCAATAGCATGGATAATGTCCTTCGGAGTTGTACACCAGTTCCCTACCTGATCTCTGATACCTGACATGTATTTTTGCTGTCTTTGATGAGCACAAAACTGAAGGGGATTCATGAAAGCTTTATCTCCCCGAGTCCCAAAATGTCATTCAGTATCTAAGGATTTCAACCGATCATATTGTACCTTATTCATTTGTTCCCTAATTGCATGTAATGCAGGGAGAACCAAAGTATTCCCCTGTGCAGCCTGAAAGTGTAAATCTAAAAATTGCCCCTGGAAGCATTATACTGTTCACTTTTAAATCTGCCATTAATCTTTCCTGTACATATAAAATATTGTTTAATATCATGTTTTGTATCCATCCACCACTCCCGATACGTATCATAAAGACAGACTACCGATTTCCTTGCTTCTAACAAGACCACAAAACCATCTTCTACTGTGGGAAGGAGTAGCAGTTCCAAATTTAGTCTCCAGTACCCAGGGCCTCGATGCATGCTTTCATGGCTGGCAACCGTGGCTTCCAAGATAGCATGGCCAGATGGAGTCAGTGGTATAGTTTTAGTCTCTATCACCCTCAAAGACTCAGACAGAAACCAAAAATCAATTTGGGTGGCTTTAGCACCCTGGGAAAAGGTTTTGTTGGGAGTACCATTAAGAGCCATAACATCTATGAGCCCTGTTTGTACCAATAAATCGTTAAGACAGTTTGCATCACAAAACATGTTTTGGGTTCAGAGGCCTCTATCTGTTCTATACCTACTACAATTAAACTCTCCTCCTAAAAAGACATGTTTGGACGTTAAATAAATATGGCTGAATAACTCTAAAGATCTCTGTTCAAGCAGATTTAGTCTGGGGGCATACACATTTAGGAATCGACATTGTAAGCCACTAACAACCACATATAACATTAATACTCGCCCTGGAAAGATATCCACTATTTGTAATAATTTAGCTGTAGGATTGTTTACAGCAATACCAACGCCGCTACATGTATCTTCTCCCAATGACCAGTATGCAACCCCACATCACCATCCTACAGTTGCCTGTTCCATGCCCTCTCTAGTATGCAATCGAGTATCTTGAAAAAAATACAACATCCTGTTCTTCCTTCTCAAATAATGAATAAATCAACATTCTCTTCCTCTCAGATTGGAAACTATTGACATTTAAACAGGCCATAGAAATGTTATGTATCTCCATCATAAAAATAGATATTAGAAAGCACAAGTTATATTATATAATAAATGTGCCCCAAGATGTCTTATTTCTTCTTATTCCATTTCCTGATCCTCAACCTATTTTTTTTCTTTTTAACTGTGTCTGAATGTTCTAAAAGTTGTTCTACATCAGATGTCCCCTCAGGTTGCGATGAATGTACAGAAGTTGAGTCAGACTCTGTACCAACATCATCTTGCAACACCTGATAGTTATTTTGGAGAACAAACTTTGCTGTCTCTGGCGCAGCTTTCCCCAAATTCCTAGACCTGAGGTTGCTTCATCTGTTGGATATCAGTGTAAAAACCTCTTCTGAGGCAAGGGTGGGGGCACTGATGCCGCTGATGTACATGGAACAACTGCCGGGACATCAGATTCCAGTGCTTCAGAAACAGGCTCAATCTCTGCAGTACCCGACACAGATACAGTTAGTTCTTGTGCTGGAATATGCTCCTGACCAATGTGGGCAGGCATCTGGTCTCTCCTGGGGAAGGGGGGAGGCCTCTGTCATAATGCAGCCTTGACAGCCGTATTAATATAGAAATCTTGAATGCAGAAATC
Source organism: Neoceratodus forsteri (assembly GCA_016271365.2). Classification (NCBI taxonomy): domain Eukaryota; kingdom Metazoa; phylum Chordata; order Ceratodontiformes; family Ceratodontidae; genus Neoceratodus; species Neoceratodus forsteri. The sequence continues at coordinate 167,852,361 of JADMNL010000025.1, read as the reverse complement.
CCCATTCATTTTATTTGGGGCCTCCCAGGGGCAGTCTGCATAGGAATGGTCTTCCTCACAGAGGGACCATGTAGCGGGATGGTGGCAGACAGACATAACATGCCCCAATTCACCACATGGAACACATTTGATAACCTCACATGTTCTACTAAGGTGCCAGGGTGATCCACACTTATAGCAGTGCCGTGGTTGTCCTGGGTAGAAAATAAACCCCTTATCATGACCCAAGTAAAAACAACTGGGCAAGTGCTGTAATCCTTCATCCGTCTGTATTAAGTTTACTTTATACCTCCAGCCTCCATTCCAGAAATCCTCTGTGTCCAGGATGGGTTCTGGGTTACCCTGAATTGCACATTTTCTCTCTAGCCAATACGTAATGTCTTTAACATTTACCCCCTCATTTCTAAACAATACTGTCATCACCTTAAATGACAGTTTGCGTGAGAGGAATAGCCTGAAAGTGAGACCAAGCCGGATTTGTTTTAAGTAAGGCATATTTCATCCAGAAACGGTTGAACAGATCTGGGGTACGAAAGCTAACGTCATAAGTATTATCCCCAGGTGAATGTATAAGGGCATATACTTCGCTGGGAGAAAAATCCAGCATTTGTTTTATCAGGACTTTGCCTACATAAAACCGATCAGGCATATCATCTGTAGATCCCAGAAACCGTAATCTAACAGCGTTTCTTCATTTTGCCAGAGTTACTGGCTTCTTGAAGAGGCTAGCAAATGTGGCTTGAGGCACCGTTAATCCAAGCTGTTTCTGCACAATATCAATATTTGATGCGTCCACTCCCATGTCAACCCCCAAATCAGGAACAGCTTGCTGTAATGCCACTATTGGTGAATAAGGAATGCTTCCATTAGATATTGTAGGGTTCAGAATCATAGGAAGTGCAGGGGAAATTATTTGTTCACGTGAAGCTGTCTGACCTGTTGCAGGAGAAGTTCCAGGGCTGAGAGGCAGTGAATCCTGCCAGATTAAATCATCAGCCTGGTATTGTTGTTGTAAAACAATATCTTTCTGTTGTTCTTCTGCCAGTAATATCTTCCCACCCACCCCAGATACCCCAGGAATCAGAATACCAGGATCAGCTATCCAGTCGCCCGATTCTATTTGAATCCAGCCCGCACCTTGGAGTGCCTTCTATGGGGGCCAAGGCCCTTTTTTATCATCCGTTGAAAAGTTAGGGGTCTGGGGCGGGGAGTGCATGTCTCCCGGCTTAACTGGGATTGAACATTTCAAAACCATATTACTGGTACCTGGTAGGCCCAAGGGAGAGTCAGCCTCGGGCCGCTTCCTTCTCCTGTCCTCTTCGGCCTGCAGTTGTGCCAGTTGATATTCTGCCAGTGCTTCTTCCATAAGTCATCATTTTTGTTCCAAAATTATATCCGCAGACCCCTGATTCGGGGCTTCTCCAACAGTCGGTATACCGACGCTATCAGTCGCAATCACTTCTTTATTTGCAGGGTCCGCCCGATTTACTGGGCCATCTCTAATTGTAGAGGTTCTGATGACTCCTGCATTGTTCAACGAGTTTACCTGCCACGAGGGTTTCAGTATGTTGAGCTGGCCACCACACAGGTGCATTCCAGCTGTACCATTCCCCTTGCATGAAGTATCCTGGAGCTGGCACGCAGCCGTCCATTCTCCACTGCTCTCAGCTGCCATCTGAACGCAGACACACTCTAACGGCTCCACAGCACCCCTGCCGAAGAGTAGGGGAAATTTTTATTCAGAATTCAAAAGCATAACATAGGGACACAATACATATCATAATACACATGAAGCCAAAAAAAACAAATAAAGAAACACCTCTTAAATAAAATATAATGTAAATCCCCACCTATATAACCCAAATACCCAAAAACTTGCTTTTTTAAACTACACCAACAGCTAAATCATACAAATCATTCTTAGATCATATTTACAAATCTGTGAAATACATTCATTAAAGCAGAACATTACTTAATAAATGCAAAATAGTAAACTTAAAAAACGAAAAGAGTTTTACCTCACCCATCCTACATTCCTCCATAATCTAGAACTCACTTCTTGTCCTAAGGTACGAAATTCATAACTATATATTTTATCCAAATCAGCTTGGATGTTAAACAAAACCTCCTACTGAGAAATTACCTTACTTTGTAATGAACGTAAGCATCTGGCTTGCCATAAAGACCATTTTAAACATGCCAATATAACAAAGGCTGTACTCTTGGCCCATTTCATCCAGGATGTAGGTATTTGGCCTAATACCAAGATGTCATATGTCATACTTTTAAAAAGAACTTCCCACCACCATCCAGCTAGCTGATCCCAAAAACCCTGAACATTCACACAATCAAAAAATAAATGATGCATAGTCTCCATCTGCCCTAGGCACTGAGGGTCTCCACAGCCCCTCTCACTAACTTGTTTATGTTTTTGATTACTCCCTACATTCAACTTTTGGTGCCCACACAGCCAAACAAAATCCTGCATCTTAAGTGGTATCCTAGGATCCAGAATACATTTCTAGTAACACGTCAATGTTTATGGCTGCAGAGACCTGAAATAAAGGTTCTTCGGTATACCATTTATTTAACATAAACTTATAGAAAGCTTTTTTCTCCTGACCTAAAAACCAACCCAACTCAATTTTTCAAGTTCTTATATATTTCAGGGCAGTTTGTAAATATCCTGGAAGAGACCTATCTGATGGGTGCTATTTACCCCTGCCCCAAGCTGTCAAAAAACTTAGGTCCCCATAATTTCATAATGAGAGCCCCTGAGCCCTCGAACTCTAATATAACCGGACGAATAGAACTAAAGAAAAAATTCCCCAAAAAATATAACAAAGGTTGAATCATATTTAAACCTCCTGTTTTCCGAGACCTATACATGTGAACTCTGTTAACTGGATTCAACCGACTCCCCCATAAAAGAAGGAAAAAAAGACCCATAATTTTTGTGTGCATATCAAATGGCAAAGGATATACATGAGAAATATATAAGAAAATATGAGCTATATATGCCCTAAGCCGATAAACCCTCTTTTTCCGGGACATTTTCCATGACAACCAGTATTTCACTTTCAGATCAGCCTGATCATATGCTGTCACCCAGTTCTTCCTTTCTGATTCCCGAGAACCAAAAAACATACCCAATATTTTTATCTCATCAGTTGTCATAGCAATGTGAAAACCTTCCAAAGTATGAGCCATACCTAAAACCAAAATCTTACTTTTTCCAATATTAATTCTAATACCAGTAGTATCATAGACTGACTCAAACAATCTCAAAATCTGCTCTCCTGACTCAAGATCCGAGATAGTACAAAAACAATCATCAGCATAGGCAGTAACCTTACAAAATATTACCCCATTTTTATTTTTAATGGCTTTAATATATGAGGTTTTTTCTATGCACCGAAGTATGGGATCTAGACCAAAAACATACAATAGCGGACTCAATGGACAACCCTGTCTCACACCGTTTTTTAGAAATAGTGGTATGCCCAAATGTCAATTCACCATCGGAACAACCTGAACGTCTGTATACAATGTTTGTAATAATGATATAAAGCAATTCGGTATTCCATAATGTTGTAAGACTGCCCAAATATGCTCCTGTCTAACCGAGTCAAAAGCTGTTTCTTGATCAATAGACATCAAATATCCATCTAAATTCCTTTGTAAACTTTGTTCTACCACTTCTCTAATGAAGACCAAATTTTGCAAAATATTCCTACCAGGAATAACACAAGACTGAAAAGGATATATAACAATTTGTGCAATTTGTGATAACCGATTTGTCAGAATTTTAGTTAAGATTTTATAGTCTGAATTTAACAAACTTAACGGCCTCCAATTTCTGATGTCTTGTTCGTCTCCCTTCTTATAAAGAAAGGACATAACGCCTTCTTTTATAGTAGGAACTAACCTATTTTCCTCCCATATAGCTGTAAACAACATCTGCAGCCAAGGGGCTAGTATTTCACTATAGCATTTATAAAAATCATTTGAAATCCCATCCAGCCCAGGAGCTGACTGATGTGACAATTTCGAGATAGCTTGCTTAATTTCTAAAATAAAAAGGGGAGATACTCTGTATTTCATCATTACTTAACTGTGGAATATCTAAATCCTTAAAACATAACTTTGGACTATTTACCGTATTTTTTTGAAATGTTAATCTCAAATGATCTTGAATAAATGCTAATAAACTGTTAGTATCTGTAACTACAGATCCATTTTTGTTTTTTATCTTTGCCATGACCACACGCTGCACACCATGCAGGCCTAATTCAAATGGGTTCACTTGCTTTTTAGACCCCTTGGTTTGATATTCTTGCTGCTGGGCTGCTCTATTTTCTGAAACCTTTAAATAGGAATACATTTTATCCTTTATTTCTTTTAACTGCATCATATGATTACTTGAATGAACAGCTCGAGATAATAATTGCATATACTTAGCCCTGAGCCCCAAATACTGTATATAACCATTACGAGCCTTCTTTTTAGAAATATCAGTCAAAAGGATTTTCAAGTCTCTCTTTGCATCCTCCCACCATTCAATAGGGCTGTCAATACAAAAAAGAGACATCAGCTCTTAACATAAAGAATTCCTTAACAGAAACCTGTGTGTCAATCTCCTGTAAAATAGCAACGTTCATTCTTCAATACCCTCTCCCTGTAGAAACCTGTTGCAAAGAACCGAAATCCAATTTAACAGCCACATGATCAGACGTTTCAACTGGAATAATCCTTACATCCTGACAAAGAACTCTTCTGGATACCAACCAAAAATCTATCCTAGAGGATAATTTACCTTTATAAAAAGTATGTGAGGGATTTTGATTTAACAAATCATATACATCACAGAGATTATTTGCTTTTAATATTCTTAATAAAGAATTCGAATCACTAAAAACTTTAGATGTAATCCTTCCCCAATCTCTTTTCGTAAGGCCACAATTAAAATCACCTCCCCAAATCACCAAATTCGAAGTATGAAAATAGGGTTCAACCCTCCTAAAAAGGGAAGACCTATCCGCCCTTACCTGAGGAGCATAAATGTTAATAATCCTATGTGTTTCATTACCTAAAACAATGTCCAATATCATTACCCTTCCAGGAAATACATCAAAAAGATGTAATACTTTTACCTGTATACCCATAAACAAAACCCCTAACCCAGAACAAGGTACTTCACCCAAGGACCAAAAAGAGACCTTCCATCGCCAGTCCCTTTGTGCATCCCTCACCTCTACTAATGAATGCAACCTAGTGTCTTGCAACAGAATCACATTACATTTCCCTTCCTTTACACTAGCAAAGGTGACCTGCCTTTTATCTAAGGTTTTAATGCTGTTCACATTAATTGTGAGAAAGGAAAGATTCCCAGGCATAGAAAAAATAGAAGAAGAGAAAAGGAACTCGGAGACATAGATCAAAGAAACAAAACACAATCCTCTTCATTTCTTCTTTTTCCTCTTTCTGGGCTTATGTTTATCCATAGACCCTCCATCAATACTCGCATCTGCCTGTGAAGAGGCAATAAAAGATAAATCCGAATCATGACTTTCTTCTTCTTCCCCTTCTTGCTCGAATAATTAAACGTAAGAGTTCTGGACTGGTATAACATCCAAAATCTTAGCCTCTGTAGGAATCTGTACAGATGGCTTTCCAGCTTTAGATCTTGTAACCCTCTGAAAAGGTTCATCCTGCTGGAAAGTGGGTGGGGGCATAGATTTTTCCTCTGAATCAACTTCCATTCTCTGTACAGGACCTATTTTAGCTGTTTCTGAGTTACAAGAGCCACTTTCTTCCTGAACAAAAGGATTATTTGATGCGGCAGAATCATTCATAATAAGGGGGTCCACTTTTCCCATGGAGTCTACTGAAGGCCCCTTTTGTGCAAACAGAAGATTCAGGTCACTTTCCTCCTGACTGACAATTACTGGAGGGGAACCTATATGGGAGCAAGGCATTCCGGAAGGAGGCACATCCTTTTGAGGCATCATAAGGAGTAAATCCAACATACGCTGCTTCTCCTTCTGTACCGTGGCAACATAAACATCTTGCTCTGCACGTAGGGCCAAATCTCTACTGTTATGAGATGCCCATGAACAGTTTCTAAAAGTATGACCCTGTTCGTCACACAAATTACACCTTAGAGGTTGCTGACACTGGGCTCCAAAATGGCCTATTTTGCCACATAGGCCACGTTTCTGCTTATTGCACACATTACTTAAATGCCCCACATCCCCACATTTAAAACATGCTCTGGGTTGACCTGAATAGAAAATAACCCCTCAATCTCTCCCCCCAAAAAAAACAGTTTGGTAGATGTTTAGTCAAACCTTGTTCGAGATTCAAAGTGACCTGATATTTCCATCCTCCAGTCCACAATTGCTCATCATCCAAGATGGGCTCTGGGTAACCTTTTACCGTACAACGTTGCTGTAGCCAATAAGTAATATCTGCCACATTAACGCCTTCATTTCTGAAAAGGACTGTTATTTTCTTAGTCAAGGGTTTAGTCAGAGGAATTGCCAGAAAAGGCTTCCATAAAGGAGAGAGCTTCAGCAGCTGATATTGCTTCCAGAATCTCTCCAAACCTGCAGGATGCTTAAAACTTATGTCAAAAACAGAGTCCCCCGGTATATGTATAAGAGCATACACCTCATAAGCATATTATTTCATGCTGTCCTTTAATAAAGATCTCCCTACAAAATGCCTATCTGGGACGTCTGCAGCATTACCCCTGTATTTCAGTCTTACAGCATTTCGCCTCATAGCAGGTTTAGAAAACAGCCTTGTGTTAGGGGGAAAGAGTTGATCCCTTACCCTTTCATGCCAGACATTAGGGGACAAATCTGCATTCCCAGAAATGGGCTGATCGTTGGAGACTACAGTATTATTATTTATAATAAAGGGGGTGGTCTGACTTCCCTCCTGAATAACAAAAGAAGAAGAATCCATAATAACAGGGTCAGGGGCATCCCCTTCCATCTCTTTTATTGCCATTAATAAATTGTTTTCAGAACTAGGCTGTGGAACAGGATCTTGAGACTGAGGCATCATCTGCCCTGCTGGTATATCAGAGCCATTACTCTTCTCAGCAGCGCAAGGTTTTGAAATAGGGACTGTTTGGAGAGAGATGATGTTTTCCCCAGAGAGATTAGGGTCCCATCCATTTCCTGCGCCATTTTTAACCCATCCTGCCGCTATTAAGGCAGAGGAAACCCATTCTGCTGAAACAGGGGGAGAAACTGAATCCAAAGAGCCAGAGCAGGACTGAACTAAATCTGAGGCTTTCACCTCGGTGCGTTGTAAACGACTCTTTCTCACCCCATCCTTCCCTATCAGCTTCCCCCCCTTGGGGATTCTGATAGAAAACGTTATCGGAGCTAAAGCAGACAGTTCAATGGATTTTTCCAAGTCCCCTAAAGGAGATGTACTTATCTGTAGGCCTTCGTCCATGGCCTGTGAAGGGTTGATAGTACTAGGCAGAGACTCATCACCACAAGATTCCAAAACCAAGGACCCAGCACTAGCAATAGTTGATACTTCCAAAATTTCAGGAGAAACATCAGAAAGAACGGGGACAGGTAGCGCGTCTACCTCCCCTGAACTGATTACGCGAGCAACGGCAATTTCTGCACCCAAAACCACTTCCGGGTTCGGGATATCGCGTAGCTCCTCCTGCCTTCGCAAGTCTTGCTGTAAGTGAGACCTCGTCTCCACATATTGCTGTTCAGCCAAAGCTAGTTGCAGCCGAATATCAGCTAATTTCTTTCCTTTACCATTTTCTTGATCGGGAATCTGACCTCCAGATCCCACCATCGGAACAACTTGCGATGTAGAGCTTTCCATCTCCTCAGCAACCACTGTATCCAAAATCTCCAAAGCTGGATTTGTCTCCATACTATCCAAAAGAAAAGGGGAAGGCCGAGGAGTAGGCTCTCTCCTCAGCCACCCACACGTCCTTCTTCGATGAAAGCTTGATCACTCTGACCGCTCACCCACAGCAACGCAGCACCCTCTAGCATCCAGAGTAGGGGAATTTCCCCGGTGTCCTGGCCAAATTTCCCTCATTCACTAAAAATACCATCAACTGCTTAATCCGGTTCAGTCACAGTTGCTTACCATCTGTACCCCCGGTCGCCCCTGAAAAAGGGACTTCTAGGCCCAGTGGACTTACCGGGTCAACAAAATCTAAACAAACAAGCTCATGCCCTGGGATGCGCCACCATCCTCTCCCAGCCAACGCTCTGACCAGAAAGGGAAAGGAGAAATTGTTTAACCAGGAAAGGAGCACTAAGCTGAACCTTGTTTCCAGGTGTGGCCTGGGAGCACAGGTAAGTGAATTGCTCAGGGTCACACAGTATGCAAGTGGAGACTGGTGGGATTCAAACCCAGGTCTCCAGGTTTGCAACTCAGTGCCCTTAACCAGTATGCTATATTTGCCTCCGATAACCCAGGTGCTTTCCCAAACCCTTGTCACCAGCATCGCGAGCGGTAGTGCTACCACAGTGCCGACAGGCCTGTTTTCTGTGAAGCCACTCTTACAACCATAAGAGTGGCCACGGCAGAGGTATTAACTTATGACTAGCTGAATGCCTGCTAAATTACAGGTAATGCCTACACTCCAAACAGAACAGTGTAATCAAACAGAAACCATTAAATCTTCACAAACAACTCAATAAAAAGCGTAACAATTTAAAATACATTGTATAAGCTGGACACACAATGGCCTGACAATGAACATGCTAATTATAATCGCTTATACGGTAGTTGAACTAACATAACACCCCTGTGACTCTGGCACTCACGTGTTATGCTCCTCCTCCTCCTCACTCATGAAGATAAGTGGCATTATCTGAGTCAAGCCATTGTATGCCCCTTATTTGCTATACCCCATCATTCTGTATTGTAACGTACTATAGGCTTACATGAAAAAATAAAGCCCTGAACAGATCGTAAACAAACTAGTCACTTACTACTTAACTAGGTGTAAAAGCCTACATGCTTGATAATGCAACACAGAGTGAGTTTTCAAACTTTGTTTTATCATTCCAGATGATAATCAGGAGTTATCCAACGTGGTTGACTTTATCCTGCGTAATGAAACTGATGAAACTGACTGTAGACACCACTCGAATGTACTAGAAGATGCAGCACGCATAGGTATGTTTATGAGCCTCTTTTTTGGTTTTATGTATTCAAACAGGGATCTGTCAATGTTGTTCTCTTGTGTGACCCTACTTGAAGGCAAAACTGATTCCAGCTTGAATTTATGCGCATCGAAGAATGGTTCAAGTCACACAAACTGGTCATGAACAACAGCAAAACAAAGGTTATGACCGTCTACAATGCCAGGACCAAGTACAAATCCCGTGACCTCACCATCCTAAACCAAACAGGGACCTTACTTGAACACGTTCCTGATTTTAAATACCTAGGTGTCACATTGGACAGCTCACTCTCCTACCATCGGCACATAGATTCTGTCGCCAAAGCCACCAACATCCGTATAGGCCTGCTTTACAGGCACAAACACTGCATGACTCCTGACACTCTCCGGTTGGCTATCAACAGCTCTGTCACCTCCATCATCAATTATGGGCTAGCAATTTATGGCTCTGCCTTCGCCTCTGACCTCCGCAGAATTACAGTTGCACTCAACAAAGCATGCAGGCTGCTAACTGGGGCTGACCAACTTACATGCACTTGTGACCTGTACACTCAGGTAGGATGGCTTCCTCTCATCAGCCGGATACAGTATCAAACCTGCCTCTTAGCCAAAAAAGTCCTCCTCAGGGTCATGCCCCCGAGCATTGAAAAGCTCCTCATTGACCACCACGGCACCCAGCGAACTAGAAGTTCACAACAACTAACCTTCCTTGTCCCCAGATGCCAGACTACCATGGGCCAGAGAGCCTTTGCCCACAGAGCACCACAATGGTACAATACTCTCAACAAAGAAACTCTTACTGCTGCTGCTCTTGGCCCTTTTAAGAGACAACTCCGACTTCATCTTATTTCAACTAGTCGTTGTGACTGCCTCACCTAATCAGGGGCCCACCGCTCACTGCCCTCCACTTCAGTCTTGACAGCTACCTCTCCTGCCTTGCCCCTTACCCTCTCCTTTCCTCCCCGGGCATTTCCTGACTTTTATCCCTCCCTCCCTCCCCTTTAGAGCTCTTACTCTCACCCTCTACCCTCTGACAATGGCCTTCCTGCCTGCATACCCCCCCCCTCACCTGCAGTGCTTATTTCTAAGATTGCCCTTGACTGGTATGTCATGCTACCTAACATTTGGCACATTTTGAATTACTGGAATTTCCTAAGCCTCAGTCTCTTACTTCTTTTTATTGTGTAACTGTGTATTATTATGTTGACCTTTGTATGTATGTATGTATAACCCCCATTCCTTCGACGTGGAACCTTTGTAAACGAGTAATTCCTGCTCAAAAGTATTTGTAATCCTAGATTTCAATAAATAAAAATAAAAAGTAGTAATAGATTCATTGGGTTCCTATGAGGTGCCCAGTAGCACTCTGCATATTCTAACTGGTCAGCCTGGGTTCATTAGTGGACTTGGGCTTCAGACCTTGGACTGGGAAAGTTAGTGCACAGGAGCGGTGCTGACAGTCTACAGGAAGGGGGGATGGGGTGCTAGCAGTATGGCATGTAGCACCCCCTGCTGGTTGATGATGGGCCTATTTTTCTCTGGTATGTTTCCATTCTAGTGCAAAGTACAATAACCCAGTTCTGGTGTAAATGTAAATGTTGACATAGGATATCCTGGCAGTATTACTTTTAATGACATGAGCCTGAAGGGGTCAGTTCTTGAATTCTGAACTAAGCAGAAAAACATGCAAATCTTTAGCCAGTGGACCATGGTGGCTCCAGCAGTGTCTTATATTTTTAGCTTATATGGTAACTGCATCTTTTATAACAAGTCAACAGCTGTGAGGATAATTAGGAGACCCTTAACATGTTCACCCTGGAGATGACAAGGCTGAGGGTGGACCTGATCTATGTCTTCTGCACAAGGAAGGGAATTGACAGTCTCGAACAGACAAATATGTGTGATCTGTGGTGTGCTCCAGCAGGACATGAGGGACACCCTGAAGTACCAAGGTGGTAAATTCAGGGGTAATGTTAGGAAGCACTTATTATGCCAGAGGGGGGTAAACCGATGGAACAGCCTACAAGCAGAGACCATGAATATGAAGACAGTCCATGCCTTCAGGATGGGCCCAGACACTTTCCTGTTTATCAAGGGAATCATAGGGTACCCAGGGTAACAGAATGGGTGGGAACCCCTATAAATTAGTAATGTTCGCACATTACACTTGTCGGTCCCTGCTTATGAGGTAGTGTACAGACCTGATGGACCTTGAATCCCTGCTGACTTTAAATTTCCATGTTTCTATGTTACTGTCTTAATACAGGCCTGGTACCATGCTGAGTGAGTGTGTGTGTGTGTGTGTGTGTGTGTGTGTGTGTGTGTGTAAGTGAGTGAGTGAATGACTGCATTGGACTGGCTTTCACCCATGGAAGCTTGAGTAGCGTTCCTCCTTAGGTCATTACGGCACTGTCCACATTGCACTGCTTTACCCCATCACACCTAAGAGCCATGTCTGTGACTGTTTTTGCATTGACTTCCATTTAATTCAGGTGATACAGGGTTAAACCGGTTTAGCAAAATTAAACCAATTTAACTGTACTTTTAACACTTAGACTCCATAGTGCTGCCCTGGTAGAACAGTTTTTGAAAGCCACTGTTGAGACCACCTAGAGAGAAGCTAGTCACAAAAACAGTTTAAGCCATGACAAGTACAGTAAAGCTGTTCTACTTGCAATGTAAACACACAAGCACAGTTCTGTGTTGCAGTTCAGTAGGAACTGGTTATAGGGAGAGCAGGCTTAACATATGCAACGTAGACAAACTGTTGATGAACTGTTATCATGAATGGTTATTGTACTGTGTGTGTGGACTGAAGTGGTTTAACTAACTAGTTTTGGAAAGTTTTTAAAAACAGTTCTGTAATCGCTGATACCATGGTGCTGAGAAGTTGCGGACCACTCTGGCAGGCTGGCAAGCTGGGTTTGCAGCCTGAGCCCAGAACATCTGAAGAGGAGGCTACCGGGGGAAGTGAAAGAGCATCCATAAGGTTGTTCTCGCTTCAGGAGAGGGAGGAGAGGTCCAACGCTCAGAGAGCAGCACCTGAAGGTACTGTGTGGCTATTGCTGGTGTGGGTGACATCATACCAGTGAGGTCTGCCCCCAAACATAGAAACAAAGAAGTTGTCGGCAGATGGGGACCATATGATCCATCAAGTCTGTCCTTCTTTTACTACCCCCCCCCCACACACTTAGCTGCCTGCTTGAGTATCCCGCAGTGTCTGTCCCAAGGAGCTGATGTGGACATGATGCAAATGGGGAGGCAGGTACATGCATGGAGAACAGAAAAATGCCTGGCTAAGGAATGCCCCCGTGCAGTCCTCCACGCCACATGACCCTCACACAGGTATGACATATAGATACCTTTTGTTAAAAAAAAACAAAAAACACCGGGCATACAAAAAACAGAGATTTTAATGGCTCCGTACATAAGGGCAATACAAAGGAAGGGGCAAACCGCATGATCATGTCACAGGTTTTGCCCAGTGCAATCTCCCAGGGGGCTCAACTCCATTTAGCAATATGCCAGCTGCACCACCTCTGAATTGTGATTTTACAAGGGATCAGGCAATTTAATGACAAATTATATACTGGGACTCCGGGGATCAGGGTGCTCAAGCCACAATCTATGCATCAGTGGCTCGAGAACCCTTGCCAATAGTGCTCCTTTAAATCAGAGGAGACAGTAATCACAAGTGGTATACCACAGGAGTCTGTCCTGGGCCTGGTCCTTTTTAACATGTTCATCAGTGACATCAGAGAAGTTATCCAGGGTAGGATAAGCCTCTTTGCAGATGACACTAAACTCTGTGGAAGGGTGGATAGCACCAAGGGAGTTAGAGAATTACAGAGTGACCTGCAAAGGCTGGAGGGCGGTCAGAAGTCTGGCATCTGACATTCAGTGCCAAAAAGTGCAAAGTGATGCATCTAGGAAAAAAGAATACTGGATGGGAGAGGTTAAACTTTGGACCACAGCTTGAGGAACAGGATCTAGGAGTCATTATCAGCGACACCCTGAAACAGGCTAGCCAATGCAACAAGGCTTGCAGTAAGGCAAACTAGATGCTGGGGTGTATCGGCAGGGGTATAGATAGTAGAAAGAAGGAAGTGACACTCCCTCTCTATAGATCGCTGGTGAGGTCACACCTGGAGTACTGTGCCCAGTTCTGGAGCCTTCACCTTAGAAAGGACAAGGATAGGCTAGCGGTGGCTCTATGTCATAATAGCGAACGCGGAACAGCGATCGCTATTATGGCAAGTGTATATTGCCAAAAAGAAAATCAATGATATGTACTTACTGGCGAACCAACACCCTGCAACCTAAAGTGCCTTTTCAGGGTCCCCCACCACACCCCCCTTAATTAGGATTCCTAACTCCAGGTGGGTGCATGTTGGGGAAGGGGACACAAATTCTGCCGGAAAAAAAAAATTACGTCTGGGAGCCGCAGGCAGTGGCAAAATTTAGACCCTCCCATCCCCAGCCCCAAACCCAGTACCTGCTATGCTGGAGCCAGCCTCCCTCACCACCACACCACCTGGCTGGCTCAGTGGCAGCAGGCACAGTCCCTCCCAATAACCCTGTTCCCTATCCCTCCCCTTCCCCTCTCCAATCCCTTTTTCCGGTTGCCTTTCTCTACCCTCGCGGTAGAAGTAGTCGCTACCCTTGCGGATAGCCTATCCCAATAGCACCGAATATGGAGTCGCCGTTTTGAAGGTCACCCATATTCGGTCGCTGTTATCACTGGATACTAGTAGGGGTGGTGCAGCATAGGGTGACGAAGATGACAGGGCCAACAGGGGAAGTCATTCTAGGAATGCCTTAGGGCATTGAAGATGTACTCTCTGGAGACCAGAAAGGGGGGGGGGAATATGATAGAAACCTTCAAATTCCTAAAAGGAATGAACAAAGTGAACTTTGAGGAATTATTTAACAGAAACACCAGTTTTACAATGCAAGAATATGACTGGAAGCTGACAGGAGGACAGTTCAGAAGGGATGTGAGAAAGTATTTTTTTACTAAAAGGGTGATGGGACCATGGCACAGCTTACTGACCGAGGTGGTGGGAACTAAAACTGTGGAGGGCTTCAAATAGGTTTGGGACAGAGCAACAAGAATAGTGTTCAAGTGTAGAGACAAAACTAGGGAAAGGAATAGGAAGACTGATGGGGAGGGTTAGAACCCTGTATTAGCAGTAGGTCGCAGGGTTTTAAGGACCCATGGGTGGACTTGATGGATGTTTGGTCTTTTTCTGGCTTCACTGTCTGTGGTTCTATGTTTGTGTGCTACATCCCAGTACTTACGAAGGTGGCGCCTCTTCTACCCCAGTACACACAAAGGTGGCCCCTTTGCTGCCCCAGGACCCTCAATGGTTGTGCCTGTGCTGCCCCGAGTACCCACAAAGGTAGTGCCTATGCAGCCCCAGTACCCACAAAGGTAGTACCTGTGTTTCCCCTAGTACCCACAATGGTGGTGCCTATGACCACTTCCAGTACCCACAAAGGCAGTGCCTATGCTGCCCGCAGTATCCACAAAGGTGGTCCCTATACTCTCTCCCAGTGTCCGCAAAGGTGGTACATATGATGTCCCCAGTATCCATAAAGGTGGCCCCTATGCTGCCCCCAGTACACACAAAGGTGGTACCATTGCTGCACCCATTACACACGAAATTACTCCTATGATGCCCCTCAATACCTACAAAAGTGGCACTTTTGCTGTCCCCCAGTATGCACAAAGACAGCCCCTATGCTGCCTTCAGGTACCCACAAAGGTGAGGCCTATGCTGTCCCCAGTACCTACGTTGGGGGCCCTTATGCTACTCCAAGTACACATCAAGGTGGCACCTTTGCTGCCCCCAGTACCCACAAAGGTGATGCCAATGCTGCCCCCAGTATCTACAAAGGTGGTGCCTATGCTGCCTCCAGTACCCACAGAGGTGGCCCCTTGCTACCCCCAGTATCCACAAAGGTGCCCCCTATACTCATTCCCAGTATCCACAAAGATGGCGCCTATACTGCCCCAGTACCCACAAAAGTGGCCCCTGTGCTGCCACCAGTACCAACAAAGGTGGCCCCCATGCTGCCCCCAGTACCCACAGAGGTGGCCCCTATGCTGCCCCCAGTAACAACAAAAGTGGCCCCTTTGCTGCCGCCAGTACCCACAAAGGCAGTGCCTGTGCTGCACCCAGTATCTACAAAGGTTGTGCCTATGCTATCTCCCAGTACCCACTAAAGTGGTCCCTGTGTTGCCACTAGTAATCACAAAGATGGCACCTATGTTGCCCCCAGTACCCACAGAGGTGGCCCTGTGCTGCCCCAATACACACAAAGGTGGTGCCACTTCTGCGCCCAATACCCATGAAATGGCCCCAATGATGCCCCTCAGTACCCACAAAAGTGGGACCTATGCTGTCCCCCAGTATGCACAAAGGTGGCCCATGCTGATTCTCAGTACCCACAAAATTGGCTCCTATCCTGCCTCCAAGTACCCACAAAGGTGGTGTCAATGCTGCCCCCATTATCCACGAAGGCGGCCCTTATGCCCACTTCCAGTATGCACAATGGCAGTGCCTATGCTGCCCCCAGTACCCACAAAGGTGGTGCCAATGGTGCCCCTAGTATCCACAAAGGTGGCTCCTATGCCCACTTCCAGTATCCACAAAGTTGGTGCCTGTGTTGCCCCCAGTATCCACAAAGGTGGCACCTATGCCCACTTCCAGTATCCACAAAGGTGGCGCCTGTGCTGCCCCAGTACCCACAAAGGTGGCGCCTATGCTGCCCCAGTACCCACAAAAGTGGTGCCTATGCTGCCCCCAGTACCCACAAAGGTGGTGCCTATGCTACCCCCCGTATCCACAAAGGTGGTCCCTAAACTGCCCCCAGTACCCACAGAGGTGGCCCCTATGTTGTCCCAGTACCCACAAAGGTGGCCCCTAAACTGCCCCCAATACCCACAAAGGTCGTTCCTATGTTGCCCGCCAGTACCCAGGACCGTGGTCCCCAAACTGCCCCCAGTACCCACAAAGGTGGCCCCTATGCTGCCTGCCAGTACCCAGGAAGGTGGTCCCTAAACTGCCCCCAATACCCCCAAAGGTGGTCCCTATGCTGCCCGCCAGTACCCAAGAAGGTGGTCCCTAAACTGCCCCCAATTGCCCCAAAGGTGGTCCCTATGCTGCCTGCCAGTACCCAGGTAGGTGGTCTCTAAACTGCCCCCAGTACCCCCAAAGGTGGTCCCTATGCTGCCCACCAGTACCCAAGAAGGTGGTCCCTATGCTGTCATTTGGATCTTTGTTGCTGCACCAGTAACAGGCACACAGTGCAGTTTGTTGTTTTACATATAAAGATGTGGGGTGGTCAGTGTTTTGAAAGTAATAATATGATTATCCTTGTGCTTCTTGTTTTTAATAGCTGGCATACTGAAGTTTTTGCAGGATGATGTGGAAAAAACCATCAACCTGGAAGATTTTTTTGGTAAGTTTGTCGCCAGGAGGGAGAGGATGAGAACTGCTTTTGAAAGAATGGTAAGATGTAATAAGTCATAAAATAGGATGATGAGAAATTACAGTGCTTGTGTTCCAACTAAATTATTTAATATAAAAATGTGAGTCTAACATAAGGTTATCCCAAGTCCAAGGCAATGTGGGGGACCACACACTGCTGGCCGCACCCACTCCCCCACCACTGTGTGTACATGCAGGGAGATGGGTGCAGGTGGGGATCACACATGGAGGCATCCTGGTCTGGTGGTAAGTGCACAGTAGAGGCAGGTGAACCAGGACATCACAGGTTCAAATCCCACCAGAAACAAATACGTACTATGTGACCTTGAGAAAACGACTTAACCTCTCAGTGTCCCATTCTATCCAGCTATGGAAATGGGCGGAAGCAGGACCACACAGTCAATAAGATGTTGCATCACAGCTGGGCTATCCTGAGTAGATAAGCTGTCAAACGAATGATGCTCACTTAGGCTGAACAGTGCCCCCCTTCGCTCCTCCCGTGCCATCTTACCCTCTGCGAGCTAGCTCCACTGATGGTGGCAGCAGGGAGGCTCTTCTGGCATGGACAGGGTGAACACTTAAGATTAATGGAGGATTCAAGGGATCTGGAGGTAGAAGTCCAGTGTCATGTGTGCCCAGCAGGCAGAAATGGGCACTTGGGGAGCATGAAGGAGTGTAATTCTGAGGAGCTGCGGAGAGAGAGTAATGAGATCACAGAAACAACGGCTTTATTTTACTAGGAAATATTGTACAGTCCCATCTTAAAAGCAGCAGCACAGTTTGATCCAAAACACTTAAGATGGTTTAGGTGCAAATATCAGCAGAAATCAGGTGGGTACTGTACAGAAAGATGAAAATTTGCATTTAACTCATGTGGCATGCAATCAGAGAACAGCCTGTGAATACAGTACTTCGGTATCACATGCAACGTCACCCATGGAAACAAACAGAATTCACAGTAACCCTGTGCATTTGTGGCCTGTGATTGGCAGGAATGCCGACTAGTGAGCTTCATGCTGCAACCATTCCATGTCAGAAACAAAGGCCTGCTCTTCCAATCACCACAAGAGGGGGGTAGAACATTTGCCAGCAGGCTTTGGTTGACCTGACACTTGAATCTAGCTTTTTTCACTCGTTGGAGAATTACCCTTCTTTTACTTTAAAGACCATGCAAAATGAGTACAGAGTCTAGACCTGGTGAGTACGTACCTTAATTGCTATAATTCTACTGCAAGTCTTTCAAGAGTCAGCCTGGGTTGCAAGAGTCGTATGTGAACCAGTTTCTGCAAAAAAGCAATTGGTACCTTACTTTGATGAAGTAGTTTTTCTCTGATATGAAGGTTTCTGTTTTGCATATGCTGTCTATATGTCTATGTGATTCCATTCTGACATAAGCTACTAACTAATCGTTATTGCATTTAAAATGCTGTGGTTTTCTGTTGTTCGTTTTGTTTTTCACAGCATTTAGGGTAGATTAATAGTGTGCAAACATGAAGCAGTAAAATCACTTTGTGCCTTGACTCCCCCCCTCAGGTTTGGACCCAGCTCCAGCCCCCAACATCTCTACCACTTAAAGGGGCACTATCAGCTTTCGTCAGCCGAAATCCCGCGCATGCGCAAATGAGACACGGGTGAAGATCCCGCACATGCGCAATAACATGCCGCCTTAGCTTACGTGCGGGATTTCGGCTGACGTCTACAGTTATAAATTGTGATATTTCGAGTGCTCGGTTTGGGATTTTAAGCACCAGGAGCGTTTTGGATTAGTAGATGGCACAAAGGGATTATCTCGTTGGCGGTGTCATGGTATCAAATCACACTTCGGGACAGCGAGCATTCATGGTGCGCGTTCACATCCAATATATGCTTCCGGTGGTGGGTCAGTTCTCGGCGGCCCGAGTGAAAGGGGATTTTGGTTTAAATTTAATAAAAACAGGTACGATTTGTTATTTTTACATCTATGGGGGGCATTCTAATGAACATGTTTTACTAAGTGTGTGGTACAAGTTTATAGACTTCAGGTAGTCAAAAACGTAGGGGAAAGCTGATAGTGCCCCTTTAACCGTGACACTTTCAACCCACAAGTTTACCCCCTCATGGTGGGGTCCAGCTGACCTGGAACCAACCCTCCACCTCCTCATGAGTTACAAGGCGGAGATTCCGAGGGTGTCTAACGGCAGACAGTAGCTGAGGTCAGGGCCCGAGTGCGCCAGGGGATCCTGCCACTGGGAGCATTTTTCCCACATGACCCTGGCTGCAGGGTGTTGGCGCTAAAGGGAGCCCATGTGGATGTATGTGAGCATGCTCCTCCCCAGGCTTCGGTCGACGTCCTTCCTCAGCACTTGCCTGAGTGCACTGCCACCTGTGGTAACCTAGGTGGCAGTTTTTCATCGGTGGTGTCCACTCTCCCTCCCTGGAGGAGGACAGCATCCTCTGGGATGCTCAGTCCTCCTCCCTGGCGGCCCTCTGACAGTCCATGCTCATTCCTGAACCCGGGTCATCAGTGCCGCAAGCGGTACCTCCACTGCCGCATCAGCAGGCCAGTCCTGTATGGAAGTACATTACAGATTTTAAGCAGATGTCCAGGGAAGGTTGTCCATTTTTGTTCTGATTTAACGTGCTCTCCCATCCCTAGCAGCTCAGAGGGCAACGAGGGTAGACTTTTCTTATTACCTGCCATCATTTTGCTATAGAAAGCTATAAAAAGCTTACGCGAGCAGGGTGAAAGTTGCAGGGTTAGAGGTCAGCACCGTCTTTATTCTGTACATAGCAGAAGGTAATTAAAGAGAAGTCAACAACTCTCTTTCTGTAGATTTGTTTACCCTCCTGTGGCTGTGTGCCCATCAGGTTCCAGGTGGACCAAGTGTTTGGATCTTGCTACCTTCTGGCTAGCTGCAACATTCTGCCTGTTTTTTAGGTGGTTCCAGCTGTATTTTGGATTTTAGTGTTCCGATTCTGAGGAATAGTCATGTTACAGCTATTTCTTTGTTCTGTTTGCCAGCCAGGTACAACATGGAGCCAGAGTGCATGTCAACATTGCGTATCCTTGCTGGCATTTCCTGCTTACACTGCCACCTGTGGTCACCCACATGGAAGTAGTGCCACTGCATGGGCGGCAACCCCTGCCCCCCCAACCCTCTAAAAGACCAGGATTTTTCCAAATCTGGGTCGCCAGCATAGCATGTAGTAACATGTTATATCTTTTTATGTTGATTGAGAGAGCAAAAACCTGTGTCACAGAAACTGAACCACTGATACCACCTGATGTATCCAGGTTTCCTCATATATATTTTTCATTCATTTCCAGTTTAAAACCATGTATTTCCTATGTTTCTGCCACATTGTATTTTTAACCAATCAATGAATAGTACATGCTACTAGAATCATAAATGGCCACTCCTCTGGCAGTTTTGTGTCGCAAGTTCAAAATAGGAGCAGTGGCCCATAATTTCTCTTATGTTATCATTGCCATACAAAGGCCAGATTGCCATGCAGTAGCCCTAAGTCTGACAATAATGCATAACCGGGTGTGTGTTATTGTGGGATTTACCCACACCTTCCGTGGTGTGGGCTTACCTCACTACTACACAAGCCCTGAAGTGCATTATTGCAATTAGAAGATTAACCTGTATTAAAAATGAAAAAAAACATACAAATTAGGTTCTGAGACATTAAAGAGGACAGGAAATCAGTGCTAATTGGCAGCAGTTAGTAATTCTCCTAGTAAGAGAAATGATAAACTTGCCTCCAGATGAACCATATTTAACTATACCTTATCAAACACTGATGTGAAAAACTGTGTTTTCAATTGTTTTCGTTTTATGAACAACATTCTGAACAGTTCTGTTCATGGAACCAGTAATTTGGAGTGTTCACTATGTCACGGTTTGAGTACAGAATGCGAAACATGAGCTATTGTCCTATCAGAACCTTGCTTAGAGCTCTTTGCTCAAACTTTGACATAGTTAAAACTCCAGAACACTGGTTCTGAGAAGAGAACTGTTAACAGAATGCTGTCCACAAAAACAAAACAATGCAAAATACAGTTTTTCACATCACTTTTTATTATGGTACAGTTACATATGGATCATTTAGGTTTATGGATATAATTTCTATAACATGGAACATTATAAAGGATACAACACCTTCCAAAAGGACAGGGAGGGTAAGAGAGGGGGCGGTATACTAATCTACACCAAGAACTGCCTTACGGCATCACAAATAACACTGAAACAGGAATCCTGCGCGGGCAGTGAATCCATATTCATAAGAGTAACTCTAGGCCACTACAAACACCTCACAATAGGATGTATTTATAACCCCCACAAAATGGCTCTCCAATTCCTCAAAAACCCAACCAGAGCCACAGCTAAGGAAATCTCAAACGAGATTCTTATCATGGGGGATTTCAAACTCAACTACGCTCATGATCCCAACAAAGACCTCATGTCACTCACGATAGAGGCAAACCTGATACAGATGATCTCGGTACCTACCAGGCCGAACTATAAGACAGGGAACCACACCATCCTGGATTGGGCTCTGGTATCAAACCCCTGCAATATCCAGAAAGCCAGTATCATGTCCGATGCACTAAGTGACCACTCCCTAACATACTGCATCTGGAGAAACAGAGGGCCCAAGGTCCAGCCCAGAATACTGACCGCATGTGACTACTACAACTTCACAGCAGCACAGAACAATGGCTACCTCAATACCGTGGACTGGAGTCCTATCAGAAGCCTCCCCACTCTAGACAAGGCACTTGAATACCTCCTCCACTCAATAAACAAAGCAGCTGACCTCCTGGCCCCCCTCAAAAATCTCAGGGCCAAGGGCAGCTGCTATAAGTGGATCTCACCTACCCTAAAAGCACAAATGATCCACAGAGACAAAGCCTGGAAGAGGTATAAGGAAACCTCTCTACAAGCCAATCTAGTGGCTTACAAAGTGCTGAGGAACGAATGTAAGAGAGCCATGAAACAGGCAAAAAGGGAGTACGTCACCAGGCTTCAGAAAACTAACCTAGGGTCTCCCAAACTGTTCTGGTCACACATAAACGACCTGATCAGGGGAAATACCAAAGCCGAACCAGGCCTGATGGAGGTCAATGGGAAACTAGAGAGCGACAGCCCACAAATTGCATCAGTCTTAAACCTATACTTCACCAATCTAGAAAAATACAAGGCTGGACTACCTTCCTCAACCCGGTTCCAAACGAATCTGAGCCCACATGCCTAAACAGACCCCAATTTCACCTACGGATGGTGAAAACAAAAGAGGTGCAAACTCTCCTGAGGGCCCTTAAAACAAAAGGCACAGGAGGACCTGACGGGATACATCCCAGACTGCTCAAGGATGGAGCCATATCCCTCGCCAGACCAGTAACCTGGTTAATAAACAGGTCCTTGCTGGAGGGAATAGCCCCTAACCAATGGAAACAGGATAACGTAGTCCCCATCCACAAGGATGGCCCCAGGGAACAAACGAGCAATTACAGACCAATCTCTGTACTCTATCTGCTCATAAAGCTCCAAGAAAGGCTCATATACAGCCAACTCTGGGACTATCTTGAGGTTCACCAACTACAAGCCCCCCCTCCCAGCACGGCTTCAGGACCAACCATGGCACAGACACTGCCCTCACTAGCCTCACAACTGATGTCCTGGGAGCCTTGGACAGAGGGTCCCCAACTGGAGCTGTATTTATGGATCTCTCCAAGGCATTCACCCTTGTTGACCACAACCTCCTCCTAGCCAAACTTAGCAATATAGGCCTTGACCCCCCCAGCGCTCAAATGGTTCACAAGCTACCTATCAGGCTGCACACAGAGGGTCATCTGGAAGGGTCCACTATCTGACCCCCTGACCCTTAAGGAGGGCATACCACAGTGCTCAATCCTTGGTCCCCTTCTGTTCTCACTTTTCACAAACGACCTCAACCTCCACTGTGGAGGGGCCTCGGTTGTACAATATGTGGATGACAGAGTAATCTACCGCTCTTCTGACATCCTCACGGAGATTGACCCTGCACTTTAAACCAATCTAAAATCCCTGGAGGGCTGGCTAATGAAGAATAGAATGGTCCTGAATGCAGGCAAGACAAAGGCCGTCCTATTTGGACCAAGATCCCTGGGACATGACAGGACCAACGCCTTACTGCTTACCACTCAGGATGGGACAAGCATCGAGGTTGTTGACTCTCTGAAGTACCTGGGGATCATACTGGATCAAGGTCTCACCTACACAAAACATGTGGACCAAGTAACCACCTCCCTTCACTGCAAACTGGGTATCCTGTACAGGATAAAAGACCAACTTATCCCTGAAGCTAGGATATCCATTGCAACCAGCGTACTGCTCCCAACACTGACCTACGCGGCCCCGGTATTACAGGGGATGGCCAAATGAGAGGTCACCAGAATGCAGATCCTGTACAACAAGGTAGCATGATTTGCTACCCAGGATCACCCCAGAAGCCACCACTGTGACACACTTGCCAAACTACAGTGGCCCACCTTCGATGCTCACCTACAACACCCACTCCTATGCCTGGCCTACAAGGTACTCTGCACAGCTGCTCCTCCCAGCCTTGAAGCTATAATCACCCCTAAACACAACCCCAGAACCCTAAGGACCTCTGAGCGGACGCTGCTAGAAACTCCCAGGATCCGAACCAATGCAGGAGGCAAGTAATTCGCCTACACAGCCCACTATCTATGGAACAACTCCCTCCCATTGTACAGGAAGCATCCACACTACCGAATTTCTGAACCAGACTCAAAAACCACGTGCTGGAGACCAGCACCTGCCATTGTCAGAACACGTGACATAACCCCACCGTTCTTCTCCAAACCCCTATACCTGAAAACCTCTTATCACAAAGGACCTACAAACACACTAGGCACACAACGCACCAGGGTCTAAGTTAGGGCTCAAAACAACTGTCACCTGATACTACGAATGCATATGTATTGAATGACTACTATGAATGTAATGCACAATTACCTGTATACATTCTGTTAATACCATGTAATCTCAACTTTACATTGCAATGCTCTAAATAATGTCTCTCCGGGTCGCCCCTGAATAAGGGACCTCTGGGGCTCAGTGGGCCTACCCGGTCATCAAAATTTAATAAATAAATAAATAAATAAGCAGCTGCAGATTAGAAATTATTTCCTGTCCTCTTTAAAGATTTAATTAGCAGGATCTTTACCGGTAGTCTGTTGCAAAATTTACTTACGGTCATGTGACATGTTTTGACCAGTGAGGTTACAGAATTTTCGTGACTCATTTTATAATTCTTATCTTTTTCTCATTGATACAGAAGAGGGCGGGAGCCTGTCTGTGGAGCAGGCTCTTGGGGAGAGTGCTGCAGCTACCGCTGAGAAGAAACAGAGCTACCAAACAGGAGGTGAGAAGGGAGTGCCAGTATTCAGACAGAATATGCTATCCTGGCTTCTTTAAGCCAGGCAAAAAAAAAAATCTGGCAAAAGATGAGTTCCTGGGTTTCATGAAGTCATTTATTTTACATTTGTCTTTTTAACAGTTACAGCGTGGACAGCGAGGGACCAGACTCCCTGTGACAGAAGTACACCACAACATAGAAAAAGAGGTCAGTATATTCAAGAATGCAGATGTCTAACTGCTAATCTGCAAACTCAGATGGCTTACTTAGGCAGTAATCTCTACTATATATCTCACCCAGAACCATGTGCTTCCCTCTCTATTGTAGAGCGGTCTGTTGCTCCCATGTACCAGGGATGCTTTAAGACCAGCTCCAGGTCTTTTATTGTTTTATCTTTCCTGGTCTTTTAAAGAGAACATGTCTAGCTAATTTTAAAAAGCAAACATTCAGCATGTACAAAAACATTGTGGGCTTCATTCTCAGAGCTCCTGCATGGCGCCAGAGAGCTTGCGCCACAAGAATAAGCGTAAAAGTACTTACTGACCAGATGTGCTGGGAGCAATTCTAAATATCAGCCTGCATCAACCGCAGGTTGCCTGCCCCACAGGGGGCTTGCGCTAACCATGTGCCCAAAAATGGGCTGCTGCATGGTGTTAGGGGGCTTGCGGCAGACACAAGCTGCCATTTCCCCTAATGTGGGATTCTCAGAAGTCTTCCAGAGGGAGAAATTCTAAGCACCCTTAGACCACCTAGGGCTGGTCTGAGGGTACTTAGAAAATTCTCCCCTGGGAGAGTTTACCTGTTTGTGGCAATGTACCACGGTCCCCTTCCCCGATCCCAGATTCCACCCGAGAATAATAACTATAAATAGAGTTCCCCGTCCCTAGTGGTCTAGTGGCCCCTCTCCCTGATCCGAGATGCTGCCTGCCCATTTAATGTACAGATGCACATATAACACATGCCTGATGGTCTAGTGGACCCCTTCCCCGGCTGGTAGTGCCCACCACCCTGCCCCCCCATCCTATACCCCAGCACAGCCATCCTCTCACCACCATGGCCAGCTGCCGACTGAGCATATAGTGAGGAATACTGGCTAGCAACCCCTAGGTATCATCTCTCTGCTTCCTCAAGGGGCAAGTTACATTAAAATTAATTATAGTGAGTGAAGAAACCCACTCAGGTAATCAGACCCCTTATGTAGTGTGCCTTTATCAAGTTACTACGGCACACTATGTGTGCTACTGTGCTTCTGAACTAACTGTTTTTCACAATTTTCACTGGCTGTCATAGTGATAATGTGTTGGGAGGTTATTCTCGGAAATAATAGCTTTGTGAGCAGAAAAGACAGACTTTGACCTTCAGCCTTGGTCCTTATCTGCTGCCCACGATACCATTACTCTTGAGGGAGCCTCTCCAACATCACGTTATTACAGTTGTACACGTAACAGAGGCTTTCACTGGCGCATCACAACTTAATGTGAGGTGAGCAACCACACTCACTGATTGGCTAGAAAATACCAAACTGGCCATTTGATCAGCAGCTTGGCTCCCTGCAGCATGTGTTTTACCAGCCAGGGTGACATCACAGTGCACAAACATGGGAACCCTGTTGCTAACCCAGTGGTGTGGTGGCAGCTTATCAGTGTGCTACTGGGGTAAATGGGGCTCACGTGAGAGCCCTGGAATCCACATCAGGGCTGGCAGCATCATGGAGGTGACATGCTGCGGCTGCATGGTGGGAGGGTACAGAATCCTGCATTCTTGTACCCACCTGCCAGTTGACCAGTGAACTGCACTGGTGCCATCTGTGACGGCAGCTGCTCACCCACCCTTTCAACTGTTGGAAAGGAATAGCCATGGCAACCTTCGATCATCTGGTTGGGAATTGGAATAATGAGGCAAAGAAGGGGAGGATCGTTATTTTTAAGTTAAGTGCAGTTGGGAAAGTTTTCAGGAGCCCATAGGAACTCAGTTCAACCACCGCTTTCAAACTTGTATAAGTTCATGCACCTCTGTCATCTGTCTCATTGAATACTATACGAGTTCCACCAACATGGAGAGAACAGTTAATACACACACACACACCTCTAGATGTGATAGTTCAGCCACCAAAATATTTCCAGTTTAACCACTGAATGACACTGCTGTAATTCTAATGGTTTTAAAGGGACACTGTCAACCTTTTTTGCATTGTATTATTTGTAGGTAAAATCACACATTTTATGATTGCTTACTTCCTCTAAAATTCATTAATGTCACTGGTACCTTTAATTTAACTGCCTCCTTCCTTATTAGAACCGAAATGCATGGTAATGTATAGCTAGGCCCAGCTTTGTTTTGCTTCATATCACTGAACTATTCTTAGTGTATGCTTCCTGAACATTAGAAACACTCTCAAACAGTGAAGCCACTCATGATACAACAGTCTCCTCTACTCACACTGCATAATCAGTGGCTAGATTGTGTTAGGGTGTTCCTGAGTCCAGGAAAGATGAAGTGGGAGCTAGTCAAGAAATGTAAATAAACATGTTTTGATGTGGTAACACCAGTAAGGTGGGCAGTCAGTTTTTCACTTTTTAAAATAAAAAAGGGTTTGAATCAACCTACCAGCTGAATCAACAGTATGTCTATAATATGAATAATCATAACATGTGTTTTTTAAACTAGGGACACTTTGAGGCCTAAGGGGATTGACAGTGTCCCTTTAAACTTAATTTTAGTAGCTAATACCTCTTTAAAAGATATTGAGTACAAGATAGACTATAATTGTCAGAAACCAGCTCATTAAGGAACCTTTAATGCTTGACTCTCCAGAACAGTATCTAATAAGAGTGGAGGTTCAGAAACAAAGCAAAAATAATTGTATAGTAATTACAGCGCTCCCTCGCTATGACAAACAGAATGGGAGCCATAACATGAATTTGTTATAGCTCCCTGTTCATTATGTCGAGGGACACTGAAAAAGATTACAGCATTCTGTTATGCAACTGCCCCACCTACTCCTGCCCGCCACCCACCCGACTGCACAGTGAACATATGTAGCATATGTTTTATAGGTTTTGTGCATTTCTTTCAGCTTTAGAGTGAGAGAGTGGGGTGCAAATTCTAGAGGGATGCAAAAATAACCTCAGCACTCTATGTACCTTCCACTCCCACTACGGTCTTCCCGCCCACTCGCTCACTTCATGAGAGTCTGCTTTCTCTCTAAATCCATTCCTAAACTGAATAAATAAAGAAATAAATAATGCACTTGCAATAAGTGTACGGGACCAAACACAGATGTTGCACAGCTGTATTTAATTCTGCACTAGCTGCTCCTTCTGACTTCCTCTGACTGCGGCTCCTTACGCCTGCCTGCACCCCACCCCAACTGCAGAGTAAACAGTAAACACTCATAGCATATGTTTTGTTTTATACTTCTCTTGCAGCTTTAGAGTAAAAGAGTAAACAACTTCAGTGCTATATGTACCTTTGGTTCCGCTACTGTCCTCCTGCCCGCCTGCTCACTCACTTCATGAGAGCCTGGCTTCCCATTTCCCTCTAAATCCATTTCTTTACAAGGGGCATGTTTAGGGCAGGTTTCTTTAATATTATTATTTTTTTTTAACTTTCAATTTTTCCTCCTTACACCCCCAGTCTCCGACTCTCCGGGATTACCTACGAGTCATCCCTCTGCCAGTCATCTCACCTACGAGCCACTCTGCGGCCCATAGAGCCACGGCTGTACCCACCGGGTGGGTAATGAGGTGGGGCCTGTACACCCCAAATGCTTACTTGTCTCATCAGGCAAGGTGGTCGAGGCAGGTGAAGGCATATTGAGGGCACGCTCCTGGTGTCCCGTCTTCCCGGACACAGAGGGTTGTTATCCTCCTGGTTTTTTATCCCTATGTGTGGTGTGCACTCTTGACGTCTAGGCGCAATGCGCCGACGTCCACCAGTTGCGAGCTTTTGGCCCCCCCCTTGGAGAAGGTGAGCTGTCATGGGACGCTCAAGCCTTCTCCCCCAGCCTGCCCTCCAGCGACCCGAGTCCACTCCCGAACCTGGGTCACCGGCGTCGCAAGCGGAAATCCAACTGCTGCGTCTTTAATATTATTAAATTAATTCTGCTTCTTGTTCTGTTCTCCCTCCCACTCTAATGCCTGACTCACTGTACCTTCTGCTGCCTCCCTCCAGCTGCCACTCACTAAAATGCTGAGGAAAGAAGTCCCAGCCATTGCAGTGAATAACCCCAAATTATATCACTAAGCAAAAACTGGATACTAGCTAACAAAACCGAATCACCTGTGAGATCTCAATGCAGCATGTATCCTGCACACACCAAACTGATGAAAAAAAGTTTGGCTCTTGACAGTAGGCACCATACTTCATTTGGTACCTAAAAATCAGTTTAAAAAGTTAATTGAAACAAATGTTCAGGTTGCTATCATATGTTTGTTGTGTTTACATTTTTAGAGTACAAGTGTGCTGTTACCATATAGTTCTGAAGAACTCTTTAATTATTGCTGTTGCAATGCTAAGATACAGACGTTTGTCTTCAAAGATGGTCATATGTGGGGAATCGATGCCCGGTCATGTGATACCTTTCGGCCAATAGCACACCATGACTTCCTAAGCCCATTTTATAAAACAGCAAGAAGGACATGCCTTTGGTCCCTCTTGGAGACACAATGACCTGTTTGAATGCTAATCTACTCCCGCTGTGCCTCAGGTCTTTTAACATTCCAACAAGTCATTATTTCCCAACAAAGGACCTTAGCCTCAGTCCTTATTGCTTACATATCACTTTCGGCAGTAAAATTGCACACCATTATGTGGGACAGCACCTTCCCTATGTGTTGCTGTACAATCGCACTGTATAATGTGGGACAGCACCTTCCCCGTGTGTTGCTGTACAGTCACACTGTATAATGTGGGACAGCACCTTCCCCGTTTGGTGCTGTACAGTCTTTCTGTATAATGTGGGACAGTACCTCCCCGTGTATTGCTGTACTATTATGTTGTACAGTGTGGGACAGCACTTTCCCTGTGTGTGTCAGGGGGCTTCCAGCTTGTAGATGTTTTTGCCTTGTATGGGGCAGTGTAGAGATCAGGGTGTAGCAGCTATTTGGGGCCATTATTCCAACCCAAACCTCTCCTAGAAGGTGTGACTTTGGCAGAGTGGCACCTGGAGGCCCTGTCCATCATGGAAAAGAGAGCAGTAGAATGAGTGAGAAGACAATTCGAAGAATATTCCTTGATTTCAGAAACTCATCTCCTTTGCGCTTTGTTTTATTAACGCAGTACGGAAAGCAAAGGATCAGACTCCCAGTGATGAAGCTACACCCAAACGAAGAAGAAGAGGTGCCGGTACGTGTTTCCTTTTGAAATTTTTTTGTTTCATTGCTTCTTCGTTCCCAACACAGCAAATGTTCGACTCTATTCAGCATTACTTACTGTACCTTTCACATAACCCTTTCCTACTACAAAATAACAGTCATACGTATAGAATGTTTAAAGGGTAGTGGGTAGGAGTTTTCAAATCTGTTGATTTTATTTTATCTTGTCTAAGCTAAATATTGAACAACAATATTCAGAGCGCAGAAGAAAAACCTCTATGTGGAGATCAGGGCAGCTTCATTAAGATGGGAAGAGATACAGTAGAATTACATTTTTTGTTTAGAAAAGTCCTTGTGTCGCACTTTAGTTAAAAAACCCTGTGTCACAGTTTAGTAAAAGGCCTTGTGTCAAGGTTTAGTGAAAGGCCTTGTGTCACAGTTTAGTAAAAGGCCTTGTGGTACAGTGCAATACACATTTCCTTTAAAGGGAAACAGCTGACACCAAGAGCCCCACACCGATGTGTGGAGCTGGTCCCAATTATCATTCTGTGTGCAAAAATTATTTTTTTACTGTAGTATAGTGGATCATATCTGGGTGATCCTACTGACTCCCACCCCAACATTTGCTGTAACCAGAAATCCCAGAATTCCCTGCAGCTGACATAACAGCTGGGCTGCAGCTGTGGAAGATTTAACAGCTTGAAGTACATTGGAGTTGTTATAAGCTCTGATCTTTTGTTTGCTGGTCCCACTGTCCTCCTGGGGCTATATACAGTCACAGAAGACCATATTCAACCCCAGGAGTACAGCAGGACCAGCAAATATGTGACTGGAGCTTATAAATGCTCTAACATTCACTGCAGGCTGTTGACTCTTCCACGGCTGTAGCCCAGCTCTGACATCAGCCACAGGGATTCTGGGAGTTCTGGTTACAGCAGATGTCAGCTTGGGAGTCAGCAGAATCAGTCAGATATGATCTACTGTGCTGTAGTAAACCGTAAGTAAAAATGTTTTTTTTGCACACAGCATAAATTGGGACCAGCCCCACACGTGGGAGTGGTGCTCTTACTGCTGACTGTTCCCCTGTAATACACCATGAACTACAGAACAGAACAGCTCCCACTTGCAGTTGAACAGAAGTAGGAAGGGTTGTAAGAAATGAATACATTTCTAATGAAATTTCTAGCAGAGCGAATTTCTAGCGGGAGGGAGTTCCAGATATCAGGAAACTTATATGGGAAGGGAGAGCGAACTGCCGAAGTACGCCGGGGTGGGAGGGCGAGGGTTCTGTGGCTGGAGGTATGGAAGATGTAGCAGGATGGGAGAGGGGTTGATAAGAGGGAGGACAAATAGGACAACAGAGAACCGAGCCAGAACTTCTCAACTAATTAGTGATATGTGACATATGCCTGGCATGGAGACAGGGAAAGGAGGGTGAGGAATAAAGGTCACAGTGATGAGTACATGGGGGGGGGGGGCAGCTGAGAATGTAGCAGCAAACGGAATTGAAGAGCGTGTCCAATCTGGATAGGGTGGTTTTAGGGGCGGAGCTGTAGACTACGTCCCCAAAATCAAGGACAGGGAGAATCAACTTTTGAACGATTGCACTCCTGGCTTGCTGTGGGAGGCAGCTGCGGTGTCTGTACAGATAACTGAGTCTAGGGAATAATTTATTGTGGACGGTGTCAATGTGTACCCCAAAGTCAAGATTCTTGTCTAGCCATAATCCAAGGTACTTAAATGTGGCTACATTGTCCAGCATTGAGCCAGAGAGGGTGTGGAATCCAGCCTGGCCATTTTTTATCTGGAGCTGAAGGTCATAGATACTGTTTTTTTTGACAGTCGTGGAGAGTTTGTTAGCATTAAACCAGTGTTGGAGATTGTTAAAATCCAGCTGAAGGATGGTGGCCACCTCGGAGGGGGAGTTCCTGGAGGAGAATAAGACAGTATCATCTGCGTACATGTGTAGACATGAAGATGTGCAGGCATTAGGGAGGTCATTCAGGAGTATAGAAAATAATATCGGACCAAGTACTGAGCCTTGGGGGCACTGGTGTTGATTGGGAGAGGAGAGGGAGCTGCCTACTCAGACAGACTGAAGTTCTGCAAGGTAGGACCGGAACCAGCTGGTGGCTGAATCAGAGAGGCAGGCCGCAGACAGCTTTGCTGAGGAGAAGGGCGTGGAAGACAGTGTCGAAGGCTTTGGCCAAGTCGACAAAGATGGCAGAGGTGATGCATCCCTGATCCATGCCTGAGAGAATGGAGTCAGTGAGTCACAGGAGGGAGGTAGTGGTGGAGTGGTTTTTTCGAAACCCAGACTGGAAAGGGGTGAAAAAGGAGGATGAGTCGAGGAAGGAGGAGAGTTGTTCCAGGGCCAGATGCTCCTGAAGTTTAGCCAGAGTGGGGAGTAGGGAGATAGGGTGGAAGTTGCAAGGGTTGGAGGTGTCCCCTCCTTTAGGGAGGGGGATCACATCAGGCACTGTGGAGTGAAAAAAAGAAAGGTTCAGAAAATTAGTCAAAGGAGAAGCTATAGAGTATGCAGAAAGGTGGAGTAACCTGGGGTCAAGGCCATCAGGGCTTTTTCCCTTGAATGGGTTCAGAGCAAGTAATATGCGTAGGGTGTCATCCGGGAGTACAGGCTTGAAAGAGAAGCGTGGTGTTGACTTGGATGGGGAAGGGGGGGCATGGGGGGGAACTGTAGAGTCTCTGGAAGCAATGCAGATAAGAGATGCAAGAAGGGAGGACGCTCAAGTAGTGAAGTAATTGTTGAATTCAGTGGACACTGAGGGATGGTCTTCAACTGTGTGGGTGCCATTTGTTAGGACAGGAGAAAGGGAGTGGGTGGGGGAGGAACAGGGCATGGATAACCTTCCAGAATTTGGAGGGATTATTGATGTTTTCCTGGGAGGAGGTTTGGAAGTACTCCGCCTTAGCGAGGCGGATGGCCTTCGTGCATGTGTTGTGGAGCGAGCGATAGCGCTGTGGGTCGAGGAGGGGTGCCAGATGTTTTATACGCAGTCCATGCCTGGTCTCTTGCACGTTGGCACACTGTCAGCAGTGACCAAGGGAAGGTTGTTCCCTCAGACCGTTGCCTTTCTAAATGGTGCACGATGGTCCCAGATGTTCAGGAAAGACGAGGGTCTGCGGGAACCACCTTGTGCAGGGCAAGAAAAAGAAAAATACTTTGCTCATCTCTGCAGGAAAATGCCTGCTAAATCAGAGGAACAAGATGTTTATTTTCCCTGGACTTAAAAATTGAACACTGTCATGCTTTAGCCATGTCTACTCAATGTATTGTCATGTAAAACTCTCTTTGTAATTAACCAATCTGTATTTGAGTCATGTAGCTGCATCATGTCTATGCTGCTCTCCATATTGTATTTTGTAAAACATTGTATCTTTGTGTCTCTGAATATATTGTATTTCTACATTGACACCTGTATAAACTGACCCTGGGTCACCCCTGAAAAAGGGCATTGTCTGAGTAGGTGTACCCGGTAAACAAAATACAATATATAAAATAAAATAAATTCATTAATGTAAGGCACACTACTTACAATTAGTCCACACCCTAATAATGTTTTGCAAATTAATGCAGGTATAGAAACCGAACCCAAAAGTCGGAAATGGAAATCAGTGCCAAAGAGATCATCCAACAATGAGCCACAGCCAGGTAAGCCCCATGGAAATCAGCTGTTGATATAGCGCAGGCCTATGTTAGCTGACAGCCACCTGCATCTTTGTTTTTTCTGCCTTCAGGATTTTCATTACCCTGTTCTTCTGATTACTAAAATCGTAGCATTACCTGTGCTTTCTCTGGTCATCACAAAAGCGTGATTCTGAAAAACAAAAGGTAAACTTGAGGACTCACACAACAGCAAACTTTAGCATCATTATGCTACTATTCCAAGTAACCAAATTTAGGAAACCAGAAGACTGACTTTGCTTGGCAACAGCAGCAGCCAGAGTGCTGCAATAGCATACCACCTAGCTCGGGGAGGAAAAGCTACCTTTCTACTTCCATAAAGGCTTTCAGCGTGAGACAAGGATAATTTTGGACACTAGTGTCCTTGCCCCCTCCACTTGATCACTTCAGAGACAGAGCAAGCCGCAGCGCAGTACTTGCAGGTGGTGGGAGGGACAAGTAATGGGGATGAGAGGCCAACGACTAGCAGTATGGTAGCTCGTGGTACTCCCAGGCTTCGATCCTGGCTAAGTGCCATCAGATGCAGACACTAAATGGGGGACTGTCTCCTTAACACCCACGGGGGGGGGGGAGAAGCTGTAGAGGACACTGTTAAGTTGTGTGGAGGAATGGGAGATCACTAGATAATCCTTTTGATGTACTTTAAAGTATTGCGATATGTATGATCAGCATGTCGCTTGACTGCACAGCATAAAGAGAGACTAACCTACAGGTATGGGTGCATTTTGCATTTTGAAATCTTAAGGGTTATTACCATTATATTAGCACTGTGACACACTCCAGGGTGTGCAGTTACCAGTATGTTGTAGCAACCACATTTCCGAGGTGGTCGAAGGCACTTGGCTATACCTCACGCCTCACAATCCACCTGGACCATGTGGTCATTACAGCATTCTCACGTAATCATGGAAATGAGGTATGAAACCTAACAGATCCCACCTCAGTTTCTATTACAGAGCATGCTTCCACCATCCCCACTGTAAAAGGACTTTTGTGGCTATAGCCAGTCCTACTGGAGTTGATTCCTCAACCACCATGCATGTGTCTATCATACAACTACAGTTGCCTTTTGCAAATTTAAGTGCAGCTGGGAAGCCAACATTTTTAACAACTTCTACCTCAAGAGAACATCTTTTTTGTTTGTTTGGGTTTTTTACCAATCTGTGATATTTTCATTTTTTTTTCCTTTGGAGCCACAGTTGCAGAGCAGAACCCTCCTGAATAGAGGCAGAACTAACGCCTGGTTCCGCATAGGATGGCTTCCACCCCCTAAGGCAACCAGGAGGCAAACTTTATGGGGGACTACAGGAGCCCCACCTAGAAAGGCGGTAGCATCCATAAGACTGCTCCTTCAGCTCCTGCCAGTTCTGAATGGGACCGCAGAACTCAGGCATGAACCCATGATCCTCCAAATGGAAAGCACGTGCCTTAATCACTAGACCATTAGGGCGGCACAGAAGAAAGTCTTAGTGTAGAACTAGACCAATAGACCTAACAGTTTTGTATTAACCCTGGCCCAGAAATCAGAGGCACAACAACCTATTTAAAATGAGTCAAAGAACTGTATTACTGCTGAATGTTCTTAACATTGAAATGGAAACAGAAACTGATGGCAGATAAGAGCTACTGGGCCCACCCAGTCTGACTGTTGTTATTATCTTCATTTTTGCTGCAGACCCTACTTGATGTACGGTGTTGTCTCTTCCCCACTCCCTTCCCCCAATGATTCCCTTGTACCTATCCCAGGTATTTTTGAACCCCCACCACTGTTTTCACCCCCAATACCTCCACTGAAAGGCTGTTCTAGGAATCCATTACCCTTTCTATGAAGAAGTACTTCCTCACATCTCTCCTGAATCTAACCCCTCCAGCTTCACAGCATGTCCCCTTCTTCTAGAGCACTTTTTTCTCTGAAAAATACCCCCACCTGTACCTGATTAACCCCAATGAGGCATTTAAAGGTCTCTATCATATGCCCCCTCCCTTCTCTCCTCCAGGGTGTACATATTGAGCTCCTTTAGCCTCTCCTCATAGGGCTTTTGATGCAGACCCTGTACCATCTTGGTAGCCCTCTTCTAGACTGTCTCCACTCTGTCTGTGTCTTTCCTGAGATGTAGTCTTCAGAATTGGATACAGTACTCAAGGTGGGGGCTATTCTTGCACTTGTTATGAGCAGTAAATATGATTTTGCAGTTGTACTGCTGGGCCCATGTCATCTCTTGCCCCAAGACGTGAATGAAAATTGGACTAATAGTCTCAGTCCATTTCCCCTGTTATTTTTTTTTTTACACAATTTTATTTCATGACCACGAGACATTACAGGCTTCAATACAACATCTGTTTGAATTACACAGGCAAAAAATGAAGATGAAAAGGTTTAGTACTTTACAATTCAGTTACTGGTGCTCTGTCTCTTCAAACTTTAGTAACCTGCATTACTGTGCATGTATGAATTCTTCCATTGGGTTAACTTACCCAGACAATCTATCATATTTATCAAGAACAAATAAGTTTAACTGCACCAGTAATGGCTCAACTCCTGCGATACTTTCTTAGGTATAAATTCCTATGTTGTGTTGTGTCATTTATCATTAGGGAGAACTGCATAGCCTTAATCCAGCTCTTGCCCCCCTCCTGGTTCCGGGTTGCCTAACTGCGCATCCATTCCTCTAGGGCCCCATCTAGCCTATAGTTTGGTATGCTTTTCCGTGGTGTGCCTTAGCTGTGCTGTAATTTGTTCCATTCTCTTAATGTCCTTGACCTTTTTTATCCAGGTGTCAAGAGAAGGGGTTGTAAGTTGTAACCATTTCTCCAGTTTATTTAAAAAAAATCTAATAACAAATGGAGTGTGAGTCTGCCCTCTCTTAGCTGTTTATATTCAAATAAATTTTATCTTTGTATTCGATAATTAAATATGAAGCAGTAGACCCTAGGACCACTGTCTGTATTTCTAGAATGAATTAGGCCTTCAGCAGAACTTTTATTTTTTCATTATTTTATCATAAATAAATACCTTTTTTTGAAAATATTTCGGATTTTTGCATGCCTCAGGGCTTAGGACACATTGAATTTGTCGATTCTGTCAGATAAGGGATCATTATATTTCTTTTATTCTTCATTGTAATGGCTTGTTTCAGACACAACAAAGATGTTTGCCCTCCTACCATATTCCTGCAATCCTTTTCATGCTGTTGTTAAAGTAAATGATGTCCACTCGCTGAGTTACAAATTATTTTCATCCTGCACTTGGGCAAGGGAAATTGGTGCCGAATATGTGAATTGCACTTTAAGGTACAACATGTTTTTATTTTTTGTGTCTCAGTGCCTGTTATGGGCACAGTCCCACATAGCCCTGACATCAGTTCTGGAGGGATCCAGCTTGCCTTCTCCGCCTTACCTCAGCAGATTATTAACCTACCTGTGTCCGTCACAAAGCAGAAGACTATGCTTGGTATGTTTTTTTTTTCTAATTTTAGTCTTTGGTAACCGGGTAAGGCCCACTAGGCATAAGTACCTGTTTTCAGAGGCGACCTGGGAGCACTGGGCGGTTAAGTGACTTGCTCAGAGTCACACAATATGCAGGTGGAGGTTGTGAGAATCAAACTCAGGTCTGGTCTGCTGGATGTATCAAGCTCGTTCACACCTCGTTCCTCTAACCTCTAGGCTATACTGCCAACTTGATACACAA
Source organism: Neoceratodus forsteri (assembly GCA_016271365.2). Lineage (NCBI taxonomy): Eukaryota > Metazoa > Chordata > Ceratodontiformes > Ceratodontidae > Neoceratodus > Neoceratodus forsteri. The sequence goes on along the minus strand of JADMNL010000025.1, from coordinate 167,815,559 downwards.
TATTTCAGAAGTACTGTGTATCCCTCTTACATTTAGGGCTCATTCTGTTAATCTCACTATAAGGAGAGGAAAGTAATTTGTTTTAATATAGTGCCTTTCATACACACTGTGTCCCAACGTGCTTTACAATTCATGGAATGTTGGCAGCAGTCATTAGGTACACAAAGATAGGTTAAGGATAGGTCAGGGTTAGGTACTGAGGGAAAGAGAATTAAGCACAGAGAGAATAAGTGACTTGCTTGCTCAGGGTCACACTTAAAAGAGTAGTACACCCAGAATTTGTAAAAACCTGAGTTGGGCAGAGTGTTTTGATTTGTGTGTGAAATCCTAGTGTGTCCTTCCCTCTGCTATTAGGAGTTTTTCCTAAATTAGCCTGCTAGCTTTATGGTAGTTTTACGACACCTTGGGATCTCCATCTCAGCAAGATTTATTGCTTTTCGTTCCTACAATGTATCCTGTCTCATGTGACAGTGAGGTAGCCAAGACCATAGATTCAGTAGCAAGCACTGCATCAGAATCGGTTCACAACAGCAGAGATGGCTGTATTTTAAAAAAACTATGCAGAGTTTAGCTTGGTGACTACCCTCATTGTAAAGGTGTTTGTTGTGAACAGTTATGACACTAGTTGTGTATGCGTAACTTGTATGGTTTGCAAGATATTTAAATTTGTTTGGCATATCTACTAGAGTGTTCACTCAGAGAGAAAAAAATGGTTGGCTGTTTGCAAGTGCATCTGCACACATGCCAAACAAATCTAAATATTTTGAAAACTATACAAGCTACACAAAAACAACAAGCAGCAAAGTTGTTCAGGACACAAATATTTTTACATTGAGGGTAGTCACTAAGCTGAACTCCTTACAGTTTTTAAAATATTTGCCATCCGAAGTGAGAAATGTGGTAAAAAAATATGGACATTGGGTTAATTAGATGGCTATATTTTAAAAACTATACAGAGTTCATCTTAGTGACTATCCTCATTGTAAAGGTCTTTTTGTTGTGAACAGCTTTGCTGCTTGTTGTTTTTGTGTAGCTTGTATAGTTTTCAAACTATTTAGATTTGTTTGGCATGTGTACATTTATGCTTGCAGACAGCAGATGCCTTTTTTCTCTCTCTCTCTCTGCGTGAACACTGTAGTAGGAATGCCAAACAAATGTAAATATCTTGAAAACCATAAAAGTTACACATACACAACCAGTGTCACAATTGTTCACAAAAGAAAGATCTTTACAGTGAGGGTAGTTACCAAGCTGAACTCAGCATAGTTCTTAAAATATAGCCATATTTACTGTTGTGAACTGATTTTAAAGCAGTGCTTACTACTGAATCTGTGGTCCTGGCTACATCACTGTCACATGACAGGATGCATTGTAGGAACAAGAAAAGCAATAAACTTTACTTAGATGGAGCTCCCAAGGGATCGTAAAACTACCATAAAGCTAGCAGGCTAATTTAGGAAAAACTCTGAGTAGCAGACAGAGGGAAGGACATGCTAGGGATACACAAACAAATCAAAACACTCTGCACAACATATGTTTTTACAAATTCTGGGCGTACTACTCCTTTAAGTAAGTGGTGGCTGTGGATTCAAACCTTGTCTCTAGTGACTCCAGATCCACAGTTCTGTGATATAACTATGCTGTGTGATACCCCAGCTTTAAAATGTTTCCGTAGGGTCCCAAGTGTCTGAGGTATCCATCAAAATTAAAGTTGCACTGTGTGTCAGCTCCTATAGGGAGTCGATTGGTGTGCTGACCTCCCCTACTAGCTGGGACATATTGTTTTATTTATTTATTTAGTTATTACGTTATCCCAGCACAACACACACGTTGGAATGCATTATTGCTATTATACAATGGCTTGCTTTTAAATAAAGGAAAAAAGACAGAAAACAGTTTTTTTTTTGTCATTTTTCTTATCATTTTTTGTGTGTGGAAGGATATGTTCTGAAAAAAAAATCCACAGTTTCTATTTTGGCCACTAGATGGTGCTGCCAGTGTAACATGCCTGTTGCTTCCCCCCTTACAGCTTTTTTATTTCTGACCACGTATAAATCTCAGTGTGTCCCTGTGTTATACAGTGGCATAGAACACATGCTGACCCCGTTTCTCTTTTTTGTGGACGTAGCCATGTTTGGAAGTTAAGGACCGCAGGGACTGAGCTGATCGGTGAATGAATTTAAATTACCATAGTACTGTAGTGAGCCAAACAGTGTGGCCACCAAGCCAATCGCAGAATGAAGCTGTTGCAGTGCTGTTGTGGTAGGGCTTTTAAATATTTTTTTTACAATTACGGTCAGGGAACACAGAGATGCCTGGGTGAGCAAGTGGGTTTTCACACAGCCATTTTCACCCTTTTCCTCATGAACCGAGCAAAGCAAGTGAACCGCAAGACCGGTAGTTATGGTCTCTGTGGTTCAGTAAAGCAGCTGGGTTTAGGGAAGAAATGGTGAGGAGAAAATTTCTTGTTTGCGCTTTGTGTATTGGGAATTTTCTGGGAGGGAGTTTTTAAAAGAGGAAGGGTGACTGTAGGGGCAGACGAGGTAGTGAGAGTGATCATGGTCTCAGCAAGGAGGGTAGTTGGGCAGCGAATCGCATTGTGGAGTGATTTTTTGGTTTTTTTGTTTTTTTTTAAACATTTGATGTGGTCGTTTCTGTGCTGGGACTAGAGCCGTGATGATGTGCTGGGATAACATCACGGCTGCAGTCTCCAACTGGCCAGTCAAAGTCCAGGATTATTTCATGCCATTGTATAATTTAATAATGCTACATATGTGAGGGCCAAAGTTGTAGTTCTCTAAAATAAAATGTAGATAAAATCATCCTATGTGGTCAAAGGCCTTGTCCACATCATTGATAGAAGTATAAAGAAACATAGAAATATAGAAGTTGCCGGCAGATAAGGACCGCAAGGCCCATCCAGTCTACCCATTTCTTTTTCTACTTTATGAATGTGCCTTCAGCATTTGCTCTTTCAAAGGTCTATTCATACTTATCTGTATTGCTCCCTTATGCCTATCCCATGCCTGTTTGAAGCCCTGCACTGTATTCATATCCACCACTTCCTGAGGTAGGCTATTCCATGCATCCACCACCCTTTATGTGAAAAAGAACTTCCTCACATTACCCCTTAATCTGCCTACCTCTACTCTCATGCTGTGTCCTCTTGTCCTGCTATTTTTCTTATATTGAAACATGTTAGACTCTTTCACCTTGTTAATGCCCTTAAGGTGTTTGAATGTTTAAATCATATCACCTCTCTTCCTCCTTTGCTCCAGGGTATACATATTGAGTTCCATTAATCTGACCTCATATGTATGTATAAGTATGTTTACCGATGCAATCCCTGCACCATTTTGGTTGCCCTTCTCTGGACTGCCTCAGTTTGGTTAATGTCCTTGTGAAGGTGTGGCCTCCAGTACTCCAGATGGGGCCTAACCAGTGTCTTGTAAAGAGGGATTATTACCTCCATCTTACGACTTGTCATATCCCTACTAATACACCTCAATATCCCCCTAGCCTTACCTAGTGCTTTATGGTCTGCTTGGATGATTTCAGGTCATATGTGGTGATGTTGCCCAAGTCTCTTTCTTCCCTTGTGACTGCCAGCAACTCCCCTTCCAACCTCTAGATAGCTTCAGGGTTTCTCTTCCCTACGTGCATGATCTTGCACTTCTTTGCATTAAACCCCAGTTGCCACTCTTCCGACCATTTTACCATTTTATCCAGATCTCTTCTCATTCTGCCCACCCCATCTGGATCATCTACTCTGTTGCAGATCGTGGTGTCATCTGCAAACAGACAAACCTTAACCTCCAGTCCGTCTGCAATGTCACTGATGATATTGAAGAGGACTGGCCCCAGGACTGATCCCTGAGGTACCCCACTTGTGACTTTCATCTCTTCTGACTGTATACCGTTTACCACCACTCTGTTTTCTGCCTGTCAACCAGTTTGCGACCCAGTTGACCAACTTCTGACCCACCCAAGCCTACCCAGCTCGTAATCAATCTTCTATGTGAAACAGTATCAAAAGCTTTGCTGAAGTCAAGGTAGGCAACATCAACTGCTCCCCCTTAGTCCACCACTCTGGTTACCCAGTCAAAGAAATCTATGAGATTAGTTTGACAGGACCTTCGTGTTGTAAACCCATGCTGTCTTGGATCCTGTGCTCCTATGGATTCCAGGTGTTGCACTATCCTTTCCTTAAGGAGTGCCTCCATAATCTTGCCCACTACTGAGGTAAGACTGATTGGTCTGTATTTCCCTACCTCCTTCCTGCTACAACTCTTGTGGATCGGGATCACATGAGCCCTTCTTCAGTCTTTTGGGACCTCTCCTGTGCTCAGCGACTCACTAAACAGTTCTGATAATGGCTCTGCTAGTTCCCTCCTTAGCTCCCTGAGTACCCTGGGATGTATGCCATCAGGTCCCATTGCCTTGTCCACCCTGAGCTTATCAAGCTCTTGTAGGACCCTTTTTTTTGTGAAGGGACTAGTGTACACCTCCCTCCCCCCTGTGTCTGTGATGCTGAGCTGTGGGCCCTGCCCTGCCTTCTCCTCAGTAAATACTGAGTAGAAGTATCTATTTAGGATAGATGCATTTACATGGTCCTCCTCCTCACACACACACCCTTATCCCCTTTGATCTTAGCGATACCCCCTCTGGACTTTCTCCTTTCACTAATGTATCTATAGAAAGTGTTGTCACCTTCTTTTACTGTTCATGCTAGTGTCTCCTCGGTTTGGGACTTTGCCTGCCTTACTGTCTTCCCTGCTTCCCTTAAGGAAGTTTGGTATGCCTCCCTATCTTCATCTTGCTGTTTTCCCTTATATTTCCTGAAGGCCAGCCTTTTGGCTCTGACCTTTTCTGCTACTGTTTTCGAGAATCAAAGTGGTGTCCTTCTTTTACACTTCCTTTTCTCTCTAACACAATGGGATGTTGCTTCAAGTATTGCATCCTTAATACTTGCCCACTTTGCCTGTACCCCCTCACCTGTATTTCTTCTTGCCAGGGCTAGCTTAACTCTGTTGGCCATCTTATCAAAGTCAGCTGCTCTGAAGTCCCATATTTTTGCCTTGGAATGGGATGATTTTGTTCTAGTGGCCAAATTGAACCATAGCATGTGATGGTCACTGGCACCCAGGTGACCTTCTACCTGGAGATCTGTGATCCTTTCTCTGTTAGTCAGTACTAGATCTAGGATAGCCCTGTCTTTCGTGGGTTGTTGTACTAGTTGTCTGAGGCCCTCCCCCTGCAGGGAATCCACTATGTGTCTAGTTCTGGCAGATGTTCCTGTTGGTATTGACCAATCTATATCCGGCATGTTGAAGTCTCCCATTATCAGAACCTCCCCCTTAGCTGTCATGTTTTGTATATCTTTTATCAGTAATGTGTCTCTGTCCTCCCCCTGGTCTGGAGGCCTGTAGACAACCCCATTTCATATGGATGTCCCATTTCCTGTTTCCAGGGTGACCCACAGTTCTTCTGGCTCCTTATGTGTATTCTGAATTTCAGTAGCTTTGATATTTTCATTGACATAAAGGGCCACTCCGCCCCTCCTTTTTGCACTTTGGTCTCTTCTGAACAGTACATAGCCAGGTACTGAAGTCTCCCAAGTGTGGTTACTGGTGAACCATGTCTCGCTAATGGCTACTATGTCCAGTTTAGCCTCTGTCATTATTGCCTGCAGGTCTGGGATCTTGTTTCCCAGACTGCAAGCATTTGTGTACATGATTTTCCACTGGCCAGATTTTGGTATGTTGGTTGTTGGACGAGGTCTGGCATTTCCCCTGTGCGTCGATCACTAGCTGGGGGAAGGGGTGTTCTTCCCATTTGATGTATTGGGTGCTGCACCCCTTTCCCCATTTGCTAGTTTAAATATTCTGCAAAGACATCAAACGTCTGCCCCAATGCACTGACTCACTCCTTAATCAGATGCTGTCCATCAAATTTAAAGAACTTTAGCTCCCAAAACTGCTGCCAGTTACCTACAAATTTGTGTCCTTTTTCCTGGCACCAGCCCTTGAGCCACAAGTTTAGCTCCCCTATCTCCCCTTCTCTGACCTTCTGTCCATCTGCCCCCATCTCTCAGACTGGCAGGATCTCAGAGGAGGAGATGCCAGGATGAAATGGATGATAGTTTGTCACCCAACCCGGTCAGGTGTTCCTTGGTCTCCACAACTTACCAGCTGACAAGATCATTAGTCCCTATGTGTACCATGACATCAATGTTTTCTCTTGCTTCCTGTACAATTTTAGCAATGTGGTCAGTGTCTCTCCATGTTGATGTACCTGGGAGACATCTGACCATTACCCTTGGCTGGAGATAGGTATCAACTCCCCAGAGTCTCCTATAATCAGAATTGGTTTGGATTTCCTTCCTGCTCTGCAGTGTCCTCTGCCCCTTTGTTTGATTTCGGAGATAGAGGCAGATACCTGTTTGTAGTTTTTATATGGTTTGTGGAAGTGAAGTATTGGAGAGCACCGAGTGATGGGGCACCCGATTTACCCTTCCTAACCACCTGCCAACCTCCCAGATCAACTACCCTCTGCCGTCGAGGTGCTACTGTTGGATGTTGGGGAAATGGCAGGTGGTTCTTATGATATACTTCCTCCTGAATATGCGATTTGAGGCACGCAGTCTCTGCCCATGCTGCCTGTAGCTGAGCCCTTATATCTCCAATGGCCCAGCGTGTAGGACAGTGTCCTAAATCCTGTAAAACTACCCTTTTGAAACATGTACCACAGTACCTGCAGTTAATAATATCCATTCCAGAAACGTTGCTAGGTTTATAACCTGGTCAAAGCAATTAGAAGGAGGAAAATAAAAGCAAAAGTTTGATTTTGTGTTTTGTTTGTTTGATTTTGTTTAACAAGTTAAATTACTTGTGCCCCTGTAAATGAGGTCACTGTGTGGATACCCCTCTGAACTGCCCCGTCCTGCTTTGCTACAGGAAATGTCACGACTGTGCTACCCTGTAAAAGGAGTGTAGTGTGGGGTGTTTGGGATGGGGGTGGGTGGCTGAGCCCTTCCCCTGCTGAAAAAGAAGAACCATGGATGAAAGAAACAATGAGGTAAGAGCGGAAACAATCAGCCAGCAACAAATGCAGTTGCCCTGAAAGCTTATCCTAATGATGAATAAAACTGTAAAACCTGTAAAGCACCACCTGTAACAATTTCACTGAAGATATACCCTGTAAGAAACACTTTGCTACAGAGAAAAATAAAGCAGTAATAGAACTAGCTTTTGCACTGTATAGACCTCTGTATTGCTTTTGTTTACTGTAACTGTTATCTGGGCACTGGATGGCTCGGGATTCTATGTTGTTTGTTCTGACACCTGCAAACATATGAATACTGTTTGCTATTCGCGGTTTGATATGTAACAAAAAACTTCTGTAACCTCCAGTCTATCATATTGCATTTGTGTTGCTGTCTATGTGTTGAATCCACTGGAACTGACGTGGAGCCTTTGGAAACGAGTCCTTGACTCAAAGGGTAGTAATTATGATATGTATAATAAAGTTATACCTTCCAAAAGACAATTTGAAAGCACACACCGTTAGGCACACCCTGTAACAATGCAGCAGAAGGTATACCCAACAACAACAATATTAATCAGAGAAAAATAAAGCAATAAAATGTTAGCAACAAATAGTAACAATCCCTGTGAATACAAAAGAAAATAACAACACACAGTAAATCTGCCTAGCCAAAAGAAACCTTAATCCTTTTTCTTGCTCTGGTAAGGTTCTTTGCTCTGTCCTTACAAGCAACCTGGAAGAAAAGAGCTCAGGTGAAGCTAGGTGCCATTGCCAGCAAACCTAGTCGTCCACCTCCTGGTGTATTTAATTTAGAAGCTATCTGGATAATATGTAGAACTCTTCTAAGGTGATCTGTGCTACGGCGACTTTGTGTAAAACCTACCTGACCCGGGTGAATCATTTTTTTAATGACTAGATTATATCTATTGGTGATTTTTTTTTTTTGACTTAGTATTTATCCATCTTACTGCCCCCTCTCACCACTCATTCAGACTTCCTCTGCTGCACTGTCGTTCTTCTCACCGGAGTCTGCTCCTAGAGTACCTGGTCCCACATGGTCCCTTGATGGCCGGATTACACCCGGTGTGGGGTGGAGAGACCCTCCATAACTCCCCAGCCATTGATCGTGACCTTGTATGATGGAGTCTGCCCCAGCGATCCGAGGATGTGCAGTGAGAAGTCGTCACCTAGGCAAGATGGGGGTATTTTTCCTGTATTCTTCCCTGATGTCGGTGTGCAGTGAGGGCCAGCGAGCAGGGAGGTGCAGTGAGACGCACCACCTGCACCGCCCCTCTGCCAATGTCTGCCCCGTTCCCATGCTGCTACCTCCCTCTACCGTACCTACCACCCGAGCCCCACCAGGTGGCGGTATTGCAGCGGGAGCTTGCAGGTTGTCTCCCCCCCCCCCCAGAGAAGGAGAGCGGCTGTCGGGTGCTCCATCCTTCTCTTCCTGGCCGACCCCCAGCAGTCTGTGCTCGTTCCCAAACACAGGTCATCGGCATGGTGTGAGGTAAGGCGTCCGGTGCCTCGACACCACCGGGACGGCTATCTATTGGTGATTTTTAGCTAATAGTTTGCAGTCAACATTGATTAATGAGACGGGACAATAATTTTCGCAAAGGGTTTTATCTCTGTCATTCTTGGGAATAACTGAGATAGAAGCATTTTTCATGGAATCAGGAAGAGAGCCAGACTGCTGAGCAAATAAAAATGTTTTTAGTAATTTTGGAGCGATATCAGGAATTGTGGCCTTATAAAATCCCACAATGAAACCATCAGTACCAGGTGCTTTTTCCAGTGGGCATAGACTGGGATTTTTCAAAGTTTGTTATACTCTTCGCCAAGTTTTGGTAAAGCAACCCCATTAAAGAACTGTTGTAAGACATTTGCTGAGAAGAATTTTTCTGACTGGTATAAAGTGTCACAAACGCACTCAGCAGGTCAGGCCCTCTGCTCCCACAGTGCCAACCTCCGAGCGCAATGCTGTGAACAGGTAACAGACAGGGTAACTCTCCTGTCTGCTTTTGGGTCCAAATCACCTTTAGTCTCAAGTTCTGGGGGGATTCAAACTGTGAACTTTACGCTAGCATACCTAAATGTACAGGCTCAGATACGTACCGTCTTCGGGGATTGCGGTACAATCTTTCGCCAGGGGCACCAAGCCAGGCTTCCAAAATGAACCCTTAAAACTCTCTAGGAAACCTTAGGTATATTCGTACCTTTTCCCAGTTTGGTAACACCATCAAGCCCTTGAACAATTGTCAGACTTAACCATCTATATGTCACATACAAAACAGAACTGGTAGACACCCAGGCAGTCTCTTAAGAATAGGTTTACTAAAAATAGATAAAAACAGTAAGACAAAACACAGAACAAATATCAAAGAGCATCACAATCACATAAAAGAAAAACAAAGGAAAACCACAGAACAAACTCCTACCAAAATACATTCAGATATTTTCTGTCTAATGTATTACCTCTGTAAGTGCGGTTAAAGTAAAGATCATGTTTTTTAAGTGGCCAAAAAATATATGACCTTCATCTGAGACACAAGTACCTGTTTAAACTGTGTCTCCACACCCCTTCTGTGTGTCATCTAGCTCCTCCTTTTAGAATATAAAATTATAAAAAATGATTTCCTGTCAGAAGATATTTTAAATAATGTGACTTCAGAGAGAAAAATGCATTTCCTAAATTATGACAGTCTTTAATCAATCCTTTCCTTTGAACTGGTGTCTGGTTTCTGTTTTCCCAATGAACATCAAAGGTTTTTACAACTTTGCAGTCTGTCACCCAGGTTCGATATATAACCAACAGGAATCAGCTAAGTGATGTCTTGTCCTGTAATAAACTATATATTTAGCTTCCCAACTTCAAAGCAGCAACAGGTAATAAAAAAGGCCATAAAATGCAATTTCTCAAGAAAGTTAATTACATTACAGAGATGTTCTGGTCAGTTATATATCTTGTAGCTTCACTGAAACTTTGGGGGGTGGCACCCATGGAAGCACAGGATGCCTTATGTAACACAATCACATACTATATTTTTAATTTACAAATATCATACAATAATCATAACTGGCCAAGCGTCACATAAAGTACTATGAAAATCTTTAAAGGCAGGTGCAATTTGACTAAAAGTTAAAAGTGGGGTACTAGAGGAATTTATGATTGGGGCCACTTTTGTTAATTCATTTGGTTTTTTAATTTATGGGCAAGTAATTTGCCCTGTCTCTCTCCTGATTCCCAGCATATGTGTTTGAGTCGGTACAGCACATATTCAGCTTTTAGGCTGTAAATTGTATTTATTTCAAATTTCAGCCGAACTGTTTCACTATGCAGAGAGAGGTTCTTACATTTAGAAGTGATAAACTGTTTTTCCTTTTCTTTAAGAGAGCTGTCTAGGTTAGCCAGGGTCTGTAGTTTTTTCCTTTTTGAAGCTACAAAAGTAAATGATTCTCTCTCTTAAGAAAGCTTTGAAGGTATTCCAAAGGGTGTTAGGGTTGACAGCAAGTATTGCCATTAAAATCAAAACTGTCCTTAATTTCTTTTCCGAGCCATTTTGAAAAATCAGGGTCTTTTAGTAGGCTACCATTAAATTTCCATAGCCTATCCTCCTGATGTGCATCACCAATCAGTAGCCCTGTAGTCACAGGTGCATGTCAGATAGGACTATGTTACCAATATTACTAAAAGCCAAAATATGTAGTAAAGAATTGGATACCAAAATATTGTACAGTCTACTGTAGTTAGAGCTGAAAAACCTAAAGCTAATGGCCAGATAGGGTCATTGGCCGCTTCGTCAGGCAGCACAAACGGGCAGACTGGATGGGTCTGGCGGCCCTTATCTACCAACAGTATCTATGTATCTGTTATGTCTGGTAGCCTTAAAGGTATATAGTCTTTACCATCTGGATTTACTGTCCTCCAAGAATCATCAAGGCCAAATTCCCTACACAACTTCTTTAGACAGTTTGAAGATTTCAGATTGTTAGTTAATGTCAAGCTACTTCTGTCCAACAATTCATCCCAATGTTCCCACCCATAATAACATTAGAAATGCCTTGAGCTGCAATAAGGCTTGCCGGATTAGGAAACAAATTCTGGACAGTATACATTAGGGGCATAGATATTGACTGAAAGTATATCCTGGCCCTCTATATGTCCAGTGACTAAAACAATTTGCCCTGTTGGTCAGAAATGACATTTGTTTTGTATAATCTTTTTATTAAAAGGCTTTCAAACATGTAAAACATACAACATAACAGCAACAAACAAACATTTCTGAACAATTTCATCTACAAATGTTTATATGGGTCCAGTTCACCTCTATAATTTTTGAAGACTTATCTCAATATTAAAACACTTATTTCATGACTTTCACAGCAGTGATTGATGTGATTCAGGGTGATCAAAGGGTTAATCCCAAATGGCCACACCAGGCCCCCCACCTACCAAGCATGGGGCTGGCCCCAGGAGGAACACATGCCCACCCTCAGAAATGAAATTTTTAATAGCCATAGGAATATTCTTATGGATTAGTATGCAAACACATGTACTCTTAGTGTTAAAAGTACTACCAAACACTTCCCCCGCCCACTTCGTTTTGAGTTTTTATGCTTCGTCATGTGAAAAATGTGTTTCATGCAAAAATGCAACATCACTTTTTAGTGATTTAAGGTGAGCTTGTATTTCTGTGCATTTTACTGGGTTATGACAGTGTACCGATGTTACAGCGAAACAAATACTGCGAAGACCATTACAGTGACAAAATCAGCGGTTTGCTGTAATGGTCTTGCGGCACATCGATACAGCTTCTCCAGGTTCTGCGTCCTGCCCCCTCCCTGAAACAATGCCAACCTGGAGTTGATGATTTTAAAATCCGGGTGGGGGCAGAGCCCCCTGCATGAGGGGTTTAGAGGGCACAGCCCCCCACAAAAAAAAACATTGTTTTCCTGATGGCACAATACTGGCTGTCAGCATTGTGCCATCACTGTACAGGCGTGTAGCAAGTGTTCTTTTGCACTTTTGTGGTGGAACCGGTTATGGCACCCCTTAATATTCCAAGAGACAAATTCATATATCTTAGGGGTATTGGTTCCTACCATAATATTTCAGTGACCCACATTATAGCAATAGGATCTGGTTAAAGAATACTTTCTCTAGTTCTGTATTTCTGTATGTGAAGGTATTATTTTGTTTCAGTATGATACAATGGTATTGCCACCAGAGGTGAGTCAATCAAAGCAATATATGGATATACCAAAGAATACATCTATACTCAGTGAAAATGTAATGCTATTAAATAACACCATCCCTTATCTAAGTAGAATATAGTAAGGGGATACATGGTGGGCAGGAGTGTGATATGGAAAATATTCACTCCTTTAGAGTGACCTCCAGGAGTGATTATCCAGAGGTCACTGTGCAGGAGTGAAAATATTTTCCATATCACACGAGTACACATCATGTATCCATTTTATTCAATAGAGGCCCTGTTGTTGCAAAAGTTACCATTTGCACGAGTTTGCATGGGTGTGATAGCTGGAGTTATCACACTGTGATGATGTCATCACTGTGTGATAACTGGATGCAGTGAGAATACCTGTTTTTATCTAATGGGTTATCTGCTCACCCCTATTGTATAAAACTATATACATGAATATGTTTCCCAATAACTAAACATTCATAACTAATAAAAGGTGAGAACAACTTCAATAATATGTACATAATCAATATCAAAGGAGAGTATTTGAGTAGACTAAGCCAGTAAGAATCGAACTCCTCAAGGAGAGTGTCCATGTAGATTGAGCACTTTTGCATCAACAGAACAGACATTGAGACATCCAGGTTCCTCTAGATGTGACTGTGTATGCTAAGCAACGCTGTCTGAGAGTTATACCACAGTGAATGTTGTGTCGCTTATAGATCATATGTTAAGTCCGCATACTAAGGTAAGCATATTTGTAAAGTCAGGTAATTCAAAAGAGAGGAAGACAGGTAGAGGGAAGATTTAATAGATAAAGTTTGGAAGGAGGGAATGTAGTGTGTGTACATGGGGGAGGAGTCTTCTTTAATTAAGCTCTTCCTTGTTTGCCTCTCTGGTTGCTCATACTTTTGCTAGTTATAAAGATGGAGAGTATTGCTTTGCTATTATCTCCATAAGGAAAGCAGAATGACCTTCAGTGTTGTCCCTAGATAGCCAGTGCATCCATCGTACTCGCATAGATAGATCTGAATTAGCTAGATGAACTCCTCCTAATCCAGGGCTATTCGTATTCTGTAATGTAGCCTGAGCGCCATGTGCCAGTGGGCTACTACTCCTGTCTTGTGTACACAGTCAAGGTTGAGGGGCCTGGGCTCTGTTCAGAATGGTCTGGGAGGTTGTTTCCAAATAATTTCTCAATAAACATGGTGCCTCCACCCAGAGTAAGGTTTTGTGGGCCAGTTGGTAATTTGGGTACAACCCCTTGGGATGCTGTACCTACCAACTCCCTTCCCAAACACCCCCCACACAGAAATACACTTTACCTTGCAATTCAATACCAACCATGTAATTAGAGGAGATCTCTAATAATATGCTCACTGACACGTTTGTAGGGGGAAAAGAATAAACACAGCTTAATTTACCATAGGGGTTAGGGATAGGGAGGAAATACCTGGAACAGAGATGTACACGGGATTAGGCATTCAGTTGCCTGGTTAAAATGCAATGCAAGGATATGCCCAGTAGGCATTGAACATGAACATTAAGCAGTAAGAGCGAACAACAGTGCCAAGCCTCCCACCAGCATGCAACCTGGAATACAGATCCCCCTCCCGTCTGGTACCAGACCCCTAGTCCTACACTGAGGTACCCCAGACTGGTGCAGGCCTGTTGTTGCCGCAGGCTGGCCATCATTGGTGCACTTAACCATTGCAAATAATAACTAACTGTAGCTCAGAATTTTAACCGTGGCAAGCTATAATAATTGTTAAACAGTTTCCCCAAGTCTTTTTTCAGGGCAGCCCTGCTTACTCACAGTTTGGTGAATACTCTGGGTGACACAAACAGGCTGGAGATGGAAGTTTGCTGAGACCAGTCTTGAACTGCACCGTGCTGGCATCAGGGTTAGTTGGTGGTGCACCACAACAGCAGGAAGCAGGAAACAGCAATGCGGGTTGCAGGGGATGAACGAATGCTGATCTTCACCTGTCAAGCCTTTCCAGACTTCACCCTGGATGGCCTTTGTAAGTGGTGTTCACCTGACAGACCTCTCAACATTTTCTTCAGGGGTCACGTGATTGTTTGGGGGGGGTGACAGTTTCTTTGTTCCCCCTGGCTTCAACAGGAACTTCAGTCACCCTGCTGGCCAATAGCAGTAGCCAAAGGGTGGAAAATGCTGGGTGTTCCCCACAGGAACAGACAGCCTCTAGCTTTCTTTTGTCAGTCAGCCACCTTAACACCTCTGCTGGCAGGCAGGATACTTCTTGGTGGTGATCCTCAATAGGCAGAGGACACCAAGGCAGGGTGATTCCCCTCAGGAACAAACAGTTTCTGGTAAGCATTTCATTTAGGATCAGCTGGGATTCACTCCACAGTCACGTTTAGCTGTTAAACCTGTCAAAAACAGCAAAGCAGGCAGAATTTGTCTTGTCTTCAAGGTTGGTGAAACCTCTTTCTTGTCGGAAAAAGCACTTCTCCGTTCTAGAGACACAGTCAAGGAGCCCCTTCTTGAGGGCTCCCCTCTAACTGCCACAGAGCCCTGCTTCTTTCTCAAGGGCTTGAGAATAACTGCCTCGAGCTGTAACAGTCTTTTTTCTTTCTTTGATAAATGGCAGCCTCTGACTGGCTCATAGGTCTGTCCATTATGTTACTCGATGCCTGATTGGTCCTCATTTGAGCGCCAGTCACACTGAATACCCCACTTGCCCAGAAGCCATCTCCCAGCCCTCCAAGGCTTCTGCAGCATCCTATTGGCTGGCTGGAGGTC
This sequence comes from Neoceratodus forsteri, assembly GCA_016271365.2. NCBI lineage: Eukaryota > Metazoa > Chordata > Ceratodontiformes > Ceratodontidae > Neoceratodus > Neoceratodus forsteri. Next base: position 167,800,538 of record JADMNL010000025.1, on the reverse strand, counting down.
ACAAGGTCATGTAGACACTGAGGAAATGGAATCAGGGTATGAGGCAAATAAGGTAACAGGCCACAAACTGAGCAGTAAGGTTATGTGTTGAAGTACTGAAACAAACAGTATAACAGTAACACTTCCAGGTAATCATGTACCCCCCATTGAAACCCAGTGCTATCGCCAGACGTAGAACCATCTGGGATGAATGGGGACAGGGTTACAGACATAGACATGGATATAAATGGTTTGATAGACAGGATAAATGCAGAGTGCACATTATAGGTGATTCTATCATTAAGTACACGGATGCGTATGAAAGAACAACTGACTAGCACACATTTGCTGGGGGAAAAACTGTCAGATGTCCAAAAACTCTTACCAAATATAGTTAAACAACACAATGACAATCCATTAATGATTATACATGCTGGGACTAACGATCTGAAAACCACTAGGGAAGATCAGGTGTACCTTCCACTTACGAAAAGTGAGAAACAAGTGAGGGAACTTAAGGGTACCCTTATAATCTCAGAGATTTTACCTGTACTCAGGGCAAATTACCAAGTTAATACAAAAGTACGCAGAATCAATAACTGACTCAGAAGATGGTGTCTGCTTATGGGTTTGCATTGTATAAAATCCTGGGAGATGTTCAACAACAATAAGCCACTCTTCTGTAGAGATGGTTTGCACTTGAGCAGGAAGGGATAGGGATCTAAGAAATTAGGTCTGATGTTCTGTGAACCAATTAAGGCACATTTAAACTAGCATCTAGGAGGGACATGTTATGGAAAGCCCTGAGGGGGACAAAAGGATGACAAACCATGAGGTCAAACAGAAGCATTTGCGCTTGCGTTTGCATTATTGTTACCATTTGCATTTCCATTACTGTTTCTGTTAGCGTTTCATTTTGCGTCACCATGTGCATTACCATTTGCGTTTGCGTACACGCTTCCATTTACATTTCCTTTGGCATCATCATTGCTGTTACTGTTAGCATTTGCATTTCCTATTGCGGTAACGTGACCATGTGCGTTACCATTTGCATTTCCGTACGCGCTTGCATTTGCGTTACTGTTCCCATGTGTGCCACTGTGTGCTTTACCCTTTGTGTTTTTGTTTCCCTTGCATTTGCGTTACTGTTATCATTTGCGTTTTCATTACTGTTTTTGTTTGCGTTTTGTTTTGCATCACCATGTGCATTACCATTTGCGTTTGCTTACGCGCTTCCGTTTGCGTTTGTGTTTCCTTTGGCATCATTGCTGTTACCATTAGCATTTTCATTTCCTATTGCGGTACCGTGACCGTGCGCGTTACCATTTGTGTTACAGTACATGCTTGCGTTTCCGTTTGCATTACTGTTACTGTCTACACCACCTTGTGCGTTACCCTTTGTGTTTTCGTTTGCACTTGCATTTCATTATTGTTAACATTTGTGTTTCCATTACTGTTTTTGTTTGCATTTCCTTTTGTGTCACCATGTGCATTTCCATTTGCGTTTGTGTGCGCGCTTCCGTATGCATTTCTGTTTGTGTTTCCTTTGGTGTCATGGTTGCTGTTACCATAAGTGTCTGCATTTCCAATTATGTTACCGTGACCGTGTGCATTATGGCTTGCATTTCTGTTTGTGCTTGCATTTGCATTTCTGTTTTAATTAACATTTGTGCTTGTGTCTCTATTACCATTTGTATTATCGTTTACGTTTGCGTCACCATGTGCATTAGCATTTGCACTTGCGTTTTCTCTGACGTTACTTCACTATTTATAGTGCACATTCTCAAAAAGAAGGGAAATTCATGACAAAAAAACTCCGTTTAATGCATCAGTTAGGGTTGTTCCTCAACGACAAAAGTGAGAATTCGATGTTAGGGTTCCAACCCCCACCCCGCCCCTACCAAGAGGCATTGGGGTGTGCGTTGGGGTCATCGGTCCTAACTCTCACCCCATTCTCCTATACTGCACCACCTCAGCTTGTTTACACATGGGATGGGGTGAGAGTTAGGACTGACTACCCCAGTGCACACCCTAATGCCTTTTGGCTCAAGAACAGGATGTGGTCCCATCATAGGTAGAAAAAAAGAAAATATCACCCCCTGAACTGCCAAAAATAACTATTGAACAGGTGTACACCACATTGAAGAAATTAGATAGACACAAATTGGGTGGACCTGATGGTATCTATCCCTTATTCTTGGTCAAAGCAGCTGAGGAACTGGCAGAGCCGCTGGCAATCCTGTTCAACAAATTCCTGATGGAGGGAGCTGTTCTTGGGGAGTGGAGGGTTGCCCACATAACACTTATACATAAAAAAGGGGATAAGGCTCTTGCAGAGAACTATAGGCCTATTAGTATCACATCTGTTGTCACTAAACTTATGGAAGGCTTTCTAAAAGAGTGCTTGGAAGATAACTTAAAACAGTTGGGACTGGAAGATATTTCACAGCATGGTTTTGCATCAGGGAGATCATACGTTAGTAACCTGATGCATTTTTCCGAACCTGTGAGTCAAGCCCTAAACCAAGGTCTCCCTATGGATGTTGTATACCTTGACTATTCTAAGGCATTTGACACTGTCTCACATGAGACCCTGTTAAATGTCCTTCAGGAATATGGCATAAATCAGTATCTCTATGATTGGATAACAGCATGGTTGGTAAACAGAATGCAGTGAGTGCAAATAAGTGGATATTTGTCTGATTGGGGAAAAGTGACAAGTGGAGTGCCACAAGGGTCAGAGCTGGGGCCACTATTATTCAATATCTTGGTCTCCTCCATGCAGGTGTCGGAAGGTGCTTGGATTTGCAAGTATATGGACAACACCAAGATAGGGATGATTATAAATGATGTTAAGTCTGAACTGAAGTACAACAAAGGCAAATGTAGGGTTATGCATTTTAGAGCAAATGATTGACTAGCCCAGTATAGTCTGAACAACAAACCTATTTTAGAAACTGAAAAAGAAAGAGATATTGCAGTAGTTATATCAAATACCCTCAGTTTTGATAGTCACAACACAGAGTCAGTCAAGAAATGTAATAAAATAGTGAGAAATATTCTCAGAAACATCAAAAGTCAGAGGGAAGAGGTTTTGATCCCACTCTATAAGACCCTGGTGAGACCAGTACTTGAATATGGGGCCCCACTTAGCACATCACAAACAGCCGGAACATACAAAAGGATGGAGCAGGTACAGAGGAGAATCACAAAAAAGTGAGAAGAGTGCATGGATTAGGTTATTAGGACAGATTAAAATCACTAAACTTCTATTCCATGACCTACCACAGGGCAAGAGGTGACCTCTGCTATGTTTATAAAACCTTCAAGGATGAGATAATTTGCGAAACGGCAGCCCTTTGTTGGAAGGATGAGACAAAAATTGCAACTAGATCTCATCCCTGGCAACTATGGGGTGAAAGGTACAATACCACAAGGAGAGGAAGGTGGTTTGATCAATGTGCTGTAAACGCATGGAATGCACTTCCATATGAGGTAGTTAGTGCTAGCAGTATGGATACATTTAAGAAACTGTTAGATGCCCACATGGGAAGGTAAAAAATGGATTATTTGACCACTAACGTGGTGGCAGACCCTTCTTTTGGCTATAGTAGTTAATTGGACCTGAAAATTCCACCTATCTACCTAAGGTCCCAAACATGGCTGCTGGCAAAACAATTAATATACAGTTTCAACTTTAAAGTCTCTTGCAGCCAGACTAAATTGTTTTATTTTTAATTGTCCACACGGTCCCATAGTTGCCCCTGTGCTCTGCTATCCGACTGCAGAGTGGAGTTTGTAGAGGCCACCATTCGCCCTGTTGCTGCTGCCGTTATGTAGTCCCACTGGGCAGCTAGCAGGCTCCATTATTTAGTGGCAGGGACTATAGTTCCCAGCAGCCTTGGCTGCTGGTTTATTTACATGCGTTTTTAAGCGCTTTCCAAACACTACTCCCCAGGGCTCCTCTGGTCTTTCCTTAGTATCTCCAGACCCCAATTAACTGATTTGAGTGTCCAGGGTCATGTGGCAACCTCCCTTATGCCACAGGAGTGGTTTAAAACATTTGCACGCTATTACGCATGCAGGAACTTGCCAGCTTGCACTTCAATGGTGTGGCAGCACGGCGGTTCTCGTCTTTGCTCCTCCAGCCCCACTTTTGCTGAAAACACCAAGCGGGGGCCAGCAGGAGGTTTGAGAGGTGACTTAGGACTCAGACCGGCAGCAGTGAGGAGCAGGGAGTCCCTGGGGGCTACAAGGTAAGCCTTACACTTTTAGGGGGAAGTGGTTACAATATAAATGAAATGATCATGACTTACTGCCAATATGAATCTGTTCCTGAGAAGTTGATTGTAGCCTACACATCTGTAAAGTAAATCACTCATGAGGTTTGTGTGAAAACAAAACAAACAAACCCCAAAAAGGGGATAGGGTAATGAATTGAGGAGTAGAAGAGGCACTAAAGGGTAAAGGAGAGATCAAAGAGAGGAGGGGATTGTAGAAGGGGAAATTAAGTCTTATGGTTGAGTATATTGAGACAGTTCTGTTCACATGCTTTTGGCTACTCTGTCTCAGTGTTAAACATGAAAGGCAGAACCTGTAAAACTATCATCAACTTGTGTATAAAAAAACAACACTTTCCATTCCCTTCAATACACTAAAAGAACATCAAATATAGGATGTCTGATAAGGGTATGCATAAAACATTAGTATATTTGTGTATTTATGAGATCAGGTTACATGAGAGCTCAAACTACCAAGAGCCAATTACCATATAGAGGTTATATAACCCAAAACTGTTTCCAGGTCACAGTACGTAACAGAGAGAGAGAGAGAGAGAGAGAGGATTTGCCTCGTGGAAGATTTTTACTTTTTGAAAATAGTGTGCAGATACTAATCTGGTGAAAAGGGATAGTTCAGCAGATTAAAATCAGGTATCTGCAGGTGATTTAACTGAAAAAGCACTGTTTTCAATTTAAAAGTACAAAATAAGCTTGGAGAAAACATACCACTCATCAGCTATGTTCATGCAGTGGCATTTTTTCACACATAGAAGTAAGTGAATGGGGCGTCTTCAGTGCTGCATTTTCTTTATCCTCAGAACAGGAGTCAGAGTCTTGTGTTTACTGCTGGCACTTTTATTTATTTATTTATTCTAGGATTACAAATACTTCTGCTTCTTATACAAACATTAACATGTGGTAGAGAATATGGGGAAATATTTATTGCCTTTCGATTATGGTCTGCTCTTCTCTTTCTCACCACAGTGTTCCATTTCTGTGGTGTGGATCCCTTGTTTGTGGTGGCCTTTATTTTCTATATTCGAAAGTTGTTTCTTCAGTGTGGATTTGACTGCATTAGCAGGGGATTCAGAACAAGCTTCTTGTTGCAGGGAGTCTTGTGCAGGAGCGCTAAGAATCACTTCTTTAGGAACAGTAGAATGTTGTTCCTTATTCAAAGCTTGCTTAAAGAGTAACTATTGTAATAAAACACTTAAAGAGCTACTGACACCTCAAAGAAAACTTTGAAAAACGTAATAATCAGGTAAAATTCTGCTTGTATTCCATTTATATTCTAGATTTCTCCTCTCCATTATTTATTACTGAGGAAATGTGCATGAATACATGACTTGTATCCCTTGCAGTTACTTTAAAGTTAATCTTCCTCTATAGCTTACTCCCTACTTCAAGTCATAATGCTCTGTTGTGACATCATAATCTGCTGCCATGAGAGTAACTGTGATATCACAAGCAGTGCATTATGACCTCAGGTAGGGAGACAGCAACAGAAATAGCTAAACACTTCAGGAGCAAAAATCCTGTTTTCATGCAAATGACCCCAGCAATAAATAATGGGGAGGAGGAATAAAGAACTAATGTGAAATACAAGCTGAACTTTATCTAAATATTATGCTTTGTTAAAGGTCTCCTGAAGGTGTCAGCTGCTCTTTAAAAACATTAGATTTACATCAATTATGTTTTAATGTTGTTGTTTCCTAGTTTTCAGCTTTTTTTTTTTACTTCCCCTGCTCTTGGTCTACTAAATATTGTAGATACTGCAGCAATTATTTCACTGAGTCTTTCTAAAAGGATCTCACTCTCCCCTGCTAACCACACAATTACTGTTTGTGAAACTGCAGTCTGTTGACATGGTGAGCACTACGGCACTCTGAGGTTAATAGGGGAGAGGCAAATGTTTTCTGTGCAGAGTTTTAGATGTCAAACTAATCTCATAGATTTCTTTGACTGGGTAACCAGAGTGGTGGACCAAGGAGGTGCAGTTGATGGTGACTACCTTGATTTCAGCAAAGCTTTCAATACTGTTCCACATAGAAGATTGATTAATCAGCTGGGTAGGCTCAGGGTGGGTTAGAAGTTGGTCAACTGGGTGGCAAACTGGTTGTCGGGCAGGAAACAGAGAGTGGTGGTAAACAGTATACAGTCAGAAGAGATGCAAGTCACAAGTGGGGTACCTCAGGGATCTGTCCTGGGGCCAGTCCTCTTCAATATCTTCATTAGTGACATTACAAATGGACTGGAGGGTAAGGTTTGTCTGTTTGCAGATGACACCAAGATCTGGAACAGAGTAGATGATCCAGATGGGGTGGGCAGAATGATAAGAGATCTGGATAAACTGGCAAAATGGTTGGAAGAGTGGTAAATGGGGTTTAACACAAAGAAGTGCAAGATCATGCACATAGGGAAGAGAAACCGTGAAGCCACCTATAGGTTGGGAGGGGAGTTGCTGGCAATCACAAGGGAAGAAAAAGACTTGGGAATCATCATCACACATTTCCTGAAATCATCCAAGCAGACCTCTAAAGCAGTAGGTAAGGCTAGGGGGGTGTTGGGGTGTATTAGTAGGGGTATCGCAAGTCGTAAGAGGGAGGTAATAATCCCTCTTTACAAGACACTGGTTAGGCCCCATCTGGAGTACTGTGCGCAGTACTGGAGGCCACATTTGCACAAGGACATTAACAAAATAGGGGCAGTCCAGAGAAGAGCAACTAAAATGGTGCAGGGACTGCATCAGAAAACATATGAGGACAGATTAACGGAGCTCAATATGTATACCCTAGAGCAGAGGAGGGAGAGAGGTGATATGATTGAAACATTCAAACACCTTAAGGGCATTAACAAGGTGAAAGAGTCTAACATTTTTCAATATAAGAAAAATAGCAGGACAAGAGGACACAGCATGAGATTAGAGGGAGGCCGATTAAGGGGAAATGTGAGGAAGTTATTTTTCACAGAAAGGGTGTTGGATGCATGGAACAGCCTACCTCAGGAAGTGGTGAATATGAATACAGGGCAGGGCTTCAAACAGGCATGGGATAGGCATAAGGGAGCAATACAGATGAGTATGAATAGATAGGCTATTGACAGAGTACAGGCCTATGGCACATTCATAAGGTAGAAAAAATGGGCAGACTGGATGGGCCTTGCGGTCCTTATCTGCCATCAACTTCTGTGTTTCTATGTTTCTATGACTACCGTGATGTGCTGTCAATCTTGGAAAGAACATTGACAATGAAAGAAACATTTTCTCTAGCAAATAGTAACAGCTGAAACATCTTATTAATGAAAGCACATGCTAAAGTGCAGAGTCACCCAGTGCCCCTGGTTAATGATAAAACGACCGTTACAATATAGAAAAATGTTTTAAAAGTTGCCCCTCATAGATTATAATGGAGCGCGCCTCGGCACACGTCATTACGTACCTGAGCGCAGGGGCGGGTCTTTACTCAGCTCCCAGGACCAGGAAGTGGAAGAGATTGGCTGAGCAGAAATTTACAATCCCTTCCACTCTTAAATAATAAAGAATTTTTTTTATCTCAGATAGCCAGATGGGGTGCCACAGAGGTAAGGCACCACACCATGTGGTGCATAACATTAGCTTGGTGAATCTCTTTAAAGTTATTGTAGTGTTGGGGGGGGGGGGGCAGAACTTCTCAACAAACTCCCAGGCTTCCTCCAGTGTGTCAAAGTTCTGAAATCTACCATTTGTATATATCTGCAGTGTTGCAGGATATTTAATTTGGTAGACCACATTCTGTCTTTGTAAATGCCATTTCACTTCAGTAAAGGCTTTACATTTTGTCACGTCTGCAGAATAATCCTGGAACATAGATATCCTGTAACCTTCCCATAAGAACTTTTTTCTCCCTGGCAAGTTTCAGTATTTCCTCCTTAATAGAGTAATGGAGGAAATACGCAATAATTGAACAAGATCTGGCTCCTGGTCTAGGTTTGGGCGAGAGGGAGCGGTGTGCTCTTTCAACCTCCAGGGGCCATGGCAATTGATAGCCTACTAGTGTTGGAATAAAGTTATGTAAAAAAGTGACCCTATTATTCCCCTCAGCATCTTCTGGGATTCCCATTAAATGTATATTGTTCCCCCCCTCCTCCCCCTGTTTTCCAGATTGTCTATTTCTTTATCAGTGGGTCTGTTTGTAAATAGTGTGCTGTTAGTGTTTCTTCCACAGAACAGTTTGACCCCTCTAAAACCGCAGTGTGGTTTTCAGCTTTCTCGGTCAATGATACAGCTGATTTTGCTATTTATGTCCTGTTAGTGACCGGATCACTAGTACTGTTAAAATAAATCAGAATGTAGAGTTGACACGATGGATTAGCGGAAGGGATTTGAAGGGAACAGTTGACATGAAGAAGCATAACGGACCTAAGCTGCCATCTTGTCTGCCGCTGGCGTGCACCCTGTTTTATTTATTTTTGTTTTCAGTTTTTGGCCAGGAAAAACACACTGAGCTGAGGCTTGTTTCCAGGTGCATCCTGAGAGTACAAAGAAGTTAAAGGACAACTAAACATGCTACTTCCAACCACCGACGAATGCAAAATCTGTAAATGTAGGGCTGCACACTAAGCCCTTACTTGTCATGTGGTGCACTTCAGTTTATCCAGGAACATGTTTTAAAAGCATTTTGTGGCATTTGAAAAGTGTAAACAAAGCACCCAGCCTTTCAAAATCCCTGCTCCCGGTAACAGCCTAAGATGGCCGCGACGTGTGTATGTAATGATGTCATTGAAGCCACAGAGCTCTGCAGCAATCATAGGATTGCTATAGGGACCTATTAAATATATTACTTTTAACCCCCTTAGACTTCAAAGATGGGCAGATTCCTTTACTGTGCATGTATGATGCCGTCTTCACTTTGTTTTTTCCTCATAGATTTTACCTTCTATCCCTTTTTCCTTTTTTTTTTTTGTACACTTTATTGATTCATCCTAACCACATTGAACTCTCTCCAGCTAGGTAGTGGGTCTTACCAGCTGATCCCGTCTGCCTGAAGCTCCGGTGCTCTCCTTGGTCCAGGGCCCTCCCCACACCATGTCCCGAAACCCCTCCAGATCTAAATCCCCCGGGAGCAAGAACCGCCAACTCCATCTGGCACTCTATCTAAGTGTCTGGTGGAGATGGACATGGGGAGACCAGGAGGACACCTTGGCCCGGAACTGGACGTGGTGCCAGTGCCACTAGACCTGCCTTCGCCTACCAATGGGAAGGGGTTTTTCTTAGTTACTGTCCCCCCATTGGCCTGGCAGTGCAGTGCGCTCCAGCGTGGCACATGAGTGCTCCTGCTTGCAGAAGTGCTGCCGTGACCATCCCCTGCATTCGCCAGGACCCGACTGCTGTTTTGGCCCCTTGTCACCACTAGGAGTCTCCAGATGGCGAGATCCACTACTCCCTCCTTTCCAGGAAAGAAGAGATGTTCTCTGGATGCTCGATCCTTTCCTCCCCTGCCAACCCCCGACAACCCGAGTCCACTCCTGAACCCGGGACGCCGGCATGGCATGAGGTGTGGTGTCCAGTGCCTCAACCCTCAGCACCACCGGGCCGGCTCCTTTTTCCTTTTAGATCTTCTTTGTATCTTCTCAGTTTTGTCAGTCTCCATGTTTTTTTTTATGCGAGTTCAAAACCTGCATTGGATACTCTTAAGTATTGTCTTTCCAAATATCTATACAGTGGAAGCAGCAGCTTTCTATCTCTGCTTCGTATATTGTGCTTGATGCGACCTGAAATCTGGTTTGCCTTGTTTGCGATAGTGTTTACATGTTTATTCCAGTTCATATTGTTACTTTTACACCAAGATCGCTTTCTGAGTCACACATCCTTATATTGGGGGGGGGAGTATTGCCAAAGGGGATAATGGTACATTTATCTGCATTAAATGACATTCCTGATTTTTTTCCATTTTGTTAACTTATTAGGTTATCTTGCATTAACTTAGAGTCTTCCTTAGTTTCCACAAGTATTCCTATTTTTGCATCATCTGCAAATGTGACTGCTCTTCCCACTAAATCATTAGGCATGTCTATTCATCCCAGTGTATCATTATGCGTGTCTACTCATCCCAGTAAATCATTATGCATGTCTCTTATCAAGACATTGAATACAGTTGATCCCAGGTCTGAGCCGTGACGCACACTGTTCTTGACATTTGTCCATTCTGATGTTACTCCTCTTATAATCCAGTTTTCTTTTCCTGTTATCTGTGTATCGCTTCTGGAGCCTGGCAGGTGGCTCCGGTCTCTCCCTCGGAGAGACTTGGTCTCCAACCTCCTGTTCTCGCCAGACATCCCCTGTGATTCAGGGAGCTGGATGGGCACTGGGAGGTTATCATGGAACCTGCCAGCTCCATTTTCCTCCATTTTTCCCTCCACCCTCCTCCCCACTGACCACGTACATCGGCTGCGTGCCTCCCAGCTTGCATCCCCCTCCAGCCATTGCTAGAGTGAGATTGACGAGCGGGACTGCAATCCCTCCATCCCTGAGAGAGAGAGCAGTCCTCCAGATACTCAGTCCTCTCTCTCTCCCCTGCTGACCCCTGGTGTCCTGGTCTTGTTTCCGAACCCGGGTCACCCAGTGTGTCAAGAGGTGTGGTATCCAGTGCCTCAACCCTCAGTGCTGGCCGATTTTCCAGTTTTTTAGCCAGCAGGTCCTGAGGAACTATATCAAAGGCCTTGCTTAGGTCCACATATTCTACGTCAGCATATTTACCTTGGTGTAAGGCTTTATTTATTGAGTTAAAGACGTTCATTAGTTTTGTCTAACAAGACGTGCTCCTGATGAAACTGTTGAGTTTTGCCAATTCCTGTAACATCTGTAATTCAGTTCTCAAGATGTTCTTTAGGAAAGCTTTTTGTTATTTTGTGTCAGTTAAACTTAGTGGGCTATAGTCTTTTACCTTGTTTTTAAGGCATTTTTTATATAACATTGTTAACATCAGCCAGTCTCCACTCCATATCTATGTTGCCCTCAGTTATTGATCTGTTTATTAGAAATGTTAGTGGGTTTATTATTTCTCACTGTGTTTCTATAAGCACTCTCAGACGTATGCCATCTGGACCCTGTGATTTGTTCACTTTAAAGTTTCTTGGTTTTTGTTCTACCTGCTTAAAGTACATACTAAATTCGTACTGTGGATTTATTAGGATTTGGTGTTACCACGTTCTGCTGTTAAACAGCTCAGCAGTGTACCTAGATATTTAAATTTTTCATGACGGGCATGGCACAGGATGAGAACTTTTCAAAACTTCAGAGTCCAGTCTCTTCGGTCAAGAATGAAAAAAAAAAAAAAGAAAAATTGGTATACTGATGTTTTTGCCTGAAAAAAACACCAGTGTTGGATAAAACAGTATGGTGATTAACAAATAGTGCTGCTTTAAAAAGGCCAGACTGTGAAGCAATATTCCTAAATCTGTACTGACGTAAGCTATTTCTTGTGTTTTTTCTATTGCTGTAGAAAACACAGGAAGCACACCTCTAGAGCAAGCACTTGGGCAAAGTGCAGAATCTCCTGCTGGGAAGAAGAAACAAACTTGCCAAAAACGAGGTGAGCAGTGGGTGTGAATTGGTAGGACGCCAGAAGTGTTAGAGCCTTTTACTCAGCAGAAAATTACCCTTGAATTAAGCAGTAAGGCATCACAGGGTGTTTGTTACTATGGGATAACGGCATGTCTCAGGAAATAAGGCATGAGGTAATGCCGAGTGCCTTACGCACCCGAGAAGTGCTGTTATCTCACAATTATGCACATCTTGGAATACCTTATTGCAATTATAAAATGACTGCACTGATTTTATTTGTGAAACTGAGTAATGAGGTTCAGAAACTTAAAGGAGAGCTGCGCTGAATGTATAAACCATTTTAAAGGAGAACTGCGCTGAAACTATAAATCATTTTTCACAGTACATGCTGCTTTTTAAATGCTGATTCAAATTCTCTTATCTCTCTAGCTATCCAGACTTTTCAACTATCCTAGTGGGTGTTTCTGATTTGCATGCTGCTTGGTAAGAACCCTTGTAGAACTGCATGATGTAGTTTATGTCCCTGTTCTACTCTTCTGTTGTTGGCACAATGCAGCTGTGTTCTAGTTCATAACTCTGTGGTTGTTTGGGATATAAACTACATCATACAGTTCTAAAATGGTACTTACCAACAGACTGCAAAGCAGAAACAACTAGTGAGGTTACTACTGTAAATGGCCTGTGTAGATGGAACAATAACAGAATTTGAACCAGTACTTACAAACCAGCTGCTGGGAAAAATGACTTACAGGTTCAGCACAATTCTCCTTTAAGCATTTCTGACCTGTACTGTTGTGTGGGAATAATACATGGTCATGTGATCAATGACATGTCTTGGTATCTCTTACCTGTTTTATATATAACTATGTAAGCCCCAGTCTGGTTGTAGTATGGTGCCGTGGACCTCAGCTCATGCTGTTAATGTTATCCCATGCTGCAGGCCTTTAGAGCCAGTGGTGGGCAGTCAGGCAGTGCATTCAGTCTCTTTGGGGGGGGGGGGAGGCAGGGAGTATACCCAGTCCACCAAGCTCCATAAGCAGGGCTCCACTTCTAGCAGGTGCACTGAGAGGTAGTGAACCGGTCTATGGGGAGACCAAGGAGAACGTCAGCATTGCAGGTCAGATAACCACCACCCTTCCGCTGAACATCAGCAGGCTTCCAACCATCAGAGAAAGTAGGCATGACATGAGTGCCTTGGTTTCAGAAATGTATCTTCTTTATGCTTTGCTTAACAGTTACAGCATGGAAGGCAAATGCTCAGACTCCCAATGATGGTACTACACCCAAATGTAGAAGAAGAGGTACCAGTATGCATTTTCCTCTTAAGTGTTTTTGTTTAATTGTTTCTTTGTCCCCAGAAGAACAGTGCTGGATTCTGTTCATAATCAGTTAGGCCCTGTACAGACTACAGCATAATAGTGTAAAACATTTTTAAAAATGGTTTAGAGCTTACTGTGCTGTAGCATCTGCACCTCTGATGTCAAGTTTAAAAATGGGTTTAAAAACTGCTTCCATCCCTCCACACTGTCATGATTGCTCAGGCTGTGTGCTGATAATCATGCTTATGGGATAGTCCCCCAGTGGATTGTGGGCATTGGGACAACTGCAGCAGTGGGGGAGAGCCATAGCTGGCATCTTCACTACCAAGGTAATCCAAACCAACTACTGAACCATTTAAAAAACTGTGTTAAAGCCTAGATCTGAGCAGCGTTTAACACATTTTTTTGAAACTGGGCTAGAACATGCAAGTAGTGAGGATGCAAACCAAGCTACAGTGACTTAAATGCATTAAGCTCTGTAAACCATTTTTTAAGTGCTATAGTCTGTGCAGGACCTTACTGCACCTTTTATAAGATTGTTTCCTACTGTAAAATAACGGTGAAACTGGAATGCTGATAGAGACGTTAATGTTTAGTGTGGTAGCAGTTTTCTTTTTTTTTTATATAAATTTTTATTGAGTTTTGCACAAAATACACTACAGTATGTGTGCATCCAGGCTTTTTGCCACGTAATAGGCACCCTTCATATTTTCTATGTTATTAAAACTGACAAACAGTCACCAGCCAGGTGGCACTGAGGGTTGAGGCACTGGCCACCACATCTCGCGCCACGCTGGCTACCCAGGTTCGGACACGAGCCTGGGTTGTCGGGTTATCAGGGGAGGTATAGGATCGGGCATCCGGAGGACTGCTCTCCTATCCTGGGGAGGGATGTGGGTTGCCACCACTCTGCAGAGGCCCCTGGAGACAACCGGGGTCACTGCTACAGTCGGTGCAAGTGAGGGGGGAGTGCAGCGGACGTCAGCACATTGGTGCTCCAACATCATTGCACGCCTGCACTCCAGGGAACAAGCTACAGGGAGGAAAATGGCAGCATTGATCACAGCCCAGCAGGGTCATTGTGTGCAGCCACATACTGGTATCAGTTCCTGGCCTGGTGCAGGGACCGAGGGGAGGGTCCCTTTCGTGGGTACAGCGGCATATGCTAGCTGGTGTGGGGATGTACCTCTGGGGTCATCAGGGGAAGCGGAGCGGTGGCTGGATTCACTGCAAGTCAGTGGCTGCAGGAGGAAAAACACAGATGTGATTAAAAAACTGACAATCTACATCTGTATGAAAATTTGTTCTACAATATTCTCTTTCTAGCACTGTATCCTTCACCTGTCTGATTCATTTTTGTTTTACTCATAGTCCTTTACATGTCTGATCCGTGGTTTTAACCCCCCCCCAGCCTTGTCACTTAACTTTTACGTACGTTCTTGCTTCTGTCTCCTGTCCTTCTGTTTTCTCTTCTCTACCCCTCTTCTCCAAGTGACCCCCTCTCTGAGCATTTGGGCTTCTGACAAAGTCATAGAATCTAGAAACTTTCCCCACTCAGCTAGCAGTTTTTAAATCTGTCTGCATTCTATCTGATCTGAGCCAAATATGGGACAAGAATGCTCAGATCACCAAAAACAAAAACCCTAACAAAATATGGGTGTGCAGTGCGTGAGGTAAGTAGTGACGCCCACCAGTTTGTAAGGAACTGCCATATCTGCTGTTGGATTGGCAGCGTGGCACCAGATTTATGGCAGGCTGTTTGATGGCATTACGCGTGAGAGTGAAACCCCTACCAGGACATTATCGTTACTTCCTGAAGATGGAAGCAGTATGCAGATACTGTATTTCATATACAAAAGGCCTGCTGTTGCAACAGGAATATACATTTGTTTTCCTGAAGGTCAGAATCTGCCAAAACAATCACTACTGTGTCATTCAGGGGAGAGGACATTGATGGCTGTGCTTCTGCAGTCTTAGTTGAAGGTACTACATGAGACTGGGGAGGAGGGGGCAGCACTGAAGTGAAGGTTATAATTAAAGTGCAGGACTGATACATAAGGAGCTGATACATATCTCTTACATGGCCAAAAGGGAGTGCTCTGTGCATGGTGCAATATTAACAAGTGTGGTGTGATGATCTCCGAACGGTTCAACATGACCAAAAGTGAGTTATCTGTACTTTCAAATGCTTATACTTCACAAAAATGGTTTCCAAGCGTCTGCATGTACACACCATGATTTAGTAAATGGGTAATAAATTTTGGTGGTGTCTTCAGACAGTTTTCTGGAAAATAACACTGAAAATGGAGATTTCCGGCTTTGAAGTGGTTAACTTCAGATGGCTAAATTAGATATATAAATCTAAAATCCCCATTGAAAATTTGTACTGTATTAGTCTGTCTGTCCATCTGTCTCTGTCCATCCAGCAAGCCTGCCATCTGTCTATCTGCCTACCTGTCTAGAGTTTTTTTGTGTTGCTGCTTCTCCTGGCCCCCTAGCATCCCCGGTAGCACTCCATCTACTTGACGGACTTACCCTTCATATCCGCTGGTCTTTGTCTTCAGGTGACCTTAGGAGTTCTATCGCTGAGTTCCAGGGTATTCTACCTGGAGGGCTCCCTCCCACTCTCACCGGAAGGAAGAGAACACTTTAGTCTGCAATGCTTGGGGTGGCACAACAGGGGCAGATTGGCATGGGAGAATGTGGGTGCTGTCATCCAGTGTACAAGGCCTGGCAGTGTTCCTGCTCTCACCATCTCTCATCTTTCAGGAGCATGCCCAGTGACCTTCGGGTTGTTTTTGTTTGATTATTTCTGTTTTATTTTCTTGACCACCTATGTACAGAGAAATAAAAATATGCCCGCCCAGTTGCTTTGAACTGAACAGTTTGTCGCTGGCTTCCTTTTTCACTTGCCAAAACATTGGGCCATTTGCACTGAAACCCTCAATATGTAAGAGGTCTGTAAACAATTTCAGATTCAGATGGTGTTAATTCTTCTGTAGATACAGTACACTAAATAATTTTTAAATTTATTTCTTCCCTTGTCATGGTTCCCCATCCCCTAAGGATGGGCCCAGCTCCACCCTCCGACATCCCTGCCACTTACCTGGTTCAACCCTCTGCATTTTTAAATATAGATTTTATCAGCTTCAAATGTTAAAAGCAAGGTAAGTAAAATAGTAACTTCACGCATTCATTAAGTTGCTCTTCATCTCAGCTGTCCTTGATGATGAAGGACATCCCTCGTTATATGGTTTATATCCCTCAAAATGGTTCTTTCCCTCAGCTGTCCATTATGGAAAAGGTGCTGCCCACACAGAGAATGTGCTGTAAATTCAGGCTTTAAAGCAGAAATTCATAATATTGTAAGATGCTAAATGAAAAATAAACTTTATACAAGTATACACAATGGTTTTCACAGTGTTCTGGGTTTTTCTCTGTAAGTTTGAGGATGTGTCCCTCATTCTGAGGGTTAGTGTCCCTCATTGTCCATCATTTTGATTGCCCGTGTCCCTCACTGCAGTGACAAAAGGTTGAGTGGTACAGTTATACTAGGCTTGACAGTCAAAGTGTTGTGCATTTCGTGGGTGGTAAATCAAACTTCTGTTACACAAACATCAAAAGTGGTATAGTCTGTTAAACATTCCATTAAGGCTTTACTAACTGGCTGAATGTAAACAAGATTATCGGTTACACTGTAAGTGTTACTTAACTACATGGTAGTTACAGTATAACTACACTATAATTACTGGTGACCCCCTCTAATGACTATTTTCAGCTCTTGTTTCAAACGCCATAATAACTGGGCAGCCAGGTTATTACGGCATTCTGTTTACATTCTGTGCTAGTTCTGAATTCTTACCAGCACTCCATCATCTCGAGCTCACAACTGCAGTGAAACCGCCATTAGTGTTAGCGAGACAGGGCATTCCACAAGTGCTACAAGTGTCACTGTCTCTTGACGTGACGGCAGCTTGAAATGTAAAACGGAAAGAGTCCAGCTTAAGAATTTAAATCAGTTATGATCCTATGACCTTTTAGTTGTTTTATTAGTTCAGTAAAAAAAAAAGTCCACTAGATTCCATTCTTCACCAGCCAATCAATATCGCCTTCTCCAATGAAGTCACAGCGCAATAAGTATTTGAAAGGACTTCAGTCTTTACTGTATGAACCGTTTAAAATCCTTAAAACTTGCAACAGTTTGAATTGCAAATGTTGTTCTGAAACCTTTCCATCTCGCATGTTGCTGTAGTGCTTTGATTATCTCAGTACATGCACTGTGGAACACTGATCCAGTCTCGTTTTCTCTTTTGCTCTTGTCTAAACTCCAAGCACCAGCAATTATAAAAAAAACTGGCTATGCAGAGTGTCCGGTATGATTTTTGTACACATCCTCGTTGTGTGATGACCCGGTAAACCTCTCGAGCTTCGCTCTCGAGGTTTATGGGTCATCACACAACTTGGGTGTGTAAAAAAGAAATATAACGCACACTCGCATGGTTATTATTCTCTGTATAGTTACAGTATAACTACACTGTAACTGCATTGCAACTGCAGCGTAGTTGCATGCTACAAATATGTAACTACACGATAATTAGCCTGTTGCATGTAATTAATGATTAGTTACATTGAAACCGACACTTGAAATGAAAGTGTAGCCAGATAACCTTCCACGTTTGGGTAGTTAGACAGTATGTGGGGGGGGTTCTTACGTTACTCATCGATCTGAATCAGTATATATGTGCTAAGTAATACATATGCACTCTGTAGGTACAGTGGGTGGCATATCCAGCAGTTGGGAGTGTGTTGGCGCAAATACATGATCCAGGATTTTAAGGTGGGGTTGGGACCTTAGAATGGTGATAAGAGGACTGCTGCCAGTAAAAAGGGTCTCACCTGTCCTTTGTGTGTGTGTGTGTGTGTATATATATATAAATATATATTACGCTAATAATATTTTGTAAATTAATGCAGGAATCGAAATGGAATGCAAAGGGGAGAAAAAAAAACTAACACCAAGGAGATTGTTGAAAAGTGCACCTCAGCGAGGTAAGCTTTATTGAAACCAGTTCTGTATGGCACTGATTTAAAACAGCATCAATGGTTTACTTTTCTTTAGTTTTGCCATCTTTCACTTTTTCTGACTTTGGAGTTTCAGTTCTGTGTTAGTCTGATTACTAAAATCATGCGGCAGATTAGTGGTGCTGTGTTATTCTCAGGAAACTCTTGTATACTTTTTTTTTAGTAGTAGTATTTATGCTTCTTGCTCCACAGCCCTCTCACTCTGGGGGAGTCCGAGCCCCATCACCCCAACGTCTACCAGCTGGCGTCAGCTATAGCCCCAGGGCTTGCCCCCTGGTGGGGTCGGCGGGGAGGACACCTCCACCGAGAATGGATCCAGTGTGCCAATGTTGTGGCTAGTCAGGGCCGGGACCTGCAAACTCCATCTTCATCTGCCATGAGCATATATTTCTCTGGTTTCCTTCCCCCTTCAGGAGTGGAGCGTGCAATGATGCCAATGATGGCACCGCGCATGCTCCTGTGCCCACACCCCATCAAGCATCTGCTCCACTCTTGACCCACGTTTCTGCAGCTTCGGTGCGCCCACCCACAGCCGCCACCTGGGGCCAGGCATGCACGGATCGCTGGTCAGCTCCCTCCTCGGAGAAGGAGAGCTGTCCATAGGATGCTCAGTCCTTCTTCTTCCATGCCAACCCCCGGTGGCTCGTGCTCTTTCTTGAACACGGGTAGCCGGTGTGGCGCGAGGTGTGGTGCCCAGTGCCTCAACCCTCAGTGCCACCAGGCTGACTTAGTACATTTATTTTGTGGTAGTACCTTTTATTAGACTGACTGAAAATTTTTACATGGGCCAGCCCAGTAGCACAGAGGGCTGAGGCGCTGGACGCCTTACCTTGTGCTACACCAGTGACCTGGGTTTGGGATCAATCTCAGGTCTTCAAGGAGCTGGCATAGGGGGAAGGAGCCTGACTGAGCAGTCTCACAGCAGTTCTCCTCTCCTGGGGGAGGTGGTCACCCCCCCATAGTCCTGCCACCACTGTGTGGAGGTCTGGTGTTTGCGGAGGGGCTGGCACGAAGTGAGGACATCTCAATGCATGGTGTGCACATGCGAGAGCGGGGGTGGGAGTAAGACGAGGTAAAAAGCCCACTAGAATATATATATATATATAAAAAAAAAGAAATTTTACACAAACTTTGAAGACCTCCCAGGTCCCTTGTGACCTGGGAGGTTTTGAAAGATTGTGTAAAAATTCTTCTGTTCACCTAATTAAAGGTATTAAAATCAGAGTTACCTGTGTTTCCATGACCAACACAAAATTGGGACTTTAAAAAAAAAGTAAAATTGGAATCCCTTGGGGGCCAGTTTATCATGTTGCTTTATCATGAAGCGTAAAAAGAGACCAACCTACCAGGCTGGGTGCATTTGAAATTTTTGGGGTTATTATTACTACTACAAAAATAGTATGACGTATGTGACATGGTTCTAGTATCTTATTCAATGGCAGGGCATGTGTGCATGACAGAGTATTGACAAGGCTATTCCAGCACTTGGAAAGGATGCTTTCAATAAATCTGTTCTGCAGTAGATGGTAAAACATTAACAGATATTCTACAAATTTAGAAAACAAATGAATGTTCATTAAAGCAAATTCAGTCTTCCAGAATATCCCTTTCATGAAGAACAGGCAGTTTTTTAAAAGGCTGAATATTGTGGTCAGGACTTTTCTATGGGGGAATGCTCCCCCAAGACTTTCCTTAAACAAACTAAGAGCTAACAAATCGGAGGGGGGATTTAGTGTGTCCCACTGGGAAAAATATCTGTTGTCATTCAGGTTTAAACAGGCAGTATGATACATCACCCCAAACCCGGGACCAAATTGTCCCTTATGGTTCAAGGTAGAGAAACAGGTAGCCCACCCAAGCAAATTGTCTGACTGTATGTTTACTAGGATTCTTAAAACTCAGAAGGGGTTTAATTGTGTTTCAGAATCCATCTCAAGTAGTCAGAAAGTGCAAAGGCTTCTGGGCATTGAGGAACCCCTTACTGTTGTTTGCGCTTTGGAATAACCCCAAGTTACTGTATAATGGCAGCTCTCTGAAGGATCCAGGCTGGGAGGCTTTAAGTATCACCAATTTGGGGAACATACTAGATGATTGTGGAATCCTACTATTCTTTGAAGCTCTGAAACAAAAGTTCAGGCTCCCAAGATTTCATTTTGTGATTTATTTGCAACTTAGAAAAGCTTTAACTGATTTCTTTCTTGGCTCCGACCTTATCTTGGATGAGATAGGAAATTTACAATGGAACCAGTTGATAAAAGTGACTAGCCTTAAAAAGGGGTAAGTTTAGGATACAATTTATTAATGTTATCAGACCAGAGACTACTTACACTTCCAGCTAAGCAAAAATGGGAATCTGAACTGGGCTTGGTCATTTCAGAATCTGAATGGAACTCGGCATGGAATAATGCATGTCTTGCTAATAGGGAAGTGCTGGGGAGAATAGTTCAGTTTAAGATCTTACATCATTAGTACTACTCCCTTTTGAGACTTCAGCTAATGGGCTATTTACCAGATGGGCGTTGTTGGAAGTGCAAGCAGAAACATGCACATTTGTTGCATATGCTCTGGGAGTGTCCTCACATTCTCCCTCTTTGGAAGAGTGTACATAAACTCTGTGAGAGGGCCTTCAGTAGTAAAATACCACTCAATACAAAGTTCATGGTACTGGGTATTCTCTCAGGAGGTTCAACCATTAATAAGCAGCAAAGGTCGGGGATTTGGGCTACAGCTCTGAGCTTTACAAGACTGGTATTATCAAACTGGAAACTAAGCTCAGCCCCAACACTCCAAGAGTGGGATATCAAGTTGGGGGAAACCATTAATAATGAACGGATAGCCCATGCTCTGATTGGCAAATCTCATTTTTGATACTATTTGGTCCTCAATATTGCGCTTATTGGAAAATGGTTGAAAGGGAATCTGTACGCGTTGATGGCTCACTGGAGGCCACCTTAAGATAGTGTAGCTCATTCAGTCTCCGCATTCTTGGGCATACGGGTTGGTACTAACCAAACATTAATCAGAGGAAGGGGAAGTCAGGGAAGCCAGGAATTTAAAATATGTGACTATATGACTTGCCGAACCTTGATAAGATTTAAGTTTGTTGAGGGTCCTGTAGTTAGTAACTTTTCTGTAAAGGATACCTTTTAACTTGGACATTTTTATTCAACTGTATATTTTCTTCTGTATGAACAAACATGTTACAAGAAAAGTATTTCGAATGATTGTGTATATCTGAATTTAAAAAATAAAATCTTTATTGGGAATTAAAGCAAATTCAGGCAGTAGAAGCTAGTTCTCCTGACTCTGTAGTCTTTACTTTTCTATTTATGTCATTCTCACTTGTCAACATTGTGCGTGACTGAGGCAAGATACAGAGTAACTGTTTCCATCTTTGTTTTCATTACAGAGTGTTCCCCCGCGATCCCCATTGTAAATGGCCATTTTGTGACTATATCTGGTCCTCCAGGAATAATTTCTGCATCCACCGGACCTGTGTCTCACATACGAGTACAGCTGCCTTTTGCAAATTTGAGTCCTGCTGGGAAGCCAACATTCTTAACAACTGGTATGTAAACTAAAATGTAACTTAGAACTGGGCTAATAGACATAACATTTTAAAGGGACACTGTCAACCCCTTTAGACCTCAAACTGTCCCTAGTTTAAAAAATGTATTTTAAGATATTTTGTATTCTGTATACTATGCTGATATCGCTGGAAGTTTGATTCTGATTCTTTTGTTGTTTTTAAAAGTGTAAAATAGACTGCCCACCGTATTGGTTGTACCACACCAAAATGTGTTTGTTTACATTCCTTAATCAACTCCCACTGCATATTTCCTGGACTTGGGAACACCCCCAACATAGTCTAGCCACTCAGGTTGCAGTGGGAGCACAGGAGACTATTGCATCATGAGTGGCTGCAGTGCTTGGTGGTGTCCCTAATGTTCAGGAAGTGAGCAATAAGAGCAGATCAAGGATTTGAAACAAAACAAGGTTGGGTATGATTACATAATTACCATGCATTTACGTTCTACTAAGAAATGAGGCAGATTAAACCCCCAGCAACACCAATGAATTTTAGAGCAGGTAAGTAATCATAAAATATGGGTTTTCAACTTGAAATAGTGTGATGCAAAAAGGGCTGACAATGTCCCTTTAATATGAACTGCGGCACACAGATTATAATGAGAGCCTACCCTTTATGCTGAATCAGTTTCGCCTTTGTATTTTGCTAATGCAATACAGGGCAGATACAGCAGAGAAATTCCAAAGGTAGTTGCGCTCAGCAAAGAAGTCATACGCTAGCAAGGAATTCTCAACCAATTGTTGAATTTATTAAATCCACCACTGTGGAAGCCTTCTACCTTTGGAACTTGTGTACCTCTGAGGCTTGTCACCTCTTTTGTTGCGAACCCCTTCTTTAGCTAGAGCGCATTTTCTTTCGGTTTGTATGAACCTAGATACAGCAGCAAGCTGCACCTCATCCCAAGTGCCAAGAACTATCCACATGGCACAAGATTTCAGTGAGGAACAGACAAGATGAAGTCAATGTTGCATACAGCAACAACAGGGATATCCCCTAAGGGGATATATCCAGGAAGGGGGGGGGGGACAAGGAAAGCAGTGGAAAGAACGAGTTCGATTTTTTTTTGCATTTTCTCCGGAGTCGATGCAGTCCATGGATATCATCCTCATTGGTGAGGACTGTGGTTATCTTGTTGGACTTGTGCAGCTCCACTCTCCTTGTTTCCCCTCATTGTGTCATAGATCAAGCAGGGTCTGCAGCAAAAAATGAAGGTGAACAAAAATGGGCAGACTGGGTGGGCCCAGTGGCCTTTATCTGCTGTCACATTGTTTCTGTGTTTCATTGGCATTGATTGGGTTACTCCTCAGATGTAGGAGGACGCTCTTTGGGTGGATCTGCTAGGCCCCCTAAGCAGTTCAGCAGCCCAGGCTGAGGCCCTCAAAACCAGGAGTCTCAAACATGGGAGCAACACAAGGATTTAACTGGGTCCTTAGAGAGCTGGCATAGGGAGTCTTGACAGGGCCCGGTACAGGCCCTTCTCCCTGGCACCAATGGCACCCGCAGTCGGCACCTCGTCTCCACTGACATCTTCCTCAGAGGACAGGGCACCATCTGTCCAACTTTCTTCAGTTGCTGAGTACACTTTGTACCAGTGATTCTTGGTGCTGATGCTGATGCTCCAGGCACCCAACCTAAATGCTTTTACAAATCACAATCCAGCAGCCCTGCCACTGGGGCTCCTCAGAGTTACCAATTTTGATACTTCTGTTGTTCCTCCTTATTCTCGGATGTTGTCATAGTGAGCCTCCTCCAAGACATGGAAATGTTCTTAAGCCTTCCCCAAATACATAAGTAATCTTGGGTCTCCCCACAGACAAATAGCATACTTCGTACAGTGTATCAGGACTGAAGTGAAACTCCTTTGAGTAGTATGCTGTCATTTTATTCAGCTTATTGTAAACCCCCCGTTACTTCCCTCCCCAGGCCAGCCTATTTGCTCCGGTATTTTGATTCTCAAATTATTGTTGCCCCTTGTTATAATACCTTAATGAGCCAGATTGCTTTCCCTGTCTGCTTCTTCTGTATCTGGAAAAACCTTCTTACCCACCCACTTACCCTGCTCTTAAGCAACTTCTCAGAAATCCTTTTGCTCCCTCCTGCTCTTGCTCCTAGTACCCCTCTGCTTAACCCTTGTATTTGGGCTGTTCTGCCACCCATCTAATAGATCAGTTGCTACTTCTCATTATTTGTTCACTGTTCCTATTTATTTGTAGTATTGTTCATTTTGTATTGCTTGACTGTTTTGCAGCTACCTTTTAAATTGTATTCACTCCCTACCCTTCCCCGGGTACACCTAAGCTTTGGCTCAGTGTACCTTTTCCTGGTCACTGATATGTAAATAAATAAATACATAAATTCACCTTCTGTTATCCTCTTTCAGTACGCCTCATCACAAACTATCTAAAACTCAAAATTTAAATACAGTACTTTTTCAGACTTGCTTGAGCCTCCCCTGGAACAGGTTGGGGCCTCCCTAGGGTGGCTCGCCTCACCATTTGAGAAACCCTGGCTAGAGCCTTTGAGCAGGCATCCAGGACAGTGCAGAGACATCTCTTCTCCAACCCAGCCATCCCCAGGGACCTCCTCACGTAGTACCGCACACGACTCAGGGTATGCTGGTGAAGTACCTCACCTTTTCTCAGGGCTTGAAGTACTTCAGATCCTGATGGGGCCACCATGCCTCACATGTGACTGACCTCCAGAGGCAGATTCTGCTCAGATGGATGCCCATGGCAGGAAGGCTTTTTCCTCAGCACATGCCCTACTGTAAATTTCTGTACACCAGGCACATATGGCAACCTGTTCCCATTGTCTATGGTTGCAGCTAAGCACACAGTTAGCTACACTGCTGCAGAGTGAGACAGGCAGACCATTGACCTTTCTGCCCGAGGCCTGGAGGAGATTTGGCACCAGTCAAGGGCATCTTACGATGCGAACAAGGTGGTCTCCATGTTGGCAGAAACTGCAGTCTGCATCAAGTGGATCGTATGGCTTCACCTTTCTGGACAGACACTCTGTCCTGGCATAATGTACATAACTTACTGTTCCATGGGGCTCACTTCTTCTCCCCTAGCATCAAGCAGGAACTGTCAGGGAACCTTTCCTGCTCCTGTGCCACATGAGCTCCTGCCTGGGCCTGACCAATCTTAGGTCTCGCCAGACCTGTGAGGAGTCCCTGCCCTCAGGTGCTCTCCCCCATGCAGAGGGCTGAGGGCACCTGTTTCCTTAGGGTGAGACAGCACCTCCCACAGAAAAGAACGGAAAGCTCAGTCCTCGGACCCATAAGTGGGAAGTCGATGTTTTTTTATAGATTCATAGACATGTGACGGCAGAAAAGGACTTTCTTGGCCCATTGAGTCTGCCCATCCTCCTCCCCCTAGCCCCCCAGAATATATTAAAGTTACATACTTATCGTAACTGTTGATCTTCCAGAATATCTTCACCATTGATTACCACACACACACACACCATCATCCCCCACTCTAGCGGAGCCCGAGCCAGGGACTCTGGGCAGCTCACCCTAATAATGCTGGCCGGCAACACCTAGTGCCATGGCATCTCCCCAGTTGTACTCCCTATAGAGTAGTAAGAAAAAAAAGGATTTGGGGCCCATTACTAGGTTCCCACTCCCACCCCAAAAAAAAACAACAAATTCAAACTGAGGTGAGGCTTCCTTTTCAGGGCCCTTATACTAACCAAAAAAAAAAAGAAGGCAGCTTCCTTCCTTCTTGTTTCTTTCTTGTCCCCTTTCTCCCTGCCAGGCATATAACCCCTTCTTGTGGTATATCCCTTTTAGTTGGTAAATATACTGTGTGCCTCTGGGCACTATTCAGTCTAATTCTACGTGTGAAAGAGTTCTGAACACTGGATTGGATCAAGTTACCCTTGTTCTTATGCAGGGCACATCTCTGTGTTGCAGGAGAAGCAGGTCATGTTATATGATGTTTTTTTTTTCCTCCCAGCTGTGCCAGACTATCCTTTTTTAGTCGGTATGCCCTTTTTCCCCTCTTATGCCAGTTGGATCGTTAGCACTTTACCCGTAGGGGTGCCTGGGGAGATGAACGCACCTCATGTCCTTTGGGCTGTTCAGCCCTGCAGTTCGACATGCTCTGAGATCCCCTTTTCTTTTTCCCTGATGGGACAACAGGGACGTATTTTAACTGACTAGTCAGTCAGTCCTCTATCTGGTAGCATGAGGGTTTTTTTTTTCAGGAATCTATGTGTTCCACTCCTTTTTTGGCATATTTTGCCAGCGCAATTGCAAGGGTGTCCCAATTCTGGGTATTACCCTCTTACGTTTTCTGCCAGAGCCACAAGCTTTGGTGCTGCTGACTTTCAGATCACTATCCAGCTCCTGTAGGACTTGTGGTATGAGGCCATGGTTCCATACTCAACGATCTCTTTGTGCCACCTAGTGTGTCCCCCTTTTTCTCTGTTCCAAGATTGGTGGTCAGGTTTTATTTTGTTGTTTGTTTATATTTCCTGTATCCTTTCACTACCCCTCTGGGCTAGAGAACTTCTTAGCCCTCTGTTTTTCCCTCTGTGTTTCTCACCTGGTGAACAGAACTGTGTTTGGTGAGGGAGTTAGCAGTGGTTATTGGCTGGCACGCGGCACTATGTGGGGGTGTGCAGGCACATGCCCAGTAGCTTTGGCTGGCGCCCTCCCCCCCTGGCAAAAAAACTTTGCTTCTGTGGCATCTTACTGCCACCAGCCCAGACCCCCAAGTGATGATCCTTTGAAAATATATTCTGGGAGAGCAACAGTTTTGGTAAGTACAATATATAACTGTCATTTTTCTTCACATTAGTCCTCCAGGGCAGCTGGCATTTCACTGTCTTTGACCACAGAACGTCGCTTCTACTGTTACAAGGGAAAACACAAAGATTATACTCCAAGCAGCAGAGTTCCTTAAGACCTACCCTCAGCCACAGCTCGCAGTAGAGCAAACTTTCTTGGACCTCCCGGGGCAACAGAAATAACGCTATCATTGGATTTCGGCACACGTGTGTAACACTGGCTGGAGGAGCTGGAGACCTGCTGGAGGATTTCTCCTTGACCCCCTCTTCATTTGTTGGCTACCCCTATAGGGCACTTCCTGCACCTCCTATGACCCTGCAGGCAACATTTCTCAGGGCTTGTCCCAGGGAAGATATGTTGAGGGTCCTGGGGGCGTCCTCACAGTTAGCACAGTCCTGAATGTATTTAAATCACTTCTTATATTGTTCAGTCACTTTTGTTTCTCATGAGATACTGCTTCAAAACAGCACCGCAGAGGCTCGGAAACTCCCATGATTTAAAATGTCCCACTACCTCACAGACCAGATGTCAGCAGGAGGGGTAGTGTATAGAGTGGCCTCTGCCACTTCACTGGAGGTTTTCGGTGGGTTTCCCTCTCGGGAGGAATCTGGCATGCTGTCCTTCTCACTTGGCACTCTGACTGAAACACTGCTCACAGGCACGCCCTCTCGGAATGCTCGCAACTCATCAATTCAAGGTGGCCTATGCTGCCGCAGAGAGTTCTAAGCTTTACATCACTGGTTCCTGGGCTCACACCAGCCAGGGAAGCCTGCAGAGGCTGATGCCCCGTGGCACCTGGTTCACTACTAGTAGCCCCCAAAGGAAGGGTACAGGGGTTGCACTAACATATCTGAGGGAACTGAAAACGCACTGCCAGTTCATTTGTTAATTTATTATTTGTAATTTTTGAATAGGGATGAATCTAGCGATGTTAGAAATTAGTTATTGTTAAAAAAGTAAATGATGGAAATGTTTGGCTGACTAACAAATATTGCTGCTTTCATAGCAGCAGTGCAAGATAGCAGTGAAAATTTCGACCAATACTTTTTTATTCTGTTTTAGACTGTCTCTTATCTCCTGATTTGTATGATACTCCTTTATCTCCTCATTTATATTCTGCTTTGTCCCTTTTTTACATTTGAAATCATAAAAGGAGCACTCCTTTTATTATTTTAAATATGAAAAGTACTAAAGCAGACTCAAATTGTGGAAAGAAGGGTATCATGCAAGTCAGGAGATACGGGCCAGTCTAAAACAGAATAAAAAAGTATAGGTCAAAGTTTTCACTGCTATCTTGCACTGTTGCTTTAAGCCATAAATAAATAATATTAAATTTTTTTGAAATTTTTATACACTTCAGGGAAGAGAGTTTTTTTTTTTTTTAACCTTGCATTTATCCTCCTACCTGCACCATCACTCCACTCTTTCAGACCCCTCAAGTAGCTTTCCACAACGGCGCTCGGTGCCCACAGAAGTCTAGCTCTAAGAGTGTTCATTCGCTCAAGGACCCTCAGGTAACCCGGTATATCCCCCGGGTGGGGTAAGGGAAGGACACCCCAAACCTTCCCCCTCATAGCGGTGGAGTGAACAGGACACAGTGGAGTCTGCCCCCAGTGAGTGCCCGCGGCCAGTCTGTGGCTTGGAGATGGGTCGTACCTAGGAGTGATGGGCTCCATTTCACTTGTTCTGGTGAACCCCCCCATCCCGGCGTGGCTGTGAAGGCCAGTGAGCACGAAGGTGCGCTGAGGCGTGCCTCCTGCTCCGCCCCTCTGCCAGCGTCTACCCTGTCCCTGTGCTGCTCTCCTCCTACCACACCATCCATCCAGGCTTCCCTATGTGGTGATATTGCAGTGGGAGAATGCAAGTAACCCCGAGGAGAAGGAGGGCAGCCGTTAGGCGCTCAATCCTCACACCCCGCCGAATTCTCAGCGGCCTGTGCTCGCTCTCAAACACGGGTCGCTGGCGTGGTGCGCAGGTAAGGCGCCCAGCACCTCAGCCCTCAGTGCCACCGGGCCAGTGGCAAGAGAGATTTTCATTTGTTTATTCTCTTATTTAGTGATAACCACAGTTACAATGCATTTATTCTCCATTTTAAAGGTTGTCTTCATGTACGCACATTAGTCTTTCTACTACATTCCTCCAGTCATAAATACATTTATAAATATATACACACATACACACACGTACATAAAAGTAAGCAATAATACAACAGGGTTTGCAGGTGCATTGTGAGGCATGAGGCACAGCCAGTACCTTCAACCCCACTGAGAATTACATATATCAGATGGGACCACACACCCTAAAGTGTGCTATCACACTTATAAAACGAGCACAACATTATTATGTGTGTGTGTGGGGGGGGGGTGTAAAACACATGAAACAGAGCAGGTGTGCGATCACTGGGAAGTAATGCAAGGTCATGTGATATGTTTGCACCAACGATAGAGTAGGATTTTTCTTTCCTTGAAGAGCTGAATTTGATCTGACAGTGCTATCCCAGAACTTTTTATGTTATTCCCTCCCTCTAACTCTTTGCTACTTCCTTCTTGCACTTCCTTCAGCCAGTCATTGATGCCTGAAGGCTGGCGGCATGTCTGGAGTGCTTGTTACTAGTCCTAGGTTTCCATTAAGCTGCCCTTTGTACCCTTGAGAGTGTCCTCACTCTGGTAGGTCATTCTCTAGGGCCAGCCTTTCCTCTCCTTGGCTAAGACAATTCAAAGAGGAGATAGCATCAGGAGGAAGGGTTAAGGGAGCCCAGGGTATATTGTATCAGTGCAGTTCTGATGATATCAGTGCAAATTTATGTCCTACTCTGTAAATATGTGCAACTCAGTTAATGTATGTAATTAATCTCATGTTGCTCCTGAAAAAGGGAATTGACTGTCTTAGTGGGCCCACCCAGTTATCAAAATTCAAATAAATAAGTAACTAAGCACCCCAACTGGGTGGTCGGTTGGCATGGTGCTACCATGTGTGGGGAGGGGCACTTGTTCACTTGTTTTCCTCCTTCCCCACCCTACTTTCACCGACACATGGTGCATATCCTTCCATCCTTACATTCTCTGTACTGTCAACTGCAGTCACCTACGCAGTGGTCTTGCAGAGGAAAGGGCATCTTATCCACCCCAGAGGGGAAGACGGAGCACCCTCTGGGATGCACAACCCTTCTGCATGTTTCGGGAGTGGAGCACAAACCCAGGTCCTTGGAAGCTGTCACTAGTGCCCACAGCCACCACTGCACCATCAGGCCAGTTGCGTTTTTACATTCTTTTTTGTCTCTTGCAAAAAGTAAGACATGCAGTGCACTGTGTTACAAATGATCTCAGCTTACACTAGGACAAGGGGAATTGTGCTGAATGTCTGAACTGCAGTTTAAGGAACAGCATTCTCTTTTATTTGTCTCAGTACCTGCTGTGGGCTCCATCTCGCATTGCCAGGGTTCTGGAGGGATCCAGCTTGTACCGACCTTCACTGCTTTACCCCAGCGGATTATTAACCTACCTGTGGCCAGGACCACTCAGAATATCATATTTGGTATGTGCAATGGATTTACAGTACATTTAGGCCTTGTAATAGTACCTGTTTAGGAATTATTGCCAACAAATTATCACTAGGTGAGATGCATGATACTTAACTTCAAGGCAGCGGTAGTTCTCACAGGCAGTGGGAAGAATGGGCACTCAGTGCACACTGTTTTTCTGCCAAAGTGCTCAGTGTCTGATAAACAGCCAAGCAGCGGTTGTGGAATAACAACAGCAGCAGGGCTAGTACCACACAAGTAGGCAGGCAAGAAGGCCATGAATTAGTTTGAGCAATATACGTGTAAACTCCATACTTTTTCTTTTCCATAGAGATCTTTATTGTTTCTTTCTATAGAGATTTTTCTCCCTGGACACTCGCGTGATTCCAAGAATATACCCTGGTCAGGCCTGTGCCCTCAACGCCTCCCACCCACCCCCTAGACCCTGATAACCCACTGGCTACCTTCGCGGCTTTACCTCCATGGTAGGTGTTCCAAAGGGAGGGCTGTGCTCCACTCCCCCTCTTGAAGAAGTCCACCATGTAGACTGGGACCCAGTGATGACAGTCAATAGGACCCAGGGGAGTCCCAGAGGCTCAGACTGTTATACTGATTGACGTGGGTTTTTCTGCCCCTTGTAGGTCCAGCTTACTTCCCCAAATGTGAGTGCAGCCATCCAATTGGCCTCACACACGCAGACAGCAGTCCCTGTGGCAGGAGCAAGCATCCAGCCCAGCTGCAGGGATTGCTGTGGCACTGGAGCTTGCTGCCGACCCCACCCAGCCACGTAGCAGCTGCCCCAGACTGCCCCACCTCCCAGTGTAGCACTTCAGATTCACCTCCAAACCTGGGTTGCCAGCACGGCAGCGCAGTGCACAGCCACTGGGAACTAGGAGTGCCAATATTTATTGATTTGAAAGCAGCAGTGCAATGAAAAAAAAGTTTTTTTTTTTTTAAAAAAGCTAGTTTCAGCTATAACTAATAAAAATAGTAGCATACCTACCCAATCTACTTCTTTAGGTACCTCCTGCGCTGTACACCATAAGTTTTGGGGTTTTCTTTTGATTTTCTCAAGCCTAATCGTTACTAGGTTTATAATGTTTTTTCTAAGCCAAATGTGACAAACGTCTTTTTTTCCGTGAGAAAAAAATAAATTAAAATATTTATAAAATACTCAAATTTTGACAGAACTAGAAAATTTTACCACCAAATATCTGGGAGGTGCCTCGAATCATTTATAGTGAAAAAAGGGGTGGGTCAAATTATTTTGCCCAGTTTTGTTGTATTACTGCTTCTGCTTCTAACTGTTTGAACAATACAAATAATATCATACACAGCAGCCAGTAATGACATACAGTGGTACTGTCATGAAAATAAATTTTTACAAGGCAGGCATTTATGTAAACATTAACCCACAAAAGGGCATGCATTTCTTGGGAGTTGATGCATTCCCTGGGTGGGTTGTGAGGGACGAGGCTGAAGGCTGAGTGTCCTTCAACTGACCAAGAAGTGCATTAATTCCCAGTGAAATGTATGTCCTGGAGTGGGTAATTGTGCTTATAAAATGGGTGATCAGTATGAAACAAAAAATACAGAAACGTATTGAAACTTGAGTAAAAGTGTTGTGAGTAATCAGTGGTTAAACTGGAAATGTTTTGGTGGGGGGGGGGTTCTCACATCTAGATTTGTAGGTTGGGAACTGCTATTTCTAAGTGCTGGAATTCGCCAATAGTATTCAATGGTGAGAAGGTGTCATAGATGGTGGAACTTCCACACAGTTTTATAAGAGATGGTAGAACCCAGGTCCAGAGGATTCCTGCTCAATTTAACCCTGTGATTTGGCTGTTACTAGGCGGAATAGTTTCTTTAATCATATATTGTGTTTTAACCAAAGAAGCTTGTAGGTTTCCTAGGTCTTTTTAAACCCATTTATAAATAAAGTTACAGCATAGTGCTCAGTGTAACACATCGTGCTATGGCAGACTGAGTTATTTCAAGGTTAGAATACCAATATACACATGCAGCAGTAAGAGGCAGCATTTTATGGTCAGCACTGTACCTTGTCTACCCTATAAGTGCGGCTTATCAATATGTCCGCAACCTTGCATATCATCTGTAGTGTGGCTCCGTGTCATACTGTAAGATGTACAACTGTCACCCATAATGTTGCTTGAGGTCAAAAAGCAAATGTAGGCTTAGCTTATTCAAGAAAGGGTTCTAGATATGGGGATATGTGTTTATTTGTTTTTATTTACCAGGTAGGCACAGTAGACAATCAGAGGCCTATTTTCAGGCATGATCTGGAAGATTACAACACTGGTCAGTGCAAGACAGTGTATACAGTTACGCATGGTAGATTATAGGCAGACACTGACAAACGACACGCAGAGTGTACAAAGTTACATTTGTAGGTAGATTTGACAGATACAAACATTTGAAGGCTCAAGTAAAATGTATACAGTGCACATATACTAAGACATAAAAGAAAGTATTAAAAAAAGATTGACACCAACTGTAAGCAGATTATTGTTGTGTTATTAGTGAGATAATTAAGCAGTAACTTGAAAACTCTAATTTGTATTGTCAGTTATGCGGACAACCTACAGATGTTATGTAGTAACATTGTAATATAATACCCTTATTTTATAGTATCCTCACCACCTCAAGTGTCACCACCTGAATCGCCAGTTGCAGCTGTTAGCCCACCTGGTAAGCAGGTTCTTTTTTTCCTTCTCTAAACCAGTATTATTATTATTTTTTGGGGAGATAAGCATGTGTACCATATTTTACTTACTTAGTATTATTTGGTATTTAAAGACAAGGCGATGTACCCATTATGATTGTCTCCCGTTCCTAGTGGGCGGATTTGTAAGCACTAGTTATCACTAGCTTACACTTCTAGGGTTGGCGAGTTGTAACCTATTACAAACGTTTCAGACTAGTTGAACTCTTATCTGCTCAGGCCACTGGATAGTAACTTGTTTGATTAATGGATGATTTACCATAAAAATCCTAAATATTAAAATTATTTTTCCTCTCCGCAGACTCAAGACAGAGTCTTGGTATCCTGAGCATTCCGTTGTCACCCGATAGGAATGTGCCAGTGAGTCCGACCACGCCATCATTTGCCGATATGCCCAATACTCCAGGTTCTTCTGCAGGTGTCCCAACTGATGGCTCAGGTAATTCTGCTAATTGCAGTACTCTTTGTATGATATCACAAAGCCACACAGGAAGTGCACAGAACAGCACCTGCTTTTTCCATAGATCTTTTTTTCCATGACCTTGTCTGCCATGGATATATCCTGTTCTGGCTCATTGACCCCCATCCTTCCCTGGGTCCTTCCCTCACTGACATCTCCCAGGGACTCCAGGGGGAGGAGGGCTGTCTTCAGTCCTGAAGCAATCCACTATGTACACTAGGATAAAGCGTCAATGGACACTAGGACCCAGGGGAAGCTCAGGGAGGAGCCCAGGTATCATGTAGACGTACGAAGAGTTTTCTCCATTTTCCTCCCTTGGTTCCTTCCCCCTGGCTTGGAGTGGGAATAGCCATCAAGCAGCTCGACTGCAAGTAGCGATATCCTGCAGAAGGAGCCAGCTCCCATGGGGCACTTCAGGGGTTGCTGCAAGACCAGAGGCCAACACCATCCCTCTTTGACTGCAGCGCACTGCCGAGCAGCAGCTGCTGTAGTCCAACCAGCCTCCCGATGCAGTATCCCACGCTCACTTCTGAACTTGGATTGCCTACATATCAGTGCAGCGTGCTGTCGCTGAGCTACTGGGGAGGCCAACAGCACCTGATTTTTAAGCTGGTTAGGAGATTTTTGTCAGTAGGGTAACCCATAAAAAGGCATAAATTTGTATCAGTATGAATATTTTATTTCTTTTTTTCTTTTTTTGGTAACTGGTTAAGGCCCACTGTGCCACAAGGCCTGTTCACAGGGGTGACCCGGGAGCACTGGGGAGGTTAAGTGACTTGCTCAGAGTCACACAGTATACAAGTAGAGGTTTTGGGAATCAAACCCAGGTCTGTTGGATGTACCAAGCTCATTCACAGCTCGTTACTGTAACCTCTAGGTTATACTGCTAGCTCAGGGTATGGACTTGTGAGTTTGTCATAACTATTTCTGTGTAGCTTCTAAGACCCAAGCATTTTTTTATCACATTTTTGTTTTCAAATAGCTTTTTGTCTGTCCCACACCAGTGCACCCAGTTCTTGGGCTGGATGTTCTAGTGACTGTCATCCCTGAATATTGCTACCACAGTAGGTTCCACACATTGCAGGACCCTAGAATGCCTACAGCCACCATCTAGACAGTGGGGAGGTTTTTCAGTTTTTTGCACCCTCTGCCCCTTAACCCCCCCTCCACTGTGCGGTGGCACACAGACCCATCTCTGCAGTTTGTGTGTGCAGAGCGTTCCCCAATGACAAAGGCGCAAGCTCTGCTACCACTGTTACGCTGCGGCATAATGCAGTGCCAACCCTCCCTAGCTGGAACATGTTGCCTTGGGCAGCATTCCTCCCAGCCTAGCCACATGCACAAGTGTCCCTACTCTGCTTCCAAACCTGAGTTACTCACATGGAAGCATAACCCACTGAATCATCATGGCATCCCTTTTTTCGCCATTTTTAATTCGCACCACTTTGTTATTCAGTTATTTTAAAAAACCTGTAATGTAGGTGGTGTTTGTAGATGATTATGCTCCCCCTATATTG
This sequence comes from Neoceratodus forsteri, assembly GCA_016271365.2. NCBI lineage: Eukaryota > Metazoa > Chordata > Ceratodontiformes > Ceratodontidae > Neoceratodus > Neoceratodus forsteri. The sequence continues at coordinate 167,765,711 of JADMNL010000025.1, read as the reverse complement.
GAAGTTCCTTTCAAAGCATTTTTTGTTAGTAAGACTGCATCATTAATACATAATACAGATATAACGTTAACCAGTTGGTATGCCATTGTTATTGCCTTTCTGATACAGATGAGATATGTCACAACCAGTCGTCTAGTCCCATTATTCAAACAGAACAGATCAATGAAAAACCGAGTAAGTATTGTGACGTTTTGTTGAGTAACGACACCATTGAAAAGTTCCTTTCAAGCTGTAAATTAAGTTTGGCTCTGCACGTGTTCATGGAGTCATTATACATGCAGGATGTGTGAAACGTAATTCATTGGCCTTCTTTTCTGTTTCAGAGTCGGTAGAAGAGTACACAAAAATAGTTAAGGACTACTTGAGAGACATCTGTGGGTACATGACGATGGAATGCGATGCGGCTTTGGAGGCATACTATACTGATGTCACTCTAATTCAAGGGCAGCTTGAAACCAAAATGAGGAAGACCACCAACAAGTGCCTGGAGAAAGAACTTGTCATCCATGATAAAGCAGAAAGAGAAAAGGCAACCATTGAAAGACATCAAATACTGGACGTTGCTGGAGGGAAACCAAAAGAAACTAAAATAGTTGCTGTGGTTGGAAGAGCAGGAATGGGTAAAAGCATTCTCGTTCAGAAAATCTGCCAGGATTGGTCACAAGGAGAGTTTTCGCAGTTTGAGTTTATCTTCTGGTTTGAGTGCAGAAGGCTAAATGGTATTGGAAGGGGATGCACCTTGAAGGATTTGCTTTTTGAGGTGTTTGCTAAACCTCAAGAGAGAAGTGAGGAGGTCTTCAAATACTTACTACGGAATCCGGACCAGGCCCTGCTGATTTTTGATGGGTTTGACGAGCTTCCAGACTTAGATGGATTTATGAACTGCTCGGCCTGCAGCTCGGTCAGAGAGTCTGGCAGCATCAAAGAGCTGTTTGCAGGACTTTTTCAGAAGAGGTTACTCAATGGCTGCACAATGCTAGTAACAGCAAGAGCCAAGGAGACCTTCAATCCATGCTTGGCCAAAGTAGACAAGATAGTTGAAATGATTGGGTTCTCCTCGCAACAGATTGACAGATACATATGCAGATACTTTGAAGGCACTGCTTTCACTACTGAGGCTATGAAGCTGATTAAAGAGAACCAGTTTTTATTTAGCTATTGCTTTGCCCCTCTCATGTGCAGGTTTGTGTGCTTCGTCTGTGAGATGATTCTTAAAGCCGGGGCTAACGATTTGCCCAGAACTCTTACTGGTTTATATTTGGTTGTTTTTCGACAATTGTTGTTGGACAGAGGCACAGATGCGCCTGTGGATTTAGATACAGACTGCCCATATATTGCAAAATTACTTCAGCTAGCCTGGAACGGTGTTCAGAGGCATCAGAATGTTCTGTTCCAGAATGACTTGGGCTCCAGAGAAGCGAAAGAGTTTGCTTTGAGGCATAGGTTTTTGTTTCCATTTCCATTAAGTGCAGATCCTGAAGTGGAAGAATTTGGGAATGCATTTGGAAATTCTGTCCTCCAGAATTTTCTGGGAGCCTTGCATTTGGTCCTAATACAAGATGTTAGGGCTCAGAGTCTCATAAAACAGGTAACATTGGAGAACAAAAGGAAAAGGTCCGAGGATGATTGGTTGGACATGGTCCGGAGATTCATATCAGGCTTGCTGTTTCTAGATAATAATGACCAGCATCTTGACTTCCTCCTGATAAACAGTGTAGACAATGTTGTGATCAGGAAGAATCAAGCACTTTCAAAACACCTGAGAGAATTACAACCAAGTGAGCTTAATCCAAGCAAGCTTCTAGAACTATGCCACTGTGTGTACGAAACTCAGGACTGTGATCTTATCAAAGACATTGGCTCAAAACTGGGAGAAGAGCTTTCATTGATGGGCACACGTCTGACTCCACCTGATGCATTTGTGCTGCAGCATGTTTTAGGGGAAGCTGGGAAGAATTTCACAATTGATCTGAGGAACACTGCCATAGACGTGCCCGGCCTTGAACAGCTAGTCAGCCTGAAGAATGTTATCTCATTCAGGTTAGTTATTCTTTTTTGATAATTGTCAGGTTGCAAATGTACAAAAATCCTTATAGTATGGCAGCAGCACTCTGTGATTTTATTTATTTATTTGGTTGTTTTTTTGGGTAACCAGGTAGGTACACTAGACAGCTGGATGCCTATTACAGGTATGACCCAGGAGTGTACAGAACTAAATTCTTCAAACGAATGCAGAGACAAATTTAGAGAGCTCACAATTCCAAGTTTCGGAAAGGTACATCGGGAAACAATTACAAATTACTGTTCATGCACAGAAATCAAAATATGTTGATCAGGTACACATTGGGATGTAGGCAAATTTGAGGTGCATTAAATTATGCAAGGGTACAAGCAAGTAGGGAAGTAAACGACAAACAGTTTGAGGAGGACACTGGTAGGGTAGGGTAGAATGATAAGCATGGAAGTGTATGGAAGTTGGGTCTAGAAGCAGTTGTGGGTCGTGGATAATGTGAGATGATACTTAAGAGTAGTTTTGAAGGATGAGAGGGTGGATTGAAGGGGAGGGAGTTTCAAAGCCTGGGTGCAAATGAGGAAGAAGTCTGGTCACCCATTTCGGTCGAACATTTAGGGGTCAAAAATTAGATAGTGTTTGAGGATCTGAGAAGTGTGTCTGTAGGAGGAGCACCGTGAAGTAGGGAAACTGGGGTGTTAGATTGGAGTAGTTTGTAAATTAAATAACCTACCACATAAGATCGGGAGGCAGAGGGGGATGGCCACCCTAAGAAAGAGTAAAGGGAACAATGATGTGTGAGGCAGGGAGAGGAAAGGGCAAAGCAGTATGTTGTTGTAGGTGACATCCCATTTATTTATTTTTTTTTATATATATATTTTTGTCTGTATTTTATTTTAGAATAAAAAAGAAAGATAGTAGGTTACAGGCAATCATGTGAAACTTTGTAGACATGTCATTATACTAGTCTCCTAAAAGATGCGTACAGCATTCATCCAGCAAACAAGGGAACTCCCTGTACATAATGTATAGACAACAGGAATTCACCGTAGGTTACATAAACAGGTGACATCCCATTTATCTAGGGAGGAAGTGGGGGCCTTATAAAAGAGAAGTGAGGTATACTGTAGGCAGGGGAGTAGGACGTGTGGGCAATAGCTATGCGTGCTTTTGGAGTAAAGAAGTGGCAGAGACTGTAGGCCAGACCAACTCCAGAATTAATGGATTTGCATAGGTTTGAGATATGTAAATAGAATCTAGTTGGGGTCAAGGGTAATGCCTAAGTATTTAAATTCTTTGACTAAGGAGAGAGAGAGAGATTTCTACACACCTGATATCCAGGGGTGGGATTGCTTGAGTTTTGGAGACACTGAGAATGAGGTTGTTGGTCACAATCCTGTTTTGGATATGGGTGAAGTTCTTGGCAATTTGGTCATTTTTGAGTTGGGGGCTCTGGATGATGTGGTATAAAACAATATTCTCAGCGTACATTATGACAGAACAGGAGGTAGAGATGGAGAGGAAGTTATTTATGAAAATTGAGAAAAGTAGTGGGCCTAGGATAGATCTCTGGGGACACCTTGGGTAATTGGTAATTAGCTGGAAGTGGCATCCCCAAATTTGATGAATTGCTGCTTGTCTAACACATTGTAAACTAGGTGTTGGCATGGGGGAGACACCACTTTCAGTTAGTTTTCGGGATAGAAGGGTATGATCAACAAGGTGGAATGCGTTGAACAAATTAATGAAGACGGTTCCAATAAGAGCTCCTTTGTCCATAGAAAATTTTATGTCGTCAATAATCTTAATGAGGGCAGATGTGGTACTGTGTTCTTTGCAGAAACCATGCTGACATGGAGTAAGGAGACGGTGGGTTTGTAGGTAGTTCTTTAGCTGTGAGGCTACTACTTTTTTGAGTAGCTTGCTGAAGACAGGTTGAAGGGTAGTATGTCAAAATTATGAAATATTTTTGAGGTCACCATATTTAGGGTCAGGCACTACCTTGGCAACTTTCTGTTGTGATTGGACCACAGCAGAGATAAGGGAGACATTGAAGATATGGGTAATAGGAAAGGAGAGAGCATGGGACTCTAGCCTGAACAATTAGGCTCTAGCCCATCCAGCCCGGACTGGTGCCAAGGGGTAAGGAGTTGAGGAGTTTGCAAACTCCTTTTCTGGTGACAGTTTTCAGGTGGAAAAAGGGGTGAGTTGGAGTGAAGGAAGTCTGTTGGGGAGAAGGGACGCTGTCCTGGGCTGCAGTAAAGCAGGCAGAGAAGGAGGAAAGATTAGTGAACTGGGCATTGAAGGCATTTTCAAGGGTGAGTTGGTTGTTACAATGTACACCATTAAGGATCATATCCTTTTATGAGGCATTAGAAGGAGCTCACATGAGTTCCTTTATGTGCCCCCAGAAATTATGTGGTTTCCAGCAGAGGCTGGGAGTTTCTCCTTACAGAAAGAGCTTTTAGCTGAGTGGGTAGCCTTTTTCCATTGATTTCACAGTTGCCTGTAGGTGACCCATTCTTGTAATTTGGACGAGGCTGTAAAAGCAGCCAAGCATTTGTCTCTTCTTCTGTAGAAGGAGAGAACGTCACTGTGCAACCAGGAGATGGCTGTGCCTCAAACTATTCTCTTAATGAGGGGAATTAGCCTATCTTGGAAGTAGGAGAGGAAGGACTAAAAAATATCTAGGGTAGAATTAACATTGGAGGTGACTGGGATGGGAGCCCAGTTGACGAGAGCTCAGCATTGAAGGTGGCGGGGTCTAGGTTTGAGTGTCTGAGGGTGAGTACATTGGGAGGGACTTTTGGGATCTGTACATTCCATAGGCAGAAAGTAGGGGAGTGATCACTGATTGAGTCCTGGAACACCCCAGATGCTTGAATGCCTCTCGGACCTGTTTGTAAGCATCCAATCAAGTAAAGCAGATGAAGTACCACAGTGAGAGAGACAGGTGGGACTAGAGATTATTTGAGTGAGACTGGAATGCTAATGAGCAGTTTGTAGGTTTTAGAGTTGGGGCTTAGCCAGTCAAGATTCAGGTCACCCATGATAGTTAACTCGTTTCAACCAACCGAGGGTAGGACGGCGTCAGGAAGGGCAGTTAGGCTTGATGCACCACATTCTGGAGGGTTGTACAAGCAGAGGAGATGGAGTTTTTGGTGTGGCCTAATATAAAGGAAGCATGACGTACTTTGCAGGCAGTACCAGTACCAGCTGTGTGAGGGATTGGGGTAGATTAAAATGTGACCTGTAATAAATTAATAGGCCGCCACCTTGTTTGGGGGAAGGGCTGTCGATCCAAAGGAAGTAGTAGTTGTCCAGGTTAGAGAGTACATTTGGAGTACTGGACTTGACTCAGATATACCTAGGATGTCAGAAGTGTAGTGTGACACCCAGGCCTCAACGTCAATTTTATTGACCAGGCTACTGCGGATGTTAATGCGGGCAATTTTAAGCCCTTTAAGGACTGACCATGGTGGGGGGGAGGGGACCTGGGTTAGGTTTGATGTTCCCGGCCAGGCATAGGTAACGTAAGAGGGTCTATAGTGCCGTGACTTTTGCTGGCTGCACATTGTGCATGGGAGCAGGAGGGAGTTCCTCTAGGTGTGAGACACTATAAAGAGCAACATTTTTTGACTTATAAGTGCAGCAGTGTTTGGGTAAGTAGCTAGTGGTTGGCTGAAGTACCTAAAATCCTTAAGAGGACTAAAGGGGGGATATTTGACAGGGGCTTGGGATGAAGGTAGTATGTCTAATAGGAGTAGTAGTGAAACTAAAAGCCCTGGAAGTAATACAATTATAGGACTAGTATATAGCATGGCTAGCATGATGTTATGTGGGCAGTCTTAGTTAAAATACAGACTGGGGTCTCCTCCCTCCACCTCCTACTAGCCATTGGAGGATGCACAGCCTTGTGGAGGTGACAGATTCAGTCTCCTGGAAGGGATGGTGGTAACTCTGCAACAGTGTAGCACATCCAGCTGATTGCTTTTAGGATAGCACTGAAGTGGGACATGGAAGCCGCTGCTTTGCCCGCTGCCACATGATAGAAGCTGTACTGCCATGTTGACCACCATTGTTAAGTTGGGTACAGGATAATAATAAACAAAATGGGACTTAGCATGAAATGTGGCTTCTTCTTGGCCATGAACTTGCTCGGGGTGGTGAGTGTGGGATAGTTTTTGTGGTATACAGTAGTGGCTAACTGCTGGATGGAAGAAGGGATAGCTTCCCAGGATAAACATTAACATCATTTTTTACAGCAGAAATATGAGCTAAGGATGCATATTAATCATTTTTATAGAGAAAGTGAAGGCACAGTAAATATTAGTTCTAGGAGCATCGATACAGTTCACTATCCACATTCTGGCAGTTCCACTGAAAAATCTGAGTCGTTAGATGTCTTGAAGCTAAGCTTCCAACACCATCTGGGCAGTCTAACCCCTGACTCCACCTTGTGACATCTGATATTTCTTTCTGCTGGAAGAACAGGCCACCTCCTTCGTGGCTATCGTTTAGGATTTAGTGTGTCATTGACAAACCTTTATTTTCACAGTTTTCAAGCCTGTTTCTGTTTCATTCTCGGCCCCTTCGACTACTCTGTGTGATCGACAATAGAACAACAGAAGCCGGGCTTCAAATTCTGCATATGGTGCTGGCAGAAGATGTCAGTCACCGATCTGCATGGCATGTGCCTGTACTGCATGGGTGAACAGCATGACATGGCTGGTTGCGGTCTGTCTCTCTTGATGCTTCTGGAATCCCTCGAGGATCAGAAGCACAGGCTTTCAGAGAGGGAACCGAAAGACTGGCCTAAAGACCATAAGAAGCCCCTGGTGGCAGTCGGGTCTCATGTGGCCTTCGAGAAGGAGGTGGCAGCTGCTGCGGTGGGTACTTCTTCAGTCTTGGTGCTTCTTCTTCTAGCTGGGGCCAGCTTCCGAGGGTCATTCACAGAGGGATTCCATGAAATGTGTATGGCCCTCCAGACTTTGAGGAAGTTCCATGCCCACTGCGGCAAGAAACATAAGCACCACCAGTGCTGGTCATGGGACCAAGAGAGATCGAGGCCCCCCCAATCCTTGAGCTCCCTGCACTGCTTAACTATGATTGAAAGCTCCTTAGTACCCTCAAAGGGCTTGTCAGTCTCAACTCTGGTTGAGCAAGCCATGGAAATCTTCCTCAAGCCTGTTGACTGATTGTCAGACAATATCAAGAATTTGATCTCCCAGACCTCGAGTCTCCTGGTCTTCACTCACGAGGACATGAATCGGTCTGTGTCCCTGACCAGTTCACCTCGAGAGCTGCCTTCACCAGCGGTCGAGTTTTCTAAGCCTGTCCTTCTCAATGTTGCCATACCTGTGGTCTTCCGTGACCAGCCAGAAGGCTGTCCTCGACATTGACTGTCTGATTGAGGGTTGAGGTCCCATTTAAGGTCCTGATTGAGGCCCTCCCACTCTCGATCCTGCTTAACCAGGAGGCATCATCGATGATGCTTCTTGACCTTCTCATCCTTTGGTGAGGAGAGGCACCAATGGAAGATGTATTGATGCTATGAGGAGTTTCTTTGGCAACAGTAGGCCATTGCAGTGCAGGATAGAGCTCTATCCCCGGGACTTTCAATCACCTAGCAGCTGCTGGTGATACCCTTGCTGGCCCATGCATCCCAGGTGCATCTTGCAATTGCCTCCCAGGTCCTGTGGGTGGAGCTGCCACCATAGCAGTCGAATGTGGGCACTCCAACTAAGAAGGCCCAGTCGGCAACTGGCTTGCCAGGCCGGTTGTCAGTGGAGATCACCCAGTCCGAGGATACTCCAGTGATCTGCAGTGAAAAAGGGTCAATGGCCTTTTTTAAAGAGTCTTTGGATGACTTATACTTTTATCCATGGCCTCCTTTGGGACTCACATTTTCGACCGGGGCTCAGTCAAGGAACTGTCTACCAACCATGGGTCATTGTCTTTCGGAGCTCTCATTTGATTAATATCAGAGTCCCTCTAGAACCTGTCCAGAAAAGGGTCAGGTACCCTTTCATGAACATTTTGGACAGGAACGAGTCCCCAGTGGTTGCCTTTCCCATGGCTGGGGCCATATTGGGATCCACCCTTGAGTTTTGGCAGCATCCAGCATGCTGCCTATAACCCTTCACCTGAATGGTCCACAAGTATGCAGTCCCTACTGGGTCCCTTTCTGGGTTCTCAGACCACCATCTGGCCAAAAGTTGGTTTCTGACTCAGTCTTCCACAAATTTGGGTGCCAGGGGGACATGGATAAGCCTCCAGACAAGGGGTCCAGAAAGACTGACCATACCACTAAAAAGGTTTATACTGTGACATCCCTGGGCCTCTGTTGGGTGAGCTACTCCATCACGATGGCAAACTTTGATTACTCCCTGTTAGGAGTATTTTATGAGACCCTCCCTCAATTCCTTACTGACCAGCAGTTGCTGTTGAAGATGGTTTGAGACCAGGGTCAGTCGCTGGCTGAACACCAGCTTCAGATAGCCTTGGATGTCCTCATAATGGATGTCTATGCCCATACCATGGCAGCGGCCATCACCGCGCATCACAGGGCCTTGCTGTATCTGTCCACCTTTGTGGTGGACAGCCAGCACAAGCTGGCCTGTGACTCTTTTTTGGGCACTGACCTCTTCAGCCCTGGGGCAGAAGGACATCTCACCCGTATAGAGAAGTCCAGTGCAACCCTTGACTCTGTGGCTTCATCCTAGGAGGACCAGAACCAAAAGTCTAAGAAAAAGGCTTTTCGGTACGGGCCCTTTCAGCCACAGCCCCCTTGGGAGCAGCCCCAGAGGAGCAATGCCAGGCCTGGCATCCAGAAACCAGGTTCGGTGGCCAGGGCCCCAAGAGAGATAGGGCAGGGGTAGTTGTGCTGCAACAGCCAGTGCCGCCACAAAATCTGGATACTGACTGACTGGGGGATGTCACACCTCCACCCATCCAATCCCTGTCTGCGCTCCTTGCCGGGGGTCAGTTGAGTCATTTCTTACCATGCTGGTCCACTGTCACAACAGATAAGTGGGTGTTAGAAGTGGTAGACAGGGGGCTGACTCTGGACTTTGAGGTCCTCCTGCCGACTCCACACTCCGCAGAAGTCCAAGGTGTTGGAGGACATCGCTTAGCTCTTTGCAAAAGGAGCCATAGCCCTTGTTCTGGACACCCTGGTCAGTCAGGGTTACGTATCCAGGTAATTCCTGGTTCCAGAACAGATTGTGGTTGGCGCCCCGTACTGGATCTGTACGGCCTGAACCAGTTCATACGGAAATGAAGGTTCTGGATTGTCACCCTGAATCAGGTCATTCCACCTCTGGAGCAGAACATGTGGTTTTGCTCCCTTGACCTTTGGGACACGTTCTTTCACATCCCAGTCTGTCTGTCTCACCACCGGTACCTCAGTTCCACGCAGAAGGGGTTCTGTACCAGTTCAAGGTCATGCCCTTCAGTCTCTCCTCGGCGCCCAGGGTCTTCACCAAGTGCACTGCAGTGGTGGCAGCCATTCTACCATATCAAGACATCAGGGTATATCCCTGTCTGGACAACTGGCTACTGGCCAGGCCTTCCACAGAGACTGTTGAGAGGTCTAGGGATCTGGCTCTCTAAACCTGAAGAGACGTGGGCCTGTTGGTCAGCCTGGACAAGTCCAAACTGGTACTGTTGCAGGGGATCAAGTTCATTGGGGCAGAACTAGACTCCCTATGGGCCGAGGCCTGCTTCTCTGTGGCCAAGCACTGGATCTTACCTCCTTTGCTTGATCAGTTCAGGTTGAGCACTTGTGCCCTACTCAGGATTTTCTGTGACTGCTAGGGTACATGGTGTTCTGCATCAGCATGGTCCATTGGGCCCGCTGGAGAATTGTTCACCTGTAGTGGGAGTTGGGCAGTCAATGGTCCCAGTGCCTAGGACACTTGGACCACTAGTCACAGTGACCCAGCCGGTGTGGGACGCTTTCCAGTGGTGGCTTGTCCCACAACATCTGGAGGAAGTAATCCCATTTGTCTGCCCAGAGCTGACCATTACGCTCACAACAGATGTGTCTCTGGTGGGTTGGGGAGCACACCTGGGAGAACACAGAGCCCATGGGTTGTGATCACCACAGGAGTCCTGGCACCACATAAACCTGTTGGAGCTCCATGCAGTGTGACTAGCTGTTACAGAATTAGCTCCTCTAGTCAGGGGTCATGTTGTGCAGATCCAGATGGACAACACCATGACCATGTTCTAGCTGAGCAGGTAGGGCGGAGCACATACACCATTCCCTTGTGCCGGGAGGCCCTTTGCATCTGGATTCTTGTGCACAGCCTGGATGCAGATCTCCTGGCAATCCATCTCACTAAAGTGAACAATCAGCTGGTAGACACTCTCCGCTGGGTGGGAATAACGTTGCACGAGTGATCCCTGAATCAGGAGGTGGTGAACTACCTGTGCTCCCTCTGGGGCAGTCTGGTGAATCTGATCGCCTCCTGGGAGAACACCAAACTGAGACTGTATTGTTCCTGCCCCCCACAGTCCAGGACTCTGCTGTGGAATGCATTTTTGAGGGCTTGAACCCCAGGCCTCGTACTCTTTTGCTTCCTTCCCCTTGATCCACAAGGCAGTGGTCAAGGCCCAGAAGGACAAGGTGCAGATGATCCTGATATCTCCAGACTGGCCTGGGCAGTTCTGGTACTGGGATCTCCTCAGCCTCAGCAGCAGACCTCCATGGCAGCTGCCTCTTCGCTTGGATCTACTAACTAGACAACACAGGATGGTTCTGTATCCGAACTTGACATCCCTGCACCGCTCAGCCTGGTTCCTGGGTATCTAGAGTTCCAGGCTTTGCGTCTGTCTGAAGCTGTGCTCCACATTGTGGAAGCCTGCCAAAAAGAGTTGATAGCTGCCCCAGTGGTGCTGAGGGCTGAGGCGCTGGACGCCTTAGCTCGTGCCACACCGGTGACCTGTGTTCGGGAATGAGCATGAGCTGCTGGAGGTTGGCAGGGTTGGAGAAGGATCGAGCACCCGAGGGACTACTCACCTCCGGGCAGGGAGGATGCCAGTAGTCAGCGTTTGACTGGCCCCTAGCAGAGGCTGGGGGGCAGTGTATTGACACTGTAGACAGGGGGCGTAGGTGGGGCAGACGCCTGGAGGAGCGCATGCGGACGCATGTGCGCTCCCTCCACTGGCATCATTGCACGCCCCTCTCCGCAGGTGAGAACAATAAAATAATGGAGTCCTCACCAGGGATGACGATTGTCCCCTCTGGCACCGCCGGGAGACCACCTTCCCCAAACTGGATCAGAACTGGTGGGTTGAGGGTCTCCCCACCATGAGGGGTAGGTCATGGGGGCTGAAAGGGAGGGGGTCTAATGCCGGTTGGAAAAGGGGGGTCATCAGAAGGTAAGGCGAGGACTCTGGCAAAAATAACACCAACCAAAAGAGTTGACTCATATATGCAATGTATTTATTTAGTTATATATTGTTTTCCCCTCGGCTGGGGTGGGGTTTGTACCTATGGTCCCCCGTCCAGCTGTATCCTCAGCTCTGCCCTGGCCGCAGCAAGAGCTCTTCACCACTATGCCTTCCCCTCCCCAGCCACATTGCGGTGGGTACTTACCCCACTCACTGCAGAAGGCCAGGAGGTGTACACCAGGGGAGCTGCCTGGGGTACGTGCGGTGTGTGGTGCTGCCGGATCTGCCATCACTGTGCACGCAGAGGATTTTTCGACGTGACTCCCACCAATTGGCGCGGGCGTGCAGTGACACTAATGAGGCTGTTGTGTGCATATCTGCACATAGCACGTCCAACGTCATTTGCGCTTCCCCACAACTTAACCACAGTATGCACCACCCCCAGCCACCGCCAGGAGCCAGTGCAACCACGGTATTCCCTCCCCACCTGCCCCGGAAAATGAGAGACATCCCTGGGATGCTCGTTCCTCCTCCCTCTGGTTGACCCTCCAGCGTCCAAGGTCGCTCCTGATCCTGGGTTGCTGGCATGGCGCAAGGTGTGGTGTCCACCGCCTTAACTGTCAGTGCCACCGGGCCAGCACATATGCTGTTTATTTAAGTGGAAGAGGTTCTCCATATGGTGCCAGAGCAAGGAGCTTGATCTCCTTGCCCGCCCTGTGGTGAGCATCCTGGAGTACTTCTAGCCCCTCCCTCTCTCAGTTGGGACTACAGGTGACAACCTTGAAGATATACCTGGCAGCCATCTCTGCCTTCTGAGCGTGGGCTGGTAAGCCAACAGTGGCACAGGAAAAGGTGGTTGGGTGCTTTTCAAGGGTCTGGACCACCTGTCCCCACAAGTGTGTGAACCTCCACTACCATGGGACTTACTGCTGGTGCTGGCTGTACTCATGGGCAGACCATTAGAGCCTGTGCACGGGTGTGAGATGTTTCACCTGTTGTAGAAGACGGCCTTCTTGTTGGCCACCATGTCAGCCAGAAGGATAGAAACACAGACTTTGACAGCAGATAAGGACTGCTTGGCCCACCCAGTCCGCCCATTTCTCTACCTATTGGATAAGCTGCAGATCCTAGTTTTACCAACATCCTACTTCCTCCTGCCTCCCAGTAGAATTGCCTTATATATATCCCATGCATTCTTAAATTCACCCACTGTTTTTAACCCCACAGCCTCCTCAGGAAGGTCGTTCCATGCATCCACCACTCTCTCCATGAAAAAATACTTCCTCACATTGCCCCTGAGTCATTTCCCCCCTCTATCTTCAAATTGTTTCCCCTTGTTCCTGCACATCTTTTTTTTCTGAAAGATGCTACCCTCTTGGACTTTACTGATTCCCTTGAGGTACTTGAAAGTTTCTATCATGTACCCCCTCTCCCTCCTTTACTTGAGGGTATACATATTAAGCTCTTTTAGTCTCTCTTCGTATGGCTTCTGGTGCAGACCCCGCACCATTTTAGAAGCCCTCCTCTGGATTGACTCCATCCTGTCTGTGTCCTTTCGGAGATGGGGTCTCCAGAACTGCACGTAGTACTTCAGATGGGGTCTCACCAACTGTCTGTACAGAGGGATAGCAACTTCTTGTTTTCTACTGGTGATGCCTTTCCCTATGCATCCCAGTATCCCCCCCACCCATCCTTACCGCCTTCTCACATTGCTTGCCTACCTTTAGGTCATCTGATATGACTACTCCCAGGTCCTTTTCCATTTTTGTTGTCGTTAATACCTCCCCCCCCCATTGTGACCTCCAGCCACTCTCAGTGGAGTCTCCATATCCTTGTGTTCCACAAAGATAAGGTCATCCTTCGCCCCCACGAGAAGTTACTCAAGAAGGTGGTATCAGAGTTTCACCTTAACCAGCTGATTCAACATTCCAGTATACTTTACCAACCCTTCTTTGAAGGCCAACCACAGGTGCCATACTCTGGAACTACAGAGGTCTTTCTTGTATTATTGGAGCACATGACTGGAATTTAGGGTGAGGCTCACTAGCTATTTGTAACATATGCTGAAGCTGCATCTGGCAGACCAGCAGCAAAGCAGATGATTGACAGGAGGATCACATCCTACATCAACATCTCCTATAAGGTTGACTGGTTGGGAGCCTCCTTTAGAGTTTAGGGATTATTCCACCAGACATACCTCTGCCTTGCTGGCTGCTTCCTGGGACATCCCTGTCCACGAAATCCACAAGGCTGCTACTTGGAAGTCAGCACACACACCTTCATTTCCCACTACCACATTGATCTTGAGTGCCGTAAGGATGCTACTTTTGAGACCTTGGTTCTCCAGTCTCTGTTCGACAAATAGGGGTGTGCGCCTTGCCTCCTTTTCCCGGAGAACTGCTAGGAATCTGTTAGAGTGTGGATAGTGAACTGTACCCATGCCCCTAGAAAGATAGGTTACTCACCTGTAACCGTTGTTCCAAGAGTGGTATACAGTTCACATCCACACAAGTCACCCAGCCTTCCCTAGCAGGTGTCACATGGATCCCTGCTTCCAGTATGCAAAGATCTGATGTCACGGGCAGAGTTGGGGGGATATAATGCCCTAGTGGTCAGAGGAGCTTAGCTTCAAGACGTCTGACAAATCAGCATTTCCAGTGGATTTGCCAGAATGTGGATGTGAACTGCATACTGCTCCAAGAACAGTGGTTACAGGTGAGTAACCTATCTTTTCTGTGCTACCTTACTGGATTTAAATACAGGATAGTGCATGGGTCTTTGCAAAGAACAAGGTGGTAATTTCATCGAGTAATGCTAGTGGGCATAATAAGCCATGAGCCCCCCCCCCTCGCTTCATAAGATGAAACTGTTTCAGAGTTCTGAACACAGGCACCTATGCTCTATGAGTTGTATTTGATGGTTAGGAGGAAACAAGTTTAGAATACTAAGTGCAGGTGATTAGTGTAATTTATTTATTTATTTATTTTATTTTTATTAACGTTAAGTGCACTGTAATACATTTCTTTTTCAGGCATGACCTGCGGTCCAAGCAGGTGATTCAGTACAGAAGTAAATAACATACAATTATTAGAAACATGGTTTTTCACTGTAGAAGTAGTAATTTAGCAAACATGTAGCTGTTTAACAGAATCTGGTCGCAAGTTTTACCAAGAGCTTTAGGTATAGTTAAGGTAGCAATATTTGTTGGTGGAAAAAAATGTTCTATAGTTTCTTAGTAATGTATTTCTGAAAGAAACATCAAAGTAATCATTTTTCTTTTCATTTTATTTTACTCCTGAACTGAGATATGAAGTTTCTGAGTGTTTCATTTCATTTGATTTATTATACTGGATAGCAAGATGAGCTGGATAGCCCATTTTCACAAGCAACCAATTAAAAACAAGGAACAAAATAGTACAATTAGCCTGGATATTGGCACCAGGTAGATATAATAATTCAGACGAGTGTAACATTTTATAACATAACAATTAGGTATCACATTGTACTGGCAGAATGGTACATTACGCAGCAGTTCTGCAGTACAGTCACACATAGCATGGGTAAAAGAGTCAGAAGTATAAGTTATAGTGCAAAAACGTATGTGCTTATCAGCAAGACTAAATTTGTAGCTGGAGTACTATTTATTTGTTCCCACTTTTACTGCAGTAGCTCCTAGTGTGTAAATCTGCTAGGTCCGTAATTCGGACTGTGGTGCCACAGATAAATTCGGATTAAATCAGTGCTTAAATTGTGGAGCCCCTCCCTCTCCCTACCTTATTGATTCCTGAACATTTCTTCTCTCCTCAGCTTGCCCCAGCTCCTCCGGTGGTCGCGAGGGCGTCGGATCTCTTGCCCTCCCCTGAGCAAACAAAGAATTCTCCTCAGGTACGTCTGAGAACGGGACAAGGCGCAGCAGACGCTTGCTTGTGTTGCTGTGTGGCCCAATACTGTTCTCCATCTTCCTGAACGATCTGCCCCTGGCCTGCTCACATACTTCCATTCACTTGTATGCAGACGATACAGTACTGTATGCCTTAGACTCATCCCCTTCTGAAGTAGCAACCAGGCTTCAACAGGACTTTGAGAATGTCCCACTTTGGTTTCATTCAAATCAACTCTTTCTTAATCCAAAGAAAACCATCTCCCTCACATTCGGCATAAGAGCTAAACTCTCTAGACTCCCTTCCCCCCTTATCTTCCACACCCTTGATGGCTCCCCTCTGGTGGCTTGTAAGTCCTTCAGATACCTTGGGGTCTGGCTTGATCAGCATCTAGATTTTTCGCGGAGCATATCGATTCTATCCACAAGAAACTGCACCCTATGCTGGGTGCTTTATTCCGCCACAAAAGTTGCATCCCCCTGCAAACGCACTCAGAAATTGTCAAAAAAATGATCCTTCCAATACTGCACTATGGGGATGTGGTCTAGAGTGCAGCACCCAAGTCCACCCTAGCCTGACTCGATTCTCTTTTCCACTCTTTCTGTCGTTTCACCCTAGATTGCCCCCCCACAACCCATCACTGCATCCTTTACCAGTCATTAGACCTCCCTTTACTCCATGATCGGAGACTATCACATTGTGTTAGGACCACAGCCAAATTTTGGGCACAGACCGTCCCCCCCTTACCTTGCAGCAACCCTAGCAGCCCTCCCGCCACCAGCCTACTCGCTCAGGAACATTGATTCCCGGCTATTCCACGTCCCACACATGTCAACCACCTCTGGCCAGGCTGCCTTTAAATACTGTATGCCAAAGATTTGGAACTCCTTGCCGGTCATCATTAGACACACCTCCAGCCCACTCCATCTCAAGTCCCTCTTAAAGATGCACTTCTCCTCTACTTGCTCGTGCAAATAGCTCTGATTGTTCCTGGCATCAGGCCTGTTCTACTGCACAACTCTCTCCTCACTCGATATTCACCCTATTGCTGCCACTACAAAATGTTGCTTTCTTACAACCCAGTCAGACATATATACTGCCTTGCATTTCAGGCCTTTTAGGTGGTAGTTTAGGGGTTTATTTTCTGTCCTACGGGACCTCCATTACTGGTGCATTATTGTTCTTGCTCCTCAATGCTAACATGTAGGTGTACATATTCTAAATTGTACTCCATCGTATTTTTATATTTATCTTTTTCCTCTTTTGCTAGCTGTACAGTTGTTGCATTTGCTGTTTGTATTTTTCTGTAATTCTGCTTTGTATCTCTGTATTTTTTTCATTATCCCCTCCTCCCCCAGGGCACATCTGGAATCGAGCAGTACTATGCTCAGTATGCCTACCTGGCCAAATGCTTAAATAAATAAATAAAATAAAGTAGGGAAACAGTTACAGTTCTCCCTTGTTATAACGAATCTTGCTATAACGTATCCCTCTTGTTACGAATGTTGGTTGTGGATCCCAATAATAAGCAGCACTTCAAAAACTAAACCCAAACCATCACTTTTTTTCCATTTGTGAAAGGCATTGTGAAAAAATTGGAAGCAAGCCCAGAGCAATTTGCTATAGTGTGTTAGTGCCCCATTACGCACAATCAGTTCGTAGTCTCCCATTAAGCACAATTAATCAGCACGTAGTCTCCCAGTAAGCACTATTAATCAGCACGTAGTCTCCCATTAAGCACAATTAATCAGCACGTAGTCTCCCTATATGAGACACAGAATAGAAACCACAGTTTTACTGTTCTCTGGCATAGCAACCCTCAGTCCATATTCATGCATTTGGTCCCTTTACTGTTAGCATGGCAGAGATTAAAAAAACGAAAGGCACTTGATGTCCACACAAAACTAGTCATAATTGACTGGCTGAAGAATGGAAAAGGCATAGCTAAACTAGCCTCTGAGTTTACGCTCACAAAGTCCACCATATGTACATTCAGAAAGCAGGAAGAGTCTCTGCGGGCTTTCGTTGACAACTGCCTGAAAAAGGAGGGAATGAAGCGCAAAAAACTGCAGCTCGTCAGCAATGCTGAGGTGGACCAAGCCATCAAAATTTGGTTTGAGAGTCAGCGGGCTTCTGGTGTACCACTCTCCAGTGCAATAGTCAAAGAAAAGGCAGAGTCTTTGGCAAGACAACTGCAGGGTGAGGACTGTAATTTTAAATCTTCCCCGGGCTGGCTCTGGCGTTTCCTACACCAAAATGGGATAAGGCAGCTTAAGATAGCAGGCGAACAGAGGTCAGCAGATGACACAGCTGCTGCAGAATTCATGCCTAAGCTAGTAGAAATTCTGGAAGAGGGGGACTATGACCCTTGTCAGCTCTATAATGCTGACGAAACTGGACTGTTTTACAAATGCTTACCAGACTGAACGCTCACGGCCAGAACAGAGACAGATGCATCTAAGGGATATAACATTTTTAAGCACCAGGTGACTGTGCTTGTCTGTACCAGTGCCACAGGAGAACACAAGCTGAAGCCACTGTGCATCAGGCGCTATGCTAATCCCAGGTGTTTTCACCACATTAACAGAGATTCACTACCCCTTCTGTATGATTATAGTGCCAATGCCTGGATAACGAGAGACATTTTTAGGCAATGGTTCAACCATCATTTTGTCCCATCAGTCAGACGCTTCCTGAGATCCAAAAGAATGGACTGTAAAGCAATTCTGTTGCTCGACCAATGCCCTGCTCACCCTAAAGCAGAAGAATTGCAAAGCAGAGACGGCAAAATCAAAGTGTTGTACCTTTCAAGTAACACAACATCCATGATCCAACCTATGGATAAAGGCATTATTGCTAATTTAAAAAAGCTTTACAGGAAGCAGCTTCTCTGAGAAATCATTATATGGGACAGTGGTACTGACCTAGTTAATTTTTTAAAGGGATACAACATAAAGGACATGATGTATGTCACAGGTAATGCCTGGGATTCAATCACGGCTGCCAAAGTTACCAGCTGCTGGCGCGATGCTGTGGGCCCCATCTTCAAGGATGCCAGCATGCCTGATATAACAGAAGTGCCATCTCAAGATGCTGACATAGAGGATGTTGGAATCGCTGCAGACTTGGGGTTGATAGAGGGGACCGGGCCAGAAGCACAGGATCAGCTACAGCAGTGTTTTGCACATGATGACAACCTGCCAGTTTCAGATGGAATAACAGATGAAGAAATCACCCTAGAAGTAAAAACTGGGTCTCAAGCAGTATGCAGACCAGAGGAAGATGGAACAGAGGGTGTAGGGGAGGCAGAAGGTGTCCCAGAAAACGTACACTCAGCCCAGAGTATAGCAGGACTTGAGACCGGTTTGCAGTACTTGGAGCAGCAGCCTTTCGTGTCCTCTCTTCAGCTATTACATTTAAGGCAGCTTATTGTGCAGTATAAAAATGAAATGCTGCAAAAGCAAACTACATTGGACTCATTTTTTAGTAAATAAATACAGTACATACAGTAATTCAGTGTTAATGGTAACAGCATTTTTTTTACACTAAACCTTTTGCTTCTATTAAATGTTTTTTTTACATGCTCCGTGCAGTATTTATTGTACATTAAACCTTTTGCTACTATTAAACTATTACATGCCCCATGCATTTTCTTTTCAAAAAATTCAGTGAAATTCATTGCATCCGTTATAGCGAATCTCGCAAAACGAACTTCTCAGTTGGCTCCGGGGGAGGGGGGTTCGTTATAATGAGGGAGAACTGTACATTGAGTTTTGGCTAACAAGAATTGGCAGAGGTTAGAGCTGAAGGTAGGGACACTTGTTCCTAGGGTGAGGGACGGAGGGAGGTAGGAGGTTGTAGGGTCCAGTTGCCATGAAGGAAAGAGCTGTTTGCCCTGCCGCAGTTTGCCTGGTGGAGTGAGAAATTGAATCTGGCCAGGGAACGAGTCCCAAGGTTTTTGGTGGAACAGGAGAGGAGGGAGGAAATAAAAGGGAGCTAGGCAAAATGTCACCTTATGTAGGAACACCGCTGACCTATGAGCAAGGCAATCAGCCAGTGAAAGGCAGGCAGCAGATTTATAGAGATGGCAGTGGTGAGAACGGTATGGTAGGTCGGTCATGAAGCGACTGATGCTGTTGTACACAGTGCACACTTTTGTGAGGGCTCTGGAAGGGGTTGCAGTACATGCAACAGAACCATAGTCAGCTGTTGGCAGCAGCAGGCTGTGAGCGAGTAGACTCATAGTCTCAGTGATCAGGAACCTTTTAGCCCTGCATAGGGCACCAAATCTGTGGGGGACTGTCTTTACAAGGCTATTGATGTGTGTTGAAGGACATTGTGTTGTCTAGAAAGATGCCTAGTTATTTGAACTGAGAGACTGGCTTATTACACCTCAGTGCCATCTAAATCGTGAATGTGGAAAAGAGAATAGGCCCCTTTCCGGTGAGACCCCAAGAAGGTCATGACCTTGTCTTTTTTTGTTTGTTTGTTTTGTTTTTTTGTGTTGAGAACTATTTTATTGTTTAGGAACCAGGTCCGGAGGAGGTAGAAATCTTGTTGGATGGTTCTACTTAAGGTTGCCAGATCTCTGCCCGAGCTGAAGATGACTGCATCATCAGTGTACAGAAGTGTTTTGGTGGATGAGCAGGTGCTAGGGAGTGGGTTTAGGAACAGGGAGAACTGAAGGGGCCATGGATGGAACCTTGGGGTACTGTGCAGTACATGGTATGAAAGTCCAGGAGAACACTGTCAGTTGCGGTCTTGTGCATCCACTGGCCACGCTCACTATAAATAAATTAAACATCTTGGTATGACGTTGTGCTGTTTACCATCAGAAATGTGTGCAAGCCTCTCCGCCACCACCACCACCAGTAGTGGTGCTGGAGCCATGGAACAGCTGGACAGAGTAAAGCATTTGGTAGTTGCTTAGGTTGGTAGCAGTAGGGAGGGGAGTGGGGTGGGGTGGGCTAAACCAGGAGGGATAAAACCCCATATGTGCAATAGGTCCCGGGGCAGACAGGGAACTCTGGGCAGACTAGATGGACCCTTGGACTTTTTCTGCTGTCTTTATCTAGGTTTCTAATACACCTCAGGATAACTCCAGCATGGAAAGCCAAAAACATCACCTAGAGGAAAGGAATTTTTAAAAATTGCTAGTTGCAGACATCTTTAATCAATTGAGTCATTTATTATAAAATTAGTGTCCAAAAGTTGTTTTAAAAACATCAGAGGATAATAAACATAGATTTACGATATATCTAAGGATCTCAGAAATACATTATTGCTAAAAAATTATATGATTAATTTTTTTGACAACTAACAAATAGAGCTGCTTGAAATCCCTGTATATTGTTAGTTCTGGTTCAGTATTTATTTATTTACTTACTTACTTAAATTTTTTTTGCTTTTTGTAGTCTGTGATGTTTCTACCCCTGGCCCCAAGTAGCCCCCCAGATTCCAGCCACCCAAGCCCTGTCTCCCCCAATTTTCCTCCAGGACTAACCTTCGCCCAGAAGCAGTGTGGCCTGGGTGTTCATCAGGATGCAGGGCTACTGGCTGGCTGGGAGTCAGCAGCCACTTAGGAAACCATTTTCCTGTTTTCTTGCCCAAGGAGTGGCGAACAGTGCCACACAGATGTCCCCATGCATACTTCTGCGTGTGGAATGTTGACAGCCACCACTTCTTCCCCATTCTGATAGTCCCTGGCTGCCTTACCCCCAGCCAACACTTAGGGGCAGGGATATCGTTGGGCACTGAAACCCACCCTCCCAGGGAGAGGGGAGCAGTCCTTCTATCCTCTCCCACCCTGGCTGACCCCTGGCAACCCAAGCCCACTTCCAAACCCATGTCGCCGGCGCAGCGTGAGCTATGGCGTCCAGCGCCTCAACCCTCCGCGCCACAGGCCTGGCTTGGTGCAGGATTTCTGTACTGCTTTTCAGGCAAAGTGACAGGGAGTTCGTCTAATAAAACCTGCAATGCTGTAGGTTTTCTGAATTTGTCAGTTTAGCTATTCACTAGAAAACTGCCAGGGTGGGTCTTCTTTAAGCAACTGCTCAAGGTCTGGTATTTGTTTACAGGAATAGTGCTTAATATGTTTGTTTCATTTCAGGAAAGTCTGTTTAGGAGCTTTGAAGTTTGAATGCAGACAGACATAATTATTTCTAGCACTGGTGTGTAGTAGAGTTCTCTAGATCTTCTGAGAAACAATCTTCTCCATAGAGCCCCATTATTTAGTCTTGGAATGAAATGCTGGGACCCCATGGGAGCAAACATTTTAGTCAGTGCGGCGACAACAGTGGTGTCAGCAGTGGCACATGTGTGATACTGCATGCTGGACTCAATAACTATTGTCCGTGCCCCATCTAAGCCCTCAGGGCAGCTCTTCTGGCATTGTTGGTGTGGGAAGAATATTGCCTGCACTGACCGACATACATTCTCCTTCACCTGCCTTGAACCCACCCATGACGATATAGCGCCAACTATGATTTTCGGGCATTGGAGCTTCAGGCTCTGAAGATGGGATGACTCATGTCTGACTTCAGGAACGGGCCCCTTCAGAGGTGATATCAAGGTAGGTTGCCAGACTGTCTCCCCACCCCCTCGTCCCTTTGCCACTCTTCAGAGTTTGTCAAGGTTCTGAGCTCTCCCTCCCTGCCACACCATGCTGGGGTTTTGACAGAATTTCTGGTGGTGGTGGTGTCAGGTGGACCTCAACCCCTTGTAGGCGGTCCCAGTAGCACCCACCGTGGTCCAGTAGCCATCTTCGCCAGACCACCCAGTCTCTCCTGCCATAAGGCCCTTAGTGCCCCTTTGTGAGAGGAGTCCCTCTTCTCACAGCTGGTGGTGCAGCAGCTGTTGGAGTTAGATATCTCTTCAGTCCTTTAGGACCAGCTGCACTCACCCATCCTGCCCATGGGTGAGTATGACCCAAGCATCTGTCCTCCTTAGTTTTCCCCCCAAGCACTGAGCGTCTTCGACCTCTGTAACTGAATATGCAACTCCTTTAAGAGAAGCTTGCTACTCAACCAAAGAGTGGGGCTCTATGAAGAACATTAATCCTTGGAAAATAGAAAAGTTAGTTACCGTAACTCTAGATCCTCAAGAATATCTCTATAACCACACTCACCCACCCACCATCCACCTCTCTTCTGTAAGCTGCTCAGAACCAGGGCTAATGCTCCTTATAGAAACATAAAAGGTGACGGCAGATAAGGACCACAAGGCCCATCCAGTCTGCCCATTTTTTCTACCTTGTGAATGTGTCATAGGCCTTTACTCTGTCAATGGCCTATCTGTTTATACTCATACTCATCTGTATTGCACAGGATAGTCACTCTGGTTTACGCGCATCTCAGGCTTAAGTACCTCTAGGGGACTTATTTCAGGCTTCAAGTCAATTAGTCTTATTTTTGTTTACCTTCAAGGGTAATAACAAAATATATATATAAAACAGGAGTGGGAGTTAAAAAATAAGTTGTACTTTACCTTCCTTCAATTTTTCTCATCCCTGACTATGCAAACAGAAAAAGGAATCACTGCATTACTGAAGGGTACATCCCTTTTCATCAGATTCTTCTCTGCAAATTAAATCCAATTTTTTTCTCGAAGGTCCTTCTTTTCCCTTTTCGATGGTATGCAGTTATCAGTTCATTAAAATCTCTGGTGTCTAGTGTTGCCTATCTCTCTCTCTATACAGTAAGTCCAGCTCAGAAAGGTGCTTATCCCAGCCCCTTCTTTCATTTTCTATAAAACATGGATTGCTGCAAGCTCACCTATTCAGCTTTTCTGTGCTCCAGTTTTTTCTTATTCTCAGTCGTGACTGAATGTCTTCTTGGTGAGGTGGTCTCAAAATGTCAGATCCTGTGTAATTTCAAACCTAGCATCCCTTTTTTGGGGACTTTGTCTTCAAGGATATTTTCTGTTTTCATATTTTATCTTCTCAGGTTGGTTTTGGTGTTTGGTGACCTTCCAGTAGTCTGTGTTTGGGACTAAGCATCTCTAGTCCTATTTATTCATTCATTCTCGCTGTATCAGAGCTCCTGCTTGCAGCTCGTAACAAGGTGCCCATCCACTACCATCATATACACCCTAGAACATTAGTTACCAAGTCAATGTACCATCCATTTGCACATATATGTGTGTAACCCCTAGATGGCGCTATCCCAGGGGCTACTACCCCTGCCTGATTTGCCACTAACAGGTTGAGGGGCCTGGATCCAATGGCGGGTGCCTCCACCCAGAGGTCAGGGTTTGCAATAGTTAAACTAACTTGGTCACAGCCCTCTGGGACACTGCAACCCCCCTTTCTTCCCACTAGTGGCCCACACAATATATCAGAATTACCTTCACAGTATACACTTACCCCCAGGTCTGGTTCCGGCACTGGGACCTCCTGTAAAATGAGATACAGTGCAACAATCACAGTACAGTACTTTAACATAGACAAATACCTCAGGCAGTATAACTTTGCTGAAACAAGCAGCTCTGATTTATTTGGGGATATAACAAGGACAGGGAAATCAGGTTAATTAGCTTATCACTCTAATAATCTACCTATGGCTCTGTGCACAGGCCTATCCCTATCAGTTACTGTCCCTGGGTACCCAAGCCCTAGTGGCTAGTCCAAACCGTGGCAGCTGGTAGGGGCCCTTTCACACAGAGAAAAGGAGAATTAAACAGTCAGCAGTACAGTAATTCCATTTGGATTTAATGTGACAATTCAACAGGGAAGCGACCCTGAATTAGTACTCACGACCTCCAAATAAGATAGGGTCCTTCAATGTCAGCAGGGCTCACTTGAGGTACACAAACCTCTTCACACATCCATATAAAAGAACGCACTATACCAGGCAGGCTGCATCTGTATCCCGATCACATTACTGCACAATACCGGGAGAACACACAGCAGATTCAGTTCCTGACAGACCGAGTGCAATTTTCAGCAATTCTTCCAGTCTTCTACAGGGTGAGCCTGGTTTCTACTCTTCAGAGATCCTTTGATTCTTTTCACAGGACAGTTCAGTCCTAACAAGCTGTTACACAAGCTGCAGACCGGAACTCTGGGTCTTACCACGTTTTGACTAAAACTGCACACTGAAAAAGCACAGGGCTCCTTCCTTCTTCACTGCCAAAGCTCAACTGAAACTCCAACCGACAAAACTGGCACTTCCTTTGAGTTCCTCCCAGTTCTTGACTGATTGGCTGTCACTCACAATAGACTGCTGCTGTTGGTCCAAAAGGCACTGAAGTCTAAACTACATCTCCCAGAGTCACTGCCCATACAATCCTCTTGTGGCTGGCTCAGATTATGAGTCCAAGTTCTGATTCGTCCAAGGCACCATTTTAGAGCTAGCTTACCCCACACTGATTGGTCCAGTTCAGCAGTTCAAAACCAGAATGGGGAACTAGGCAGACACTGTTCTGACTGCAAAAGAAATCAGGTTAGACAAACTGTAATTTCATTATTACTGTAAATGATTTCTGGCAAACAGTTACATCTTTCAGATAGGTTCCCTTTGCACTCCTAGTGACTGCAAAAATGAAGTGAATTGGCAGCAGCTTGAGTGGTACTCAATCAAAGAAACACACAGTCCCCATACAAACTAATTATGTCTGCAAGCAGACAGCTCTTAAAGAGACAGTACCAGAGGTTCTAAAACACTCACTGATAAATGGCTTAAATGCCAAACACCATTCAGGCTTGGAGCATTCAAGCAAGCTCCTGGAAGTCTTTTGGGAACCCCCATTTGTAGGGGTTACCCTTCCTGGCCTGGGAAAGCAGCGTCCGCGTCAAGCAAAGTACCCCATAAGTTTCAACTGCAACCATACACATTTGCATTAGGCTCGCACATGTAATTATCAGTCAATATATCATTTTACCAAGAACACATTTCTGAAACATTGCAGTCGTCACTCTTACAGTATTACATACACATTGTACCATAACTCAAGTTATTACCTCTTGTACATGAAACCTGAAGAGAGGCCCTTCCTATCAGTTACCTTGGGGCTGGATGGGGCAAGGGCACCATACTTAGAGGGCAACACAAGTAACTTGGAGTTAGCACTGATGCTCAATTTGGGCAATGAGCTCGGGACACATACACTCCTTTATGGACAACATTGAGAGGCAAGTCCACAGGCCTCCCAAGTGAATCATAACTGAGGTGCACCACAGGCTTTACAGCTCAACCAGTCTTTCTAGGGAGAACTGTTATAGTCTCTGCACTCTGAGCCTCATTTTCAGCATTGTCCTCACTTGTCAGGGAGTCTCCATGGGGTAGAGAGGCTAGAACTTAGGGCACTTTCAGCTCCAGGAGTTACAGTTTCTGAGTCCACAACATTTGGCTCGCATGGAGCTTTCGGACACTGGCAGTGGACTGTCAGGGCACTCAAAATACTCTTCTTGTTAGGTGTATCACCAGTCTGCCCCAATCTATCATTTTCCTCCTGAAAGCTCAAACAGTTCAACCATGCACAATGATTCCATTTCATCTGATCTGATGCTTTGCACTTCACTTTCTGGGAGCATTGGCTCCAGGGATGAAGCTGGGGCTTAGACAGTCCAGAAGGCCCAGCTTCATCTCCAGTATTGACTAGGGATTGCCCGAAACAATTGACTCAGTTCGTAAGAAGGATAGTACTCAAAGTCACTCTCACTTTCTTCCGATATGGACTGACAGTCATGCTCAACTGGGACTTGGAGGGAACACTTTAACTTTGCTTCTGTAGGTGCAGACTTTCTTGATCTTTTCTTAGCAGCAGCTCTAGTCACTGGTCCAGAGGGGCATCTTCTAGGGCTCAGACTCAATTAAGATTTGTCCAATGGGCAGTAAATGATTTCTATGCATTGTTTTACATCTTTTGAATTATTCTCAGGCCTTACTTTGTACACTGGCAGATCATCTAGTTTGCCCACTACAATGTGAGGAGATGGTGCCATCTGTCAGCAATCTTGTGCTTGCCATGCAGTCCCAGATTTCTTAGCAATACCGATCTCCCTCCTGGAGTTCCTGTGCTTTCACCTTTTATCATACCTTTCTTTGTTGGCCAGATTTCTTTTGGCAGCCATGGTTTGAGCCAGTTGAGTACGCATAGAGTTAGCTGGGCCTTTAACTTTGCACATACTGTAAATAGTTGTCAGCTTGAACCCCATCAGAGAGACCCCAAACACACATCTACTGGTAGTCGAGCTTCTCTTCCAAACATCAAGGGTGGGGAGAATCCAGTGGCATCACTTTTGGTGCAGTTATAAGCATGTACCAGGGTGCTAATTTGTTGGCTCCATCTAGGCTTGTCCTTTGGGTGCAGGGTGCCTAGCATATCTAGCAAAGTGCGGTTGAAACGTTCAGGCTGTGGGTCCCCCTGGGGGTGGTAAGGAGTGGCTCTGGACTTTCGCACTCCCCACAGAGAAAGCATCTCTTTGATCAGACGACTCTCAAAGTCTCTCCCTTGATCAGAATGGATTCTTTGTGGAGCCCCATAGTGAACAAAAGTTTTCTACAAGTACTTTGGCCACAGTGGATGCTTTCTGGTCTTTGGTGGGAAAGCTTGGGCATATCTCGTGAAATGGTCAGTGACCACCAGCACATTACTGATATTTCTTTGATCTGACTCCAAACTCAGAAAATCAATACAGACCAGCTCCATGGGTGCACTGGTGGTGATGTTAACAAGGGGGCAGCCCTCGGGGCAAAGCTTTCCTCTGTAAGCAGCGACTACAAGTTGAATGTGTTGCTCCACATCAGCCCCATCTTAGGCCAATAGAATCTGGATCTCACCAAGTCAAGTGTTCTGTCTATACCAAGGTGCCCCATGTGGTTGTGCAAGGACCTCAGTACTGAATCTCGAAGGCAGTGGGCAGCACTAGTTGTTGTTTGTCTACTTGTCCCCTCTGTCTACTGTTTCTCTGTATAACAGTTTATTGATCAGTTTCAACTTAGGACCTTCTTTGTATAACAGTGCAGTTCTCAAATCAGTGGAGCGTAATTTGGACACATCTTTTCCTGCATAGAGGCTTCTAAAGCTGCTTTGATCATGGGATGCGGGATTGAGCCCTTGAATACTGTCATTGTCCAGCTGAGGCAGTGCACCAATGTCTATTGCAGAAAAGTGGCAATAAGCAGCAGGTATGCAATTCTCAGAGGCTCCCAAGCAATCCACCATGCAGTCCACTCGTCCGTGGACATTTGTTCCTCCCTGTCAAACTTCCGCAGAGTGCCCGAATGTCAGGTTCTGCCAATCGGACCCAATCATTCTGGGGAACAGGCCTCGGAGAGAGCATCAGCATCTATGTGGTTCAGACCTGCTCGGTATTCGAGAGCATAGTCATATGTAGATAATGCAGAAAGCCACCTATGGCCAGTGGCATCCAACTTAGCTGAGGTCTGCACATAGGTCAAAGGATTATTGTCAGTTTTTACTAGTATTTTAGCCCCATACAAATACTCATGGAATTGGTCAACAATAGCCCACTTCAAAGCTAGGAACTCTAACTTATGTACAGGATAGTTCTTTTCGGATGGGGTCAGGCTTCTACTGGCAAAGGCCACTGGTCTCAGGCCATTCTCGTGCTCTTGGTACAACATAGCCCCCAACCCTTGCAAGCTAGCATCAGTGTGCAGGACGTAAGGTTTTCTTGGATCGGCATAGGCCAGCACTGGAGCATGGGTAAGTTGATATATGATCTCATGAAAAGCAGTCTCACAATCAGGAGTCCAGCGGGCCCCAAATACTTCACTCGGATGAAAATACATTCTTTCAGTCTTGAGGGCTGACTTTTGGTATTTTTGTGGGTTGGGGATACCCTTGAGTAAGGTTAAGTAAAGGGGATCACTCTTGAATAGTCCTTGATGAAGCGCCGATAATAACCACAGAATCCCAGGAATCTTTGCAGTTCTTTAGATTTTTGGGCTGTGGCCAGGTGGTCAAGGCCTCAACTTTACTTGGGTGGTGTTCTATTCCTCGGTGGATACTATGTGTCCCACATACTTTACTGATGTTTGAAAGAATTGACACTTATCAATGGACAGTTTAAGGCCAAAGTCCTCCAGTCGGTCCAATACCTTAAATAATCTGCTCTCATGTTCCTCCAGTGAGCTGCCAAACACAATAACATCATCTAGGTATACCAGGCACTCTAGTAAGTTCATGTCCCCACTGCACGCTCCATCAATCGTTGAAAAGTGGCTGGGGCACCTGAAATCCTTGAGGCATCCTCATGAATTCATAGAACAAAGCGGACAGATAAAGGCCGTCTTCTCCACGGTCCTCTGGGGCCATCGGGATCTGGTAGTACCCACTGCGGAGATCCAGCACAGAGAACCACTTGCTCCGTTTAGGCAGTCCAAAGCATCCTGAATCGGGGCATTGTGTACTGATCAGGGATAGTCCGCCCGGTTTAAGGTGCGATAATCCACACACATCCTTACTGTTCCATTCTTTTTCCTCACTACCACAATGGGGAAGCATAAGGGCTTCTGGTTCTTGTATTACACCAGCAGCTAACATCTCTTGCAGATGCCGTCTCACATCATCTATGTCAGCAGGTGCCAGGCGTCGAGACCTCTCACGAAATGGTCTTTCGTCATGCAGCGGATATTGTGCTCAGCTCCTTGCACGCATCTCCATCCCATTCCTTTAAAGAAAACACCTGGTCTCTCTGGGCAAGCTTCTCACTGATCCTCACTTTCCATTCAGCTGGCAGCGGGAGTCGCCAAATCAAACAAGTCAGGCGTTACTCTGTCATTCTTCCTTGAACTCTTGCTGCTGGGTAGCACTGCAGTGTCTGCACAATGCACATTAGCCAGGATGCAACCTCTGTTTACTCGAATGTCTCTTTTCAGACACATTATGAACTTGGACCATTACCCTTCTGGCATAAGCATGGGCTCTAGCGGGCAAAATACTAGGCTTGACCAGCAGTCCCTCTGGCAATTTTCCATCGCCTGGTGCATCCAACATTAATATTTTATTCTTAACATCCTTTCTGATACGGACTCTCCCTGTAAGATACACTGGGCATTTGGCGCCAGGATCAGAGACTCAGGATCCTTCTTCCATACAATTCCGACCGGTTCCTCTGGTTCTGTTTTTCAGCATCTCTCTGTGCCTCATAGGCCTTCTTAATTAAAGCCGAACTCTTAAAGCTCTACTAGTCTTTGACCCCTGTTTTCATAACACAACTGTGCCAGCCTTCCGAACATATGAGCATTTGTTCCAATCAACAAAGGGACACCATCATACAGTCCAGTGGGGGGACACACCTAAGGCTAGGGTCTCTACTTGTTGACCCTCCAGCCACGGAGGTGGGGAAGACAGCCAAATTCGGATATACACGGAATAAGGGTAGGCCTTCTCACTTAACCCCCATACATGCAGTCCTTCTAATGGTTGTAAGGTACGTCTGACAAATGCTTCTGATACCAATCCTGGAACATAATTGTCACTTGGGAGCCACTGTCTAATACAGCTCTTGTAGACACTCCATTCACCTTTACAGTGGTCTCCATGGAGGACCCACTATTCTGGACCAGTCTGGAGAGAGCGGTGGTGGGGGCCTGGGCAACTGACCTTGCCACAAGGGCGTGAATTAGCATTTTTGGTGCCCTCACTGGGATCATAGTGTGCACCTCTTAACCACTGATTTCTTCTCCGAAGCTCTCCTTGTAGCCTATATGCAACTTTGTCAGTGTCTTTTGGAGACTGGCATTCCCTTTTCATGTGCCCATCTTTCCCACAATTATAGCAAAACATACTTTCTGGAGTTTGAGCTGGCCGAGCGCCACACTGGGAGCCAAGGCGGGGTATTACTACCTGGAAACCTGGGTGCCATCTCTGTCTCGGCGTGATAAGCATTTGGAGACATCTCGCAGTTTCTCCACTTCCATGGTCAAAGAATTGAGTTTGGAGCTGTTATCAGCAGGAGATACATGGGTGGGTACCCCCACCCCATAGCAGATGCAGTCGGATATAGGTCAGGGCCCGTACTTGCAGGCGTGGCCTTCATAAAGGACTGTTTTTGAATTCCGGATCTCTCTCAACAGTTACCCCATTGTGGCATATCTTTTCCTTGTCAGAGCACTCATTGACTGTCAACCTCTGCCCCTGAACTTCACTTGATGGGTCACCCTCAGTCACTCGGTCGTAGCCACAGCTGTTGGTGCAGGTACCTCCGAGGTCGCCTTTTCTCAACTCCTCAATTTCTCTCATTAACTCATCATAGGAGGGGGGGATTCCAGTCGATCTGCCAGGCGTAACTGAAGCAACAGCAGTTCTGAGAGGGGCAGACTTAAGGATTCTGTCCAGTCTGGTTCGGTCCAGTTCAATCGCTGGCAAACTACCCTTTCTGAGGCATTCTTGCAACAATTTTCCAGCCGAGAGACATACACAGACAACAACTCCCCTTGGTACTGTTGTGCATTTCTTACTCTCCACCATAGGTCCTCATCAGAATCTGGGCTCCCATACACATTCTCCAAGGCCTCAAGATAGGCCTGTGGCAGTCGCTTCAGGGTTACTGGCCCGTTTAGCACGGATGGTAGCCAGGGCAGGACCGCGGGAGGCTCACTAACCCTCTTTAAGCATTGCCTTCCGAGCACTGCCATTCTAGCACTGGGGGGCAACATAGTCTATCCAGGTCTCCCAGTCATCCTCCCCTTGGGGGTGGGAGGGTGCCAGAGAAGATCCTCAACCTCGGTGAGTGTGACTAATGGCAGGTGCAGAAATAGGAGTCTGCATTGGTTCAGCCACCATTACGGGCACTGGAGCAGGAGAGGGTGTTGGGGGAGGAACACCCCCAGGTGGCAAGAATAGTTTCTTCAAGTCCTCCACAGTTTTCCCCTCTCCCAGCAACCATTCAGCAAATTTCTCCTCAAAGGTTTCAGATAGTGGTGGGGGCTGATTCCCCCCCGGGTCTTTACTGTCCTTAGTTATCACTCTCCAAGCAGTGAGGGCTCCCTCTGGGGTAATGGTCTGTGGCACTTTGGAGCTATCTATGGGATCCTTAAACTCTACTAGGGCCAGGAAAGTGTGGGTGAGCAGATTAGCATGCCGACCCACCACCACAGGGTTTTGTAAACCTTCCACCTTGGAAAGTACTCCTGCACAGTGTCCGTGATGATACCCAGGGGATGTCCAGGATAAGCATAGCATTTGGGGTCGATCTCCTCCCCAGTACACCACTCCACCAGCGGGTGCACAGCCACTTCTGTCGGGTACCCATTTTTTCTTAACAGTGGTTCGTAAATATGGCCACTAGAGGACACACAATCCCAGCGGTGAGCCTCCAAGATGTAACCCTAGATGGCGCTATCCAGGGCTACCCCTGCCTGATTTGCCACTAACAGGTTGAGGGCCTGGATCCAATGGGGGTGCCTCCACCCAGAGGTCAGGGTTTGCAATAGTTAAACTAACTTGGTCACAGCCCTCTGGGACACTGCAACCCCCTTTCTTCCCACTAGTGGCCACACAATATATCAGAATTACCTTCACAGTATACACTTACCCCAGGTCTGGTTCCGGCACTGGGACCTCCTGTGAAATGAGATACAGTGCAACAATCACAGTACAGTACTTTAACATAGACAAATACCTCAGGCAGTATAACTTTGCTGAAACAAGCAGCTCTGATTTATTTAGGGGATATAACAAGGACAGGGAAATCAGGTTAATTAGCTTATCACTCTAATAATCTACCTATGGCTCTGTGCACAGGCCTATCCCTATCAGTTACTGTCCCTAGGGTAACCCAAGCCCTAGTGGCTAGTCCAAACCGTGGCAGCTGGTAGGGGCCCTTTCACAGAGAAAAGGAGAATTAAACAGTCAGCAGTACAGTAATTCCATTTGGATTTAATGTGGCAATTCAACGGGAGGCGACCCTGAATTAGTACTCAAGACCTCCAAATAAGATAAGGTCCTTCAATGTCAGCAGAGGCTCACTTGAGGTACACAAACCTCTTCACACATCCATATAAAAGAGCACTATACCAGGCAGGCTGCATCTGTATCCCGATCGCAATTACTGCACAATACCGGGAGAACACACAGCAGATTCAGTTCCTGACAGACCGAGTGCAATTTTCAGCAATTCTTCCAGTCTTCTACAGGGTGAGCCTGGTTTCTACTCTTCAGAGATCCTTTGATTCTTTTCACAGGGACGGATTCAGTCCTAACAAGCTGTTACACAAGCTGCAGACCGGAACTCTGGGTCTTACACACGTTTTTGACTAAAACTGCACACTGAAAAGCACAGGGCTCCTTCCTTCTTCACTGCCAAAGCTCAACTGAAACTCCAACCGACAAAACGGGCACTTCCTTTGAGTTCCTCCCAGTTCTTGACTGGATTGGCTGTCACTCACAATAGACTGCTGCTGTTGGTCCAAAAGGCACTGAAGTCTAAACTACATCTCCCAGAGTCACTGCCCATACAATCCTCTTGTGGCTGGCTCAGATTATGAGTCCAAGTTCTGATTCGTCAGGCACCATTTTAGAGCTAGCTTACCCCACACTGATTGGTCCAGTTCAGCAGTTCAAAACCAGAATGGGGAACTAGGCAGACACTGTTCTGACTGCAAAAGAAATCAGGTTAGACAAACTGTAATTTCATTATTACTGTAAATGATTTCTGGCAAACAGTTACATCTTTCAGATAGGTTCCTTTGCACTCCTAGTGACTGCAAAAATGAAGTGAATTGGCAGCAGCTTGAGGTGGTACTCAATCAAAGAAACACACAGTCCCCCATACAAACTAATTATGTCTGCAAGCAGACAGCTCTTAAAGAGACAGTACCAGAGGTTCTAAAAACACTCACTGATAAATGGCTTAAATGCCAAACACCATTCAGGCTTGGAGCATTCAAGCAAGCTCCTGGAAGTCTTTTGGGAACCCCCATTTGTAGGGGGGTTACATGTGTAGGTCAGCAGAGCAATCTGTGGCCACCTACTTTGCCTTGAGGGCCAGTGAGCCCTTTTTTAGTGCTTTTCCCTTTATCTTTTCAGTTTTTTGGGGTGTTCAGTCCAGTTTGAAGTTTTCACCCATTGTTCTACAGACACCTGTAGTGTCCACATATACGGGTACAGCACTTACAGTAACCATGTTGCCACTCAAATAATTGTTAGCCAACCAAAAATATTTAAAGGGTAGCCATAGGCCTGATGCAGAAAATGCTCATTATTTAATGTGTGGCACTTTCTCTGCCTTCAAGTCTTTTGCCACTGTGGCAAGCTGACTAGAAACTCTTTTAGCAACTTAGGAAATTGCTTTTGGCTACATGGCTAATGGCTAGGGGGACTCTAACTCCGTATTCTTGACTGCTTTATAGACTGCTTCCTTTAAGGTACCTGGGCATCTGAGGTCCTACAGTGATTTTGTGTGCAGCTCGCTGATACTATTAGGACATCGGGCAACAACAGGGGGCGACATTGTC
Source organism: Neoceratodus forsteri (assembly GCA_016271365.2). Lineage (NCBI taxonomy): Eukaryota > Metazoa > Chordata > Ceratodontiformes > Ceratodontidae > Neoceratodus > Neoceratodus forsteri. The sequence continues at coordinate 167,731,995 of JADMNL010000025.1, read as the reverse complement.
ACCTGTTTTCCGTTCATCCTTCGCTGCATGGGGAACAGCACTGGCTCAGGACGCCTTGTTTTCAACACTGTTTAACTTGCCTACCCCTCTTTGAGGTGGAGCAGTATTTGCACAGAGAGAGAAGCATTCCCCTATCTTCTCTTCTAGTGCTGTTAGTCATTTAAATTTCATTGTTCTGTTTTCCCTCACCATATCCTTTATCAATTCTTGTTCTACTTTTCAAGGGGCTTATTTCCACTCTCCTTGCTAACCGAACTGAGGTAGTTAGTGCGTCAACGACAGTCGCTCCAGCACACTGTCTTGTGCATGCGCCACTGCTGACACCACTGTTGGCACCTTAACTTAACTGTTTGTTCCCGCAGGGTCCAAGCACCTCCAGTCGTTAAGACTAAAATGTGTAGCTGTATGGAGCAGATTGTTTTCCCTATAGCACTGTTTCTTTCTTTCAGGGTGCTGGCTGGCTTTTCAGCCCCATCCCTCCTCCACCACCGGCTACCATCTCCCCCAAGGCTCACCTGCCTGTATTCCCCCATGGCTTGCCCCCCCCCCAGTCCGTATCAGGTTCAGCAGAATCCCGGTGTGGTGGCGGGTTAGGGTCGAGTAGGGAGGGTCTTTCTAGGTGCACAGCCCAAAGCTTTTCCCATTTTTCAGTTTCCCTGCCCCAAGGTCAGCATGCGTGCATGGGGGTGGACGTGTGACATGAAGATGCTGCACATTCTTGAACGCCTGCACCTGGCCCTCAGAGATGCAGCCACATACGGTGCCATCCAGCCAACGGGGGTTGCAGTGAAGCAGCGGCATGCAGTATCCCTCTTCCCCATAGAAGGAAAAACACTTGTGAATGCTCAATCTTCCTTCTCCCCGGTCAGCCCCCCAGTGACCCTGGTCCATTCCCAGACCCAGGTCACCGGCATTGCAGGAGGTAATGCACCCAGCACCTCAGCCTTCCATGCCACTGGGCCTGGAGCAGATGTTCTTGAAGTTCTAGAGTTACATAGAGAATGATGGCAGAAAAAGACCAAGTATTCATCTAGTCTGCCTGAGGAGTTGTGGTTTCTTTCCTTTTCTAGGAAACCTATAACAAGTTGTGTTGTATATTCATGTCAGTGTTAGCTTTGTAGCTGTATTTTTGTGCTGTTCTTTCAAGAATGTCTTTTTCATTCAGTTTTGATATCTTAAATCGTTTACCAATTTTTTTCTGATGGAGGGGTTGATTTTTTAAAACAAGAATGTTGGGGTGTGAATTATCATGTATGATATTTGCAACATTTATATCACTTCTGAGAATAATAGGGTGTGATCAGGGAGAGAGAGAGCAGTGAGAGGGAGCTCATCGGAGCTCAAGGACTAAACTTAACTTTTGAATTTTCATCGCCAAACGCTGCAGGCTTGCTGCCCTATTTAATGGGCTGCCTGCAGGCAGCGCTGGAGACCGGGGCAAGAGGGAGCTCATCGGAGCTCAAGGACTGAACTCAACTTTTGAATTAGAAGGGTGAGGGGTAGTACCCCGAGGAGACCAGGCCAAGAGGGAACGTCCCAATAGTTATGGAGAAGGACAATTTGGGTGGCCTCCAGTCACCAGTGCAGGCATCTTTGGAAGGAGTGTAGGCTGCATGGGCTGTGGGGCGGCGATAATACTAAACTGGGCCTGGAGGGAGGAAGGTTACCCACTCTGCAGGCAGTTTTTGCAGATCAGGGAGAGGTAAACTTGCTAAGGATGCAACTGGGAGCGTTGGGGTGAGCGATGAAAGAAAATGGGAGGGGCTGTGAGAGACAAGTGGGAAGTGTTGGTGCAAGACCGGGACAAGTTTCATCCAACAGGAGGGAAGAACTTATGGAAGGGGGACAGTTCCACAGCAGTAGGAAAGAGACTTGGGGTGTCCAGAGGGAACCAAGAGGGGTGGTAGGGAAGGGGGCAGCATTGGGGGATGGGCTAATCCTCACAAATTGTTTTAACCCTCTATGCCCATTGGTAGAAGAGGGCAGTGGGAGGGGAGGACATTGATGATGATGATGTTGCTGGTGAAGCTAAGGCAGGGATGGAACACAGCAGTAGGAAATAGACAGGGGGTGTCCAGAGGGGCGGTAGGAAAGGGGGGGGCTTTGGAAGATGGATTAAGGCTCACAAATTGTTGTAACCCTCTGCGCCGGTTGGTAGAAGAGGGGAGCAGGGGAAGGATGTTGATGATGTTGCTGGTGAAGCTGAGGCAGGGACGGATAGGAAGAGTGAAGGGGGCAAGAGGCAAGGATTAAAGATGGGGAACAATAGGGGGACCTGGACAAGATGGGGGAAGAGGAGTGGGGGGGAGAAGAAAAAGGAGGAGTAGGTGAGCAAGGAGGAGGCTGTGGGTACAGAACAGGGGGACATAACAGGCAGGAAGGCGCAGGAAGTAAATGGGATGATACCGAACAGAAGCGTAGTAGGCAAATGGATAGGGCAGATGGATTAGTCAGGAGTGGGGCTAGAGATACAGAGAAGGATACTGGGGTGGGGAGGATGAAGAGAGCCAGGACACGAGTAGAGGGGGTGACCAGGGACAATAAGAAAGGGAATACCTTTGACACCCAGATTGTGGGAGGTGCGAGGAGCCATTTGGGGGAGAGACCAGACAATGGGATGAGGAGGGGCATGTAAGGAGAGGGATTCCGAGGGGTGAACATGCAGGTAAGGGGGAGGCCAGAGTATTGCTACTGGGGGATTCCATGATCAGAGGCATCCAGTAGGAGGGGCAGGAGGAGGGCAAAACCTGTCTGATCAGAACCAAATGCCACCCAGGAGGCCAAACATGAGTTGTATTCACTGGCAAGGGAATGCGGGGGGGCCCCGGACATAGTAGTCCACTTGGGGATGAATGACATAAATGGAAATAGTGAATTAGAAATTCAGGTGAGGTTCTGGGAGTTGGCCAGGGTAAGGCTTTCCATAGGCTGTAAGATCTCCTTTTCAGTAATCCTGCCGGTGCCAAGGGCTAGTGGGGAAAATAAGAAGAAGATTCGGGAGACAAATCAGTGGCTTAGGGAGTGGTGTGGGGAATTGGGGTATGGCCTGATGGGGGACTGGGGGGAGACCTAGGAGGATAAGGGGCTGTACACTAGGAACAGACTCCACCTAAATTTGAAGGGGAAGGAAATTCTAAAGCTCAAACTAGGTGGTTTCATCAATGAAAGGTGGGGTTTAAACTTGTGAAGGGGGGAGGGATCAAAAAAAGGGCAGTGCCAGCAGATATGATAAAAGAGGGACAAGGTCTCCACTCCTCTAGGGGGGCTAGGGAGATATGGAAGTAGATCAACAGGTAGGGTGCAGGAGCTGATAAATGGAAGCTCATGGGGGGGAAGTAGAGGAGGGAGAAGGGGTGGAGGGTGGTCCTGATAAATGCCAGGAGCTTAGGAAACAAGATGCCTGAACTCCATGCAATGCTAGTTGAGGGGGTGGTGGATGTGGCAGCAGTCACTGTGACCTGGGCAACCCAAGGGCATGAGTGGGACCTAAATCTGGAGGGCTAAACTATGTGCAGAAAAGATAGGGGTGAGGGAAGGGGGGGTGGTGTAGCACTGTTAGTCAGAAATGGGCCACATTGGTATTGGAGGGGTAGAGGAGGCTGGGGGGACCGTTGAGGCTATTTGGGTCACCCTACTGATGCAGGGGGGGTAAGAGAGTAAAGGTCAGAGTGGTATGCAGACCCCCTGCACTGGCGGAGGCTCTGGAAGAAAGTTTGGTGGCAAATCTCAAGGGACACTGCAGTTTGGGAAAGGGAAGGGTAGTGGTAATGGGGGACCTCAACATGCTGGGAACAGACTGGTGGACTATGTCGTCACCGGTGGCCAGGGAGCAGAGGCTGCTGGATGTTTTCCAGGATGCGTTCCTGACCAAGCAGGTGGGTGAGCCAACTAGGGAGGCCCAGAAACTGGACGTGGTCCTGGACGACAGTGATCAGATTAGGGGCCTAGAGGTGAGGGACCTGTTGGCGGGTAGTGATCACGCCACAGTCTGGTTCTTCCTGGACCTAGGGGGGGAGGAAATCCGAACAAGGACGATAGTAACCGACTTTAGGGGTGCAGACTTCAGGGAGATGGGAAGGATCCTTAAAGATCGTTTGGACAGGATAAGGCCAGATATGGATGCTGATAGCAGGTGGGAAATCATTAGGTGGGGAAGTTACCAGATCCTGTGCAAGGGAAAGGCACACGTTTGGTAAGGCCAGAAAACCCTGCTGGTGGACCCGGGAGGTTCAGGAGGTGGTGAGGGACAAGAAGGTGGCCTATAGGCACTTCAAGCACTCAAGGAGTGAAAGGGATCAGGGGGAGTATGAGCGGACAGACAAGAGAGTCACCAGGGTGGTGAGAGCAGCTAAGGTGAAAAAGGAGCAGTCCTTGGCCAGGGGGATCCAGAGGGGGGACAAGGGTTCTTTAGATACATAGATAAGAAAAGGAAAGTAAGGGGGCAGATCAGCAGGATAAGGATAGGGGAGGGTTGGGCACAGGAGGCGGGGGAACAGGCAGGGGTCCTAAATGAGTACTTTGCATCAGTTTTTACCAGGGGGGATGGAGGGGCTATGTCTTGTGGGGGAAGTGGTAGCAAACTGGAGGAAGGGATGGGACCAGTAGAGATCAGGGACCCTGATGGGTCTGGGGAAGGGAGTGGCCACCACAGACAGATATGGGGCCAGCAGTACAGGGTGCAAAGTGGGGAGGAGGTGGAGGCTGAAATCCAGGTAGAGAGAATAAGGAAAGCCCTCAGGTCCCTTCAAACAGAGAAAGCACCTGGGCCAGATGAGATACATCCCAGGGTGCTGAGGGAACTGGCGGATGTCCTGGCAGTCCCCTTGGGGGAGCTCTTCAGCATCTCTCTAAGGACTGGATGGGTGCCTCAAGACTGGAGGGTGACCCATGTCATGCCGATTCACAAGGGGGGGGTCAAAGGAGGAGGCAGGAAATTACAGGCCCATTAGCCTGACATAATTGGTCGGCAAGGTGATGGAGGGTATCGTCGAGGATAGGCTAGGGGGTTACTGGAGCAAAGTGGGTATTTGGATGATAGGCAGCATGGCTTTGTCCTGGGAAGATCGTGTCAGACGAACCTTGTGAAGTTGTATGACTGGGTGACAAGGGCCCTGGACCGGGGTAGGCCGGTGGACATCCTCTTTCTGGACTTCAGCAAGGTGTTTGATTCAGTACCCCACAATGGCCTGCTGGCTAAACTGAAGGAAATGGAGGTAGGGAGACAGTTGTTAAGATGGATAGGAAATTGGCTCTCTGAGCATACTCAGAGGGTGGTGGTTGGGGTGGGGACTAGCCTCATCCCCAAGGTGAAGGTTGCTAGTGGGGTTCCTCAGGGGTCAGTGCTGGGGCCACTCCTGTTCAATGCCTATATCTCAGACATAAGGAAGGGGATCAGGAGTGAAATGAGTCTCTTTGCAGACGACTCAAAGCTGGGTGCAGTGGTGGATGAGGAGGAGGGAAGGGTGGCCTTACAGGAGTATCTGGAGGCTCAGAAAAGGTGGCCAGGAAAATGGAAACTAAAATTCAATGCGGGGAAGTGCAAGGTTCTGCACCTAGGAGACAGAACTCCAGGCCAGGGATATACCCTGGGAGGAGACAAAATTCAAATCATGGAGGGTGAGAGGGACCTGGGGGTAGTGGTAGATGTCAAAATGAACAACTCAGAGACTTGTAGGAGGCCAGCGGCAAGGGCAAATAGGATGCTGGAATGCATCGCAAGGGGGATTACCTCCAGAAAGGCAGAAGTGATCCTACCCCTGTACAACTGCTTGGTTAGACCACACCTCGAGTACTGTGTGCAGTTTTGGAGACCACATCTAAAGAGGGACGTTACACTCCTAGAGAGGGTCCAAAGGAGGGCAACCAAAATGATCCGGGGCCTGGGGATGAGGACCTATGAGGAGAGGCTCAGGGAGTTTGACATGTACATCCTCGAGGAGAGGAGGGAAAGGGGGGGACATGATAGAGGTCTTTAAGTACATAAAAGGGATCAATAAGGGGGGCCCAGTCAGGGTGCTCCAAAGGAAGGAGGAGGGGGAACGAGAGGGAATGGGTGTAAGCTGGAAGGGGGCAGGCTCACAGGGGAGAGGAGGAGGTGTTATTTCACTGAAAGGTTGGTGGTAGAGGCGGAGACTGTGGACGGGTTTAAGAGGGGATGGAACAGGTACAGGGGATGGGTACATCTGACCAGGTCCAATGCAGGTGGCACATCTGGGACTGGGGACAGTGTAACGAAGGGGAAGGGGAGGACACCAAAATCGGCCGTCAGTGCAGGTGCTGAAAATCGAGCAGACGTGAAAGACCATTAGGCCTATTCTGCTAGCATTTTAGTATGTTAGCATGATCGTGTAGGAAACAAGGTTTCTCATGAAACTGGGGTAACTGGAGGGGCAGCCATTTACAGTAATATAAAGTATTACTTAGCTGGACCACAGCAGCAAACACAGACAATACTAGGACACCACAGGGGAAAGGAATTCTACTTTATGACAGCCTCACTGGGGGAACATCTGGGATTTCCGGCGCTTCCTTTCTGATGTAGAACTAGCCTTCAAAAATCTGGTTTCTCATGTTTTTATTATTTGGTATTCTCCCTAGAAGTCGACCTTGGAACAAAGTGTCCAGTAACACTGCCTACGCAGCCATATCTACTGTATGGGCCATCTCTTACAGACTGTTCAATTTTTCTCCCTGCAGACCTGGCATGCTTTCTGTTTGTCACACAGACTAAAAACATTAAAAAAGCAATTGGTACATTAGGAGGGGCTGTCTTCATGTAGAATATACTTTTTATTGTGGCCTCAAAATGTTATTTCTACTGATGCTGATCTTATCAAGTTTTTCTTTATCTAAGACGGCAGTACACACCAGCGAGCTGAGCTGCTACAAACACAGGCTTGTTTTACTAACAGCTGGTTGATTGTTTTGCCACAGGGCCTCCATAAGTGATACCATCAAACTTTGGAAGGCTTTGCAACAGCGTGGGGAAAACAAGCTACTGAGGATGTGCACGGAGAAGTTCACCATTAACCCCTTAAAACTCAAGAGTATGAAGGATGTTGATGACCTCACTGCCCTAATCCGGATTCAGCGAGAAGGACAGTTGTATCCATGGTAATGCAGTCTTATTGGAACATTCGACTCAGATGTATGGGTCCTGTTCTTTAGCATCGCTGAACTTTTTCTTCTGCAACTTGCTGTGCAGAGGCAGATTAACCAGTTAACTGCACTTTAAAACTAACAGAGAAGTAGAATCAAGGTATAACCGAGTATGAGTTGAGAAGGCCTATGCTGTAGGATTAATAGCTAGAACAAATGGGTTTGGGATAAGGAGGTTTGCATCTAGTCTCCAGTTCTGTTACTACCAGTAGTGGCCGATGTGTGAGCCGCTAATGTCCATGGGAAAATCAAGAAAACTAGTATTTTTTTTCTGTATTCAGCGTCTCTGTTTTCTGTATATTCTTTTAACCCGAACAGAATGACGCACTATCGGTCTTTAACAGCTGCCTCTCAGAGATTCAGGACTGGATGAGTGCTAACTGGTTAAGACTGAACCCAGTCAAGACTGAGGTGTTGGTAGTGGACCCGGGTCACCATGTAGAGAAGTTGACTCCTGGGCTTCCCTCTGGCCTTGTGCTAGGGGGAAGCCAGTTGAGACGTCCTGAATAGGTGCAGAATCTGGGCATAATTCTTGACAGCGAGCTGATGCTGAAGGCACAGGTATCAGCCGTTGTCAGGTCTTCCTTTTACCATCTGAGGAATATAGCCCAGATAAAACACCTAGTTCTGCATGATGACCTTCCGGTATTGGTTCACGCCTTTGTTTCTTCTCGTCTTGATTTCTGTAATGCTCTATATCTAGGGTTGCCAGGGGTGGATCTCCGCCACCTGCAGCTGGTGAAGAACGCAGAAGCCAGGTTGTTGACTGGATTGGGAAGATCGTGCCACATCACTCCTGTGCTGCGCAAACTGCACTGGCTGCCGGTGTGGTGGAGAATCACCTTCAAGGTCACATTGCTGACCTGTAAGACCCTACATGGTCAGGGGCTGGGCTACTTGCAAGATTTTCTTCGACCCTTCCGCCCTCTCTGCTCCGTCGACGAGGGATTGCTAGAGATTCCCAGGGTCCGTCTTCAGTCATTTGGGGTCACAGCTTTTGCTTTTATGGCCCCGACCCTGTGGAACTCTCTACCTCGTCGGATTCGAGAGTGCCTGTCCACAGAGTCCTTTAAGGCAGCGTTGAAAACCTATCTGTTTGAATAAGCTTTTATTGGATAGATCATTCTGTTTTTTACTGGTTTTAGGATTTATATCTATGTTTTTATTGCTGATTATTTTACTATGTATGTGCGCTTTGATTATTGAAAAGCTCAATATTAATACATCTAATTTGATTTGGTTTGATTTGATATATGAGTACTGTATGTAAATTACAGTTGCAATAACACTGTCCCCTAGGTATCATCTGTTGTGTCTTATTCACTCGTCTATACCTGACATTCCAGTCCTACCCTTGTGACATCACTGTCTGTTGCTGTGGAGATGATTATGATGTCAGGTGTGGACAAGCAGCCAGAGCGGAGGAAACCTCAGAGATAATGAGCATATTCACATGATGAAGTTACATAAATAATAAGCCACGACAGGGTGTGCATTATATATACAGTAATGCATGGGGTGGTGTGTTTAACGAGATTTTACACACACCCTGAGATGTTGGATGCTACAAAAATGCTCTCAGGGTTTATTTAAGCATCCAGCACTGGGGTGGGGGTTGTAAAATCTCGAGTTAAACATACCACTCCATGTTTTCTTCTATATAATTGCTGGGGAGTGTTTTCTCGCCACAGCAGTTATATAAAATAAAATAGCCACAGTGCGGTGTGGATGAAACGCAGTCCGCAGTCTGTGGCTGAGAGGCTGCTGAAACCTTTTTTTCTCTTCTTTATTTTCCAGGTTAGCTGAGCGAGGATTAAGCAAACTAAACAGCTGAGAGGCAATTTTCTTATTTTTATTTACTTACCGCCGAGCTGATACTGGCGGTGTCCAGTCGACAGTGGCGAAGTGTCCAGTGCACCATAAGTAGAGAGGAGAGAGCGGAGGCAGGCATATGCGTGGAGCATTGGAAACCTGGTGTGTGTTCGCCCGTTATAACCCGCAGGTTATAGCAATGATCTCTTTCAGTTCCCTATGGAGAAAGCTCTCCAGTTATTATAGGATTTTAATGCACACCTCAAGAGTGTAGCAAGGCACAAGGCTGAAGCCAAGCATCCTTACACTCCTGGGACGTTCATTTACCCTGGAGGGGATTATTGCACTTATAAAATGACTAAGTAGTTTTCCAGGGGGAGAAAAATGAGATTTGGCACCTGATCATGTATTTATAGAGTTAGTGCACGGACAGGTGATGTCTCTCAGCCAGTGGAATTTCTAGATTTTTTTCTTGCCATTTTACAAATAAAGTTATATAGAACATGGGGTCACTCAATACAGAGACTATATGGTGTATAATCAGAAATGTTTTTATAAATAGGCTGCTGTGGCAGCCTGGATGATCAGGTGCTTGCCTTCTGGTTTGCAGGATAGTGGGTCCTGTTTCTGACGACTTGAGCTTGCTCCTGAATGCAGAAACAGGTTTTGAACTCCCACTACATGGGAAAACAAATTAACAGTTTGTCCCCCCCCCCTCCACATTAGTGGTGAATGATATTTAGAGAATCAGGCCTCATAGTATGCTAACAAATAAGTCGCACGTGGGAAAAGCAAAACTTAAAAAAAAAAAATCTGATTGGCATCTTAGGATTTATATGAACTATATACATCTTGGTGATATTTCAATAATGCAAATAATGCTGCTTTGCTTGGCTACAGCAAGAAAGAGTCCAGTTATAAGGAAGTCCAACTCCCTGCTGTCAGAGACCTTCACAAGTTAGAGTTTGCGTAAGTACTACAGTTGCAAACCACTTTTCGTAGAGCAGTGTTTGCTGTTTAAATGGTGTAACCAGGGGCTGATACATATTTGCCCAGCATATTTATTTCAGCCCTGTTTGTGAAAGGGTGGTGGGGAGCAGACATGATGGACCTCGAATCCCTTCTGACTCTAAATTATTATAGTGTAGAGCTGCCCCAACCCCCTCTGATTTGCCACCTTGTTTGAAATAAGAAATGTTCACTTAGGGTGGTTTTTTATATATCTTTATTTGATCTGGTTTATCCTACCATCACCACCCCCATCTGGACATCATGGCAGTATAGCCGCAGTGGCTTCCCAGAATCCTTTGCAGCTGATGTCTGCTATGGGGGGCAGCCGAAGGAGACTAAGTTGTCCCTAGTGTGCCTAAGAGCTATTTACAGCTCCGATAGGCTGGTTGCTGGTCCCACTGTACTACTGAGGCTCATGCTGGGACCTTAGTCATGCTCCATGATTAGGTAATAAACAGTCAGCAAGCCACTAACTTACAGAGCGCCACAACCACTTCTGTTGTGCATGTATCTGCATTATATTTACTTGGCAAATTGTATCCTTTTGTACTGAACAGTACCTACATCACAGCTGTCTTGATGAAAATTATGTAAAGGTGACCTTAATTTTACTGCTTGCAGTCTTGTAGGTTTCTTCCTGGTCTGCATGTTTTCATTGTGCCTTTGCTGAAAGTGAAGATATAAACTGAGAGATACTGAATGCATTTGTGCTTATTCTTATCTTTTAGGCTTGGCCCTGTCTCTGGACCCCAAGGGTTTTTGAAGCTTGTAGAAATTCTCACGTCATTTCCGTCTCTCCAGCATTTAGAGTAAGTAAATAGTAAGGCTTTCCACAATACATGCTAATTCGCTTCTTCCGCCTCCATAGCTGTAGTGTACATGCTTAGCGTCAGGGAGTCTGAATCATCCATTTTCACTCTTTTCAGGGAGTTTCGCCAATCTGCAGAGTGTGCACCTAGGTTTTTTGTGAGACTGTATGAATTTAGTTCTATGCCACTGCACCTCTTTTGGCAAGTTCGCAGGAGTTTCAGACGGTAGGGGCCGGCCCCTCAGTGCAGTGGTAGCGCTACCGCTCATGACGCTGGTAAGCCAGAGTCTCAGATGGTAGCATCAAGATGGTGAATATTATTCGGGGAAGGATGTTTCTCTTCATTATCATGACCCTGGGTAGTTTGTGCCATTTTTCTAACTCTGTCTTGATTTGCACCGAGTACCTCTAGGTTTTACTGTGTTGTCTCAGTAAGTGAGGGGGCACAGGGAAATGCCTAAATATTTTATGGCCTTTTACTCCCACTTCATGCCTGAGCTTGTAACACGATTCATGAGACAGCTGTAGTTCTGTGGTATGACTTTGGACTTTTCACCATTGAGTCTATAACCAGAAGACCTGCAGCATTGTTGTAGGAGTTTCAGGAGTGCTGGACTGGAGATTTCAGTCTCTTGCAGCGAAATAAGAATGTCATCTTCGTATACAGAACATTGGTGCGACTGACCCTCCAATGGTATATCTTGAATCCTGTCTTCTGCTTCAGTTTTCTTGAAAAACAGTTCTAGGGCCAGGTTAAAAAGGACCAGAGATAGGGTGAAACATAGAACCAGAATTTGTTGGCAGAAAAGGACCGTTTGGCCCACCCAGTCTGCCATATGGTCCTTGCCTAGTCTGCCTCCACTGACCCTAACTGGTCGCTGGTGACCCTCCCTCCTCCCTGCCTGTTCACTAGTGTTCCCTTTTATCTATCTCATGCTTGTTTGAAGCCCTCTACCCTCTTCGCCCCACAACTTCCGCTGGCAGTCTATTCCAGGCATCGACCACTCTTTTAGTGAAGTAGTACTTCCTCACAGCCCTCTATAATTCCCCCTCAGCTTCATCGCATGCTCTCTCTTCCTGGTGCTCTTTCTCCTTTGAATGAGACTCCCTTCCTGCACCCTGTTCACCCCCTGCGAGGTACTTGTAGGTCTCTGCCATGTCCCCACTCGCTCTCCTCTCTTCCAGTGTGTACATGTTGAGATAGATCCCTCAGAGGCTCCTCATAGGGCTTTTGATGCAACCCCTGCACCACTCTGGTTGCCCTTCTCTGGTCTGCCTCCACCCTGTCTATGTCCTTTCTGAGGTGCATCCTCCAGAATTGGACACAGTAGTCTAGGTGAGGGTCTTGCCAGTGAGCAATACAGTGGCAATACCATGTCTCTCATCCTGCTGGGGCTATCTCTCCCAGTGCATTCCAGCATTGTACACACCCTACCCACTGCTTTATCACACTGCTCTGACACTTTGAGGTCATCAGATATGATAACCAGAAGGTCCCTTTCCTGCTTAGTGACCCACAGTACCTTCCCCCATCCTATACTTAGTTTCTGGGTCCCTATGCTCTAGGTGCATAATTTTGCAGTTCTTGGCATTGAACCTCAACTGCCATGTTTTTGTCCACGCCTCGAGTTTCCCCAAGATCCCTACACATTCTTTCCACTCTCTCCTGATTGTCCACCCTATTACAGGTTTTGGTATCATCTGTAAAAAGACATACCTTCCTTTCTGCGGTGTCAGTTCTAAGACATCAAAGAGGACCGGTCCCAGTACTGAGACATGCAGCACCCTGCTGGTCACTCTTCCATCCATAGAGTGTGTGCCGTTAACCAGTTTCTAACCCAATTCACCACTTTGGATCCCACCCTTAGGCAGCTCAATTTCTTAATCAGTCCTCTGTGCGGCAGAGTGTCAAAGGCCTTGTTGAAGTCCAGATAGGCTAGGTCTACTGCCCTTCCCTGATCTAATTCCCTGGTCACCCAGTCAAAGAAATCAATCAGGTTTGTCTGGTATGCCCCCCACCCCACCCCGTGAATCCATTCTGCCTTTGGTCATTCCACCTATTTGATTCAGGATACTCTACTAACCATCCCAGGGTGGCAGCCTGCTGCCGTGTACACAGTAATGTGTGTCTAACATACTTAGATTTGTTGTCATACTTTATTTCACACATATATTTTTAAAATGGCTTTTGTTACTAATATTGTTATTAATGAGTTTGACTCAAGTCAATAAAGATATTCAACACTTACAATTTTTTTAAAAATCTCTTTCGTTGAGGTTAAAGTTTTCACTGTACATGCTGGATTCATTCAGTGGATGTAAGGTGCTGGCCAGCTTCGCGGTCCTCTTGCCCAAATGTGGGGATGGAGGATTTTCACCATTTGTGCACTGTACTTAGTACCATGAATGACTTTACCTGTTGTGATTCCAAATCATGTTATAAAGGTTAGAGTGGTTTAGCGTTGACCTTGGCTCTTTATTCTTTTCTCATTAAATCTGTTATTGTTTAGTTATTTGAAATTTGAAGCATCGCATACCCTGGAATGGTCACGTCCCAGTTGTGTTTCAGTGTTGTCCACATCCCTGTGACTGTCAAAAGGTCCAATCGTGGTTCTGCTGCTATAGCCTACAGGTCTTTTGTTTTGTTTCCCAGACTCCAGGCATTCACTCACTTAGCCCTCTAGGTTTCTTTCATCCTTCCTCCACATGACCCCTTCCTACACACCTCTCCTTGCCTCTGTCACACCACACCCCATCCCCCTCCTGGACTCCCATCACCCCAGCCCTTTTCTTTTTGGTGTTGTTTCCTCTATGTCTCCACACTTTTTATGTTCTGTTGCTCTTTCCATATTTGCAGAGCTAGGGGAAGGCCATCCTGGCCTCCGTCAGTTGAGCAGGTGTACCTATCAACAACTAATCTTTCTTGCCCCCTGCTAGTTTACAAGCACCTCGATGCACTCTAAAATCTTGCACAGAAACACATTAGTGCCCTCCTCAGAGGGATGTGGGCCATTCCTCTTACACAGTCTCCCCAGGAGTGCCCCCAGTCCTCCACAAACCCAAAGCCCTCTTCTCTGCAGCACTCCTTCAGCCACAAGTTGAAGTGAGTGATCAGAAGAAGCCTCCCCTCACCCTTTAATGACACTGGCAGGACATCAGAAAAGGATGCCAAGGTCACTGCCAACTTACATTTCCCTCCCATCTTCTTAAAGCTATCCCCTCACCTCTCCTAATGGTCTACTATACTGGTCATTAGTCCTTAGGTGGACAACATCAAGCCCTTCCCACTCATCCCATGCCCCTGACAATCTTCTCTACCCTGTATGCATCCTCCCAGCTGAAGCTCCCGGAGGGCACCTAACAATCCTGCATCCCTGTCCCCCTAGTGATGGAAACCCCTACCATGAGCACCTTTCTAGTCCTCACCTTCTGCTTGGACTCCATGATCATTGTTGGTTTCAGCCTAGGGACATACCTGGTAGTCTTAGAAGATACAGGTTCCGATACCCTCAGGAGGGGTGACCCAATAATTTGCCATGACTAGAGCCCCGTGAAATTCTTTTTATTTTTTTATAATTTTTTTTTTTGAATTTCTTGTTATTTATTGAAAATGTAATTTTATTTCTTGTTATCGCATTTACGTTCATAAAATACCTCAAAATGACCTTATACACACTAGAAATCACATTCTTAGTATACTACAGTGTATTAGGCAGCGTTATGATTTGGTCTTGACAGTTCCGCTGCTGCTTCCTTGTGGACCATCTCTGTGGTAGCAACGGAGCCTAAACGACAACTGCTGCATGCATTTATGTAGCTTTCACAAAAAATATATATTTTTTAACCTTTTTCAAGTGTTAGTTTTCATTTTATTTCTTTTTATACCTTGAATTTCTTGTTATTTCTTATTTAAGAAAAACATGGGTCTCTAGCCATGACTAATTATTTAATGGAAATGTATTTTCTCCTTGCAAATTTTCTAATTGGGAGGGTAGCCTTTGGGGAGGCTGTTAGTATTTGTGGAGTTGTAATCTTGAATTTCAGGGCTTGCACAGTTTCTAAAGTTCTAGCAGCCTAGCGAACGAAGTTGATTTGATGCCATTGAGAATGAGCCAGGGTCAGTGGTTTTCCAAATGTTTATCCTGGATAAATGTAACAAATGAATGATGGTAAAACTACTGTAGCTAGAAACATTTGGTTTGACCGTTTTGTTGCCTTTCTAGCCTGGAAGCTCTGAGTGAAAACAAAATAGGAGACAAAGGAGCAGAAAGACTGACCAAAGTGTTTTCTGATTTAAAGGCCTTGGAAACTCTGAAGTAAGTAAGAGAGTCAATTTATAAATCTATTAATTTGAAACTCGGCTCCCGTTCCACAGTCTGGCCCGTACATGTGCAATTCCCATTTAGCTGGCCCGTAAAGCTCTGCACATGGATGTAGATATGCATTGGTTGGTATCCAGAGTCCCCGGCCACCCCTGTTCATCCCTGTGGAGCATCATACAGATGCAGGAATTGTCTGGGAGCAGAACTGTGTCAGACTCTGTCTGATCTTCTAGTAGCAATAAAATTGCACAGTAAGGCATGACAGTGTGTGTGTGTTGCTCAAGGTGCTACCTAGTACCTCAAACCATATTAAAGGTGGTTAGGTGCCACAACGCCACACAACCTGGAGAGTCATATAGTAATTATAAAATGAATCCCAGTTTTAAAGCAGCAGTTCATGTGAAAACAATGTTTCATATGCCAGCTAGGTAGGGCAGCGGTAGGGCTTCCTCTCCTAATCCAGCGACATGGGTACAGGATCAGACTCAGGTTGCAAGTGGTCGGCTGGTGAAGGTGCGATAAAAGGACAGCTGTTGTGCTTTGGGGTGGGAGGACTGTCCTCCACTGTTCGCCTGCCACCCACCTGAGGCTCAGTGGTAGAGAAGTGAAGCCTGCTTCAGCTGAGAGAGGGAATCTGACGGACATCTCCATGTGCTGGTGTGCCATCGTGCTCTCCAACATGTTGCGCCATTTCACAGCAGTTACCTCAGGGAATTAGAGGAATATCACTGGACAGCAGTATGAAGACTGACCCCTTGCAGGCCCTACCCCAATGAATAGGCACCTGCTTCTTCACCTGATCCTAACCCTGTCGGAGAAGTTGCACTCCCCAGGGACCCCGCCATGGGGAACAAGTGAAGCCGCAGTAGGTACCTAGGAAAGGCAGGTGACTGGGCTGGGGGGGGGTTGTCTGAGGAGAAACCATCCTAAAGAAGACAGACATAGACACTGGGTTGAAAAAAAACATTTTATATAGTGAGTTTATAGTAATTATAAAATCAATCCCAGTTTTAAAGCAGCAGTTCTTGTTAAAACAATGTGTTATATACTTCATCCTGCACACCTGTGTAACACCCAATATTGATCCCGGCTGTTTGTTTTTGTTTCTGAATCATTTGTATGGTGCAATGTTTCATTTTATGTTTACCATGTTACAGCTCACATTTTGTAGCCTGAATTAGCCCTGATGACTTACCACACATGTCCCTTACAGGGTAGAGAAGCTTTGCAGCATTTCCAATTCATGAATTCCACCCCAAAACTGGTTGATTCACTCCAGGTTAACCACATTCCATCTAAACCATGGTAGACACTCAGTGGCTCCTAGTGCTAATGCCGCTACTTGCACACAGTGGCTACATTGGTGAAAATAGATATTTTTCTGGTTTCCGGTAAAGAAAAAAAGGCACAGTTATCAGGAGAACTAGGATACTCAAAATTCCCCCAAATATGAATTTCTGGACCTCTTCTTTTTTTTTTTTTTATTACGGAAGACATTTTCATAAAATTAGGATTTTTTCCCCCATTAACTTCATCCAGACATGTTGCTTATTCCTGCCCTGAGGACAGACCCCTCAGCATGTGACATCATAATCAGTTGCCGTATAAATTTTTCTAATATCACAAGAACAGTATTATGAGTTCAGGCACAAGAGACAGACTGGCACACAAAGACTAAATCCTATGGCAGTATAACTTTGCAGGTGCAGGTTTATTGGGAGTCCATAAGGAGAACATCGACTGGCAGCCCCGGCGCTTTGACCAGAAGATCTTCATCAGTGGGCATGTCATATCGGATGGACAGACCAACATTTTAAACTCCTAAGTTAAAGGAACAGTGCATAAGGAAGTGCAGCATTTCAAAAATAGTGATGATCAAAACAACAAATTACAAGTTGCAGTGGTCTGTGAGAAATAACTCAATTATATATGCCTATAAGAACTCAGATAAAATAGTTGTCTCATTACCATATATTAAATGTATATGTGAATTGCAGATATAATTAGAACTTCTACATAGCAGGCTTAAAGTGGTGTGTTCACAGACCCTATTTTTTGGGAAGCACCATAGGAAAATATGAGTTCAGGGCAGTAAAAGCAGCATGATGAAATCTTAGGGGCAAGGAGATAGTTTTCATACTAGTATGTTTACAAGTAATAAAGAACAGAATTTCATGAAATTCAGATTTTTGGGAATGTTAGAGATTTGCGTCCTGCTGATGCCAACTGTCTGTTTTGCAGGAAACAGAAAAATCACTTTGTTCATCAATTTCGTCAAAGAAGCAACTTTGCAAGTAGTATCCGTGTCAGTAGCCGTTGACTGATTGCAACTGATGCTGTCACTGGTTGGGCATCTATAATCGTGTGGGAGGGGAGCTGCAAACAGCGAGTTCATCTTACAATATGTTAATACAGCCACATTTGCACCGCAACAACCCGAGCATGCAGGCTGCAGTGGTATAAAGGCGGCCATGCGGACACTTGCCATAGCATGATAAGTCATCCTCTTATCTTCTCCCTGAGCCGGCACAGGACAAGGGATGTCTCCTGGACCAACAGCTTAAGCAGCCGAGTGTACAGGCTGCAAAACTTGCTCTGGCGCACAGTGCATGCTCCGAGCTTGGAGTTGCCGACTGCCCCGAGAGTGACGGCCCCTCTCCAGCACAGCTCGCATCAGCACTGAGAGGGGCCATGTAAACGTGGTGAATGATTGTCTGGGGTGGTCCAGGAAACAGCAGCATACAGAAGCAGATGCAGCACATCGGTCATGTAAACAGGCCTAAAGTCAGGAGCTGGATGATGTAAAACAAAGGGTGTTAAGTGAGAAGATATATAGATAGACAGACAGATAGATCTTCCCTTGTCAGTCTTCACCATTTTCTCCCTTTCTTACCCTAGGAGCCTTACTCATTCGGGTACTTGTATCTGTGCAGCTCCTCTTCCTGCTGGGCTCACTGTCCTACTGATGTCATCTGATGTCTGTTTAGCAGTAGTATGTTGTATGCTTTCCCACTGACTGTACCTGATATGTTATTTACTTCTTGAAAGTTGTATGCTTTCTGTAATGTACTCTCTGAGTCGTGCCTGAAAATAGTCATTTTATGGCTAGTGCATCTACCAGTTAACAAAACTAAATAAATTAATAAATAAATCCTGTAGGTACACCAGTTGCCTTTACGGCGACATTCGCAGTAATGATCCTTTTTCCGTGTTTCGCCTTCACCCAGTGCTCCGCCCCCTCCCTGGACCAACTCCAACCTGGAATTGGAATCTTAAAGTCCAAAAACACCCACAGAACAGGTGGCACAATACCTGCATCGGTATTGTACCGTCACTGTGGGGGAGGTCAGCATTGTCGATGCCAACAAAACTTGGTGCTTCCATGGTGCATGGGCCAGTTCTGTCCCTCCCTGGGAGACACCCCTCCTTCCTGAGGGGCTACAGAAGGCAAGGAAGCAGCATTCTCCTGAAGCCGTTGTCTAGGTACCAGGGGGTCGTGTAGTGGTTGCATTGCTGATGAGGGCCCTGTGGTGTGGGGGGAAGCATGCAAAGGTCGATACCTAATATTGCCTGGATGAGCATTTTTCCCTTGTTCTCACCACCCTCCCCTCCTCCGTCCCGTCCGAGTTCAGAATAAGGGCAGTCTAAACTGAAATAAAAAGGCTTTGTTTGCTGTAATGTGAACCCTAGATTTTTTTATCTTGCATTCCAGAGAGGGAGCACTTACAGTACATTACAGACCAGAAGTGCAGTAAATGTTTTGGGTACTGAGCTTGTCTCATTTTTATTGCAGCTTGTCTCAGAACAGCATCACAGACAGAAGTGCTGAGAAACTTGCAAAGGCTCTACCATCCCTCACATCTCTAAAAAACCTGAGGTGAGCTTTAATTAAACCTTTGCTGTTACTTTCTTTGAGATGGGATTGCTGTTCTCCAGGTTTTTAATAACAGTGAATGGATGCATCACAGGGAATCACTGTGGTTGAATATAAAAGCTTCACCTGCCTAGGCAAGTACTTGGTTTGATCATTTCTGGGTGCAACCTGGTGGTGGGGGAGGCAGTAGAAGTACAGTACAAGATAAAATGTAAATACAAAAATAAAGTGGACCATAAATACAATATATGTTGCAAAGGCTCATGTCCAGCTGCAACCCATGGGACCCAGGGTACAAGGGAGGAAATTGATGAGCAGACATACATTAACAGTTCAGTGCAAACAAATACAATTCAGTGTAAACCAATGCAGTTCAGTGCAAACAAACACAGTTCAGTGCAAACAATTGCAGTCCAGTGCAAACAATTACAGTTCAGTGCAAACAGTTACCATTTGGTGCAAACAAACACAATTCTGTGCAGACAAATGCAGTTAGGTGCAAACTGTTACAGTTTACTGCAAACAAATGCAGTTCAATGCAAACAGTTACCGTTCAGTGAAAACAAAGGCAGTTCAGTAAGAACAGTTACCATTTGGTGCAAACAAACACAATTCTGTGAAGACAAATGCATTTAGGTGCAAACAGTTACAGTTTAGAGCAAACAAATGCAGTTCAGTGCAGACAAATGCAGTTCAGTGCAAACAGTTACAGTTCAGTGCAGACAAATTCAGTTCAGAGCAAACAATTGCAGTTCAGTGCAAACAGTTACCGTTCAGTGCAAACAAAGGCAGTTCAATATGAACAGTTTACAATTCAGTGTAAACAAATACATTTCGGTGCAAGTGCTGTTCAGTGCAATTACAGTTCAGTACAAACAAATACAGTTAGGTGCAAAAGCAGTTTTATTCTTTATTTATTTATTACAATTCAGTGCAAACAAATACAGTTTGGTGCAAATGCAGTTCAGTGCAAAGAATTACAATTTGGTGCAAACAAATGCAGTTCAGAGCAAACAAATGCTGTTTGATGCAAACAGTTGCAGTGCAGACAAATGCAGTTCATTGCAAACAATTGCAATTCAGTGCAAACAAATACGATTCAGTGGAAATAATTACAGTTCAGTGCAAACAATTACAGTGCAGTGCAGGTAATTACATTTCAGTGCAAACAAATGTAGTTCAGTGCAGACAATTACAATTCAGTGCAAACACGCAGTTCAGTGCAAACAAATGCAATTCAGTGTAGACATTACAGTTCAATATAAACAATTACAATTTAGTGCAAACAAATGCAATTTGGTGCAAACAATTGCAGTTCAGTGCAAACAAATGCAGTTTGGTGCAAACAGTTACAATTCAGTGCAAACAAATACAGCTCAGTGCAGACAAATAGGGATCAGTGCAAACAAATACAAAATGGTGCAGACTCAGTTTAGTGCAGAAACATTCATTTCAATACAACAAATACAATTCAGTGTAAATACAGTTCAGTGCAAAAATACTGTATACAATTTGATACAAATCAGTGTAAACAAATACAGTTCAATGCAAACTAATACAAATCAACACATACAAATTAATTTCAGTGCAAACAAAATTCAGTACACATAAAAATTAGTGCAAGAAAATGGCACTGTACAAAAATCACGTAAATAGTAATAAAGAATGGTACAAAACATGTGCAGATCTGGCAGGGTACAAAAGGTGGAAGGACCAGTAGCTGTGTCATGAGCATCGTTCACAGATCAGAGTGTGTGGTGAGTAACCAGTGACATGACCACCAGCATAGGAGGAGAAGGCCAGCAGTAAGAGGAGGAAGGGGGGAGGGGAGTGAGACTTATACAAGTAATGGAAAATATTTTAAGCAGGCCCATTTCAAGGTGTGAACATCTTTTCTATAATTAAAAGGGATTTATCTTATCGCTTCCAAATTAATACAAAATGCAGACACAGAGCCAGTGTAGAACACTGACAGGACTGGGTCAACTCTGGGGCACAGTTTTAATTTTCCAAGTGCCCCTCCCCTCCATATACACATTCTAGTTAGGCCCCAGTACCAACAGTTCGAGCCCAACCTTTCACTTCTTGGCAGGGACAACTTTATCTGGTCTAGTGCAGCAAAAGGTAGTTTTCATTGCTTCACAAAACTGTTTATGTATAGTAATTACCTGTTGCGCACTGGCTGTCACCCACAAGTCATCGTACAGTGGATACTCACAAAGTTATCTGCAAAATACTGCTATATTTTTCCTACTGTTACACAGGTTGTTTATTAAAGCAATCGCTACTAAAGCAGTGTTGAATTAAATGTGCCGCCCTTTTAGTCACTTGTTTGAATCTGGCCCAGGTTGATAGTGGCTGAAAGTTATGATCATCTGATGATTACTTGGCGGTGTTCTTTTTATTTATTTATTTATTTTTATTATGTTTAAATCTGGAATCCCCCACAGTGCATGTCTCAGGAGCCCCAAGACACACCAGGACTCCCCATGCTTCACCCCTGCACTCATCTGGATAGCCCCAAAAGTGAGGTCAAGGTTTGGGAATATACCCCTAACAGTGGTCTGTGGTGGGCGGTGGAGGCGTAGGGCCCAAATATAACGAAATCCATTGTCCACAGACAGCAGAAACTGTTTTTCTGCATTTGTCTGCCCCTATCACTAGGATGCTGATGCCCAGTCAGGGCAAGAGCACTCACACTGAGAGTGCAGCTGTGCATCCTCGTCCAGCATCACCTTCGCAGGGTACCCCTCTGCCTGTAGTGCCATGTGTGATCACCCAGATGGCACCATAGTGGTGGCGTACAGCCTCCCTCCCCAGAGAAGGAGAGTGTCCTCTGAGGCACTCAGTCCCTCTCCCTCGGCAGTTTGTGGTGTTCTTTGTCTAGTTCCTAGTTGACTGGTGTCCAAAATACAAAACCACCAAATCAACTAGCACTAATTAGCGTCCTTGCTGGGACATGTGCATGGAGGCATGCATGTCCTGCAGATAAACGTCACTGCCTGTTGAGCCACTCGCTAGGTGCACTACCACTGGGCCTCCACCCAGTGACAGTCAGAGGCTGAGACAATTGGCGACCCCTCTCCAGGAGTGTAGAATAGTCCCTGGGATGCTTGATCCTTTCCCACCCTACCGATCCCCGGCAATCTGTGCTCATTCTTGAACACAGGTCACTGGCATAGCAGTAGGTAATGCACTCATTGCCTTAGCCCTCCATGCCATTGGGCTGTGACAGGTCCTTAGTTTGACATCTTATCTGAAAGATGGCACTTCACAATCTCATAGTGTTCCCTAACGTGTGCATCGGCATGGTTATTCATAACCAATCAGTAGAGTGCCTTCTGCAGAGCTACCAGTGCCACTTCCTGCAACACCTGGCATTCGTGAAGGTCTTCCAGCCAACTACAAACTAGGCCCAGCTCTGCTCAGCTTCTGAGATACGACAGATCTCGGGCTTCTTGGTGGTAAAGCTGCTGACAGTATATGGAAGGTCAAGAACTGAATGGACATGGACTCTAATGCACCTGTCTCACCCACCCACTAGACAGGGTTCCTCTGTGACTGAGTTTGGACTGATTGGCAGGGTATATTGGCTGCCTGTGCTCTACCTTTCATGTCTATGCATAGAGGAGTGTGGTCTGTATTGCTGCCAATTTGACTTTTTTCAGCAGTAATACAATGTACTACAGAAATTAAAATGACAGATAAGCAAAAGCAGGCAGCAAAACTCAGCGGCCTGTCCTGCAAGGTTCGGCCATTTCCAGGTTTGATGTCACCAAACATTGGCCATAATGTTATAATCTGCTGTCTTTTATTTCATAGTCTTGGTAGCAGCCCTTCAGGAACTGTGGTAGTAATGTGTTTTTCCCCTTCCTGTTCTGCAGCTTGTACAGTAACTTTATTAGTGATGCCGGAGCAGAACATTTGGCAGAAGCTCTCCCTGCAATGAAGTCATTACATGAATTAGAGTAAGTGTCACATACTGCATCAGTGAAAGTTTAATGATGCTTTAGTGAGGGGGACCTCCCCGCGAGTCCACTCACACCTTGTTAGTTACTTAAGAAGCTGAAATTCTTTACTTAAAGGGTCACTGTCAACCCCGTTTGGCCTCAAATTCCCTGTAGTTCAAAAAACATATTTTATGATTGCTTACATTCTGCAGGGACTGCTAGTGTTGATGGTTGTTTGACTCTGATTCCAGGTTTCTTTTTTTTTCTATTAGTAGTTTTTCCACCCGGGCGTGCTGGGGGCAGGGATTCCATCCCTGCTCAACCCATTTTTGCCAGCCTGACTGCCACAGAGACCCCCCACGGATTACCCCCCCATGGCGGGGCCAGGAAGGAGGAACCCCCCTCCCCGGAGCACAATTCAAATCTGAGGAGGCCATAGCAGCACGTCAGCAGAGTGGGGTCGGGATCTCATAGAGCCCCCAGCTGCCATTTTTCAAATTTTCTTTCCTTTTCCAGCACACAAGGTGCCACGCACACATGTGGGGACATGCGCACACCATGCCGGTCAGCTTCTTGCCTCCCTGGCCTACGTCTCCCCTCAGTCCCCCCCTTGAGGGCGAGTGACAGGCGGGACAACATGCCCTCTGCTCCCTCCCTTCCCTGAGAAAGGAGAGCAGTCCTCTGGACACTCCATCCTCTCTCTCACCCCTGCCGACCCTGGCAGCCCTGGCTTGTTCCCAAACCCAGGTCACTGGCATGGCGCGAAGTGTGGCGTTCCAGTGCCTCAACCCTCCACGCCACCGGGCCGGCCCTCCATTTTTCTTTTTAAAAGAGAAAAATAGACTGACAATCATACTGATGTTACCACTGATAAACGTGTTTACAATCCTTGGTCAACTCCCACCTCATCTTTTCTGGACTTGGATATACCCTGAACACAGTCTAGCCACTCATGATGTAGTGGGAGTAGAGGAGAGGAGACTATTGCATTGTGAGTGGCTACACTGTTTTTGGTGTTCATAATGTTATGGAAGTATGCAATAAGGGTTTATCAAAGATTTAAAGTAAAACACAGTTGGGTATAATTACACCAGTACCGTGCATTTTAGTTCTACTAAGAAAACAATCAAAGAAAACAACCAGCATCATCACTGAATTTCAAACAAGGTAAGCAATCATAAAATGCTGGTTTTCAACTACAAATAATATGATGCAAAATGGGTTGACAGTGTCCCTTTAAGGAATGCCACACGACTTTGTAAGACATTTAAAAGAAAAACATAAATTATAGGCACATGACAACATATGCATCACATATTTCCAGCACTAGCCTGCTAATCGATACTTACTTACTTACCATCAGTTAGTGGGTTAAAAAGGAAAGAACAAATTGTTACTTTCAGTTAATCCTGTGGAGTACCCTGTTCTCTTCCACATTGTCACACTGTATGTCTGGCACTTTCTTAGATGGACTTCACAGTGTGATTTATTTAAAGAGGAGCCTGGTTGTTTATTACTTCTAAAAGCTGTGAAACTGCTTTTAATGCTTTTTTATGTAATGACTTAAATCATTAAATAGGGCAGTATTTTATCTAAAATCTGAGCTCCATTTCACAAAAGGCATAATGCTGTTTTTTTTTTTTTTGTTATTAAAGAGCAACTCTATTATAACAAAAGCTTAAAAAAACTAAAACTACACTGATAACTCTTTAAGGATGTCAGGACTATATTACTGCTAAAACATTTGTATGATGAAATATTGTACTGACTTACAAATACCACTTCTTTAAGGACTGCAGTGCAGACGCTTTTCTCTGGCTAAGCCAGCGGGCGTGCAGCTCCTATGGTACTTCTGCATATGTCAGTTTTGCAATGTGCCTGACCAGCAGCCTAGGGGATGTTCCTACTGCCAGAATGGGAAAAGACCGCTTAGCCCCTAGGAGACTCAATTCCTGACTGCCAATGATGTGCTTAACTCCACTGACCCTGGACCTGGAAGCTCAAGTCTGGTAGTCTTCTGTTGCGTCTTTGAGCTTATTAATTTAAATTTACACAATATCAGTGGTACTAGAAATGGCAAGATAAAATGTCACATAACAAACTTACAATATATCGTGTTATCTTAAAGAGCCACTGATGCCTTTCAGAAAGCTGTGGAAAATAATATTCAGATACAATCCAGCTTGTGTTTCATATATCGTATATAGCTTTCTCCTCTCCATTATTAATTATTGAAGAAATTCCTGCAAAAACAAGAGCTTTATCCCTTAGAGTTCATCTGCTTCTGTAGCTTATTCCCTACTTGAAACCATAATACTCTGTTGTGACATCACATTCTGTTGCCATGAGAATAACTATGATGTCACAACCAGAGTATTATGACATCAGGTTGGGAAGAAGCACTAGGAGCTAAGGAACTGTCAAGAAACAGCCACCCTGTTTCCATGCATATGACCTCAGTAATAAATGCTGGGTATAAGAAGTACAAAGTTAATGAGAAATTCAAACTTCTTTATGTCCAAATATTATGTTTTTCAAAGTTGTTCTCGAGGTATCAATGGCTGTTTAAGAGTTGAGTATGTCCCAGAGTATGTTGGGTTCATCACAGTATAATACTGAACCAGACAGCAGCTTTTCATAATGCTGATGACACCTCAGTGCCTGTGCAGCACTGAAGCCAGCAGCTGAAATCAAAGAAAAGCAGTTCAGCCTTCATACAAATTGCAGATGTAAAACTTTATAACTATTAAGCTGTGGAACACGCAAAGACCTGGCTCAAAATACGTAGTTTATCATCACTTGTGAAGGGGGCAGGACTTTTATAACTCATTCATGGCTCTGCCACTCAAGTTATGGCCCTGATCTTTCACACTTATAGATATCTTGCACATTATGAGTCTGCCTATTTCATATTCCCTATATATTACACTCATCCTCTATGTTCTTTACTGTATGCCAGTCAGTACATCTTGCTATATAGAGGATATGTCTTTGCATTGTATACTGTATTGTAAATTGTCAGTGCTGATTTAGTGAGTCAATACTGAGGATCACCCAGCATGGCAGAAGATTCCTCTCACACAAGATTTAACAAAGTGGAATGTTCCATTTACAGAATGGGGGTGTGGGGGTTTTATTTAAAAAAACTTCTCAAACTTAATTTTTTTTCATATTTTTTTTATTTAAATTATTTATTCAAAGTAAAACATTAGGCAGCAGGTGCCCTTTTTCAACTGTGGCTGGCATACAAAACAGATTGACAATAAATTACATTGCAAACTGTATTTCCACACGTACACTTTTCAAAATAGTTTATATGAGTTTCATGTAAATCAGTCACATGCTTTCTGACCATTAACGTTTCATCCTTGGTTTGAAAATGCTCAAAGTTCTGACGCTCAACAGAATCCTGCAAGAGTATATTCCAGCTGTTACATACCCTATAGCTAAATGATCTTTGCCCCCTAGATGCAGTACAATGGTGAAATACAGCCATCCTTTAATTTACAGTTGCTCAGGTATTATATAACTTAGTAGATGGCACTGTCAACGTATTTAACTGTGCAGGTTCTTGGCCATGTAACATAAAATATGTATTATAAATCAGACAATTTATGTTTGCAGGAGCAATGAGGGGTATTCTTATTTATGGCTATTAGTGGGTCTCTTCTTGCACCTTTGGTTCACAGTTCTCTCGCCCTAAGAACGTGTGAGGGGACACTCTTGTTTCCATAAGGGTACCCCTCAGTGCTCTTATAAATATATAGCACGAGTTGTACATAGCAAGTAAATGGGCTACCACAATGGAATATCCTGGGGCAAAGAAATACAATTATTGTGGCATTCTGTATAAATGGAAAAGGTGGTGCATCCTAATGTTAGACTAATGTTTCCGGCCATTAGGGGACACCAGCCAGTGGATTTGTGCACCTTTCTGTCTTGATCTGTATAAATAGAACAGCATTGTTTGTTTCTTTCTGTGGTGAAGCAATCATGCTACGTTTGAATCAGCATGTCTGTATTTTGTTTTTTAGTGTAAAATATAACAATATAACAGACGTGGGAGCCAAGAAGCTAGCAGAAAGTCTAAAGAAGTGCCCGGGGATTAAGTGGATTGCGTAAGTAACTGCTGATTTTAGAATTTAAATACACAGTAGATAAGAAGTACATGACACCCTGAAAGGGGGCACTGATGCTGTTAGAATAGGGTGTTTGTATGTCCTTAGTGCTCCTCCTTCGTTGGCTCAAATGTCTTGATATGAATATCCTAACAAACAGCTTCAGGGGTACTGAGGCCTTTCTTGTAATTAGTTTTTCTCCCACCTGCCTTGCTAGTCCTGCTGGCTTGCTCAGACTGCTACAACCCTTGCTTATACCTGCCAGATCACTATAGGTCCATCACCTTGCCTTAGCCTGATTGCCAAACAAGCCCTAGACCTTGCTCTTTTTGGTGGGGAAAAACGAAAGCAGGAGCTGGGCTAACTAGTGAGGATGGCAGCACAAGCTCAAAATCAAACTGAGGATAATAAATGCTGACGTTTCGCACCAGTATCAATCGCTTTATCAAAGCCTTGATAAAGCACTTGATATAGGCATGAAATGTCAGCATGAGGGGACTTTGCTACTGCTCTGGTATTTTTTTTTTTTTTTGCTGTCAGTAAATTTAAATGTATTATCCTCAGTCAGTTTGCGTTTGTGCTGCCATCCTTACTAGTTAGCCCAGCTCCCTTTATTCTGTTTTGCCTGCTTTTTCATGGAGGCTGTGGGTGTGTGGTTCCTCTGCTGCCTTGTTGGCATCTTTGTGTTGGTCTAGGGATGCGGTCAGTGATCCAGGGAGATACATCTACTTGTGTACCAATGTTGAGGACAAAGCAGGGGTGCTTAGTACTAGGGGTTGCTTGTTTTGGTGGCGCTGGGTAGGGCTCCCCCCCTCCGATTGTTCTGTCTTATTCCTTCCATGATATCATGAGACATCTGCCATGTTTATGATAGCCTATGGGGAGACATGGATATCATGTGGTCACTCTTGTCAGGGTTCCCCTGCAGTCCACAGGGGGTGCTGCAGAGCAAGTGGACACAAACCTACCTCCCCAGGAGCCTTTGTATTCTGCCTTCACAGTGTGCCCTGAGCCCCACTTGCCTGGAGTGTAGAAGTTAAGATCACACTCCAATCCCAGGATTCTCTGCACTGCAGTGCCAGCCCCATGTGGCCGGCAAGGCTGAGAGCCGTGTAACATGGTGACAGTCGCCCAGTTTTTTTTTGTGTGTACACATGGACTTACGGTGCATCGATTCAGTTATGCTCCTTCTGGCTGGCTGAAGAATTGACAGTTACAGAATGGCTTTCGTAAAAGGAATGAATATTCCTGTGAGCTACAGCAACTGCTTAACAAACTTAAATCAAATTAAAGCAACATTACAGACAAATGGGAAGGCGCTATGTAGGTTTTGTAACAATCAGATTTCCCTCGCCATTCCAGTCACATTTTGTGTACCCCGCATCCTGTAACTCAGTGATGTGCCCCCCCCAAAAAAATCTTGTATCCTGTCGGTATTGCTCACCTTTATACCAGCTCTCTTCAGAAACCAGTGGAGCAGGCAAGAAATCAGTGCTGCTGGGTTAAAGGACCATGGTACCGGATTTACTGCCTATCGCTATGCTTGTATCAGACAAGGAAAAAAACTGAAGCAGCAGCTGGGTTTAGCTGTTAAAAAAACGGCAGGGTGAATATTAGCTACCCCTTTCAGGCAGCAGGCCAGAGCCACCTTTCCTTCTGATCCTTTAAAAAAATAATGTTAAAAAGAAACTGTTTTACCAAAGTTATTTTTCATTTTACAGTAGTACGGTTCAGTATGGGAGCCTCGCTGCTTCCTCACTGGATCAAAAACAGTCCTGTCGTTTTTTAATGGCTAGCGTGAACTGCTGGATTATAAGCTTCTTATCTGAAAGTGCTGACAGAGTTGGAAAAGGAATGACTCTGATTGCTGCTAGACTGTATGGCTTCCCTCCTCTGCAGTATAGCTTTCTGAGAACAGCATTGCCTCTTACGACCTCAAATTACTTTTTTTGTGGGCGAGCACCCGCTGTTTCCTGCTACCTCACTTTTTGGAGCCTACGTTTTTGCTACTTCCACCCATTGGGCACACTAAGTAACCCCTCTCTGTTTTTATTTTTGTTTTATGTCCCCCTCTTAACAGTGTGGCCCCCTTCTGGTGGTTACTGCCTAGCCCCATGCCCAGTCTTCTGCCGCACACATACCATTAACCCCCTGACATATCCCTTGAGGTAGGGCCACCTAGACCTGGCCACTGCCTAGTGGGGTGTTGGTCCTTCTAAGAAGGACCCCCTAGGTGGGGGTAATGAGTTGACTGAGGGAGGGCCTTAGCATGCCATTTATCCTGCGCATACTGGGGTAATTTCCCTGGTTTAACCCTTTGCGCTGTAGACGTCCGCATGCTCAGGCAGTTAGCATTTCTTTGTGAAACTCAACTGATGGCTACCTTTCCTGATTGAGGGGCTCTAGCTGCACTACCCCCACTAATAGTTCATTTTACATTATTGCACACTCAGATGTTTTTTCTGCAGGTTATTGTATTGCATAATTCCTGCTCAGAAGCATTTACTGTATTGTTTATTTTGTTATATTTATTTCCATATTATTTGTAACTGCGCCTCCACCCCAACACATCTGGAAATGAGCTGTTACCAGCTTAGTATGTCTTTCCTGGTAAACGTTTTGAAATAAATAAACAAACTACCACCTGTGCTCATCTAGGAGGCGGCGTGGCATCTTAGTCAGTGACCCCTCCCCCTCCCAGAAGAAGAGCATCCTCTGGGAAGCTCAGTCCTTCTCCCTACCCTCACCCCACCCCCAGCAGGTACCCAATGATCCTGGCTCACTTCCGAACCCAGGTAGCTGGCTTTATGAGCAGGATCTCCACCACTGCATCAACAGGCTGGCTCACTGGACCTCCCTTGCCTGCCCTCCAGAAATTCCTAGCAGCTGCACCTGCATATGCTCCTGGTCTGTCCCTGATGGGGGCCCCATGCAGGCACTGAGAGAAGCATGGTGAGTAAGGTGAGTTGGGGAGCTGAGAATATCAGAGGAGTAATGGAATGGTGGAGGAGTGCAGCATGGCATTTGTCATCTGATGTGTCAAACTGACCTTTTTTCCTGTTTTCTCCCTAAGTCCCGCCCAGCTCCTGCATACTCATACATGCTGAGTGTCAACCCCCGGCTGTACCTCAATTGTACTCCCACCAGTGATCATTCAGATGGCAGAAGTGCAGCGGAGACAGTGACAACGCCCCCACTGGAGGAACCTGTCCTCTGGGATGCTCAGTCCTACTCCCCACGGCCGACCCACAATGATCCCTGCTTGTTCCCGGGTCCCTGCCATCACAAACGGTAGTGCTACAGCTG
The DNA here is from genome assembly GCA_016271365.2 of Neoceratodus forsteri. NCBI lineage: Eukaryota > Metazoa > Chordata > Ceratodontiformes > Ceratodontidae > Neoceratodus > Neoceratodus forsteri. Next base: position 167,701,636 of record JADMNL010000025.1, on the reverse strand, counting down.
TCCCCAAATACTAGGCTCAGTGTTTGTGGCTTTGAATACCCCAATTCCCATAAATATGGAATATATTATGGGCTGCAATGGATTAACACATTTATTTCCACTAGCGAGTGGTTAAGACCAGTGTAAGTCATGAGTAGTGAAGCCGTAAATTAGTTAGAATATACTCCACATTATTTTAATATATCTATTAGTGTTTTATTTTAAAACTGCCTTTCTTTCCTTTGTAAACTATCTCGCCCATCATTTTTTATGTTCACTTTCCAGATTCCAAGTGGAAATCACATGTTCTAAGTGGAATTAACGTGTTCTAAGGGAAACTTAATATTTATCCCAAAGTAACATTACTTATTCACCTTTTTTCACTACTGGTGTGGTATGTGTTATATTTATATTATACAAGGGACATAAAAAATCCTGTAACCTGATTGGTTAGCAAAGGTCTTTACCTGTGGGTAAATTCCGCAATAAGCCACAGCTGAGGAAGGGCATTTATAAAAAAACAAAATATAATTAAACATATTTTTACATGTATTTTACACATGAGGCCATTGTATAATCACAATAAGGCACACCAGGACTTTGGTAATTGAGAAATTACCAACTTCTCATGTGGTTAAGTCACTTGGCTATACCTCGTGACACACCACACAAGGTGTGGGTAAATACCCAAATAACCCACACCCTCTCATACCATATTGCTTAAGGAAATGTACTGGCTGCTCCCATGGCGTACCTTTTTAACTCCTCCCTACGGACGGGGTGGGAGCCTCAGAATTGAAGGATGGCTCACGTCGTGCCCATCCACAAAGAAGGGCAACGGAAGGAGCCAGGCAATTACAGGCCTGTGTGCCTGACGTCCGTGGTGGGTAAAATGATGGTGGTCATGTTGAAGGAGGGGCCGGATGAGTTTCTAGGGGCAGGGGGCCATTTTGATGATCACCAACATGGTTTTGTGCACGGCAGATCATGTCAGACTAACCTTGTGGAGTTCTATGATTGGGTGACTATGGCACTGGACCAGGACAGGCTGGTGGATGTCCTCTTTCTAGACTTCGGCAAGGTGTTTGATTTGGTTCCACATCCTGGGCTGATGGATAAGTTGGAGAAAATGGGGAAGGGGGAAGAAGATGGTTAGCTGGATAGGAAACTGGCTAACTGGGCGGTTGCAGAGGGTGGTGGTAGGGGGTGGTCTCCTCTCCTAGGAGGGTCATCAGAGGGGTACCACAAGGGTCGGTGCTGGGCCCACTCCTGTTTAACACTTACATCTCTGACATCAGAAGAAGTATAAGAGTGAGATGAGCTTCTGTGCCAATGACTCAAAGCTGGGGGCAGTGGTGGATGGGGTTGAGGGCAGAAGGGCCCTTCAGGAAGACCTGGAGACCCTTGAGGGGTGGTCTCGCAACTGGAGACTGAAGTTTAACACTAAGAAGTGTAGGGTTCTCTACTTGGGCCTTAGAAACGCATCTCAAGAATATTTTCTGGGAGGGGAGAAACTGCAGTTCTCAAATAGGGAAAAGGACCTGGGGTGGTGGTGGATGTCAAACTGAATAACTCTGAACAATGCGGGAGGGAGGTGGCCAAAGCAAATAAAATACTGAGGTGCACTGCAAGAGGGATGACTTCCAGGAAGCGGGAGGTGATTTTCCCTCTGTATAATTGCCTGGTTAGACTGCACCTTGAACACTCTGTGCAGTTTTGGCGACTGTACTTGATAAAGGACATTACACTCCTTGAAAGGGTCCAGAGGAGGGCAACCAGGATGATACAGGGGCTGTTAGAAAAGACCTATCAGGAGAGATTTAGGGAGCTCAACTTGTACTCCCCGGAGGAGAGGAGGGACAGAGGGGATATTATTGAGGTCTTTAAATACCTCAAGAGGGTAAATAGGGCACACCCTGATAGGATTTTCTAGCCAAGGGAGGCAATGGTCACCAGGGAGCATCACTTGAGGCTGGTAGGAGGAAGGCTCAGGGCTGAGACTAGGAGATGCTACTTCACAGAGAGGGTGGCGGAGCCCTGGAATGCGTTACCAGTGGAATTGGTGGATCTGAAAACTGTGGAGGGCTTCAGAAGGGGCTGGGACATGTATGGGGGAAAATTAAACTGAGTAATACCAGACTTGGAGATGCACCCCCAGTGGGGGATGAGTTGGGGGGGCAGTAAATGATGTATATTCCAGGTGCTGATTTCCGAGCAGACTCGATAGACCTTTGGGCCTACTCTGCTGGCATCTTAGTATGTTAGTATGTAAATATTTATGTTTTTTTTTTTTGTGACTTGGTGGAGGAATTTGATTAGGATGGGGTCCTCCCGATTATTCTTGATGAGCCAGTAAATTCTCAGACACAGTGCAATGGATTAAACAATCTAATCTTACTAGACCCCCACCACCACCACCACCACCTCCCACCAGCCGACATCAAAAGTGGCAGTTCTTATTCCACTGAATACCTTGAAATTCCCTCAGGTTTATCATTTAAGCATGGAGCCATGATTCTGTTAAGCACAGATTTAAACCATCAAGCATATTCAAGCAGGATATGTACAGCATCCTTTTCAAAAGGGACTGCATTGGCTGGCCCGTCGGCACTACGTTAGCACTACCACTCGCAACACTAATGACCACAGTTTGGGAGTGAGTCTGGGTCACTGGAGGAGTGTCTCAGTGGACGCTGTCCTCCTCTGGTGAGGTTGGGTCACCATCCTCACTGTGATACTGCCACCTGCGTAACCACAGGTGACAGTGCAGTAGAGGATGCCATGGGAGGGACTGACAGACTGAGAATCTGATGCAGCAGCAGCACATTTAACGTGCCTAGGATCTCTTGGAGTGCCTGTGTCAGAGGGGTTGGGAGGAAACAAAGGAAAAAAGGCCCTACTGCCCGAAGGATGATGGACCTCAGTGGACTGAAGGACTAGTCCTGGACACCACAGCTCACTATCTGCTGACAACTACATAGTCGGGGGGGGCTCCTCTGTATCCCACCTGGGGGGGGATTCAATGCAGCAAGGAGGTAGGAAGCTGCACAGGAGACAGGGTCCAGCTGAGCCAGGCACTTAGGGGTTCCTGACAATAGGGTGCATATAAACATAGAAAACATAGAATATATAAAAAAAAATCATTTGCCTTTGTGTACACATTCTCCCCCGCCCAAAACACAACTTTCCAGAGTCTGCAGGAATTATGCCACCAAAACCTGTAACTGTTGTAGATATCTGTATCACTGCATGTTGTCAGTGGGGGAAATTAGTACACATGGGTGATGTGTAAGCAACAAACGTGCAGCTAACAGAAAAACACAGGGGAGGTTAAGCGACTTGTTCAAGGTCATGCAGTGAGAAATCAGTAGTACTATGTATGCCATCTGAACGTGAAAAAATCTTTTTCTTTCTTTTTTGTTAGGCTGTGGAATCTAACCATCCCTCATGCAGTCCTTGAACACCTTAAAAAGGAAGATTCTAGAATTGATTTGCTATAGTCCACACAGTCTTCAAAGTGAAATTGTGAAGGTATTGTACATTATAAACCTCAGGGAATGCTAAGCGCAGAGTTCCGCATTCTGAGTGGATCACTAGCGGTCCTCATCCCATGGGAAGTGGACTTCTGGTGTAAATAGAATGAGGGAACTATTGCACACGTGCAACGGTTTTTGAATGAAAATAATGGTATATTTAGCATTACTTTATGTTTACCTTTATTGGCACACTCATCCAGGTATAAGGGGTTCGCCTCTTGTATTTCTAGGGTGAGAGAACTGCAAAGATGAGCAGTTTTGTCCCCCTAGGGACACGAGAGGAGACACTTTTATAATCATGGTTATGAAATGGGTTTAAAAAATCCTGAATCCTGATTGGCTAAATATTGCTTTTTTCTGTTAGTCCTTGTTTTCTCATTTTTACTTATTTAACTTAAAAAAAATATATATAAATTTTTTTTTACTGGTCCTGATGGACCCATTTCATTATTGCAATAAGGCAGTTGAGAGTATGGTTTCTGTTGGGATAACTTCACTTCTTGGGCAGTGGAAACACTCGAACTTCAGCCTCATGCTTCAACAAACTCGATGCATTCCATTATTTATTTATTTATTAATTTAATTAACTTTTGTTGACCAGGTAGGTACACTAGACAAGCTGTATGCTTATTTTCAGGTACGACCCAGGAGAGTACAGTGAAAAATACAGGTTCAAACAAGGTACATAACGACAAGAGGGCAATGTACAGAGTTACAGGAGAGCAAGATGAACATAGATAGTCTACAGTGAGCAGTAAATAGGTAAAAATATACATATACATACAGAATAAATAGATTAAGACATTCAATGGCAATTACATTGTATGAGTGACCCTTTTACCAGGGCCACATAGTTCATAAGCAGATAGCGAGCAATCTCGTGCTTCCCAGAGTTAAAGGACAGTGGACAGTGGATTGAATGAGACCAATTAAGAGACCTGATTAAGGTGATTTAGGACACCCACACACAGAGGACAGTTTCAAGTATCCCCACAGGGAATTCTGGAGGCTCAGGTGGGAGGGGGAGGTACAAACGTGGTCTGGAAGGGAGTTCCATAGCCTTGGTGCGCACGTAGCAAAGTCCCTTTCCCCATTAGGGTTCGAGTATAAGGAACTTTGAGCACCCCAGGACATTGAGACCTGAGGGAGTAAGAGGAGGATTCAGCAGGCTTGAGGAGCTGCGCCAGCCCTGGGGGGGTTCCGGTTCTGAACACCTTACCTACGAAGCAGCCCAACCCATATTTCAAGTGATTGGCCATGGAAAGCCAGCCCAGTTTGTCATATAATTTACAATGATGGGTGAGACGTGGGGCTGCCAGGGCAAAGCAACAGATGTTGTTGTAGGTCATGTTCCATCAAGCAAGGTGAACCTTGTAGGTGCTAGCGAACAGGAGAAAGCCATAACTAAGTGAAGGGAGCAGCACACCTCTGGCCAACACCAAGCGAGCTATAGACATCAAATTTTTCTTTGCCCTGTAGGCAAGTTTGCAGTTTACGGTTCTGCAAACATTTAGGATGTGACACCCCAGTCTGAGTTTTCTTTAGGTTGAGGACCAGTTTGTGAGTCGTTACCCAGGATTGAACATTCTTAAAAGCCTCACTCAGCTGAAGGTTGAGAACTCCAATGTCCCGGGAGTGTGCAAGGATGACAAGATCATCGGCATAAAGGGTGGCACTACAGTTGGAAGCAGCAGCAGGGAGGTTGTTAACAAATGCAGAAAAAAGAAGAGGCCACAAAACTGATCCCCGTGGGACGCCCGAGGTCACCAGAGTGGGGTCAGAGAGGACCTTGTTGAATTTAGTCTGCTGTATTCTGCCTTGGAGGTAGTTTCTAAGCCAATTCAAGGCAGGAGGGGACAGGCCAAGGGACTGCATCTGTGAGCAAAGTAATGCATGGTCCACAAGGTCAAGGGCCTTAGATAAGTCTATAAATATGGCCCCAGAGAGTTTGCCCTGGTTCATGGCCGCCCTGATGCAAGTAGAGACTGAGACCAGGGCCGTGGACGTGCCATACCCTTTTCGATAGCAATGCTGCACAGGGGACAGCAACTTATGAGCGTGAATGTACTCTGTGAGCTGTTCAGCCACAGCTTTCTCTAAGAGTTTACTAATGGCCGATAGGATGGCAATTGGACGATAGTTGTCCAGGACTTATTATCCCAGCACAGTGCACACCCTGGCATGCCTTATTGCTTAAGTGCAACTCAGTACTTTTATACATATATTGTTACTTACCTGATTTATAATATATTTAAAAAATTTAATTTTGAAATGTTTTTTAAAAAAAGGAATAAGAAAATCTATACCCCCATTCTGTAAGTGGAACATTCTGCTTTTTTAAAATCTTATAGGAGGACCTGTGGTGTTAGCGCTGACTGGCTGAATCAACTTAGCATTTTAGAAACCCCTTTGGGAGGTTAAGGGCCTCCGTATTTATCCTTTATCGTAAAATAAGGACCGGTGGGTCATTAGTGTGCTTGGCTTTGTCTCGGACAACTCTCCCTTTGTTACAAATAAAAGACCACAGTTTTGGTCCTTTTTAATAAGTAAAGTACCCAAGGGATAATTAACAGATAGGAAGGAGTTTTCAGTAGCTATGGCTGACTAAAGAACTTTTCTCTTTTATTCAAGGTATCTATGTAGATTTAACCCAAGGCCTTGGGGTAATAGTCCACACCAACAGTGGGATGACTGGAAGCCCAACATTTTTTTTTTTCATTTACCTTTTTCTCCGTCACCTCCATCTATTCAGTTCTTAGGCCTGGAGCTGTGCTCCTTGGATGCTCCCCCCAGCCCAATCTCCTGCTAACTTCACTGATCTTTTGGTGGGGGGGGGGCTGCAGTGCGGGGACAAATTTGCCCTCGGCTATCATTTCGACAGGTTAGTTTTGAACCCCATTTTTCCTTCATTACTTCCCTCCTCTCGGCACCCAGTAATGGCCAGCTGACAGCCCTGCACACAGAGACACACACACACACATACATAGACAGTGTTCTGTGGGGGATGGTAAGCTCCCTGGCCCTCTACAGGATTTGCTGTGGTGGCGCACCCAGGTGCCATCCCTTCCTGGCTGAGAGTGCGGCTGTGCAACAGTCCCTCCCCTGGGTCACCTAGCCAGCTCCTGAGTCCACGTCTGAGCCTGGGCCATTGGGTGGCTGTAGAATTTAATGTTACTGTTAGTAAAAACCTTATCACAGTGACTAGTGTTAGATCTTAATAGTCTTTTAGGTGCCCTTATGCCACATTGGAAGCTTTAAAGAATGCAATATTCATACACAGGTTGTATTGTACATATTTCCTGTGTCTATCATCCCTTTATGTTTTTATTTATTTATTTCCATTCTGTTTTGCCTCCTTAAGTAACCACCTGCACCCCCTCCATTGGGCATCCACCTCCCTCGGACTGCCAGACTCACCCTTTACTACCACAAAAGTTCCTGCCAAGCTTCCAGCCTGCTGCATCCCGGAGACGAGTGTGTCCCTAATGGAGGCCTCTGGCCTTGGAGAAGCACGTCTTGCTCCTGGTTTCCTCCATGTGTGCCGGATTATCCCCGGCAGGGGCCTCCCACAGCTGAGAGGAGGAACTAATGTTGCAGAGATGCTGGCTTGAGCGGGTCTTCTATAGTCCATGGTGGGGTGGGGTGGGGTGGGCAGATGGTGGGGGGACTGCAAGGCCATCATTTGGCCTATCAGTATGGTACTTCTGTCTTCCCCTGTGCGCAGCTCACATGCACTGCTACTGACTTGGGGGGTGCCCAGTGGTGCATGATCACCCATGCCATCAACGGCACCTCCACCAAGAACTGCCACCAAAGTGATGCATCGAGCAAACCTCCCCCCGAAGGAGAGAATCCAAGGGGCTCTGAACCCTGTCTGCTGTCTTCCACTTCCAGTGTCCTGGGCTCAGTGTCAACCGAGGTCGCAGGCATTCCAGGGTGATCCCTCATCACTTGGTGCTGCTTAGCCATTCCCTTCATTTTTAATCACTGAGATAATTTGTATGAATATAAGCTCTTCATCTGTTGGACATCGTCTGCCTGTGCCTGGGACATCATAGTCCGTTTTAGAGCAACAGTTTGTGATGTCACAAAGGATTATGACTTTGGGCTTTACTGAACATGGCAAGTAGTCAGTTCTGTGTTCAAGAGACACAAAATGGGGCCAGGAAAGCACTCATGGCAATCATCATGCCTGCTGACTGCCCTCCTCCCCACCACCATTCTGTGGAGCTATATGGGCGGCTGGGTGTGGGCGGGCATGTTGTGGTCTTGGACACCATTTTTGTGACATGCAACAGGCCGGCCTGTTTCTTGGCCTCTTCCTTGCTATACAAAGATGGGGCCCAGGGACAGCAGTTGATGGCAGTTTCTTTTCAGAAAATTCACCGTCCTTCATTTGGGATATAGCAGTGTCCTCTATGGACTGCCAAATCCCATGATTCTTTACATTTGTGTTGCAGAGGATCTACAAACTGGCTAGACCAGTCTTGCGCTGTTCCGGTTCCACAACTTCCCTCCTTTTGAGAAGCTCCCCAGAGCTACGGATGGCAGGAATAGTGCATGGTCCCAGCACACGAGGCATGCCCCACAGTGTCACTGGTACAGAACTGCCCGAGTCAGAAATACGCTGCTTGCCAGATTGCATAGTGAATATGACCCTACATGTGTAGTCAGGAAGCAGATGAATGGATAAACATTCTGGTTTCATGCAAATTACCTTGGGAAGAGAGAGACTTACCAAAAATGTTCAGCCATAAGTTGAACTGTAAGATGTAGTAGTTCAGGGGCTCCAGAAAACATTACAGGAGTGCCTGCTCAAGGGACTTAAGTAGCAACAGCAAACGCTAATCAGTACAGTGCCAGTCACAGTATAGTGCATTAGAAAAGTAAAAGTTGAGCCTAGCTATTGTAGCAGTGTTGACTTTATTTTCTAGTCAGTTATCAAATAACTCCCCTTATAGTTTTAAAAGTGAATGAGGTTTAGAGAGTTATGTATTTCTGAGTTGTGCTGTAGTGCTGGAATAACACACAATCAGTTAAACACTTTTGACCAATCATATATCTTGGCTTCTCGCCCCCATTTTACAGTCTAAACTAAAGTAGGAGTGAACCCTCGGATGTGTGCATATCAGGCAAGGGCTGTTTTTAAGAATGACCTTCCCCTACTCAGGTCCCGCCCTGGTCTAGTACCACAGAGCCATTGTGAATACAGCATGAATCTCACGCAGAATCTGAGACATGCAGTGGTGACTGTCTCACCTACATCTGCCAGATGGCATTGATATGGGCACCTTTAAAAGTTTTTAAGTGTTTCTCCCCAGGACCTCCAGGAAAGCAAGGTGCTGCATCTCACAGGGCTATCCTAACTGGAGTATTTTTTTTCTCATTCTGTTAGGACTCCTTCTGTCACTGGCCTCAGTACCCCTATGGCACAACCCATGGTGCACCCGGACCCACATATGCCACATACCTGGATGTCATTATCCTCCGTTGTGCTTTGTTTATGCCCACTAGGTGGGGTCAGGATGGAACATATGGCCCTGAGATATGTGTTCTCCTGCCTCCTCTACATCCCGCAGTGGCCTTCTCCCCCACCCCCATCTCTATGGTCCTCCAGCCTTACTACCACCCGCGGTCACCCAGGTGGCAGTGCTGGGGTGGAGAATGCACCCCACCCTCCCCGGAGAAGGAGAGCATCCTCTGGGCTGCTTAGTCCTCCTCCCATGGGCCAGACCCCGGCAACCAAGCTCACTCCCAACCCAGGTCCCCAGCGTCATGAGAGGTAGTGCTGCTGCTGTGCTGATGGGTCGGCAGCTGGAGTAATTGTCAAGTGAAATAAAAACAGAAAAAGGGAAGTCAGTTGAAAGGAAAGTAGAGTGGAAGCAGGGATCTAACTGCTCATTCTTTTTCTTTTTAACAGATATGCAATGAACCACAACTAGCACTGCGGATCTGAAGGCACTCTGCTGGTTTGCTGCTATTTGTGTTTGAATAATAACTCAACAATGCATTGTGAAAGGTACACAAGTACTTCCTGTGTCATGTGGCGACAGTGCAAAAAAGTGACATTCGTTGGAGCAGAGCTACTGATGGGTTACTCCCAAGGGACTTGTGACTTCCTTGAAATGAGCAAAGCATTCGTGCCCGCATTCCTTACTGTCACACAGAAGGTGACACAACTCAAGAGGAGTCTAAGGAGAAACAGAAAAGCTTGATTGGATATCTGCTGTAAATTAAGTATTTTTTCAGAGATATATGTGTTTTGAGACAGTGTCAGTGAGCTGCCTCGACGGCGGTTTCCTGACGGGATGCTGAACTTTTTTGTGGAACAACCCCGACATTGAGGACGATGAATTATTGTTTAGTTTGTGCCTTGGTGGAATATATGCATTTTACACCAAGTACAAAAATGTGGCATGGATCAAAAGGACAAATTCGTGTTGTCTGATGTCACTGTATCAGGAAGAGCTTTAAGGAATGATTAAGAGCATTTACTGGTTCAGAGCACTGAAAGAATTTAAATATTGGCCTAGAAACATTGTACAGAACCAGAAGGTAAAATAATGGACATATTCTGTGCAAAGACAAAGTGCTCTGCTGTGCCAGCTCTTGTCAAGAGACGGATCTTTCAGCTGTGAAACCAAAGGTTCTCACTTTTAATGCCCTCTGTAAACTACAAAATCCAGTGGAGCACCTTTCATGTAAGATAAGAGCCTCCTTGGGAACACAGAACTGTACAGCAGATGGGAAGAAGGATTCCATGTGTGTTTCCCCCCTGGAAAATAAAATGCAGGAAGTGCAGGTATCCACATGTAAAGTTATAAACACCCTGCATTCTGTCAGTCATTTGGATTTATGAAGCTTCAACTTTAAGAGGTTTTAGAACAATGTGGAATTCCCGAAACAGATTTCTGTGCCCCTGTCTTTCGGGGACAAGTGAGGAATCTGATGTACGCCCGTCACAGTTAGTGAGACACTACTACTTCAGAGTGACCTTCAATTTGGCCACAGAACCGCGGTCCAGGAGATCTTGTTCAGTGCTCCGATATGGCTATTGGCTCACTGCGTAACCCTGGGGAAATGACGTAACTTCCTGCTAGTGACTGGAAACATAAAACTGGGTCACAGAGCCCCATTGGTGAGAGATGCTGCAGCGCAGCCTGTAGGTGGTAAATCGCCTCTAAACAAACCAGTAAAAGGCAATTTCATTTAGGATGCCATCATTTCATTTCTAGGCTGCAGTGGTGGTCTGACTTGCACCAGCACTGCTTATTAGCTGAGACCCAAATTTTTGCAATTGCTTTGCAGATTCAAAGAGGAAAATAAACCCTCTGTACCCCATTACTACAGAGCCAAGGCGAGAAACTATTGCACTGAGAAGCTTGTTTCATGCACACTGACTTTGTCATTACTTTGCACTAATATTCCAGCCACTAAGTAGTATTTAGTATACTTAATAAATGTTAATAAATGTTACTTGGTGGGGATGTTTACTTGATAGGCCAGCGAGTGGCCTTCTTTCGCACTTAAGTTTATATGTTTGTATGTTACAGTAATCATACCTGACATAAATTGCATTGTTACATTTTCTGGCTTAAATAAAAACAGTGGGTATTAGGGCACGGTCTCCCTAAAGTCCCCCACCCTCATCAATAAAAATGGTGGAAAAACATTGTTTCCAGGCTAGTGCCTCAGAAATGCTAACCTGTTTGTAGCCCTCTGCACAACGCTGCAGTCTCAAGGCGGCTGGCAGCTTGCTGGCCACTAACCTTCACTTGCTTTGTGTAAATAGGAACAGAGGAGTTTATGGGCAAATAAAGATGCCAGGTCCATATAGTCTGTCTAGTCTGTTTGCCCCCTACCTGGTTCAGTTGCTGTTCTTGCACTGGTCAGAAATTATGTAAATGGTCTAGAATTGCCCACAAACTCAGGGGCGAACTCCCGCCTTCCCCTAAGTGAAGTCCTAAGTATGCCTTATGTTAGTAGGGATTCTTTGAGGCTTCCAAGGCTGTGCCCCACTGAATCCTGATTACCTTGTGGTGTGCTTCGCACTTCATTTACATAAAGCAAGCTGAGTTTAATGCTGTTCGTAGCACCGCAGTGGCAGTTGGCCGGGTTTTCCTGAGGGCTAAATCAAGGAAGTCTTCAGACGCACTGGGCGATGAAGTTTTTTTGTTTGTTTGTTTTATGCCACCATTTTCATTAGCGAGGGTAGCGGGACTCTGGTGGGACACTAGGGATATCATTTCCTAGTGTCAGGTGTTTGCCTTTAACATTTTATCACACCTGTATGCAGTTGGTGTAAGGGTTCCAAGTACTCAGTATGGCCTAATGAACTGCACAGACCCAGCAGAAACCAACAGCAAACAAAACAGGGGAAAGAGAATCGAGATCAAAAGACCTGGAAAGTGTGCCACCTTTAAGGTGGTCTATAGAGAACATGAAGAGAGCACATAAGTATTAAGCTATCACACAAAACTAGAACAGATTTTTGCTCAGTTGTTTTCTAGTACTCCGATAAACAGCACTCTGCATACGGTGGAAAATACTAACAGAACTACAAGAACAATCTCTGACTGTAACGTAATTTCCAAAGCAAAGTGCAACCACTGAAATGCCTTAAAGCAGCAGTTCATGTTAAAATGTATTTCATGACACTAACAAGATTCTTCAGAGTCCCCACAATCACTGCACATTACACGCTATCAAGGTCAGATAGGTGCTGGAGTGGATGTGAGGGAGAAACAGGGCCACCACCATATTTGTGGGGCCTGCCCAGCCCTGCATCTTCTCTTGGTGGGCCTAGCCCAGTTTTGCTCAGATGTCCTTAGAACTCTTATCCCACTCCAGTTTGAAAACTTAATATTGGGTTTCCTTCCACAGGGAGCATGCTTCCCACAAAACAGATACCTTTATCGAATTCTAATAGTAGCAGTTCTGAAAAATGTAGCTAGGCATTGGTTAACTCCACTGTATCCACAAAGTGGGAGTGGGTCACCTTAATAAAGGAAATGGAAGACGTGTGCAAGATACACTTCAGTTACGATGGTATTAACTTGAATGTTCTTATGAGATGGCAGAAATGGGATGAACACATCCCGTGATCCTGCGTGGGTAAGCTTTTTCCCCGGAGTCAACAGCCTTCTGTTTAAAGGGGAACAGTCAGCACTAAGAGCACCACACCCAAGCTGGTCCCAGTTTGCACTTTGTGCACAAAAAACATTTTTTAACTTACTGTTTACTGCAGTACAGTAGATTATATCAGACTGTTTGTTTCTGTTGACTTGCAAGCTGACATTTTCTGTAACTACAAATCCCAGACATTCCTGCAGCTGACAGATTCAGTTGCCTGCAGTGTACGTTAGAGTTTTAGCAAGCTCTGATCTTTTGTTTGCTGGTCCCGTTGTCCTTCCTGGTCTAAGTATGGTCCCAGAGTACTGAATTTAGTCTTGGGGAAAACAGCATGATCTGCAGACATCTGATCGAAGCTTATAAAAGCTCAAATATGCACTAGAAGGCTATTGAATCTCCTATTGCTGCAGCCCTCCTTTGATGTCAGCTGCAGGGGATTCTGGGATTCGTAGTTACAGAAAATGTCAGCTTACAAATCAACAGAAACTGTCTGATACTGCTTACTGCAGTATAGTAGACTACAAGCAAAACAAAACAAACAACAAAAAAAAGTTTTTGCACACAAAGTGCAATTTGAGACCGGACCCACACTTGAGTGTAGTGCTCTTAGTGCTGACTGTTCCCCTTTTTAACACTCAGTAACGTGTAGTTGAAATAAAGTCATCCAACTCACTTTTATGCTGTCAAATGCTAATAGGTATGCAATAACCATGAATTTGTGCCTGGCAGGCTCAGCCAACCATGTCATAACTTATGGAGCAGGTTTACATGCAGCTAAGCTGTACAAATGGGGCTATGTATTTGCAGTTCATTATCTGTAAAGTGTATTGTGTTCATGTTGACAACTTTAATAAAGTATACATTTTAAAGAGAAATGAATTTAAATACTTCCTCGTGCACTCAGTAGCAAACCCTGGTATGACCGCTGTTTTCATTTTCCAAATCTGTTTCTGTTGTGCCACGACTCAGTTTATGTTAGCCGTGTTGGAGCTTGCAGTGCAGATATACCCCAGTAAATATCACATTGCAATATCATCACTAACTCTGTTTGACATTTCCAGCGTGAATTCATTATTGCCTTTTTGTTTTGTTTTCAGCCCATGCTCATATAGCACCTTATTGTTTTGTTTTCCCATTAAATATCTACATATATCCAGATATATCACAGCAACTGCCACTGAAATAAATGGAGATTTCCTGTGAAATATGTAGACATACTGGTGCCTTAATTACGAACATACGAACATACAAAATTTGCCAGCAGATAAAGGCCTAGAGGTCTATCAAGTCTGCTCGAATGTGCAGCTAGCACCCCTTATTCTGCAGCTGCCCCTCCCTTCCACCCTTCCCCTTCATTAACCCTCCCCCTTGTCCTGTCCCATCCTCGTTTGAAGCAGTCCACTGTTCTACTGCATACCACTTCTGCAGGTAATGCATTCCACCCAGCCACCACCCTCTCTGTAAAAAAGTGTTTCCTCATCTCCCTCCTGAACCTTCCTCGCTCCAGTCTCATATCATGGCCCCTGGTGGCCCTCCCTTCCCTTACTTTGAACAGCCCCTCTGTACCTGTCTTGTTTATTCCTTTCATGTATTTAAAGGTTTCAATCATGTCCCCCCTGTCTCTCCTCTCCTCCAGTGAGTACATGTTCAACTCCTTCAACCTCCTCTCATATGATAAGTCCCCCAGACCCTTGATCATCTTTGTCGCCCTGCGCTGCACTCCCTCCAGTAACTTAATGTCCCTCTTCAGATACGGACGCCAGTACTGCATGCAGTACTCCTGTAATTCTGGCTAACCTGCAGTTAGCTTTGATGTCTTCAGTGTCCCAGGAAGTCAGGTAGCAGTTTCACTTGCCCACTGGTGATCTCATTCACAAGCAAAGAAATGCTAAAAACAATGGTGGTCCTGTTTTTAAAGGTTTACATCCACTGTTCCCTGACACACATGCAGTATCAGTGGATCAGCAGGTTGCACACTTGCCTCTGAGGCTGGAAGATCGGAAGGTTGTGGGTTCTAGCCCCACACCAGGCACTTGGGGTAAATTCCAATACTGACACTGTAGTGCATCATGGGGGATGCTGCACGAGGTACTGTCTTTCGGATGAGACATTAAACCGAGGTCCCGTCTGCCTGTTCTGGTGGTTGTTCAGGTGGATGTTAAAGATCTCATGGCACTTCTCGAAAAATTTTCCTGGTGTCCTGGCCATATTTCCCCCCATCACTAAAAATGCCACTAACAGCTTAATCTGGTTCTGTATGTCAGTTTGCATCTGTATCTTCCCCTTCTCCCCGGAATGAGGCTGAAAATAGGCAGAATTGCCTAGTCCTCCTTTTCTGGTCAACAAAAACTAAATGAAAAAAATGTATATAAATATTTATACAATGGGGGTGAGACATATTCCAGTGAAATAAAACATGTTATTTTCACTGCAGTGAAATAAATCCTGATGACGTCAGCAGAGTTAAAATAAATACCATTTATTATACCCCCAAAACCCACACTAAAGCCACGCTAACCCCGCGCAAGCCGCGCAAATAATACACTTTTTTTCAACAGTGAGACCCCATTGAATAAATAGGACACATGATGTGCACATCGTGGAATATGAAAAATATTTTCAGTCCTGCAGGCTCACTCTGCAGGAGTGAAAATATTTTCCATATTCCACTCGTGCCCATCATGTATCCCCTATGTATTTGTTTTTTGAATATTCTGTTTATGCTCCTTGTTTCCCTCAGCCCTTGGCCTCTACTTGAGCCCCCACCACACACACCCAGCCTCATCATCTTTCCAGTCCTACCTTGCTCCCATGTTACCCATGGTTTGCCCTCAATAGTGGAGCCCTCAAGATGGGGCTTGTTCCCTTGGATGCACAGTATCCAGTCATTGGGATCGTGCCCTGGTTGGTGAGTGCAGGACCTGCGGGTGCGCTAGAGACATCATTCTGCATGGGGGATTGTTTTCCTCTTTTCACCCATTCTGTCACTCCAGGTGGTGGCTTGGGTGTGCATGCATGGCACCAGCCTGCATCTTCCCTTCTTCTTTTTCTTAGAAGACAGTGTAGCATAGTGGTTAAGGGCACTGGCTGCAAACCTGGAGACCTGGGTTTGAATCCCATCTTCCCCCACCTGCATACTGTGTGACCCTGAGCAAGTCACTTAACTTCCTTGTGCTCCCAGGTTGCACCTGGAAACAAGCCCTGGCTTAGTGTGCCTTTCCTGGTTAAACAAATTCCCCTTTCCTTTCTTCATAACCACTCCATTGCACTGCCACCTGTGGTCAGCCAGGCAACAGTATAGCAGCGGAGCAGGCTGCCCTCCTCCCTCCCTGGAGGAGAAGAATGTCCTCTGAGATACTTGATCCTCCTCCGTCTCCTCCTGGATGGCCCTCTATGGCCAGTGCTTATTCCCAAACACAGGTCACCGGTGTCGTGAGTGGTAGCACTACCATTGTGCTGATGGACCAGCTACCTGTACGTATTTCCTTTCTGCATCATCTATTTATCCACCCCCTGCATCCGACTGGCCTCTCCTTCGGGCTGCCAGGGACTGTCCCACCTACCCAGGAACACCGGCTGCCAACTCCCACCTCATATTGCAGCCGGCCCAGATTAACCCGACGTATCCCTTCATCGGACATGTCCTCTCCTTCTGGTGAAAAAGTGCCTTGTGGCTTACCTTTCTTGGCCCTGGGTGCTGCTGAGGTCGGTCCCAGCTGTCCAGGAGCTCTGTGGCGGCGACGGTCCGGGCGGCTGTCATCTGGTCGATCAGGACGCCATTTTCTCTGGTTTTCTTGGCTCCCAACTGTTGCACTGCTCCTGTAGTGCTCCCGGTCTCCACCAGGGGCCGCTACAGAGCAAGGCAATCTCCCCAGCCCACCCCAGGAAAGAAGAGCAGTTCCCTGGACATTCAATCCTCTACTCCCCCTGCTGACCCGTGGCTTCCCGAGTCTGTTCCCGAACCTGGGTCGCCGGCATGGCACGAGGTGCAACATCCAGCGCCTCAACCCTCAGCGCCACGGGGCTGGCACGTATTTTTAATAGTACTGCTTCAGCCTCAATGTGCCCAAGCTGAATTTTCAAACAGTGGACGCAGGATCAGTAAACAAAGTCAGCGGCATGCACCCTGTTATACACCTCTGTTAGTTTCTGTCCCATGATCTGCTGCCAGCTGTCAGCTAAAGGCAGCTCAGTGGAATGTTTGGGAGAGGTGCTTTGGGAGCAGTGAGGGTGCAGCTGGCTGTCTGGGGTTACTCTGGGGGCTGCGGGTGGTGGGCAGTGATCGTCCTCCAAACCTGTGCCAGTGATATGCTGATTTCTAAGCTCGCTAAACCATCAACTGATGGTCTAGCTCAGTGGCTTTCAAGCCCCAAGTCCTGGTGATCTCAAAGGGCCTGAAAGTGCAGCCACCAGAATTTGATGGTGATCTCACTCCTGATTTTTTTCTCCACATACCCTGAGATACACCGAACCCATTGATATACACCAAAATTCCTGATGTAAAAAATTTATTTTCATACAGTTATTTAAATCAAGTCCCTGATGTATTTTCAGTTAATATGGATGTTATATGTTTTTCTAAGGGGAAAAAAATTGTCCATTCCATCATCTCTCTAACAGGAGTTTTGAATAGCTCTGTTGCCTTACAAAATTGATCTTCCATGAATCAGTTTTCTCTGTGGATACCCACTAATGGGTCTGAGCTGGAGATGCTAGGATCCCATGGGAGCCAGAACTTTTCTGGAAGGCTGGTGGAGTGAGTAGGCATTGTGAGTGCATCACATCACACACTTGCTGGTATACACTGGCATCAGCCATCAGCCATCTCAATTCCTTTTTTCCAACACGGAACGTGCAGCAGTGGCATTGCCTGTCTCCTAGTCAGGGCAGGAACTCCAACCTCTGCGTGATGACATTGTTCAGTTCTTCAGTTTTTAGAATACATTGATTAGAGTTTGATATTTCTGTATCAGTTTAGTTAATTTTATATCCTACAATTTCATCTCAACCCTATCTCGTGCTAATGATCGGTGATCATGAGAGAAGGTAGGGAGCCTGAAAAGGCAAGTTGTCCCAGCAACAGGGCTGATTTTGGCTCTTTCCTCTCTCTGAGGGAGTACTTTGGTAACGGGCAATCTGATACCTGGGAGGATGGACAGTCTTCTCAAAATCGCAAAAATAAATGGTCAAGATCCCACATATGCTTGCTGTTGGGGTCTTTGTACTGTCTGGCTGCAACCTCTTCCTGCAAGAAACGTAAGGGGAAGAGGAGGCACCAGTGGAGGTCATCCTCTGGTAGTTCTTCTGTGAGAAACTCGACTTCTGTGGACCCTGATACCCCACCATCATCTCTGATGATGCTGAGGATGTCTGGGCATGCAGGGTTGAGGTCTTTGTCCCAGAGCCCCTCTCTGCCTTAGGTGAGCAGTTTGGCCATTGGGCAGATCTTATGGAGTGGTGGCTTCAATGCATAAGTGTGGCAGCGCCGTTGTTGGTGCCAGTTCCCAACTCTTTGGGGCTGGCACCATCTTTGGTGCTGCTGGACTTAGGTATGCAACTGACGTCAGCTCCAGCCTCCAGGCTGGGCAATTGTCACTGATGCCTGTCCCACCTGTGGTGTTGCCTCTGGCCCCTCCAGGGATGGGGCAGCCATGGTGTCTCATCTGGCACCAAGGATTGGCCCTTCAGAGCCTGCCTCGGTGCTGATGCTGGCTTGACCTTCATTGTTGGAATCGATCCCTTTGGGGTTGATCACAAGGCCGTCTTTGGTGCTGCTGATGGTTCCATTCCTGAAACTCTACCTGACGCCAGGGCCAGTGATGTTGGTGTTGCTGAGGCCGTGTCTTCTACCATTGCCTGTTATGCTCCCCTTCTATCCTCACAGAACTGGAGGAGATGACTCAAATCTAGACCTCATCATCACCAAAAGGGAGGGCAAGGACTCTTGCTGTGGTCTAGAGAACCTGAAACCAGTTCCTGTCACCATACCTCAGGAGGATCTCTTCTTTCAGGCTGTGCTCAGGATTATGCACACTGCCTGTAATTTCAAGGCAGCAGCCATAGATCAGGCTAGGCGCCTCCAACTAGAGTTTTTATACGTGCCTAATATCCCAGTCTGATTAGTTCCTCTCATCCAGCCAGCTCTAGGGACCCTCTATGAGGCGGCTTGAAGGATGCCTCTCACTATGGCAGCTGTCCCCAAACAGGTGAACAGAAAATACACTGCGCCTAAATCTAAGCCCACATATTTCACTCAGCCAATAATGGATGCCATTCTCATTTTGGCTGAAAATGACAAAGACATAGTGCCAGAGAAGGTCACCATGGACCCCACTAACAAGGAGTCGCATAAGGTAGACACTATTTGCAAGTGGGTCTATGCCTTAGCTACCCTGAAGATACCTAGTTACCATGGTCATGTCTCAAGGTACGCGTACTCCCTTTGGTGCAAGCTAAAATCTCTTGCAGAGATTCTGCCAGATACAGTGGCGAAACAGGAAATGCTTTTTGCTGTTAAACAGGGTATTGAAACTAATAGCCACAAGTTTAAAGCCTCTAAGGAGCCGTTGATACAGCAAATCGCTCTGCAGCTGCAGGTATCTGCATCAGGCGGCATTCCTGGCTGCAGACTGCTGGCTTCACCAGGGACATCCAGTAACAGGTCACGAGTGTGCCCTTTGATGGCATCTCTCTGTTTGGACAGCAGGTGGAGTAGCCTCTCAGAGAGTCTAATGAAACAAGAATGACTCTTAAGACTTCCAGACAGCTCCCTACAAATGGGTAGGGGGATGCAGCTCCTTCCATAACAACCAGTCCTTTTATGGTAGGGGCAGGGGAGCACAAAACAATAGGCCTCAGCTTCTCCAGGCCTAAAAGAAAGTGCAGCACAAGGCACAGGTGCCATAAGCATTCAGTGCCACCATCTGAAGCTTTGGAAGTGGAATCACTTCAGTTGGTCAGTAGGGGGACACCTCACACAGTTTTACTGTCAGTAGGAATCCATCTCAATGGACAAGTTGGTTTTAAGGATCATCCGAGAAGGGTACTCCTTGGAGTTGTTGGAACCCCCATCTCCCCTCCCCCAAAGAAATTGAGGAATGTGTGCCCCATAATCAATCTCAGAATACTGGACAAATGCATGGATCAAGAAAAAACCTGAATTGTTTCTCTGGGATTCATCACTGGATATGCAGGACACATACTAGCACATACTGGTGCACCCCAAGTACCTCCAGCTCTGTGTGGAGGGGTAACACTGCCAGTTCTGAGTCCTTCTCTTTGGGCTTTCCTTAGTACCACGAGTCTTTACAAAGCACTTTGCGGTACTCACAGCACACCTCAGGAAATTAGGACTCCCAAGTCTTCCCATACCTTGACAACTGCCACATAATAAGCACGTCCAGACAGGAGACAGAGCAAGTAGTGGCCACTGTCTCTGCATTCCTAGCATCCCTTGGACTCCTGTTGAACCCTGCAATGTTACAGCTGGAGCTGGCCCAGGTACTGCTATTCAGAGGGACTGTTCTGGGCATGACCCGAGGTTGGATCTTCCTTCCAGACTGCTGAGTAACAGCAGTCGTGCAGAAGGCATGCTTCATCATGGAATGAAAGACTGTACCAGCTGACCCCATGCAGTGCATGCTGGGACTCATGGCATCCTCTATGTTCAAAGTACCTGTAGCAAGGCTGCACATGAGGACAACTCAGTGGTTTCTCAGTACCCAGTGGTCTCCGGCATCACACCCTCGGAACTACCCTATCCAGGTGCACAAACCTCTGGTGAGATCTCTGATGTGGTGGTTGATGGAAAACCTCCTCCAGGGCTTCTCCTTCCCACAGGAGCCAGAGGTGACTCTCACTATGGATGCCTCCTTACTGGGGTGGGCAGCTCACTGGCAAGGTCTTCAGACATAAGGGGTCTGGGACTTGTTAGAAACACATCTCGACATAAGTGGGCTAGAGTTGCATGCTGTACTCAACGATCTGAAAGCCCTAGTGGACTTAGATGAAATACAGTCCTCCTCCAGATGGACAAGTCTGTCGTTTACTATGTCAACAAAAAAGGAAGAGCACACTCTTACCCTCTCTTCAGGGAGTCGGTGAGAGTGCTGGAATGGTGGCTGGGACACTGGATCCCGCTTCAAGCAATCTATCTGCTGGGAATGCAGAACACTCTGGCAGATGTTAAGACAAAAACCAGCAGATCCTCAAGACTCATCGCTACCACCAGACATTCTGAGATCACTATTCAATAAGTGGAGCAACCCAGATGTGGACCTTTTTAGTCCCCACTCAAAACCACACTAGCATGATTCTGCCCCAAAATTCCAAGACCTGGTGTTTTCTGTCAGGATTTCTTCAGAGTGCCATGGCGCACTCTGATTCTGTATGCATCCCCTCCAATCCCTCTCACTCAGAGAGTGTTGTTCAAGCTGGAGGCACACGGGGGCAAGATGATCTCAGTGGCTTCCTGCTGGCCTCGGCAGATATTTCCCCTGTTGAATCAACTTTCCGTCAGCAAACCAAGGATTCTGCCACTCTGGAAGGACTTTATTGACCCAAACTCAGGGTCAGCTAGTCCACACCAACCTACACTCCCTTCATCTTCAGGCCTGGCTCCTGAAGAGATAGGAGGGAACCGCTTCAATGTATCTCAGAGAGTCTTGAAAATACTCTTGGTTGCACATAACCCTTCCACCAGGAAGACATACACAGCCAAGTTGTAACATTTTTCCATCTGGTGCTTCAAAAGCTCTATGGACCCTTTCAGGTGTCCACCTAAAAAGATTTTGGAGTATTTACTGGACCTTTCTGATGCTGGCCTGCATATTCCACAGTTAATGTCCACCAATGTACTATATCAGCATTCTATGAACCTGTAGGTACCCTCTCCTTGGCACAGCTGCCACTGCTCAAGAGGTTCCTGAGGGGTATCCTGCACACAAGGTCCCCCGTTAGGAAGCCAGTGGCTGCCTGGGACCACAATCTAGTGCTGGATATGCTCACTCACAAGCCCTTTGAGCCTATTGCGATTATGTGACATTAAATATCTGACTTGGAAAGCAGTATTTCTGGTGGCCATCACCTCTGTGTACAGTGTCTGAAATCCATGCTTTGGTCACAGATTCTCTGTGTATTGTTTTTCATAAGGACATGGTAGTGCTCTGGACACACCCTAAGCTCCTACCCAAAGTGGTGTCAGAGCTCCACTTGTATCAAACCATGATTCTACGTACCTACTTTGCCAACTTCCAGAATGAGGGAGACCGAACTCGCCACTCACGTGATGTCAAACAAGTCCTTAGGTTCTGCTTGGACAGGACTAATTTTAGGACTACAGACAGATGAAACAGCTGTTTGTCTCTTCCAACCCTAATTGAAAGGGACAACTCGTCACAATCAAGTGCATTTCAACCTAGATTATAAATTACCTTGCCTCTGCTATGCCATGGTCAGGTGAAACTGGAGGGCAAGGTGTATACCCACTCCACCACGGTGGTTGCCACATCCCTGGTAGAAATTAATTGTGTGCCAACTGGAGGGATTTGCAAAGCTGCAACTTGGAGTACAGTGCACACTTTTTACCAAGCACCGTTTGGATATCCATGCCAGGCAGCATGCCAGCTTTGCAGGACAATTCTGAATGGATTACTATCCTGAGTGAGCCCTGAGCTCCAGCCTGACTAATCGGGGGGACTTTTCTGAACTTTGTGCTCTGACCCATTTGGTAGGAATTTATGGAGAAGGCCGATTCTTGGAAGATAGGAAAGTTACATACCGTAACTGTTGATCTTCCTATTTATTTATTTTAGTTGCTTTTGTTAACCAGGTAAGCACACTAGACAGCCAAGTGCTTATTTTCAGGTGTGATCCAGGAGATTACAAGGTACAGACAAGAACATCAGGCAATAAACATTACAACAAGAGCCAGAAACAGCATGGTACAGGCTTGGACAACAGTCATATGCTTTCAGCGTGAGGACGGAACAGCAGTCAAATGCAGGATATACAAATAGGATCTGCCATATCCCCAGATGGGGATGGGTATGGGTAAATAAGCATCACAAGTAATACATTTTGTGGGCAAGGGCCCAAACACATAGAATAGAATATAATTTCACTTGACATGAACAGTGAGGCAGGAATGGAGCCATTTACAGATAGCCTATCTTCTCCATAGATTACCACCCCCTAGACACTCCAGTATTGTTGTGTTGCTCTTCACCCCTTTGTACTTGTTTTGGGCTGTGAAGACACTATGGTTTGGTGGTCCTTGTTACATGGGTCATCAGGGCTATTATAGGTTATTCATTAGGTTCATGCTGTTCACCTCCTTAGTAAAAAAAAAAGATACTGAGGTGGTTGGGGGCAGGTGACACTGTATACCAGCAGGCACATGCAGGGCCTACTTGTGTCACCAGCCCTCCAGAAAAGTTCTGACTTCTGTGGGTTCCTAGTGCCTCTAGCTGAGACCCGTTAGTAGTAATCTACGGAGAGGATATTCAGTAAGATCAACAGTTACAGTAAGTGCGTAAAATTTATTTCTGGTGACCACATGCAGTCATGGTGGCCTCATTTGATAAACACTGTCTAGCTGGCTTACTATAGGCTGAAAATGGCAGATGCATCCAAAGTTGGTCATATGTCGCCATAAACTGCATTGCATTATTGTAGTTGGATACCGCCTGAAAAATTGTGTCAGTTGCATCCTAATGAGCGATGCATGCAGTGAAAGCAAGCTTGACACAGGTACATCTCCAAGATTTAATGATGTTCACCATTAAATACCCCAAGTCTAAGTGCCAGAGCAGACTTACAACATGTGAAAAATAGCATCTTACTAGACAAGAGAAAAAGAGTGATTTAGAATGAAAAAAAAATAGGTAAAGCAAAACATGAACTGCTGCTTTAAAAAATATCTTGGGTTATTTGTTCCATTTCCTCTCGCAAGGCTTTTTTGGGGTGGGGGGATCTGTTGCTTTTGTCATGTCAAGATGACAGATAGCTGTTTTGGGGGGGGGGCTGTTAATGCTACCAAGAAAATAAATGATCTCTACTTTGTTAGATTTTTTTGTAACTATAATAGTTGCTTTTAAGTTATAAGTTTAAGTTGGGCTTATTGCTTTGCTGTGTAATTGAGAATGAAGCATCCTCTTTTCAGAAGATGCCTGCTGCTGTTTGTCAACTGTATTGCAGCATGGAGTCTCAGGGACTTGTGCAGTTTGAGAAAATGGGAGGAGTCAAATTTTGTTTCAGTTTTGATTACAGGGTAAGTGCTCTAGGCAATGAAATTGCCTATTACCAGGCATGACCCGGGAGAGTTACAGACATAAGTAAAACACATTACAATGGACTGCAGGTACATAATGCAGACTTGGGTCAAACACATTACAATGGCGACAGACACATAATAAAATCAGGAGATCAGGCTTAAGTTAGACATTTCAGCGACATTGGGGAAACAAATACAGATTTGAGAAGATCAGCTGTATGTATAAGCCAGACAGTGCAAAGTAAATAGCATAGCATTCCAGACAGTTTTGCAATGGGAAACCTCACTTCTATCATTACAGTCTCATAAACTGAACTGCCTAAAAGGAAAGCAAAATAGGCGGGCAAAATGAGAAGTGCCTAATTAGATTATGGAGGGACAGGCTAAGGAAGTCAAGGTAGGTGTCAATGAAACATTGATGGGGAGAGTCTCGAAACATCCCTCATTTAGAAACTCTCTTTTTTTTTTCTGTGGTGTGAAAAATACAGTAGAACAATAGCCTCATATTGTGGAACTTGAACTATTTTCTTGCTGTTGGAATTTAGTAGATTTTGATGTTTAGACTGCCAGAACATTTCATATAAAAAAAACACTAATATGATCAGACTTCTTTGTTCTTGATTTTCAACCCAAAAGCAGCAGCCTTTGTAAGTTGGCAGAATATTTCATTTTATCATAGTTTTTTGGAAAAAATATATTTCTGACATCCTTAGATAAATGTTCAGTTTATTTTTAGTTTCCTCAGATATTGGTAAAACAATTTCTTACTGCTGCTTTTGTAATTAATGATTCACGTTACTAAAGGTGGCTGCCACTCTGTTTTTAAAAATCTCTTCCATTGAAGATACCTGTTGCACATGCTAGATTCATACTGTGGATGTAATAGGATGGTGTTGCCACATGTTTCTAATGATAAGCAGCACAGCACTGTACCAAGATATTTAATTTTCTCATAGCAGGCATGGCACATGAGTGAGTGAGAACTTTAAAAAAAACTTAAAAATCCCATATATTGGTTCAGGAATAAAAGAAAAGGAAATGAAGATGAGATATCTTGATATTTTTGCGATGCAAACATTACTGCTGAAAAAAAACCTATATGGTCACTAACAAATACTGCTGCATTAAAGATTTAAAGCAAAATAGCATGACAGCATATCTGACAGCAGTAATCTTTTTTATATTGGGCAACTATAATGAGCAGGCATCCTGAAACAAGGATATGGCATCTCCTGAAGTAACCTATTCAGCAGCTTGCCTTGTAGCTCAGCCAGTAAGAGCACCTAGTGTGTGTGTGTTTTTTTTTTTTTTGGGTGGGGCGGGCGGAGAGGGTTGGGCTCAAATCGTTGGCAACATTTCTAGGAAACATAGCACAGAAATGGGACAGCAGAAGAGAGCCTTGCAGTCTGTCAAGTCTGCCCAGTGTGGTGCTACATGCCCTCTAGGGGTTCACGTCCATCCACACGGAATCACAGGAAGACACTGCCACATACTGGTGGTGGCACCAGCTTTGGTAGCAGGCCCAGGTTCAGATCTCTCTCTAGAGAAGTTTACTTGCTGTGTGGCTCTCAGCAAGTCACTTAACCTTCCTGCACTGTACTTCTCCCAGCTGAACAAATTTAATGGAAGCTGGACCCTACTGAAAATAAGCTGCTGCAGTGGAGCTGGGTCATCTTAGTAAATAAAAATTGTGCAAAAAGAAAATATCTAGAGAGCACATCACTTCATCTCAGCATGTGCATGATTTATTGTAATGAGTTTACCCAGATTGCATCTTTCATGCATAAGTTTGCCTGGGCAAACAAAAAGGCATGATTTGTTTAATTTACACCTCATTTAAAAACTTTACACTTTAAAATACAGTGTATAAATTGAACACAGAATGGCCTGATTCACTGGATTTCATGCTGGTATAAATCCTCTTGTTGCTTTAGTTTGCTGCAAGTGAGCTGTAAATATTTACATATTTGTAGAGAATGTCAAGTGTATAGTGTACAGCACTTCCACTTATATTCATGTTTAAACATGTTTTATACAGCATTGTTGAGTTGAATGTAAAACTGTTTCTGGTATGATGTGTTTTTGCATAAAACATTATTCTTAAAATGTTTTCTGTGTTTGTGTTCTTTATGATGTTATATTGCACTGCAGTCAAATGGAGTGGGCCCCAGACAGCTAACAGGTTAATGCAACATGGGATACATTTGTCATTTTTTGTGAAATTCTGTTGATCATATTATGAAAGATCGCAATGACCTATGTAGCACATTTTATGTAAGATCCTATTTTCCATATATTGCTCAGAACTGATGCCACACAGAAAATGTGTGGCCATCTTTACAGTCGGTGACAAACATGCCTCGGTCTTGCCTTTCCACAGAGAATATCCGTATCCCTGAATTGCTGTTGAACTCCATGAGTTGTTCTTCTTGAGCCAGTCTGTGGCATGAACAGAGTTTTAAAAACTGTGGCTCCATAATAGATGGTGATGGTGATGCTGTTGCCATCTGCACAACCAAGGTAAAATCACCGATAAACAGGCCAAATCACAAGCAATATGGTTGGAGCACAGAGCTGTGAACCTAGAGACCAAGGTTTGAATCTCACCACTGCCACATACTATGTGAACTTGAGCAAGTGCTTAGCCTCCTCTCTCACGCTTTCTGTGTACCTGAACGTCACTGGAAATATAAAATTTACTTTGTGCCTGCCCCAAGTCCTCAGAGTCACAATATTTTGGAGCTGGCAGTACAGCCTAGAGGTTAGAGTAACGCGCTGTGAATGAGTTTCATACATCCAGCAGACTGGGGTTTGATTCCCACAACATCCACTTGATACTGTACAACTCTGAGCAAATCACATAACCACCCCAGTGCTCCCGGGTCACCCCTGAAAACAGGCACTTGTGCCTAGTGGGCCTTACCTGGTTACCAAAAAAAAAAAAACATTTTCTGGGGAAGAAGCATGATATCATTTTAACCCTCTTGCTAAAACAGGTAAATTGAACACCATGGTACATAAAAAATGAATCCTATTACTATAAATTTATATAATTATTTTAAGAAAACATTTCATAAAAGGGCTGGGATCAAAATAATTAGCGACTAAGAAGTATAATGACATCAAAGTATTGCAGGTTTTAGAGTTATGGAAAAGGAGCAGCATGTTGATTCAACCCCCGTCTAAAGTTTTTTACTTAAACATGGGTTCCATTGCTAGGGTGCACTACCAGTATTAAAAAGTATTACGCTGACTCCATGGCGCAGAGCGAAGGGGTTCATTCGGCATGCTGGCAACCCAGGTTCGCACCAAGCCTGGGTGTCAGGAGCGGAAGCCGTCAGGAAGGGAATCCTCAGCGTCCATTGGACACTTCCCTCTGGGGGGGGTAGGCAGGGCCTCAGTACCTGGAGGTAGACTGGGTAAGATGCAAAAATATCCCCTGACCGACAAGATGATGGCCACCAGTTCCCGTCACCACAAAGCCCCGTATTGCCTGGGCTGACCCAGCAGCACCGGGTCCATAGAGTTACGCCTGCGGCACTTCTCCCTTGGAAGGGGGACCCATCGATGAAGGATGCATCTGTTTCCCGGGGGCTGACAGTATGGGGGTGGTGGATACAACGGGGTTGAGTGGTGGTGGGAGCGCCTAGGAAGCCTGAAAGAGTGGCCAGTCAGGGGTGCTCGGAAGGAGCAAAAATAAATATTTTAAATTTCCAGTTACGTATAAGCCACTACAAGGTGTGCATTAAAGGATTTGTGCCACGCTAACCTTTTGAAAAGGGGCGCGTGGTCTATACGAAAACAGCATTCAGTTTTTATTCTGAGTTTTAGTGTTTAAAGCTATAGTTTGTTATTTTTGTGTCAGTTTAGTGATTTTAAAAAAATATTTGTCAGTTTTTCTCTCAGCCCTGAGTCTCTGGTCAGTGGCCCATGGAGGATGATGGTAGGGAGCCTTTCAGGAAGGCTGTGTCAGTAGTGGGGCTGAAGCCGGTCCACTTTCCCTGTCAGGGAAGGGTTCTGACCACAGGCAGTCCTGTGCTCGGGAGGAAGAAGAGTTCTACTGAAAGCACAAAACAGCAGGCCTGTTGCTGATTTCATTTGGGTTCTTGGCATTGCTCAGCCTCAAGATCTTCCTCTTCCCTACAGAAAGGGAAAAAACAGTACCACTTAAGGTCACCCTCCGGGAGGTCTGCCACGAGAACCACAGTCTCCCGAGGCCCTGGCTAGCAAAGTCGGCATCGCACGAAGCCCCTGGTACTGGGATGTTGAGTTGTCAAGCCTGGAGTCCCCCTCTGTTTATAAGTGAGGACCCTGATGGATAGTTCCACTCTTGGGCAGCTCTTTGGAGCAGTGGGTGCAATGTCAGGCTCATCTGTCTTTGCCAGCTGATCTGGTTCCTGACCCTTCTGGGTTGGTGGAACTGGAGCCTTGGGCAAGGCCATCAAGTTGTGTAGACCGTTTGGCTCTGGCAACAGCTTCAGGGCCCTTGCTGGTGACCATGCCACTAACACCTGTCCCACTGTCGCACCCCCATTCAGTGTCACTGTGATGGAACTGGCCATGGTACCATTGCCGATCACTTCGGAGTCAGCTGGGTCGTTGACACTGGGTCTAGTGCTGGTGTTACTATATATATATATATATATGTATATAAATTTCAAGTTCACATTTCAAGTTCAAGTTTATTGCAGGAAAGACTCCGTTGAGCAAGCTCATTCACAAGGAGGTCCTGTGGCACATACACATACAGTTCGCAATTACATAGACAGGAGATATAAAATGTAGAACAACAAAGAAAAAATATATAATACAAGAGGTATACACAATAGAAGTCCTAAATTTGCAGTAACATATATAATTAATAGCCCTATGGACTTATATGGGTTGCGCCCATGCACTCTTCCCTGATTAGATGTCACAAAACATCTGAGCGCAGGGGTAGGGCCGGCAGACAAGGAGTGGAAAGGATTGTCTGCCTGCTTTCTAGGGCCAGTTTATGACCCTTTCCCCCTTGAAAGGGGCTAGAAATTAATTTTAATTTGGTACCTAAAACAATGCACGCTAGGTTAAGGTAAGAAGACATGGCTTTCAAAACTTCTAGTTTTTTTTTTTTGCTAAATTGTCTTGCAACATTCCTTTAACTATAGTTGATCTTCAGAACAACCCACATAAAAATCAGACTGCAACTGCCACGTACAATCCCTTGCACTCTGAAACTCTCCAACATAAAAATTCTGTAAATGGGACAACTGGATAGTTTCCCTCAGACAGAAAAGCTTCTAGTGTGGTCTGGGGAATTTTTTTAAAAATGAGCAGGGTTGTTCATCTTTAACATTGTTGGAATAGGGACAGTAAAATTGCAGTCAGGTGTTGAATTGAGAGCAATTAAGATCAACTAGGTAGGTGCTTTCTGGATGATGTAAGAAATAAAAATGTATTCAGATAACACACCTATAGCTTGATGTTGTTGATAGCATCAAATTATATCAACATAGCAATTCCCAATTCATAAAGTATGACTCTCGAGTTTTATATAAATGCATATAGATGAACAAAAACAAGGTGCTAGGTCAGCATGTGGTCTGAAAGCAAAGCAAAATGGTTATATTAAATGCACGCTGAAAATAGAGTTAAAAATCTACATTTCGACCTTAGGTCTTCTTCAGGAAATATCTAAATGAGAAAAAATACACAATAACTTTGTTTTCTCTTTTAGAAATTTCAAGTAGACCGGAAGTCAAAACGCCATTTTAACTCTGTTTTCTATTTTAGGTGTGCATTTAATGTAACCAGTTTGTTTTGCATATAGATGAGACCTTCAGGGGTATCCCGCTTATCAGGACGCACCATAGAAATGTCACTGTCGGTGAAGCAGGATCCACATGGAAGATTTTACAGCAGTACAACTGGGGCCGCCCTTGGCGACGTCACCTCTCGATGTCATCAACCCTATAAAGGCGTGAGCGGCCCCACTACCTCCTCAGTTCTTTCCCACCATCAGCTCCTCTCGCATGGGTCTCTGTGGAAGCTCTGTTGCAGTTCATGCCATTCTATGCCTACACTTTTCTTTAGTTTTTGCTTTTGGAATCTCTTTTTAATAAAGAGATTCTTTCACCTTGTTTATGTCGAGAGTCACTCCTTCCACTTCTCTCTTCCATTGTTACGGAAAGAAGACTTGTCTCTTCAGACGACCACAGTCTCTGCGTCTGCTGTCATGAGCCTGACCATGACATTTAATCTTACAACCCTAAGGCATTGGAAAAAGGCTTTAAAGAAATTCTTGATGGAACAGCAGGTAGCCAGTTCTGGTCAGGGGTCCTCCAGGGTCCCTCCTTCCCAATCGCCAGAGGGTTCGTCAAGCTCCCAGGCCTTGAAGGCTTGAGAGAAAAGTCATAAAAAAGACTGTGACACCGACCCAGTGGCATAGAGGGCTGAGGCACTGGATGCCTTACCTCTCGCCATGTGGGCGACCTGTGTTCAGGAAAAAGCACGGGCCATCAGAGGTCGGTACGGGGGAGGGTGAGGTGCAGGACTGAGCTGCCGTCTGACAGCTCTCCTCTCCATGGCGGGATCTGAGCTTCCCTCGGCTCTTGGCTGCCTCACAGTGGAGGCCAGGGGGCAGTGTAAGCTGAGGGAGTCAGGGTGCTAGGCCAATAGGGTGGGAGGAAGGACCATCACCGGAGCAAGAGGGTGCATGCGCGCCTGCACACACATGTGCCTCTCTGGGGCCCCGAGGTAATGAGGAGAAAAAATGGAGGAAAAAAAGGTGGGGGCTATGACAGGATGAAGCCTCTGGGCCGGCTCCAGGGGTCCGCCGGGACACGCATAGTGTCTGAAGATCCCGAATGACCCCGGAGTCCGGTAGGGTTGGCTGATGGCAATACCGCAGCCCACTGCAGGAGAGATAAATACCTTGATGGAAAAAAAAAAAGACCGCGACTGGGACCGCTCTCCCTGGCATCATTCCTGTTCCTTGACAGCCTTTTCCTCTTTTCCGAGGCTGCAAAAACAACCTTAACTGTCCAGGCCTCTGCGCCTACCAGACCTATAATGACAGCACCTCCTCCTGCTTCTCAGGGAGGCTGGCCGTTGTCCCTTGAGTCATTGGCCCCTTGGTCATCTACACCAGCCCCTTTGTCGAGGCCTAATGCCTCTCCAGGCCCACAGATGCTGGGGCCGTTGGGCTCTCAAGACCTGACATAGGGTTCATTGCATCCTGTCCCGATGACCCCTCTACCTTCAACGCAGCCTTTGCCTGACATCAGTCTCAATACCATTTTGACACATATGATGATGGCTCTTGTGCATCAGCTAGCACTCATAGACTGGTATCCTTGGTGCCATTGGGCACTCTGTCGTCGATGCCGATTCTGCCCTTTTGGACTGCGTATTTCAGGGGGCATTTGGTCCCTCATTCGTGGGACCCTGATTTTGAGAGGGTGACGTCGAGGAGGAGTGTCACCCTGACCTCATCCTACCTGAGGAAGAGGAGGAGCAGGAAGCTCATTCTTCAGACAGGGCTACAGCCTCTTCAGTGAGTGAGGACTCTGTGAAGCATACGCCCAGGTCCCCTCCTGAAGACCCTGCCTTTTTCAATATTATGAAGTAGCTGTCTTCTGCCATGGGCTTCCACACTGAGGAAAAGGATGTCACCAGAAGGGACCTGTTGGACTTTCTGGAGATTCCTCCCATTTTGCCAGCTCTGAGGAATGCCACCACTGCAGCCTGGCACCATCCTGATATGGTCCTGGCTATGTCCAGGAGAGCAGACAAGCTCTATCAGGCCCCCCCCAGGGCCTGCCGTATTGTGCTGCCCATCCTGTGACTGATTTTGTGGTAATCAAAGCAGCGCATGACAGATCTAAGGTGCCAAAACACCTTAGCTCCCTCCCCAATAGGGAATCCAGGAGGACCGACCTCTGGGGTAAGAGGGTTTATGCTTCCACTACTCTGGCACTCCATATTTCAAATTACTTGTCCCATATGGCCAAGTACCAAAATGCAAATATGGAAGAAGGGCAGGGCGGCTGCTCAGGCCCTCCCAGAATGTACCCAGAAGCAGGACATCCTGAAGTCCCTTCAGGCTGCCGAGGATATTAGTAAACACCTCCTCAGGGCCTTGTATGATATGTCAGACACTATTGCCAGAGCTCCTGCTACAGGTATTTGCCTTCGTCAGAATGCCTGGTTGAGTGTATCTTGTTTTGTGGGGGATGTCCAGCTAAAGGTGTTTAATGCCCCCTTTAATGGCTCGGAACTTTTCAGGCCTGATGTCCAGGATATAATCAATGATTTGCAGGCCCTCAGCAGGGCTTTCAAATCTGCCCACTCACTCTACCATACCCTGCCTAGAAGCAGACAGAGGCTGCCCTTTCATAAGGTATCCCAAAAGTCTGGCCGGCACTCTAGAATTCAAGGCAAAAGGAAGGCCAGGTCCGCCTTGCCTATCTCCTCTTTCACATCAGGTCCTGCCGCAAAGTGGTCCAGAGGCAATGGTTCTGCTCCTGTGGACAGATATGCCTCCGCCTGACTTCTTGCCAGACCCCCTCTTCCGGTCCCTGACCAAGAGGTGGTGGTCAGAGGTCGGTTCTCCCTCTATTTCAATCAATGGAGAACCATAACTGCAGATGTTTGGGTTCTTCAAATCATAGAGAGGGGTCACATTCTGGAGCTTTTAGAACAGCCCCCAGAGACCCCTCTGGTGCCTTCCACCTGTCCTCCAGAACACACAGTGGTTCTTCAGGAGGAGGTATACTCCCTTCTGCAGAAATGGGTGATTGAGCCAGTGCCCAGGCAGCAGAAGGACACAGGGTTTTATTCCAGGTTCTTCCTCGTCCCCAAAAGAGCCAGAGACCTGAGGCCTACCTGAGATCTCAAAGACCTCAATCTCTACATTCAGTACAAAACGTTTTGCATGGTCAACTCTGTTAGGTTTGTTGCCCCTGCTCAAACAGGGTGACTGGCTGTGCTACCTCAATGTGCAGGACAACCACCTGCATATTTCGGTGTGTCCTCTGCACAGGCAGTTACTCTGTTTTTTTTTCCAAGGCAAGCACTACCAGTTCTGAGTCTTGCCCTTTGGCTTATCCTCTGCACCGCGGAGTTTTACAAAATGCTTAGCAGTGGTAGCTGCTGCCCTTCGGTGAGAAGGCCTGTACGTCTTCACCTACTTGGACAACTGGCTTCTCAAAGCCCAATCCAGGGCCCAGCTCCTCAGAACTCTGGAAAGGACCCTCCAGTTGTTCCGCTCCCTGGGTATTACTTTCAGCCTGCCCAAGTCCGTTCTGATCCCGGCTCAGAGGCTGTAGTACATTGGGATGATTCTGGATTTGGCGCAGGGCAAGGCTTTCCTGCCGCCAGACAGAGCGGAATGCCTCATATTACAGTCTAAGGCAGTGGCTCAGAGCCGTTATGTCTCTGTGAGGGTTTACCTGAGGCTCCTGGGCCTCATGACTGTATCCATCGCCACTGTCCCCATGGCCAGACTGCAAATGTGTATGCTCCAATGGACCCTTCGGGCACAGTGGGACCAATGTATTGTCAACCTGGAGCAGCTGGTGCTGGTCTCCTCTACGGTCCGCAAAGTCCTTCAGTGGTGGATGGATCCCCAGAGTCTTTTAATAGGGGTCCCCCTCCTGATTTCTTCCCTTCAGCGGATCCTCACTACGGAGGGGCTAGGAGGCACACCTGAGTCCCTTCCAGACTCTGGGTACCTGATCCTAGATCTATTCATCCCTCCACATCAATGTCCTTGAGATGAGGACGGTCGTGTATACCATGCAGGCCTTCCAGAACCACCTCTCTCTCCAGGGCAGCTGTTGATTCAGTCAGACAACTTCAGTGTGGTCTACTATATCAACAAATGGGGGGATGCAGTCATATCCCCTTTGCAGGGAAGCCATGAGGCTCTGGTACTGGGCACTGGACCATGGCCTGGAACTCTTGGCGGTCCATATCCCAGGCGTGCTGAACACCTTGGCGAACAACCTCAGCCAGACTCAGTTCAGGATGCACAAATGAGAGCTTCTGTCATCCATTGCGGAAGACCTGTTGAACCGGTGGGGTCATCCAGAGTTGGACCTTTTTCCATCCCCACTCACCGCAAAACTGCCTAATTTCTGCTTGCTAGATCCAGGGCCTGGATTTTTCAGGCGAGACATATTGTCCCTCTCTTGGAGAGGGAGGTTCCTTTATGCCTTCTCTTCATTTCCTCTGATTCAGAGGGTGCTAATCAAGCTGCTGATGGAGGGGGCCAGCATGATCCTGGTAGCATCCTACTGGCCACAGCAGATATGGTTTCCATTACTGCAACTGTTAGCAGTAGAACCTCTGGTGCCTCTGCCTCTGTACAGGGATATGCTGACGCAGGCTCAGGGGACCCTGGTCCATCCACACTTCAAGTACCTTTGCATCTTGGCTTCTGAGGACGCAGCCATTGCCTGGTTTGGGGTTTCCCAGAAGGTGGCTGATGTCCTGGTGGCAGCTAGAAAGCCCTCCACTAGGGCCAACTATGCCATGAAGTGGAAGAGGTTCACCTTCTGGACTGCCAAGCACCATCTGGACCCTTTCGCTTGTCCGGTGAGCCACATCCTGGACTACCTGATATCATTGTCGGACTCAGGCCTCCAGTATTCCTCCCTCAAGGTGCTCCTTTCGGCTATCTCTGCCTCCTGCGAGCTAGTGGATGGTCATACTGGAGCTCAGCTAAATGTGACCTGTACTTTTTTCAGGGGCCTCCTGCATCTGAAGAAACACAGAAACATAGAATTTGATGGCAGATAAGGACTGCTTGGCCCACCTAGTCTGCCCATTTCCCTACCTAATGGATAAGCTGCAGATCCTAGTTAACCAACAGCCTACTTCCTCCTACCCCCTACTAGAATTGCCTTATGTCTCTCCCATGCGTTCTTGAATTCTCCCACTGTTTTTGACTCTACGACCTCCTCAGGAAGCCTCCAATTGTGATCCTGTCCTACTTGGGACTTGAATTTTACTTTGGAAAAATTGACCCAGTTTCTGTTTGAGCCAACTGCATCTTGCGAGCTGCGCTTCCTTTCATGGAAAGTGTTGTTTTTAGTTGCTATTACTTCTGCTCGAAGGATTTCCGAGCTTTAGGCTCTCTAGTGTGAGAAGCCTTATTTGATTTTTCAAAGATAGGGTGTCTTTGCACACTAATCCTAAATTTATTCCTAAGATGGTGTCTGAGTTTACCTTGAACCAATCTATCCACCATACTGTGTATTTTCCGGAGTGTGCCAACCCAGGGAAAGCACTGTTCCATACTTTAGATGTGTGCAGAATTTTGTATCATATTTATTAACATTTTCATATATAGAACATGTATACACAAATGATATGACAGTCATAACCATCAATTCCCTTGCATACAACACTTGATACAGAGTTATTTCTACATTCAGAACCTTGGTGGTACCCGAAGGCTTACAATGAGCTTAAAAGTATTCAATTCAATACTCCAACTATACTTATGTGTCTATTATTTTCAGTTTGTAAAATATATTTGACCATACCCAAGGATCTCATCACAGAGCCTGCCCATTAAATCTATTCTGGTCCAGTTATTATCTTAACTCTGCTTTTTGTAAAGAGAGAAAAAAAAACTGACATAAAAAACCCTAAATATATGGTTAGTAATAAACAACCTAAATAAGAAAAATAAGAAATTTATGCCACTCAGTAGTTATTCTTGATGAGTAAATCATAATATATGTATTACTTTAAGCCACTATATTCAAACTTACTCCCAGTCCTTGCTCCTATATTAATTCCCCATCCCTTGCAATTTATTTGTCCTAAATAACCTAAAAGGAATCATATAGAGTGGGGTCCTCCTTCCCAAAAGGTTTAGATAACTTCATCAATATTGGTGGCCCCTACTCATCGCTGCCTTCATGTAACATCATTGCTTCTCCAAGCATGAGGGTGTCCAAAAACCTGAACCAATCGTTAAGGAACCTTTCTTCCATGTCCCGTAAAACACAGGTGAGACTATTCACTGCTAACACCTGGATAGCTAACTTTTTCCACTGATCTATCATTGGAACAGTACCAACTACCCATAGGTTCTGAATTCCCTGGCATGCCACTGTCAGCAGCACTCTTATCCATCTGGGGTACAGTGACCATTCAGCCTCTTTCATTCCCTTGGCCACTCATCACAGAAAACTTGTGCAATTCCCTTCCAGTATGGGACCAAATGAGGACAGTCCCAATAATAGTGGCAAAAGTCCCCCTAAGCACCTCGCATCTGCCACAGTTTGGAGGCACCCCTGGATAGAACCTGTGTACAATACTCGGGGGATAGTATAAGTGATGCATAAACTTATACTGCATCTATTACAGAGTAACAGGCCCAGATGTGAACTTAACAGTAGTTCCCAATTATCATCAGTAATTTGAGTGCTAAGATCTTTTTCCCACCACTGCCTGACCTTTACAGTATTGTTAGAGAAAAAAAGCCCTATCCTGTCTTGCCGCTCTACCTATAAGGCCCTTTTTTGACCTTCTAGCAGCAAGGATTTCTTTTTCAATGTTGGTGAGGGGAGAATCCGTATGCAGAATTTTAACATTTTATCTGCTGCGAACTAAGGACTGCAGAAAGTCAAAGCAGCTTTTTGTTTCTTTCAGACAAGGATGAGAGGACATCCAGGTTTCCAAACAGTGTTTGTCCAAATGGTTGGCCAATTGTAATATGTTTTGTTACAATAAATATGGCAAGGAGTTGCCCGGGGCAGTGAAAGCCCATTCCAAGAGGGGCATGGCTACCTCTGTGGCTTGCTTCAAAGATGTCTCAACAGCTGACATCTACACTGCAGCCACCTGGAGTACTGTCCATACTTTCACTAAGCACTACAGTCTGAACATTGCCTCCAGAGCCCATGCAGGCTTCCAACGGGCTGTTCTTCAGGACCTTCTGTCTTAGGCCTCAGTTTTCCTGCCTCCCAGACTGTTCTGTTGTGCTTGTAACTGCTTGGGACTCGTTCCTATGGTGTAACCTAATGACAGATACCTCCAAAGAAGATAGAACAGTTACGTAAGAACTTACTGTAACAGTAGATCTTCAAGAGGATCTCAGCCATCATGTCTTCCTTCCCTCCTACCATCCTCCTATTTGGGATTTTCTTTTCAGACTGGCTGGCTGGTGTCTCTAGCCTTTTATTTGGCCTGGGCACCTCTTTCTCTCCTCGGTCCCCCACGGCCGGAACTTGCTCCCTTGGTCTCTGGGGGAAAGAACTGAGGAGGGAGCATGGCCGCTCACGCCTTTATAGGGTTGATGACATCGGCAGGTGACACCGGTGTGGGAGGTCCCATTTGTACTGTTGGGAAATCTTCCGTTTGGATCCTGCTTCACCGATGGTGACATTCCTACGGTGTGACCTGATGACTGAGATACCCTCAAAGATCTACTGTTATGGTAAGTTCTTACATAACTGTTTTGTTTTTTTAATTACTATACGTAACATTTTCATGCTGCACTGTTTTATACATGACATGTATCTGAATTGATTGCAATGAACAAATAAAAAAATGAATTAGAAAAACAATGCTTGAAACACCTCTGTTGTCATATGCTAATTTTTATACATGCTTCAACATTTGTGTAAAGGTATATTAAATGTGGACACCTCCGCAACAACAGTCTTACATATATTACAAAAAACACACAACAGGAAACCAGCAGTAGGCTTGTGATTTCATCTGTGAATTCTGGGGACATCATAAACCACTCAAGCTTTGGTCTCGTGGATTGTGATGTCACCATAATCCATAGATGGAATTTCAACCTTGTTACTGACGAGTTCCTATCTACTAATCTTCCAAGAATCAATCTTCACCATTTATCACTGGTGGGTCTGTGCCAGAGGTGCTAGGACCCTGCGGAAGCATTTGCCTTTAAGAGCTTTTTGAAGGAGGGGAGCCGACGTTGGGGATGGTGCAGCCAACTAGGCTGGCATATAACGTGGTGCTCATGGACTAGCCAATAACCAACGCCAGCTCCTTCTCCTCCTCAGTTCTCTTTTTCCTTCCGTAAAGGCTGCATCTCCGTGGGCGCTTTCCACTGAAAGTGCATCACAGTTCTGCTGTTACTTGAGGCCGTACCCCTTCATTCAGTGCTGCATCACTGTCTTTCTTTCCTTTTGTCCTTTAGTACAGCACTGAGTGCTTTCTTTGCTGGTTTTATTGTTTTCCATTGTCATTTCAGTCATGTCCAGTCCAGGGCCTAAGAAGAAGTCTGGAAAAGAAATGGATCTTCTCCCCATGCATCGGGTGTCCCGTGGGAAGACTATGTCCGTTCACAACCACCATAACCGATGCTGGATCTGTATGGGTGCTGACCACGACATGGATTATTGTGACGCCTGCTTCAGTATGGACCTCCACAATCGCGAACCTTAAGGCGATGAGGTGGGGGTGGGACCCCCCCCCCCAATGAAGTGGGGTGGGACCCCCCCACCTTTGGAGGCCAGCATCGCACCCAGGACTCCAGAGTCAGGTCCCTGGGCTCTTCCCCTGAGCCCCTCCCAGGTACTATACATAGCGAGGCAGACCAGGCTTCGGTTAGTCTTCATCTCGCTGAGACAGGAGGCCTGGGGAAGGGGTTTGTGAGACAATCAGCTTCCTCCAGGGGGTCAGCTGCACACACCTCCCAGTCCAATACCCCCTCCGGGGTCCAAACACCCACTGGTGGTGGAGTCACAGCTATATGCTGGGCCTGCATCAGCGGGTCCCTTGGTGCCACAGTCTGGTGCCGCTTCAGCTCCTGACACTAAGGCTGGTGAGCGGGGTGGTGCTGTCTGCACAACTGGGTCCCCTCCTGCAGCCGTTCATGGCACCAGGAGAGGAAGGGTCCCTGGGGTAGCCCAGCTGTAGATCTCCCTGATCTCATCCTCTGATCCAGAGGCCGAGGATCAGGATGATCCCGACTGGCTCCCTGACTCTGGTGAGCATGGGGACTCTTCTGGGCTTAATTGCAGGCCTTCAGCGGGGCCTGGGACTCCTCTTCCCAGTGCCAGCTGCAGTGCCACCTCCCCTGCAGCCCATGGTGCTGCTTTCTCTGCTGGGGGTGCCTACAGTGCCAACTCCAGGCCCAGTGCCGCTTCCAGTGCAAAGTCAGGCTCCAGTGCCATCCGTGGCGCCGAGTCCAATTTGGGTGCCATTTGCGGTGCCAAGGAGGGGGTACTGGTGCCGCTCGTAGTTCTGGGTCACCTTCTCTCCCTGTCTCAGGCTCCATTTCTGCAGTTAGGTCTACTACAAGAGGCAGAGCCCTTTCTGTTGAGGCTGGGGTTGGGAGGTCCCAGTCGGCGCCGCTCTCCATGACCAGAGTGGCTCTAGCAGGAGTCGTAGTGTTGACTCTGGTCTTCTCTTCCTTCTGAAACCATCTGGGCCTGCAGTAGGTAGAGAAAGGGGCCACCTTGTGGGAACTGCACAGCTCCAACCTCCCCACCAGGGGGTTCTAACTAAGGGCACAACCCTGATCATCCTTCTATGGTTGGGCGTTCTTGGGTGGGCAAGTTGCACAGCCCTCTTCCTCAGAGAGATCCCCTGTATGCTCTCGCTGCCCTGGCAGAGGACCTGGCCTGGTCTGTCATGACGCTCCTCCTCCTCCACCACTGCCTTCTCCTCCCCTTCCCCCTGGCAGTACTGGCCCTTTGAGGCCCCTAACCTGGGAGCAGTTCAGGGCATCTGTGAGTGCTTTCCCTATCTACCTGAGGACACTGGACAAGGCCATCTTTTGGCCTGAACCCCCAGCACTGCCGCACCTTGAGTTCAGCTCCTCTTCATCCCTGTCTTCCTCCTCCGAGGAAGAGGATACTTCTGTCCACCTCTCCTCTGACACTGATTACATCTCTTATCAGTGTCTCCTTGTGGGGATGATGCAGGAGCTGCACTTGTCCTACTTTGCAGGACACAGTCCTGCCTGATCCAACACTGTCCTTCCTTGGGGAGTACAGTTCTGTCTCTGTGGTCATTCCTCTGTGGCCCCAGCCATCTACGGAGGTGTCGTGGAATGTCTGGCTCTGTCCTTTTGCCTCCTCTCTAGCCCCGAGGGACTGTCAGTGCAGGTACTGTGCACCCCTGGGGTCTCCAGGAGCCATGCCTCACCCCACTTCTGGGGTACAGATCCTGGACACCCATTCAGGGCATCGCCATCCAGAGTGCGACCATCCTCTAAAATTGGACATCGACAGGTTTGACCATTGGGGTCACAGACTTTTCTCGACGGCATGCACGATGTTGTGGATTGCTGCACATCAGGCATCCTATGGCATGTACCTGTAGTCGACACTGGGACACTCCAGGCGTCCCTGCTGGACTGTGAGGCAAGGAACTCACCTTTCTGCCCAGGGTATGGATTTGGTGAGACACCAAGCAAGGGTGTCTTATGATGCCAACAAGGTAGCCTCTAGGCTGGTAGGAACTGTATCTGCATTAGGCAGACAGCATGGCTTCACCTATCCAGGTTATCACCCTTGGCCCGGCATGGGGTGCTTGCCTCATGATACCAGGGGACCACTTTCTTCTCTTGCAGGGCCAGGTGACAGCTTGTGGGGTGCTGCCAGTTTTGGGAGTCTCCGCCTACCCCTGATAAGTCTCAGGCCTCGATAAACACATGAGGGGCCACCGTCTCTCTGTGTCTCCCCCACAGGAGGTTAAGGGAACAACCATTTCCCTCAGGGTTTGCCTACACCACTGTTGGTGGTGGTTTGGCACTCTGACTCACCAGTGATGAATGGTGAAGACTGGTTCTCAGAAGGCATGAAAATTATGTACTCACCATAATTCTTGATCTTCCAGAATATCTTCACCATTCACCACAGCTACCTACCCACCCACCCACCTTCCCCCACGTGGCTAGGCTTCTGGGTAGTTTCTCCTCCCTTTCCTTTTTTTTAAAAAAAAAAGGGGGGTAGTTATCAGGAGGCAAACTCCTGAGGGAGCTTGTTCCCCTTTTTTGCCACTCGTGATCCTCTAAAAAAAAATGTTGTTTGGGAACCTCTCGTTGGTCCAGTGTTTTTGTAAGAGGAAGGCAATTTCTACTTTGAGCAACTTTCCCTTTCCTTCTTCACTCCAATTTAAAAAAAACAAAGGGAGGTGTACGTATATGTACTTTCATCCATATACAGATGAAGTGCAGGAATGCTACAGAATATTACAGAATGCTTCAGTTTACTGCAGGGGCCATTGTACATCAATGGCAGTTAAGCCCTTTTGTCATGCAGGATTTTGTGACATGTCATTAGTGCAAGTTACTGCACCTCATTGTGGCTGACTGTACTGTACATGCCTGTTGTTGCGGCCCTCTTGGTCCCTATCCTACCTCCCCCCCAAAAAATAGAGAGTGCATTCTGAGTGAGAGAGCGACAGAGCAACCCCGATGTTTAGTGGGATGGATCTACATTTTGATTTTGGATTGTCTCTTTTGAGCCCTAGAGGGACAGCGCTTACCACAAGACTTGGTCCTCCATGGGCTACTATTTTTCAAACAGTGACCCATTTTACTCCAGTTCAGCCTCCTGTGCAGTCAACTGCCCTTCTATTTTCAGGTCAACTGCACCTTTCTTTCTCTTAATATCACTTTTTAGGATTTCCCCTCACTCTCAGGTTTTAGAGAGAGGACTTCCTGGAATTCATCTTCCTACCTAGTCCTGGTGGGAACCCCTTGTTTTCTCGGTCTGTCCTTAGGAGTGGCTTCTCTTCCTAGTTTCTAATTTCATAGAAACTGGGCTTGTCCTAACAGCCTGAGCCCTGGCTTAGCCCTCAGACCTTCGGATTCGAAGGGTGGCCCTTCTCGTATATTGCGTTGTGTTCATATGGGACTCTTTAGCCTTGCCCACTACGTCCTTCTTCCTCAAATGGACAAGAAGGGTGAGCTCTTTTTCTCCCCCAGGCTCATGGGTCTTTTCATGTCACATATCAGAGAAGTACTCCTTTCCTCGCAACTCATTCTGGGTTGGTCCTTCATTTTTCAGGGACAGCTTTTTCTGAGTTTGCTCTCTCAGCAGGTATCTGACATCTCAGTTTGGAAGGAGATCAAGCCAGCTCTTCTAACACACTTCCTCTTCTGACCAAGGGGTCCTCTCTCTCTCTCTCTCTCTCTCTCTCTCCTTTCTCTCTCCCTGGCCTGTCCAGTTGTCCTGGTCATCCTTAGCCATCCTAAACTCCCTCCACCCAGAATTTCTCTTATTCTCTCTTCTGGTTGTTTTTTTATTAATTTGTTTAGTTTATATCCTATATCCTTTTCCCTATCCCTTGAGCTGCCTTGCCGCATCCTTTCTATCTTCTTACCCTTTCTTCCTCTACTAGGCGGACAGAACTGAGGAGGAGAGAGAGCTGGCATCAGTTACTGGCCAGTCCATGAGCATCACGTCACACGTCAGCCTCATGGGCGGCACCGTCCCCGTCGGCTCCCCTCCTTCAAAAAGCTCTTAAAGGCAAACCCTCCTGTGGGGTTGCAGTGCCTCTGGTACAGACCCAGCAGTGATGAATGGTGAAGATATTCTGGAAGATCAAGAATTACAGTGAATACGAACATGATTTTAAACAATCAGCACGCATGGTCACACTATATCTTATCCTGTGTATAGTGTGCTCTCGTATGGGAGCATTGGGAGAGAAGGCTCCATGTAAGTGCAAGCAGGAGGACGGCATAACTTAAATAAAAATGACCACACATATAAATCACTCAAGCTAAACTAGAAAAATTTATAATAAGGTAATATGACCTCCAAGTGGTGGGGGAGATACCTTTCATGAGGTTTGAGCAGACAGAATTGCCCAGTTTCATGGTCCTCTCACCCAAACCTCATGATCGGTATGTTTAAGAGACACC
The DNA here is from genome assembly GCA_016271365.2 of Neoceratodus forsteri. Classification (NCBI taxonomy): domain Eukaryota; kingdom Metazoa; phylum Chordata; order Ceratodontiformes; family Ceratodontidae; genus Neoceratodus; species Neoceratodus forsteri. The sequence goes on along the minus strand of JADMNL010000025.1, from coordinate 167,658,864 downwards.
ACTCAGAGGCCTTAGTAATTGGTATTTATTTATTTAGTATTGTCTCGGATTATAACACCTTTGAGCTAGCAGCTCATTTACAGAGGTTCCACGTCGTGAGGTAAACAATATTTCAGCAACAAATAAAGACATCAGAACAATGGTTACAAAAATACAGTAATTACATTTTCATTCATGGGATAACAAACAAGACACAGAAATTGGTTGAACATAGTTTAGAACAAAGGGGTAAGGCAGTTTTGACAGGATAGGAGACTAGGAGGCAACAGGAGGCGAGGGCAGTTAGAACCCTACCATTGGGTAGGAGGACATGGGGGGAGATGGGGGGATTCACGGGAGCAGCCTGCAGGGACTTCTCAAAGATTTGTGGGATGGCGGTGGGGTACCTGGGAGGGATAGATGTAGCTAGGAGAAAGGGTGTGGGGGGGGCAAATAGGTCAGGGAAGGGAGTGGGAAAGGATTGGAAAGAATGTAGTGTGAGGGGGTAAGGAGAGGAAATATGGGACAGAGGTTACGGGTAGAGGGTAAGTGCTGAGGTTGTGCAGAAATGCCAGTGTAACTCTGGAGGAGTTAGGAGCTACAGTTACACCCACTGAGTGTAGCAAGGTGAGTGCATAGTTTTGATTTGAAGGGGCCAAGTTTATTTTTTGCCATTAAGTCATCGTGGAGGGAATTTAACCAGTTGGGTGCCCGGTACCCAAAAGACCATTGTCCTTGAGAGGTGTGGTGGAAAGGAACTTGAAGCAGCTTACTATTTGCTCCCTTTCTTTGTCTGGGATTGTTGGTTGGGCAAAAGAGATCTTGGACCCCAAGAGGTGTTAGGCCAAGTGTGGACTTCCTTGCAAGCAGGCACACCTGGTACTGAATCCTGCTGTGATTAAGCCAGCCTGAACGAGAATAGAGCTCGCAGGTATGAGTGAGGTGGTGTGCTCCCAAAAACAGCCTACATGCTTTGTTTAGCACTAGTTTGATTCTCTTTAGGGCTGTGTCTGTTGCTGCACCATAGACTACCAGTCCGTAGTCAATTACTGATAGGACTGAGCTGTTAACAGCGAGTTTTAAGGCCACGTGAGGTAGTATATGTGCCTAAAGAGGTGGCCAGTTTTGGAGTCTGCAGACTTGGCTACTTGGTCTATGTGTTGTGAGAAGGTGAGGGAGCTGTCTAGAGTGACCCCTAGGTATTTAAAGCTTTGGACCATTTCTAATGTAGCATTTTGGTTGTTCAGGATTTTTAGTTGGTGATACCTGTGCCTGTTATGGGAGGAGGAGAATAACATAGTTTTGGTCTTCTTGTAATTTAGCAAGAGATTTGAGTTAAGAAACCAGGCCTCTACTTCTGAGAAGCTTTCCTGCATTTGCTTTTCCAGTGTTTCGGGGTCTGTGTGGCTGGAGTATAGCACTGCATCATCTGCGTACAATAGGACTCTTATCATGACATGCTAGCGGGAGGTGGTTTAGAAACAAGCTAAAAAGCAGGGGCCCAAGACTGAGACCGGTGTTCAGAAAGAACATCTATGATTTTAACCTGCTGCACTTCCCGGAGAGGTAGCTCCGGAACCACCCCACTGATTCCGAGGATAGCACAGTACAGGTTAACTGGTTTAGTAGTAGTTCATGACTGACCGTGTTGAAGGCCTTGGTGTGGTAGGTTGCCCCCACCATAAGCCCCCAATCTAGCGCATCATGAATGTAGCCTGTGAACTCCACCAGTGCAGTTGTTGTACTATGTTGTTTCCTGAACCCGTGCTGCTGTGGTCACTGCAGCTGGTATTTGTCAAGGTAGTCGACAAGTTGATCGCAGATGATATACTCAAGCGCTTTCGAGAGTGGGGGGAGAGGAGTATAGAAATTGGGCAGTAATTAGTGTGACTAGTTCTGTTCCCACTTTTAAAGACTAGTGTGATGACTGCGGCTTTCCAGAGTCGGGAATTTTGTGGTTATTAGACAAAGATGCAGAATTCTAGTTAGAGGTGAGAGTATATCATCAAGATTGAGGACAATAAGCTTGAGGTCTAGCGAGTCGCCACTGGTTCTGGTTTTCCCTAATACTTGTTGGAGGTATTTTTTGGCCTTGGCTTTAGTGATAATCTTGAGGTAGAAGGGAGGGCCTGGACCAATGGGTGAGCTTTCATTGGTCCTGTGATTAGTGACATTTGGGGGTTCACGAAAATCTGGGGGAAGCACTCTGCTAAGGTCAGCAAAGGCCTTACTGAAAGTGTTAGCGATGGTCTGGGGGCCCCGGGTTATTATTCCTTCTACATTAGGCATTGATGGCAGCATTTTGTTGGGTTTCCCAGTTAGGGTCTTGATGTTGTCCCAGAACTTGCGGCCATTGCCCCAGGAGTTTGCCAGTTCACTTTTGAAATATTGGCTTTTCACTGATTGAATAGCCCAGGTGTATTTATTACGGGCTGCTTTGTAGTTTTGTAGATCTATGTGGGAACCAATACTTCTTGCCTTATGCCAGAGGTTGTCTCTTAGCTTCATTAGTTTGAGGAGGGCTGGTGTAATCCAGGACTTGTATGACCCCTGAACTTTTCGCTTAGTGTAGGGGGCATAAATGTTACAAGCTGCATTAAAGGTCTTGATGAAATGTTCAAGCGCTATATCAACATCATCTGCAATGTCTATGGCTGACCAGTCTTGTTGCTAGCGGTAAGCTTTTAATGAGCACAGTTGCCCTTTTTTTAGTACTCTGTGTGAGTGTTTTTGCAGGGGTTCTGGGAGACTTATTCGATCAGGTACAAAGGATTGGAGAGTGGTTGCTGATGGCGTCAGGGAGGACGACTGTGTGGGCTATTTTCTCTGGGTGGTTGGTTATCAGCTAGACTAGTAATGTACTAGTCCCAGTATGATAGTTTGTTCAGGTGGGGGAATCCACTAATTGAGCCATGTTAATGGAGGAGATGGCATCTTTGTAGGGTGCCACCTCGGGGACGGGGGGATAACCAATAACCAATTTATACTGAAGTTCTGTACCCCTGGTATTTTATTTGTAATTCGACTGACAAAAAAATTAATTGCACAGTTCATTGTCAGTCAATAATTCAACACACCACAGTGTCACAAACACACATTGGCAACACAAATTTGTTCGATTTATATGTAATTTGTGGCACATTGATGTATACAGAATACACTATTGTATTTGTTCATGAAGTGTGCAATAAAATGACACACTACTGTGTCATTAACTAGCACACAAGTTAATGGCACAGAACACAATACTGGTGTTAAATCAACACATTGTATATTAATGCTGTGCTGAGACGACACTATTGTGTTAAAATTTCAGCACACAATGTGATGGGGAGGTCTAAAATAATACACAAATGTGTAATGAACTTAGCACACTCAAGTGTTAAAACATGCCACATGAGGGTGCAATCATCAACACACGAATGTGTTAAATCAGCACATTTTGAGTGTGAATCTATCATATAAGGGTACTGTTTTTAACACCGGATTGTGTTAAAATGTTAACACTTAGTAACAAACATGGTAGAAGCAACACTTCAGTGTGTTACTCAATAGACACATGAATGTGTTGTCTTTTAACACAACCGATGTGCTGCTTTTAGCACATAGTGTGTTTCCGTGAACGTACTAACAGGCTTTTAAAAAATTAACCAGATTTTAGTCATTTTTAATACATGCTTTCTTACAGTGCCACCCCCCCCCAAATGTTGCACTTCCCTGGTGGTTCAGTGGTTCCCCTCACCCCAACCTCTAGTAATGGACTCCCTTGTGGTTCAATAGACCAACTGCCCACCCACTCCTCCAGTTAACCAGAGTGGTGATGATGATGATCCAGAAGTATCCAATTTTCTAACCCAAGGGCCCATGTCTACCTGGTGATCCCCCCTCCCACCCACCATCAACATGGTATAACTTTCAGGTTGTGCTCCCAGGCAGTACACAGGTTGGTTTGCATTCAGTAGTACAAGGCCTGCCATATGGCTGCGAGTGGTCCGGTGGCCTATTTGCACGGGAACCCCTGCCCACAAAATCCTATGTGGGTACATGGGAACATGCAGAGACCCTCAGTAAGTATGACTGATTGCAGCACAATGTAATAAGCTGGCACTGGGTGGTCTCTGCAACCATACAGCACCACGCTTTTCAGCTGTAAATTGGCACTAGCTGTTTAAAACATCTGAAACAGCAGGTTAACTTTCTCATGGTACAAGGTAAACTGTTCCACTGTCATCAACACAATATTCAAGTTCCCAGTATTGCAATATTTATATGATTTTGCATCACAAATATTGATAAATAAAATAATTAACAGCATTAATAATTTAGAAGCTGTGTATATGTGATTGGTGGATCAGCAATCTCAAATCAAGCTGGAAAGGAACACACTGCCACGACAGCAGAGAGAGAGAAAGTGAAGATGTTGTATCCTTCTGTATCACGCAGCACAATAGTGGTAGTGCTGATTTTTTCCACCACATTATTCTTATTGGAAACAGACTTGGGCACAGCTAGACACTAAGTCACCAGCCACCACTAGATCCAGTTTTGTTGTTCAACTTAGTTATTTGTGATGGACTCTTCTCCTACTGTTACTATATAGTCAAAGTATTTTCAATATACTTTAAAGAGTTCTACATGTTGGAACGTGATGCTTTTATAAGGTACATTATCCTAGTTTGCAATCCTTGGAGAATAGCAGTAGATGGAGCAACTGCTGGATTTCTCTGCGGTTTAAACCATTAAAGGTTGACATGAGCAGTAATGCTGCGCTTCAGCAGCATTCATGTATTTATTTATTTATTAAATGTTGGTGACCGGGTAAGCCCACTGAGCCCCAGAGGTCCCTTTTTCAGGGACGACCCGGGAATACATAAAACAAGAGATAAAATACAGCTTTAGTTCAGGTTACAAGAGTCTCAATAACACAGTTATGATGGCAGGGCAGGAGCACAGAAGTACAAAATGGGATAGATAGGTTGATCAACAGTGTTAAGCACTATGCGAAAATTAGCGGTTTGACTTGGAGTTAAGCAGTGGTAGAGGATAAAACCTGGTTATTAATTTAGCTTTGGAGTTTAAGTAGTGGTGGAGGATAAAACCTGGTTATTAATTTAGCTCGGGGTACCTAGCAGGAGCCAGTACAATGGCAGGAGCTGGTGACTGCTAGGTGAGCCTTTAGCCTAGTGTGGAAGTTTTTGAGAGTAGGGGCTTCCTGCACCCCAGGAGGGAGCTGGTTCCACAGTGTGAGAGTGGTGAGTGCAAATGACATACCGCCCGCCTTGGTTCTGACCCTGGAGATGTCTAGAAGAGCTCTGCCAGTTGTGCAGAGGTGTCGGTGATTGGCCTTTAGAGCAATGAGGCCAGAGAGGCTGGGGGGGGGGTGTTGGGCCAGTTAGCTTGTATGCTAGGCAGAGCAGGGGTACAGGAGGCGCGCACCTAATGAGGGCCAGTTTAAGAAGGATAGGGAGTCAGTGGTGATCCCTGAGGTTGGCCTGGGAGGCGAAGCGAGACACTTTATTGTAGAGCACCTGGAGTCTATTCCTCTCCAGCTTTCCCAACCCCTGCATGACTGGGGCAGCATATGTGAATGTCGGGAGGAGGACACTGGTGGCAATTGAGGTTCTAGCTTCGGATATGAGCTGGTCTTTAAGCCGGTATAGGATGCCTAGTTTCCATGTAAGGTTTTGGTGACTGAGTCCATGTGGTTCTTCAGGGTGAAGCCCTGGTCCAGGGTTAGGCCGAGGTATTTCAGGGAGGGCACAACTTCTAGGCTGTTGCCAGACACAGTTGTGAGTTGTAGGTGCTGTGCTGTGTCCTGACCAAGGGATCTAGGGCCAAACAGCATTGCCTTAGTTTTGGACGTGTTGAGGACCATTCTGTTCTTGGAGAGCCAGTGCTCCAGTGTCTGGAGGTCATCTTGTAGTGAGGGACTAAGGCCTCCCATGGTGGCAGTGGTCCGGTAGATGACTGCATCATCCGTGTACTGGACGACAGAGCTTCCGCCACAGTGGTCCGATAGTTCATTGTTTTTTTCACAAGAACTTCATTTTTGGACATAACCATTCTGTAAGTGGCCCATGTTCACTGCTGTATGGTGTTTTACGGAGAGTAGTAATATAAATTTGCTTTTAACCACACCTCAAATGATGTAACAACAGAAGCGGAGTAGGAAAATATTGTTAAATGAGGTATAATGTACTCGAAACCAAGGCTGAATTTTGCTCTCTACATGCTACTTTGGAAAGTACAAAATTAAAAAAAAAAAGCTAGAAAGGAATGTGTTTATTCTTAAACAGAACAACCTCTAGTATCTTCTGACCGTTTTCAAAAATAATATTCTACTTTTACAATGCTTGAAACTACATTCTGAAAGCTATAACATCTGAACAGTTAACTGTTCTCCTGTGATGCTACATGCATATATATGTCAATATACTGTAGTAAAAATGATAGGACTTTAAAAATGCAGTGAACCATTTTATGTTTTTTATATCAATTTGAATTTTTTTTTTTATATCGATATGTATGGTCACTGTGGTGCTATACAATATAAACAATATACAGTAACTACTTGGCTGACTCCAAGAAAATTGCATAAAAAAAGTCTCTAGCCCTAATGGTTCCAAACTTATCACATTTTAAAGAAAATTTATTTTGAAAGGTCTAACTCTGGAACCATTGGGGCAAGAAACTTTTTTTTCATGAAAGCTTGGAGTTCAGCCATTCAGATATGGTGTTGATATTGTTATGAAATAACGGCTGTAATTATGTTGTTGATATCGAAAACAAGCAGTTTTCTCTAGCTATCCATTTTATGTTTTTTATGTTTGCTTGTGTGCATGCACAAGAAACATTTTGTGAACGTATGACTTTTTGGAGGTGTGTGACCCTCCTCTCCAACGCAGTGCTCCGTTTAGCAGGTGCAACCATACCGCACCAATGGATGTGCAAGCTATGACAGCAGTTTGGCTGCAGTGGTCTTCAGTTCAAAGAAAACCACTGCTGCAATCAGTGGTGGTAACGTCTGTGTATTTAGCATGTTGATGTCACGCAATTTCTCTGGCCCTCCTGCACATCGCTGCCAATTAAATCCCTCGCACTTCCTCCCTCTGCTGCTGTTCTCCCCACTCCCTCATTCCCCGGCTCACCCTCCGGCTGCAAGAAATCCCTCCCGCTTCCTCTCTCTGATGCTGTCCTTCCCACTCCCTCGTTCCATGACTCGCCCTCCAGCTACAAAAGAAATCCCTCCCACTTCCTCCCTCTGCTGCTGTCCTCCCCGCTCCCTCATTCCTCGGCTCACCCTCCAACTGGTCAAGTTTTCTTTTTTGCTGACAGGGTGCCCAATCCCCATCAGCTCCAGTCCCCCCCAAAAAAAAAAAAAAACACCCAGGTGGCACGCAGGGAGCCCACCCTAGCATGCCAAATGTTCCTGTAATTAAGAAAACCTTCCTGCAGCTTTTTTTTTTTTTACCTGTAAAAGAAAAAATGGTCCCTCATTGTCTGCGGTGACCCCTCCCGACCCGCACCATCCTCTGCACACCCACCTCCCCCTCACCCCATACTTACCTCTGGAGCCCAGCGCAATGATCTTTGGTGGAGCGGGAACACGTCTGCACTCTTCGAAGCCGACCGCAAACTGAAGAAATGCCGGTAAGCTGTATAATGGCATAAATGTTTTTTTTTTCCAGCTTAAGTGGATATCTTGTCCATTTTTGTGACTTTTGGCACCAGATTTTCAACATGGGGTTCCTGGGACCCCATCTCGTGAATTCAGTCACTGTCACGTCGTTATTCTGTCCTGAAAGGTGATTTCGTGGTCACTGTGCGGAATCACCTTTCGGAACTGATTAACGAAGTGACAGTGTCACTGCTCATGAGGTGGGCTCCCAAAACGCCTATGTTGCAAATCTAGTGGAAAAATTCCTAAAAATGACTGTGTTATCAGCGTGAGTTGTGCAGTTTCAACGCATACTCATAACTTTGAGAATTTTTAATATTTTCACTCCAGATTTTCAACACTGCCATTTTTTCACACCTCCTTATGAACAGTACAGCTATCATTTTTCACATCTTGCCCGCAATGTGTTTTCGCACATCCGGTCACTATGGGAAATCAATGTTCGGGACAGAGTAAGAAAATCACAGTGACACTGTTCATGAGCAGAGGTCCCAAAATGCCTATGTTGAAAATTTGGTGACAAAATTCCACAAAATGACTATGTTTCGAGCATGCATCGCACAGTTTCCATGCACACTCGTAATTTCGATAATTTTTAATATTTTCAGTCCAGATTTTCAACATTGCCATTTTTGCACACCTCCTTATGAACAGTACAGCTGCCATTTTTCACATCCTGCCCGAAATGTGGTTTCACACATCAAGCGCACAATGGGCACGGTCGCTGTGTGAAATCAACGTTTGGGGCAGATTAAGAAAACACAATGCATAGCCGGCCTGCCAGCGCAGCGGTTGGATTTACACTTGTGGTGCTGGTGACCTGGAGTGCGAGAGCGGACCCAGGTCGTTGAAAAACCCGGCAGGGGAAGGATCGAGTGTCTGGGCGGCTCTCCTTCTCCGAGGGGGTGGGTGGGGAAGCCTCCGGCACGCTGAGGACTTCTGGCGCAGGCTGGGATGCACTTGCGCTACCGGTGCTTGTCCAATCGGGAGGTGGGGCAGACGCTGGCGTCATTGCACGTCCCCGCCTCCAAAGGGAGAAACACAGGAAAAAAAGAGCAGGCAGGGTGGGTTCCACCGTCTGAGTGAAGCCCTCCTCAGGGTCTCGATTAGCCGCCACTGCTGCTGTCCCCCGACCAGTTAATAGTTCCACGGTACGGAAGGGCAACGTTGCCGTGGCCCTGCCCTCTGGGGGGTAAGCCGGGGGTAACTGGGGGACTCAGGCAGCAATAGTTGGCGGGGACCGTGACCAGGGCTAAAGATCGACGGTGGACCTGCTGGGAAAAAATAGTAAATAAAAAAAAGAAAAAAAAAAGAAAACACAATGCCCTTGTTCATGAGTGGAGGTCTCAAAATGCCTAAGTTGAAAATCTGGTGTAAAAATTCCCCCAAATAATTGCATAAGGGGTGTGTGTTGCACAGTTTCTATGCACGCTCGTGACTTCACCAATTTTTTTATATTTTCACTCCAGAGTTTCAACATTACCATTTTTTTACACCTCCTCATGAACAGTACAGCTGTCTTTTTTTTTTTTTACATCATGTTCGAAGTGTGTTTTTGCACCTGTGGCACCAAATGGCACAGTAGCTGTACAAAATTACCTTTCGGCTAATGAACTGATAGTGTCACTGTTCATGCGGTGGGGTCACAAAAGGCCCATGTTGAAAACTTGGAGTGAAGATACCACGAAATACCCAGGGCGTTAGGGTTTTCTACCATAACACCCTGCCCTGTAGAGACTGACAGGCGTCGGGGGTGTGACTTGGGATTGTCAACAGTAATGTTCACGCCATTCCACCCCCACCCTGCAGCCAGTGACAGGCATTGAGGTGTGCCTTGGACTCTTCGGCCCCAAAGTTCAACCCATCCTCCTATACTGAACCCATTTCAATGTATTTCCTTATGGAATGGGGTGACTGTAAAACCGAACACCCCAAGGCACACCTCAACACTTGTCGGTGTCTGCAGGGTGGGGTGAGGTGAAATGGCATGAGCGTTATGGGCAACGACCCAAAGGCACACCCCAATGCCTGTCCATCTCTGCAGGGTGGGGGTGGGGTTGGCATCACTTCAATACTTCACTGCCATTCCTATTCTGCGTCTAACTCCTGCACTTCCAATGCTAATACCAGCAAGCAAACATTTGGCATTGACAAATGCTTGTTTATGTTAATATGAAACTTATTTTTAAAAATATGGATATATGGTCACTGTGGTGATATTATATCATTATTTGACTGACCCCAAGCTTTTTAAAAAATTAAGTCTATAAGCCGGCCTGGTGGCATAGAGGGCTGAGGTGCTGGTGCCTTACATAGACCTACACTGGTGACCGAGGTTCGGGAACAGACTTGGGGTGCCAGGAGTCGGAGAGGATTGAATGTCCAGAGGACTGCTCTCCTCTCCGGGGTGGGAATAGGGAACACATCGCTCAGCAGCGGCCCCCTGTGGAGACTGGAAACACTGTCTGAGCATGCACTAATTGGGACAGAAAACCAGGAAAAAATGGCACCTGAAGCGAGCGGCTTGATGGCCGTCCACAGTTTCACTGCAGCACCCACCTGGATCTGTGTTCCATGGGAAGTTAGGGGCTCCCTGTGGCCCTGCTGTGGGGGGGGAAGCCGCAGAAGTCTGGGTGTCCGCGACAGAGGTGGTCGGCTGGATGTCCCCGAAGGGGAGCAACTCAGGCGGCCAAAGGAGTGAAAAATAGATACTAAAAAAAAAAAAAAAATTAAGTCTACAGCTCTAATGTTTCCAAAGTTATCACATTTTAAAGAAAGTATCTTTTGAAAGGTCTAACTCTGGAACCATTGGGGCTAGAAACAGAATTTCTTGGGGTGTGGATATGATGTACTATCCACTCTTCTGGCAGATTTCTTTCCCTTTAAATCTGAGGCTGGAAGGTCTTCAAGCTGGCTCCTCCAACCCACCCGGGTGGCATCCTCCTTGGCACGACCCCACGACATTAGCTCTTCCTTTCCGCTGGAAGCAGCAGGTTCCCTCCATCGCAGCTCCATGCTAGGTGTAGGCCCCATCTTCAACCAAAGCTTCAGTCTTTGAGCTTTTCAAGCTTTATCGACTGTACTTTGTTCCACTCTTCGGAATATGGATCAAGAGGACCCCCCAAACCAGTCCCGGCTTCAAGCGGTGCATGTCATGTGGGCAAAAGATGTGTACCAATGCGCACTCCACATGCGTCTACTGCCCAGGGGTCCAGCACGCCCTTGAAGGCCTTCAGCCTGTGCTGCATCCTTTAACCCTCAACCATGAAGGACCGTTATGCCCGCCTCCTTATAGGTCACCAGACCAAGACCTTCCCATTAAGTTGAAGGATGTCCACAAGATGGTTTCGGCAGCAGCTGGTTCTGCAGCCCAGCTTGCTGCCTTCAAGGAAGCTGCTTTGGGCATTTCATCCACCCTGGTTCCAGTAGGCTTGGGCGCCTCATTCACTGGGATGTTCTGGGACTATGCCAGTCCTTGTCCACCATCGGGGAAGGGGGGCCTTCCTTGAGGTTCAAATCTTCTCATGACATATGAAAAAAAAAAAAAAGTCCTGTAGCAGGTTGTTGGATCAGAAGAGGGCCCACTCCTCCCATTCCCATGCTTCTGCTGACTCGACAGCCGTTGGCTTCAGGCAACATTTCTGTTCAGGTCTTGGCCACTAGCCCCACAGAATGAATCCCCATTGGGCTTGCCATCCAAGATGCTGGTCGACCAGCCGGTCGAGATTTATCTCGACCCAGTCAATCCATTGTCGCTGGACGAAGGGGAGGATTCTCTCTCTAGGACTCCAGTCCTTAAAGCCCTCTCCCAGGATGGGCCAGATCAGCATGTTGAGCCAGCTGCCTCCCCTTAGGAGCCAGAGTCTTCAGCGGTTTCTAGATGTTCTTCGCCTTTCCCCGCTTCTCCCCCACCCACCAACTGGCACTTCATTGGTCAAGGTCCCATAGCTCTTGACTGCAGTTGAGGGACTCTTGATGTTCTCGTCATTCCTGTTCTCGATCTTCAGCAAAAAAGGTGCTGTCAGCACTCCTCATCCTCTTTGGATTGGCTCAGCTGTAAAATGCAGAACCGGTATGAGGAGTTCCTCTAGCAGCAGTGGCTTCTCAGCCAAGATCGTGTGCCACAGCTTACTCCAGTGTTCTCCTGACCGCCGATGCTGTGGCCCAAGCTGGTTCTCCTGGTCGGGCTAACGCCTGCCTCCCCACCCAATCAAGTGAAACCACCGCTTCCGCAGCCTAAGGAAGAAGCTCCTTTCAAGATAGCATGCACTGTCGCCGGGCTTCCTGACTGGCTGTTGGTGAAAATCATGCAATCCGATGAGCCTCGCACTGTCAGCAGGGACGCAGGTGCATGAGCAGTGTTTGAGGAGTTCTCAAATTCTGAGGACTCCTCCATGCACTTCCACTGGACCCCGCACTTTTACCATGAGTCAGGGGAGGATCTCCCCATGGAACAAGGGCCAACCTTCTCCAGGACCCTGCTCAGTTTAACTTCAAAGTCAATGGGGATCCCACTGGAACCTGTCCAAAAGCAGGCTAAGTACCCCTTGACAGATCCTGGACAGGGACAACTCCCCTGGGGTTGCCTTCCCTGTAGTGGAGGCTACCCTTTGCCCCACTCTGGAGCTGTGGCAGTGACCTGCCTCCTACCCATGTCATCAGCCTGTATGGTCCGCAAGTATGCGGTGCCTACCGGGTCTCTTCTTGGGTTCACCTACCACCCTTCAGTCGAAGGGCTGGTCACCGACTCGAGGTTTTGGCACATAGATGTCGGGGACATCGTCAACCCCACCGGCAAGGAGTTTAAGAAATTGGTTTATGCAGCCAAAAAGGTCTATGCTGCCTCATCCCTAGGCTTGCAGCAGGCCAGTTTGGCCGTTATGATGGCCAACTTTGCCCATGCTCTCTTGGGCACACTGGACCAGGTTATCCCCAGGCTCCCAGCAGACCTGCAGTTGCCAGTTAAGTTGGTCTGTGACCAGGGACATGCCGTAGCTAAACAGCAGCTCCAAATGGCCCTGGACATTGGCGATTCTTGTGCCAGGTCTGTGGCCACAGCAGTGGCTATGCATCGCAAGGCATGGTTGAGAATATCGACTTTTACAGATGACACTCAGCACAAGCTGTCGGATGTCTCCTTTTGGGCACCGGCTTGTTAGGGCCCCATGTTGACTGACATCTTACTCGCATAGAGAAATCCAACACCACTCTGGACTTCATGTCCTCTCAGAAGGACATTTAGGGCCAGAAACAATGGAAGAAGCCTTTCAGTTTCAGCCTTACTCTACGGATCCTGCCAGGCAACCACAGCCCAAGTGCGGCAACAGCAGACCTGATGGCCCAAGCTGAAGCCAGACTCCTCCAGCGTTAAGAAGTCCGGGGGGGGTGAGGGTCCGCTGCTCCCTCAACCAGCCCCACAGCTGCCTCTAAGCCTGCCCAGTAATGAGTCAGGGGTGTCATCCTCCCGCCCATCTTGTCCAACCTGGGGCCTCCTGTGGGGGCTTGCTCCACCACTTCACTTCTGCTGGGTCTGTCATTACTTTAGACAAGTGGGTGCTCAAAGTGATGGGTTGAGGACTGCCTATGGAGTTTGAGGCTCTCCTGCCCAGCCAAGCCCATGGGAGGATATGTATCTATGGACATGTTGTCCACCCTTTGGGAGGACATCGCCCAGCTCCTGCAGAAGGAGGCAGTGGTCAGTGTCTGGAACACCACAGTCAGTCTGGGGTTTGTCTCCAGATATTTTCTAGTGCCAAAACAGATGGGGGGTTAGTACTCCATATTAGATCTGCACGACCTCAACAAATATCTAAGGCCATGCAAATTCCGGATAGTCATTCTGAATCAGATCCTTCCATTACTGGTGCAGGACATGTGGTTCTGCTCTCTGGACCTCCAGGATGTCTTCTTCTACATCCCCATCCATCAGTCCCACAGGCAGTTCAGCTTGGAAGGGATCCTGTACGAGTTCCAGGCCATGCCATTCAGTCTTTCTTCAGTGCATAGCAGTGGTGGCAGCCTTCCTGCAGCACTGGGGTGTCTGGATGTACCCATACCTGGATGACTGGCTGATCACTGGTTCCTCCAGAGTGGAGATGGAGCGGTCCAGAGATCTGGTCCTTCAGACCTGCTAGGCCTTGGGCCTCCTGATCAACAGGGTCAAGTCGGACGTCCCTCCCTCCCAGGTCAACTTCATCGGGGTGGAGTGCAAATCCCTTTGGGCCATGGCCTGACTCCCAGCAGATTGGGCAGAGGATCTTACCTCCTTTGCCCAATCATTTCGGGTTGCACAACTGCACCCTGCCCGAGAATTCCTATACCTGCAGGGGTACATGGTGGCTTGCACTAGTATGGTCCGGTGGGCCAGATGGAGGATACGTTCCCTGCAGTGGAGACAGGCCTGGCAGTGGTCTCAGTGCCTCGGTCACCTTGACCAGCCGGTCACGGTGAAATTGCTGATGTGGGACTTCATCCAGTGGTGGGTAGTCCTGGAATATCTACAGGAAGGAGTCCTGTTTGTCTGCCCAGAGCCAACTGTCACGCTAATGACCGACACCCCTCTGGTGGGGTGGGGAGCCCACCTGGGGGCTCACAGAGTCCACAGGCTCTGGAATCCCAATGAGTCTTGATGTCACATCAACCTGCTGGAGCTCCATGAAGTGTGTCTAGCACTAATGCCTTTGCTCTACATATTCCGGGTCAGGTTGCCCAGGTCCAGACGGACAACACAACAAACATATACTAGCTCAACAAGCAGGGTGAGATGCATTCCCTTTCATTGTGCTAGGAAGCTCTCTGTGGCTGGACTCTCTTTTGCAGCCTGGGTGCCAACCTTCTGGTAATTCATGTGGCTAGTGTGTCCAACCAGCTGATGGATGCCCTCAGCTGAGTGGGCGAGGCGTCTCACAAGTGGACCCTTCACCAGGAGGTGGTTGATCACCTGTTCTCCCAGTGGGGCACTCCCCAGGTTGACCGGTTTGCCTCCCAGGAAAATGCAAAGCTGAGGCCGTTTTGTGCCTGCCCCCATCACTACGGGACACTTCTGGGGGATATCTTCATGAGGCCCTTGACCCCTGGCCTCATGCTCACCTTTCCTCCCTTTCCCCCTGATCTACAAGGTGTTGCTCAAGATTCAGAAGGACAAGACACGATGATCCTGGTGGCTATGTCAGTTCTGGTACCCCCGATCTCCTCAGCCTCAGCAGCAGGCCTCCACAGGGATTGCCTCTCCACCCAGATCTGCTCTCTTGCTCTCAGGGTAGGGTCCCCCACCCAGACCTTCAGTCCCTGCACCTAACAGCCTGGTTCCTGAGTGGCTAGAGTTCCAGGCTTTGCATCTCTCTGACGAGGTCCTTATTGTCATCGATGCCTCTCAGAAGCAATGACTTGCCAGTGCTATGCCTTCAAATGGAAGAGATTTTCCATTTGGTGTCAGAGCAAGGAGCTAGACCGCTTGTCCTGCCCAGAGGCAAGCATGCTGGACCACCTTTGCTCCCTCTCCCAGTCGGGCCTCCAGTTGACACCCTCAAGGTGCCCCTGGCAGCCATCTCTGCATACCGGGTACAGGCTGGTATGCTGACGGTGGCACAGAAGGTGGTCAGGTGCTTTTTCAAAGGCCTTAACCACTTGTCCTCACCAGTGCATGAGCCACCACCACCACCTTGGAATTCCCACTACCACAACGACCTCAAGTCACGCTGGGATGTTGGTTCTGGGGCCTCGGTTCTCCAGTCTCTTTTTCCTAAATAGAGAATGTGTGCCTTACCCCCTCCTTCTGGAGAACTGCTAGAAGTCTGTTAGAAGTGTGGATAGAACACCATATCCACAATCCTAGAAATGAGGGTTACTCATCTGTAACTGTAGTACTAGGAGTGGTATATGGTGTACATACACACCACCCACTCAACCTCCCCTGACAAGTGGTACACTGTATCTTGCTTCCAGCAGGCAGGATCGGACGTCACAGGGCGGTGCCAAGAGGATGCCACTGGGGGCGCCAGCATGAAGGCCTTCCGGACTCAAATTTAAAGGGAAGGGAATCAGCCAGAAGTGTGGATGTACACCATATACCACTCCTAGAAAGTACAGTTACGTAAGAACTTACCATAACAGCAGATCTTCGAGAAAGGCTCTTGTACTAGGTAATTACATATAGGACTGAAGCCGGCAGGCGTCAGGACTCCACGGAAAAATTTGTAGCAAGCAGTCCCTCACGCCCGCCTTCCAGTTCTTTTCCGCCAAAGGCCAAAAAAGGCAAGACGAGAGAGAAGCGGATATTTCCATCCCTGGAAAAGGAGCTGAAAAAGCTAAAGGGGATGGAGGGCGGGAAGGCATTACCTACAGCAAGAGTTCTCTCGAAGATCTACTGTTACGGTAAGTTCTTACGTAACTGTACTATCTTACTTCGAGAGGGCTCTTGCAGTAGGTAATTACATATAGGACTGAATCCCAAGCAGTCTGGAACAAAGAAAAGCACTCGGGAGGAGAAAAACTACCAATCAATAGAACCTCCAGCTGTAAGGGTCTTAAGAGAGAAGACCTTGCAGAACAGCCAGCCCGAAGCCTGCTCTATGACGAGAGGCAATGTCCAAACTGTAGTGTTTCGTAAAGGTATGGACAGAAGTCCAAGTTGCCACTGCGCAGATATCTGCTGCTGACATATTCTTGAAACAAGCTGCAGAGGCAGCTACTTCTCTGGTGGAGTGACCTCTGACCTGACTCAGCAGGGTCTTGTTGTACTTGTAACAGAAAGTAATACAATGAGCCAACCATTTGGACAGGCATTGCTTGGAAACAGCATTGCCCTCTCTTTTGTGAGCAAAAGAGACGAAAAGCTGATCAGATTTCCTGAGATCCTTAGTCCAATTGGTGTAGTATCTCAGTATTCTATGAACATCCAGAGTATGCAGAAGATACTCCCCTTGATTGGAGTGTTGCGTAAAGAAAGCAGATAGCTCAATGGATTGATTCAGCATAGATTCCGCCACCACCTTAGGGAGAAACTTAGGGTTGGTGCACAGAGCTACACGTTCCTTGTGGAAAATCAAACAAGGGATTTTGCACATCAAGGCCTAAAGCTCAGAAATTCGACGTGCTGAAGTAATGGCCACTAGGAAGAGAGTCTTCCAAGAAAGGAACTTCAAGTCTGCTGAAGCTGCCAGCTCAAAGGAAGGCAGAGTAAGCTTCTCGAGAACAAAGTTCAAACCCCAAGGAGGAGCAGGAACGTGGATGGGGGGTCTTAAATGGAGGACCCCTCTAACGAAAGTCTTAGAAACTTCCAACTGCGCGAGAGATCTGTCTCCAAAAGGTACATGGTAGGCCGAGATAGCCGCCATGTGGACCTTCAAAGAGGAATGACCAAGACCCAGGTCAAAGAGATGACGCATATAGTCCAGGACTCTCTCGACAAGGCAAAAGAAAGGCTCGAAGTCCTTCGAAGAAGCCCAAATCAAAAGACGTTTCCACTTCATGGCATATGTGGACCTAGTGGACGGCTTCCTGGCCTCCACTAGAATATCTGCGACGAGCGGAGAAACCCTGAAGCAGGATTGAGTTACGTCTGCAGGAGCCACGTATGCAACTGAAGGGATGAGAGTCCTGGATGCACCAGGGTCCCCTGATCCTGGGGCAGCAAATGCTGTGACAGAGGAAGAAGAAGCGGAGGTTCCTCTGAAAACTGTTGCAGAAGAGAGAAGCAAACTTGCCTGGGCCAGAATGGAGCGATAAGGATCATCCGGGCTCCTTCTGAACTGAGTTTATGTAAGACCCTCGGAATTAAGGGAACTGGAGGGAAGGCATGGACGAATCTGTCCTTCCAGTCAAGAGACCGAGCATCCCGCCAGAAAATGCCTCACCTGGTGCGAGCAAGCAAAAGGCAGGAAGTTTTGCGTTTAGAGGGGACGCGAACAGGTCTACCTGAGGGGTTCCCCAGCGCAGGAAGACATAGTCTGCTACCTCTTGATCCAGTTCCCATTCGTGTGCCTTGGCTGACGACCAACTGAGGTGATCTGCCAGCGTATTTTCCACTCCCGGAAAATGAACTGCCGTCAGGTGAAGGTTGTGTTAAACTGCCCAATTCCAAACTCTCAATGCTTCCCTGCACAGAGGGCAGGAACGAGTTCCTCCCCGTTTGTTGATGTACCAGACTACGCACATGTTGTCTATCTGGATTGCCAGATGGCCGGGCAGAACACGAGTTTAGAGCCTGGAGAGCATACAAAACTGCCCTGAACTCGAGCACATTGATGTGAAGAGTCTGCTCCAGACTGGACCAGGAGCCCTGAGTCCTGTGAGACCCTAGATGGGTGTCCCAACCTTCTCCTGAGGTATCTGTCGTCAATGTTTGGGATGGGGGTTCGAAGCAGAAGGGAACTCCCCGGCAAAGGTTCTCTTGTACCATCCACCATTACAAGTCCCAGACCATGCCAGAACTTCCTGGTCTAGGTCGTCCAATGTCTGGTCCCACTGAGACCGAAGCGTCCATTGAGAGATCCTCTTAAGGAGCCGAGCACGAGAGACTGTCGGAATAGCAGCTGCCATCAGCCCGAGAAGAAGAAGGACTGACTTGGTGCTGACCCTTCTGTGACTGGACAACAGACTCGCATGAACCTGGAGGGTGTCCACCCTGTCTGGAGGCAGAAAGGCCTTGCCAATGGTCGTGTCCAGGATTGCCCCTATAAACTGGAGCTTTTGGCAAGGGACCAGATGGGACTTGGCCTGGTTGATGATGATACCCAGGCTGGTGAAAACCTGCAGGGTAAGGGAGCGCAGAAGTTCCTCCCTAGAAGGGGCCGCCAGGAGCCAATCGACAAGGTATGGGAATACCTGCAACCCCTGGGTATGCAGGTGGGCCACCACCAGACAGACATTTGGTGAACACTCGGAGAGCCGTGGGAAGACCAAATGGGAGGGCCCTGAATTGGTAGTGGTCCCCCTGGAACGAAAAACGAAGGAATTTGCGGTGAGAAGGGTGGATGGGGATATGCAGGTAGACATCTGCATATCCAGTGCACACAGCCACTGTCCCTGCCAAAGGAGCGGCAGAAGGCTATGCAGGGAGAGCATTCTGAAATGCTTGTACTCCACGACCATGTTCAGGGAGCTGAGGTCTAAAACAGGTCTCATGCCCCCAGTTTTCTTTGGAACTAGGAAGAAATGGGAATAGTAACCTGTCCCCCAAAGGTGGCTCTATCACCGCCTTCGAGAAAAGGGAGGACATTTCTTCTAGGACCAGAGGAACATGTTCCGGGGAGTAAAACAACCTGGGGGGTGGTTTTCTGGGTGGTTTCTGGAGAAACTCGATTGAGTGTCCTGCTGCTATCAGTTGGAGCATCCAAGCATCTGATGCAATCCTCTCCCAACCCGGTAGATGGAAGGAGAACCTCCCTTCTACTGGTTCCTCTGGCAGGTCCAGAGGCTGTGGGAGAGGAGAGGAAAGGAGTCAGGAGCTGTGAGGCAACGTCGCAGCTGAAGCTCCCACCGCTTTTTTGGGCGGGGGGGGACTTGGCAGCCAGAGGGGCCCGACGTTTGTTGGCCCGCTTGCCCGAGGTTTCGCTTTAGGCCGAGAACGTTGGCGAAAAGGGCAATGCTGTCCCTGAGGGGGCTCGTACAAAGAGTCAACAGACTTAAGTGCCGTGCCCTTCTCTTGCAGGTCGGTGATGATGTCCTTGACATCTCCACCGAACAGCACAGAACCCCTGAAGGGCGCATCCTGAATAGCGGATTGCACCTCCAGGACCAATCCTGACACCCGGAGCCAGGCATGACGCCGAAGATCTATGATGAAAGCCAAGGTCCAACCTGCTGTGTCCACTGCATCGTACGTGGCACGGAGCATGCGCCGACTGGCCGAGCAGAATGGACGAGATCAGCCACTTCCTGCTTGGTCTGAGACTCAGGAAGGGAGTCCAATTTGGATTCCACCTAACTCAGGATAGTCTTCTGGTAGTACCCCATATGTGCAACATAGTTCAGGGCCCTAATTCCCAGTGTGGAAGAAGCGTACACCATCTTCCCGTACTGGTCCAGAAGACGGGATTCCTTGTCCGGTGGAGATGAGCCAAGATGTTTAGGGTTCGTCGACCGGCTATGAACGGCACTAATCATGACCAAGTCGGCTTTGGGGTGTGTATTCAAGGAATCCACACTTTCTGGAGCCTGGTATAGCTGATCCACCTTCCTCGGAAGGGGCGCTAACTCGGACGGTTGTTTCCAAATAGTGGAAACAAGGTCAGCGTGAGGCTCAATCCAGGGTGGAATCAATGTTGGAGCAGTTTCGGGCAGATCCAGGTGGGCAGCGAGCTTCTTCGGCTGTGGATCTGGCTCCAGAGATTGCCACTGGTGGACCTCCTGGATCTTTCTCAGTAGCTCCACAAAGGAAGGATCTTCCAGAGGTCACTTTGGAGGAGTCCTTGGCCTGGGACGGTCTGGAGTACGTGGCTCGTCAAGATTGGAGTACCCACCCCCCGAGTCAAACTTTGAGGTCTCTGAAGAAGAGGAAGACTCCTCCCACGGCACGGACCCCTTGGGCAAACCTCGGGGAAGCGTATCCTCCCCACCCCTGGCGCCTGAGGGTTAACCTCTGGTGTCGAGTAGGGTGGATGGAGTCTCTCGCCTCCGGCGCAGGGGATCCTGTGCAGGGTCCAGCGCTGGTCAATGGCTCTCCACCTCCCTGGTGAGCTGAGCTTTGACTTTAGCCCACCAGGCAGCCAGAGTCTCCTTCAAATCCACCGGTGGCTGGGGGGGCAGCGGAGGAGGGGGGATATGGATACTGAGGATATCCGTAAGGTGAATATCCATATCCCAACGGTGGAAAGCCCGGTGTTGGGTACTGCGGCATTGGATACTGCGGTCCCGGGTAGGACGGCGTTGGATAGGACAGTATCTGATAGGACAGAGTCGGATACCCAGAAACCAGGGGCTCTGTTGGTGTAGAAGGCACTGGAAGAGACCCAGTGGGCAGGCCAGGAACAGGTGGACCAGCGGGCATCGGGCCTGGGGGGGGCGGTGTGTCTGGTAAAGAGATGTTGCCCGGCATCGGGTATGCTGGCATCGGAGCTGGCATCCGGGGATCCGGCCCTGAGGGAGGGAGACCTGACGGCAGCGTACAAATGTCCTCTGTGTCACCCGGGGAAGGAGGTCTGAAATCCACGGAGTCTAGCAGGGGAGGCGCTGCAGCTAGCCGGGAACGGCGGACTGGTCGGTGGGTCCAGCGTCGGCTCTTTCACCATGCTTTCATCGGAGCCGAAGACCGCCTTACCGGCGGGATCTAGGCAGGCGTCGGAGGAGCCGCGTCCAACTTATCAGACCCAGCGCCCGACGAAGGCCGCATGGGAGAGGTGGCCTTGACGGGCAGCTTAGGGCCATACATGCCCCGAAGAACCGGCCGACATATCGATCTTGTCTGGGACGGACGTGTCGGTGGCACGGCGTCTGACCTGAACCCCGCCAGTCTGCCAGAGGGCCCAAGATGCAGCCCACCCAGGAGTGGTCGCCTCCTTTTCCCCCAGAGGCTCCCGAGCACGAGCCCAATGGGAGGGCCGCCACCGCCAAGACGGCCATCGAGGGTCGATCCCCCAGGGCGGGGGATGTTACCTGTAAAACAGTGACACCAGCCGGAGTCGCAGAAGTGGAGTACCGTTGCTTCTCCTTCTTGCGATGTCCCTCAGGCGACGTGGAGGCCTGCCTTGGCTTCTTCAGCTCCTTCTCCATGGAGACCATCTTCTTTGGGCCTCCAGAGACTGCTGCCTCCGTTTACAGGTGGTGTCGTTAAAATGCTGGCAGTGCTGACACTCCTCCATGGGATGATCTGGGCCTAGACAGAAGAGACACTGGGAGTGACCGTCCTTATGCAGGAGCTGGACGCCGCACTTGTTTTTATGTGAACTGGATGGTGTAGGGGATGACATACATGGCATTTAAGTGATGAAAAGAAAGAAAAAATTTGGTTTACAAGACCGATGATTGACTGATGAGCAGTAGGAACTTAACTGCGAGGCACTAAGACAAGCAGACGGCAGGAAAGAACTGGAGGATGGGCATGGAGGACCGCCGCTTTATACTGACATCGATCACCTGACATGGGGGCAGTCCCCCACCACAGACTGCTATCTAGAAATTTTTCTGAGGGGTCCTGACACCTGCCGGCTTCAGTCCTATAGTACAGTTACGTAAGAACTTACCATAACAGTAGATCTTCGAGAACAGCTCTTGCAGCAGGTAACACCATTAGGACTGAAGCCGGCAGGCGTCAGGACCCCATGGAAATCTTCTAGCTAGCAGTCTTCAGCGGGGACCGCCTCCGACGTCGGTCCCGCCCCCGACGTCAGATGTAGTACATAAGGAGGCGGTCTCGCCAGATTCCCCAGTTCTTTCCCGCCGTCGACTTGCATGTCTCGACCCTTTGGTTCGTTTCTAGCGCGCGATGCCTGGTTAAGTTCTTCCTTCCGGAAAAAGTTTGTTTTTTCATCTCAGTTTCTATCTGATGTCCTCTCCAACCTCCGTTGAAGGCCATCCTTCGAAGTGCGCCTGTGGGAAGCAAATCCCATTCAAAGACCCGCATTCGGCCTGCGTCTGGTGCCTAGGCCCAGACCACAACACCTGGGCCTGTTCCTTCTGCCAGGGATTCAACAGATGGACCCGGATCCGTCGCCAGAAGGCCCTTCAGGCTTTCCTGCTCGAGGAGAAGATTAAAGCCATGGACGCAGCCTCCAAGGGGGAATGTTCCGACAAGGCCTGTAGACATCTAGAGAAGCATAGGGAGAGAGTGAGATCCAGGTCCCCGTCTAGGGCCTCTGACTCCCGTAGCTCCGGCTCCCGGTCCGACCGCTCCCCTTCCCGGGCCTGCTTTCAGCCTCCCCCTGCAGCGGTGAAGACCTCCTCAGGTTCCTCTTCTCTTTCGCAGGCCAAGACCTCCAGACCTTCTTCGTCTTCAACCACCAAGGCCCTGTCGAGGTCAGGGGACCGTCACCACCATCACAAGTCCGGTTCCCGCCATTCGGAACCCAACACCAGGTCAGTCTCTTTGCCTCCTCCTCTCCAGCGGAAGACCAAAGAACTGACTTCTCTCAAGAGATCGTCGGCCCCGACGCCAGCTCCTCCGACATCGGCCAAACCATCGGTCCTGAGCACCGGCGGCCGCCCAGACACCTGTCGCGGTCAGGCCGCCCGCCTCCATGGGCGCCGGCTGGGGACCGGCGTCTGCATCTACCGAAGAGGACCCCTCGCCTCCCGGCGTCGGTCAGAGGCGATCCGCGGAGGAGGAGCTGACCCAGCCCGAGGACCAGACGGGCGAACCCGGTCCTGTCGTACCCCTCAGGGAACCCTCGCCGGAACCTGAGGCCCCTGAGGAGCCGATGCCAGAACCCGATGACCGGCCATTGGCGCCCGGTCCGTCGTCGGGCCTCAGCATATCCGAGGTCAAGGAGTTGTTTTCTTCCTGGTGAGACACCATAAAAAAGGATGTGGTTCACACACCACCTCCTCCTCCTCCTGCTACTCCACTGGCCCCGGCGCCCCCTACTTCACCCAGGGATACGGGCCGAGTACCCTCCCCCAGGAGCCTACGGACCCTCCTAGGGGTAGATCACGAAATAGGAGACCTCTGTCCAGATCTTCTTCAGGGTGACCCAGCCCCAAGAGACCCAGACGATGCCACCGTTCGCCTGTGACGGAGGACACGGGATCGGACTTCTCTGACGGATCCAGATCCCCCTCTCCGATCGACGTCCCTTCTCTGGATCCACGTGAGCTCCCAAGATCTCCTCCGGATGACCCATCGTTCTCGGAGATTATGAGGCATATCCAGGAGAACATGGGCTGGGACGCAGAGGAACTAGACCCCGAGAGATTACGCCTTGCCAGATATCTTCGGCAAAAAGATCCTAAGTCTGTGGTGTTGCCACCCTTGGTGGACACTTTCGTGGACGTCACCAAGGCAGCGTGGAAACATCCACACTCGCTCACGGCGATGCCGAAGAAAGCTGACCACCTGTACAAGGCCCCTAGGGAGGACCAGTAATTGGCATCACATCCTCTGGCCGATTCTCTGGTCATTACAGCCTCTCATAACCGGTCCCAGAGGCCGCAACATTTGAGCACCCTGCCACCGGACCCAGAGTCCAAACAGCTGGACACTATGGGCAGGCGCACATGCCTCCGCTACCTGCGCCATCAGATCCCTCAACTACTTGACCCACTGGTACAATTTCAAAATGCCTTGTGGGAGCAGGGACTGGATCTGGCGGAAAAGATGCCAGAAGGTGAGCAGAAGGAGGGTTGCTACAGCTCCTCCGTGCGGGTTCGGACGTGGGAACCCAGGTGCTGCGAGCGCATATGATTCAGCGGACTCCTCGGCCAGGCGCGGCAGCTTCAGGCGTATGCCTCCGGAGACACTCATGGCTCCGTGTTTCGAGATTCACCCGGACGTTCAGAAGAACATCCTGGACGCCTCGTTTCATGGAGAAGTTCTTTTTGGTGAGTCCTCAGAGAAGGTCCTCACCAAACTTCAAGAGGCCGGGAAGGCAGTACGGTCTGTCCAGGCCATGTACAGACCCAGGCTTAGTTCCTTTCGTAGGAACCAAAGCCGTTTTCGAGGCCGGATGCAGAGACAGCAGTCCCGCACCGGTCCTCAACAGAGGGGCTCCTTCTCCCGCAGAGCCCAGGGGAAGTCGTCAGCAGGCAAGGCCAGCAACCAGCTAAGTCGACCCACCCTGCTGGACCCTCAGCCGCCACAGCATGACTCCTTCCCGGCCCCCGCCCCTCAGGATCAACGGACACCAAGGTCGGGGGCCGCATTGAGGACCACCTGCCAGGGTGGCAGTCCATAACCACCGACAGGTGGGTCCTTCAGTTGGTCGAAAGAGGCCACTTTATAGAATTCGTGGACAAGCCACCCACAAGGCCTCCTCTGCTCTCCCGTTACTCGGGTCAGCACAGATCACTCATCAGGCAAGAGGTACTCGCTCTCCTGCAAAAGGGAGTGGTGGAGTATGTCCCAGAGAGCCAGATAGGATCCGGATACTATTCCCACTTCTTTCTGGTTCCGAAGAAGACAGGGGACCTCCGTCCAATCTTGGACCTCAGCGACCTCAACATGTCGGTCGCCTACAAACGTTTTCGCATGGTGACCCTCCAAGGACTCATTCCCATGCTGAAAAAGGATGCCTTCTTAGCGTCCCTGGACATGCAGGGGCCTACCTGCACATCCCAGTAGCTCAAGCGCTGGGAGGTTCCTGCGCTTGGTTCCTCAGACCACCACTTTCAGTTCCGGGCCCTTCCGTTCGGACTGTCTTCAGCCCCAGGGTCTTTACCAAGTGTATGGCAGTCGTGCTTGGCGTCTCTGAGAACAGGGCCCTCGTGTTCCGTGCCTGGACGACTGGCTTCTCATTACCACCTCAAAGAGGCACTGTTGACTATTCAGAGCACCCAGGACCTGTTCCAGTCTCTGGGGATTCTTATCAACTCACGAGTCTCTCTCTAGTACCGTCCAAAGCTGTAGTTCATAGGCTGAGTTCTGGACACACCGTCAAGGGAAAGCCTTTCTTCCCGACGAAAATGAGAACACATCAGATCCCTCATCGAGGATCTTTGGTGAAAAAAGACCGTCACCGCCAGGTTGGTCCTTCGCTTGCTCGGACACATGGCTGTGGCCATTCCAACCGTCCCTTTGGCAAGGCTCCACATGCGGGTAACTGGGTGGATGCTCAAGATGCAGTGGGACCAAAGGCAAGACCATATGCAGCATCCAGTCAGAATCACGAACGCCGTGATTCGAGACTGGCAATGGTGGCTAGACCCAGGGACACTTTCTGCGGGTGTCCCGTTTACCGCGCCGTCCCCGAAGGCAATCCTCTCCACAGCGCCTCAGGGCTGGGACGAGAACACACCTGAGCAGGGGTGAGGTCCCAGGGAACATGGACCCCTCAGGAGCTCACCTCCACATGCGTGCTGGAGATGAGGCAGTCCTTTATGCCTGCAGCAGGCCTTTCTGTCAGAAATACCGTCAGTACCCTTCTGCTTGAGACAGACAACACGGCGGTGATGTATTACCTCAACAAACAAGGAGGCGCACACTCTTACCCCCTCTGCAGGGAAGCTATGAGGGTGTGGGATTGGGTAATCCGACACGGCGCGAGCCTGATTGCAGTTCACGTTCCCGGAGTGGACAACACAATCGCAGACGGCCTGAGTCGTTCTTCAGGAGGTTACCGCGGCGGCTGACTCAGCTGAGCAACTCGAGCAGATGATCGCCCTCGAGGAGGAGGCGGCACGGGCTGCATCATCCTCTTCCTCGGTCACGGCATTTATCCCGCTCTCTCAGGGTACCTCATATTCAGTTTCTTTTAAGAAGCTTTGCCAATCCATTTCCACGAAGGGAGAGGGGCCATCGGGACATTCTTCTCGGTCCAAAAAGAAGGACTCGAAAGGTAAGTCCCACCGTCGGCGTTCGTGGGAGCGGGAGAGGTCCCCTTCCCGGACAGTCGACATTCGACTTGATCGAGGTTGCAGCTAGGCAGCTGGCTTCACGGTGTCCCTGTCAGGTCAGCCGCCCGAGACACCCGTTGACGCGGTCGAGATTTTTCTCGACCCGTCGGACGGGCTGTCGACTGGTGAAGCTGACAACCCTTCTTCACCGGTTCCCCTGGTGGAGACCAGAGGACTTGCCCGTGCCTCCGGTGCCGGAGTCCCCGGTCAAGGCTTCCGAGCCGAGGGAAGAGCGGGTGTACCCTACCCCTTCCCAGACCCGTCCTCGAAAACACCGAGGATCTTGGTCTCGGACATCCTCTCAGTCCAGCCAATCCCGCCGACATCGACGGTCTCGGCACCGAAGTAAGCGGCGCTGCCGCTCGTCCTCGTCTTCCTCCTCGGAAAAGGAGAGGCTTTGGTGCAAACTGCTTCGATGCTACGAGGACCTGATGTGGAAGCAGTTACTTCTGTCCGGGAACAAGCCGACGCCTTCCCCGGCCATCAAGTGGCTGTCACCGAAGCGGCCGAAACAACCCCTCGCTGTAGTCGAGGTGCCCAAGCCTGGGCCAGTTTAGCCGAAACCAGCTGCCCCACCGATTGTGGTGGAACCTCCGCCTCCACAACCGAAATCGGAGACGCCGACCAAGGACTCTTGGTCAGGTCAGGGCCTGCCCCACAGGTTGTCAGTTACCCTCACTCCCGATCGTCCTCGGCAGGTGGAGGGTGGCTCAGGCCCCAGGCAGCTCTTCGCGGACTCCCTGGAGTCCGACGCCGACTTCTTCCAGTTCTCCAGGCCCATTGACCTGGAGTCCTCCGGGGACCAGTCAATGGACGAAAGCCCATCATCCTTCATGGGTCTGCTTCGGCTCATCTCGGAGTCCACCAGGATGCAGCTCAAGCCCATATCCAAGCAGGCCAAGTATCCCCTAACGGAGATACTGGACCGAGGGGATTCACCCACGGAGGCCTTTCCGGTGGCTGAAGCCATTGTTGGCCCAGTCTTGGAGCTCTGGCAGCGGTCTGCTTCCTTTCCTGTGCCTTCGGCCAGGATGGCCAGGAAGTATGCGGTCCCTACCAGCTCTTTGTCCGTTTTTCAGAACACCCTCTGCCGGTGTTGGTCACCGATAGCGTTTTCCGGCATTCTGGAATGCTAGGGATGTCAGATAAGCCCCCGACAAGGTCAGAGCCGGATATACCGGGCGCAAGGTGTATCTCTACGTCCCCCGCAGCCAGAGCCAGCTCGGCCGATGCTGATGGCACACTTCTTCCACGCCCTCATGGGTTCCCTGGATGAGGTGATCCCTCATCTCCCGGCCGACCTGCAGACCACGGTCCGGCAGGTACGGGACCAGGGAAGGGCGGTGGCAAAACAGCAGCTCCTAACGGCTCTGGACATTGGAGACTCCTGTGCCAGATCAGTTGTGGCCACAGTGGCCATGCGCCGCAGAGCATGGCTGAGAATATCCACCTTCACGGCGGATACCCAGCATAAACTGGCAGATGTCCCCTTCCTGGGGACCGACCTCTTCAGCCCTGGAGTGGAAGGTCACCTCCAGCGGATCGAAAAGTCCAATACCACTCTGGACTCGGTCACCTCCGCCCAGAAGGACAAGGGCTGCAGACAACAGCAACATAAGTCCTTTTGACCCTTCTGCGCCTGCAGCTTTGTCCAGCCAGCAGGCTGCGTTGCTTTTAAACCCAAGCCTGCAGCTTCCTCAATAGGAAACGGGAGGTAAAAGCCCAGGAGGTCCCTCCTCTAAGCCTGCCCAGTGGCGGGTTGGCGGTGTCGCTCAGCCTCGTCACTCCCCCCTGGGTTCCCCTCGTGGGGGGGACGGCTCCGCCACTTCCTTTCTGCCTGGTCAGTTATCACCACGGACCGTTGGGTGTTGGAGATGGTAGGAAAGGGCCTGCCCCTGGAGTTCGAGCAGGCCCCGCCCTTCCGAGCCGTCGCCCCTCGGGGGGCTACGGAGTCCACAGCCTCTCTGTCGGCTCACCGAGCCGATATCGCCCTGCTCCTCGAAAAAGAGGTGATCAAGAAGGTGGCGGATCCTCCTCCAGACCCGGGGTTTGTGCCCAGGTACTTCCTGGTCCCAAAACAGATGGGGGGCTGCTGCCCCATTCTTGACCTGCAC
Organism: Neoceratodus forsteri; assembly: GCA_016271365.2. Lineage (NCBI taxonomy): Eukaryota > Metazoa > Chordata > Ceratodontiformes > Ceratodontidae > Neoceratodus > Neoceratodus forsteri. The sequence continues at coordinate 167,630,610 of JADMNL010000025.1, read as the reverse complement.
GACCTGAACAGGTTCCTAAGATCTCGGAACTTCAGGATGGTCACTCTGGCTCAGATAATCCCATCCTTGGAATGAGGCGCGTGGTTCTGTTCTCTAGACCTTCAGGACGCGTTCTTTCACGTCCCAATCCATCCGTCCCACCAGAGATTCCTCCACTTCAGGGCAGAGGGATCCCTCTATGAGTTCCGGGCCATGCCCTTCGGCCTTTCCCTAGCTCCCAGGGTCTTCACCAAATGCATGGCAGTGGTGATAGCATTTCTGTGGTGCCGAAGGGTCCGGATGTACCCCTACCTGGACGATTGGCTGATTGCAGCCCCCTCCAGAACGGAGGTGGAGCGGTCCAGAGATCTGGCCCTCCAGGTTTGCTCTCAGCTTGGCCTCCTCATCAATGAGGCCAAGTCGGAACTCGTGCCAAAGCGGATGATCCAATTCATCGGGGCAGAGCTCGATTCTCTACGAGCCAGAGCATGGCTCCCGGCGGACAGGGCTGAGGTTCTTTCCTCCTTTGCCCAATCATTTCAGGTTGGGCAACTGCACCCTGCCCGGGACTTCCTGCGCCTCCTGGTGGCCTGCACCAGCGTGGTCCGTTGGTACATGCGTCCCCCTCAATGGGGCTGGCCAATGGTCACAGCACTTCGATCTACTGGATCAGCTAGTGACAGTGACCCAGGGGATGTGGAATGCTCTTCAGTGGTGGACCGTTCCAGCACATCTGCAGGAGGGCATCCCGTTTGTCCGCCTCGAGCCGACGGTCTATCGACTGATGCCTCTTTGATGGGTTGGGGTGCCCATCTGGGGGAGCACAGAGTGCACGGCCTCTGGTCCCCTCAGGAGTCCTGATGCCACATCAACCTGCTGGAGCTTCAGCGGTTTGTCTAGCCCTCACGCCTTCCTCCATTTCTCACGGGGTCAAGTGGTTTCAGGTCAGGCGGACAATACCACGACCATGTACTACCCTAAACCGCCAGGGCGGGACGCGCTCCATGCCTCTGTGTAGGAAAGCTCTCCGCATTTGGTCTCTCGTGCGCAGCCTGGAGGTGGATCTCCTTGCCATCCATGTGGCAGGAGCCTCCAACACCCTGGCTGATGCCCTAAGCAGATAGGGGCTGCGTCCCACAAGTGGTCTCTCCTGCTGGAGGTAGTACAAAATCTGTTCTCCCACTGGGGCACGCCTCAGGTGGACCTGTTTGCCTTCAGGGAGAATGCGAAGCTGAGACTGTTTCATGCCCGCCCCCCTCAGCAGGGCTCGCTGCAGGGGGATGCCTTCTCGAGGCCGTGGACCCTGGGCCTCTTCTGCACCTTCCCCATTTCCCTTGATCCACAAGGTGCTTCTCAAGGCGAGGAGGGACAAGGTGAAGGTGATTCTGGTAGCCCCAGACGGGCCCTGCCAGTTCTGGTATCCAGATGATCTCAGTCTCAGCTACAGGCTCCTGAGGCGGCTTCCAGCCCGCCCGGACCTGATCTCAGTCAATCAGTGGAAGGTATTCCATCCGGACCTTCAATCCCTGCACCTGACAGCCTGGCTCCTGAGCGGCTAGAGTTCCAGGCCTTGGATCTTTCCGGCAGGGTCCTCCAGCGTCATTGAGGCGTCCTGTAAGGAGTCGACCAGAAAATGCTCGCCTTCAAATGGAAGATTCTCCATTTGGTGTCAGGAGCAAAGGCCTGGACCCTTCCTCCTGTTCCTGGCAAGCATTCTGGACTACCTGTGGTCCCTTTCTCAGCAAGGGCTTGGTCAACAACCACTTAAGGAACACCTGGCAGCCATCTCTGCTTACGGGCTTGGGCGAGGAAGCAGTCAATCTTTACAGGAGAAGGTGGTCGGGCGCTTTTTCAAAGGCCTTGATCACAAATCCCCTCTGGTGCGAGAACCTCCACCTCCATGGGATCTACTGCTGGTATTGGCTAAGCTCATCGGCAAGCCATTCGAACCAATGCACAGGTGTGACATCTCACCTGTCGTGGAAGACCGCCTTCTTGGTGGCTATCACGTCAGCCAGAAGGATGGGAGAGCTCCAGGCGCTTTCCATCGAGTCTCCCTACCTGGTCTTCCACAGGGACAAGGTTGTCCTGCACCCCAACCCAAAGTTCCTTCCGAAGGTGGTGTTGGAGTTTCACCTTAACCAGGTGTTGACTCTGCCGGTGTTCCTACCCCAATCACACCTCGGAGGCCGAATATAGGCTCCATACTTTGGACCCTAGAAGAGCACTCACTTACTACAAGGAGCGGACGGCTTAAGTTTGGGGAGAGGTTCGCCAGCTGTTTGTCACCTACGCTGAAGCCGCACCTGGCAGACCTGCAGCCAAGCAGACGATAGGCAGGTGGGTCAACTCCTGCATAGATCTCTGCTATAGGTTGGCGGGCATGGAGCCTCCCAGAGGGAAAAGAGCTCATTCTACCCGCCATACCGCTGCATCGGTGGCTGCTTCCAGGGACGTCCCTATCCAGGAAATCTGCAGGGCTGCTACCTGGAAGTCAGCACACACCTTCATCACCCACTACCCCATCGACCTTGAGTCACGCCGGGATGCTGGTTTTGGGGCCTCGGTTCTCCAGTCTCTATTTCCTAAGTAGGGGGTGTGCGCCTTGCCTCCCTCCTCCTGGAGAACTGCTAGGAGTCTGCCAGACAGTGTGGATGAACAACATATCCATGTCCTTAGAAATACAGGTTACTCACCTGTAACAGGAGTTCTAGGAATGGTATATATTGTTCATCCACACGACCCACCCGACCTCCCCGGCTTCGATGCACAACCTGACTTCCAGCGGGCTAGATCTGGCGTCATGGGGCGGAGCTGAGAGTTTTACCGCCCGGGTGGGTGGGAGGAGCCAGCTTGAAGACCTTCCAGCAAGATTTAAAGCGGCAAGGAACCTGCCAGACAGTGTGGATGAACAACATATACCATTCCTAGAACTCCTGTTACAGGTAAGTAACCTGTATTTATTCATATACTTTTCCATAATGATAAAGCACTGTAGATCATATACTTTTTGAATATCTACATGGAACATTTCGTAATGATTTTTGTTTTCTTTTCTTTTCTTTCCATATTACATTTCATAATGATTTTTTTCTTTTTCTTCTTGTTTTCTTTCCATATTACTTTTTCCTTTGGGCTGGCAGGCAGCTCCCAGAGAGCTTGATTCCTCTTTGGTGGCTTGCTTCCCGACTTCAGGCTCCCCGGTGTTCCTCCATGGGTTTTCCCTCCATGGCAGGGCCAGAGGAGGAGGAGGTCCATACCCCAAGCACAATCCAGATATCTTGGGGTGCCAGAGTCAGGTATGGTGCCACAGCGTCATGGAGCCTGCCAGCTCCTTTCTCGTTTTTCCTCCCGTACACCCCTTCCCCCTAGCATCATGAACGTGTATGTGTGGAACCACACACACGTCACATCTCCACGTTCCTGTGTCAGCCTCTGGCATTGCCCTTTGGCCTCCATTAGGGGGCAACCAAGGAATGGGATGACAACCCTCCCCTCCCAAAGAGAAGAGAGCAGTCCATCGGACACTCGATCCTCTCTCTCCACTGCCGACCCCTAACAACCCGAGGTTGCTCTCAACCTCGGGTTGCCAGTGTGGCGTCCAGCGCCTCAACCCTCAGTGCCAATGGGCTGACCTCGTAATGGTTTTAAGAAAATAAAATTAAAAACAATTTTTTGCACTTTTTCTGAATTTTGGTATTTGTTCGTATGTAAGTGTAGTACCTTTACACATTTATCTTATACCTTAAATTGTGTGGCTAACATTTCACTCTCCTAACCAGCATTACCAATTCTTCCTTACTTTCGCAACCTTCAGCTGCGAAAATGTCAGAAGAGAAAAATAATGCGATATGGAGTTATAATACCTTTCGATTGAATTACACTCAACGACACCATTTACAAATTAGTAATTTTTTAATAGTTTCAACATATACAAGATGTTATCAAATACCCCCAAAATCAGGCATTTTAATATCATTACTGGATGCAGAGCAAACCATATTTCATGAGCTAAGTAATGACATGCGGTGAAGTGTTAAAGCCAAATCTAAGCCATGTGTTGCATTTAACTATCTACTGGAAAGGAATACCTGATTTAAACAGTCTGTTGAGGAATGCCACGATCCAAAAGGCCTGGTTTTTCCCCTGCCCTCAGGTGTTTATTTATTTATTGAAATGTTTCACCAGGAGGGCACTCTCAACAAGTTGCTCGACTCACGGTGCAACCTAAATCCTGAATGGAACATGTGGTTGAATCATTCTAGTTTTTGCAGGAGTGTATATCTCCTGCATGTACTGTTCTGAATTCCCCAAATACAAGAGAAAAAACACAAAACCCGAGTGTTAGGTGATTTAAATAAAGTAAATCACAGCAATGTTTTTCTACCAAAATAGAAAAGCTATCTATTTATTGCTTTGAAGTACTCACTAAATATAATTCCAAATTTGTCAGGTAATCAGTTTATTTACCAAGTATACCCAGATAAAATAATCCCCAGTGTTAGCTCAAAGTGTATTAAGTGTCTGACCATTCCAACCCATTTCTCATTTGGCAGATTAGTTCGACTACACTTCACAGATCAGAACACCTGCAGGATGCACTTGCTTCAAAGGGCTCCATTAGTGCAACATGTCTTCTCATACAGGAACAAAATTTATCAACTAGCTTTAGCGTAGTGAGTTTATAGTTTTTTTTTTTTTAAAACTGCGTACAGCCTTGGTACATTCCTATTTTTTAATTATTGTTTTTAAGCAACCATTCCCACCCGACTGCTCTCTAGACTTGCATGCAATAAACCTGGCTGTGGGAGGTAAGCAGGTACAGTCCAGGTCCTTCTAGAACTAAACCCAACTGTTCTGGCTTCTACTTGGCAACTGACATACACTCTGCAAAGGAAAACGTCCTGGGTGACCAAAGTGAATATTCTTCTAGGTCTTTAAAGCTGCAAATATGTACAGCTCTTCCCACTGAGGTAAAACAGCACCTCCCCTCCCCCATATCAGCACTGGAAAAAAAAATCTGAGAACATGCTACTTCTTTCAGGTCACAGATCAGGTCCATCTGAAAGAATCAGACAGCTGCTGGGATTCAAATGGAGGTGGCAAGGGTGGGGGCACTCTGGCATAAACAGTAATATGCTAAGCTATCAATCAGTCAGTTGTAGTTGATTTGTATGGACCACTGACCTTTGCCCATAACACATTTAAGAAATAAACTGAAGAGTCAAAACCTGTTTGATTTATAGATTCCTAGATGAAAATGTTGAACCTGAAGACCTTACAAATTAAAATATAGCCGTGTATCTGAATACAGTATATGACTGGCAGCAGACAGTACAACATATTAAATTACACTACTGTGAATAAATGAAGTATTCAACAATTGAAGACTACAGAGTTAGCTTATTTGCGAAGAACGTGATGACTGTATGCTGCCTTTCTGCTTTGCATTTTTTGTACGGTTGCCTTTTTCCCCCACTTTGGAGTAGTTTCCAACTTGGATGTCTCGGTCTCCGGTCAGTACGCTGTCAACAGCCATTGCTTTTAACCTGTTTGCAAAACAACATCATTATTATAAAAGGGATAATAAATATGTTAGTAATCACATACATGCATGTAAATGAAAATAAATGATTTGACTGAGAAACGGTACACTGCAAGCGGTATATTATGGTACAAAAACTTAAAATTGTCTATTTGGCAGTTGGAACACACAAAAACGTCAGAATACCAATGCAACCAACCATTTTATTCATTCCCAAGGCAAGAGGAGTTTTAGTGAAGTTTTTAAAATATTCTGTTTCCTTGCCAGGCCCAGCTGGATAAAGCTAAGATGTTTGGACAACACTATACCATATGGTCTATCTAGACATCTCCACAATATAAATACTGCCTTTGTCGACGTTAGTATGATTTCTTTTTTTTTTTTTTTAAACTGCTAGGGGCTGCCATTTATTTTTTTTTTAACTTTTTGGCCCCGGTCACTGCCTGCCATCTTCAATGTGCAACTACGGCACACCCAACTACAACTCCCCCTGCTGTCTCACCAGTGGGGATCCACCAAGTGCATCAGCTTGCCATTACTAACCTCCATGATGTCAAACCATGTCCAGACAGATCTCACATGCAATTAGTGTGCCCCTATGGAAAAGTCAAGCTCCTGTCCCCCGAGGGTTCACTTGTGTGGTGGAACCCATCGCCCTCCAACACCCTTGGCGGCTTCGAGTCCCCTCCCAAACTTGGGTTGCCAGCGTGGCAGCGTGCTGCTGTGCTACCCACCAGGCAGCTGCCATCTTTACTGCAGTTCCAAACTAAACTACAGTACAAAAATAATATACACAATTAAAAAATGGATAAATAAGCAAAACATTCTAATGGAGAATCTAAGTATGCCAGAAATGCGTAGCTGCAAAAAAAAGGTACGGTGAAAAACATTCCCAGTTAACCTGAGATTTTGACCAGAGGTTGATTGTATATTTTTATACCTGAACTGTCTGTATTTTTTGCTTGTAAATAATCCTGGGTTGCCCCTGAAAAAAGGACTTTTGGTCTTAGTGGGCCTTCCCAGTTACCAAAATTCAACAAAATAAAAAATAAACAACGTGGTAAAAAAAAAAACACAAATGTCCAGGAACTCTTCCAAGGTTTGAGTTTACCCCATAACATCACCTGCAAGCAGCACCTTTGAGAATTCATATGCCTAACTCTGCACAATGAAACATTTGTACCCACGTCCCTAACTCTCAACCATTTGTTGAAAGACATGAAAAATGTTGGACACAGCGAACATGAAGATACAAGCTCAGAATACTGGAAAACAAACAGTGCTCAACATGTACTCCCTGGAGGAGAGAGGGGACATGACTGAGATAGATAAATACCTCATTGGGGTGAACAAGGTGCAGGGGTGGAGTCTCTTTCAGAGGAGGAAGAGCACCAGAACATAGGAGCTTATAGTAAAGCTTATGGGAGTGGGATAACCGGGATGTGAGGAAATACTTCTTCAAAGAAAAGGTGAGGGACGCCTGGAACAGCTTGCCAGAAGAGGTCACTAGCATAAAGCTTTAGAATCTGCCTAAGTACCTATTTCATGATAGATATTTTTCTCTTAGTACTTGTGATGGAAACTTACTGGCTATACATTAACTGATGGAAACGTATTGGCTATACATTACTGATGGAAATTCACTAAGTGCTGTTTGCTACACAGCTGGGTTCATGATTACACAGAACTGATGATTAATTATGTATTGCCTGTTAGGGTCGAATGTAAATATGCACATTTAGGCAGAAAGACTGGTGTTTGCTGGTTCCAAGAGTGTTCAAGGTTATAGTAATATGTAAGGTTATAGTAATTTATAACAGCTGCACAGTACAGGAAACAAGACTGTAATGCGTGGAGAGAAGAATGACTATGTATGGGGATATGCATGTCCTTGTAAGCAGATGAAGTCAGTTGAAGAAGGACTGTGAAGGGTCTCCGATGAAGTCAGAGCCCATGCTATAAGTTAGGGATGCTACACCTCTGATTCACAGAGAGGTAATATCATACTTTTCCTGTATTTTGCATGGCTGATAATAAAATATTTCATACACTGCAACTGCATCTCTTTGTAACGTCATTACCCACTAGAGCACAAACCCACAATAAGGGTTTGGTATACAAATTTACAAGGTGGTGGGGGCGAAGACAGTGGGGAACTTCAAGCATGCGTGGGACAGGCACATGGGCATAATAGGTATTAAGGGAGGAGGCAGGGACACTGGGGATGAAACAGGGTCCAGGGTATAGTAACAGGAAGGAAAAAAAAAAAACAGGCAAACTAGATGGGCCTACCAATTTTTTATGCCGACAAAGTCTGGGTTTCTTAGTGCCTTTCTTGGTGGCAGGTTTAATTTTGCATTAGAATTATAAGTGTTTTGAATTTAAGATTTAAAGTTCTGTATCTTATTTTTGTTGGCCAGCTCCTTTTTCAAGTTGGACAGATGTGGGCCAGACCAATTCTGATGGGTAAGTGAGAGACATCCATTGTAATGTGGCACAATTAAGAGGTACTGTATGTTTGTGTCATTACTATAGATGTGTCAACTTAAGGCCCGTGGAGACTGTACTTTCCACTGTTTTTAACTAATTATTATCTGGGTGGCCATTTTGTGTCAGGTAAACAGTGGATAGTTCGGACTTCATATGGAGCTGATGGAGGTAATGTTAAGGCTGCTTGTCATAGCCAACTGCAGTCATTTTGCTAAGTATAGGGGGAGAGGTGGGCATAGCCAAAACCAGAACATATGAATTGCCCAGCTGTTGCCTGCTGTGGGGTACAAATCAGAGGGAATGCCAGGCTCAGAACTATAGCACTATAGATCATGTGGGAATCTACAGCATTGTATGATATGCTGTGGCAGATCCAGCTATCCTGTGGGTCACAAGACTGACTTTGCAGACACAGTGGCAATGGCAGAAAGGAACAGGGACAGATATTTACTGTGCAGCAAGTAAGTTGCAACTAGTATCAACAAAGCGAACCTGATGGCATGCAAAATGCCAACAATGCCACATTTTCCTCGATTCCACTTCTAAACTTTTTCAGAGGGATGGCAGACAAGTGGGTGATGGATGGTACACCATCTGAGTGGCTATTCTGGGGGCCAAAGGCACAAACTGAGCACATGCACTGGCTATATATTGTACTGTGCATGAACACTTTTGAACTGCAATAGCTGACATGATAACGTCTTATGGGGGGTCAGTCAAAGGAAAATTTAAAATACAACCAAACATCCCAACTCCTGAAGATGCCAGAAATATTTGCATCACAGCTGCAGCAACAGAACCAGGAGGCAATAAGTACAACAGTAGCAGTATCTCAGACCCAGATGACCGGGAACCCGAAGCAGTCAGATTGGGACACAGGAGAGCTGGAGAGAGAAACAGATTGTGTTGGTAGAAAATGATCCAGATGTCTATCCAGTCCGCAATTTCCATGCCTAGCTCTGTGCTCAGCTTAACACCAGGCAGGATTTAGACATCTGATAGCCTTAGTGGCCAACTGTCACCCCCTTTCCCTCTTCTGCCTGTGGGTTCCACTATTCTCTTATATCTGTCCTACTCAAGTTGAAACCCTTTTAGTCTTGCCTTCAACCACCCTCTTTAGGCAGTCTAATCCATTTGTATACCACCTGCCATGTGAAAGACTTCCTTGCGTCCCTCCTGAATCTCCCCAACAGTCTCCTCAAAGTCAAGTTCTTACAATCCACACAGGGGGAGGGAGGTGAGCACTAGTTCCTTCACAAAAGAAAGGGTCCTACAAAAGCTCGATAAGCTCAGGGTGGACAAGGCAATGGGACCCGATGGCATACATCCCAGGGTACTAAAGGAGCTAAGGGTGGAACTAGCAGAGCCATTATCAGAACTGTTTAGTGAGTCTCTGAGCACAGGAGAGGTCCCAGAAGACTGGAGAAGGGCTCATGTGATCCCGTTCCACAAGAGTGGTAGCAGGGGGGAGGCAGGGAGCTACAGACCAGTCAGTCTTACCTCAGTAGTGGGCAAGATTATGGAGGCACTCCTTAAGGAAAGGATAGTGCAACATCTGGAATCCAGAGTAGCACAGAATCCAAGACAGCATGGGTTTACAAACGGAAGGTCCTGCCAAACTAATCTCATAGATTTCTTTGACTGGGTAACCAGAATGGTGGACCAAGGGGGAGCTGTTAACTTCAGCAAAGCTTTCGATACTGTTCCACATAGAAGATTGATCAATAAGCTGGCTAGGCTCAGGGCGGGTCAGACGTTGGTCAACTGGGTGGCAAACTGGTTGACGGGCAGAAAACAGAGAGTGGTGGTAAACGGTACAAAGTCAGAAGAGATGCAAGTCACAAGGGGGGTACCTCAGGGATCAGTCCTGGGGCCAGTCCTCTTCAATCTCTTCATCAGTGACATTGCAGATGGACTGGAGGGTAAGGTTTGTCTGTTTGCAGATGACACCAAGATCTGCAACAGAGTAGATGATCCAGATGGGGTGGGTAGAATGAGAAGAGATCTGGATAAACTAGCAAAATGGTCGGAAGAGTGGCAACTGGGGTAGAATGCAAAGAAGTGCAAGATCATGCACATAGGGAAGAGAAACCCTGAAGACACCTATAGGCTGGGAGGGGAGTTGCTGGCAGTCACAAAGGAAGAAAGAGACTTGGGCGTCATCATCACCGATGACCTGAAATCATCCAAGCAGACCACTAAAGCAGTAGGTAAGGCTAGGGGCATGTTAGGGTGTATTAGTAGGGGTATCATAAGTTGGAAGAGGGAGGTAATAATCCCTCTTTACAAGAGGCTGGTTAGGCCCCATCTGGAGTACTGCGTGCAGTACTGGAGGCCACACCTTTACAAGGACATTAACCAAACTGAGGCAGAGAAGGGCAACCAAAATGGTGCAGGGACTGCATCAGAAAACATATGAGGACAGATTAACTGAGCTCAATATGTATACCTTAGAGCAAAGGTGGGAAAGAGGTGATATGATCGAAACAGTCAAACACCTTAAGGGCATTAACAAGGTGAAAGAGTCTAACACGTTTTAATATAAGAAAAATAGTAGGACAAGAGGATACAGCATGAGATTAGTGGGGGGCCAAAGCTGGCCTGCCGGTGCAGTGGTAGGGCTACCGCTCACGGCGCCAGCGACCCGGGTTCTGGAACGGACTCGGGCAGCTGGAGGGCCGCCTGGGGGGAGGAGGATCGAGCACCCAGAGGCTGCTCTCCTCCTCCGGATGGGGTGGGATGCTGGTCCCACTGCGATAGCGCCACCAGGATGACCACGGGTGGAGGTGCAGCTAAAAGGACAGCATGTAGTAGGGAGAGAGGACGTCTGCCAGGAGTTGGAGCGTCGGCACGTTGCGACATGCATTGGTCCCAGGCTCTCCATGCGTGCGGACATCCTGCGGGCCAGGCGAAACAGGAAAAAGACCCCGCGGTGCTCCCTGTAGACGGAGCTTCAGGCCCCGATCCAGGGCTCCTGTCAGTGCAGGTAATGGATCCTTGACGAACACAAACGCTTGGGTGGAGGGAAGGGAAGCCCCGCCTCGTACCACCACTTGGGGGGTTAAACCAAAGCAGCGTGGGGGATGACTGCACCTGAAACTGGCAGACGAGCAGGGACGTACAGTATAAAGGCCATAGGAGACTCCTGAAGGTAAGGAACCACCGTGGAGAGAGAATGGGGGCATAAAAATAGAATATATATAAAAAAAAAAAAAAAAAGATTAGAGGGAGGCCGATTAAGGGGTAATGTGAGGAAGTTCTTTTTCACAGAAAGGGTGGTGGATGCATGGAACGACCTACCTCATGAAGTGGTAGATATGAATACAGTTCAGGGCTTCAAACAGGCATGGGACAGGCACAAGGGAGCAATACAGATGACTATGAATATATAGGCCATTGACTGAGCAAAGGCAGATGGCACATTTATAAGGTAGAAAAAGAAATGGGCAGATTGGATGGGCCTTGCGGTCCTTATCTGCCATCAACTTCTATGTTTCTATGTAATCAACCTTGTTGATCCTTTGCAGCATTTGTATGTGTCTTGCTAATAGCTCCCTTCCCTACTGGCCTCCAGTGTATACATGTTAAGAAATACAAAATCAAATATCCCACTTATGCAAAACATCATGGGATGTATATGCAAATCACCATGAATTAATTTAGACTGGTTCTGCTTTAAACAACGTACATAGTGTCAAACAGCCCCTCATATACACACTGCAAAGGCTGAAAACACAAGGCACAAGTTTCATCTTTCTCAGGACTCATCAGTATGCCTCATCTGTACTTCATCCCAGGGGAAAATGAACCAGTCCTTATGAAAGTCTTACTGGTCTGGCTCATGGTGAGCCCAAAGTAGGAAAGCAGTCAAAAAGACAAAGAACCTCAGCACAAAAGCACCAAGGCAAGGGTTACCAGGAAAGGAGATTGGCAACAAAGCCAGGTTTCAAAGACATACAAAATCACACATACCCATATAATGCAAAACATAATGGAATGTATATGCAACACCATGAAAGAATTTAGAATAGTTCTGCATTAAGCAGGAGTGCATGGTTCCAAATGTCCTCTCATAAACACTGCAAAGGCTGAAAACAGAAGACATAGACACGTGTCTCCCCCTCAGTTGTCTGCACCCCATTACTCCCACCATCCAGTAGTTCATTTTAGGGTCCTTTCTACCAATGTGCATCACTATGCACTTAATTATGACCACTTTTCCCAATTATCCCCCCCAACTCCCTCATCGGGGTCCACTCTGCCACAGATCTTAATATCATTATCAAAGAAACGTACCTTATTCTGAATTCTCTCTTATATCGCAAATGAAGATGATGAAGAGTACGGGTCACAGACCTGATCCCTATGGTACCCTGCTTGTGACTCTACTGGTCTTTGAGTGAGCCCCATTGATTACCACCCTCTCTGCCCTGCCTCACTCAATTGATTGCCGCCCTTTCTGTCTTGCCTCACTCCTCAGTTCCCTATAAACCCAGTCATTCTTTTCCCTGCCATCACTCACTTTCTTTGCCTTCTGTTTGAGACTGAATCAAAGGCCTAAAGTAATCAAGAGTGGACCAAGCTATTATTTTATTATTTTACCTCACGGAATCAAATGATTTCTGCTTTCATATGGGGAGGTCGGTGACCGTGTGTCCATTTTTCCATATTACAATAATTCCTGGCACAGGGCAGGACAAATTTACCAAACCTGGAATTATATGCTAGAGCTGCATTCCTCTGAACTATCTTTTTATGGCCGTTACCTACTTATTATGCTCCTTGGAAAGCTGAGAATTTTCCCTTAATGACTTGATTTAGATGCTATACTATTTGGGAAATGGGAGATGTCGCCCCCACTATGTAATTTTTTTTTTTAATTCACGGCCAATACACTGAGGGTATGGTACCAAATGCAACGCCATTAAAAATAAAAAAATGTTATCACCTGCTGTCAGCTGATAAAACATTTTTGCCGGCCCAGCTGGACCTTTCATTTAAATGCTGAAGAAAGCTTGGTCTTAAATTTATATATCAATTCTTAGAACCAGCAGGGGTTATTTCCTTTGGCGCACTGCACCAAGCATACTGCCTAACTGGTCGAGAACATTATAGGTATTTGCAAGTGTGGACCTATATCCTACATAAACAACAACACTACACTAGACTCCTGGAACCTAAACCCCTTTTACTATCTCTTTTAAAAGACAAGCAAAAAGGCACGCCCTGGGGACACTTGATAGGCCACTTATATAGTATCCTGAGATAAACTTTAGGAGATACCACACAAACAATTTTGGATAGTTGAAATAAAGACTGAGGTCTCTCTATATCATATGATTCCTGGATGAAATATTCAGTCCCTGCGGTTAAAATGACAGTTTCTAACATTTGGAGAAAGTATGCTTGGAAGTGCTGATATAGGTACTTCTGAACTCCTGCAGTCTTAGCAAAATACATGTCACAATCTCAGGGTGCGTGTTGGCAGGGCTGCGGTTGTAACCCAGCTGATCGAGGTCATACATTTTGGAACTGCCTGTCAGTGATCCCATTTTGGCAGGCCCTCCAAGAAGCACTGGGGGACTGTCTGGGTGAATCGATAGACTTATTGGTTGAAATGGTACTTTTAACTATTCTCCCACGGTATCGCCCTCCACGGTGGCTGAATGGAGGAAGATAGTGATGGATATCTACCATATGGAGAAATTAACGGCGAAGCTACACAATAAGCTTGGCCTCTTTAATATGAAATGGCAACGCTGGGTATGGTATATGGCCCAGACAGACCCGGAGTTTGTCCCTTGATACCTCTAAATTAGGATGGTTGGGAGTGCTGCTGCTGTGGGGAACGAGGGACAGGGTGTAGGGTGGAATGTACGTAATAGATCCACTGTTAACCTTTGTAGAAAACTTGAATTCGTTCTGTGGAAATATGAAGTATATTCAGAATGTTTAACTGACCTTCCATATATTAACAGTATCACTTTAACTCTGTATCAGATATAATGGACAATCCAAGCTGAATGAAAGCTTGTGGTATAACCGATACCAGTCGTATGATATTTGCACATTTAATGTATGTGCTCTGTCTAATAAAAATCTCAATTTAACAACAACAGAAAAAAAAAAAAAGGGACCAAGCTGTGGACTGGAGGGAGCAGCAGCAGTGCAGGACTCAGCTTGAACCCAGCACAATTCCTCATTCCAGAGGAGGCAGATGGATCGAGAACTGGACTGAAGCAGTACACAGTTGCAGACAAGGTCATACAAGTAGTTCCAGCTACCAGGACAAGGATGGGAGCGGCAGGCAGCAGATACAGACCAGCTAGCCACCAGAAAACAGTGGCAAGCAGAAGAAAGGACAAGGACAGATCCATGGTTCCAGCCACCAGGAAACAGAAAAGGGAAGGCTGATGACTGCAGATCACAGAGCGGGAGCAGAAAAGCTCAGGCACTGCCAGCACAGAAGGGTCCTTGGAAAGAAGGGATCACAAAGGCCCAGGGAAAAACAAGGGATCACAAATCAGGGCCACACTGCAGCAGGTTTGGCAAGTCATTTTTGTTAACAAATGTAAAAATTCTATCTATTTATTCTTGGTTTTCTCTGGGGCATAACATTGCTTTTCTGTGGCCGTTCATTAACCATAAACAGAATACAAAGCACGATTCATTCAGCATATGGATTGCAACAACAGCTGCTTTTGCATTAGTTAGAGCTGTGCTTTATTTCCTGGTCCAGTCCTGCTCCACATGGGGCCTGCGAACCACCCAGCCCTATCTACCGCCCCCTCCTTCCAACCCTCTCATGGCGGGGCCAAAGGGTGACAGACACCCCCTCCTCAGGAGACCATTTAGGTGAAGAGTGCATTAGGCTGCATGGAGCTCAAGTGTAACAAGCATCACGCCCCAAATGCCAGGGAACTTTCCATTCCCCCCCAGTAGATGTCTGCATGGTAGCGCTCCAGTGCGTGCATGCCGCTGTGTGGCATCACATGGAGCTGGCAGATGTCTCATCCTTCACAGCCAGTCCATCCGTCACTCAGGTGGAGGTGCCAGTGTGGAGTCTGTCATCAGCCATCTTCGAAGGGGAGCATGCTCTGGGACACTCTACCTTTCTCCCACCTTGGCCAGTCTTCTGGCACCCCAGGTTTGTTCCCAAACCCAGCTCATTGGTGTCATAAGCAGCACTTTTGCTACTGTATGGACCAGCAAAGTGTAAAGTTTTAATGTAAATGTGGGATTAGTAAATTACAATCCAAACCACACATTAATTCTATATCCACTATCAGGTAATGCGGCTTCTGCTAATCAGCTTGTGCAGCTCTGCTCGTTTTTCAATGTACAGAATCTGTTTGCAAATGTAACCACAATCTGTTAAATTTCATAGTGCTCCACCCTTCTTTTTGTTTCTGGCCAGCACCACATAAGATGCTGGGAACCTTACATAAATACATTCCACACAAAAAAAGAAGCAGACACTGCACAAGCCATCTAGCTCTAGTTGATGCCCGTTTATACTGCCACATCTTCCAAGTAGCAGACAAAGTAAATCCCAGGGTCTTCAACAATATTTAGTTACTAAGCATACAGAATTCAACATGCACTTATTTCAGCAACAGATCTTAGTCACAGCCAGGTGTTTTCAAAATGAGGTGTTGCTGGCAGCAACGCATGAAGCGATATCACTTTCTGTTTGGCTGCCAAAGTACCTACAACAGAAATCATTATGAGTTAATGTAGCACGCACTTAGACACAAACTGGCTAGGGTAATAGCGATCTGCTTTGTAGATCCCCGTTTCTACTATAAATCTCTCAGTGTTTTACTTTTTTATTGATGTAAACCCTGTTGGATGCCACAGCGTGGTGAGGCATCCACTTGACACTCTAGGAACCCATGTTTGTGCCCCAAGCAAGAGACATCCGGAGCACAGACCAGTAGTGAGGTTAAAGCACATCAAGAATTCTCTACTTATGGGCTGGCCCACCAATGCAGCGGTAGCGCTACCGGTCGTGACACTGATGACCCGGGTTCGGGAATGAGCCTGAGGAGTCGGAAGGTCAGCGGAGAAGGCTGAGCATCCCAGGGACTGCTCGCCTTCTCTGGGGCTCTGCAAGCCACTGGCCCCAGGTGGAGGCCTGGGGTACAGCAAGCACCTAGCCAGTTATGAGGGAGGGACTTGACAGACAGCGGTTACGCCTTGACGTCAAGGTGCAAGTCATGTCCCCGGAACAGGGAAAAATGGCTTTCTGAGCCCCAAGAAGATGGAGCGCTCAGGCAGATCCCACAAGCTCGCACCTGCCTGACACTGCCAGATCCAATGAAACTTGAATAGATCGGGGTGAAGGTGCCCCACCTCATCCCCGCCTGGTGGGAAGAACCACTGCTCCATGGGGGAATGGGAGGACTCCAGGTAAGGTGTAGATGCTGGGGCAGACACCATATGCGACTCCAGATGAAGCGGGGTTCGGAGTTGCTCGGAGGACGAATAAAGAGTGCTGGTTCTGTCGGTCACGCGTGACTGCCTCCTCGATGCTCCGGGAGGGTGGGCTCTTAGTGCAGGAAGAAGGCTGCGCGTGGTGAGAGAGGGAGCAGGGAGCCCGTCTGCACAGCTTGCAAGGCTGAGACTGGGATCCCTGCGCTAGTGCTCAGGAGTGCTATTAGCCTGTCCAAAAATTGAAGAAAAATAAGCAGACCCACTGAAGAAGTCTTTGGGTTTGTCACTCCTGTGACAGAGGTCCTGCAGAGCTCCTACCACTAGACAGGCAGGAAGTAAACTGACATTTAGACAAAATGAGTGGGAGGGTATACCCATCCTGCAGAAGTCCGTATACCTCCTGCCTGTCACGTGGTTCCAAGAAGGACCTCCCACAAGTGATGAGCCCAGAGACCAGCTTTAGGAGAGAGAAACTGCATTTAAAAGGAAAAAAATAAATAAAGGATTCTCTGCTTCGGGGGGTGGGGGGGGGCAGGCCCCACTTACATAGCGATACTTAGGGAAAACTGGCAGTGGCACAACTGTCATTGTGGGCAACTACTCAGCATCTGCCACCACCTCAGGGAAGTCATAAGTGCACATCTAAAACACAATGAGAGTCCACAAATGGTAGAAAAAAAGCTACTTCCAGACTGGCCACATAATGGCCTGTGTGTAGGGCTATACGAATTCAATGGTTGCAGAAACACGCTGTCCCATCCACCCCAAAACCACACCACCCCCCGACTGGATTTCCACCCTCCCCAGAGTAAGCACTAAGCTATGCAGAAATGGGGAGCCACATGCTAAGAGCCAAGTCGAGAGATGACCGGTGTTAATGTGCCTAGGGGTCTGGATGAAGAAAGAGTGGCAATGCTAGTAGTGGAGCTCTCACACAGGCAGCAAATCAAGCCAGGACCAAAGGAAGAAATGATGAGTGAAATAACAAAAAATATAGCTGGAACATGCTCTGAATATTCCGTTTACATAGTACTACCGTGTGTTCAGTGTGATGATGACAGCTCTTTATGAAATCATATTTCTGCTCCTTTGATGGCAACGTCTTAGGAGGGTTTTAACTGAAATTGTCGCATCAATAAGGTTAGCTTCTTTTACACTAGAGGGTGCAGTGCTGGAAAATCAGAAGCAATCTCAACAGATACATCTGTTTAACCAGGACAGACCAGCTGGGATGCACCATCTTATTTTCAGTGGAATGCTACTTTAACCCACTTACAAAGCACTGGAGGTTAAGTAATTTACTTACAGTCACAAAGTATTTGGCTCTAATGGGGTTTCAACCTGTGATTTTCTGTTAGTGGTTAGGGCACTGATTTGAAAACCTATAAATTATCAGAGACACGAAAGCTTTAGTTTGATACACCGTGGCCCAGATATTCAGACTGCGCCAGGCAGTGGTGCATACCTGGGAGCAGAGCAACTGTGATGTGCCGGGGCCAGGTCCATTGATATTCAACGGAGACGCGCCATGGTGCAGCACCGTTGAATATGGCATGGACAGCGTACATACTGCGCAAGGCAGAGTGGCACTGCGCTGGCGCAAGCCACAGATAGGGAGCACAGGGATGTTGAAGCGAAAGTGCAGCTGCGCTTAGGTGCACTGCCTGTGATATTCAGCGGGGGCATTCAAATGAGGTTATAACATATGCAAGGCACAAATGGGGCCATTTGCATGTCATTATGGCCTCATTTGCATGCCTTGCGCAGGGCAGCTCAGCGACTTGCACCTTGCACAGCATGACATGTGCACAGTGGGGGTCCCAGGGCATCCCCTGCCCCATAGCCGTGATCGTGGTAAATGTTAAGTAAAACATTCCCTGGTAGTCTAGAGGACCCCACTCCTGTCCGATTTCCCGAGTAATGTATAAAAGGTCAGTCCCTGGTGGTCTAGTGGCCCCCCCCCACCCACCTGAGCCCCTGATCGCTGGTATGTGTGCAATATGGCATTCTCTGGTACTCTAGTGAACCCCCTCCTGCCGATTAATGATATAGCTGAAGCATAAGTCCCTAGTGATCCAGTGGCACCCCACCCCATTGGTGGTGGCACAACCGCCCACCAGCACGCTTGCCGACGACAGGCCAGTATGGGCAGAGCAAATCTGTTAGACAGTCCCAAATATGTGAATCATTCACATATTTGGGACTGTCTAGTACAGTTTGCTCTGCAACTCTATACTGCACCTGTCATTCAGCAGACGGCATGTGGGGGGTTGCGCCACACAATCGGCGACGGTGGGGGCAAAAAGGTTTCATGCGGTGGAGGAATGTGGGGTGCCACTGATCACCAGGGACTTACGCTTTGACAATATTCTGGCGATCGGGGAATCGGGTGGAGAGGGGGTCAACTAGACTACCAGGAAATGACATACTGCACAAATAATGGCGATCGGGACTCGGGTTGGGGGCAATTAGATCACCACGGACTGACGCTTAATACATTACTGGGAATTGGGCAGTGGGGACCACTAGACTACCAGGGACCATATTATCATAATCTACCGTGATGGGGTAATGGGGGGTCCCACTAGACTGCCAGGGTTATGTGGGTGCTTCTGGATGGTGCTCTGGGTGGGCGGGTGGCCACCCACGGCTGATGGCTGCTGTGTCGCGCCATGCAATACAGCAGCCCGCCTGTGGGTGGCCAACAGTTGTTCCCACTTTTCATGGGCTCAACTCTCAGCCCCCTACGCGGCGCACTGCAAAGTTGCGCCAGCATTCGTGCCACACATCCTGGGCTGAATATCTGGATGTGCCGCATATGCATGGGCACGCCCCCTGCATCTGTGCCACATACGATTACATTGCGCCCCAGGGCATCGGGATTTGCGCTGCGCCAGGCAGCCTTTCCAACACCCGCCGGGACGCAATGCAGGGTTGCGCTGGCGCAACTCAGTTGTGCCATGCGCAACCTCTTTGAATATCCAGGCCCTAGTGTATAAGGGCAAAGCAGGCTGTTAAAGAGAGGCTACAATGAAAAAAGCCCTCCAGTGGCATTAGTTGATAATGCCTGGAATTCATGAACCTCAAAGTACTGTACCAAAGCAGCACAGCTCTACTATTCAGCCAAAATCTACACTTTCTAGCACTCCCAGCGTGAAAGAGCACCTAAAAAACCCCACAGAGAAATAGTCTACCACCTAAATACTTTCCCTCAAATACAGAATCATTCATTTTAATTGAAGGTGCTATTCTGTTTTTTAACTGAAGAGTAATAATATAAAACATTACTCTAATCTGGACATAAACCAAAACAAGGTCACCAGCAGTATAGCTGCACAGAAAAGAGCAAAATAACTCTCTGGAAATCCAACATAAGCAAGTTTGCTCAAAAGAAAAAAATTACTTACCACAGTAATATTGTTTCTTCCAGGGGATCCCTCATTATGCTTACTATTGCAGCAAGCCCAATCGGTGTAGCTGCCCAGGAGTATGAGGTTCGGAATTTCGAAAGTCGTTTGAACTGCTGCCCTCAAGGTGTCACTGCCAACCACAGCATAACATTAGATCTTGCTAAGCCCAGATCAAGGAGCCCACCCACTCAATATTCTAAGCTAGCCTATATTAAACAAAGAGAGCAAGGCCTAAAATTAATATGGCCCAGAGGGGCCACCAAGCCGCTTCGGTTGCACCCCCTCCTTATTATAACAAACTCCACGTCGCACAGACAGTGGAGAAATGGCCAGTCTTGCTGCCCGCACACTAGTCACCGCAACATACTGTCGGCAGCAAAAACAGCTCACCACAAGTGCAGTCACTGCAACTATTTTGCTGTGACAACAGCTTACCAGCCCAGAGAGCTGAGAACGACAGCCCACCAAAGCTGTCATAAAAAAAGAGAACTTTGTGATTTGTGAATGAACAACAGGAATGCTCAAGCAATTAAACAAAAGAGGAATACCAAGTGATTTTATTATGGAACCTTTTCCTGGTTCTGGAAGGGGAGGCAGGGTGGGAGATTTAAGCATAATGAGGGCTCCCTTGGAAGAAACAATATTACTATAGTAATTTTTTTCTTCAAGCCCCAGGAATTCCTCAATATGCTTACTATTGCAGATTACAAAGCAGAACCTTGGGAGGCTGGGTATAGAACCTACCTGGGGAAATGTTTCTGCAGAACAGCAGTGCCAAACCTGGCATCTCTTCTGGACTGTGTATCCAGACAGTAGTGCTTTGTAATGGTGTAGACTGTTTTCCATGTAACCGCTTTACAGATCTCTAGCAAGGGAACATCCCTGACTGCTGCCACAGAGGCAGCAGTACCAATTTGTGGAGTGAGCCCTAAGACCTTGAAGTGGCTGTTTGCCAGCTTTAGAGAAACAGAACTGAATGTATGCAACAATCCAGCAGGTAATAGTCCTCTTCGAGGTTGGACTGCCCTTCCTCACTTTACCATAGGGGAAAAACAACAGAGTGTGGGAAAACCTATGGTCCTTGGTATGCTTCAGATAGTATTCCAGAGACCTCTTGACATCCAGACTGTGTAGCTTTTGTTTGCCAGTGCTGGAATGCTCTGTAAAGAACACCGGAAGGGTGATGGATTGGTTCAGGTGGAACTTGGACACCACTATGGGAAGGAATTTTCTGACTACCTTGTCCCGGTGGAAGGTGATGTAGTTTGAGTTCGTGCAGAGGGCCTGTAACCTGCACACCCTTCTGGCCGAAGTGATGGCTACCAGGAAGACTGTCTTCCATGTGATATACTTCAAATCCGTGGTAGCCACTGGCTCAAAAGAAGGTTCCATGAGCTTGGTTATACAGACGTTTAGATCCCATGGAGGGATGGGCTCCCTAACTGGAGGATACAAGTATAGGAGACCCTTAAAGAACTACTTGAAAATGTGGTGAGATGACACTGTTTTCTGCTTATCCGCTGACGTATAGGCAGAAACAGACGCCAAGTGAACCTTTAGGGTAGCGGATCTGGGACTTAAGGGTTGCAGGTGCACAAGGTAGTCCAAGAGTATAGGCAGATCAGCCTGAAGGGGGCTGAGATGTTCAGCGGCACACCATAATGAAAACCTTTTTCACTTGGATGCATAAGTTTTCCAAGTAGCTGGTTTCTGTGACACTTTTAGGACATGTAGAACCTTTTCCAAGAAATGGTAATCGGAATATTCTAGCTCCTCAAGAACCAGGCTTTGAACAGCAGGGACTTGAACTTCGGGAAGGTTATTCTGCCCCAAGACGTTGTCAGCAGGTTGTGTCTCAAAGGAAGGCCAATGGGTTTCCTGACAGACAGACAGAGCCCATAGATGGGAGTACCAAGGCTGTCTGGCCCAGTCCGTGGCTATTAGAATCATGGTTGCAGGCTAAGTTCTCAGCTTCAGGAGAACTCTTAACAACAGAGGGAATGGAGGGAAAGCATACAGAAACGTCCCCGTCCAATCCAGATACAGAGCCTCTGTGGGAATCGTATCCACTTCCGGAGGACTGTAACAATAGAGGAAGGGCTGAAAACTGTTTCTGGAAGAGAACAGATCTATTGTGGTGTGCTCCATCTCCTGAAGATGGTGGCTATCACTATACTACTCAGTGACCATTCGTGATGAGCTTGACTGATCCTGCTGAAGGAGTTCACCGGGACATTGTCCTTTCACGGGAGGTGGACTGCTGTCAACTGCATCTCCAGTGAGTATGCTAGGCTCCAGAGTTGCATAGCTTCTGTGCAAAGCTTTCAAGACCTTGTGCCTCCCTGCTTGTTGATGTAGTACATGGTGGTGGTGGTGTTTGTTTTGACCTGTATGGATTGGCCCTTGACTTTTGCTGCGAATGAAGCTAGAAACACTGCTCTTTGCTCCAGTAGATTTATATGCTCCCTGGAGTTCCACTGACACAATACCCCATTCACAGTGATGTCTCTTAGGTGAGTGCCCCAGCCAAACATGGAATCAGCCGTAGTCAGGACGACTATAGGGCCCGTGCCTGAAATGGTACCCCTTCTCTGAGGTTTTCCTTGTCTTTCCACCATTCCAAGGCTTGTAACAGGGCATTTGTGACTGGCACTAGGTTGGATAAGGACTGATGCTTTTGGGACCAGTGGGCTCGCAAGTAGAACTAAATGTCCCTTATTTGAAATCTTGCTCCTGGAATCACCGCCGTGGTGGATGCCATATGCCCCAATAGCTGAAGGAACTGTCTTGCTAGTCTGGGTTAACCTATGGCAAAGGATTTTGCCAGTTCTATAAGGTTTCTCACCGTTTCTCGGGGTAGGAAAGCTTTCCCCTGCAGTGCATCCAGTTCTGTTCCAAAGAAGTCCACTACTTGTACTGGGTCTGTCTGAGACTTCTGCAGATTTATAAGGAATCCTAATCTCTCCAGAGTGTGCGAAGTGAGGAGGAGTGAGTCTCT
The DNA here is from genome assembly GCA_016271365.2 of Neoceratodus forsteri. NCBI lineage: Eukaryota > Metazoa > Chordata > Ceratodontiformes > Ceratodontidae > Neoceratodus > Neoceratodus forsteri. Next base: position 167,607,752 of record JADMNL010000025.1, on the reverse strand, counting down.
GGGCTCCTGCTGAGATTTTCGCATGACCAGCCAGCTGTTCAAGTAAGGAAAAACCATCACCCCTTTTCTCCTTAGATGTGCTGCAGATATGGCCAATAACTTAGTGAACACTTTGGGAGCGGATGACAGACCGAAAAGAAGAGCTGTGACCTGGTAGTGACCAGAGGAAAGTCTGAACCACAGGTATTTTCTGTGACTGGGGCCTGAGTGGGATGTAAAAATATGTATCCTTCAGGACCAGGGATGCTAAGCAATTCCACTGCTGAAGGGAAGGTGTAACTGTGGACAGACTGACCATCTTGAATTTGTTCAGATGCTTGTTTAAGAATCTGAGGTCCAGAATGGGTCACCATTCCCATTTTTCTTTTTCTGAGGACGTACCTTGAGTAAAAGCCCTTTCTCCACTGGGATAGAGGCACTTCTGCTGCGTTTGAGTTTCTTGACCTCCAGCTCTAACAGAATTTTCTCTGTTGGAGTGGGGGGATGGCAATGCCTGTGTACCGACAATTTTGGAAACATTTTGAAGTTTAAAGTGAGGCCTTCGCTCTCTACTTCCAGGACCCACTTGTCTGTGGTGAGGTTTCCCACTCCTGAAAGATGTCAGCCTTCCCCAGACTGGCAACAGGGTGGCGACCTGTACACACACACACACACACACACACCCCAGAATTTCTGTTTAGGCTGAGCCCTAGAGGACGAAGCTTGATCAGACTTTCATCCTCTGCCCCTGAAGTAACCTCTTAAGTGAGAGTAGTCAGTCATAGGGCATGGGGTAGTAGGGTCTTGTGTATTGACCTCTATCTCAGCCTCCCCTTCCCAGAGGCCTGTAAGGCACAGAAGTCTTTTCCTTCTCTGTACTGCTTTTGTAGGTGGTTTTATACTCCTGAACCTTTGTCATGTAAGCCTTTATTTTATCCCCAAAGAGAGTTATTCTCACATAGGAAATCCATGGCCTTTGTCTGAGCAACATGAGACAAATTAGCAGTCCTTACCAATGCTAATCTCCTAAGGGAGACGGCATGAGCCATGGGCCTGAAAACAGTTTCATTATTGTCCACAGTCATGTGGTACTGGTATCTGGTGGCTTCCAGGGCAGTTCTAGCAGGCGTTGCTATGTCTTAGGCCTGGCCCCCCTCATATTTGCTCACAATGGGCCAGTACCACATTCCAAAGGGCTTTCTGGTACTGGACTGCGCAGGCCGTATATATGCAACCTGTCTCAGGAGGCTGTCGTATACGTTTTCTCCCCATACTGTCCAGTCGTCTAGAATTTTTGTCTGGAGGCTGGGGAGAGAGGGGAATCCTGGCCTTGTCACAAGCAGCTGTCTGGACCACACCCTCATGGTCAGGGTGCGCATAGAGGTACTCAGCATTATGTCTACCCAACTGGTGATGGAATCACTTCTGAAGGAAAGAACTGCTGAGTACCTAGAAGCCAGTGGGGCACAGGACCCAAGGCAGCATGGATTCACAGCGGGAAGGTCATGTCAGACAAATCTAATTGATTAATTTGACTGGGTGACCAAAGTAGTAGACCAGGGAGGGGCTGTGAACATGGCCTACCTAGACTTTAGCAAGGCATTTGAGACAGTCCCACACAAAAGATTAATAAACAAATTAACCAGCCTGGGGAGTGGGTCCCAGGGTGGTAGCCTGGGTAAAACATTGGCTGGACAACAGGACACAGAAGGTAATAGTCCACTCTGAAGAAAGGGGTGTTACTAGTGGGGTACCGCAGGGTTCAGTACTGGACCCAGTCCTTTTTAATGTCTTTATGAGTGACATTGCAGAGGGACTGGAAAGCAAAGTATGCCTCTTTGCAGATGACACAAAGATCTGCAACAGGGTTGATACACAAGGGGGCGTGGAAAGGATGAGAAGGGACTTGACAAGGTTGGAGGAATGGTCAGAAGTATGGCAGCTTGGACTCAATGCAAAGATGTACAAAATAATGCACCTGGGAAACAGAAACCCAGGGGAAGAGTACACAATGGGGGTTGGGGGAGGTAGTAACATCAACAAACATGGAAAGGGACCTGGTGGTAATCATATCAGATGACCTCAAGGTTGGCAAGCAATGTGAGAAGGCAGTAGGAAGAGCTGGGGGGATACTGGGATGTATAGGGAGAGGCAACACCAGCAGAAAACAGGAAGTTGTTATCCCTCTGTACAGACAGTTGTTGAGACTCCATCTGGAGTACTACGTCCAGTTCTGGAGACCCCATCTCCACAAGGACATAGACAGGATGGAGGCAGTCCAGAGGTGGGGCAACTAAAATGGTGCAGGGTCTGCAAGAAAAGCCATGTGAGGAGAGACTAAAGGAGCTTAATATGTATACCCTTGAGAAAGGAGGAAGAGGGGGGACATGATAGAAACTTTTAAGTACCTCAGTATAATCAACAAAGTCCAAGAGGGTAGCATCTTTCAGAAAAAGAGATGTGCAAGACCAAGGAGACACAATCTGAAGATAATGGGGGACGGCTCAGGGGCAATGTGAGGAAGTATTTTCTCACAGAGAGGGTGGTGGACGTATGGAACCACCTTCCTGAGGAGGCTGTGGGGTCTAAAACTGTGGGAGAATTCAAGAATGCATGGGACAGACATAAGGCAATTCTTGTGAGGGAAAGGAAGAAAGAGGCTGTTGATTAACTAGGATCTGCAGCTTATCCAGCAGGTAGGGAAATGGGCAAACTAGGTGGGCTAAGCGGTCCTTATCTGTCGTCAAAGTCTATGTTTCTATGTTTCTCCTCTTTCCCTCTTCAAAGCCAAGGTGTTCACTTATCGCCGCGTTTCTTTTTGAGCTCTGCAACAAAGGAAGCAGCCTTCGTGTCGAATTCGGAGCATGAAAGGGAAGATCAGGAACCAGTTGACCCTGAGGCGCTGGCATTCAGCGATCACTTCATTGAATGCTCTTCGTTTCTTCTCTATTACTGGGGAGTGATCCTGGGAAATATACAGTTTAGCTCCCTTATACTGTAGCTCTGTGACACTTCAATAGGCTTTCCACACTTCCTGCCTATCTTGAAAAGTGTGAAACTGGAATAGCACTGGAGGAGGGGAGACGGTTGACCCTGTGGCAGCCTTGCCTGCACCGCCCTATGCGCCCGCTCCAACTTGTAGCGACCACTTTTTGACTTAAGGACCAGCAGGGCCAGTAACTTAACAGCACAAAACTCCATGATGTTTTGTTCCTCTTTTCCCTCCGGGAGGCCCCGGAGGCGCAAATTAGATTGCCAATGGTAGTTCTCCTGGTAATCCAGGGCCTCCCGAAGTTCAAACACCTCCTTCTCCTGCTCACTGATGTGCTTGGGGAGCGGAGCCAATGAGTCCTCTGCGGCCGACATATGGCCTTCCGACTTGTCCAATCTTTCCTGCTGCTGCACCAGTTGCGCGTCCAGAGCCTCCAACCTCCGGTCAATCTTTTCTTTAGAGTCTGTCCAACTGTGGGGACAGAACATCCACTAGCTGCTCCCGGAGTTCTCAGCTGATCGCAGACATTTCTGCGGCCACAGAGATAGGCCCCAGCGCATCGCATCTGCATCGCTGCCGCTTAGCATTTTTGAGACCCAAGCGCTGCAATTTGCCACCTGTCATAACCACAAACACATCCCTGTTGTCAGCAGATGAAATCTGAGGAGTTCTCTTGGTTTTAGCAAGGATTACCGTGGATTAAAAGGCTATATTTGGAACCGGAGCTCAACAGAGACACGTCCTTATGCCATTAAACAGTCACGTGACCACATTTTTTTTTAAATATATAATAAGTTCAGACCACACTATCTAAAATAGAAACTAAATAAGCAGCCACAGGAGAAGTTCCCCATTCAGAGGGGATGCTTCTGACAGAAGCGTATGCCTCTGAGCCGGAACCACTGAGGGGCACTAAGAGAAAAAAAAAATCCCGATTCACCAAATATTCAGGTCAATCAAAAAACAACAATAAATAAACAGCAAACCAGGCTTCCTGTAATATGGGCTGAAAGTGCTGTGACGAAAACGCATGTCTCCGGAATGGGAGTTGCCGAGGAAAGATTGCAAATAGGGAAGGTCACTAAAAGTAATGTGTTACTTTAAAATTAATAAATAAACAAACATTTTAGAGGGTAGAGCTGAGGAAAATAAAACAAACTAAAACAAAAATGACAGGAGAACGCGATAGTGTTACAAGTAGCGAGTTGCTGAAGAGAGCTCTTCGGGGTGACTTGCTTCTTCAGGCAGAGAGAAAGATCTAACGTTATGCTGTGGTTGGCAGCAACACCTAGAGGGCAGCAGTTCAAACGATGTTCGAAATTCTGAACCTCGCGCTCCAGGGCAGCTTCACTGATTGGGCTTGCTGCAACAGTAACCATAATGAGGGATTTCTGAGACTTGAAGCGAGTTTTGTAGCATAGTTTGTATGGGGAATTGGGCTCTGAAGGATGGAGAGGAGAGTAAAACAAGCAGATCTTCCAAGAATTGATCTTCTACACAGATTCCCACTAATGCGTCGGTGCCAGAGGTGCTAGGACCTCAAGGGAGCCAGAACTTTTCTGGAGGGCTGGTGGCATGAGTAGGCCCCGCAGTTGTCACCGCATGTGCTGGCTGGTTATGTAGCAGTGGGCAGCCTACCAATGCCTGAGTTCCTGTCCCCCCCGCCATCGAGGGTGCAGCAGCGTGCCGTTCTGCATGTTGGGGCCAGAACTTTGCTGTCTACATGTCAACAGCATTTAGTTATTCAGTTTTAGTTAAAAATGCACTACAGTTTGGTATTTCATTGTCAGCTTAGTTAGTGTAACGCACAAACATTTACAGTTTTCTCTCAGCCCTACATTGTACTAATGTTCAACGACCACAGAAGAAAGTAGGCAGCCTGAAAAGGTAAGTTGCTCCAGCAACAAGGTGATCCGGCCACCAACTCTCTCTGGGTGGATGCTCTGGCAACGGGCAGTCCAGTGCCCTGAAGGATGGGCAGTCCTCCTGAAGTCACAAAAATAAAAGGTCCAGATCCCACACACACTCTGAGTCAAAGTTTTTGCACCATTCAGCAAGGACACCAATGGCCGAGCTGTGGACGCTTCCGTATGTAGCCTGCCAGGCATCTGCTGTGTCCCTTATGTTTCGGGACTCGACGTGCCAGTCCCAGCAAGGGGCCAGGCAAGTGCCGGCTGCCACTCCCACTCACCCTTGGGAGAGGAGGGCTGTCCTCCGGGTTGCTCGATCCTCTCCCTCACCGGCCGACCCCCAACCCATTTGCATTGTGAACACAGGTTGCCGGCATGGCAGGAGGTAAGGCATGATACCTCAGCCCTCCACTGGGCTGGCCCGCATTACTGATTTATAATATCATTTACTGGAAGATCTGCTGGATGCAGTAGGTTTTCTTTCTTTTTATAATTCACCATGTATGCTCTTTGCGTCAACCCTTCCGCCAAGTCTTCTGGGCAACCACCAAGACTCAGTATCACATTACCTGCCACATCCACTTGAGCCCCATAGAGGGCCATCGATACAACATTCTCCTTGGGAGACCCATTTGTGGGGTGGACAATTAGTGGCCTGGTGTAACTCTGTACCTGTGTGGCCCCCCCATCTGCTGTTTCACCCACTTGCTGCCGTGAGGGGGCTAGTGTGTGCATGCCAAATGTGCCACTGAAGAGCCTGTCAGCATCATTCCCTGTTTAGTTTAGTAAGCGGCACCACCACCTGTGGTCCTGCACGTGACAGCAGCACAGCAGACTTAGCAACCTTCTCTGGAGAGCATTCTTGGTGACCACAAATCCTCCTCTTTCAGGTACCAAACTAGGTTGCTGGCACTGCAAGCGGCAACACTGCCACTTCGACAGAATGACTGCCTACTTGTATTTGCCCTTGGGGCAGGAAACTCATGGCAAGAACTACCTGCCCTAGAACATCAGCCATAATTTGAATTTTGTTGGTAACATTTTTAAAGTTCCTTAACTTACTGAGTCCCCGTGGTGGCAGCCCCGCCTCCAAAAAACACATTCTGATGAATTAAAGAGCACTACAGTCAAAACTGGCAAAAACATAAGTTGTGCAAAGCATTTTGATTTGTGTGTTTAGTCCTGGTGTGTCCTTCCCTTTGTCTGCTATTAGGAGTTTTTCTTCTAAATTTGCCTACTAGTTGTATAGCCTCTGGGGATTTGCACGTTAGAATGGTTTATTGCTCTTCTTTGTCCTACATTTGACCTACAGTGCATCCTGTTTCATGTGACAGTGACGCATCCAGGACCACTGATTCAGAAGCAGTAATCTGAAGACAGAAGCCCGATTTTCTGGCCTCAACTGAAAAACTGATTTGGTATTTTTGTTTTCTGTATGTTTGTCTAGGTCTAGCCAACAGGAATAAATGTTTTGCTTTTGAAGCTTTTCATTTCATCTAACTACACCCAGATATAAAAAGCACACAAATCAACCCTAGGTCATCAATGCTATCATTAGTAAAGACTCCATCTTTTTGTCTGTTTACAGAACACCCACTCAATTAGACCTCAAGTGATTGCTAAGCTGCCTTCAGTGCCCACTGGATAAGTATTTGCTGAAACTACGGTCCCAGATGCATCACTGTCATGTGGGACAGAAGGCATTTAAGGAAAAAGAAAAGCAATAGATCATGGTAATATGGAGATCCCTAGAGGCAAAAAACTAGTAGGAGGAGCAATTAAACTGGCAGGTAAACTGAAAAAAAAAAACTAACAGCAAACAAAGGGAAGGACACACCAGGACTTAACACACGCTACCCCGAACATACTCTGTTATTTTACTTTGCTAGTACCTGTAATGTGAAGTTGGTATAAACTGTCAGTAAAGTACAATAACAGTTTGCAAAAGGTGGTACTACCGGGGGGGGGGGGCAAAGAAGTTAAACATCTTTCAAAACCATTTCCAAAAAACTTCTAAATTATAAAACTTCAAAAATTATAGCTGATCAAGGTCTTCGGACAGGCAGCTCCTTGCCAACTGTTTGCTGCCCTGAGGAAATGATAGTGTTGGCTGATCTTTTAACTGATGTTCTATGAAACTGGAGTGTTTTGTGTCTATTTATGTACCTGCTGTACACTTTGCAGAATCAATGATAAATATACAGTGAACTACTACTATTGCTATGATCACAACAAAATGCAGCAGCCAATTCAGTGAAACAAATTACGCAGCAAACAGTGCCAGCATCTTACATATTAAAAGAAAAACCTTGTAGAGGACCCAGAATGCAATAATGTGGCTTCAACTGAACCAACTTAGTTTTACATAAAAAGGGCCCAAAATTTACCTGTGACACCCCATTAAATAAAAAAACCTTAACGGTAGTGTAAAATTTTCAGTTATAGTCAGAACCTCTAACTGGGTGAAATAACAGCCTGTTGTGCGATATACCTCCCTTTTATTTTGACTAGAGTGAAGTAACATGCAACAAGAAACTGACCTTCTGGGACGCTAGGACTAACTCAGGTCACAAAACCTGCAAGATGCTTTCAAATTGCTTTTTTTTTTTTTTTTAATCACTACTCTATTTTTCTCACCTGCAGCCACAGTCCTGCCATATATCCAGCCACCACTCCAACCTTCACCTCCAACCCTGAAGCCGACGTGTCCAGCTGGTATATGAAGCTACGACTGTCGAGAGGGGCTCCCCCTTCAGCCCCTGCGCTCGACAAGGATCCATTACCGGCACACGCCTATTCCAGGCATCGTTGGCCGGTGAAGCGAGCGGCCATCAAGCTGCCACGGACCATGCTGCTTTTCCCCTATTTTCTCCCAATGGGAGCCCGGATGTGCAATAACGTCCGCGCACTAGCGTGCAGACGTCTGCCGTGCTCCCCCCCCACAGAGCACCCACGCCACTGCAGTTCCTCCCGGGCATCCCCAGGGACCGCCAGAGCGCGGCATGCACCTACCCTTTTACCCTAGGACTAGGACAGCTGTCGTCGGACGCTCGATCCTAGTCCTCTCCTGCCGACCCCCGACGTCCCGGGCTCATTTCTGAACCTGGGTCGCCGGTGTGGAGCGAGGTGTGGCGTCCAGCACCTCAACCCTCAGCGCCACCGGGCCGACTCAAACTGCTTTTTAAACTGCTGCGTTTAAACAATGGCTGACCCACAAGGTTAGGGAGCAGTGTCAGTTGTATGCTAGTTTACCTTGGTTACAAAAAGTTAAACAATAAATATTTCAAAATCAGGGTGAAAATAAAAACCTCAGGAGTAACAGTAAAAACGCTCCTTTAATTACTTCAAATTTTTGTTTAAAAAAAAAAAAAACATCACTGAGAGAGTGCCAAACACAAGCTTGGTGGAGAAACCAATTGCTGCGTACACAATGAGTTTCTACACCATCTGGTCTGGAGTAGAATCTCTGCCACAGAAAGTATGTGTGGGAACACAGAGCAGATTGACTGCTTGAGGGATTTGTTTTCAGCAGTGCTTTCAGCCCTTAATATTATGGAGTCAGAAGCACCCTTTTTAGGTATAGCATCTTCACTATAAAAGCACTGCGGCTTTAAGTTCTAAAATGGGACAACACATAAATGGACCTGACAACAAATCTAACAGCAGGGCTCAGCACTGGGGAGGAGGGGGTTGAAAAGGAGTGCATAACAAAGCATATAATACATGAATACAGGAGCTGCTGCTGGAAAAAAAAAAGTTCTGCTATTTCCACAAAAGTCAGGTAACAAGGCAGCAACAGCCCAGGACGATGCATTACACTTCAAGAACGACCATGGATTCTTGTAAACCAGATAAGACAGAGGTGCTGGTGATTGAGCCAGGTCGCAGGCATGATGGATTGTCACCTAGAGCAACCACAGGGCTTTTCCTTGGGTCTGCTCCATTGGTGGCTTCCTCAAGGGTGCATAATCTTGGTGTGATCCTGGACTGCAGGTTGACCTTTGAAGATCAGGTATCGTCCGTAGTAAAGAGTGGTTTTTACCATCTCCGGAACATTGCCTGGATCAAGCCCCTCATTCCGCCCAAGGATCTGCCGACCCTGGTACAAGCCTTTGTGACATCTAGGCTCTACTACTGAAACTCCCTGTACTTCGGGGTCATGGGAGGAACCCTCCGTAGGCTGCAATTGGTGCAGAATGCAGCGGCCCGCTTGCTGACAGGCATGCCCAGGTCCTGCCACGTGACCCGGTCCTGTATGCCCTGCACTAGCTGCTGGTCAGGTGGAGGGTCTTTTTCAAGGTGGGCTTGCTCATCTACAAGGTCCTATATGGACTGGGTACTGGCTACCTGTCGGAGCTCCTGCTGCCTGTGACCTCTGCTCGCTCCCTCCACTCCTTTTTGAGGGGCCTCCTGGATGTTCCCAGGGTTTGGCTCAAGACATCAGGTGACCGTGCTTTTAGTGTCTGTGGGCCAACCCTGTGAAACTCACTTCCATCTGCAGTCCGGGAGGCCCACCTCGATAAGTGTTTTCAAACTCAGGTGGAAGACCCACCTCTTTGACCTGGCTTTTATGGAGTGATCTCCCAAACCTACTGTTTTAGTTAGTACCTATTTAAATGGTTGTTTTTGCTGATTTTATTATGGTTTTGAAAAAATTTTATTGTTGTTTTATTTGTGTTTTATATACTAGTAAGGCGCTCAGAGCCTCAGGGATTGGGTGCCCTAGAAATAAAGTTGCCTTGCGTAAACCTCCTACAAACAGGAAGTGTAATAAAGCACTGCATAACTTTCTTTTGTGGAGTCAGTCAGCACATTATAATGGCTTTTCCCCAAATAACTGGCTTTGTGAATAATGGTGCCCTCTCTTTGTAGGTAAAAAGCTGTAACCAGTCTACACTGCAGGTATAACTGCCCTCAAGATCCCCCAAACTCGAAGTGAGGCCGGACCTCGCTGGGTCACAGTATATTTAGTGAAACGCAGAATCAGTCGGCAGATAAGGACCGCTTGGCCCCACCCCACAATTTGCCCATTTTGCCCCATGCCTACACTTTCATCGCTGACCTGGCAAAATGTAGCATTGTGGTCATGTTTCCCAACACCACGGACACTCCTAACTGTTGACCAACTGTTGACATCTCATTTCAAGCATCTAGCCAATTATACACAACTCCAACGGCACAGAAGAGAATCAAAAATGAGAAAGATGTGTCCTGCACAGCATGTAATCTACACATCATTTGACTGTAGCAATCATCACCTGAAGTAGAGGAATAATATATACTGTATTTACAATGAGTTGCAATCTAGGATGTGGTGTTTTGCTTAGAAACGAGATGTGAAGGTGAATGCTACTCAGTGCTGATATCTGGCAAATATGAAAAAAGTACTCACTGGAGTAATCTTCTTTCTTCAAGGGTCCTTTAGCATCAGTAACTTTTTTGCACTTAGCTGGTTAGGTGCAACTGCCCCAGGGTGTGCCTTTAAGAAATATTTAAATGAGCTTAGGGCCAAGCAAATCAGAAGTCAGGAAAGAGGGTGAGCTGAGTGACAGCTGTTGAAGGCTTCAGGATTTTTTCACGGAAAATAGAGGCCAATTGCCCTGAAAAAGAATCAACAGGATTCAAAACATGCAAATGTCCACAAAAAGTGGAAATACAAACAACAGCAACACGAACTAAAAACTCATAAATAAGAAACTCCAAATTTGGTAAAAGATGAATTAAAGAGCCCTTCTCTGACAGGTGAACTGGGGAGGATGGGTGGGAGCTTACTGATGCTAAAGTACCCCTTGAAAGAAAGAAGATTATTGCGGTGAGTAATTTTTTCTTCTTACCTCAGGAGTCCTTTGGCATCAGTAACTTTTCTGCAGACTACCCAGCAGTACCAAGTGGGAGGTGGGAAGAGTACCTACTTAGGAAACAAGCTCTGCAGGATCGCCCTGCCAAATTTGGCATCAGATCTGGTCTGCACATCCAAACTGTAGTGTTTCACAAAGGTATGCACAGATTTCCAGGTAGCTGCTCTGCAGATGTCCAGTGGGGGAATGTCCCTTGCTACTGCAAGAGAGGCTGCAGTGCCCCTGGTGAAGTGGGCCCTGGGCCCCACTGGAGGTTGGTGATCAGCTTTCTCATAGCAGAATCTAATACAAGAGACCAACCAACGAGAAATAGTTCTCTTGGTAGCTGGTCTTCCTCTGCCCACATCCCCGCATGTGAAGAAGAACTGAGTGGAACAGCCTTTGGACTGTCTAGTATGTTCTAGGTAGTAGAACATGGCTCTTTTGACATCTAAACTGTGGAGCTTTCGCTCGGCAGGAGTGAACTGCTCAGTAAAGAAGACAGGCAGAGTAATGGACTGGTTCAAATGAAACTCTGAAACCACCTTTGGCAGAAATTTCCTATTTGTCCTGAGCTCACCTTTATCGTTGTGAGGGATGATGTAATTCGGCTCAGTGCACAGGGTCTGTAGCTCTGAAATCCTCCTGGCAGATGTGATGGCTATCAGGAAGACAGTCTTCCAAGTTACAAACTTGATGGGGGCCATGGACATAGGCTCGGAAGGTTAATTCATAAGCCCATCTATGCAAAGGTTCAGACTCCAAGGAGGAACGGGTTCCTGGGTTGAAGGATGGAGGTGCAAGAGGCCTTTGAAAAACTGTTTAAAAATGTTGTGGGGAAAAACTGATTTCTTCTTTCCCACTGAAAGGTAGGCTGAAATTGCCGCCAGGTGTAGCCTGAGTGAAGATGGTTTCGAACCTGACGCCTGTAGGTGTACCAGGTAGTCTAGCAGCTGAAGGTCTGAAGCTGATAGGGGTTCGACCTTTTCGCTTCTGCACCAGAGGGAAAACCTTTTCCATTTGGCTGCATAAGTCTTCTTAGTGTTCGTTTTTTTAGCCATCCTCAGTATCTTAAGGACCTGTTCAGAGTACTGTGAGGATGGAAACAATAACTCTTCAAGAACCAGGCCTTGAGGTGACGAGAGTGCATGTTTGGATACTGATTTCCCATCTGAAGAAGGATTAGCAGGGAGCGAGTCAGAGGCAGGTGAATGGGCCTGTTGCAGGACATTGAGAGAAGGAGAGGGTACCAGGCTTGCCTGGGACAGTCCGGAGACACTAGGATCATCGATGCAGGCTGCTGTCTGAGTTTCAGCAAAACCCTGAATATCAGGGGAAGGGAGGAAATGCGTATAGGAACCTCCCTGACCAGTCCAGGATCAAGGCATCCAGAGGAAGTGTTCCCGGAACTGGGGGCCTGCAACAGTACTGAGGAAGCTGAAAATTGAGAGGAGAGGCAAACAGATCCACGTCTGGTGTGCCCCACTGCCTGAACACTGTAGCTAGTACTTGCTTGAATGTGTCCATTCGCTCTGACCTTGACTGATGTGGCTTAGGGCATCCGCCAGAGTACTGAGTTTGCCTGGAAGGTGAATAGCTGAGAGGCTGACTCCCAGGGAGAATGCTACAGACCAGAGCTTCCGAGCTTCCAAATAGAGTATTCCTGATCTGGTACCACCCTGCTTGTTTCTGTAGAACATTGCAGTGGTGTTGTCCGTTCGAATTTGAACTACCTGCCCTTCTATGCTGGGAGTGAAAGCTTTGAGAGCTAGCAAGACTGCACTGAGTTCCAAAAGATTTATGCACAACTGTGACTCTTCGGGAGTCCAGCTGCCGCTTCCTCAGGCACTGTCTAAATGAGCTCCCCAGCCCAAAAGGAAGGCATCTGTAGTGATCACCTTTGTGGGTTCTTCCACCACAGCAAGTCTTGGAGGAACTGCTCCGACACAGGTATCAACTTTGAAAATGTGTTGCTTCTCTGAGACCAGCGAGCTCTGAGGTAGACTTGCAGGAGTCTCATCCTGTACCTGACCCCTGGGACTACTGCAGTCATAGAAGCCATATGTCCCAGAAGTTTGAGGAAATGTCTGGCTGGTCTTGGCTGTCCCTGGGTGAAGAATCTGCCACTGAAAGGAAACTTTGAATTCTTTCCTGCGTGAGGAAAGCATATCCCTTCTGAGTGTCCCGCTGGGCCCCTATGAAGGTGAGCAGCTGGATAGGTTCCGGGTGAGATTTCTTTAGATTTACCAGGAAACCCAGAGACTCCAGAGTGCATTCTGTGAGGGAAAGAGCAAGACACTTGGTAAAGACTCTTGCGGGAAGGGCATTGCGGTGAACTGATAGTGACCCAAAGGAAGTTTGAACCTGAGAAACTTCCTGTGAGATCTCCTTATAGGTACGTGGAAGCAGGCGTCCTTTAAGTCGAGGGAGGCTAGCCAGTCTCCCTGCTGTAAGGACTGTATGACCAGTAACAGTGTGACCATTTTGTATTTTTTTTTCAGATGTTTGTTTAAATATCTGAGATCTAAGATGGGTCCCTACTCCCCAGTTTTCTTTTGTGTCAGAAAATACCTGGAGTAGAGACCCTTGCCCTTCTTGTGGGTGGGGACCCTCTCCACTGCTCGTAGAGCCAGAAGGTTTTGTACCTCCATTTCCAACTGCAGTATGTGTGTTGTCTGGCAGCTGCTTGAACTGTAATGACAGACCTTTCTCCACTACCTCCAGCAGCCACTTGTCCAACGTGATGAGCGACCAGTGCTAAGATAGTGAGAGAGTCTGTCTCCCAACCGGAAACAGGGAGGCGACCTGGACACTCACATCAGGACTTAGACTTAGATGGCTGGGTAGAGGTGGCTCTTCTTTGGCCCCTTCTGCCCCTGCCTCTGAAAGACCCACTGTACTGGCTAAAGTCATATTGGGGATAGGGATTGTAAGGCCTGGGAACAAAACTTCTGCCCCTACCACCCCTGGGACGGGATCTCTGAGAGGTGGCGGGTTTAGGCTTGGATGAGTGGCTCTGCCAGGAGGCCTTGTACTCATTGACTTTTTTCATGTAGTCAGTGGTTCTGTAAACAAACAAAATATTTTGATCACAGGAAAAATCCATAGCCTTGTTCTGAGTGTCTGTGGTCAGAATGGTTGTTCTGTGCCAGCCAGGCGAAGCATCTCAGAGAGATGGCATGGGCCATCGCTCTAGAGGCTGCATCACTGTTGTCATCTGCCATGTGGAATTGGTACATAGTAGCTTCCAGGGCAGTTTTTGACGTATCCACCAGCTCCTGCACCATAGAATCCGATCCGTTGTGGGCGATAGCCTAGACAGATTTCCAAAGGGCTTTCTGATATTTGGCTGTGAATGCCATGTAAGAAGAAAGCCTGAGAAGCTGGGAAGCTGTGGCATACATTTTCTTTGCTATAAAGTCAATTTTATTGGAATCCTTGTCAGGGGAGAGGGCGACAAGGAGACTCCAGCTTTCTCACAAGCTGCCTGCTGCACTATACTTTTGTGGCTAGGGTGTGCAGACAGGAACTCTGTACCATTTTTAGACAATTTATATTTTCTCTCCAGCCGCTTATCAACCCCTGATACTGAAGTGGGGCGTTGAAGCACCTTCATGGTATTTTTTCTAAATGCATTATAGATAGGGATGACCACGATCTTTGAGGATGAAAGACCCTTTATCTCCTTATAATCTTCATTGACATTCTGGTTGGGCTCCTGCGTAGGGAGGTCCAGGGTATCCAGCATATTTTGTATAAATGTAAACATAGAGGAAGGATCCTCGTGGTCACCCAGGGGATCCCCAAGGTGAGGGTATGGGGACTCCTGGGGCTCAAGGCCCTCAAAATCCATGTCAGGGGCATCATAAAATTGATCATCATCTGCGTCATCCTCACAGTTTACAGAAGAATGAACTGTGGGAGAGTGCTAGCCAGCCCCAGTAAATTGAGGACCCATCTTTTGTAGGGTCTGGAACAGTTGCCATGCTTTTTCCATGTCTTGCACTAATGGAAGAACCTGCAGAGTCTGTGTTTTGTTTTTTCTGTATGCTTTAAGCAGCCTGTTGTCTCGATACTGGCTTTCCCAGGAGCAATGGGAGCATATCTGTCTTGACAGTTTCTTTTTAGCCACTTAATCAGAGGCTTGATTAAGCTTCCTTTTTTCATCACTCTTATTATTCAATTTGTGAGGAACTTCCTCTTTGGATGCTTTATTTTTTGGCTGGGATCTGGAGGGTTCCTCAGCACCTCTGCTTTTGGTATTAGTACTTTCGAATAGCCCCTCATCGGAAGCCTTTGATTTATCCTCTGCTATAATAATCAAAGGTTTGTCTGCTATGTTTGCCAATTTAAGTAAAGCAAATCAGTTCTGGACCTATGAACTGAGTGCAGGTTTCTGTGAAAATACCACGGCCAGTCCTGCCCCAGTTAATATACTCTATTACTGCCTTTTTGTTTGGTTGTAAAACTGGGATCTACACCAGTGCCAATCTTAACAGAAACCCAGTAATACTCAACTGCGCACAGGTGGCTACTAGACCCTTATGGACAATCCTGACACAAATAATACCAAGGTCCAGTAATATAATAAAAAAGGTTTCCTCCTAATTGCCAATCTAGAGAGAAAACCACCAGGCACTATTTAAATTTGAAATCTACTGCAGGTGCCTCGTGGTAAACCCAGCGAGGTCTGAGGTAACAAACAAGGCAACTGTGCTTAATTTGTCGGTTCTCACAAGAATTTGCCTCAGAAATGACGGAAACCGCCAAAAATAAGCACATAAAATTAGGCTTTAAACTAAATAGTCATGGTAAAAATAAAGTCAAAATAGGGCCGTCTCACTAAAAATAACAAATTTGCACAATGCTAATGAAAAAGTAAAACTTTCATTCAGCACACTAAAGGAAATAATTTATGAGGAAAACTTTGCCCAGATAAGCACTAGCAGGCTGTCAACAAGGAAAGTTGGGAGACACCTCAGAGGCAATATTGCTCAGTCCAGGGGAGAAAAAATTCTGAAGTATTCAACAGCTCTCACTCAGCTCACACACCCTCCTGTCTTTCAACTGGCCTAGCCCTACGCTTATTTAAATATCTCTTAAAGGCACACCTCCGGGGCAGTTGCACCTAGCCAGCGAAGTGCAAAAAAGTTACTGATGCTAAAGGACTCCTGGGGTAAGAAGCAGAGTTTAAAATAAAATACAAAATCACACATTCCCCCATAATGCAAAGCATCATAGGCTGTATATGTAAATCACCACAGAATATTATGCTGGTTCAGCTTTAACCAGAAATGCATGGTGCGGAAAGGCCTCTCACACAGTCTGCAAAGGGTGCCAACAGAAGACACACGCGTTTCATTTTACCAGGACTTATTAGAGTGCCTTGTCTGTATGACACCCCAGTGTAATGAACAAGCTACCCTAAGTTGGTCCGTCTAGGTTATGTTGTGGTGAGCCCAATAAAAACAAAAAACAAGCTAAAATAAACAAAGAACCTTAGTGCGCAAGCACTGAGGAAAGGGTTACCCCAAAGGGCACTGGCCGGGAAGCCAAGTTTCAAAGAAATACATTATTATAGACACTGGGGTGTCATACAGACGAGGCACGCTGATGAGTCCTGGTAGGGCGAAACACTCATCTATGTCTGCTGTTTGGCACCCATTGCAGACTGTGGAAGAGGCCTTTAGGCACCATGCATTTCTGCTTAAAGTTGAACCAGCATAATATTCTGTGATTATTTGCATATATAGCCCATAATGCTTTGCATTATGGGGATATGTGTGATTTTGTATTTCTTTGAAACTTGGTTTCCCGGCCAATGCCCTTTGGGGTAACCCTTTGCCTCAGTGCTTGCGCACCAAGATTCTTTGTCTTTCAGCTTGTTTTTTGTTTTTATTGGGCTCGCCACAACATAACCCAGACAGACCAACTTAGGGTAGCTGGTTCATTCCACTGGAGTGTCATACGTACACCGATGAGTCCTGGTAGGACAAAACATGTGTCTGTGTTTTCTGTTGGTACCCTTTGCAGACTGTGTGAGAGGCCTTTCGGCACCATGTATTTCTGCTTAAAGCTGGACCAGCATAATATTCTTTGGTGATTTGCATTATGGGGATATGTGTGATTTTGTATTTCTGTGTATTACAAGTGGGTTTTTTTTTTGGTTGTACAACTTTTTTTTTTTTTCCAATTGTTTAACCAGGTGAGACACAAAGCTGAAAGCTTGTTTACAGCTGCAACCTGGGAGCACAGGGAAGTTAAGTGACTTGCTCAGGGTTACACAGTATGCAAGTGGGGGCTGTGGGATTCAAACCCAGGTGTCCAGATTTGCAGCTCAGAGCCTTAAACCACTGTGCTTTACTGCCTCCCTATGGGATCTATACCCATGCCAATCTTAAAAGAAATCCAGTAGTACTGGTCAACTGCACACAGGTGGCTGCTGGACCCTTACGGACAGTCCTGTGACAGATGATTCCAAAGTCCAGTAATATAATAAAAAAAGGTTCCTCGTAATTGCCAATCTAGAGAGAACCCCCCCAGGCACTGTTTAGATTTGAAATCTACTGCAGGTACCTCGCAGTAAACCACGTGAGGTCTGAGGTAAGAAACAAGGCAATAGTCTCTAATCTGATGGTTCCCACCAGAATTTGCCCCAAAATGAAGGGAACCATCGAAAATAAGCACCCGCAATACAATTAGGGTTTAAAATGAATAGTCGCAGTAAAAATAAAGTCAAAATAGCACAGTCGCGCTAAAAATAAAAATTTTGCGTGGCACTAATGAAAAAGTAAAACTTTTACTCAACGCACTAATAGAAGCACTAGGAGGCTGTCAACAAGGAAAGTTGAGAGACACCTCAGGGGCAATGATGCTCAGTCCAGCGGAGAAAAAATTCTGAAGCCTTCAACAGCTCTCACTCAGCTCACCCCCTTTCCTGACTGGCATGGCCCTAAGTTCATTTAAATATCTCAAAGGCACACCTCCAAGGCAGTTGCACCTAGCCAGCTAAGTGCAAAAAAATTACTGATGCTAAAGGACTCCTGGGGTAAGAATTATAGTTTAGTCTGAGATATGTTTTGTTAACAAGGAACTACACTGACCTTCACATGAGACATTAAACAGAGGTCCTGTCTACCTCTTTTGGTGGCTGTTCAAGTGGACGCTAAAAGATTCCATGGCACTTCCTGAACAGAGTAAGAGTATCCCCCCCCCCAGCCAAACTGCTGCCATTCATTAACTACCAACAGCTTAATCTGGTTCAAGTACATTTAGCTTGCATCTGTATCCCCTAACCCAAGATGAAGCTGAAAACAGGCAGTGTTGTCTGGTCTCCTTTCCTGGTCAACAGCAACCAACTAACTAAATAAATAAAACACCAAGGCTGTAAGAATGGCACCTGAATAACCATCTGAGGAACAGAACATTTGTTTTCCCATTTTGAGCAGCCCATCAATTCCATGAATGCTACTGATTTAGTTTATTTGCTCAGGACAACCCAACTAAAATGCATCATCTTGTTTACCGTGGGGATCCTGCTTTTCCTCAATTTGATATCAGAGGACTGAGCACACAAGCGGTCCATTAAATGAAGGGTGTGACAGGGCTGAATAAGACCCTGTCCCATTTATTACACAGAAAGAGTTCAAAGCAATGATCTGTTCTATGCTCTCCTTTTCTCTCGTCTGTCTGACTGCACAATCTAATTTTCTTGTGAGACCTAGGAACTGATCACTCTAACAATCTCACGATTCTCCCCCTCCTGCTATCTCTATGCCTTCACTTTCTGCTTCTATGCCCCCCCCCCCGCTTATCTGTGGCTATCAAAACAAATGTGGATCTTTATGTGAAAATGGGATCCCCTGGTTTGAAAAGGTATATAGCTATACTGTTGAAATGATTGCAAAAAGCTGTTTGGAACTCGGGAGGGGGTTAATCTTGAGATGCAGTTTGAACTCCTGAGGTTTGTTTGCAAAGCTGTCAGCAGGATACCAGCTTGGGACACAGTGTTCTATTTGCAAGCCTGCTCAGGAAAGAAACTGACAAGAACTCAGATACATTTTATGAGAAACAGGGTATCTCTTAACGAGCTCAGGATGCAGAAATTAACTGCCATTGAAAGACTTCTTCTTAAAAAAGAAAGAGAAATTGAGAGCTTGAGAGTTAGAGCTACAATCAGATGAAGGACTTTGTTTTGTTTTAACTGCCTGTAAAACAGCTATCCTGCACAAATTTTTTTTATTTTATTATAAAACGCTATTTGTGAATTTTATAACTGCTACTGGTTTTCCTATGCGTCTTGACTTTTGCCTCAATGACAAAGGTCATGCAGGGAGCAGGTACATCTGGCAGGATTTGAACCTGGGTGCAACATGGAGTCCACAAAATGTAGAGGGGATGAACAACCAACTGGCTGACACATGGAAAACAGGGAGTGGTGGCGGACAGTCATCATGTAAGAGTGGGAGGATGTCCTGACTGGAATATCTTAGGAGCTGGTGTAGGGTCCACTGCTCTTTAACATACTTTGACTGAATTTAATTTGGGGAGGTCAGCAACAGGCTGCTTAAGTTTGTTGATGACATTAAGTTGGAAAGGAGAGTGCACACAGTGGAGAGGGAGGTGATGAAATAGGGCTTAGATTTCAGATGGGAAAGTGCGAGGTATTACACCTCAAGGCTAGCATTATCACAGACACAACCGGTGTTCTTGAAAAGTACACAGCACAACCAAGAAAAAGGAACTAAAGGCAACTGTGGATAGTAAGCTGAAGGCAGGTATCTTGCAAAGTTCATCTGCTAAAAACCATTACAAAGCAATCTACTGCCACAGACATACGGGCAAATGTAAAGAGCAGCTGACGTTGGAGGCAGGCAACTCATACTAAGTAGTTACATAGATACATAGAAATTGTCAGCAGATAAGGACTGCTAGGCTCATCTAGTCTGCCCATAAGCCCTAAACTTGTATGCAGTCACTGACCCTAAGTGATCAATGGCTTTTCATCACTTCCTCCCCACCCAGTGTTCCCCTGTGCCTGTCCCAGGCACGTTTAAACCCCTCCACTGTGCTTGCTCCCACCACCTCTTGTGGCAGTCTGTTCCAGGCGTCCACCACCCTCTCTGTGTAGAACAACTTCCTCACGTTACCTCTTAATCTACACCCCTCCAATTTCATATTGTGTCCCCTTGTTCTGTTATCTTTCCTACATTGGAAAAGATCCCCCACCTGCACACTGTTTATGCCCTTGAGGTACTTGAAAGTTTCTATTATGTCCCCCCTTTCTTTTCTCTGCTCCAGTGAGTTCATATTGAGGACTCTTAGTCTCTCCTCATATGTTTTGTGATGCAAGCCATGCACCATCTTTGTCGCCCTTCACTGGATAGCTTCCACCCTGTCAATGTCCTTATGCATGTGTGGTCTCCAGTACTGCATGCAGTACTCCGGGTGAGGCCTTCCCAGGGTTTTATACAAAGGCAGCAACACCTCCCGTTTCCTGCTAATAATGCCTCTGCCTATGCACGCCAGCATGCTACTGGCCCTCCTTGCAGCCTTTGCGCACTGCTTTGATACCTTACGGTCATCAGATATAATCCCTACGACCCTTTCCTCTTTGGGGACAGTCAGCACCTCCCCCTCTATTTTGTAGCTCTCCCCAGGTGCATTATCTTGCACTTTTCTGAACTGAACCTCAGTTGCCACACCTCTTACCATCTTTCAAGCTTCTCCAGGTCCCTCTTCATTTTCTGCACCCCTTCTGGAGCATCCACTCTGTTGCAGATCTTGGTGTCATCTGCAAATAGGCAGACCTTTCCTTCCAGCCCCTCTGCAATGTCACTGATGAAGACATTGAACAGGACTAGTCCCAGTACTGATCCCTGTGGTACTCCGCTAGTCACCTCTCTCTCCCCCTAGATCGGATCCCATTTACCACCACCCTCTGTCTTCTGTCCGTCAGCCAGTTTCTAACCCAATGTATCACATTATGCCCCATGCCCAGACTACTCATCTAGTTAACCAGCCTTCTGTGTAGGACGGTATCAAAGGCTTTGCTGAAATCTAGGTAAGCGATGTCTACTGCCCCTCTCTGATTCACTTCCCTAGTCACCCACTCAAAGATATCTATCAGATTTGTTTGACAAGAACTTCCTGCTGTAAATCTGTGTTGCTTGCCTGAGGAGCTAATCTAGACCAAGATTTAATTTTTTAGTGCAGTAAATAAAAGAGGACTAACATTTAAAAGCCCGGTTTGTAACTTCTGAGTATGAGCTGAGCCGTGTAAAACTGCAATCAAAGGTACTGTATGTATATGTAGACGTCCCCCCTCCCCATCTCAATGTTCTATATATAGTGCACCTGCAACCCTGTTCCCTATTGCATGTCATCAAAGAGCTACTTTAAAGGGAAGGGCTGCAGCGCTTGGTGGTGGCTCAGTTTGTACTTGGAATGACGCCAAAGTCAACAGGTTAACTCCAGAAGATCTCTCAGGCGCCTGTGTCAGATGAATGGGCATGGGACCTAAAGGATGTGGCCAGCTGACTGGAACTGGAAGATTTCTGACACTGTCAGTTGGTAAGAGGGCAGCATGCTGCCTGCTGCTTTCAATGCCAGTGCTCCTAATCTGCTGACAAAACAGGAGACCCCAGGTTCTGGAGGTGGCTGCTCAGTACTGTGGCACAGCCTGCCTAAAACCTTACCTCTGAGCAACCGATTTATACTGGGAGAGAATTTAACGTTGTTACCGGAAAACAATATAGATATCCTTGGGGTGCCCTGTAACTGCCACAAAGAAGGGAAAAGTTGGCACTTCGAATTTTAGAAAACCTTTGAGTAATGAAATTTGAAGCCTGTGCCCCTTCTGTGGGTGTTATACATTTACAGGCTGCTGCCCCATTTCAACCTAAGTGCCAGTCTTCAGACAGGGAAACCCAATGGCCACCCTACTTGCCCAGCCAAGGGCAAGTTCTGGCTTGTTGCTCAGTGAGTACAATGTCCATGGACTATGGTTCTGTGGAGGATGGAGGCCACCTCTAGAGCAGCCCTTCAAGTTAGGGTTGGACTCCCCTGTGGATCTTTCCAGAGTGGAGGATAATACCTGTACCACAGTAAGCATTACATGTGGGACCTTCTGCAAATGTACACTTAGGGCCAGATATTCAAAAGGGTTGCGCCATGCTCAAGTCCTACATTGCGCCATTCTGCGATATTCAGCAGGAGGCAGTTACGCCACTGAAAACAGGCTGAGCAACAGCGCAATGCAAATGCATGCTCAACAGGAGGGGGAGGAACCATGCATAAACTGCACAGCCAGATATTCAAAAGGGTTGCGCCATGCTCAAGTCCTACATTGCGCCATTCTGCGATATTCAGCAGGAGGCAGTTGCGCCACTGAAAACAGGCTGAGCAACAGCGCAATGCAAATGCATGCTCAACAGGAGGGGGAGGAACCATGCATAAACTGCACAGCCCGATATTCAGCCGGGCTGTGCAGAGTTGTGCAGGCGCAACCCCCAACCTGAGCCTGCAGGACCTTGAGCAAAAAAAAAAAGGCTTAAGTAGAGGGCCACCCACAGGTGAGCTGCTGTATTGCAGGGCGCAACACAGCAGCTGCCACCTGTGGCTGGCCCCCAACTCAGTCCCTGTGCCCCCCCAGCCCGATCGCGGGCATAGTGTACCCCCACCAGCCTGATCGCGGGCATCAATGTGGCTCCCCCTCCGTTCACATCCCTGGTGGTCCAGTGGACCGTAATGCCCGATCGCGGGCAGAATGTGAAATGACCCCTCCCCGAACATCTCCTGGTGGTCAGTGGACGTAATGCCCGATCGCGGGCAGAATGTAAATTGACACCCCGCCCAAACATCTCTCTGGTGGCTAGTGTCCCCCACCCACCCACCAGCCCCACCACCCGTCCCCGGCAGCATCCCACCCGCCTGCCGCCCGACGGCCGCCGGGGAGCGGTGGTGGGCTTGGGTGGGACACCAGCCACCAGGGAGATGTTTGGGGTGTCAACTTACATTCTGCCCGCGATCGGGCATTACGGTCCACTGGACCACCCAGGAGATGTTGGGGGTTCATTTCACATTCTGCCCGCGATCGGGCACTAGGAACGTGTTCGGGGTTCATTTCACATTCTGCCCGCGATCGGGCATTACGGTCCACTGGACCACCAGGGAGATGTTCGGGAGGAGGTGGGGGAGCCACATTGCTGCCCGCGATCGGGCTGCAGGGTGCGTCGGTCCCCGACGGCTGCTGCCTGGCAGGGCAGCCAGGCGCAAGTCCTCAGGGATTGGCGCACCTACATGCTAATGGCATGCAAATGGGGCCATAATCAGATGCAAATGGCCCCCCATGCGCCTTGCATGAATTATGGCCCCATTTGCATGTCACCTTTTGAATATCGTGATTTTGCGCGTGGCGCAATGGTACTTAGCCACCGCAAGTTGAATGCTCCTACTCTGACAACTTGCATGTGCGCCAAGTTTCACTGGCGCCAAGGCACAGTGGCTGTGGCTGGGGGTGATATTCAAAGGAGTTGCTCAATAGCGCAACTCCTTTGAATATCGCCTGGGCCACACCCCTGCGCAACTATTTTGCGCAGCGCAAGGGCTTGCGCCTCAGAATGGCGCAGTTTGAATATCCAGCCCTTAATGTCCAAAGTGTAAAATAAAACCTGTACCCAGCTGGAGGCTGCATTAACAGATATTATTAGACACTGTACCTGAATGGATTGCTGCTGTCACCAAATATAATTAAAGGGAAAGTCCCCTCAACCTTTTTTTTCTGTATAATATGTAGGCACGAACAATGATTCTCTCTCTTGCATCCTCCTAATTTAAATTTAAATGAAGTTGATTCACTCTGTTCTGCTCTGGTGCAAAACCTGTTTGACGTCATTGCAAAAGACATGGCCCTACTCATTAAAGGAAACATGGGCGTTGATAATGTGTATCTGCACATCAAAGTGACTGGAAGTAAGCAAAGAGTTCCTAGCACATAGGCCATCGGTTGAAAAACAAAATTTCACCAGCATCCTTCCAACTGCATTTTTCCAACTCAGACACACTTTAAACAACAGAAAGCATTAGAGAACTTACCTTGAAAAGTTTGATTGTCAGCACAAGACAAGAATACAGGCACTTCAGAAGACATACAACAGAACTGACAATAGCACTTCTTCTGACTTGTGCATGTATGCATCAACAACTCCCATGATGCCTTGCATGAGTGGGGTCATGATCTTTTCAAGGGTGCCAAACAGGTTTTCACACCAGGGCAGAACAGAGTGAAGTAACTCAATTTAAATTAGGATGACATTAGGGGGTGTAAAAGAGGGAATCATTGTTCATATATACAAATTACACAAGGATACAGCAAATAGGTTGAGGGGACTCTCCCTTTAAGTTATGGTGAAGAAGTACCGTGCTTACTGGTATTCAAAAAAAGTACAGAACCTTATGAACACAAATGACTGGCATCCAACATGGACTGAAAGTTTACTAAGATTTAGTGTGCACACCATCTGGCCTGTAGGCTAAAATGAGAATTGAACTGTGCAAAATAAATGGATCAAGGTTTTAAACACTATTTCACCATTGTGGACATTGGTTATTGTGTTTAAGTGGGCATTTAATGTTACTTACCCCCCTTTTTCGGCCCTGTTCCTGTGCTTAGTGGAATGAGCACCTGGGCGGTCTACTCAGACCCAGAGGTCACGTAATACAGCGATGTATGCATCCCTCCCTGTAAAACGAGATGTGTATCAGTAACCACCACCCACCCCAAAGCCGGGGAGGGCGACTACAGGGCAGGAGATATAAGGAGAGACTAGACATACTCCTATTATTCAGTCTACGAGGAGAAGGCTGAGAGTAGAGAGGACTACTATTATATAAATACTAAAAGGGGTTGAGAGGGTAGAGTATGTACAGATGTTTAAACTGGTGAGTGCAAGCAGAATCAAAGGTCACACACACTCCAGCTAAGGAAGGCAGGATGAGGGGTTAAACATTTCAAGCATCACTTCACGTAGTGGTGGTTAACATGAGGAATAGTGTGCCCTACCTGGTGAGGCTGTAACACGATGCCAGATTGGGCAAGGAGAACCCAAAAGATCCTGGGTCAGCAGAAAATGGCTTAAATAGAGAGGTTGAAAGATGAGTATGTACACACTGGAAGCAAAACCGAGGGGGCATGGGGTGGGTAGTATGGGTTAGAACCCTGTATGGACAATAGGTCCCGAGTTTGTTTGGGTTTATGGACTTTTTCTACCATTAATGTCTACAAAGACCTCTACAGGAAAAATAAAGTAGAAGAGTTCTTCACTCTGAGTGGGAACACAAGTAATGGGAAACAATGACACTGGCAGGTGGGAAGAGTGATGTCAGAAAGCACTTCTTCAGACTGGGTGAAACAGACTATCCAAAGAGTTTGAGTGAAATGAGTTGGGGGGGGAGGGTCATATATGGGTGGTACAGACACATGGGGCTAGTAAAGATGGTCTTGAAAGGGTAAGGGCAAGTGAAGGGCCACTAGGGCCCTCACAGTCTCAACATCAGATAAGTTGGGCTGGGTGGACTCAAGGGGATGCAAGGCCTTTTCCTTTCAACATCTTCTATGTTTTTATGAAAGTTACAGTAGCATTCAGCTAATAAGCTTGGAAGTGCATCTATACTCAGATTGTGTATAGTCACTGCTCTGTGACAGCTGGGGCAGACAAGATGGATCAGAAGTCCCTTATCACAATACTATCTAATTAGCCCAGGTTTCACAGTTCTACTCTAGCCCCTAGAAAACCCTGCTTCCCAATAGTCTGCATCACATGATTTTGCTGTTAGTTTTTAGTAATGTAAATGTGGGCTGAAAATGGTATGTTGAAGCATTAACAAGTGTGCTGTGAGCTTGTGACAGTAACCATATAATTCCCCTCTCCCACAGAGCAGGTGCACTGCTACCCAATATTGTGCACTGAAATTTTAAAGCAGAAATTCATGTGATTATTGAGCAACTGCATTAGAACATGCCAGTTGTCATGCTGCTTGCTGTGATGATTTTGCTCTGTTTAGGCTCTCCTGCCTCTCTAGCGCACACATAATGAGTACCCACAGCACCAACCTGAAGACAGGGAGCTGCCTACACCACATGGTCACCCACAACACCAAGGCAGTCCCACTTCCCACCTGCAGGTGTTGCTCAGAAAGTGGGGCGCTCAGCAGCCTCGCTCGGTGTCAGTGCATAATGCCTCTGAATCACCCTCCAGATCCCATCGGCCTGGGCAGAGAAGTCTGGACTGAGGATCAATGTCAGTTCTTCCATGTAGTGGAACAGTTCTCCACCAGCCAGCACCACTGATCGGGCCATGCAGTAGAATCTGCGTCACCATATGGTTGGCTATTAATAAAATTTAAACTGTCTCTTTCAGATATTTTTCTGCCTTGACAAGCTATTTTATAAGTGCAATAACCCACTCCAGGGTGTGTGGTAAAACAGATTATGAACTAGGTAGAAAGAATGCTGGCTTCTGATTAGCCAAGGGTACTTTCAGCTGGGCAGTTATTCTAACACAATAACCGGCTTAAAGTAGCTCAACAAAAATGTTTAACCCTCAGCTAAGGCAGAAAGTCACTGGAAATGCCCAGAGCTGTACTATGCAGTTGTAAGGTTAACATCTAGTACAGCAGTGAGACCAAGCGTTTGCCTCATGAATAATTAAGACTGTAATACTGCTTACAATTTCACTTATAATATTGCTTACTATATCAGTTTCCAGTGATATAAACAGCAGTTTAACTTTGGCTTTTCTCTCCGCATTCTGAACACCAGTGCACCTGCACATTTGGACAATGTAAAATTTGAGAGATAAAGGACCCTGTGTTGTATACAGTTAGTTAAACTCCTATCTAATCCCTCCCTTTCCAATAATTGGGTCAGGTCAGCCCACCATTGCAAGCTCCTCTATCCAAGAGGAGTCCAGCTCATTAACATCACCCGGTCTACTGCAGGCACAGAGATGCTGAGTCAGGAAAACTGATTGACCATTTAATGAAGAAGCTTAAATATCCATTAAGAAAGTGATGGTGGGGCACTCGGGCACCTGACCCGAGCTGCTTCAGAGTGAACCCAAACAGGAAACTTACTGCTGTGTTCTCTAGCACCAGTCAAGCGTGGAGCATCAGTTGGGGAACCTCCAAGGGAGATACGGTGCTGCAGGGCTGGGCCATCAGGGCTGCATTTCATAGTAATGGAGGTAGGCAGGGCTGTAGGGTGCTGCTTGAAGCGGTTTTTTTTATACCATCTATTTAGCCTCGCAAAACAAGGGTCCAAGGTCAAAGTAGCCAAAGACTGGCAATGTTGTTGGTGCTGGTCGTCCATCCCACACATTTCTGGTTTGGCTGTACTCTTCACTCCAGGTAGCCCTCAAACACGTCAAGCTCGGTGTTACCGGTGTCCTCTGGGGGCCCAGAGCCCGGGTCCGAAAGCACACCAAGGTCTACAAGCGCCTGGTCAACGTCCTCAGGCAGCAGCACAATGCCCACATTGAGCACGATGTACTCCATTAGGAAGGCATAGTAGAGGAGGAGCACATTCACAAAAAAGAGGCCCCCGTAAAACATATAGGGCAGCACATCGAGCAGAGGCCCTGTGGCGGCCCAATCCAACAGCACCGCCGAGACGGCTGGCATGCAGCTCCTCTGGTCCTCAGGCTGTTACTGGTGCCGCAACAGGTCTAGTCCCAAATAATGGACGATATGACATCACATCTGGTAGAATGTGAAGCAGTCCAGTCAGCACCTTGGCCTCTCAGTGGGGTACCCACCCATGCATACCTCTCAAACCCTCCTGTCTCAGATACAAAGGATGATGCTTCAAAAAGTCAGGAAAACAGGACCAAAATCTGGGCCAAACCTTAATACAAATTGGTGGAATCTATTCAGTAAGCTGGTACAATAAGTGAATTGGTATAATAAGCATTTTCTGAAAATGAACAGGTCTGTGACGCTGTGTCTGACATTATTTTGTATGTACAGACCCTACTATCGAGTCACAGAAACACAAATTTTGGGAAGGCCAGAGAAAAATTCTGAGGCAAAAGCAGAAACCGTTAGAGAGGTATGTGCTCGTGACACGGTGCCCGGCGGCTCTAACTGCCGGTAGCCAATAACAGGGGACAAATCGAGTCACACCACGAAGCGATTCCACCCGGCGGCCGTCACCCTCATCGGATCCGGTTTCCTTGCATACCAAGTATAATTGCTGAACCTCTGAAGACTCTCGACCGTGTCACCCTCCCGCCACGTCTTACAGTCGTTTCCCTTTTCACAACAATACTGCCGTACCGCCCCTTCCCGAGTACACCTCAGAACCCTCAGATACCACTGTGCCACAGCTGCTGCATACCCCATCACTGCCCCACGCGATAATCACCCTGGTGCGTGCCCTGATTGGTCATTCATATTTGACAGGCAGCGGTACTTGCCGCGGCTATGACATTTCACTGGGGAAACGCTTATCAATCAAACTCATCTTCTCTCCGCCCCCTAACTTTATGTCGCAGTCCCCCCCCCCGACTTGACCGTTCTGAGCAAGTGCAATCGGAGTCCGAACTGTAGTAGGGGGACGCCAGCGAGACCATTTGGTGCGTTCGCGGGAGTTGTAGTTCGGGCAGTGCTTCTGCCTAATGTTTACAGCGCGTGGAACTACAACTCCCATGAGCCACCGGGGCGTAACGCAGCGTGATGCGCGTTCAGTTCCTGGTTGTCGATGGCTATGATGCTGCTTATACATGAATAGGAATGTCACTGTGTAAAAGATGATTTGGGGTATGCGAACGGGGTTGTTACATTGCGGAATGAGTAAGAAAGAGTAAAGTTTAGTTAGAATGTTTGGGCGCTCCAGAAGCTGGGTGGGCGGCGGCCCAGGAAGGTCTTCAAAGAGCATCCACTCCTTGGACCACTTGAAGTAAGTATCTGCGTTTGGTACTTAACTCGAAGAGACCGACCAGGGGTTTCTTAATCTTATTACACGCCTGGCAGGCAGGCTAGGAGAGGACGCGGATTCAGTGCTACACCCAGACTTCCTCGTATTCGTTCAAAGAAGCAGGTGCCTCAGTTTTGGAATGTTAAAATTATCCCTTTGTCTGTACTTCCGAACCCACTGTCAACCTGTCTCATCTTCCAGTCTTCATACGTTTGTAGGGCCTGTGCACGCCAAGGCTAGCATGAACTTTGCTCGCAACTTCCTATAACTCAAATATTTATCAAATAAATGAACAGGGGTTAAGCTGTAAGTCTGAAACCCTAAAACATTTTGCCTAATTTAGCACCCAGATGTTTCCGCCAAATTACAGTCTTTAGCTATGCCAGGAGTTGCCGTGTTTACATGTACTATACACTGGAATCAGCTTTAAACTCCAGTTGCAGCGGAATAGATGCTGCAGTCCACAACTGGAATCTCACATAAACTAATTTGCTTCTTGAACATGCATAACTGGATGACTGTGGTGTCACTCAGTAATGGAGCCATACCTGAATTGATTTGTTTACATGCACCTAAACTCGGTTACCTGGCAATCAATCATTGGAGTTTGTTTCACAGTGTGATTAAATTTACATGCACCCAGGGCTAGAAACAATTTTTTTTGTGGAAGGCTCTCCAAGAGACATGTGCAATATTCATTTTGACTGCCCAACATAAATTGTATCTGTTCTATGATGTTTGTTTAATTTTACATTTCTGATTCTGGGTATGGGCTAATTGTAACTCAGGTGCCCCTGGCTGGTACAGTGCCTTGAAAATATCTTAATTAATAACTGATGGTACCCATTGTAAGGTGCCCTAAAAGGGCTACAAAATAATACACACTGGCTGGTATGTGTCCCTGAAAAGAACTTTACAAAAGTGCCCCTAGTTCACTGTCCTGATAAGAGCTTTTAATTTACTTTTCTCATACTCAGCAGTAGCCCTGACAGGCGCCCCTAATTAATTCCCTTCTGCTTTGCCCTGATAAGCCAATCAGCTTCCTCTGTCCTATAGATAGCCTGGACACCAAGTCTCCCATTACTTAGTAACCCTGACAAGGGCTTTTAAGCAGGCTTCTCATTGCCTGTCTTTGGATCCCTTCCTGCCCTGATAGGGGGTTTTAAGAGGTTGTCTCAGTCCTTTAAGTTCCTCTCCAAATTTCTGAATACAGTCCCGAGTCTCCCTCCCTTTGTGCCTTGACTGAAAAGGGCTTTCAAGATAGCCCACTGGCGCAGTGGTAGAGCTACTGCTTGTGATGCCAGCGACTGGGTTTCTGAAGTGAGGCCAGGGTGACAGAGGGTTGGCCAGGGTGGGGGGAGAAGAGGGTGGGACAGTGACTGTCACTCAGCTGGCCCCTGGTGGAAGTCACTGGTCTAACAGCTGGCACTCGCCAGGTAGAGGAGGTGGAGAAGACGTTGGCTTGCATGCCGCGCCTTCTAGGGGATGCGCAAGGGAAACTCCCAACCACTGCAGAAGGACATCCACCCTGCATGGCAGGCCCCACACCACTGACCATGGTGCTTGCTCTGCCATACCTACCCAGTCTCCGTCAGGGGAATACCCTTGGCAGCCCCACCCTGGGGGCAAGGCAGGGTGCTGTTGTACTGAGGTAAATCTTGGAGAAGGTGGGTGATGGGGCTGGGTGCAGGGGTTTGGACTGATGGGGCCAGTCAGGTAAGGGTGCAAAAGGTTAATGGAAAACAAAGCTTTAAAATACAGCCCCCCTCTTAATTAATAGACAGACCAGAAATGGGTTTTTAATTTGCATTCCCCAAATTATGTTTGTTGCCTGTGAACAACAACTAGTCTTGGGCTGCTACTGCAAGTGCAGCACACAGAGAAATGATAGGTATGCAGTGCAGAGAGCAAAAGGAAGACACACAGCTGCACATGCGCGATGACAAGGAAAGCAAGTGCAGTCTAGTCCTACTGCAGCACCATTTTCATTTCTGCTGCTTGATGAAACCACTGACCACACAGAAGAGCCCATCCCAAGATCTTGGGTTGAATGGACATCTCTCAAAATGTGATACCACAATGTTGAGACATCCATTAGCACAACCTTACATGTGGCAGCATCCCCTGGGTGCTAGTGCCACCGATTGCTTTTTCATTTGGTACCAGTCCCAGAGCAGGCAGAAAAATGAAGCCAGCTGTCCCTGGGGAAAAGTGGGTGTCTGGGACAGGCAGACAGGTGGTTATTTTGACTCCAGCATGCACTGCAGTATTCATTCTTGAGGAACCAAATATTCAGTAATCGAATTGTGTGGTGCATGTAAACGTGGTAGAATGCACAAGGAGAAATTCAGAAACTAAATTTACTGTTACATGTGCTTAAAAAATCGATTCAGTGAGCTGATCCTGTTTACAAGTTACCAACTGCTGAAAACAAGGAGATCAATGCACTTGTATCCATGCATTTGGACTGGATTACTATTTGGTTCTTGGATCACTGATAGTGGTGTTTACATGCACTGAATACTAGATTACTGAGTAACTGATTACTCAGTAATTCAGCTAAATGGTGCATGGTAAACTGGGAGAACAGGGACTACTGGATCAACTTCCAATCCAGTTAAAGTGCACCAATACAAGGGACTCGATTGATTTCTATGTGTAATCCCATTTGAAAACTGTTTTGATTATGGACACGTGCATAGAAACTGAAAGGGATGATGACGTAGCCCTTGTTTCTCCCTGTTTATGTGTAAGTGTGATTCTGTTACTGAGTAATTGAAACCCCACAGTGCATGTAAATGTACAATAGACTTGGCAGTTATCAAATACTGCAGGCATGTAAACAATATTGGATTACAACCTGGTTGAAGATCTTTGATCACCCAGTGATTGGTACACATGTAAACATAGCAATTTCTTATTTATGCTGTTTACTCGCACTGTTTAGCTTGATTACTGAGTAATCAGTTACTCTGTAATCAAGTATTGAGCGCAAATAATCATCACTATCAATGATCTAGGAACTAAATCCAGTTTAAGTGCATCAATACAGTGATGCCATGATTTCGCTTATTTTAAAAAAGGATAAGGATCCAAAACAATGCAGCTCGTACCGTCCAATTTCACTGTTAAATTGTGATTACAAGATTTTAACAAAAATATTAACAAAGAGGTTATCCTTAATCTTTGGAAAGATTATAGGACAGGAACAAACAGGTTTATCCCAGAAAGAAGACTTATTAATAACATAAGGAAAACAGTAGACATCATTGAACATGCCCCAGCGGACTCCATACTTTTAACATTAGATGTAGAAAAAGCATTCGACAGAGTGGAGTGGAGATATCTTAAACTTGTTCTGGCAAAATTATTTTTTTCAGGACACTTCAATAAGTGGATATATTTGATTTTTAATCAACCAAATGCTTGGGTAAAAAACAATTTTTTTAAATGTCAAAGAAATTCACTCTGTTGAGAGGAATGAGACAGGGCTGCTCACTGTCACCTCTGCTATTTGAAATATACATAGAACCATTGGCTAGAGTGATTCGTAAAAGTGTAACTCTAGAGGGTGTAGTCTTTAATGGGGAGAAACATATTATATTGCTTTACGTGAATGATGTTCTACTATACCTATGAGTGGTTACAAATAAAATTCCCAGCCTTCTCCCATTAATCACAGACTTCAGCAAAATCTCAGGTTACAAGGTGAATTGGGCAACATGTGAAGTGTTATCATTGGATTCAACTCATATAGGAGTTATATACATCTGTAGGAGTTTGTAAAGATAAAATGCAGTATTTGGGGGCATGGCTACATAAAGGTATTAGGACGATATTTAAATTAAACTTCGGGCCTCTAATGCCAAAAAATTATCAAGACATGGATCTATGGTCCCGTCTTCCACTATCGTTAATAGGTAGAGTGAATGCAATAAGAATGAATATTCTGCCAGTGATTTTGTTTGTTTATTTGTTCAAGGTTAAGACCATTTGGTATAAAAACTCATTCACAATGATGATCGTTTATATATACAGTACACATGTATGCAATAAATATCAGTATAAACATACATTAAAGCACAGTTAATTAAAACAATTGCACATCTTCTGTGAGGACCATAAACACCTTTTCAATGCAGAAAGTGAGGGAGGTTTGCTGGTCTGTATCCTAAATTTTTGTGGAAGACTGTCCCAAAAAACTGGAACATAGTAACTAAAACAAGACTAGAAACGCTTAGTTTTATAAAAAGGAATCAACATTTTTCTAGCACAGGAATTCCTCAAAGAAGGTTCTGTGTTCCTAAAACTTATCTTATCCCTTGAGTATATAGGAATCTGACCCAGTCCACATTTATAGGCAAAGAGCCGCTTATGCATTTCCCTTCTATTATGTAAAGATACCCATCCTAATTGTTTATACATCTCACAATGATGCATGAGTTTAGGGCATTTAAGCACCAGTCTGGCTAACCTATTATACAATACATCCAATCTAGATAACCAATCACCTGCTGCAGTGTCGTACAGAATATTACTGTAGTCTATAAGTGGTAAGATATAGACTTTAATGATTAAGTTTAATGTTTCTGAATCAAAATAATTTTTTATAAAGAAAGCCCACCCGGGCTATGAGTTTATCTGCATGAGTGTTCCCAGACCCAGAACCTAGCCTGTCTAACCAAAATCCTAAGTACTTATAACTATTGACACACTCCAAGACAGATCCTGAGCCATCAACAATTTTCAAATCTGGGTCCTCTCTTAATTTCGAACCTGCCCCAAAAAGCATACATTTTGTTTTGGAGGTATTAAGTTTTAGTCTTGAATTGGTGAAGTAAGTTTGGAGATTGTTAAAACCGTTCTAGAGTGTATTTTGTACACCTGAGATTGTAGTATGAGAAAAATAAATGGTGGTGTTATCTGCAAATAAATGGTACCGAGCGACCCCCACAAATTGTCCAAGATCTTTCGTATACACCAAAAAAAGCAGAGGACCCAGGACACAGCCCTGAGGTACAGCTCTATGGACAAAAAGGGGGCAGACTCTGAACCATTTGCTGCCGTGACCTGCCATGTATTAGATAGGTACAAACAAAACCATTGTGTTGTCTTCCTGGACATACCAACTTCACATAGGCCCTGCAGCAACAATTGATGGGCGACCATGTCGATGGCCTTGGAGAGATCGACCAAAATTGCACCAGTAAAACATTGGGCATCATTTGCAATGCCGATCTCATCCAAGACCCCTAACACGGCCGCCATGGTCCCATGAGACTTTCAAATGCCAGATTGGTACTGGTTCAATAATTTATTGCCTTCCAAGTGATCCATGAGCTGTTTGGCCAGTAGTTTTTCCAATACCTTACTGACCACAGGAAACAGAGAAATCGGCCTATAGTTGGATAGGTGGCCAGGGTTCCCCCTTGAAAATGGGGACCACCCTGGCCGACATCCAAGCCCCTGGCACATATCCCAGTGCAATAGACTAGTTAAATACGTTAAAGGTCCAGCAATGAGTGTTGCCGCATAACTTAACATCGTAGATGGTAATCCATCCGGATTACTGTTACCATTTAATTTCAACCCCAAGAGTAAGTCTAGCACCTTATATTTTCCTGTTTCTTTAAGGGCAAATTGAGGCACATCACCATGATTTGTGTTCCAGGGATTAAATAAAAGATTAGGGAAACTACCAAAGAAGTACCTGATTCTGCACAACATTTTTCGAACCTATCTGGGGGTGCCAGTTCACTTCAGAATTTTCTTCCTTGGACAAGTGACTATTGACTTTTTTTGTCCATTTAAATCATTAATTATTCACCCAAACATTTTGGGATTCCCAATGGACTCGGAGATCTTAATTCTGAAAAACGTATTTTTTGTTTCTCTCACCTTAGAAACATATAAATTCCTAAATCTCCTGTATCGTCAGTCTCCCGTCTTGCCTGATTTGTGTCTTTGTCCATACCTTATTTTCATCTTGTTTCATTTTCATTAAATTAGTTGCGTATCAACGTGCTGAATTTATTTTAACTTTATGGGATTTAACTAGCATACTGTATTTTCAATTCAGTTTGCTTTATTTGTAAAAAAGTGCTATTCTGAATTATCATAGCGCCTGTACATTAAAATCAATAAATAAACAGCAATAAAATCACAGAATAAGCTCAGTCAAACACTTCAGTCTAAAAGGGCAAGCTCAAACAACAAAGTTTTTAAAGTGGTCTTAAAGCTTTCCACAGTCTGGCATTCTCGTAACTGACGAGGTAGAGAATTCCACAGGGTAGGGGCTGCAATATCAAATGCACGTGCCCCCGATGTCTTCAGCCGAACCCTGGGAACCTCTTGCAATCCCTCATCAGTGGAGTGGAATGGTCAGAGAGCTCAGTAGGGATGGAAGAGCTGTTGCAGGTAGCGTGGACCCTGTCCATGTAGATCTTTATAGGTCAGCAAACTGACCTTGAAGGTGATCCACCACCGAACTGGCAGCCAGTGCAGTTCGTGCAACACAGGAGTAATGTGACTGGATCGCGACAACCCAGTCAGCAACCTAGCCGCAGCGTTCTGCACCAACTGTAAGTGGCGGATATCAACTCCCGTTAGCCCTAGGTACAGGGAGTTACAGTAATCGAGGCGGGAGGTCACAAAGGCGTGGATCAGAGTTGGGAAGGTCACCAGGTGGAACAGGGTGCTTAATCCGGGCGATATTCCTCAAATGGTAGAGAATTTGATGACAGTCAACACCTGGGAACATAGTGTTAGCCTGTCATCAAAAATAATGTCCAGATTCCACACCTGCTTAGAGGTCAGCAGCTGTCAGCCCCCAAGCCAAAGTCCAGAGGCCCAAACCACCGCCAGACCCTCTACCCAGTGACCTGGATCCACAACCAACACCTCAGTCTAGTCAGAGTTCAACTTTAACCAGGTGGTAGTCATCCAGTCCTGGATCTCAGCAAGGCAGTTGTTAAACACAGACACCGCACTGTCCTGTACGAGCACAAAAAACAAGTAGAGCTGGGTATCATCTTCATAGCAGTGAAAACCCAGCCCATTCCATCTTACAGTGTCCCCCAATGGCAGCATATACACTGCGAACAACATTGGGAACAGCACCGAGCCTTGTGGCACCCCACATGGCAGAGAGAATGATCCCGAGGAATAAATCCCGAACACCACCCTTTGAGATCTGCCAGTGAGAAACGAATGAAACCATCTGAGGACCGTACCAGACAGGCCACAGATGAATCGCAGATGCTCGAGCAGCACCCTATGGTCCACGGTGTCAAACGCTGCAGAGAGATCAAGAAGAACCAAGATGGACTGGCTCTTCCAATCCCTCGCTATCAGGAGATCATTGAGCACCCAAACAAGGGTCGTCTCTGTGCTGTGCCTCTTCTGAAATCCTGACTGGAGAGGATCATAGATATCATGGATGGTTAAATGATTCTCCAGCTGCTGCGCAACCACTTTCTCAGTAACCTTCCTTACAAGGGAAGGTTAGAGACTGGTCTGTAGTTAGCAGGACAGTTTGGGTTTATTACAAACCTGCAACAGCTCACACAAAAAATAATTCTAGGCCAGGTCCAAGACAAGGATCAACTCTAATCTGTCCCAATTTGCGTCATTGAGTTCGGCAATAAATGCAAAATAATCAAAATTTTTAAAGGACCTAAACCGCAGTAGTCTGCTTGGACCCTTGTTTTTAATCTGTCCCTTTATGCAGAATACAATATCGTGATCGCTAAATAAATCGGCAGCGACCCCGCACGAGTGTTAGTTATGTGGACTATTTGCTAAAATCAGGTCAATCAAAGAGGAGTCAACAGGCCTATTTACATTTATGTGGGTGGGTTCTGTAACCAGTTGCACCAGGCCAAGGCCTAGTGCAATTGTTTTTATTGTTCTCAATCTAGTTGAATGCAGCCAATCTGCGTTAAAATCACCAAGTTCATGGGAGTGAGAATATGCTAATAACACATCATGGATTGCATGTAAAGCTTGTATAGGCAAATGGGGTAGTCTATATTCTCCAAAGAGTAAAAAAGGCTTCCCAATTCCAAATCTGCATTCCAGAGCTATGTATTCACAACTAGTGGAAACAATATTAAGTGATAACTGGGTAGAGACATATTTATCCAAATAATTTACCATTAATTCCCCTCCTCATTTACACCTGTCGGCCCTCATAAAATTATACCCCTGGATCTGTAGAAGGCTATCATCATGTCTTTTACCTAGCCAAGTTTCAGAAAATAACATAAAATCAGGTGTGTAATGAACTGTAGAATCTCTAATTAAATCTGCCTTTGGGATAACACTTCTTAC
Source organism: Neoceratodus forsteri (assembly GCA_016271365.2). NCBI lineage: Eukaryota > Metazoa > Chordata > Ceratodontiformes > Ceratodontidae > Neoceratodus > Neoceratodus forsteri. The sequence goes on along the minus strand of JADMNL010000025.1, from coordinate 167,570,729 downwards.
ATTAGAATGGATAAAAAGAAGACCTTTATGATTCTGAAAGTTAGTTACTGGAGGGCCTGGATTTGGGCTAATGTTCCCACTTTGAAGCAGCAAAAGGAGAATACATAATCTTGTTAGGAGACACCCCCCTTAAGTGTTTTAAGTTTATCGGAATAAACACTTTCTTAATCTCTTGTCCCAACCTAATACTTCCTTTGCTTCCGGGACAACACTTTCCAGACAGTACCTGTATATGGGAATGTAAGATACCTTTATAGTCACCTAACTGAAAAACAGGGAAATGATTTTTTACCACATATGGGTCAAAAACTGACCAGTGTTCCTGTACCATAGCTTGACAGTACTCTCCGATTTAGTTGCATCTTCCGACCAGGTCAGATCCCATCCACCTCCCATTGAACTGACCCACCCACTAGAACTGCCAACACTAAACATAAAAACAGCCCATATTTTAATTAGTACACAGTTAATATTTTGTTGCTATTAACTGCAAGTACTAAAAGACATACTTTTTTTTATTTTATTTAATTTTTTTTTTACAAAGCAGCACCTTCCGCTGTAGTCTCCCGCAGGTGAAGCTGATGGTAATTTAAAGTGATTTTCCAACGTTTGCCATAACAAATGGAAATAGTAACTTGTAGGAGCAGGGATTTATTTAACTCTAAAAATTGATTAGCGTTTTGCTCATAAAAGTGCTAAATCTTTGTGAAAATGCAGAGCTTTTGCCTCACTGTGTTTAACAAACACAGCACTTCTAGAAAATCTGTACAAATACTTTCTGTACAGTTAGTATAGTCCCAAATAAAAAACTGCTAATCAATTATTTTAAACCCTGAGGAGTTGTGAATCCTTCTCCTACCATTCAAACAGCCAAAAAGTGCTGTTTTCCATGAAACAAATGCTTTTATTTCTGTGCTGTGCTTCATTTGCATAACCCACCATTTTTTCTCAGTGCTGCAGGCCCCAACTGTGACATAATACCAGGGAAACTAAGTTATTAAAGGGACACTGTCAGTTTGTAGTTTTAGATAGAAAAATCAGCTATTTACTGTACCCACAATGCTTCACTATGTAAATTAGTATACATGCTATTATATTTCTTACCTCAGTAGTCCTTTAGCGTCAGTAACTTTTTTTTTTACACCCTTGGAGGTGTTCCTTTAAGAGATATTTAAATGAGCATAGGGCCAAGCCAATCAAAAGACAGGAGGGGGTGTGAGCTGAGTGAGAGCTGTTGAATACTTCAGAATTTTTTCTCCGCTAGACTGAGCAATATTGCCTCTGAGGTGTCTCCCAACTTTCATTGACAGCCTCCTAGTGCTGATCAGAGTAAAGTTTTCCTCATAAATTATTTCCTTTAGTGTGCTGAGTGAATTTTACTCTTTTATTAGCACTGTGCAGATTTTTTATTTTTAGTGCAACGGCGCTATTTTGACTTTATTTTTACTGTGACTATTTAGTTTAAAGCCTAATTTTTATAGCAGGTGCTTCTTTTCATGGTTTCCTTAACTTTGGGGGCAAATTCTTGTGGGAACTGTCAAATTAGGGACAGTTGCCTTGTTTTTTTACCTTGGACCACGTGGGGTTTACTGCAAGGCACCTGCAGTAGATTTCAGATTTAAACAGTGCCTGGGGTTTTCTCTCTAGATTGGCAATTATAAGGAAACCTTTTTTTTGTTATATTACTGGACCTTGGTATTATCTGTTGTGTCAAGACTGTTCGTAAGGGTCCAGCAGCCACCTGTGCGCAGTTGAGTATTACTGGGTTTCTATTAAGATTGGCACTGGTATAGATCCCAGTTTTACAACCAAAACAAAAAAAAAAGGCACTGTCAGTATGCAGAGTTTATTAACTGGGACAGGACTGGCCGGTGGCATTTTCACAGAAACCTGCACTCAGTTCGTAGGTCCAGAACTGGTTTGCTTTGCTTAAATTGGCAAACATAGCAGGCGAACCTTTGATTATTATGGCTGAGGATAAATCAAAGGCCTCTGACGAGGGGTCATTTAAAAGTACTAATACCAAAAGCAGAGGTGCTGAGGAATCCTCCAGATCCCAGCCAAAATATAAAGCTTCCAAAGATGAAGTTCCTCACAAATTGAAAGATAATAAGAGTGATAAAAAAGGAAACTTGATCAAGCCTCTGATGAAGTGGCTAAAAAGAAACTCTATCAAGGCAGATATGCTCCTGTTGCTCCTGGGAAAGTCAATAGCGAGACAACAGGCAGTTTAAAGCATACAGAAAAAACAAAACACTTAAAAACTGCGCAGGTTCTTCTGTCAGTGCAAGGTATGGAAAAAGCATGGCAACTGTTTCAGACCCTTCAAAATATGGGTCCTCAATTTACTGGGGCTGGCTAACACTCTTCCACAGTTCTCTCTTCTGTAGACTGTGAGGGTGACGCAGATGATGATCAATTTTATGATGCCCCTGACATAGATTTTGAGGGCCTTGATCCCCAGGAGTCCCCGGACCCTCACCTTGGGGATCCTCCAGGTGACCACAAGGATCCTTCCTCTATGTTTACATTTATACAAAATACCCTGGACCTCCCTATGCAGGAGCCCAACCAGGATATCAATGAAGAAGACGATTATAGGGAGATGAAGGGTCTTTCATCCTCAAAGACCATGGTTGTCCCTATCTATAATGCATTTAGAAAAAATACCATGAAGGTGCTTCAACACCCCACTTCAGTATGGAGTTGATAAGCGGCTTGAGAAAAAATATAAATTGTCTAAAAATGGTACTGAGTTCCTGTCTGCACATCCTAGCCCAAAAGTATAGTGCAGTAGGCAGCTTGTGAGAAAGCTGGAGTCTCCTTGTCGCCCTCTTCCCCCCTGACAAGGATTCCAAGAAAATTGACTTTGTAGCAAAGAAAATGTATGCCCCAGCTTCCCTGCTTCTCAGGCTTTCTTCTTACATGGCATTCATAGCCAGATATCAGAAAGCCCTTTGGAAATCTGTCCAGGCTATCGCCCGCGACGGATCAGATTCTGTGGTGCAGGAGCTTGTGGATACGTCAAAAACTGCCCAGGAAGCTACTATGTACCAATTCCACATGGCAGATGACAACAGTGATGCAGCTTCTAGGGTGATGGCCCATGCCATCTCTCTGAGACGCTTCGCCTGGCGTAGAACAACCAGTCTGACCACAGACACTCAGAACAAGGCCATGGATTTTCCCTGTGATCAAATATGTTGTTTTATTACAGAACCACTGACTACATGAAAAAAGTTGATAAGTACAAGGCCTCCTGGAAGAGCCACTCATCCAAGCCTAAACCCGCCACCCCTCAGAGATCCCGTCCCAGGGGTGGTAGGGGCAGAGGTTTTGTTCCCAGGCCTTACAGTCCCTATCCCCAATCTGACTTTAGCTAGTACAGGGGGTCTTTCAGAGGCAGGGGCAGAAGGGGCCAAAGAGAAGCCACCTCTACCCAGCTGTCTGCCTCTCAGTCTCAAGTCCTGATGTGAGTGTCCAGGTTGCCTCCCCGTTTCCGATTGGAGGCAGAATCTCTCACTATCTTCAGCACTGGTCCCTCATCATGTCAGACAAGTGGGTGCTGGAGATGGTGGAGAAGGGTCTGTCATTACAGTTCAAGCCTCAAGCATACCCAGGTGTCAAGACCTCTGTCCCCAACATAGATACTGCGGTTGGAAATGTAGGTGCAAAACCTTCTGGCTTTACGAGCAGTGGAGAGAGTCCCCACCCACGAGAAGGACAAGAGTCTTTGACTCAAAGGTTGTAAATCCGAATTATGAAATAAATAAAAAACAATAAAGAGCCTCTACTCCAGGTATTTCTGACACAAAAGAAAACGGGGGAGTGGCGACCTATCTTAGATCTCGGATATTTAAACAAACATCTGAAGAAACCCAAATTCAAAATGGTCACTCTGTCACTGGTCATACAGTCCTTACAGCAGGGAGACTGGTTAGCCTCCCTCGACTTAAAGAACGCCTACTTCCACATTCCCATAAGGAGATCTCACAGGAAGTTTCTCAGGTTCAAACTTCCTCCAGGTCACTATCAGTTCACCGCAGTGCCCTTCGGTCTGTCCTCGGCCCCAAGAGTCTTTACCAAGTGTCTCGCAGTGGTAGCAGCACATCTCGGGAGACTGAGTGTCGCTCTCTATCCCTATCTGGACGACCAGCTCATCGTAGCAAAGTCTTGCCAGGTCAAGGAATCTTTTTCCCTCACAGAACGCACTCTGGAGTCTCTGGGTTTTCTGATAAATCTAAAGAAATCTCACCTGGAGCCCACCCAGCTGCTCACCTTCATAGGGGCCCAGCTGGACACTCAGAAGGGAAATGCTTTCGTCCCACAGGAAAGAATTCAGAGTTTCCTTTCAGTGGCAGATTCTTTCGCCCAGGGACAGCCAAGACCAGCCAGACATTTCCTCAAACTTCTGGGACATATGGCCTCTATGACTGCAGTAGTCTCAGGGGTCAGGTACAGGATGAGATTCCTGCAAGCTTACCTCAGAGCTCGCTGGACTCAGAGGAGCAACACATTTTCAAAGTTGATGCCTGTGTCGGAGCAGTTCTTCCAAAACTTGCTGTGGTGGAAGAACCCTGCAAATTTGCAGGCAGGGGTTCCCTTTCAAGCTCATCTTCCCACAATGGTGATCACCACAGATGCCTCCTTTTTGGGCTGGGAAGCTCATTTAGACAGTGCCTCAGTAATCTTTTGGAACTCAGAGAAGTCTTGCTAGCTCTCAAAGCTTTCGCAGAGAGCATAGAAAGGCAGGCAGTTCAAATTCGAATGGACAACACCACTGCAATGTTCTACATAAACGAGCAGGGTGGTACCAGATCAGGAATACTCTGGAAGCTCTGAGGCTCTGGTCTCCTCTGAGCTATTCACCTCCGAGGCAAACTCAGTAGTCTGGCGGATGCTCTAAGCTGCATCAGTCAAGGTCACTGAACAAGCAAGTACTAGCCAGTGTTCAGGCGGTGGGGCACAACAGATGTGGATCTGTTTGCCTCTCCTCTCAATTTTCAGCTTCCTCAGTACTGTTGTAGGCCCCCAGTTCCGGGAACACTTCCTCTGGATGCCCTGATCCTGGACTGGTCAGGGAGGTTCCTATATGCATTTCCTCTCTTTCCCCTGATATTCAGGATTTTGCTGAAACTCAGACAGCAGCCTGCATCGATGATCCTAGTGGCTCCGGACTGGCCCAGGCAAGCCTGGTACCCTCTCCTTCTCTCAGTGTCCTGCAACATGTTGGCCCATTCGCCTGCCTCCAACTCACTCCCTGCTAACCCTTCCTCAGATGGGAGTGCAGTACCCGAACATACAGTCGCTTCACCTCAAGGCCTGGTTCTTGAAGAGTTAGTTTCCATCCTCACAGTACTCTGAACAGGTCCTTAAGATACTGAGGATGGCTTAAAAAAATGAACACTATGAAGACTTATGCACCAAATGGAAAAGGTTTTCCCTCTGGTGCAAGAGCAAAAATGTCAAACCCCTATCAGCTTCAGACCCTCAGCTGCTAGACTACCTGGTACACCTACAGGCATCAGGCTTGAGACCATCTTCCCTCAAGCTACACCTAGTGGCAATTTCGGCCTACCTTTTGGTGGGAAAGAAAAAAATCAATTTTTTCCGACGCCATTTTTAAACAGTTTTTCAAAGGTCTCTTGCACCTCCAGCCTCCAATCAGGGAACTAATTCCTCCTTGGAGCCTGAACCTTTGCATGGACGGGCTCATGAATCCACCCTTCGAGCCTATGTCCACGGCCCACATCAGGTTTGTAACTCGGAAGACAGTCTTTCTGGTAGCCATTACCTCTGCCAGGAGGATTTCAGAGCTGCAGGCCCTGTGCACTGAGCCAAATTACATCATCCCTCACAACGTTAAAGTTGAGCTCAGGACAAATAGGAAATTTCTGCCAAAGGTGGTTTCAGAGTTTCACTTGAACCAGTCCATTACTCTGCCTGTCTTCTTTACTGAGCAATCCACTCCTGGCGAGCAAAAGCTCCACAGCATGGATGTCAAAAGAGCCATCTTTCACTATCTATAGCATACTAGACAGTCCAGAGGCTCTTCCACTCAGTTGTTCCTCACCTACGGGGATGTAGGCAGAGGAAGACCAACCACCAAGAGAACTATTTCTCATTGGTTGGTTTCTTGTATTAGATTCTGCTATGAGAGAGCTGATCACCAACCTCCAGTGGGGCTCAGGGCCCTCTCCACCAGGGGCACTGCAGCCTCGCAGCAGCAAGGGACATTCCCCTACTGGATGTCTGCAGAGCAGCTACCTGGAAATCTGTGCACACCTTTGTGAAACATTACAGTTTGGATGTGCAGACCAGATCCGATGCCAAATTTGGCAGGGCGGTTCTGCAGAGCCTCTTTCCTAAGTAGGTTCTGTTCCCACCTCACACTTGGTACTGCTCGGTAGTCTGCAAAAATTACTGATGCTAAAGGACTCCTGGTTTAAGAAGAAAAAATTACTCACCACGGTAATCTTCTTTCTTCCAAGTGGTCGTTTAGCATAAGTAAGCTCCCACCCTTCCTCACTGGTTCGCCTGTCGGAGAAGGGCTCTTTATGTCACCTTTTACCAAATTTCGAGTTTCTTATTGATGAGTTTTTAGCTTGTGTTGCTGTTGTCTCTATTTCCACTTTTTGTGGACATTTGCACTTTTTTTGAATCCTGTTGATTCTTTTTCAGGGCAATTGCCCTAGTTTTTCCTCGAAAAAATTCTGAAGCCTTCAACAGCTCTCACTCAGCTTGCCTACCTTCCTATCTTTGATTGGCTTGGCCCTAAGCTCATTTAAATATCTCTTTAAGGTACACCTGCGAGGCAGTTGCACCTATCTAGCTAAGTGCAAAAAAGTTACTGATGCTAAAGGACCCCTTGGAAGAAAGAAGATTACTGCGGTGAGTAATTTTTTCTTTTTAAACATTTGTATAGAAATAAACACTTTCTAACATAAGAACAAGTTGTAGACATTTTCAGTTTTCATGCAAGCAATCTGTTAAAATACTTCCATATTACATAAGTAATAAAAAATGTTTAGTAACTCTGTAAGAGCCACTCCAATCCTCCATGGAAATGTTTCTTCAGCATCTTAACTCCCTGCAAAAATTAAGTGGGAAAGTTTATGGGTATATAAGGGATGCAACTGTAGTAGATCTGTCATCCTTGAGAAGTTCTTGGGACAAGGATATGGCTGCAACACTTACAGATCCTTAGTGGCTAAAAGTCTTGGCATCCTTCTCGACAATCTCTCAGGACAAAAAAACTTAAACAGATACAATTCAGTGTAATACATAGAGGGCCCAATATTCAGACTGCACCAGGCAATGGTGCAAATGTTGCGGTGCAGCACAATCGAGATGCACCGAGTGCCAGACGGGGTTATTCGAAGGTGATGAGCCATGGCGCATCACCTTTGAATATGGCACATAAGGTGCATGGCGCATGTACAATGCGCCTGCACAGTTCCCAGATGGGAAGGACTGGGAAAGCTCCAGCACAACTGTAGTTGCGCTGGGCGCAGCACCCGCGATATTCAGACTTGGGCATGCAAATGGGGCCATAATGTATGCATGGTGCAGATGGGGTCATTTACATGTCATTATGGCCCCATTTGCATGAGCTGCGCAGGGCAGCCCGGCGAAATGCTCCTGGCTCCCTGGACAGAATGGTATGTGGACTGAGTGGGTCCTGGGGTACCCCCGCCCCGTAACTGCAATCGCGGTATACACAAAGAAATACAAGCCCTGGTAGCCTAGTGTAAAGCCCCACCCACCCTGTAGCTCCAGTCGTGGCAAACGTGAGTAAATATATGCCCTGGCAGTCTAGTGGCAACCCCCCCTCCCTCCCGTAGCCGTAATCGCCAGTATTCTGAAATGACAGCATATGCCCTGGTGATGTAGCGGTACCCGCCACCCCTCCCGAAGCATTGATTGCCCTAACAGTAAACAAGGCCCCTGCCCTGGTAGGCCAGTAGTCCCCGCCCCACCCGATGCAGCGATTGCTGTAGAAATAGTCATCTCCTGCCATGGGAAGCTAGTGGCACCCTCCTATCCCGACCCACCTATCGCCGTCTGCTGCAGAAGTGAGATATCCTTGGTGGTCCAGTGGACCCCAAATCCCGAAGCCATCGGCGTGGTTGTGAATGAAGCCCTGGTGGTCCAGTGGTAACCCCATTCCCACCACAGGGACCCCAGCCCCCATCATCGGCACGTAGCTGCAACCCATCCACATACCCTGCCGAATGACAGCTTACAGTATGCGCTGTAAGCCCTGTTGATCAGGTGTGGTCCAGTGGGCTTGCAGGGCATACTGTATGCTGTCATGCTGTGGGCGGCTGGGCGGTATGTGGGTGGGTTGGAGCCGCCCGCTGATGATGGTGGTGGTGGGGCTGGGTGGGCTGGGGTCCACTGTGGGTGGGGGACTAGGGGTTACCACTGTACCACCAGGGCTTCGTTTACAACCGCATCTCTGGCTTCAGGGATTCGGGTGGGGAGGGGGGATCCACTGGACCACCAGAGATATCTCACTTCTGCAGCAGATGGCGATCAGTGGGTCGGGATAGGAGGGGGTGCCACTAGCCTACCAGGGGAGGGGATGACTTTGTTTCTACACCGATCGCTGCATCGGGTGGGGTGGGGGGAACTGCTCACCTACCAGGGCAGGGGCCTTATTTACTGTTCGGGTGATCGGTGCTTTGGGAGGGGTGGGGGGTACCACTAGATCACCAGGGCATATGCTGTCATTTCATAATACCGGCGATCATGGCTATGGGAGGGAGGGGGGTTGCCACTAGACTGCCAGGGCGTATAGTTACTCATGTTTGCCACGATTGGAGCTACGGGGGAGGAGGAGGTACCACTGGACTGCCAAGGATGGTTCGGTGCTTTGGGCGGTGTTCTGTGTGAGTGGGTGGCCACCCACGGCTGGCGGTGCTGTGTTGCACCTTGCAGTACAGCAGCCCACCTGTGGGTGGCCAGCATTTGAGCCAGGATTTTCTGGTTCAGCTTTGTGCCTCTGTATGTGGCACATCTGGGGGTTGTGCCAGCGGCTGCGTCACACATCCCGGGCTGAATATGGGGATGCGCCACATATGCATGTGCACGCCCCCTGTAGATGCGCCGCATACATTACCAGTGCGTCCTGGCGCATTGGGACTTGCGCTGCGCCGGTCACCCGTTTGAATATCACGCTGGGGTACATTGTGGGGTTGCACCGGTGAAACTTGGTTGCGCCAGGCGCAACCCCTTTGAATATCCGTCCCAGAGTATATTGTACAAGACATAAATTAAGTGAGTTTGCATCGCAGTTTGTGACTCAGGAACTGGCCATTGTGAGTCAGTTGCAGCTTTGATTAGCTACAGTTGCTAATCAATGTGCTAGGCTGGGCTGTGTTTAAAATGAAGTTTTTTTGTTGGCCACTGGATGTCCTTGTCCTACCCCCACCCTCAGTTTTCTACTCGCGATCTTGCAGTATTAGACTGTTTCCCCCCACCAAGTCAGGAAACAGGTAGAGACTGCGGAATTGCACACAGGAAAATGTCTCCAGTGCACAGTGTAATTGTGAATACAGCATGTCCAAGTTAGATTGTCAAGACTCCCGACCTGTGACTGCATCAAGGAATTGATTTTGTGACACTTGACAATATCCTGAGCTTCCTGAGGTAAACAACGGAGCATTGCATGAGCATCAGTCAAACTCTGAGGTATTTTGGACACTTTGTCAGTGTTTGCAGAGTAGTTAGGCCAGGTTTGCACAACAGAAATTTTAGTGTGTTGTAGCGCTGCATTTGGTTACTCTGCTCGGTAGCATGCATTCAGTTATATGCTGCATTGGCATCAATGTTATGAAAGCAGAACTGTGACATGTATTTTTGGGGGTTTGCTGGAGCCAGAAAGAAAATAACTGCAGCACATGGCTGAGTGCTGAGAGGCTGAGAAGGAGCACAAGAAGAACACTGATTGCTTGTAATACTGACTTGGGGGGTTAAGAATGGAAATGAAAAGTAAAATGTCTTGCATTTATCTAATAATGGGGTGGGGGTGAGCACTGATTAACTGTGGTATGTGAACTGCCCTAAAGTACAAGCCTGTTTGTTGTTTCTTTTTGGGGGAGGAGGTGCTGGAACATTAAAAGTCTACCCATATGGTATGTGTTCCAAAGAAACCTGCAGTAAGTGAACTGCCATTGTTGTGAAAATATAGCTGAAGTTGTGTCTGTGTCGGAGGTGGGGGGCCATAAGTAATCACTGGTGTGCCCTTAAGAAAATCATTAGGAAAAATAAATAGAAGACTGACTCAAAACACTATCTAATATGTTTTATTACACTACAGATACAATCACTTTTGATATACTCGTGTTAAAAATACAATTTTTTTGAAATTGATCCTCTAAACAGACTATTGCTAATCAGTTTTTGTTTTGATTAGCAATGCTGTTAATCAATTTTCCAACACTAATTTATGCCTTGCTATACACCAACGAGATTAAATCAGTTCAGGGCTGCCATTTCTGATTCATTCTTGGAATTGTAAGACAACAGAAGGCGTAAGCCCATATAAGTTGTCCCCACTACTCAGTGGAGGTAACCGAAGTTACCAACCGAAATATAATAGTCTGGCTTGGCCTTGAAGGTGTTGAAACAGGATGCACCAACCACTTCTTCAGGCAGCTTATTCCATAATGTAATGACTCTGGGTTTGAAACAGTACCTCCATATATCAGTCCTACACCTGTAGCTCAACTAACTGCTGAGTATGCCCCCTTAAGTTATAATTTTGCTCCCTGTATGTAAGATCCAGCTCACTCTTTAAAGCATTCTGTCTGAGAATTTTATATAATAGTATATTCTCTGATGTACGTCGAACTTCCAAAGGCCATAATCCCAGTTTATTTAGCCTAGATTCATAGGGTTTATCTTTTAGCCCTATTATTAGTTTAGTAAACAACCTTTGTGGTTTTTCGACCACAGATTTATCTTTTTTCTAAAAAAGATTCCTGCTTGATGAGCAATAATCTAAATGTGGCCTTATGTACTGTATGTTTTAAATAATGGCAGTAGAATACATTCATTTCGGGAGTAAAGACCTCTACGGATGCAGTTTGTGAGATGCATTTCCTTATTTGAAACAAACCTGCTGTGTACCTCATTTTTCAAATCACTCCCAATATATACTCCCAGATCCTTCTCACAAACTGAATCTCATAGTCTAACCTCATGCATATAATGGTCTTGTTGAAAATTATTTCTCCCCTTGTGCATTACTATACATTTCTGTAAGCTAAACTTCATTTTGTTCCTCGCTGCCCACTCATTATTATATCCTTTCCTAGAATGAGTCTATCCTTAAAAGTGTCCACCACCCCCCAAGTTTCACATCATCAGCAAATTTATTTAACTTGTTCCCACTATTGATGTTTAAATCGTCAGTGAAAATGTTGAACAACAGAGGTCCCAGCACGGACCCCTGCGGCACACCACTTGCAACCTCCACCTCATCAGATACATATCCTTGCACTCTCACTGATTGTGTCCTTTCCAGCAACCATTGCTTGATACCCTTAATGATAGTGCAATCACTACCCAGTCCCAATAACTTTGAAATCAGAATCCCATGAGACACAGTATCAAAGACTGTGCTAAAATCCAACATTACCACATCCACCGTCTTCCCCTGATCTACACGGCTACCTACATAATTGTAAAGACAAATTAAATTTGTGTCACAAGAGCTATGCTTTGTGAAACCATGTTGCAACTCATCAACTAGGTTCATGTTTGCCAAATAGTTCCTAATTTCATCAGAAATAATCCCTTCAATCAATTTACCACCTATCGATGTCAAGCTTACTGGTCGATAATTGGCTACCTTCGCCTTATTACCCTTCTTGAAGATTGTCACCAACATAGCTGTTCTCCAGTTCTTTGGCACATATCCCTCCTTCAAGGATCTAATACCTATATCTGCAATAATCGGTGCAAGTTCCTTTCCTAGCTTCTTAATACATCTGGGGTGCAGGCCATCAGGGCCAGCTGATTTATCAGCCTTGAGCACAAGAATTTTTCTGTAGACCGTCTCGACTGTAATAAACTCTGCACAGAAATCCCTGTATCAGGTATGATACTTGCATCACTAGGGTCGTCCTTGTTAAAAAAACCTTACTAAAGAAATTATTAAATTCCTTAGCCATATCAACTGGTTTGGTAAAAACTACACCATCAATATTAAGTGGGACAATATTCCTGTTATTACCGATCTTATTATTAACATAGGAAAACAAGCCCTTAATATCAGTTTTCGAAGTAGCTAGTCTAAACTCCACTTGTTTCTTTGCTTTCTAAATTTCATTTTTGAGTAGATGTAAGGTCTTTCTATAGTTATTCTTGTTTTCACTAGATGGTGTACTTTTTTTTTTTTTTTTTTTTTTATAATATAATCGTTTGTTATAATTCAGTTTAATGATCCTTTTATTTAGCCATGATGGCTTTTTGCTTCTGCTATTATACACAGTTCTTGTCGGGATATGTTTAGCCAACATATCATTTGTGATTTGTACAAACTGGTCCCAGCATGATTCAGTTGATAAGCCATCTGACATAATATTCCAGTTCATTTTTGCTAATTCCTTCCTTATTGCTGTATAATTAGCCTTATTATACATTGTATAAGTCGTTATTCCTGTTGTATTTTTCTTAGCCCTGCTGATTTGGAAAGTAACGATGTCATGGTCACTTGTACCTAGTGGAAGGGAGGGTCTTGATATTTAAAACATCCTCTGGTATGTTGGTTAATATAACATCCAAAATATTCTTTCCTCTAGTGGGCTCCTGACCTGAATGCATTGCTCCATGCCAGCTGATAATAGATCACTCTGCACCCCAGCTGCCAGAGAATTATTGGTAGCTAAACCTCCCCAGTCAATACCTGGGATGTTTAAGTCCCCCATCAACAATATATCTGAATCCTCAGCCACAGTGGCAACATGTTCAACAAAGGATTCTGTATCACTAACTGTAGTATCTGGTGGTATGTAAAATAAAAAAATTAAAAAAAAAAAATCAATAACTTACATTTCTTCACTGTTAACCCCAACATGTCCACCCAAATAGCCTCAATGTTGCTGAAGTTATTGCTAGTATTGTTGCAGAGACACTCAATATCATCCTTAATATATAAGGCGACCCCCCCCCCCGTTTGACTGTCCTGTCATCATTTATCCGACGATAACCAGGTATATGATTATTCCAACTTGTGTCCTTATTCCACCAAGTTTCTAACACCCTATAATATCAAAATTCTCCTTACTTTATATAATTTCCAAGTCTGCCATTTTATCCTTATTTAAACTCCTAGCATTAAAAAACATGATATTAGCCTTTTTAGTATTCCCGGTGGTCTTCCTCATAGTGTTCGTGCATTTGACTGATTTGGAATGTAAGCAAGTTCTCTTCATCCCCTGTCTGTTCAGTTTAAAGGAGAACTGTGCACATACTGTACCAAGCTCCCCACCCCCGAAATGCTTATCCCCCCCCGATTAATCTTGTTACGCTGAAACCCCCCTTTTTTTGCACCATGCACTTACTTTATTTTATTTGGTAAAGTCACGAACTAGAAATATGGTGGACGTGCGCAGCTCCATTTACTTTAACAGTGTGATGCCTGCAGCTCACTTTGATGAAGCAGCGATGCGGCGATGCACTGTTACAGTAAATGGAGCTGCGCATCCCGCCATATTTCGATTCATCAGACTTTACCAAATAAAATAAGTGCATGATGCAAAAATTCGGCATAAATAGCTTAATCGGGGAATAAGCATTTCGGTGGTGGGGAGCTTGATATATGCACAGTTCTTCTTTAAGCATCTGTCAATTTTATTTCTTATTCTTGCTCCCAGTATTCTGCTACCCCTGAAGCTTAAGTGGAGTCCGTCCCTGCAATACAAATTCTGCTTATTATGAGAAGTGTTCCAATGTTTTATAAAATACTCATTTTCCTGTTTCCACTTTCTTAACCACGCATTTGCCAAAGCAATTTTCTTTTGTTTGTATACAGATGCCCTTGGCTCTGGAAGTATTTCGAAAAACAGGATTTCACAATCTTGCTCCTTGAGTTTTTCTCCTTATTTAATAAAATCCTTTTGTATTGTTGGAAGAGGCTTTCTGCTTAGGTCATTAATGCCTACGTGCACTACTGCAATTGGTTTTGATCCTGCTCCTTTAAAAACATTATCAGTCATATCATAAAGATCCTGGACTCCTGCTCCTGAGAAACATGGTATTGGCTTTATCCTCTCTACAAATATATTTATCAGTATATTTAATAACAGAGTCCTCGATCACTATGACGTGTCTTCTCTCCTGATTGGCAGTATGTTCCTGGGGTGCCGTACTGCTATTAGTTTCCACTGCATCTTCCTGTGAGTTTGTGGATTCTGCAAGTATGTGGTAACTATTTATCAGAGGTATCTCAAACCCCCCTCTATCATCCTCAACCCCACAATCCTTCATCCCCATCGTTACTAGCTGTAACATTCCTTTCCTCTAGACAAACTATATTTTCATCATCAGATCTGGTGGGTATTGGTTTCAAGGGACTTCTGCCTTTTCTCTTCCATTTAACTGAAGTAACTTCACACCACTCGTTATCCTCATTTGTACCTGTGGTATTACTCTCATTATACTTTTTCTCCTCTCTTCCCTTTTCCTTCTGCTGTTATATAACCATCCATAATTGCATTGTCTTTACTAAGGCTAGATAAAGTTTGTAACTTTGCAGTCATTTCCATCTGACTATTTTCCAATAATACTTTGCAGTAAATAAGTTGAGGTTTTGCTCCACGTCATGGTTGTGTGTACACGTCTCACACTCAAAGTTCACATAATTGGATCCCACATCAACCATTTTATACATGGAGCAGCTATTACACTTTACGCAGAGATCACCATCTTTAGTTAAAATAGACACAGCCATTTTGCTTATATAACAGTGCAGCTAACTAAGGCAGATACTCCAGTTTACTACACAGATTTTAAATATCTACCAATTTACTTTCTTTTACAAGGGGGTTACTGGTCTCCCTAGTCACCTCCTGGACCCCATCTCCACACGTGATAATGCATGCCACTCGCAAAGCTGCCTGAATTTAAGTACTTCTGCAGTGCCAAAGTAGAGCAAGGGTTGCGACTCACTTAACTCAGTATTAGCAGCCTAAAACACAGAAATAAAACTCCTATGAGTGTCTCTTGCTGCCTGGATGTTCCCCAATTAGTTGGTAGTGATAAATAATCAGTGTGTGGAATCCTGTAGTTCCTCTTGACATCTCAAGGAACTACAGCTCCCAATGTCCTTCCAATACACTGTCTACCTGCCTGGCAAACAGTAGTGTAAATTAAGCAGCTCCATCGCTATTAAAATTACGAGTTAGCATTTTTTTATAACTGGCCCCCTGTCACACCACTTTTGGCGGCCAAACAGGATTGATGGGAGACTTCTGGTTGAGCACTGAACAAGATGGCAGCGTGAACCCTCTGCTCCTCACCCCCCCCTTGAATAAATTCCCCGATTTGGTTGAACTTTATATACAGAACTCGGTCAAAAGTGAAATATTATAGGGGAAGACTCCTCCTGATTGATTCTACGAAAGAATTAAGCACAGAAACAACTCCGGAATATGTGAATCGATGGCCTCAGCTGGAGAAGAGTCTGAGTCGGAGCACTCAGTGACTTCTGCGGACCAGACTGAATGGGCGATCCTGAAAACAAAAACACCTAAAAACAAAAGGGTGAAGCTAGACACAGTGGCCTAGATATTCAAAAGGGTTGCGCCATGTACAACCCACTGATGCGCCCCGGTGCGATATTGAAAAGGGAAAAGTGCCTGCACAAATCCCGATGCGCCGGGCGCATCAGTGATATACAGGCACAGGTGGGCGTGCCCATGCATAACCTGCACAGCCCGAAATTCAGCCGGGCTGTGCAGGAATCATCATCGCCAACCCTACCTGCCTGCACAAAGTTACGCCCAAAAGGAACAAGTGACGGCCACCCACAGGTGAGCTGCCACATTGCAGGGCATAACACAGCAGCTGCCACCTGTGGGTGGCCATCACTTGTTCCTGCCAGCCTGGTGGCGCCCCCCCATGCCCCGATCTCGGACATCATTAAGCACCCCCCAAGTCCAAAATCCCTGGTGGTCCAGTGGGCCGCACTGAGCCCGATCGTGGGCATCATTAAGCACTCCCCCCAAGTCCAATATCCCTGGTGATCTAGTGCACCCCCACCCACCCCACCCACTGAGGGCGCATGCGATCGCAGGCATCATTAACCACCCTCAGTCCAAAATCCCTGGTGGTCCAGTGGGCGGCACTGAGCCTGATCGCGGGCATCATTAAGCACCCCCAAGTCCAATATCCCTGGTGATCTGTGTGCCCCCACCCCACCCGCCCACTGGTGACCTTCCCACCCACCTGCTGCCGCCCGACTGACTATAGCTCAGTAGGGCTGCCGCCCATTGGTTCACAGCATGAGCCAATGGGCATACCTTATACCATACTACTCAGTCCAGATATGCTCATGCTGTGAACCAATGGCGTGCAGCCCTACCGAGGCTGTCAGTCGGAGGGCGGCAGTGGGTGGGGTGCTGCCCGCCAGCTGGCGGGGGGGTGGGGTGGTGGGCTCAGTGGGCGGGTGGGGTGGGGGTAAACTAGATCACCAGGGATATTGGACTTTAGGGGCTTAATGACGCCCCGATCGGCTCAGTGCGGTCCACTGGACCACCAGGGATTTTGAACTGGGGGGGGCCATCTGGGCACATAGAGGTCCACTGGACCACCAGGGATATTGGACATTTTGTTATCTAACGGGATGTCCCGCAATCAGGCTGCAGGGGGCGTCGGTCCCCGATGGCTGCTGCCTGGCAGGGCGCCAGGCGCAACGTCGGGGATCAGCGCACCAGCATGCTAATGGCATGCAAATGGGGCCGTAATGGGATGCAAATGGCCCCCTGTGCGCCTTGCATAACTTATGGCCCCATTTGCATGTCCCCGTTTGAATGTCGCAGATGCTGTGCATGGCGCAATGGCACTTGCGCCACCGCATCTCCTTGCTCCACTCTGGCCACTTGCGCTTGTGCAGTGCCACTGCGCCATGCACAGTGGGGGTGGCCAGGGTGCGATATTCAAAGCTGTTGCGCCATAGCGCAGCTCCGTTGAATGTCGCCCAGGCCACACCCGTGCGCAACAAAGTTGAGCTGCGCCCAGGCTTGCGCCACAGCCTGGCGCAGTTTGAATATCCGGGCCAGTGTATAAAGAACCTGTATCTTTTCGAGCTGAAATAAAAGATTTGTATGCGGAGCTCTGCAAAGACGTGGTACATTTGGAGCAGAGGGCAGATGATACGGAGTGTCAAGTTACAGCGTTGGAAAACAGAATAGATGAACTAGACATAGCGAGTGTAAAATTTGCTGGAACAACAAAACCATATACAGGCCTGGCAAGAAGACACGGAGAATCGCGCCAGGTGAAAGAATATTAGAATTTACTGTGTACCTGAAGGTTTAGAAAATCAAGACATTACAGACTTTACAATCACTTTGCTCAAAACAGCCCTTAATTTGCCTGAGGAGCTGTCGATGGAAATGGAACGGGTACATCGTGCGCTGGGCCCAAAGCCTGCGGACCCCAGTGCACGCCCTAGATCCATAATAGCACTGTTCTTGAGCTATGCCACCAAAGAGAGAGTCTTAATAACAGCCTGGTGACAACAGAAAGTATTTTACGGTCAGACACGTATATACTTAGATAATGACTACGTTCCACAAACAATGAAAGCCAGAAGAACCTACACAGATATTTTACCAGTCTTGAAAGAAAAAGGCTGTAAATCTACCACCCCATGTCCAGCGAGGCTAGTTGTGAACTTACCATCAGGCAGGAAGGAATTTGACATTGCAGAGGCAGCCCGGAAGGAAATAATGAAGCAAGGCCTACGGTTTAAGAAGTGAGAGGCTCAGCCAGCACGGATGGAAGCACGTCCCCCCCCAGATGGCAGATGGTACCAGTATCTGGAGCCTCACGAGATTCCTCCACATTGAAGATGGCTCCTGCATCTGCTTGACTACCTACATTTCGCCACCCAGCCCATGGACGGACCTGCGAAGTCGGAGAACTGAATAATGCTGGTCGATTGAGAAAGGGATGAGTCTACAGGGACTACCCCAGTCACTTTAGTGGAGTGTAGCTGATCCTGCGGCACAACTGAGAAATGCTAAGAAAGTAGTAAAATCGTGAAGTCATGACTTTACATTATTAACTTAAGTGACGCAGAAAAGTAGTTCTTTTATTTAATGATTTTTCCCCCCTCCTCTGCCCTCCACTCTTCCATTTTTCAGGAGTCGCCGGTGGTCTGTTACGCCCTCGCTCACCTGACCACCATCCTGAGCAGTCCATCCCCCATGGAGCCGTGGTTGTACCTCCGAGGCGGGTATGGGGTGAAGGCCCTTTCACCCCATGTCTTTTTACTTCAGGATGCTGCCTCCAGAGGTGGCAGGGGCGTTGTGGGTCGGGACCTTGGCGCTTCGTTTACTGGGAGTCAGTGGGTGTTTTTCTGGCTTTTTGGGCGTGCCATGTGCCCATGATGTCAAGGCACTATGAGCGCCGACATCTGGCATGCCTACCCTCTTAGTCCCCAAGCTTGCTGTACCTTGAGTCTCCACTCGGGGTCACCCAGGCACTGGGTCAAGTACCCCCTGGAGACGGCGAGCCGTTCGTAGGATGCTCAGACCTCCTCCCCCGGCTGGCCCTCCAGCTCCCCAGGCTCATTCCCAAACCCTGGTCGCTGGCGTTGCAAGCAGAAATCCATCCGCTGCGTCAGCGGGCCGGCCTATGATTTGTTTTTGAAGCTGAATAAGAAGCACATATGCCCTAGGAGCAGTGCTCCATTTTGGGACTCTCTTGATAATACCCATGGGCAGGTTAAAATGACCTGTTTCACTTACGTGATTTTCGAAGATCCGTCTACTTTTGTTCTGATAATAGTTGCTAACGATAAATTAATAAGTGACTCATGAAGTATTTCATGTAAGACTATGTTACACATTTGCCAAAGGACAACAACAAAAAAATAAGATTTAGAGGGCGAACAACAGACATTTTTATTTTTAAGTTTAGAATTGGTAATATTTCATGAAACATTGTTTAATATTACATAAGCCATAACGAGTTACAAAGATGGCCCAAAGTGCCTTAAAACTTTAAAAGAAGGAACTATGAAGTTAATAGTTCATGGATAACACCTTGCATTTTACATTTTTTAAACTGGGAAGGGAGGAAGAGATACAGATTAATTAGTGAAATCACATAGCAACAGAGGAGGGCTATCAGCTGACCATGAGAGGGCACTCGGTGCTCAAATTTGTTTTCATTTTACTTTGAGGGCTCTTAAAGCAGCTGTTTACAGTGAATAGAATAGCTTTAACACCAGAGCTCGTAGGTGCTATGATTTTTTTTTTTCTTCACAGGGTGTAGAATCCCCTCAGAGGCTGCTCCTGGCTTTCCTCCGATGCCACCTGAATTATTTAGGGGGCATAGACAGGGAGACAACCGTGGTGCTCCCCTTCCTTGGAAGCCAAGGCTATACCCCAGTCACTTGCAGTAATTGAGACGATACATCAGTCAGCTCCAGACAAAGTAGGGGGAGGCCAATTTATAAATAGTAATATGTGTAAGGGTGGTAGTTATTTCTTTACCCCAGTTCTATGATTAGTAGTTGGATAGTAAATTTTATATGTTGCGTTTTCGGAAAAATATGCTCTCCATATGTGACTATGAAGCAAATGAGGATAACATGGGATCAAATTAAGTACACAAGTAACTGTTGGCTAGGATGGTACTCTCGGAACCTATACAAGGGGAAGAGAGGAAAAGGCAGGGCTGAGAACTGTGTTGTCAAAAGGGAGATGAGTATGCAAGGTGAAACTCAAAAGTATATACTGGTTATTACAGGAGAAAAGAAAGTATTGGATGATCAATGGACACTTAGAATGCTATTTCAGAGTAACCTAGGGAGGACAATAAAACCATAATGGCGATTTCACCAGTTAAATTATTATCGTTTAATATTAATGGACTGAACAACCCCATTAAGAGGTCTCGCCTTTTCCAATATTTTAAAAAGCATGTCAGTGAAGTGATTTTCCTCCAAAAAACTCACTTGAATGAAGGAGAGCACATGAAATTATCCGGGGGGGGTCGGTACTGGGTGTTTTCTTCTTTCTGCTTAAAGGGAAAACATAGAGGGACAGCAGTTTTGGTTCCTTCATTAACCCCATTCCCAGGTAGAGTCCCATTACTCCGATCCTACGGGATGCTTTGTAATTATAACTGCTACCCTATTTGGGGGAAAAAAAATTACATTAGCAAATGTATACTCTTCTCCCCCCCCCCCACAGACCCCCTCATATAGGCTTAATATCTTCTTTAATAAGCTACTTTAATATGCCACAGGGCTGCCTAATAGTGGGAGGGGATATTAACTTGATTCTCTCCCCGCAGTTGGACTCCTCGGTGTTAGCTACGCATAGGGTAACGACCTCCCAGAAATTCGTTAAAACACAACAGACCTTATTGGGGCTAGTTGATGTCTGGTGTCATCTTTTTCCCTCATCAAGGGCATATACATATTATTCACCATGATTTAAAGAGACAGTAAACATTGCAGGGGTCACTCAAATTGTGAAAGCCCATAAAAAGATACTTCAAATGAGGTATTGGGCTCACTTATAGGTGTCCTGAGTTATGAATACCTAAATCATCTGTAAATCAAAACAAGGCAGCAGCCATTTCATTGAATCATGAGACCAACAGTGATGTCACTGAGGGGGCAAGCTGTAATTAAGAACATGCAGCTTGCCCCTCAGTGAAATCAGTTCCTGTTTTAAAATGGCTGCTGCATTGTTTTGATTTACAGATTAGTTAGATAGTCATATCTCAGGACTCCTGACACCCACAAGGAAATCCAGTGCCTCATTTGAAATATCTTTTCATGGGCATTTTCAATTTGAGTGACCCCGGCAATGTTTACTATCCCTTTAATACATATTGTAGATTGGACTACTTTTTTCTCTTTAAAGAACATATAGATTTGATACAAGATGTGACTATATACCTGAGATTCTTATCAGACCATGCCCCGTTGCTGTTAAAACTAAACTTGAACATTCCAAAGAAAAATACTAGCTGGTGCCTAAATACTGCATTACTCAGAGATGGAAATTTTAGGAAAAAGCTGGGAGAAAAAATTACCCAGACTGTGGAGGAAAATACCACTGCGGAGAGCTCGCCAAGCATGATATGGGACACACTGAAGGCGGTGATCTGTGGGGAAGTAATAGCATATGCATCTTATAAACAAAAGCAGAGAGAAATTACTTATAATAGATTACAAGCAGAATTGTATTCCTTGTAACAAGCTTGGGAGCCCCCTACCTTGGAGAGCTGTAATCAGTTAAGACAAGTGAAAGCTGCTGTACAAAATATTCTAGATGAGAAAATTCAGCAAGCTCTATTCTACCTTAAGAGATATAAATATGAGGGAGGCCCAAAGGGAGCCAGGAACCGTCACCTTAGGGGGCAAAGTGCATCTGTAATAATAACTAATTTAAGTTTACCCCAAGCTGGACATAGAGCTAAAACCACAAAAGATATTATGACAATATTTCAAGAATTTTATTCCCAGTTATACGCGGTACCGGCCATACTAGATATCCCTCAGATGGAAAGTTTTCTAGCTAAAACTGTACTGCCAAAAATGACACAGAGCCGATCGGATAGACTATTAACGCCACTAACCCTGGAAGAAATCAAGGCAGCTGTTTCTAGGAGTAGGATACTGAAATGTCCTGGACCAGATGGTTTCCCATCTGAATGGTGTAAGACCTATTACAAGAAGCTTTCCACCCCCCTTCTGGTGACTTTTAGAGAGATTCAGGAGGGCACCCCCCCCCCCCATCGTGGGCTTCCGCCTCTATATCCCCTATCCTAAAGCCTGGAAAAGACCCAAGTTAAGCCTCATCATATAGACCAATTTCAATCCTAAATATGAATTATAAATTATTCATGTCAATTTGGGCATTCAGATTGGAAGAAATCCTGCCACATATTATAAATTCTGACCAATCGGGCTTCATTCGGTTCAGAAAGCTGATAATATTAGGAGGATGATTCATTTAATAGGCTATAGAAATCAGAGAAGTATTCCAGCTACCCTAATTAGTTTAGATGCACATAAAGCATTCAGTCAGGTAATATGGCAATTTCTGTGGAAGAAATTAGAGAAGTTTGGATTCCCGGGAGCTTTTATAACCTTACTTCAGCAAATTTAGAATAATCCCAGGACTTTCATAAAAGTTAATGGTCAACTTTCCCCACCAATTTCTCTGTTCAGAGGCACCAGACAAGGTTGCCCATTTTCCCCCCTCTTATTTGCCCTTTATATGGAGCTCACTCCCGCTGCACTCCGCACCCACCCTGACATTCAAGGCATCCCACTTGGAGGCCGAGCTTTTACCCTCTAACTTTATGCAGATTATATATTACTCACCCTTTTAGAACTGGAAACATCTATCCCAGCGATGTTGGACATTTTACAAAGTTTTGCTGCAATCTCAGGTTGTATTACAAATGTACAAAAAACTGAAGTATTAACACTACATTTTTCCCTGTCGCAAACACTGAAGGCCATTTTTCCTTCTCGTTGGCGCTGCAATAAGATAACACTATTTGGGAGTGAATCTACCTCAAAACCTGATCTGTTTAGCACTTTTAAATTATGAACCATTAACACAGATGCTAGAAGATCAAATGGGGAAGTGGGCACATATGTACTTAGCATTCATTTCTCAAGTGGATGCAATTCGAATGACCGTATTCCCTAAAATACTGTGTTTCTTTCAAACGTTGCCAATAATTCCGTCTCAGTTTTATTTTGCTACCTGTAATAGAATTTTCTCATGTTTTGTATGGGCAGGTAAACGTCCTAGAATAAGATGGTCAATTTTGCAACTGCCGATAAACTTGGGAGGTCTTAACCTTCCTAACCTGTTGGAATATCATGGAGCAGTCACCAGCAGAACCATTCTGACATGGTTAAATAAGAATTATGAAGCACCTTGGAAATTTATAGAGTTTATATTAAACGATTTATTTGATATTACCTGCATACTCTTTGCCTCTACTTTAACCCCACCTAAGTTTAGTGACTTTTCCTTTGGTACCAGAAATACCCTTAAGTCCTGGTATGAGATGAGAGCACAGTCTAAATTAGAGCAGAATATCTATTATTTCAAATAACTTATCTTGGACAGGGACTTTCATCCAGTGCAGATAGACTTAACTTTTCATCAACGGCACCATCAAGGCTCATCTTACATATACCAGCTTTTATATTCACAAGGAGTAGTGCCATTTGCTAAGTTGCAGACAACATATCAATTGCAATATCAGGACCAGTATAGATATCTACAGGTTAGAGGGCATACCTCCTGGAGAAAACTTCCCCCAAAGAGGACGCTCCCGAACCCTATCCCAGCCTTAATGCAGCTAATAATAGGAGCAGTAAGGGAGTACGTACCCAGACATCTAGTGGAACTAGCTTACAAGGCTCTTTGGGAACATTGGGGCGAATCAACTTTAACAGTTCTCAGGGCATGGAATAGGGACTTGGGGATATATATCCCATATGAATGCTGGATAACCCCAATACAGCACTCAATGGCAATTTCACACGTCCCATACTGGAGGGAATTCATATGGAAATGTAGAACTCTGTTTTTTAACATGCTAGATTGTTAAAATATTTACCTGATAGCTATGGTATCTGTTGGAGGCTCTGTGGGGAGCAGCAGGCTGATGTAGTGTACATATTCGGGAGCTGTCCAGCCCTGGCACGGTCCTGGAGGGATATAGGCTTTAGCTTAGCAAAAGTAGGAGACACAGAATTGAGACTTGCACCATTAGCTTCATTAGAAGACAGTTTAATTTCTCTTGGTAAGAGCCATTTTTATTTGTACTTGGCAGCTGCAAAAAAGGTGATCACCCGCAATTGGTGTAGAATAATACCACCCACCTTAGAGTAATGGCAAGATGTCATGAAAGAAGTGTATTTTTTTTTAGAGAGAACAATAGCTACCTCACGAGGTAGAGCACAACAGTTTGAGATTACATGGAGAAAATGGGTGATGTATATGACACAAATAGATGAATCCTTTATTCCATGAGAGCAAGAGGGGGGAGAGAGATCATGTACCGGGGAAAGACTACAATTTTGTTACAGTCCTGTAAGAACTTAAAAGCTTAACATGGTTAGAAATTATACTAACATACTAAAATGCCAGCAGAATAGGCCTAATGGTCTTTCGCGTCTGCTTGTTTGGTCAGCCCCCACCCTGGGAGCTGACCTTGCTGCCCCCCTCGCCTTCTCTGGCTTCTTCCTTCCCAGTTCCGGATATTCTCGCTGCATTGGATTTTGTTTCCAGAACCCTTCCCCTGTACCTGTCCCACCCCCTCTTGAACCCATCCACCGTCTCTGCCTCCACCAGCCCCCTGGGCAGCGCATTCCATGGCTCCACCACCCTCTCAGTGAAGTAGCACTTCCTCCTTTCTCCCCTGAATCTTCCCCCCCCCAGCTTCCACCCATGCTCTCTAGTTGCCCCCTATTATGAAATGTTTCCTGCTGACAATACTGTGTAACATAAGAATGAGATATGATGCATGTATCCTTGTAACTTGTAATATGGAGAGAACAAATAAATAATACAAAAAAACCCAGGATTGACAGCACCCTCCAACAAGCCGCTTGCAAAGCTGCCCGAATTTAAGTATTCCGCAAACCGGAAGTAGAGCAAGGGTCGTGACTCAATTAGCCCAGTATTAGCAGCCTAAAACACAAAAATAAAACACCTACAAGTGTCTCTCGCTGCCTGGATGTTCCCCAGTTAGCTGGTAGTGATAAATAATGTAGTGTGTGGAATCCTGTAGTTCCTCCTAACAACTCAAGGAACTGCAGCTCCCACGGTCCTTCCGGTACACTGTCTACCTATCTGGCAAATAATAGTAGTAGTGTAAATTAAGAAGCTCCAACGCTATTAAAAGTACGAGTTAGCACTGTTTTTGGTAACTGGCCCCCTGGCACACCGCTTTTAGCGGTCACACAGGATTGGTAGCACCCTCGTTGCCGAAGGAATAAAGGGACTTTGTTACATATGTTTGTAGCATGTTCTCTTTTGATTATGTATTGGCTAAAAAAGGTATACGTATTAACTGAAGTGATGGGGCTTAATTTCCCACTTGACCCAGGAATAATCCTTTTTGGGATTATGAAAGAAACAGAAGTGATAGGGAGAATAAAGAGTTTGGCAAATTTAATTTTAGTAAATGCAAAAAAAAAGATTCTCCAACATTGTAAAGATCCAAACTCATCAGTATTTGAGAATTTATTAAATATGATCATTGATTCGGCAAAAATTGGAAGGCCACACTATAGCATCTCTGGAGAATTCATTAAATTTGAAGAGCAATGGTTACCTTTTTTGTTGATACTTACAAAGGAGAGTATGAAAGAGCTGATGTTATTAGCTCTAGATGGTTTTCTTTTTTTTTTGGGGGGGGGGCGATGGGCCTCCCCCGGACCATATGAAGTACCTGGGTATGACTGGGCTGTGATGAGTGTGTATATATTACAGAAGCTGGGGTCGGGTGATGCTGTCAAGAGGACCTTTGACCTTCATGCAGTGTTAATTTATTTCTCTGGGCCCCAAAAAGTGCATTAATACAAGTGCACCAATCCCCTTGTTTTCAGTAGTTGATAACTTGTAAGCACTGTATTGAGCCTTCAGGCATGTGGATAGCAAATTCGTATTTGTGCATTTATTTCTTTCTGCACATTTTGCCCTGTTTACATGCAGCAGTTAACTCAACTGAGTATTTGATTCCTTAGTAAATGAGTTCTGCAATGCATGTAAACTGAATTGTATCACAACCCAAACCACACATCGATTACCAGGTACCGTAACTGAGTTGGGATACATAGAAACATAGCAGTTGGGTTCCTGTTTCAATATGAACTGGATTCTGATTCAGTGGTTCAAGGACATTGATTATTTTGAAGCTAGTTACTTTGTGCATTTAAACCCAATTCTGAATCAATTCTGCTATGTTTCCTGTTGAAACTGCTGAACAAAGAATGCAGCCAGATTCCAAATCATTTGCTGTGTGTTTACATGCAGTGAGAATCAGTCACCTAGTCGATTCAGTTAATTCTTATCAACCCAACAGCATGTTACTCAAAAAGTATTACAGTCTGAATGAAGTGCATCATAGTCATTGATTACCGCTACATGTAAACATAGCAGATTTTGAGCTGCTGCCTATGGAACTGCAGTAGCAATTTGACTACTTGTGCACTTGCCCAGTTTATGTGCACAACGTAACTGGACTACCTAAGCTTCAGTTCTGAGCTTCAATTCCCCAATAATTGAGATATAAGCACACACAAACTTGTGAAACGATGACAAATGGAATGGATCAGCAATCTGGTTGAAGTGCAGTAAGCCAAGAGAATTTATCACTTGGCATCTGGTTGTTTTAGTCTTGTAAATTTGTTTGTGCCTTGTTTCGATTACTAGACAAAACAACAATCATGAACGTATACATTGATCTCATGTTATGTTATGTTATATACATTGGTGATCACTTACGGAGCAATAAAGTCTCCCTCCTGAATCGGGCTGTAAGCTCATCATGCAAATCCAGTCACTGCTGCTGTGATTGAATACCCTGGACATGTACACTTGATTGGGATGACCACTTGACTCTGGAGACTTGATCACTTGGTAAATGATTACTGGTGCGTGTAAACATAGTAATCGGTATGTGTAGCTAAAAACAGAAATGCTTATGTCATACAGTTGGTCTGCCCTTTGCCCTTCACTGTCATTTTTCAGGACCCCAAGGGTGTTTTGCCAGGGACTCTAGTGGAGAACTGAACCAGGATGTGGAAAGTTAGCCCTTAATTTAGGCCCTTTAAGGCTACAGTGTGTTTGCTGGGTAGCAGAGAAAGGGCCGACCAAAAGCACTCAGCCCTTAATTGAATTATTGGGGCCAGTGGGACTGAAGCATCAGATTTGTTTTTCAATAAAATTGTATTATTTTTTTTACACACGTTATTTATTTATTTTTATTTAGTTTTTGTTGACCGGGTAAGTGCACTAGACAAATCCTGCCTATTTTCAGGCACGACCCGGAGGAGGGGGATACAGATGAATGCCAACTGACCTTGAACCAGATTAAGCTGTTGGTGGTATTTTTAGTGAATGAGGGAAATTTGGCCAGGACACCGGGGAAATTCCCCTACTCTTTTCGATAAGTGCCATGGGATCTTTAACATCCACCTGAACTACCACCAGTCCAGGTAGATGGGACTGCGGTTTAATGTCTTATCTGAAAGACGGCATCTCAGAAGTGCAGCACCCCTCTCATGTTGCACTACAGTGTCAGTACTGGGATATTACCCCAAGTGCCAGATGTGGGAACTGAACCCACAGCCCTCTGATCTCCCAGCTTCAGAGGCGAGTGTGCTACAGACACTCGCCTCTGAGGCCGGTTCAGTCCCACTGGCCCCAATAATTCAATTAAGGGCTGAGTGCTTTTGGTCAGCCCTTTCTCTGCTACCCAGCAAACACACTGTAGCCTTAAAGGGCCTAAATTAGGGCTAACGTTCCACATCCTGGTTCAGTTCTCCACTAGAGTCTCTGACAAAACACCCTTGGGGTCCTGAAAAATGACAGTGGAGGGCAAAGGGCAGACCAACTGTATCACATAAGCATTTCTGTTTTTAGATATACAACAAATTAAAATCACATATTCCAAAACAAAAAGAAAAATCCACAGTGTTTCTAACAATCTCAGTAACAACTTTTTAACATACAAGCAAGTTTTCATCTAAACAAAATTTTTCAATCTTAATACATTTCCATGACACTATCTGAACAAATGTTTTAACTAATAAGAAAAAAGAGACAACCTAAAATTTATACTTTGGCATTTATGTAATTCATGTCTCCTACCTGATGTGATTGACAGATGGATTTTCCCTGGAAATGGTTCTAAGACATCCCACCTATATTTGAGTAGAATAAGAGGAGGGAGATTTAGAGGAGGTATAGAAGAATGGACATAGAAGAGTGAAGGAATGTTGATATTAGGTTTACAGAGAAATGATTCCCATAAACTGTTTTAATAATATTCTGATAGAATAAAGAACTGCTTGTTTACATCAATACTGGAAGCTTTATTTAAGGATTGTTGTTGTAAGCTGTGAGTACAGTAAATAAAGATAACCACTTGTTCTCAAACCCCTTGTTGTCATTTCATAGGCCTCTGGCTGATTTTTCACTTTTGAGAGCTTTAACCAATTCAGTTGTCCATTTTAATATTGTGGGCAGTCTTTGGTCAGTCTATAACCTGAGAATGTTATTTTTGGCCACTGTTGGTTGTAACGCTATAGTGTATCTTTGTTCTTTAGTTACCTGTTGAATATCATATAAGTTTCCCACTATACATGTTGTCAAGTTCATACATTGTTGTATATTATACAGGGAGTTTAAAGATCCCTTGATTTGTTCCCCAAAACGTTTTATCGGATCACACTTCAAAAAAATGTGAATCTGGTCCACATTATCTTTCCCACACTTTGGGCATCTACTATCTGGCTTTAGTTTCATGGGATACAGATGTTTAGGGGTAAAATAAATATTGTGCAGTATTTTATACTGTATATATTTATAGTTTCCAACCAGTAAAGGCTTTCATTGAGAAGTCCCATATTTTGGTCCAGTGCCAAGTATTGTCTTTTCCCCCTATTTCGTTGTGCCCACCATAATTTGGATTCAGTTGCTTCTCCTTTCATTAAAATGTTATTAGGAGATTTTTTTTTTCCCGAATTCTGATTTTGCTCCTAATGTCGAGGAAATCTTTCCGGCTGCCCCGCTCACCGTTGACTCTACATCCCTGTCTGAAGCTTCTTCCCAGGCCCGCCCCGACCCGGTGAATCCCCCGGCTCTGAACCCCCTGAGGTGGGGCCACCATTGCCCTGGTGCTCTATCTACAGTCTAACTCGCCGGGCTGGGGTCGGGAGGGGCACTCTGGTCGAGGAGCCCGACTGTGGGAGTGTGGTCTTCGGCCCTGGAGGAGCCTTTGCCTCTCCCCAAGATGGGATTTTTCTGTACTTAGTTGTTTCCCCCCAGAGCTCGGGCGTGTAATGACGTCCTCAGACATTTGCCTCTGCATTTGCTGGCCCTGCATTTTCTTTGTGGTGCCTCCGACAGCCATCAGAGGCCGCCCAGGAGCGGTTCGTCCCCGGAATCCTCCCTGGGAAGGGATAGCAGTCCTCTGGATGCTCAATCCCTTCCCTCCCCTGCCGACCCCCGGCAGCCCGAGTCCGTTCCTGAACCCGGGTCACCGGTGTGGTGCGAGGTATGGAGTCCAGCGCCTCAACCCTCCACGCCACCGGGCCGGCAATTAGGAGACTATAAAGGCTTGAAATAGTTGCCTTACATTGTAATAAGCCCAGTAAGGTGGTAGCACTGTGGTCCAGTGTGAATTTTGGTTCTTCAGTATTTAGTTTTAGTTGTGTGAGGTCTAGTAACAAGATTACATCTGCTGCTTCTTTTTCTTCTTCCACTGGGACTAAGTTCAGAGTGTTTCTCTGTTCTTCTAGCATCTTCCTAGTATTATTTTTTTGAACGGATGTTAGCTTGTAGTATACTGTTAATCCACCTGAAGTAGTGTAAAAAAAAATTAGTAAGTAAGTAAAAAAAGTTTACTGTGTACTTAAGTGTAAAGTTTTACTTCTTATCATGAAATGGGGGTTTCTCCAAAGAGGTTGGGCCAGCAAAAATCTTTAATTAATCTTTAGTAGGCTGCCAATTTGAATGATTATTTTCAAACAACATGAAGTCTTGCTGTATTCTGACAATTGCATTTAGCTCCAGCACTTGAACTGCCCCGGAGAGTGAAGGGTTAAAATTCTGTGCCAGGCATAGAACGTTGGGCTCGAGCTCGGTTGAAAACTCTGTCTGTGATGCTTTGAAACCAAACTGTCAGAATCTTTACTCCGCCTCACTGAACAGTCGCTCCGGAGATTTTCTCCTTCTGCTCGGTTCAAAGTCAGTTAAAGTTGTCGGTTTTAGTCGACATTAAGTTCCGTTTATCAGTTCAAGACTCTGTTTGTGGTACCGTAAGTACGTAGGATAGTTATTGTGTGGAAATTGTAAAGCTTTTTCGATTGGTTCAAGTTTAGTGTGTGGTTACCAGTCTGTATCGGTTTTAAAAAACGTGAATTGATCTTTTTTTTCCAACACCCGTAACACGGTGAGAAACCGATAAGGGAGTCTTGCCTGGCAGTTGCCTTATAAAGGGTAAGTTTTGTTAGGTTGGCCATGTCTGAGAAACCCAAGAAAAAAACCAGGCCCACTGGGTTTCAACACTGCAGTGTGTGTGGGGAGGTCTTTGCTAAGGCCGATCCCCACACCACTTGTGTTTACTATCTGAGGTTTGACCACCTCGATTCAGACTGCCAAATTTGCAAGAATTTCTGTAAGTCTACATTGGATAAAAGGTTAGGAAGACTTAGGGATAAGGAGGCAGAGAAATCCGCTGACCCGGAAGGTCAGCCCGGTTCGGTTCCTACCGAACCAGAAGGCGTGCCCTCTGACCAGGACGATACTTCTTCAGGCAAGAGGAGAGCCGATCCTGAGGGATCGGTTCCTACAAAGAGAAAGCGCAAGGATAAATCGGCCAGTTCGCATCCAGAACTTCATGTTCCGACCTCCAAAGAGGTTGCCAGAGCGATTCGGATTGTTGAATCGCTTCGTTCGGTTCCGACTGATCCGGCGCCTTCTGGCAGGGGTTCGGTTTGGTCGGTTCCCCTGGTTCAGCATTATTCCCCTGAAGATTTTTACGAACCGGAGTTTGATGAGGAGGGGGATTTTGAAGAGGATGATTATGACGGTGAAGGTCTGGATGTGCCTGTGGAACCGGACATCTCCCCAGACAGACCTTCTGGTCTTTCCCCTCTTAGGCTTTCTGAGTCCCTTCCCCATTTTCTGTTTTGCAGAAAAGTGGCTCAAACCCTCCAGCTTCTTATTGAGAAGGCTGTGGAGGATCAGGAGGAGCCTGATTTTTGTTGAGATGATGGATATTCCAGAGTCTAAAAGACTGTCTATTCTTCTCCATAAGTCCTTTGGGAAACGGACACAAAAAATTCTAAGGTCTCCTAACTCTGTACCTCCTGTTGACAAGAGAATGGACAAGAGGTACACCTTGTCAGGCTCAGATACTGAGTTTCTTTATCAGCAATGCAGCCATGTTGGGGTATTGCAGGCTGCAGCCTGTGACAAGGCAAGCATTCCCTTGGCTTCACACCCCCAGACAAAGACTCCAGGAAGATGGATGCCATGGCAAAGAAGCAGTACATGGCATCATCTTTGGGACGCAGGCAGGCTAACTATATGGCCTATACAGCCAGGTACAGAAGTCCAGGTGGGACACTGTACTGGCACTGGCTAAACAGGTTTCTCTCCCCAACTAGCCAAGGAGCTGGAGGGTGGCTGCTGATGGGATCGAGGCATCAAAGGTGCAGTTTCATGCTGCTGTGGACTCCAGTGATGTGTCATGGCTACATCTGTGGCTCTTCGGAGAATGGCTTGGCTCAGATGTACTAGCCTTTCGCAGGATACCCAGGCTAAGGCCATGGATTTCCCTGTGGTGGGTAATTCTCTTTTTGGGGAGCAGACAGAGAATTACATGAAGAAAATGGATGAGTACAGGACTACTTACAGGAGTGTCCAGGCCAAGGAAAGGCAGGCAACTCCTTAAAGGCAGCAAGCTAGGGGCAGGCCTTTTCACAGGACTTTCTACCAAGCACAGGCCTCTTCTTCCTTTTCTCAGAGGGGGTTCTTCAGAGGGAGAGGCAGAAGGGGGATGAGCAGGGCTGCATCCACCCCTCAGCCTAAAGCTCCTGCCAAGCAGACACCCTGATGTGTCAGCCCGGGTCGACTCCCCCATTCCGGTAGGAGGCAGGCTAGCTTACTTTGTCCAGGACTGGATGTCTGTTACCTCACACAAGTGGGTCCTGGAGGTTGTAGGCTGGTGGCTGGTTCTTGGTTTCAAAAATTTTCCGAAACTGAGACCCAGATCCTTCCACTTGCAAATACATCAGAAGCCCTTGTACTAGAGGCAGAGTGCGCCTCTCTGCTGGCCTTAAGAGCCATAGAGAGAGTTCCTACCCCATACAGGGGCAAAGGTCTGTACTCCAGGTACTTCTTACCCCAAAAAAGACAGGGGAGTGGCGACCCATCCTAGATCTAAGATACCTAAACAAGCACCTGCTAAAGCCTAAATTCAAAATGGTGACTCTAGGAACAGTTCTTCCCTCTCTGAGGCCAGGAGACTGGCTAGCCTCCCTGGACCTCAGGGATGCCTATTTTTCACATTCCCATCAGGTGCTCCCACAGAAAGTACCTCAGGTTCGAATTGCCCTCAGGCCATTACCAGTTCAGAGCAATGCCCTTTGGCCTAACTTCAGCTCCAAGGGTGTTTACAAAGTGCCTAGCAGTAGTGGTGGCCTTTTTAAGAAGGAAAAGGATTTCTATCTTTCCATACCTGGACGATTGGCTCTTTGTGGGCCAGTCCCCAGACCAAGTCAAGTCAGATCTGCAGGTTACCCAGCAAGTTCTCACTTCCCTGGGGTTCCTTCTCAGTCTTCCCAAGTCAGTTCCCGAGCCAGTACAGCTCCTCACTTTTATAGGAGCAGAGCTGGACACACTCAAGGCAAGAGCTTTCCTTCCTTTGGAAAGGGCAGAAGCCATCTCTCGGCTGGCCTCTTCCTTCCTCCCTCTGGTTTCTCGACCAGCAAGGCATTTTCTTCAGCTTTTGGGCCACATGGCAGCTTCCATGGCAGTGGTCCAAGGGGCCAGGTTTCAGATGAGGGACATTCAGTTCCATCTGAGAACCTTTTGGTCCCAAAGGAAAGATCCTCTTACCAAGCTAGTTCCTGTTACCCAGACCTTAATTCAGGCCCTTCAATGATGGCAGGACCTGGACAATTTAAGGCAAGGTGTTCCATTTGTCACTCAGAATCACTCTGTGGTTCTTACCACAGATGCTTCCCTTTTGGGGTGGGGAGCCCATCTGGGGGCTCTCACGGCCCAGGGACTGTGGTCCCCTCAGGAATCCCTTCTTCATATCAACCTCCTGGAACTCAGGGCAGTGCTTCTTGCCCTACAAGCTTTCTCTCAGTCAGTATAGAACAAGGTGGTTCAGGTCAGGACGGACAACACTACCACCATGTGGTACATAAACAAGCAGGGAGGCACTCGGTCCACGGCCTTGTGCATGGGCCATGAACTTGTGGTCTCTAGATTATTCCCTGCAGACCACTCTGATAGCAGTTCACCTTCCAGGGAAGGACAATGTGCTAGCAGATGCACTGAGCAGGCTATCCCAGGGCCATCACGAATGGTCTCTGGATCCTTTGGTGTTGAAAGTGATTTTCTCAAGGTGGGGCACTCCAGAGATAGATCTCTTTGCAGCCCCAGACAATCACCAACTTCCTCTGTTTTGTTGTAGACCCCCCAGTCTTGGGCTCAGTCCCTCTGGGTGCTCTGATTTTGAACTGGGAAGGGAAATTTCTTTATGCCTTCTCTCCCTTCCCTCTACTGTTCAAGGTTCTAGTCAAGGTAAGGTCACAACCTTGCAAAGTGATTTCTGATTGCTCCAGTCTGGGCCAGGCAGCCTTGGTACCCCCTGTTGCTGTCCCTAGCAATCCATCTTCCACTGTCTCTTCCCAGGAATCATAACCTGTTAACCTCCTCTCAGGGGAGGATTTGGTACCCTAGTCTTCGGTCCCTCAATCTCATGGCATGGCTCTTGAAGAGTTAGAGTATGCAGACTTGCATCTGTCCCAAGGGGTTCTGGATATTCTCAAAGCTTCTTGAAAGCGTGCCACCAGAAAAACTTACAACTCCAAATGGAAAAGGTTCAGCATTTGGTGTTCCAAGAAGCATATATCCCCAGACACTGCTGAATTGTCTACAGTTATGGATTATATGGTTTACCTTAATGGCCTAGGCCTCAAACCAGCTACTCTCAAAGTTCATTTGTCAGCTGTCTCTGCTTTCCTGTCAGTGGGGAAGCCTTCCTCTCTGTCATCTCACCCTGTATTCTGTAAATTTTTTCAAAGGATTGCTTCATACCAATCACCCTTTTAGGGAACCTGCTCCAGCCTGGGATTTGAATATTTGCATTGCTCAGCTTATGCAACCCCCCGTTTGAGCCTATGTCCTCAGCAGAGCTCAAGTACTTGACTTGGAAAACTGTTTTTGGTTGCTGTTACTTCTGCCAGACGTATCAGTGAATCGCAAGCCCTGTCAGTTGAGCCTGACTTCATTTCATTCCATAGAGATAAGGTGGTCCTTAGAACCAATAGAAGATTCTTACCCAAAGTGGTTTCTGATTTTCCACTTAAACCAAGCTATGTCTCTTCCTGTGTTATTCACTGATCATACCTCCTCAGGAGAGCGGAGGATACACATTTGAGATGTTAAAAGGGCCCTTAGTTACTACATAGAATGTACAGAGGGTCACAGGTTTGACTCTTTCCAGTTGTTCCTCACTTCTGGGGAAGTAGGTAAGGGCAAACCAGCCACCAAGAGAAGCATTGCCAGGTGGATTGTGTCCTGTATCCAATTCTGCTATGAGAAACTGGGAAAAACTTCACCCTTAGGCCTGAGGGCTCATTCCACTAGAGGTGCAGCTGCATCTCTGGCTGCGGCCAGGGATATCTTTATAGAAATTCGCCAAGCAGCCCTGAAAAACAGTTCATACCTTCACCAAGCATTTCTCTGTAGATATCCAGGCTAGGAGTGATGCTAGGTTTGGCACAGCAGTACTTCAGAGCCTGTTCCCAAAGTAGGTTCTGTCCCTCCTCCCTGGAGGTACTGCTTGTAGTTCAGGTAATTGAAATGGAATACAGCAAGACTTCATGTTGTTTGAAGAAAAAATTACTCACCTTAGTAACTGTGTTTCTTCTAATGGAGTCTTGCTGTATTCTGACCTCCCTCTCTGCCTCCCCTCTCAGAACCTGTTTTGGGAAGTGGGTGGGCAGGTGCAGTGTTGTACCCCAGGGGTGTCTTCAGTCCACTTTCTGTTGTGTTAGGTGCCTTGTGTTTGATTAGTTAAGAGTTTTTTTATTACTTATTGCTTGGTTTTTGGGCTTTGGGTTTCCTGACTTCAGTCTTTTAGGAATCTAAAGTCTTTGTTGCCAGTTGGCTAGTAGGAATTTTACAATTTCCACATTATATAGTCTGTGAGTTTTAGCTCGTAAGAATCTGATGGTTTGGTTTCAAAGTGTCACAGACAGTTTTCAACTGAGCTTGAGCCCAACATTCTATGCCTGCCATAGAATTTTAACCCTTCACTCTCTGGGGCAGTTCAAGTGCTGGAGCTAACTGCAATTGTCAGAATACAGCAAAACTCCATTAGAAGAAACACAATTACTAAGGTGAGTAATTTTTGTCTTTTTTTCCTTATAGGTTTTTACTGCTACTGTAGCAGGCTGGGCGGCTGTCTCAGCCTGTCCCGCTGACCGTGGCACTCCGTGTCTCCTCTGGTCTTTGGGGGATTGTATCCCCCACAGATTGCTCCCTGCAGTGGGGCCAGGAAGGGAGGACCATCCTCCACCCGGAACACAAATCCAAATATCCCCCAGAGCCAGTGAGACTGGGCGGGCCGTCATCAAATAAGGAGGGCTTCATTAAACCGAACCTCCAGTTTTCCTCTGGATTTTCTCCCCGGGTGACTGAGATGTGGATTGAGCACAGCGTGTGCGCTCTGCTTCTGTGGAGACGGCCCCGATGCTTGGAATGTGTGTCCCTCCCACTTACAGCATGCTGACACATGCTGCCAGTGGGCTTCCCCTAGAAGGCAGTTGAGTGGTGAGAGGTGGCACCCCCTCCCTGAGGGAGGAAAGCTGACCTATGGACGCTTAATCCTCCCGCTCCCATCTTACCCTCGAGCAACCCAAGTCTGTTACTGAACTTGGGTCCCTGTGTGGGAGGAGGTAAGACGCTCAAGGCACCTCAGCCCTTTGCACCACGGGGCCGATCATGGGTGATTATTTTGATGGATTCACCAGTAATCCAGTTTTTGACTGTGTTTTTTGGTCTGGCGAACTAAAGGATGTTGGTGTTTTATGTCCATTTGTTTTAGTATATCCTGTTTTATCTTTAACCAGCTTGGGCTGTAGGCGTTTTGTGGTTTGGTCTTAAGATAATTATTGTATTTGGAGGCGAGAAAGTATAACATGAAATCTGGGACTTTAAGACACCCATTCTCTTTGGTTCTAATCAGTTTATAATATGCCTGCCTTGGTTTTTTTTTTTTTTTTTTATGTGATTATTGATCATGTTCAGGCTAGAAAAGAACCATTTTTAGGTATACTCTTTGGAATCATATTAAAGATGTGTAGGGCTCTTGGTAGTTCTACCATTTTGATTGTCTCAAGCCTTCCTCATTGTCCTAGTGGTAGCTTATGCCATTTAGTGAGATCTTTTTCCAGTTTAGATGTGAAATCTATTAGGTTAGTGTTAATTATTTTGTTTACATTTCCACATATTTTGATTGATAAGTAATCCTATATGCTTATTCATCCATAATGCTCCTAAATCTGTGATTTCATCATGTGGTACTCCACCATTTAGTGATAAATACTGTGTTTTGTTTATGTTGAGTTATAGCCTGAAAAAGCACTAACGGTTTTAATTGTTAGAAGTAGGTTGTTAATTGAATTCACTGGTTTTATAAATGTTACGAGTACTGTATGTCATCTGTGTACATTGAGCATTTGTATATCTCTTCTCCTTTCTTAATACCCTGAATATCTTGGTTGGCGGAGTTTAGTTGAATAGTAAAAGGGAAAGAGAATCTTGCCTAGTCCCCTCTGTATTTTGAAGTATGGAGAGATTACACCATTAGTGCATGCAACAAGCATAAGTTTATTATGTAGTAGTTTAACTCACTGTGTATATTCCTGTGGAAACTGATATTGTTCCTTGGATCTGAAATATGGTCCCACTTCACCCAATCCAAGGCTTTTTCATCATCCAAGGCTAATAGCGACTTTGGTGCTACAGATTTTTCTGATTTCCCAATTAGGTGAAAGATTTTCCTGATATTGTTAGAGGCTTGCCTGTCGATAAGAAATCTGTCAGCTCGGGGCCTATTAATTCCTCCATGTCTGGTATTAATTTAGCAGCTAGAATTTTGGCGAGAATGTTGGTGTCAGCATTAATAATATAGATTGGTTTGTAGTTGTTAAAGATTTGACCATCTTTACTGGGTTTTAAAATTATTGTGATAATGTCTTGTTGCATTGTCTGTAGTAAATGACCTGTACGTTTGGCCTCCCCGATGGTATCAGAAGTTTTACAGAAATTTGCAGAGAAACCATCCTGATACTGCTGCTTTGTTGAATTCTATGTCCTTGATAGTGAGATTAATTTCTGACCAATCTATTTGAGAACCTAGCTGTGTGATTGTTAAGAGATTTGGGGCAGATCCAAATCTGCCAGAAATTCTCTAGCCAAGGTTTCACTATAGGATGTTTTTTCGTATATAACAATTTATAATAAGAAACAAAAACTTCATTAATTTTCTCATTGTCTGACTCTGTTTCTTTGGAGGTATTATGCTTTATGATTATGGTCAGGATCATTCTCTTATCTGTATTTTATTTTAATGTTAAAGCTATAAGTTTTTGAGCTTTACGACCAGTGAAAACATAATGAGGTTTTGATTTCCGTATTGAGAACTCTGCCTCACCTCTCAAAAGCTCGTTATATTCTATTTTTGCTGTCAACCATTAATTCCAAAAGGCATCTGTATTGTTTGTGGTACGTCTGCATTCAATTTCCTTGTCTTCAATTTCTTAGCAGAGTTTAATTTCTTTATTTATTTTTGAAGCTAAGCTAATTAGTTTATCCCTCGCAAAACATTTAAAGGCTTCTCATATTGTTGATCATTTGGAGTCTGTTGGCTTAATTTTTTCTAAAAAAAAAAAAATTCTCGAAGTCTTTTTTTAAGTAGGTCCACATTACGTTTATTTTCCAATAGGAAGTTATTTAGCTTCCATCCAGGGCTCTCAGTAGGTTTTTTTTGTTTGGGGGTCCTGGACTTTCTGGGGGAAAAAAAATGGGGATCAGCAGCTAAAATTTGGGAGTTCCTGTGAAATTTTTGGGGGGGTCTCCATTAAAATGAATGGAACGAGTGTGGAACTTACATTTTCCCATTGTATCTTTGTTGCCCTTTTTTTTTTTTTTTATTTTTTGTTTTTACTTTATAGGCAATTCCTGAGTCAGGATTGCAGCTATGACAGTACTTTTTGTCATACAGTTTTTTGTTAATAAAGACATTCTCAGCAGGGTTGCATAGTCCAGTGTCATTATTTAAAAGATGCCGTAAGACAGTCGGGGATAAGTCATAAAGTATCACAGTTACAAAATGCCACAATTTTAAACCTGATCTGTGTGTACTTTCTGTAGGTTCAAAGTACAATAAAAAAAAATTAATTACAGTTTTGCAGTAATTTCTGCCTGTCTGACATGGAAATTCTGTCTTGGTGCCCCCCTCAAGCAGACATGTGGCAACCTGGCTACAAAAAAAAAGGCAAGGCCATTTAGTAAAAAGCATAGGGCCTAATATTTAAAACTTTGCCCGTCGGGCAAACAGACTGTGCACGCTTGCCCTATATTCAAAAGCCCGATTAGCATGAGCAAAATGCAATAGCAGGCATAAAACAGGTAATGTGTGCTCTAGGCAAAGAGAGTGGCGTGGGCATGAATACAGGCGCTATGCTATATTCAGCACATTAGTGCTGTACAAAGTGAGTTTGCACAACATCATTGCATGCTGCAAATACTGCCTATTAAAAGGCAGACTTACTCCGGGCAAACCCTAGTTGCATGCAGTGACACTGCAGCCAGAGCAGAAATGACAGTATTCAACACTCACATGCTGTTACTAATGGAACAGGCCATGGAGGAGGAGAGGGCCAAAGCCACCCTGGGCTACTCCATAGGCTGTGTAGGCAATATGCTGCGCACAGATGGTACCGGCCAAAAGCCTTCTTCGAGACCCTCACTGAGGACCATTTGGTGGGCCAATACCATCTCAGTAGGGCCATGCCACAGCAGCTGTGTGAGCTCCTGTGTGAGCAGCTGCGCAGTGACACCCAGCACAGCCATGCCATGTCATTTGAGCAGAAGGTGATGGCTGCAGCATGCTTCCTAGCCACCTGATCATTGCAGATGCTGGTGAGTGATACCATCAGTGTGTCACAGTCCGCCACCTTGCGCCTGCTGGCCCAAGTTCTAGATGCCCTGCTGCCACAAGCTGGTGAGTTCATCATATGAACATACAAATCTGCCAGCAGATAAAGGCTCTATGGTCCATTGAGTCTGCTAGAGTGTTGAGCTAGGAACCCTTATACTGCAGCTGCCCCTCCCTCCCCTACCCCTCCCTCTTACCCTATCTCATCCCCTTTTGAAGCAGTCCACTGTTCTACAGGATACCACTTACGCGGGCAGCGCATTCCACCTAGACACCACTCTCTTCGTAAAAAGGTGTCTTCTCGTTTCCCTCTTGAACCTTCCCCCCTCCAATCTGAGATCATGACCTGGAGTGTCCCTACCCCAGCCCCTTATCTTGAATAGTCCCTCTGTGCCTGTCTTGTTTATTCCCTTCATGTACTTGGAGGTTTCAGTCTTATCCCCTCGTCTCTTCTGTCCTCCAGTGAGTACGTGCTGGACTCCCTCATCCTGCTCACGTAGGGTATGTCCCCTAGTCCCTGGATCATCTTTGTTGCCCTGCGCCTCCTCCAGTAACTTAATGTCCCTCCTCAAGTATGGGTGCCAGTACTGCATGCAGTACTCCAGGTGTGGCCTAATCAGTGACCTATACAACGGCAGGATCACCTCTCCTCTCCTTGAAGATATACTCCTGGCAATACAACCCAGCATTTTGTTGGCCTTTGCAGTTGCCTTCCTGCATTGTGCTGAGTTGTTCATTGAGTTGTTCATATTCCCCAGCACGGCAGCAGAGCGCACAAAAACCATGCAGCAGTTCTGTCAGGTTGCGCACCTGCCTGCAGTACATGGTGCTATTGACTGCACCCATGTTGCCATCTGGGCACCCAGTGGTGATGGTGTGGATGCTTACCTCAATTGGAAGGGATACCACTACATCAATTGCCAGGTAGCATATGATGCAACTGGGTTCATCACCAGTGTCCTGGCATGGCACTCCAGCAGTACCCATGATGCCTCATTTGACACAATGTGAGACTATGTCGGCATTTGAAGACAGCCAGATACCCAGTGGACACCTTGTCGGTGAGTACACGCCACACGCCCCTCAACCTCCTTAGGGGGTACACCGTTGTTACACAACACAGTTATGCCTCACTGAGGAAAGGGTGGTGGGTAGGGGAGGGTGGGCAAGTGCACAGGATGCATGTTTGGGGAGTGCCTATAGACGATGATGTTGCTGGTGTGCTGCCTGACCCTGACCTGCCACTCCATGGGGTCGATGTACGCCATGGGTTTGCCACCGCTCATGTTGTGCAGCTGACTGTGACTCTGTGACAGACTGCAGCAGCTACCGAGAGTCAGAAGAAGCCTGCCTCTGGGGTGCACTGTTCTGTGGGACAGTACGTGCTGTTTGGCGTGGGTGCTAAGTTGGGAGTGCTTGCACCATGTCTGGGGTGGGTGGCGGAGGTGGCAGGACCTCGGCGGACATTGTGGTATGCACAGGGCAGATGTGGGATGGTGGGGGTTCTTGATGGCTGCCCAGGTCTACCCATTGTGCAAGGTGGGTGCTGTGGGTGGCGGAGGATGTGGCGGCCACCCCAGTGGTGGTGGTTGTCCCCGGGACATTGCTGTCCCTGGCAACACAGTGCCGCTTCTAAGGTTGTGGCTGTCAGCAGGTGCATCTGAACTGTAGTGCATGACTTGCTGGAGAGGGAGGTGTAGGGGCTTAGGGTTGGTGAGAACCCCCCCCAGGGCAGCTGTGACCTCCAGGTATTAATGTGTTGGCACGTATATGTGTCCTCATTGTTGTCCTCCATTTGCTCCACAAACAAGTCCGTCGGGTCCTCCTCGTTCTCCTCTGGCATCGTCTCTGGGTGGTGCACCTTGGTGGATGGCCCAGCCTTCTCCTTTCCCCACCCGGATGATGTATCGTACGCTGTAGAGATAGGAGTGCACTGTCTGTGTTTTTTTTTGTTTGTTTGTTTGTTTTTTCCAATTAT
This sequence comes from Neoceratodus forsteri, assembly GCA_016271365.2. NCBI lineage: Eukaryota > Metazoa > Chordata > Ceratodontiformes > Ceratodontidae > Neoceratodus > Neoceratodus forsteri. The sequence goes on along the minus strand of JADMNL010000025.1, from coordinate 167,529,322 downwards.
TTAACCAGGTGAGACACACTAAGCTGAAAGCTTGTTTACAGGTGCAACCTGGGAGCACAGGGAAGTTAAGTGACTTGCTCAGGGTCACACAGTATGCAAGTGGGGGCTGTGGGATTCAAACCCAGGTCTTCAGATTTGCAGCTCAGAGCCTTAAACCACTGCACTATACTGCTTCCCAGTGTGTCACTGATTACACAGTCAAGTCCCGGTGATGTCACATGCATGCCTCAGTAGTCCAGTCTCAGTCACTCATGGTCATCATGCAACTGGTGACTAAAGCACAGACCAACACCGCACCTATACTGATCACACAGCTACCCATGGATGTTGGTTCTTGCATGCATAACAGTACCCACAAACAATGGATCCCACACACGTGCACACTGCCACCCACAGTGAGTGCCAACCCCCTCCACGCAATGACACACACAGCACACTTGGCAACATGCACCAGCACATGTGGCAGTCACCTTGGCAGATGTGAAACATACCCTGTGTGCATGGGCAAACACAGGATATCTGTGTGCAGAGAAGTACCTGTTGGGTTGTCTGGAAGATGCTGCTGTGCTGGACACCTGGTAAATACAGCAGCAGCCCATGCCACAGAGCACATGGACCCAAAAAAATCATACATGAGTGCTGTGGCCATGGCTGCAGTGTGCCCCAATACCTTCAGGATCTACTCGTGTACCCATGCACACAAAGATGTACCCAAGCCATGTACATACATGTCTGGAAGGACACAACCTGGGAATCGAGCCCACCCCCCAGAGACCTCTGCCACCTCCACCAGCAGCGTGGAATCCACCACCTCCTTTCTAGGGTCAAGTGGTCTTGCAACCACCGATGGCTGGTGTCCGCCACTGGTTGCACATTGCGTATGGTGCCGTGCAGCCATATTTTCTGTGGCATGGCGCTGGAGGTCTCTGAAGCTCTTGGGACTGTGTCCAGTGGTTGACTTTTGGCCACTCGACAGCATTGACTGTTGCAGTGATCTCCTCCCATGACAGCGGCATCTGTGGCACGGCTTCATGTCATCAGGGACTCCCTGGCTTTGTATACCTCGGCCAGGGCTTTAAGCTCCTCATGGGAGAATTTGTGTGCCCACAGTCTCTCTCCTCAACCAGAGGCACTTGTTGGAGAAGGTTATGAGACAGTGGTCAGTGCCTGGTCTGTGAGTAGGACATGCAAGTGTAATTCCCCAATCTGAACCACCATTGTAGCATTGTTGAGTACCATGTACCTGTGTTGTTGGTGTCAGACAAAGCCCACTGCCAGCCAGTCATAGGCCACCATTGTTCCATACATTGCCAACGTGGAGCACCACACAAATGTTGATATGTATGTGACACATACAACCCAACTAACATCATGCAGTGGATAGGTGGCAACATGCCAGGAGCACAGAAGCGACTCTACGATGCCGGTTCAACAATTATGTTGTCGACCGACATCACAGTGATGGAATTATGTCGACAGCAAATTGCGGTCGACATAATTCCAGCAGGAGACCCTGGTCATTTTTCCATCGGGGGGCTTCGTCCCATGAACTGAGCCCCCCAAAACCCCGTTCTAATAGATTCCAGCTCCGAGTTGGAGTTGATTTGGGGAGGTGGTGCAGGACCGGGAGACAGAGTGCCGGGTCTCGGGCAGACCATTACAGTGAACTGTCGATGTTGTCTGCATCGACGTGTTCACTGTAATGGTGTCACCATATGGTCGGCATACCCACAGAAGCTACCTTCACAGATGTGGGGGCAATACGTGTGTTGTACAGGCCTGTGGTGTTGATGTTCAGTTGCAGCCCACTGCTATGAATGCTGTCCAACACTGCAGGTATAACGACTGACAAAATGGCTAACACAGGGACAATACTGACACTATGGTGCCTATGAGTGCTGGTTGTGCTGTGCAAGCGCATGTGGCATTATTATGATTCCCCCCACCAAACATGGTCGCATACAGCATACATGTACAGGGACCATGTCGTCCATGTCCAACAATGTGTGCCTTGTCAGTTGAACTCTGTGCCGCTGGCGCATGGGCTTAGGTGGACAGACAGTGTGACAGTGATGCACACTGTTGGGACACACCTGACTGCTGGGGCAGGATATTCTTTGACAGCAGCATCCTAGGTTAGGTAACACACATTGTTGTAATATATTTTCTGCTGTACTACTGCCAACCCATGTTCCTGCACCGTGATGTACCCCCCCCCCCATCAAATGTTTTATTATCTGTACAGCAGGTATAGCACCTAACTGTGCCTGTGGATGTTGTTTTCTGTGAAGATATTTGTATCTTGCAGTATCCTGGTTGCAGTTCCAGTGTGCTGTGTAGGGGTCTCTGTTCCCCTTTAAATAGCTTGGGCAATTTACACATGTAAATTTATGCATATCCAGCTATAATGACATGCTAATGTGTTGTTTTGCCCTCCTATTGCCCAACGAGGCTTATTTGCATAGCCTGGCTGAATATAGCAAATCTGCATGCCATGCTAAATGGTTTTGCGCTTGCGCATTGTGCAGTGCACCGCGCAGATGAACCACACAGTTTAGCTTGTGCATTTCCACAGAGCAAACTGCACAAATGCAGTGATGTCATGATGTAGCTGTTTGCACTGCTCATTTGTTATATTTAGAGCGGTCTTCAGTGCTGGGCAGTCCTTTCACTGCACTCTGGGCTATGCTTTGCACACCGCCGTTTGCACGTTGTATTCAGCAGTGTTTGCCCATGGGCTAATCCTTTGAATATTGTGTGCAATGGGATGTAAGCTAACGGTCACTGACAGGCAGTGCAAACTTTGCCCGTGGGCAGTGTTTTGAATATCTGGCCCCTAATGCTCACTAAAACATCATAGGTTACTAAACACGCAGTCAATGCTGACGGTTACCTGTCTCTCCCAGTCATCTCTGCTGCCCAGTACTTCTCCTCTCTTCTCTCCTGCACAAGTCTTGCATAAACATTTTTACTGACTAAAACAGCCTCTCCACACACACTATCACATTACTGTCATGGTTAAAGGATACTGTCAGCTTTGACTCGCTTTTTCTCAAGTAATTTTAACCATTGTGCCTCTAGGCACATACATTTCAAGCAAGTAGCACAGAATGCCTCTGTAGAGCCCAAAACGACAGCTTTTACCTAGTTTATTTTTTTTTTTTGCATTAATTACCTTTCAGTCGGGTCCGCATGAAAGTCGCTGTCCACCGGAAGCATATCACTAGGGAGAACACGTGTCTGTTCGGGAGCGCGGTTCTGAAGTTCACTTTTTGCCATGACCATGTTAGAAAGGCAGGCGATACTGAAGGATTACGGCCAGTTGCACAAGTAAACAAGAAAGTATTACAGCAAGAGGCTTGCGTCTAAAGCGACGCCACTCTGTCACGCCTCTTCCCGTCTATGCCCGAGTCACCGAACAGTTCATAGAATAGTCATATAATAGTTAAAGTAATGTGCAGTACAATGTGTGTAAAGTACCACATTGGACCCGGGGGGTGTGGGGTGTGGAGCGCCCCCACAGAAGATATAAACAGTCCACTAAACAAGTAAACAACAAAAGAAAGATGATATTCGGGGAATACATAGCAACAATAATTTTTCTAGGACCGGGGAGTAGAGTGAGCGCCTCACAGAAGAAAGAACAAATAAATATTATCTTGGTTATTTAAAAAAGAAGTCTAAATATTGATTGCTTCTTTCTTCTGTGGGGGCGCTCCACCCCCCACACCCCGGGGTCCTTGGTGGTTATTCTGTATTCGGTAATATGGTATCTGTGATAAAAATAATTTCTCTGCATTTTCTGTCACGCCTGCTGTGTTAGTGATGATCATGTAGAAAGCGCGTACAGTTTCACTAGCTCTCCGGCGGTTTTCACTCGCTCGCGTAGCTTCAAGATATACATTACTGTGAAGTCTCTGAAAGCTGCGCAGCGACACGATCTGGCCGTAATCCTTCAGTATCGCCGAAAGGCATCTGTCTGATAAATCGACCTCTAATTAAGCTTTTCTTGCTTTTGAATTACAAAAACGAGGGGTACTAATGCCGCAAGATATAGTTTAAAATGTGGAGCTGAAATCTCGCGCATGCGGAACAGCTGCCGGTGCCAGAGTCCCACTCATGCACAAAAGCAGAACACTCCTGCACATGCGCGGGATTTTGGCACCAGCTGATCCACATGCATGAGATTTTGGCTCCACATTTTAAACTATATTTTGCGGCATTAGTACCCCTCGTTTTTGTAATTCAAAGGCAAGAAAAGCTTAATTAGAGGTCAGTTTATCACATAAATGCCTTTCTAACATGGTCATGGCAAAAAGTGAACTTCGGGACCGCGCTCCCGAACAGACGTGCGTTCTCCCTGGCAATATGCTTCCAGTGTACGGCGGACCCAACTGAAGGGGAATTAATGCAAAAATTGATCAAACTAGATAAAAGCTGTTGTTCTGGGATATACAGGTGCATTCTGTGGTACTTGCTGGAAATGTATGTGCCTAGGGGCACAGTGGTTAATTTGTTTTGAGTAAAGCGAGGCAAAACTGACAGTGCCCCTTTAAGACAATCGCCTGTGTGGACTTGCTTTCTTTTGTTCTTTTTTCACGGCATGACATCCTGACCAGGCATAACTTCTCCTAATGCGCCCCCCCCCGTGCCCATAACTTCTCCTAACTTCCTCATGTCCATAACTGCTCCTTACATATCTCTTCTGCCCATTTCTTAAGTGCTGCTTGGTTCTTGTTGATAGAAGCCACTGCTGACAGATTGGAAAGAGCAGAATGGGTGCATGTACTTGTTAGACATTTCTCCTTCCCTTCCACCAAGAAACCTATTGGTGTTGAGAGATAAGAGCAGAATGGGCTATTACTTGGTATGGCTATCCCCCAACCCCCCTAGCTTTATAAATGGCAACAATATACTTATCTCCTGTGCTCAATGGTTTTAGTCAGTTGCCCATCAGTCATCTTTTGTCTGTGGGCCAGTAGTCTGGGTCTGAAACTAAAAAACACAATCACAGTTTGACAATTGTAAAACATTCTTTTCTGCGCAGTCTAATGGCCTTAAATTTCTTAAGTGCTGAAAGATGGTCATAGTCTTCAACTTCAGCTCCTTCTTGGGCTATCCACATGAGTTTGCTCATAGTGTCAGCCTTTAAAGAACTTCTACCTTTTGTTTTTATTTTGTTCACAGAAAATCCTTTTTCACATGCCGTTGATATAACAGGTAACGCAAGTAAAGTCTTGGCCATTGTGACAAAATCTGGGAATATATCTGAATAGTTCTCAATTAAGTTTTGGCAGACGCTGCTGAGCAAAATTGGTCCTCTTTTTAGATTTGAGAACAAGTTTTGAATTGTCCGTAATCTTTCTCAGCCCTTTCTTGGTCAGTAAGTGCTGGCAGTGTTTCTTCTTTGAAGGTTGTGTCTGGAAATAAGTGCACACATTGTTCAATTCCTGCAGTCCATGGTTCATTACCTTGGAGTCATCCGGGAGACATTTAGGATTTAGCAGAACATTTCAGTTATGCCGCAGCTCCATTGAAGATGTGTCAAATCTTGTGTGAATGTTTTCTTCTTTTTTTTAGTGGCAGAGCTCTCCGCCAGATTTCTGCCCTGGTCACGGCCCCCGGACTTCCACCTTCAGACAACATGAAGTCTTGCCGTATTCTGACAATTGCAGTTAGCTCCAGCCTTTGAACTGCCCCAGGGAGTATAGGGTTAAATTTCTATGCAGGGCATAGAACGTTGAGCTCGAGCTCGGTTGAAGACTCTGTCTGCAGTACTTTGAATCCAAACCGTCAGATTCTTTACTCTGCTTCACTGAACAGTCGCTCCGGAGATTTCTCCTGCTACTCGGTTAAAGTGTCGGTTAAAGTCTCTGTTTTCCTAATTATTTTACTGCGATTCGGTTCACTCTGTTTGCGGTACAGTAAGTACTTAGATACTGTTTTTGGATTGTGGAAATTGTAAAAGTCCCAATTGGTTCGGCTGAACCGATCCCTCAGGTCTTTTGATTTTAGTTATTTTAGTGTGTGGGTACCGGTTCTTATCGGTTAAAAAAACAAACAAAAAAAAACGTGTTCTTAGCGGTTGTTTCAAACACCTGTAACGTGGTTAGAAACCGATAAGAGAGTCTTGCCTGGCGGTTGCTGAAAAAAGGGTAAGTTTGGTTAGGTTGGCCATGTCTGAGAAACCCAAGGAAAAAAATGGGCCTACTGGGTTTCAACACTGCAGTGAGTGTGGGGAGGTCTTTGCTAAGGCCGATCCCACACCACCTGTGTTTACTGTCTGGGGTTTGACCACCTCGATTCAGACTGCCAAATATGTAAGAATTTTCCCAACTCTACCCTGGATAAGAGATTAGGTAAACTTAGGGAGAAGGAGGCCGAGAAATCCGCTAACCCGGAAGGCCAGCCCGGTTCGTTACCACCAAACTAGAAGGAGTGGCCTCTGGCCAGGGCGATACTTCTTCGGGCAAGAGGAGAGCTGATCCTGAGGGGTCAGTTCCTGCAAAAGGGAAAAGAAAGGAAAAACCTGCCAGTTCGGATCCAGAACTCCATGTTCCGACCGCGGAAGAAATTGCCCGAGCGATTCGGATTGTGGAATCGCTTTGTCCGGTTCCGACCGATCCGGCCTCGGTTGGTAGGGGTTCGGTTCGGTCGGTTCCTCTGGTTCAGGATTATGCCCCTGAAGATTTTTATGAACCGGATTTTGAGGAGGGGGCTTATGAACAATGTGAGGATTGTGATGATGAGTGCTTAGAAAGTCTGGATGTGCCTATAAAACTGGACATCTCCCCAGACAGACCTTCTGGTGTTTCCCCATCTAGGCTGTCTGAGTCCCCTCCCCACTTTCTGTTTTACAGGAAAGTGGCAGAAACCCTCCAGCTTCCTATGGAGGAGGCTGTGCAGGACCAAGAAGAGCCTGACTTCGTTGAAATGATGGCTATCCCAGAGTCAAAGAGACTGTCTGTTCCCCTTCATAAGTCTTTTTGGAAGCGGACTCAAAACATTTTAAGGTCTTCTAACTCTATACCTTCTGTGGACAGAAGGATGGACAAGAGGTATACTCTGTCAGGCTCGGATACGGAGTTTCTTTACCAGCAATGCAGCTATGTTGGGGTAGTGCAGGCTGCAGCCTGTAAAAGGGCAAGCATTCCCGTGGCTTCACACCCCCCAGATAAAGACTCCAGGAAGTTGGATGCCATGGCAAAGAAACAGTACATAGCATCCTCTTTGGGACTCCGGTAGGCTAATTATATGGCCTATACAGCAGGTAGCAGAAGTCCAGATGGGACACTGTACTGGCACTGGCTAAGCAGGCTTCCCCCCCCCCAGCTGGCCAAGGAGCTGGAGGAGGTGGCTGCAGATGGGATCGAGGCATCCAAGGTTCAATTTCATGCAGCTGTGGACTCCAGTGATGTGTCATCAAGAGTCATGGCTACATCTGTGGCTCTTCAGAGAATGGCTTGGCTCAGATGTACTAGCCTTTCACAGGACACCCAGGCTAAGGCCATGGATTTTCCTGTGGTGGGTAATTCTTTGTTTGGGGAGCAGACAGAGAATTACAAGAAGAAAATGGACGGATACAGGACCACTTACAGGAGTGCACAGGCCAAGGAAAGGCAGGCAACTCCTCAAAGGCAGCAAGCCAGGAGCAGGCCTTTTCACAGGCCTTTCTACCAAATGCAGGCCTCTTCTCCCTTTTCCCGGGGGGGGGGTTCTTTAGAGGGAGAGGCAGAAGGGGGATGAGCAATGCTGCATCCACCCCTCAGCCTAAGGCTCCTGCTAAGCAGACACCCTGAGGTGTCAGCCCGGGTCGACTGCCCCATACCAGTAGGCGGCAGGCTGGCTTACTTCATCCAGGACTGGAAGTCTGTTACTTCAGACAAATGGGTCCTAGAAGTGGTAAGCCAGGGACTGGTCCTCAGCTTCAAAAGATTTCCAAAGCTGAGGCCCAGGTCTTTTCCACCTGCAAGCACCTCTGAATCCCTTGCCTTGCAAGCAGAGGTTTAATCTCTGTTGGCTCTAAGGGCCATAGAGAGGGTGCCTTAACTACACAGGGCAAAGGTCTGTACTCCAGGTACTTACCCCAAAAAAGACAGGGGAGTGGCGACCCATCCTGGATTTAAAATATCTGAACAAGTATCTGTTAAAACCAAAAATTCAAAATGGTGACTCTGGGAATAATTCTTCCCTCTCTAAGGCCAGGGGACTGGCTAGCCTCCCTGGACCTCAAGGATGCCTATTTTCACATTCCCATCAGGTGCTCCCACAGAAAGTACCTCAGGTTCAAATTGCCTTCATGCCATTATCAGTTCAGAGCAATGTCCTTTGGCCTAACATCAGCTCCAAGGGTGATCACAAAGTGCCTGGCAGTAGTGGTGGCATTTTTAAGAAGGAAGAAGATTTCAGTGTTTCCATATCTGGATGACTGGCTCATTGTGCGACAGTCCCCAGACCAAGTCAAGTCAGACCTCCAAGTGACTCAGCAAGTGCTCACTTCCTTGGGGTTTCTTCTCAACCTTTCCAAGTCAGTTCTTGAGCCTGTACAGCTTCTCACTTTTATAGGAGCAGAGCTGGATACAGTCAAGGCAAGAGCTTTTCTTCCCATGCAGAGGGCTACAGCCATTTCAGAGCAGGCCTCCTCTTTCTGCCTTCTGGTCTCTCGACCAGCAAGGCATTTCCTTCAGCTTCTGGGTCACATGGCAGCTTCTACAGCAGTGGTCCAAGGAGCCAGGCTTCAAATAAGGGACATTCAGTTCCATCTAAGGTCCTTTTGGTCCCAAAAGAAGGATCCTCTTACCAAACTAGTTCCAGTGACTCAGACTCTGATCCAGGCACTTCAGCGGTGGCAGGATCAGGACAACCTCGGGCAAGGGGTTCCTTTTGTCAATCAGCCCCACTCTGTGGTCCTTACCACAGATGCTTCTCTGGGGTGGGGAGCCCATCTCGGGGCTCTCACAGCCCAGGTACAGTGGTCCCATTAAGAGTCCCTCCTGCATATCAATCTTTTGGAGCTCAGGGCAGTGTTCCTGGCTCTGCAAGCCTTCTCTCAGTCAGTGCAGAACAAGGTGGTACAGGTCAGGACAGACAACACCACCACCATGTGGTACATCAACAAGCAGGGAGGCACTCAGTCCACAGCCTTGTGCACGGAAGCCATGAAACTATGGTCTCTGGCTTACTCTCTGCAGACATCTTTAGTTGCAGTCCACCTTCTGGGAAAGGACAATGTGCTAGCAGATGCACTGAGCAGAATCTCCCAGGGCCATCAAGAATGGTCTCTGGATCTCCTAGTGCTAGAAGTGATTTTTTCCAGGTGGGGCTCTCCAGAGATAGATCTCTTTGCAGCCCCGGACAATCACCAACTCCCTCTCTTTTGTTGCAGACCTCAAGTACTGGACTCAGTCCATCTGGATGCTCTGGTTCTGAACTGGGAAGGGAAATTCCTCTATGCCTTCCCTCCTTTTCCTCTGTTGTTCAAAGTTCTGGTCAAAATGAGGTCACAATCCTGCAGACTAATTCTAATTGCTCCAGACTGGGCCAGGCAGTCATGGTATCCCCTGCTGCTGTCCCTAGCAGACCATCTTCCCCTATCTCTTCCCAGGAAGTGCAATCTGTTAACCTCATCTCAGGGGAGGATTTGGTATCCCAATCTTCTGTCCCTCAATCTCAAGGCATGGCTCTTGAAGAGTTAGAATATGCAGATTTGCATCTGTCCCAAGGGGTTCTGGACATTCTCAAAGCCTCTCGAAAGCCTGCCACCAGAAAAACTTACAACTCCAAATGGAAAAGATTCAGCATTTGGTGTTCCAAGAAGCGTATATCCCCAGACACTGCTGAATTGTCTACAGTTCTGGATTATATGGTTCATCTTAATGGTCTAGGCCTCAGACCAGCTACTCTCAAAGTAGATTTGTCAGCTGTTTCTGCTTTTCTGTCAGTGGGAAAGCCTTCCTCTGTCATCTCATCCTTTATTCTGTAAATTTTTCAAAGGATTGCTTCATACCAACCCTTCTTTTAGGGATCCTGCTCCTGCCTGGGATTTGAATGTTTGCATTGCTCAGCTTATGCAACCCCCTTTTGAGCCTATGTCCTTGGCAGAGCTCAAGTATTTGACTTGGAAAACTGTGTTTTTGGTTGTTGTTACTTCTGCCAGATGTATCAGTGAATTGCAAGCTCTGTCAGTTGAACCTGACTTCATTTCATTCCATAGGGACAAAGGTGGTCCTTAGTACCAACAGGAGGTTCCTACCCAAAGTGGTTTCTGATTTCCACTTAAACCAATCCATGTCTCTTCCTGTGTTCTTCACTGATCATGCTTCCTCAGGAGAGCGAAGGTTACACAGTTTAGATGTTAAAAGAACCCATAGTTACTACATAGAACGTACAAAGGATCACAGGTTTGACTCTTTCCAGTTGTTCCTCACTTATGGGGAAGTAGGTAAGGGCAAACCTGCCACCAAGTGAACTATTGCCAGGTAGATTGTGTCCTGTATCCAATTCTGTTATGAGAAACTTGGAAAAATTCCTCCCTCGGGCATGAGGGCTCATTCCACTAGAGGTACAGCTGCATCTCTGGCTGTGGCCAGGGATATTCCTTTGTTAGAAATTCGCCAAGCAGTCACCTGGAAAACAGTTCATACCTTCACCAAGCATTACTCCATAGCTGTCCAGGCTATGAGTGATGCTAGATTTGGCAGAGCAGTGCTTCAGAGCCTATTCCCAAAGTAGTTTCTGTCCCTCCTCCTTGGAGGTACTGCTTGGTACTCTGCAGTTGTCAGAATACAGCAAGACTTCATGGTGTTTGAAGAAAAAATTACTCACCTTAGTAATTATGTGTCTGCTAATGGAGTCTTGCTGTATTCTGACCTTCCTCCCTGCCTCCCCTCTCAGAACCTGTTTTTGGGAAGTGGGTGGGCAGGTGCAATGTTGCACCCCAGGGGTGTCTTCAGCACACTTCCTGTTTGGGTGCTTTAGTTTGGTTATTAAGAATTTGTTATGCTTTGTTACCTGGTTTTTGGGTTTCCTGACTTGAATCTTCCTTTGGGAACCTAGACTGTTAGTTGCCAGTTGGCTAGTAGAAATTTTACAATTTCACATTCTGATAGGTCAGTGAGTTTTTGGCTCGCAAGAATCTGACGGTTTGGATTCAAAGTACTGCAGACAGAGTCTTCAACCGAGCTCGAGCGCAATGTTCTATGCCCTGCATAGAAATTTAACCCTATACTCTCCGAGGCAGTTCAAAGGCTGGAGCTAACTGCAATTGTCAGAATACAGCAAGACTCCATTAGAAGAAACATAATTACTAAGGTGAGTAATTTTTTCTTCTGTCACTACTGTGATCCTCTGGTCCCCCGCTCGCCCCCCGAGGACAGGGCTGCGGAACTGGTCCCCTATCCAGCCCGCTGTACCAGTAACTGGGTTGGGGATCCAACAACAGAGGCTAATTGAAGCCTGGGGAGGGCTTCAGAGGCGGAGGCCCACCTGGATTTTCTGGCTGGTTCCCTGTGGAACCAGGTATCGCAGTAATGACGCAAGCTGAGGGGGAGCCTCACGCATCTGTGTAAGGCCCTTGAAGCATCCGCACTACCCCATGCTCTGCTCAAGGCCAGGCACCCCAGGCTTTCGCCAGGGAGAGCGACGTGATGCCGGTGTTGTGCTCCCTCCCGGAGAAGGAGAACAGTCCTTCAGATGCTCAATCTTTCCCCTCCTCCCTGCCGACTCCCAGTGGCCCGTGCCCGTTCCCGAACACGGGTTGCCGGCGTGGCTCAAGGTGTGGCATCCAGCACCTCAACCCTCAGCGCCACTGGGCCGGCGGTGTGCATGTTTTTAATGAGCTACATTAGGTATTCCTGGGATGCAGTCTGGAATCGCATACTCAATGCTGGCCTGTCATTCACTTTTTGATCCTGCCACATGCCAGAGCATTGTTCAAGTTCTTGGAATGTCTTTTGAAGCTTTGCTCCATTTTGCTTTTATTGCAGTCTAGTAACAGTGGCTTCTATCATGGTGCTGGCCACTGAAATGTCTACATTGTACTGCTGCATGACTAGAGACAGTTTATTCACCACATCTAAGACATCCATAAAAAAAAAAAGAAGTGCATAAGATAAAGCAGACAGATTTTACTTTTGTCTGAAGGCACTTTGCTTCTTGGACACCTTTTGCTACATCACGCTCTAAAGCTTGTAACAGTGCAGGATATGATCTGTAGATTGCTTGAACTGTAGCATGTAGTGATAGCCACCGGAAACCTACAGGTTCTTTTAGAGACAGATACCTGATATTCATCACTGAGCGTTTCTTGGATGAAACGCAAGGCATTGTACCATATTGCTGAGTTGCTGAAGTACCTGTACACATTTTTTTACAGTTACTTGATATTCATTGAAAACATTGTTGTCCCTACATGCTTGTTCTGCTGCCAGTGACAGTCTGTGGGCAACACAATGGATCTGAATCAGCCCTGGATTTACATACTGTCTTAACTCTGCACCCACCCCGTTGTGCGTTCCAGTCATGATGTTTGCACCGTCACTTGCTAGTGTGATGATCTTCATAGGGTCAACTGCATTAGCAAAACAAACATTTAAAATTTCTGATACAGTTGTCTATGCCCTCCCATCAGGTATTGCAGTACAGTCACTGAAATGAATATTTGACTGTGCATTGAGTATGCATTTTGCATATATGTTCAGTTTTTTGTGGATGGTTACATCCACTGTCACCCCAAGAAACTGAGGACCTACTAAGTGGGGTTTGATTTTTTTCTGTATGACTGTTTATGGAGTCCAGCATTTCCTATCTTGTATCCCAAGCCCAACCAAAGTAGATTGTGCCACTGTCTTGCAACCCTGGACAGCTATTTTGTTTCTGTGAATGTAAAAGAACAACATCAGATCTGATTCCAAGTATAGCCCCCAGAGCCCCCTCCAGAAAAACTGACTAGATTCCCTTCCTAATTCCCAGTATACCTCACCCTTAGAGATATATCAGTGTTTCAGACTGGTTCAGTGATTGCCCTTGTTTAGTAAGGCAATACATTGTCAGTAACTGGGCAACCTTACTGTCTGTCGTCCTTTGACTCAGGACCTGATACTTGTTTCTCAAATGCCACTGGAAGAGGCAGTTGTTCTGCTGTTCTCCTTCCTGTTTGTATCAGCAAATGTTCTCTGTTTCTTTTATGTCTGTAAAAGCAGGCACTTCCAGGTTGGTTGTGTCAGTTGTGTCAAATGGATTGCCTTACCTAGCTTTTGTACACCAACTGCATTTCCCAACAGTGTTTCCTTCTACTTTCTCCTTTACAAGCCACGGAAATTATCTTTGTCCAGCTGTCTCTCCACAATCTTTTCTTGTAGTTTTTAGCTGAACCTGCAGGTGCTGTCCCCTCAGACTGTTTCTCAACATTCACAATTTTATGAGATGTGTTAACTTCACATTCAGAAGAGGAAGTTGTTTCTTTGTGTTTTGCTGCTGAATCTCCGCCACCAAAATAATCATTAAGGCTTCGTTGTGACATTTCACCACTGTCTGGTGCTGACTGGCGCTGACCATGAGGCAGTCTCTGCTTTCTCTTTCTCTCTCTCTCTCTGCAAATTTGTACTGACTAAAGCTGAGCCCTAAAAACACAAACAAACAAAAAAAAAATCTAAGGTTCATAAACTGTTGTCCAAAATAGTCACACAATGCCTCAACTGCCTAAATAGTACTTAAATTAACACTTACCTGTTTACTGTTGCTGTGAGTCTTTTGGTTGCATTTTTAGTGCAGCCTGGCCATGTAGTTGATGCTCCAAGGCATCCTAGGTCGAGAGGACTGTGAACGACGTTTTTTTTTTTTTTCTGTTACTGTAAAATCAGATGTTTGTTGACTTGCAACCCTGCTGTGGTCTCTGACACCTCTGAAATGGCTGCTCTGTCCTAGACACAGTGTCTCTTCAGGTCAAACTAATTGTTCCTTCCCATATCGGCTTAAAATGCTGTTTCAAGAATAGCGTAGTGAAAACCGTGCACCAAAAACGGCGCATGCCTTTACAGCGACAGGGATAGGATAGCGCATGTTAGTTCTAGGGACATGGATATGTTGTTCAATCCACACTTATTGGCAGGTTCCTTGTCGCTTTAAATCTTGCCGGAAGGTCTTCAAGCTGGCTCCTCCCACCCACCCGGGTGGTAAAACTCTTAGCTCCGCTCAGGACGCCAGATCTTCCATAGAAGCTCTGAAGCCTTCCTGTTAAGAGCGCTCTGTGTTTAGACTGGATCCTAACTCTTCGGTTCGTCCGAATTGGTTTTGAAGTTTTCTAAATCTCGGTCTTCATCTTCGCCGCCGCGGCGCGGACAAATCTTTTCCTGGCTTTTCAGAGGTGCTCCTTGCTGGCAGAAAATGTCCAGGGCGAATCCGCACTCCACATGCGTCCTACTGCCTAGGCCTAGATCACGACCCGCCAGACCTGTGGTTGTGCCGCTCTTTCTCGATAGCGTCCTGGATGATCGCTGCCCGATTGAAGCTTGGGCGCCCTGAGAAGCGTTCCGCGGTAAAATCAAAAGAGGCTCGTTGGGCGGTGTCCGCGGTGGCTGGCTCGGCTGAGCAGCTCGAGCAGATGATTGCCCTCGAGGAGGAGGCGGCCCAGGCTGCATCTTCCTCCTCCTCGGCCACGGCATTTATCCCGCTCTCTCTGAGTTCCTAGTACACGGCTTCATTCAAGGAGCTTTGTCAGTCCCTTTCCATGAAGGGAGAGGGGCCATCGGGACATTCTTCTCGGCCCAAGAAGAAGGAGTCGAAGGGTAAGTCCCACCATCAGCGTTCGTGGGAGCGGGAGAGGTCTCCTTCCCCGGACAGCCGACCGTCGGCTTCGGTCGAAGTTGCGGCTCAGGCCGCTGGCTTCACGGTGTCCCCGTCAGGCCAGCCTGCCGAGACTCCCGTCGACGCAGTTGAGATTTTTCTCGATCCGTTAGACGGGCTGTCGACTGGTGAAGCCGACAACCCACCTTCACCGGTTCCCCCGGTGGAGTCCGAGGATCTGCCTACGCCTTCGGGGCCGCAGTCCCCAGTTAAAGTGCCCGAGCCGAGGGAAGAGTGGGTGTCCCCTGCCCCTTCCCAGACCCGGTCTCGGTCTCAGACTTCATCTCGGTCAAGCCGTTCCCGCCGACATTGGCGGTCTCGGTCTCAATACCGAAGTAAGCGGCGACACCATTCCTCCTCGTCCTCTTCCTCAGATGAGGGGAGGCTTCGGCGTAAATTACGTCGGCGCTACGAGGAGCTTATGTGGCAGCAGTTGCTGTTGTCCGGGTCTAAGCCGACTCCGGTCCAGACCCCGGCCATCAAGTGGCTGTCGCCCGAACGACCGAAGCAACCACTCGCCCCAGTCGAGTTGCCCATTCCAGGGCCAGTTGCTCGGCCAAAACCAGCTGCTCCACCGATTGTGGTGGAACCTCCACCTCCACAACCGAAGTCTGGGGCACCGACCAAGGATTCTCGGTTGGGTCACGGCCTGCCCAACAGGTTGTCGGTCACCCTCACTCCCGACCGTCCTCGGCAGGTAGAGGGTGGCTCAGGGCCGAGGCAGCTCTTCGCAGACTCTTCGGAATCCGACGACTCTTCCTCCCTGTTCTCCAGGCAGGTCGACCTGGAGTACTCTGGGGGCCAGTCATTGGACGATAGCCCATCGTCCTTCTTGGGTCTGCTTCGACTCATCTCGGAGTCCACCGGGATGCAGCTCGAGCCCGTGTCCAAATGGACCAAGTATCCCCTGACGGAGATACTGGACCGAGGGGATTCCCCCACGGAGGCCTTTCCGGTGGCTGAGGCCATTGTCGGCCCAGCCTTGGAGCTTTGGCAGTGGCCTGCTTCCTGTCCTGCGCCCTCGGCCAGGATGGCCAGAAATATGCGTCCCTAGCGGCTTTTGCCGCGTTTCGGAGCACCTCTCTGCCGAGGGGTTAGTCACCGACAACGTCTCGCAGCGTCCAGTAATGCTCAGGATGTGGATATAGCCCCCACAAAGAGTCCAAAAGCTGGACTTTGCCGGGCGCAAGGTGTACGCTGCATCCTCCCTCGGCCTCTGACAGGCCAGCTTGGCCGTGCTGATGGCACACTTCTCCCACGCCCTCTTGGGCTCCCTGGATGAGGTTGTTCCTCATCTCCCGACCGACCTGCAGACCACGGTCTGCCAGGTGCGGGACCAGGGTAGGGCGGTGGCGAAGCAGCAGCTTCAGACTGCTCTGGACATAGGTGATTCCTGTGCCAGGTCAGTGGCGGCTGGGTGGCCATGCGCCCGCAGGGCGTGGTTGAGGATATCCGCTCATGGCGGATACCCAGCACAAGTTGGCGGACATCCCTTCTTGGGGACTGACCTCTTGGCCCTGGAGTGGAGGGACACCTCCAGCGGATCGAAAAGTCCAATGCCACCCTGGACTCGGGTCACCTCTGCCCAGAGGGACAAAGCGCCCGTCAGCAACAGCAGAAGTCCTTTCGCCCTTCGGCCCTCTGATCTCGACTGGCCCAACAGCACCAGCAATAGGGGCCAGCAGGCTCGTGCTTGGTTACGTCCCAAACCCAAGCTGGTGGCTTCTCCAACAGGAAGCAAGGAGGTAAGGCCCAGGAGGTCCCTCGGCCGGTTCCTCCTCCAAGCCTGCCCAGTGATAGGTTGAGGGTGCCGCCCCAGCCTCGTCACTCCTCCTGGGTTCCACAGCTCCGCACTTCCTTTCCGCCTGGTCTGCTATCACTACGGACCGCTGGGTGTTGGAGGTGGTAGGGAAAGGCCTGCCTCTGGAGTTCGAGCAGGCTCCACCCTTCCGAGCCGTCGCCTCGGGGACCACGGGTCCGCAGCCTCGCTGTCGGCCCGCTAAGCAATATTGCCCTGCTCCTCAAAAAGAGGTGATCAGGAAGGTGGCGGATCCTCCTCCAGACCCGGGTTTGTGTCTAGGTATTTCCTGGTCCCAACGGACGGGGGCTGGCGCCCCATTCTCGACCTGCATGACCTGAACAGGTTCCTAAGGTCTCGGACCTTCAGGATGGTCACTGTGGCTCAGATAATCCCATCCTTGGAACGAGGTGTGTGGTTCTGTTCCCTGGACCTCCAGGACGCGTTCTTTCACATCCCAATCCGTCCGTCTCATCAGAGAAGCGGAGGAATCCCTTTACGAGTTCCAGGCCATGCCCTTCGGCCTCTCCCTAGCTCCCAGGGTCTTCATCAAATGCATGGCAGTGGTGACAGCATTCCTGCGGCGCTGAAGGGTCCGGGTGTACCCCTACCTGGACGACTGGCTGATTGCAGCCCTCTCCAGAGTGGAGGCGGAGTGGTCCAGAGATCTGGCCCTCCAGGTTTGCTCTCAGATTGGCCTCCTCATCAACGAGGCCAAGTCGGAACTCATGCCGAAGCAGGTGATACTCTTCATCGGGGCAGAGCTCAACTCTCTTCGAGCCAGAGCTCGGCTCCCGGCGGACAGGGCCGAGGTTCTTTCCTCCTTTGCCCAATCATTTCAGATTGGGCAATCGCGCCCTGCCCGGGACTTTCTGTGCCTCATGGCGGCCTGCACCAGCGTGGTCCGTTGGGCCCGTTGGTACATGCGTCCCCTTCAGTGGGGACTGGCCAGCCAGTGGTCACAATGCTGTGATCCATTGGACCAGCCCGTGACAATGACCCAGGAGATGTGGAACGCTTTCCAGTGGTGGATCGTTCCGGCACATCTGCAGGAGGGCATCCCGTTCGTCCGCCCCGAGCCGACGGTCTCTCTATCGACCGATGCATCTCTGATGGGTTGGGGTGCCCATCTGGGGGAGCACCGAGCGCACGGCCTCTGGTCCCCTCGGGAGTCCCGATGCCATATCAACCTGCTGGAGCTCCGAGCGGTCCGCCTAGCTCTCACCACCTTCGCTCCATTTCTATGGGGTCAAGTGGTTCAGGTCCAGACGGACAATACCATGACCATGTACTGTCTGAACCACCAGGGCGGGACGCGCTCCATGCTGTTATGCAAGGAAGCTCTCTGCATACGGTCCCTCATGCGCAGCCTGGAGGCGGATCTCCTAGCCAGTCACGTGGCAGGAGCCTCCAACACCCTGGCCAATGCCCTAAGCCGGATAGGGGCTGCGTCTCACGAGTGGTCTCTCCTGCCGGAGGTAGTACAAGATCTGTTCTCCCACTGGGGCATGCCTCAGGTGGATCTGTTTGCCTCCAGGGAGAATGCGAAGCTGAGTCTGTTCCATGCCCGCCTCAGCAGGGGCTCGCTGCAGGGGATGGCTTCTGAGGCCGTGGACCCCGGGCCTCTTCTACGCCTGTCCTCCATTTCCCTTGATCCACAAGGTGCTTCTCAAGGCGAGGAGGGACAAGGCGCAGGTGATTCTGGTAGCCCCAGACTGGCCCCGCCAGTTCTGGTATCCAGATCTCCTCAGCCTCAGCTCCAGGCTCCTGAGACGGCTTCCAGCCCGCCTGGACCTGATCTCAGTCAACCAGGGGAAGGTATTCCATCTGGACCTTCAATCCCTGCACCTGACGGCCTGGTTCCTGAGCGGCTAGAGTTCCAGGCCTTGGGTCTTTCCGACGAGGTCCTCAACATCGTTGAGGCATCCCGTAAGGAGTCGACCATGAAATGCTACGTCTTCAAATGGAAGAGATTCTCCATTTAGCGTCAGGGGAAGGGCTTGGACCCTTCCACCTGTCCCTTGGCAAGTATTCTGGACTACCTGTGGTCCCTTTCTCAGCAAGGGCTTCGGTCGACGACCCTTAAGGTGCACCTGGCAGCCCATCTCTGCTTACGAGGCGCGGGCGAGAAGCAGTCGATGCGCAGGGAGAAGAGTGGTCGGGCTTTTTCAAGGCCTTGACCACATTTCCTCTCGGTCGCGAGAACCTCCACCTCCGTGGGATCTACTGCTGGTATTGGCCAAGCTCATGGGCAAGCCATTCGAACCGATGCACAGGTGCGATTTCCCACCTGTCGTGGAAGACCGCCTTCTTGGTGGCTATCACGTCAGCCAGAAGGATGGGAGAGCTCCAGGCGCTTTCCATCGAGTCTCTTTATCTGGTCTTCCACAGGGACAAGATTGTCCTGCGCCCCCACCCGAAATTCCTTCCGAAGGTGGTGTCGGAGTTTCACCTTAACCAGGTGTTGACTCTGCCGATGTTCTACCCCAATCACACCTCGGAGGCCGAATATAGGCTCCATACTTTGGACCCTAGATGAGCGCTCACTTATTATAAGGAGCGGACGGCTGAAGTTCTGGGAGAGGTTCGCCAGCTGTTTGTCACCTGCACTAAAGCTGCACCTGGCAGACCTGCAGCCAAGCGGACGATAAGCTGGTGGGTCACCTCCTGCATAGAGCTCTGCTGTAGGTTGGCGGGCATGGAGCCTCCCAGAGGGATAAGAGTTCATTCTACCCACCATACCGCTGCATCGGTAGCTGCATCCAGGGATGTCCCTATCCAGGATATCTGCAGGGCTGCTACCTGGAAGTCGGCACATACCTTTATTACCCACTACCACATCGACCTTGAGTCACGCCAGGATGCTGGTTTTGGGGCCTCGGTTCTCCAGTCTCTATTTCCCAAGTAAGTATCAGGGGTGTGCGCCTTGCCTCCCTCCTCCCAGAGAACTGCTAGGAGTCTGCCAATAAGTGTGGATTGAACAACATATCCATGTCCCTAGAAAAACAGGTTACTCACCTGTAACAGGAGTTCTAGGAATGGTATATGTTGTTCATCCACACGACCCACCCGACCTCCCTGGCTTCGACGCACAACCTGGCTTCCAGCGGGCTAGATCTGGCATCTTGGGGCGGAGCCGAGAGTTTTACCACCCGGGTGGGTGGGAGGAGCCAGCTTGAAGACCTTCCGGCAAGATTTAAAGTGGCAAGGAACCTGCCAATAAGTGTGGATGAACAACATATACCATTCCTAGAACTCCTGTTACAGGTGAGTAACCTGTATTTACTGCTACCCCTGTAGCTGTCAAGGCAGAGTGGAAGAAGGAGTCAAGTAGCTGAAAGTGAGGTGCCTGGTTGAGCTGCTCTCATAGTTGAGAGGCTAAGGCACTAGCACAGAGAGCAGAGGAGACCTGGGTTCTGTTCCTGGTCTCCCGATTTGTATATTTTCAATTTTGTCCATTCCCCGATTTATATGTTGTATATGTTTTCCACCCTCTTAAGTGATATTTTTGCTCCCTGAATGTTGTGTTTTGCTTGTTTCCCCCGTCTTCTCTTGGTTCTCCCTGCCCCCGAGTTCAACCCCCATGGAGTTGATCATTTAAATATTTGGGGTTTATGTGGAGGTGTAGCCCATCATGTCAGGAAAGGGGGGGCAGGAAACACAAAGTTTCCTTTTTTCTTCACTCATGGTGCATTTATAGCAGGGGTTCTGACATCACTTCCCCAAAACTGCTAACAACATACATCTGTTCATATCCTTAAAGGCACAGCCCACTGAATAGGAGGTAGAGACACTCACAAGCTTGCACACACTAAAGCATGAACAAACAAAAAAAAGTATCTGTAACAGGAAGGGACACAGACATGTGGGGAGTGGTGCAATGCACTGGCTGTGGAGCAGCAGTCTTCCGGAAGACATTCTGGAGACTGTGTTGCTGCCCTATTTGCAGGCACCTCTCTGGTCTGAGGGAGGAGGTTGTTTGTCTCCATGCTGACCTGGCAAGGATTCGGGAAACCTACTCCCCCACCCAGGCCACTGTCACTACCTCAGAGGTTGCCAAGAAAGAGGAGTGGTTGGACCACGGTGTGCTCAGGGAGGGTGTGGGTGGTGGAACAGAGGCGCATCCCTCCAGTTGCGCTTCTCCACAGTTCATTTGCCACTCTGGTGGAGCATGGTTCCTCTATGGAGGCACCGGCAGTGGAGACCAAGGAGGATGCTGGGAACATCCACAATGGAGACCCACAGAAGGGTGGCACAGGACCCCACAGGGGAAGGAAACAACTCCTGGTGGGCGACTCAGTTGTTAGGGGAGTAGAACTAGGGGAGGGAGGGGAAAGGGGGGTAGGGTGCCTGCCCGGTGCCATGGCTTGGAGGGACAGGAAACGAATCCTCGGGATCGTGGGAGCAGCTGCAAGGGGAGTCAGCTGGATGTTATTATCCACCTAGGAACAAATGGCCTGGCTGAGAATGGGATCAAAGCAGTGCAACAGGAGTTTGTGGAGTTGGGGAGGGGCCTTAGACAAGTACCACACACGGTAACTTTCTCGGAAGTGCTACCTGTCTATGGCATGGATGAGGCTAGGGTACTCCGCACCATGGGATTCAATGACTGGTTGAAAAACTGGTGCAGAGCTCAGGGATTTGGCTTCATTGGGGACTGGGACTCCACCTGGAGGGGGTGCAGGCCTATAGAGGCGCGATGGTCTGCATCTGTCCAGGAGGGGAACCAGGATCCTAGGTGATAGGTTTAAATGCTTCACTGGCAAGCCTTTAAACTAGCTGGGGGGGAGGCACTGAAAAGGAGAAGGGAAATCCTAGCCCCCCCCCCCCAAAAAAAAATCAGGGTAGTCAGTGAGGTAAACACCAAGATAGAGCAGTCGATAGGGAGAAGGGCAGAGGTAAATGGAGAAAAAGACAAAGGCAGTAAGGACAGGGATGGGGAAAAAAGAAATAAAACCATAAAAAATTGGAGGCTAATGAGTGCCAATGCCCGTAGTCTAGGTAAAAAAGTTCCCTGAAATGGTGGCCTTGATGGAAGAGGGATGCCTAGATATCGTGGAAGTCACAGAAATAAGGTACACAGAGAGCATGAGTGGGATGTCAACATACTAGGGTACACAATCTTCAGGAGGGTCAGGGAGGGAAGAAGAGGAGGAGGAGTAGTAGCTCTGTATGTAAGGGAAGGGATCAAAGCAACAGAACTAAAGGGTAAACAGTGAGGAGAGGAGGCACTGTGGGTCACCCCGGAGACTGGAAATGGCTCCACAATCCGCACAGGGGTTGTATACAGACCCCTGTCTCGGGGAGCAAATGGACAAGAAAATGATAGAAGGCATCCTTGGGATGGCAGAGAAAGAGGAGATATTGCTGATGGGGGACCTGAATATGCCAGATGTTAACTGGAGCGCCTTTGCTGCAGCCACATCCAAGAGCAGTACCGTTCTCGATGCCCTACAGGGGGCATGCCTCAGACAGCTAGTTTTGGAACCCACTCGGGAGGGAGCAATCTTAGACCTGGTACTCTCAAATGGGGACAGAGAGAGGATCTCTGATCTTGAAGTGGGTAGCCATCTGGGAACAAATGACCACCAGTGTGGTTCACGATAAACTTAGCTGTAGAGTCAAGCCATACAAAAGTGAAGGCACTGGACTTCAGGAAGGCTGACTTTGTCAGAATGGGAGAGTGCTTCAGAAAGGCACTAGCAAACAAGCACGAAGGTGGGGTGGAGCAACAATGGAGAAACATCAAAATCGCCATCACAGAGGCAACAAGCCTTTGTGTGAAGCAAATAAATCAAAATGAAAGAAAAAAACACTTGTGGCTCTCAAAAGAAGTGGTGGGGAATGTAAGGGAAAAAAAGATAGCATTCAGGAAGTATAAAGAAACACAGAAGGAGCAGGACAGAGAACTGTACCAGTTAAAGCAGACGGAAGCGGGGAAGGCAGTCAGAATATCAAAGGCCCAAACCGAGGAAAAGATAGCCAACTCCCTTAAGAAGGGGTATAAAATCTTTTATGGGCACATTAGGGAGCAAAGAAAGACTAAGGCAGGGATACTGAGACTGAATAAACAGGAAGGTGGTTGAGCAGAGAGCGGCAGTGAAAAA
Source organism: Neoceratodus forsteri (assembly GCA_016271365.2). Lineage (NCBI taxonomy): Eukaryota > Metazoa > Chordata > Ceratodontiformes > Ceratodontidae > Neoceratodus > Neoceratodus forsteri. The sequence goes on along the minus strand of JADMNL010000025.1, from coordinate 167,506,576 downwards.
GCAGTGATACTGAATGAATACTTGTAAAACTGAAACTTGTAAAAAAAAAAAAAAGGGGGTCAAATAATAGAAAGACCCCAGGGGGGCTGATTGAGGGTCCAGGTCTAGGGCATGTGAGGAATGGGAGGAACTATGTTGCAATTTCAAGAAAAACTGGGCAGAAAAGGGACTACATAGGGTGGGGGGGGTCTGGAGAGAGATGAGAAGTCGGGGTGGAGGACAGTCCTGATCAATGCCAGGAGTATGAGCAATAAAATGCCCGAGCTTCAGGCTGTGTTGGCCAAGGGAACAGCGGATGTGGCAGCAGTTACAGAGACATGGGCCACTCAGCAAAATGATTGGGATCTAAACTTAGAGGGCTACAAGATATTCAGGAAAGATAAGGGAGTGGGAAGAGGAGGGGGGATTGCGCTGATAGAAATGACATTGTGGTTAGTGGAGTGGAGGAGGCTGGAGGGAGTGTGGAGGCGATTTGGGTAACCCTGCAAACGAGGGAAGGGAAGAAATTGAAGACAGGGGTGGTATACAGGCCACCTGCAATACAGGAGGCTCTGGAGGATAAATTGGTTGAGAACATCAAGGGTCACTGTGACCTTGGAAAGGGTAGGGTAGTGGTCATGGGTGATCTTAATATGCCTCGGATTGGGACACCATGACATCCTGTGTAACCAGGGAACAGAGACTGATGGATGTCTTTCAGGATGCCTTCCTGGTCCAACAGGTGGGGGAACTTACTAGAGAGGGTCGGATATTGTATGTTGTCCTAGCGGACAGTGAACAAATAAGGGGACTGGAGGTGTGCAGTCCACTGGCGGGTGGTGATCATGCCACAGTTTGGTTCCTGCTGTATCTAGGAGGGGAGGAAAAACACACTCATACAGTAGTGGTTGACTTCAGGGGAGTGGACTTCATGGGTATAGGTAGGATTCTAAGGGAGAGGTTGGACATGATTAGGCCGGACATGGATGCTTGAAGATTGTGGGAGACCATTAAAGAAGGGGTACAAGAGGCTACTAGGTCCTGTACTAAAGTAAGGCGTAAGCATGGTGGAACCAGTAAGCCATGTTGGTGGACCAGGGAGGTGCAGGAGGTGGCGAGGGATAAAAAGTCTGCCTATGCACGTTTTAAACATTCTAGGGGAGATGAGGAGCAAGGGGAGTATGAATTATTGGCCAGGAAGGTCACCAGAGTGGTGAAGGGCGCCAAGGCAGGGATGGAGAAAAGTCTGGCTAGGGATATCCGGGGGGAGGGGAGGGATTCTATAGATACATAAGAGAAAAGAGAGGACACAGATCAACAGGATTAAGATTGTGGGGGGGGCTTAAGGCAGGGGAACAGGCAGAGGTGCTAAATGAGTATGTTGCCTCAATTTTTGCAGAGGGTACAAGGGATCCCTACAGCCTGATGAGAGGAAGAGGAGCCAGCAAAGTGAGAGGTCAGTCTCAGTCTGAGACCAGAGGATGGAAAGAGGCTGAGGCAGGCTGGGCCAGACCCAGAAGGAGTAGGAAGGTTGCATGAGGAGTGGATTGGGGGGGAGAAATCACAGTGGATAGGGTGAGGGAGGCTTTCGGAAACTAAAACTGATATATGCTAGCCGGATGGACTACATCCGAGGGTTAGTGAAGGAATTGGTGGAGCTGGCAGCTTCACTGGCTGCACTCTTTAACATTTCTCTGCAGACGGGATGGGTGCCACAGGACTGGAGGGTGGCTTATATAGTGCCTATACATAAAGGGGGGGTCTAGGGGGAAGGAGATGGGGAATTATAGGCCTGTCAGTCTGACGTCTGTGGTAGGCAAAGTAATGGAGGGATTTATCAAGGAGAGGCTTGAGACGCAGTTGGAAAGTTTAGGACACCAGGATGATAAACAGTATGGCTTCGTCCCGGGGAGATCCTTTCAGTCCAACCTCGTAGAGTTTTATGACTGGGTGACGGGGGCCTTGGATATACATATGCCGGTGGATGTTCTATACCTAGATTTCAGCAAGGCGTTTGATTCAGTGCCCCATAATGGACTGATAGCAAAAACGGGGGAGATGGGGGTGGGAGGACAGGAGCTCAATTGGGTTGAAAATCGGCTTTCGGGGCGTTTACAGAAGGTAATGGTGGATGGGATACTCTCCTCCCCCAGGAAGGTAATCAGGGGGGTGCTTCAGGTTTGAGTATTAGGGCCAGTCTTGTTCTAGTGCCTACGCTTTGGATATATATGGGGGGCCTCACACCCAAGCAGCACGGCACAAGTTTCCCTGACCGGGTGGTCCCACAAGTGACAGGTTACAGTTTTGTTCAGTTAGCAGGAGCAGCAGTTATAAAAAAACAACGTGGGTGTAATCCAGAATTTTTATATACACTCTGTCAGAGCTAGACATAATTTTTTTAAGATGGCTGTCCAAGGAACAGGTACAATATTAATTTTGACTGTTACATAGAAACTGTGCCTGTCCTGTTGATTTTTTTGTTTGCTTACTAATTTTACATCTCTATATCCAAATACGAGCTAATAAGTAGTGTGTCCCCTGGTTGGTACAGTGCCCTGAAAAGGGTTTAATAACTGATGGTGCCCATTGTAAGGTACCCTAAAAAGGGCTACTAAGTATTACCCAGTGGCTGGTACATGGCCCTGAAAAGGACTTAACAAGTGTGCCCCAGTTCACTGTCCTGATAAGGGCCTTTAAAGCAGCAGTGCAACGAAAAAAGTCATTCCAAAAAGCTAATTTTCTGCTATGGTTATAAAAAAATATATGGGCAGAACTGTTGATTAGGGTTTTCTGGATGCTTCCTATGCTGTGTACTGTATATTTGCATATTTGTCTGGACTCTTATCCTCCTCGGGTCCTCATTATTATTTCTTTGCAAAAATGAGGTGGCCATCTTTTTTTCTTGAGAAATAATTACCTTAAAATGTTCATAAAATTCTAAAATGATAATGAAAACTGAAAATCTCACTACCAAAATAAACTGGAAGACATCTGGCATCAATTAGGATGAAAATAAGGTGGGGTCAAATTTTAATCCGTTTTTGTTGCACTGCTGCTTTAATTTATTTCCCCTCCTGCTCAGCATGAACCCGGACAAGGAAACATAGAAACAGAATCTGTCGGTAGATAAGGACCATATGGCCCACCTAGTCTGCCCATTTCCCTATACTTGGTTTGGCAGTCCCTACTCTTATCTGGACTGACTTTCTCCCGCTCCACTGTACAGCAGGGTGCCTTTATGCTTATCCCATGCACTTTTGAATCCCTGTACTGTTTTCGCTTCCCTCACCTCTGCTGGTAGGCTGTTCCATGGATCCACCACCCTCTCTGTGGAAAAAAATACTTCCTAGCATTCCCCCTAAGCCTCCCTCCCTCCCTCCAGCCTCATGTTATGTCCCCTTGTCCTTGTGCACTTTTGTCTCTGAAATATGCTCCCCTCCTGTACCCTGTTTATTCCTCTAAGGTATTTGAAAGTCTCTATCATATCCCCCCTCTCCCTTCTCTCTTTCAGTGAATAGCTGTTTAGTTCCATGAGTCTTCCCTCATAAGGTTTGTCGTGCAGTCCATGTATCATTTTTGTTGCTCTTCTCTGGACTGCTTCCATTCTGCCTATGTCCTTCCTGAGATGCGGTCTCCAGAATTGGACACGGTATTCCAGATGAGGCCTCACCAGTGATCTATACAGTGGCATCACCACTTCACTTCTCCTACTGGTTATGCCCCTTCCTATGCACCCCAGCATTCTGTTTGCCTTCCCCACTGCTTTTTTGCATTGTTTGGCTGACTTCAGGTCATCGGATATGATAACCCTCAGGTCTTTCTCCTGACTTGTGGTGGCTAGAACCTGCCCCCCCCCCAGCCTGTATTCCACTCTTGGGTTTCTGTGTCCCAGGTGCATTATCTTGCACTTCTTAGCATTGAAACCCAACTGCCAAACCTTTGACCATTCCTCAAGTAGTCTTAGGTCATTTCTCATTGTACCTAGCCCCTCCTGTGTGTTGACTCTGTTACAGATCTTGGTGTCATCTGCGAACAAGCATACTTTCTCCTCCAGTCCCTCTGTAATGTTGCTTATGAAGACCAGGGATTTATTTAACTCTAAAAATTGATTAGCGTTTTGCTCATAAAAGTGCAAAATCTTTGTGAAAATGCATAGCTCTTGCCCCACTGTGTTTAACAAACACAGCACTTCTAGAAAATCTATATAAATAATTTCTGTACAGTTAGTATAGTCCCAAGAAAAAAACTGCTAATCAATCATTTAAAACCCTGAAGACATGAATAGAACTGAACCCAGCACTGATCCCTGTAGAACCCCGCTGGTCACCTCCCCCTCTTCTGATTTCATGCCATTTACTACCACCCCCTGGGTCCTGCCTTTTAGCCAGTTACCAACCCATTTTACCACTTTAGAGCCCACACCCAGATTCCCCAATTTGTTAAGCAACCTCATATGATGAATGGTGTCAAAGGCCTTACTGAAATCCAGGTAGGCATATCCACTGCCCCTCCCTGGTCCACCACTCTGGTCACCCAGTCAAAGAAATCGATAAGATTAGTCTGACAGGACCTACCATCAGTGAATCCAAGCTGCCTTGGGTGTTTTGCACCGCTTGACTCCTGGAACTTCACTATCCTCTCCTTAAGCAGGGACTCCCATCAGCTTCCCCGTCACTGAGGTCAGGCTTACAGGTCTGTAATTGCCTGCCTCCTCCCTACTTCCAGTCTTCTGCAGGGGGACCACCTCTGCCCTCCTCCAATCCCCAGGTACGTCCCCTGTCTCTAGTGATTGGTTGAAGAGGGTTGTCAGTGGACCTGCTAGGACTTCCCTGAGTTCCTTCAACACTCTAGGGTGAATCCCGTCTGGCCCCATTGCCTTGTCTGTCCTTACTTTTCCTAGTTCCTTTAAGACCCTATCCACCGTAAATAGGCTGGTTCTCCGTCCCTGCCCCCGTACATCTTTCCTCATGAGTCTTGGCCCTTCCCCTGCCTCTTCCTTAGTAAATACTGAGCAAAAATATTTGTTCTAGGGACATGGATATGTTGTTCATCCACACTGTCTGGCAGGTTCCTTGCCGCTTTAAATCTTGCCGGAAGGTCTTCAAGCTGGCTCCTCCCACCCACCCGGGTGGTAAAACTCTCGGCTCCGCCCCATGACACCAGATCTTCCTTACCGCTTGGAAGCTCAGGTTCCTTCCTTAACGCTCTGCTTGTAGACTGGATCCTAATTCTTCGGTTCACCCGAAACTTATTCTCAAATTTTTAAGACTTTGGTCAAATTACTCCCTCGTGGCTGCGATGGATAAATCGACTCCTGGATTTCGGCGGTGCCCATGTGGGCAGAAGATGTCCAGGACGGATCCGCACTCCACGTGCGTCTACTGCCTCGGCCTAGACCATGACCCGCAGGCCTGCGAGTTATGCCGTTTGTTTTCAGCCAACGTCCTGGAAGACCGCGCTGCCCGGTTACAGCTTGGGCGCCCCGAGCAGCGCTACTCTTCAGTGAAGCCGAAGGAGGCCCGTTACCGCAGCGGCTGGCTCGGCTGAGCAACTCGAGCAGATGATTGCCCTCGTGGAGGAGGCGGCACAGGCCGCATCATCCTCTTCCTCGGTCGCGGCATTTATCCCACTCTCTCTGGGTACCTCATATTCAGCTTCTTTTAAGGAGCTTTGCCAATCCCTTTCCACGAAGGGAGAGGGGCCATTGGGACATTCTTCTCGGTCCAAAAAGAAGGACTCGAAAGGTAAGTCCCACCGTTGGTGTTCACAGGAGCGGGAGAGGTCCCCTTCCCCTTCCCCGGACAGTCGACTTTGGTCGAGGTTGCAGCTAAGGCCACTAGCTTCACGGTGTCCCCGTCAGGTCAGCCGGCCGAGACACCCATCGACACGGTCGAGATTTTTCTCGACCCGTCAGACGGGCTGTCGACTGGTGAAGCCGACAGCCCTTCTTCACTGGTTCCCCCGGTGGAGACCGAGGACTTGCCTGCGCCTCCGGTGCGGAGTCCCCGGTCAAGGCTTCGAGCCGAGGGAAGAGCGGGTGTCCCCTGCCCTTCCCAGACCCATCCTCGAAACACAGAGGGTCTCGGTCTCGGACATCGTCTCGGTTCAGCTGATCCCGCCGACATCAGCGGTCTCGGCACCGAAGTAAGCGGCACCGCCGCTCGTCCTCATCTTCCTCCTCGGAAGAGGAGAGGTTTCAGCGCAAATTGCGTCGACGCTACGAGAACCTGATGTGACAGCAGTTACTTCTTTCCAGGAACAAGCTGACGCTGTCGCCTTCCCCAGCCATCAAGTGGCTGTCACCCGAGCGGCCGAAACAACCCCTCGCTGTAGTCGAGGTGCCCAAGCCTGGGCCGGTTGTTCGGCGAAACCAGCTGCCCCACCGATTGTGGTGGAACCTCCGCCTCCACAACCGAAATTGGGGGCACCGACCAAGGACTCTCGGTCGGGTCAGGGCCTGCCACACAGGTTGTCGGTCACCCTCACTCCCAACCGTCCTCAGCAGGTGGAGGGTGGTTCAGGCCCCAGGCAGCTCTTCGCGGACTCCTCGGAGTCCGACGACAACTCCTCCCTGTTTTCCAGGCCCATTGACCTGGAGTCCTCCGGAGGCCAGTCGATGGACGAAAGCCCATCATCCTTCATCGGCCTGATTCAGCTCATCTCGGAGTCTACCGGGATGCAGCTCGAGTCCGTATCCAAGCGGGCCAAGTATCCCCTAACAGAGATACTGGACTGAGGGGATTCACCCACGGAGGCCTTTCCGGTGGTTGAAGCCATTGTTGGCCCAGCCTTGGAGCTCTGGCAGCGGCCTGCTTCCTGTCCTGCACCTTTGGCCAGGACGGCCAGGAAGTATGCGGTCCCTACTGGCTCTTTGTCCGGTTTTTTGGAACACCCCCCACTGAGGGGTTGGTCACTGATAGCGTTTTCGGCATTCTGGGAATGCTAGGGATATGGATAGGCCCCGACAAGGGGAGTCGAAAAAGCTGGACTATGCCGGCGCGGGTGTCGCTGTGTCCTCCTTGGCCTCTGCCGAGCCAGCTCAGCCGTGCTGATGGCACACTTCTCCCACGCCCTCATGAGCTCCCTGGATGAGGTGATCCCTCATCTCCCGGCCGACCTGCAGACCACGGTTAGGCAGGTTCGGGACCAGGGAAGGGCAGTGGCAAAACAGCAGCTTCAAACAGCTCTGGACATTGGAGACTCCTGTGCTAGATCAGTTGCGGCTGCAGTGGCCATGCGCCGCAGAGCGTGGCTGAGGATATCCACCTTCACGGCGGATGCCCAGCATAAACTGGCGGATGTCCCCTTCCTGGGGACCGATCTCTTTGGCCCTGGAGTGGAAGGTCACCTCCAGCGGATCAAAAAGTCCAATGCCACTCTGGACTCTGTCACCTCCGCCCAGAAGGACAAGGGCCGTCGACAACAGCAACATAAGTCCTTTCGCCCTTCTGCGCCCTCTGTACGTCGGAACAATTGCCACCATTAGGGCCAGCAGGCTCGCTTGCACTCCCAAAGTCAAGCCTGCGGCTTCCTCTAATAGGAAGCAGGGAGGAAGGCCCAGGAGGTCCCTTGGCGGTCCTCCTCTAAGCCTGCCCAGTGGCGGGTTGAGGGTGTCGCTCCAGCCTCGTCCTCCCCTGAGTTCCCCGGTAGAGGGGCGGCTCCGCCACTTCCTTTCCGACTGGTCCGCATCACCACGGACCATTGGGTGTTGGAATTGGTAGGGAAGGGCCTGCCCCTGGGTTCGAGCAGGCCCCATCCTTCTGGCATCGCCCTCGGGAGCTGCATAGGTCCATAGCCTCTCTGTCGGCTCGCCCGAGCCAATATTGCCCTGCTCCTCGAAAAGAGGTGATCAGGAAGGTGGCGGATCCTCCTCCAGACCCGGGTTTGGTCCAGGTACTTCCTGGTCCCAAAGCGACGGGGGGCTGGTGCCCCATTCTCGACCTGCATGACCTGAACAGGTTCCTAAGGTCTCGGACCTTCAGGATGGTCACCTGGCTCAGATCATTCCATCCTTGGAGCGAGGCTTGTGGTTCTGTTCTCTGGACCTCCAGGATGCGTTCTTTCACATCCCAATCCGTTCGTCCCACCAGAGATTCCTCCGCTTCAAGGCAGAGGGATCCCTCTACGAGTTCCAGGCCATGCCCTTCGGCCTTTTCCTAGCTCGCAAGGTCTTCACCAAATGCATGGCAGTGGTTACAGCATTCCTGCTGCGCCGAAGGGTCTGGGTGTACCCCTACCTGGATGATTGGCTGATTGTAGCCCCTTCCAGAGCAGAGGTGGAGCGGTCCAGAGATCTGGCCCTCCAGGTTTGCTCTCAGGTTGGCCTCCTCATCAACGAGGCCAAGTCGGAACTCGTGCCAAAGCAGGTGATCCAATTCATCGGGGCAGAGCTCAACTCTCTACGAGCCAGAGCATGGCTCCCGGCGGACAGGGCCGAGGTTCTTTCCTCCTTTGCCCAATCATTTCAGGTTGGGAAATTGCGCCCTGCCCAGGACTTCCTGTGCCTCCTGGGCCTCATGGTGGCCTGCACCAGTGTGGTCCGTTGGGCCTGTTGGTACATGCGTCCCCTTCAATGGGGGCTGGCCAGCCAATGGTCACAGCACTTCGATCCGCTGGATCAGCTAGTGCCAGTGACCCAGGGGATATGGAACGCTCTCCAATGGTGGACCGTTCCGGCACATCTGCAGGAGGGCATACCATTTGTCTGCCCCGAGCCAATGGTCTCTCTGTCAACCGATGCCTCTTTGATGGGTTGGGGTGCCCATCTGGGGGAGCACAGAGCGCACGGCCTCTGGCCCCCTCGGGAGTCCTGATGCCACATCAGCCTGCTGGAGCTTCGAGCGGTTCGTCTAGCCCTCACCGCCTTCGCTCTGTTTCTGTGGGGTTAAGTGGTTCAGGTCCAGATGGTCAATACCACGACCATGTACTACCTAAACCGCCAGGGCGGGGATGCGCACCCATGCCCCTGTGCAGAGAGCTCTCCGCCCTTAGTCACTCGTGCGCAGCCTAGAGGCGGATCTCCTTGCCATCCATGTGGCAGGAGCCTCCAACACCCTGGCCGATGCCCTAAGCCGGATAGGGGCTGCATCCCACGAGTGGTCTCTCCTGCCGGAGGTAGTACAAGATCTGTTCTCCGTCTGGGGTGCGCCTCAGGCGGACCTGTTTGCCTCCAGGGAGAATGCAAATCTGAGACTGTTTCATGCCCGCCCCCCTCAGCAGGGCTCGCTGCAGGGGGATTCCTTCTCGAGGCCGTGGACCCCGGGCCTCTTCTGCGCCTTTCCCCCATTTCCCTTGATCCACAAAGTGCTTCTCAAGGTGAGGAGGGACAAGGTGCAGGTGATTGTGGTAGCCCTAGACTGGCCCCGCCAGTTCTGGTATCCAGATCTCCTCAGTCTCAGCTCCAGGCTCCCGAGGCAGCTTCCAGCCCACCCGGACCTGATCTCAGTCAGTCAGGGGAAGGTATTCCACCCGGACCTTCAATCCCTGCACCTGATGGCCTGGTTCCTGAGTGGCTAGAGTTCCAGGCCTTGGGTCTTTTCAATGAGGTCCTCAACGTCATTGAGGCATCTCATAAGGAGTCTACTAGAAAATGCTACGCCTACAAATGGAAGAGATTCTCCATTTGGTGTCAGGGCAAGGGTCTGGACCCTTCCTCCTGTTCCTTGGCAAGCATTCTGGACTACCTGTGGTCCCTTTCTCAGCAAGGGCTTCAGTCGATGACCCTTAAGGTGCACCTGGCTGCTATCTCTGCTTACTGGGCGCGGGCCGGGAAGCAGTCGGTGGCACAGGAGAAGGTGGTCGGGCGCTTTTTCAAAGGCCTTGATCACATATCCCCTCCGGTGCGAGAACCTCCACCTCCGTAGGGTCTACTGCTGGTATTGGAAGCTCATGGGCAAGCCATTCAAACCGATGCACAGGTGTGACATCTCTCACCTGTCGTGGAAGACCGCCTTCTTGGTGGCTATCATGTCAGCCAGAAGGATGGGAGAGCTCCAGGCGCTTTCCATCGAGTTTCCTTATCTGGTCTTCCACAGGCACAAGGTTGTCCTGTGCCCCAACCCGAAATTCCTTCCGAAGGTGGTGTCAGAGTTTCACCTTAACCAGGTGTTGACTCTGCCGGTGTTCTACCCCAGTCATACCTCGGAGGCCGAATATAGGCTCCATACTTTGGACCCTAGAAGAGCGCTCGCTTACTACAAGGAGCGAATGGCTGAAGTTTGGGGAGAGGTTCGCCAGCTGTTTTGTCACCTACGCTGAAGCCGCACCTGGCAGACCTGCAGCCAAGCAGACGATAGGCAGGTGGGTCACCTCCTGCGTAGATCTCTGCTATAGGTTGGCGGGCATGGAGCCTCCCAGAGGGGTAAGAGCTCATGCTACCCGCCATACCGCTGCATCGGTGGCTGCTTCCAGGGACATCCCTATCCAGGAAATCTGCAGGGCTGCTACCTGAAGTCAGCACACACCTTCATCACCCACTACCACATTGACCTTGAGTCACGCTGGTTTTGGGGCCTCGGTTCTCCAGTCTTTATTTCCTAAGTAGGGGGTGTGTGCCTTGCCTCCCTCCTCCCGGAGAACTGCTAGGAGTCTGCCAGACAGTGTGGATGAACAACATATCCATGTCCCTAGAAATACAGGTTACTCACCTGTAACAGGAGTTCTAGGAATGGTATATGTTGTTCATCCACAGAACCCACCCGGCCTCCCCGGCTTCGACGCACAACCTGGCTTCCAGTGGGCTAGATCTGGCGTCATGGGGTGGAGCCGAGAGTTTTACCACCCGGGTGGGTGGGAGGAGCCAGCTTGAAGACCTTCCGGCAAGATTTAAAGCGGCAAGGAACCTGCCAGACAGTGTGGATGAACAATATACTGTATACCATTCCTAGAACTCCTGTTACAGGTGAGTAACCTGTATTTCAGTACCTCAGATCTTTCAAGGTCATCCTCCATCCACCCACCCTCCCTCTTCCTTCCTTAGCCCAACAATACCATTTCTGGTCTTCTTCCTCTAGCTAATATAACGGAAGAAGGTCTTGTCCCCCTTCTTAATAGCCTGTGCTATTCCTTCCTCCGTTCTTGCCTTACCACCTCTGACAGCTTTCCCACCTTCTCTCTGCTTCTCCAGATAATTCAGTCTGTCTTCTTCTTCCTTTGTCTCTTTGTACTTCCTGAATGCCTTACTTTTTTGTCGCACTTTCTCGGCTACTGATTTAGAGAACCACAGTGGCCGCTTCTTTCTTTTGCTTTTGCTAAGCAATTTGACACATTGACTTGTCACTCCTGCTATGGATCTCTTGATCCTAAGCCTCTGTTCTTCTACCCCTGCCCTGTATATTCTGCTGCCAGGGCAATTTTGAGCTGTTCCCCCATCTCCATGAAGTTGGCCTTTCGGAAATCTAGGATCTTAATCTTTGAGTGGCTTTCTTCTGCCAGTGTGTTGACTCTAAACCACACAGTTCTGTGGTCACTGATACCAAGGGGACTACCCACCTCAACATCCATGATTCTGTCCCCATTTGTCAGCGCTAAGTCCAGTACAGCCTCCTCCCTGGTGGGCTCAACCACCAGCTGCCTTAGGTTTGCCCATACATGGCAGATATTAGGTCCCTGATGTACTTGCAGTCTGGGTATTCCAGTCTGCATCCAGCATGTTGAAGTCACCCATTAGTAGTACTTCCCCCTTGGCTGCCATATTATGGATGGTTTCTACTAATACTAGATCTATATCCTTCCCCTGTACGGAAGGCCTGTAGACTACTCCAGCACAGATGGTTGTTTTGTTCCCTGACTCCAGAGTGACCCACAGTGCCTCTGCTTCTTCCCTGGATCCCTGAGCCTCTGTAGCTTTCATCCCTTCCTTTATGTACATAGCAACCCCTCCCTATCCTTTCTGAAAAGTGTATACCCTGCAAGGATTGACAAATTTCAGAATGGCATGCTAGTCCAGGACGACTGGCCTTGACCAAAATAGTAGTTCCAGAGTTCCGAATGGTAGTCCGGTGCATTTCAATGGACATTTTCAGCCAAATTAATAAAAATAAATTATGGTGTGGCAGGGCTTGTATTGTACTATTATTTAATGAGATGGATGGATGTAGATGTAGAAGAACCTCATAAATCAGGAAAAACAATGTTCTCCTATATTTAGGGTTTCCGGTTTTAGGTGTTTATTTTTTGTAAAAAAAGGTGTTTATTTTCAGCATTTTTCTCCCCCTTTCAGAAGTACCAAAAATCTGTTATTTTAGGTGTAATCAATTTCTCGGACAACAAAAATCTTTATAAATCAGTGTTTATTCACTCAAGTTAAAAAATAGATATTACACTTTTTCAAACTGTGTACCATGACTATTGCATGTTAGCACCATAGATGTTGCACCATATTAATATTGCATTAGTTTTACAAAATAGTGCACCATAACTGTAGAACTATACATATATAAATATGTAGATGGTGATGGTGAGCTAGGAGCAGCACAGTATTAGAGCTCTGTTTCACCATACAAGTGAAAGGTGTAATACAAAAAAAACACAATCCACCCACATATCCAGCTCACGGTCAGCTGGAAGAGTAGGGACACAATGAAATTCGGTGTTTTTCGGTTATAACTGATTTCCCGATTTTCACCACGGTAGTGTTTTATCAGTGTTTATCGGTTATAACCTAAAACCGTAAACCCTACCTATATTTAATACAGGGTAGTACTACAGGCAGAAGTCTGTATTAGAAGAGATTAGAGAAATGTTACAGACTGAGTTAGGACTGACCATCGGTTGAACGAAAAATTGTCATTAAGGACTAGGCCAGGGAGAAGATGATGGCATTGGAGCAGAAGTACTAGTAGCAAGATCATCAGCAAACGAAGCAGAAGCGGCGGAACCAGCAGATGTAGCAGCAGCAGCATGCCCACGAACATGCCGAGTGCCTGGACCAGAGAGGAGCTAGTGGTTAATTGCTGGATCAGGGACAAAGTCATGCAGGTCAGGACCTTCTACTGCTATCTGCAGGAGTGACTGCAGTGAATCATCAGCCAGACGTGTCCTGATTTTTGTTTTGATTAGGTTCTGAACAGAAAAAAATCTTTCACATTTTGCAGTTGATACACTCATTGTCAAGAGTATTTCAACTAGCTCAAGAATGTGCGTAATCTGGGGTGGTTTTTCTTTTAGTAATCTGGTATACACCTGCAAATAGGGGGTTTTCGACTGCAGTAGTGTTTTAAATGCAGCATACTCTGACTTTACATGGTCCTGCTGCTCCTCCATGAAAAAATGAAAGTATTCAGCCAAGTTTGCCAGTTCAGAGGTACCAAACACTGCTAGTTGGTCTCTTGGCAGATCAAACTGCTTAAAATCTAAACAGCTGAACCATTTGAGAGGCACCGCTGAGAAATTTTTAAATCTGTCGTCAATGTACGTTATTGCTGCATCTATTAAAGTCTGCAGTTGTCCATCTGTCAGAAAACTGATTTGTGGGCACTTGCCTCTGAATGGGAAATCAACAGTCTTCTCCTCCCCTCCCTGCTTTGACACAACATACTCCATACATTTGTCTTCAGGTTTATAATGGCTGAGGAACGCTGACATGTATTTCCCTGGTGTTGTTTTCAGTTCCATAAGCTGGAGTAGGCAGGTCTCAACAAGTTGTGGAACTTCCAGTATTATTATGTCATCTCGATGAAACTGCAGCATCAGGTTTTTTAGTATTGGCAGGAAATTTTGCATTATGTGAATAGCATTTACAAACTGCACACTCTGTACTTCTTTTAAGAGGCCCTTTTTTTTTGAACCTTCATCACCAGCAGCTGAAGTACATGTTTTAGGTGTTGAACAACAGTAGGTAGAGTAACCTGAACTGCATGTACTGAATGTGACCTGCTGGCAAGCCATCTCACTTGTTTAATTGCACTAAAGTGCGCCAGATCTGTATCCATGATGTTAGCAATTTCTTGGAGCGCTCTAATTTTTTGTTTGGGGACTATAGTGATACAATTTAATATTCCCTTGAGAGTACTTTCAAGCTTTGATACAAATGGAATTTTTTTTAACATATCGAGAACTGCCAACTCCAGCTTAAGGGCAACACAGTGCATTGCAATTATTTGAGGACAGTGCTCCCGCAACTTTGCTATGGTTCCTCCTGTTTCACCCATTGTGACACTGGCCCTGTCAAAATTTGCTGAAATAAGTAGCAGCCCTGGATTGTTAACATTTTGTAGGTTACTGAGGGGAAGATTTTCTGACTCCAGTGCAGTTGTTATTGCGTGAAATACTCCTTCCGCATGTGCATGTTCCAGTGGCACAGCTTGGATAAGCAGTGTACAAACCTGTTTTGAATTCGGCTCAACAAACCATAGGAAAACGTTTTCCCACTCAGTTATACTGGAATCAGTACTGCCGTCAGCAAGAACTGTCACATACTTAACATTAGTAAGAGTCTGCATCTAGGTTCTGGATATAACTGCTGATATAGCACCGCAAAAGTCCCTGGCTCGCTTATCATTACTATAATTAGAACCTAGCTTAATGCCATTTTTTTCTTGTAATTCACAGAGCCACTCCATGTCTGAGAAAGGGCACAGATTTTTGGCAATGGAGTACGCTGTGTTAAACAGACGTCTCATTTTCACCTTTGTGGTCTCTTCCAGCTGTGCAAAGGCTTGGTAAAGTGGTGACTCACTTATCTCACAGTGCACTACTCGTTGGCCACTTTCCAGAATATGTTGGTTCTGGCATAGCACATGTGGATTGGACTTTTCATGTGCACGTAGCGACTCGATACGAAAGTTGTTAGAGCCTGTGGCAAAGACATTTCAGGGTTTTAAATAATTGATTAGCAGTTTTTTTCTTGGGACAATACTAACTGTACAGAAAGTATTTATAAAGGTTTTCTAGAAGTGTTATGTTTGTTAAACACAGTGAGGCAAGTACTATGTATTTTCACAATGTTTTAGAACTTTTATGAGCAAAACGCTAATCCATTTTTAAAGTTAAATAAAACCCTGCATTTGTTTTTTTTTGTTTTTTCTAAAAGGCTGGAGTTGAAATACTGGGATACTTTTCACATACTGTGCAGTACATAAGTCCCTTGTTATCATCGTATCACAGCCATTTATAAGTAAGTGGACAACCAATGACACTGATATAATCTGGCTCTTGTTTCTTGGTCATATTTCTTGTCTTTACTTCTCCCAACTTCCATTTCATCCTCAACTAAACTACGTTTCTTTGCAAGTGATACAGAGGCTTTTTCAGTTAAGACTATGGCTTCTCTGTTCACATCAAGTGCCTGATCAGCAGTTATATATGGTGCCACAGATGCTGATGCAGATTCATCAGTTTCATTACTTTTATCTGTGGAAGTAGTACTAGTACTACTAGTACCAGTAGACTGGGTTTGTCTCGTAGTAGAAGATGTTGCTGCTGCTGACCAGAGAGATAAGAGACTTTGTTGCTTGGCTTTGCTCTGCCTCTTCTGCATATTGTCTGTATGAACTGGTCACTTTTTAAAAGTCTGATAAAGGAACTAATAAATTTATTTTGTATCAAAACACTGTGCGTCTTTTCACTAATGAGTCACTGCAATCATACTTTCTGATCTATACACTGTTTAAATTAAGCAGCGCACAATCACGCATGGAAGAACAGGAAGGTTAGGCAACAGGTAGTGGAAGGGATTGGGTGGGATGAGTTGACTGGGGAGTGAGAAGAAATACCAACAGTGATTCAGTCACTGACAGAAACACGGGCAGATAGTGTAGTGTATGTATTGCTTCAGGGTTTTAAATAATTGATTAGCAGTTTTTTCTTGGGACAATACTAACTGTACTGAAAGTATTTATAAAGGTTTTCTAGAAGTGTTATGTTTGTTAAACACAGTGAGGCAAGTGCTATGCATTTTCACAATTTTTAGAACTTTTATGAGCAAAACGCTAATCAATTTTTAGAGTTAAGTAAAACCCTGTGCTTGCTTGGTGCTTAGTGCTTACTGTTTATTTATATATTTTTTTAAAACACCACAAGTTGTCTTGTCCTGTCACAAGCTAGCCAGTCGCAGGACACTAGGTAGCCAGTCAGTCACCCCTTGGCTTCAAGTTCACTCCTTACACAATCACAATCTCCCAACAGCCCACCCGCCCACACAGTTTTAGAGTTAGGCTCTGCTCAGTATTATTTATTTCTTTACTATCTTTTTTTTTTTTTTTTTTACTTACTGTTTTTTTTTGACTAGTTTTATTTCTTTTCTGTGTGTCTTAATTCACAAGTCAGGTGGCCGCAGGACACACTGGCCGGGACACCCCGCCAGGCCCTTGCCTCACTCCTCTTCACACAGTCTCCTATCTCCCACTCCCAACAGCCCAGGCCCACACACACACACAGGTGGGTAGGCTTCTCCTTTCTTATTTAGTTTTTCTTTACTATCTTTTAATTTTTTTGTCTTTTCAAGCCAGATGGCTTTAAGACACATGGTGTGCCGTGTCCACCCTTACTCCTTTCCACACAATCTCCCAACAGCCCACACAGTTAGACTGAAGGCTTCTCTTCCTCTCATTTATTTTCCTTACAAGAATCTTTTATTTTGTACAAGCTTTCCTTTTTTTGTGTCTTCACAAGCCAACCGGCAGCAGGACACTGGGCAGGTCAAGGTCACCCCTTTACTCCTTTTCTCACAGCAGTTTCCTCTACCAACAGTCCAAGTTGGACTTCCTTCTTTTATATAGTTTTGTTTACAACCTCTTTTTCCTTTGAGTTGCTTTCTTGTTTTTTTTTTTTTTTTTGGGGGGGGTCTTTCACAAGCCAATAGACTGGGCAGTGGGCTGGTCAGTGGTCACCCCTTCACAGTCACTTCTCTCCCCACACAAACAGGCAAAAGGCTTCTCTCTTTTTCTATCTTCTATTAAAATATTTTTGTAATCCCCACACACTGGGCTTCTCACTTCTCTTTCGTTCTTTAAAATCGTTCAAGACTCCATTTTCCCTTCTCTAGTACTGTCTGTGTGGACTGGGAGGGAGGGACTGGTAGCCCCCCCCCCCCGTTTTTATTTCCCCTGTGGCAGTCTTCTAGTCACTAACACTTAGTCAGCTAGGTTTCTTGTTCTAATGGTTTTGGCTTACTCAGTTCAGTACGGCAGCAAACTAAGTCCAAAATTCAATCTGAATCGGTGTTCAGTTTCACACTATAGCTTGCTCACATGGATTCCTTCCTTTCTGTGACCTCAATTCTGCTTATTTATTTTCTTTGTTTTTCAGGCCTTCCCTGTTTTATGCCCATCATCGGTCCAGTCTTTCTACAGTACAGATCAGAAGAATCAGATCACCAATGCTCAAATGCTGCCTGCCTAATAGGCTAATAACACTTTGGGCTTAAATTCTGATTTAGGTCTCCATTCTCTTCTTAATTTGTGATGTTTTGTCAGCATGCAGACTAGAGCTGCCTACTAGACATCTCTTATAACCCCCAGCCGGCACCCGTCTGAGTCTCAACCCCTCCCTCTGCTCCGTCACCAATGCGCACTGTCTTCTACCAACTACAGTACCACTGCACTGGCCGGTGTCATGATCATTTGTATTTTTTTTACACAAAAAAATATTTGCTGCCAGACAGTGCCAAATGAATGGTAAAGTAAACTAAAAAGATCTTTCAGTTTTGTTTTCCCCCCGCGTTGAGCGTTCTGTTCTGTTCTCACACACTCATGCTGCGTCTGCTGTCCTCGAGATTCCAAAGCAAAGTGAGTCCTCCCTCAAACATTAGTACAAGCCCCAACTTCGGACGCGGCCAGTAGGTGTTTCTCCCCTGCATTGGCATATCATACCACTGGCAGTATGACCTGCCAGTCCGTCTCCTCTGCTCCTCCCTGTAGCTCCGATTGGTGTACCTCTCATGCTCACTCACAGCTCCTCATCGGCGACATGCCAGTTTTCCATCCAGCTGCCCTTCTTAATCACCTGCTCGCTATTCCGTCGATAACCTGACCACCAGCAAAGACAGACACGGGACTTGTTTTTGGCGAGTCTACCCCACTCTACTCACCCTGCTGGCCAAACCAGTAAATGCACCGCTGCTGAAGGTAACTTTTAATTAACTCAGACAGTACTTGTCCGCAGACTACTGGGGACAGACAAAATGCTTGTCCCTACTTGAAATCTGATAGTCCGGGACATTGGGCTATCTGATTTGTCGAACCCTAATACCCTGGTATGGCTGCATCCCAGCCCTGGCTCCCTGTGTACCATGTCTCCGTAATAGCCACAATGTCTAGGTGTGTGTCTGCCATCAGTACCGTTAGGTCTGGGATTTTGTGGGGTCTCTAGCCAGGTTATTAGTCCCCAGTGAATAATGACATCCACCTCTCCCCTCCTTGCTACCGCCCTTACAATCCAAGGATTCGCTTGCCCTCCTTCTGAACTGTGCCTCCAGGTAGACATATTACCTCCCTCTCACCATTGCTACCTGACCCCAGCTCAATCCCCCGGACAATGGAGGCAGTCTCCCCTACTTAGCAACTGTGTCAAGGGCATTTATCCAGCCATCCCATCTCCAGCCTCTGGAGCCCTTCTTGACCTGACAGGGTTTTTTAAGTGGTTGTCTCAGTCCTTTAAATTCCTCTTCTAATCCCTAAATACTGAGTCTCACCCTCTTTCTGACTTGACTGTCTGTCCTGAAAATACTGTTTTCAAGCCCTTACAATGGTTTTAATTAGCCTTATTCAGGCCCCTCTTAGTTAGTAGACAGCCCTGAAAAAGGTCTTTAATTTGCATCCCCAAAACTTGCTCTCTGTGAACAAGAGTTTGTCTTGGGCTGCTACTGCAAGTATAGCACACTGAGAAATGAGGTATGAAGTGCAGCAAG
Source organism: Neoceratodus forsteri (assembly GCA_016271365.2). Lineage (NCBI taxonomy): Eukaryota > Metazoa > Chordata > Ceratodontiformes > Ceratodontidae > Neoceratodus > Neoceratodus forsteri. The sequence continues at coordinate 167,487,750 of JADMNL010000025.1, read as the reverse complement.
TAAAAGGAAGTCCAGCAACTGCATATGTACAATGACAAAGAAACACAGGGGCAATCTAGTCCTGCCATGGCGCTATTTTCATTTCTGCTGCTTGACGAAACCACTGATAATACTGAAGAGCGCCTCACTGGACATTTGGTTGAATGGACATCTTTCAACGTGTGACACCATGATGTTGGATGTCTACAGCCCATCCATACAGGTGGCCGCATCTCCTGGGTCCTAGTGCCCACTAATGCTTTTTCACTTGGTTCCTGTCCCAGGGACAGGTAGAGAAGTGAAACCAGCTGTCCCTGAGGTTAACTGGGTGTCTGGGACAGGCAGACAGGTGGTTATTTCAACCCCTGCCCTCTGTGTATGATGCTTTTTTAAACCCCTCAAGTTTTGCTATCAGGGGTTATGTAGCATCTCACACCCAGTGTGTGCATAAAATTCTGGTTACTCACATCCACCAGTGTATTAATCTCTATATACTTACTGGGTAACCACAGTAATCTACCGTCTGCAGACCCTCTGAAACTCTGTAATTCACACTTGTGAATTATGGAGTTTCGTAAACCACAGGCACCGCAAAACCAGCATGAGTTTCCCTCTGCTGTCCCTCGAGAAGGTGTCCTCGCGTTGGTGGTCCACTGCAGCTCCTGACTGAAAACCGCCAGCGCGACACAAACCCGTCTTGATGGCCTGACTGAAAAAACGTCCGCAGTGGAAAATACAATTTAATATTTATAAAAATGCCTGCAAGGGGGTAAAGAGGGCTCTTGTTCTTACATACCTCACTGCCGATCACCATGCCGGGTTCAGAAGTGTGACCCCATCCCTGAGAAGCCGTAGCTCCTCCCCTACAGTACAGCCAGTTGGGAGTAAAGCAGGGACTTTACAGGCAGAGCTCCATCGCCACTAAACTGGAATTTAAAAGCGGCAGCTCAAGTGGCTGCAAAGAACATGCAGGTGCTTGTAAGGAGGTAAGGAGAGCTCTTGTTTTTAAAAATTAACCACCCCGCCACCGCCGATTTGTCATGCCAGCAGGATTCTGGACTATAGGGAGACCCCGAGAAGCAGCACCTCCTCTCTGCCAGTACAGCCAATCAGGGGTAAAGTTGACCAATAGTAACCAGTAAATATAAAAAATAAAACATGGGGAAATGTTGTGATTTGGATTTTATGCACAGATAATGGGGCATCACACACCTCGGGTGTGCATAAAATCCTCATAAACTACACTTCCCCATGCATTATTTTATATATAATTGGGTTTGGTTGGGGAAATCCTGCTTCTAGTATCGAGCCTTTCTGTGCCCCTGGGCTTGTGGGTATAGCCCAAAATCGCCCATTCTGGAGTGCCTTATTGCTTACATAGAAAATGGGTTATGGAAACCCTGATTGTCTGTTGCCATTCTGAACCCCTGTTCCCCCCCCCCATATTCTGTTTATCACCTTCTGCCTTGGTTAACCCCTTCCAATCGACCCCCCCCCCTGTCCCATCACCCAGCTTCCCCGGGGCTTACCTTCCCACTGTCATCCCCTGCTACGGGACTGGGGGGGGGGTGCCGTGTCACCTGCTAGAGGTCAGTCATCATCCTGCAGCCGTTGGGGGTGGGGGGGTTGCACCAGTTTTCACCCCTTGGCCCACATACATACTATGGGCATCCTGTATGTGGGTTTCCTTCCCACTTCTGTAGCACTGCATGCGCTGGCACCCAGCTATGGCCGGGTGGTAGTCCAGCAGCGAGCCACACTAACCTCCCCGAGGGAGGAGAGCAGTCCCACAGATGCTCAATCCTCCCTTTCCTGGCCAGCCCCCAAGCAACTGGAGTCCATTCCCAAACCTGGGTCGCCGGCGTGGCAGGCGGTAAAGCGCATAGCGCCTCAAGCCTCCACACCACTGGGCCAGCCTCTGCACCCATGTCTTTAAGTGTCAGCACTGCTCTGTGACGACAACAAAAAGCCCTGGTACTGGTCTGAATCTCGATCCCTTCATTCAGAGCTGCTGGAGCTCTGGGCATACTGTGGAGGCAGTGTATACAGGTCCCGGATTGGGGGGGGGAAAGAGGTGCTGCAGGTTGCTCTGCAATGCATTCTGTGGCTGTTAAGTCTTGATGTCTTGGGTGACCACACAGTGCTGCCCCCCCCCACACCAGTTGGTGCCATTGTAGGGGCGACACAGTTGTAGGGACGGGGCGAGGCTTCTAGAGGGAACACATACCCTGACCTGCCATTAATGACTGTATTAAATACCCCGACCAGCCATTAATGACTGTATTAAATACCCTCACCTTGCCATTAATGACAGTATTAAATACCCTGACCTGTCTTTAATGACTGTATTATTACAACCCCCTATGTGCACACTTCTTATGTTTCATTCATTAGCCTCCCCCATCCACCCCCCTCTACCCCCACTCAGGGAACCATGCTACAGAAATGGAGCTGCCTAGCTGAAAGAGGTGGTTGTGCTGCTTTGTCAAAGCTAGTGCAACAACACAGCTCATGTGTGGTAAGAAGAGTACTGAATGCAAGTGAGAAGGCTTTGTAGGTCACATTCCCATGATGATGCAACATGACCACCAGAAGAATGCATGGTGGCAGTAAAGAATTACAGACTGCTAGAGAGCTCCTACTGTTAGAGCTGATATAAGGGACACATGTGACTCACTGCCATGTTGTTCCTTTCATTAGAATGTAAAGGACAAGTTTGATAGCGATACAGTAATTAAGGGTCGGAAAGGACTCTAGGTCCATCAGGTCCCCCACTGCTAAGCAGGAAATTTTTTTTTTTTTTTATATCAGTATTTATACTCCTCGGCGGGCTGCAGCTTCTCATCAGCCAGCCTGCCGGACTCTGGGGAATGTTCGGGAACTTGTAACGCCTTGCATGTCCCGGCAGACCCCCAAAGCTGGCCTGGAGGCTTCATCCTGCCACGGCCCCTGTCAGTTTTCCCGGTTTTCTTCCCATAACGTGGATGTGCATGCACGTGGAGGCATGCATGTGCACCATGGCTCCAGAGACTGCCCCTTCCACCCTCCTGGCTTAATGCCAGGTTCCCCCCATGGCGTGGCACTGCCACCTAGCCTCCACGGAGTGGCAGTCAAGCACCGGGAAACACCCATCCCTCCCCAGAGAGTGAGAGCTGCCTACTGGCTGCTCAATCCTCTCTTGTTCCCCCGACGGCCTGCCCGAGCGCACTCTGACTTGTCGCAGGGCCCTCCAGCCACAACTTTTGTGCCACCAGGCCGATCCTAGGGATTAATATGTTTGCCGTACCCTGCCCTCTCTAATACCAAGGATACCCTGTAATTCCCTTTAGAAATCTGAAATGTGTCCAGGCTTACATTGAAGGCCTGCATTGTCTTATCTGCTGTTTCTGCTGGTAGGCTGTTCCAAAACTCCACCACTCTCTGGGAGAAGTGCCTTCTAACTTTGCCCCTGTAGTTGTCATTTCACAGCTTTAGGGCAGGTCTCTGTGTCCTGCTGGATCACAGCAGATCCAGCATTTCTGACTGTTCGATCTTTATTGATGAGCGTATAGGGTAGATAGAGACCATGTACCCTCTCTTTCTCCTTTTTTTCCCCCCCAGGGTGATCCTGTTAAAGGCCTCCAGCCTCTCCTCAATACAGATGATGTAAAAAATATTGCTTTACTTGAATTACTTCATAGAACAGGGAATCTCATTTTGCTAAAGTTTGTTATGATGGTCTGATATCACCCTCAGGGCTCTAGATAAGATTTTTTGGGATGAGTACCTGTACTCCTCATTTTCAAAGTGAGGTGAGTAAAACGAAATTCAGATGTGTACAAATGTCTTGCTAGAGTGGACTGAGGAGTACATTTATTAAAAAATGTATTTTTTTTTTCTTGATAAGAATTTCAGGTGCCAACAATGTGCCAAATAATGTTTGCAGGCAGGAGTTTACTCACCAGTTATAAAACATAGTGAGTAAAACGGAAGTGGGATGCATACAAGTGCTGTAAATCTGGCAAAAAACTGTTCCTTTTGAATCACCAGTTATGTTATGAAGCACTATTCTTTGGCGTGTGGAGTATTTACAAATGTTGGGCGAGTACTGGTACTCATTAAAAACATTTCTGAAGAGTATTTCCTAAAATGAGATGAGGAAAATTGGCCGGTACACACCTTATCTGGAGCCCTGATGACCCTTTAAAAAAAAAAAAAAAAAAAAGTAAACATTAATGTTAATGTAGCAGCTTTAAGAATTAGGAAATTATGCTTTTTAAATATTGAACTTGAATACCATACTAAGCAAAGGGTGTAGCAACCACAAGGTACCGTTCATGGGAAGCTCTGTTTGTGTTGTCTACCACTTAGGCCTCCACCCTGCTCATGCCCACTTGTTACCTAATCCTATGACTCCATAGTCCTTAAATGACCCCCTGATTCTAAGAGCCCCTGTTGTTTGTGGTACCTGCTTACCTGCACTGCACTTTCTTAAGCTACATAAATTGGTGACAACCTGCCTGTTGCACTGCTTCAACATAATATCTGAATTCCCAGTACCATGCACTTGCCTCCTGCACAAGTAAAAATGTTTTTTTTCATTATTGTTTTCTTGTTCACTTGCACTGTCATTACAATGTATGTATACCAGAACCCTGTTCTGCATAACTGCCTCATACCTATGCCTGTATTTGTATCCTGTTTCATGACTTGAACTATGTACTTACACCTTGTTTCACTGTAAACTGTTAACACCATGTATTATTTGATGAATTTGTACCTCCTCTTCCCTTCTCCCCAGGTCGCACCTGGAAACAAGCCTCGGCTCAGTGTGCCTCTCCCGGTTACCAACTTTTAAATAAAAAAACATAAATAAAAGAAGTGATGACACTTCCTAATTGGGCTCCTTGCTCAGTTGCTTGTAGTGTGCTACGTAGTCACTGCAACCACTTATTGGCACTAGCCAGTAGCCACATTGTGACACTGTGGAGTGATGCTCAAAGTGATTGCAACTCTTTCCTTTTTTTCCGTATAGCTTCTTCCCATCCATGCTCTGTTAACAGGTATATACCCTGGTCAGGTGAGTTGGCCCTTGTCCTGCCCCGGGTCCATGTGTGGCCTCATGTCCCCATGTTGCTGCCCTCTATGGCAGGGGCTTCAGGGGGATGGCCATCCTCCCTCCTGATGCAGTCCACTATGTGAACTATGATCCAGTGTCAGCTGGTAATGGGACCCAGGAAAGTTCTTGGAGCTCAGGACTTCATTTAGATGGTCATCATGGGGGTATATTTTTTTCCCCTCAGTTTTCTCCCTGGTATCTTCCTCTTCCTATGGCATGGGCATAACCCATCAGGTGGCCTCGGTTGCACACATTGCTATCCTGCTAAGGGGGGCAAGCTGTCTTGGCCCACCGCAGGGGTAGCTGTGGCACCGGAGCCTAGTGCTATCCCTTCCTGACTACAGCATACTGCCAAATTGCAGCTGCTGCCATTTAGCCTACCTCCTGATGCGGCATCCTGAGCTTGCCCTGAACTTTTGTCACTTGCACAGTAGCGTATCGCACTTCACAACATGTACTAGGAGTCAGGTGATCCTGGAAGGACTGCAGAGTGGATTCCTGACTCAGGGCGTCACTGAACCAACAAGAGCTTAGGCAATTCTTGATCTGGTGCTCACAAATGGGGAGCATGTACAGGAAACAATGGTCAGGGAGCCACAGGGTGGAAGTGACCATTGCATAGTGTGTGGTTCCAGTTGGATATGGGTAGAGAAAGCAGCCTGACTAAGACCAGTGTCTTGGATTTCTGGAGGGTGGACTTCAGGAAAATGGGCGAAGTGCTAAGGAGCCATCTGGTGGGCATCAGAGCAGATATGGGGGTGGACCAAAGGTGGTCCATCATTAAGGAAGGAATACCGGTTGCTACACATGAGTGCGTTAGGCTCAGGGGGAAGAGCACAAGGGCCAAAGCGTCTAGCTGGTTCAGTTCTGGGGTTGCCCAAGCAGTAAGGGAATAGAGGTTGGCCTATAGAAAATTCAGGAAGACCAACAAAGAGGTGGATAGGGAAAATTCCCTAAGGTTGGCTAGTGAGGCAAGTAAGGAAGTCCGTCGAGCAAAGGTACAGAAGGAGCTGCAAATAACTGAAGGAATTAAGAAGAGGGAGAAGGCTTTCTTTCACTATATAAGTGAGAAAAGGGACAAGAAGGAAGGAATAGTTGGGCTTAAGAAAGGGATGGGGTGGGTGGAGGATAATGGGAGAAAAGCAGATATATTAAATTAATACTTCTGTTTTCACCAGGGAGAAGGACGGACCAGTGCCTTCGGGAGGGAAAGAGGAGCAGGGAGGGAGGGGAACACAGATTTAGTGATAGAGAACGATAGAGTGAGGGAGGGGCTGCTGGCATTGAAGGTGGACAAATCACCAGGCCTAGACAGGGTACATGCAACGGTGCTAAAGGAACTGGCTGAGGAGCTGGCAGGGCCACTGCAGACCTATTTAATAGTTCACTAGAGTCCGGCATGGTACCATGGGACTGGAGAACAGCACATGTAGTGCCCCTCCACAAAAGCGGTCCTAAGGATGTCCCAGGGAATTACAGACAAGTCAGTCTGACCTCCATTGTGGGCAAGCTCATGGATACCATACTAAAGGAAAGGTTGGCAGAATATCTAGAGGACAATGGTCTCCAGGATGCAAGGCAGCATGGGTTCATGGTGGGGGGGGGGGAGCGTGTCAAACGAATCTGATTGACTTCTTGGACTGTGTCACTAAGACAGTAGACGGGGGCCAAGCGGTTGACATCCTCTATCTTGATTTCAGCAAGGCCTTTGACTTTGTGCCCCACAAAACGTTGATCAGGAAGTTGGTGGATCTTGAGATTGGGGAAATGATGGCCAGATGGGTGGAAAACTGGCTGAGGGACAGAACACAGAGGGTGGTTGTGGGGGAGAGTTATCTGGTACCAGAGAGGTAACCAGTGGAGTCCCACAGGGCTCTGTGTTGGGGCCGGTGTTGTTCAATGTCTTCATCATTGACATTGTGGATGGCACTAAGGGCAAAATGTGCCTATCTGCGGATGACACCAAGCTCTGTGGGAGAGTGGACATAGCTGAAGGGGATACAGGACCTACAGGAAGAGCTGGACAAGCTGGGGAGGTGGTCCAGGATCTGGCAGCTTGGCTTCAATGCCAAGAAATGCAAAGGTATTCATATTGGAGCCAAGAATCCCAGGACAGAGTACTACCTGGGTGGAGTCCTAGTATCTGCATCAGAGGAGGAGAAGGACCTGGGAGTGATGATCACTAGTGACGTGAAGCACTCCACACAGTGCAAAAAAGCAGCAGCAAAAGCAAACGATGCTGGGATGCATATCTAGGGGGATCAGTAGTAGGAGAAAGGAGGTTATACTGCCCTTGTACAGATCACTGGGAGGGCTGCATCTAGAATATGGAGTTCAGTACTGGTGCCTGCACCTCAAAAAGGACATTAACCTGCTGGAGAAGGTCCAGAGGAGGGCTGCAAAGATGATAGTGGGTCAGCAGGGTAAGGCATATGAGGAGAGGTTGAGGGAACTGAACATGTACTCTCTGGAAGACAGGAGAGAGAGGGGACATGACTGGGACCTTCAAGTACTTGAAAGGGATAAATAAGGTTGATAAGGAGAGTCTCTTTAAGCTGAGTGACAACCTATAACACTAGGGGCACAGTCTTAAGCTGGAGGGTGGGAGGTTTAGGAGGGAGGTCAGGAAGCACTTCTTCACAGAGGGGTGGTGGACACTTGGAATGCACTGCCGGAAGAAGTCATCTTGTTGAAGACAGTGGGCAGCTTTAAGAGAGGCTGGGATAGGCATAGGGGGAAAGTAAGGATCATGGGTAGGGAGGATGGGAGGAGTGGGAAGGGAGTGCAGGGACATTAGCTCAAGCTGTGGACCCTGCAGTACAAGCACTGCAGACTTGAATGGCCTTCTTCTGCTGGCTTCTTCGTATGTTCATTTTGCCTCTGGGTCATCAGGGCAGCCCTCGCAACCCTTTCCTGAGGGCTTGCAGAGTGTTTGCGACTGGTCTGCAGAAGAGGCAGTGTCGACCAGTCGAATCAGTTCACAAAAGCATGGCTTCCCTCACAAGTCCGATAGTAGCCTCCTGCACCTTTACTAGGTTGCCACTGTAAAACAAGGTGGTAACGGGGTGGCTGCAACTGGGTATGGGAATCTGGAAGGAGGAAGGTGATCGGGGTGGGCCACTGACTACTAAATATGGCTAGCCTCCGTGGCTCAAGCAGGTGACCCACTGGACCACCAGGAGATGGCAGTGTTAGGGGAGCAGGTTTGGAGAGGAGTTCTACTAGTACACTGGAAGAGAGAGAGGGCGAGATCCTGAACTTCCAGCACCCAATATATTTGTGTTTGAATGCAGACAGAAAGCCTACGGGCATTATAAATCTAATTAGTAAGGGGACATAAGATCTAGGGCATGAACTCTGGGCCCATAATGTCATGGGTTGTGTTCCCATAGTAGGAACCTGGGTTCCTAGCCATAGCTAGCACTGCAGGTACTTTGGCATAAGACAACTAAGGACCCTCCAACACAGTTTGCGTAGGAGTGGACTCGCTTAGTCTTCCACTTTCTTTGCCTGAGTTAGTATTGCGTAGTGACCTCTTAACCCCCACCTCCTCAAAATAAAAATACATATTGGGGATGTGGGGGAGGGCCTACAACCTGAACAGTTTTTAAAAAAGATCCGTCTGAATTACATGACTAAGATATCCGCCGAGTTCAGATATGTGGGTAGCATTACATGACCATTATACCATAGTTACATACATTGCAAGAGAGGGTCCTTAGTCCTCCCCTTACTGTGGTATTTTTAGGTATGATTCATTGTTGTCTTATTAATCTATTTCTCCCTTCCTCGTTGCAGATATATGTATCACATCTTAACAAAAATTACCACAGTTACAGACCACAACCGTAATCTGCTAGTGGAGACCATCCGTTCCATCACTGAGATTCTCATTTGGGGCGACCAGAATGATAGCTCAGTGTTCGAGTAAGTTACTGTCTTGCTTCTGCCACCTGCTATGTTTATGCTGTATTACATATCTGTAAGCCTAGACTTGGGGGGCACAGACTGTCAAAACATAAATTAAATATAGATCTTGTACTGCAGTGTCTAGCATACCATCTGAATAAACTGTGACCTCAAGTTTTATTTTCAGACCACTTCAGTGATCTTTCATTTGGCTGTCAGGTTCTTCAAAGAGAAATGTACCTTTATCCCACTCCCTGGGAAGCTCAACAAACAATATATTTTTATTCAGTTATTAATGCTATCACCGAATCACAGAAGTTTGATGGCAGAAAAGGACCACACTGGCCCATCTAGTCTGCCCTTATATCCACCCCTTTCCCCTCCTCCTTTACTGGCTGTTAACTCCCCCAACCAACCCCATATGTCTGTCCCATGCCCTGTTGAATCCTACCACCATTTCGGATCCCACCACCTCCTCTGGTAGCCCGTTCCAAGCCTCCACCACCCTCTCCATGCAGAACTGTCCCCTCATATTACCCATTTCCCTTTTTCCAATCTGAGGCTATGCCCCCTTGTTTTAGCTCCCTCCTTCCTTCTGAACAAGTTCCCCTCCTTCACCTTATTGATCCCCTTCAGATACGTAAAAGTTTCAACCACGTTCCCGCTTTTCCTTCTAGTCTCCAGTTGGTATAGATTCTGCTCCCTCGATCTCTGTTCATATTGTTTTCCCCACATCCCATGCACCATCTTGTTTGCTCTTCTCTGAACCCTCTCTATCCCCTTAATGTCCCTACGCAGGTGCAGTGTCCAAAATTGTACCCCGTACTCCAGGTGCAGCCTCACCGTGGTTTTGTACAGCGGCATTAGCACCTCCCTCCTTCTGCTAGTTATGCACCTCCCAGTGCAGGCCAACATACCATTTGCCTTTCTCACTGCCTTGCTGAGCTGGTTCCCCACTTTAAGACTGCTTGATATAATAATACCCAGATCCCTGTCCTGCTCTGTTTCCTTGATTTGCTCCCCCCCAAGGGTGTAAGCTGCTCGAATGTTTTTCCGCCCTAGGTGCATCACCGCACACTTCTTTGCATTGAATTCTAGTTGCCAGGTTTCCGACCACCTCTCCAATTTCTCCAGACCTTACCTTATGGCTTCCGCTCTCCCTTGGGTAGCCACCCTATTGCAGATTTTTGTATCGTCCACGAATAGGCACATCCTACCCTGTAGTCCTTCCACTAGATCGTTAATGTAAATGTTAAAAAATAGGGGTCCCAGTACTGACGCCTGAGGCACCCCAATCGTCACACCCCCTTACACTGGAATTGGAATATACCCCATTTACCAACAATGTTTGGCTTCTTCCTGTCAACCAGTTTTCCACCCACCTGGTTACCTTCCGGCTCACCCTAAGCTATCCAGCTTATTTACTAGCCTTCTGTGTGGGACAGTGTCGAGGCCTTACTGAAGTCCAGATAGGCCACATCCACCTTCCTTCCCTGGTCCACTACCTGTGTCACCCAATCGAAAAACTCTTATCAGGTTTGTCTGGCATGACTTCCCACTCGTGAAGCCATGCTGCTTTTCGTCCTGCATACCGCTGGCCACCAGGCAGTCTACCACCCTTTCTTTTATTAGCGTCGCCATTACCTTCCCCATCACTGAGGTGAGGCTGACAGGGCAGTAGTTTCGGCTGTCTCCTTGCTGCCCCGCCCTCTTCCTGTCCCCAGGCACCCACCCTGTATCCATGGACAAGTTAAACAGTCTTGTCAAAGGTGCTGCCATCTCCTCCCTCAGCTCACAGAGTACCCTTGATTGCAAGCTGTCTGGCCCCATTGCCTTGTCCACCTTTAACCTGTCTAATTCCTCCTTTACTCTATTGTGAACATTCTAGAATCCAATCCTCTACTTTCCCCTTCCCTTCCCGTCCCGCTGTGGTCCTCTACCCTCACCCTCTTTTGTGAAGACCGAACAGAAGTAACTATTTAGCACCTCTTCTTTTTCTAAGTCCCCCTCCAGTTTTATTCCTCCCTCCCCTTGCAATCTCACTGTTCTCTGCCTCGCCTTCCTTCCCCCTTCCCCCACATACCTAAAAAAAAGTTTTTCTCCCCTCTTGGCCTGCTTTGCTATTCTCTCCTAAGTGACCTCTTTAGCCCTCCTTATTTTTTGACATACAAACTATGCAAAGAACAGACAGATAACATACAGATAGGGGAAACATCAGAAATATTTTCAGTTTTTATTGTCTCATCAACATGCTATTTGCAGCTTGTATGTTACAGTAACGAACTGGGAGAGCTGCTCTCGCAGTGGTTGATGACATCACAGTAACCTTCTGCTGCTCTGAAAAAGTGGTATCCAGTGATGATAGTGACTGTCAAAACAGCGACTCATTTACAGCGCTACCCTTTTCAGCTACCCTGTAAGGGTAGCGACTGAATATGGAAGCAACAGTAGGGATGAGCGAGGGAGGGCGACCAGAAGGTGAGGGATAGGGAAGAGGGTTTGTGTGGGGTAGTGTGCTGTGCTGCCACTGAGCTAGCCATGTGGCGTGGTGATGAGTGTGGCTAGCTTCAGTACAACAGGTACTGGGTTCAGGGCTGGGCACCGGGGAAAATTTTACGGCTGCTGTTTACTTTTGTCAGACTGTCTCTTCCTCCCCGAGATGTACCTCCCTTGAGTTTATTTAGTCAGGGGGTGTGGGGGGGCACAGCCCCCCCTGCATAAATACTATTTTAAGTTGCTAGATGTCTTGTCGCCCGCAAGTGTACATTTACTTTTCAGCGATGTACACTTGCTGTAACAGCAATTGCTGTTATGACATGGAACCGAAAAAGCAGCTGAATTCAAAGAAAAAACACATTACAGTGAAAGAGCTAATGTAAAAGTTGTAGCTATTAAAAATGTCATGGTGTGATTAATATATGAAAAGAGCCAGCAGAAGACCACCTGATTTGTCACGTCTGTCATATGTACGTATGAATGGCATATGTACTGGTCTGCAGTGGGTTGTCAGGGGTTAAGTCAGCAACAACTCGCAACAGAGTATGCATTTCTAGAGCATTGATGCACATCTTGGGTGAATTTAAAGACACAAGAGCAAGAGCCGAGTGACTTTCTACCTACCCTGTGGAGTGCGTACATGGAAAACACTGCTTACCTGCCTGGTGCTCTCCTGCCACTGCCTGTGCCCCCAATTAGCTGTTCAGAATGAAAAATTGTGTTTCTAACTTCACTTAGTGATGTGATTTTTAAGTTTTAATCAGTGCTTGCAAACTTTGTTTACTACGGCTGCTAGCAGTCTCGTGGGAGCCGCATGCTCCCCACCCAGGATATGCAAATGTGCCTCCAGTGGCCAGTGCACTGAGTCAACGGGGAAGCGAGCGGCTCCCACAAGATAGCTGCCAGCAGCCTTAGTAAATGGAAGTTTGGGAACACTAATTAGAATTTAAAAATCACTACCTAAGTGAAGTTAGAAAAATCATTTTTTTTTACAAAACTGTTAATGAGGGGCTTGTCAGGAGAGTGGCAGTGGGTGAGCGGTGTTTTCCTTTAATTCTCAGGAAACCCATGCTCAGAAGTGGGTTATTGTGCCTATAAAATGGAAGGTGGTTTTACTTTCTTTAATTAGGTTATTGCTTGGTAGAATATGTGAGTTTGGTAACAAAGGCCATGTGCCTTTGAATGAACCCAGGAAGTGCAGTTATTTTTAAGAAACCTACTGTAGCTCTGTTGTGGCTTTTGTGTTTAAAAGTGTAAATGGGGGGCGCCAGAGAGCCAGCTTCAGGCAGCGTTTTCTCACGGCTCTGCCTCATCAACTCTTAAAAGTATATTTTTACGTATTTAAAATCACAAGCATTAAATTCTACTTATTAGCCAAATTTTGCAAGTTTTTGGCTGTTTATGGAATGCCTAAGTAAGCAATAAGACATGACAGGGTGATGGAACGCTTTACGCATGGCCAGGAGGCGTAGTGGCACGAGGCCTTGGCCGAGTGCCTTTAGCCCCTGGCATGCGGTAAAATATGTTACATGCACATCCTGGAGTGTCTTATTGTGCTTATAAAATGGCCTACTATTTTTATTTTACTTTTCAGTTAGAAAAATAATGCTTATATGAAAAAAAAAATATTGTTTTGCAAATCTAAGATAAAAATAGTCCTTCCGCCTGAGTTTTGTGTTAATATTCAGCAGCTGATTTGCATATAGCACTGTACTTCTATCGTCCTAGTATTGCCATTTCTAAATGAGGCATAGGAGAGAATAGATCTGTTTATGTTGTTGTTACTGCGAGACCATAGCGTCATGAAAGCAGATAGCGCGACTGCAGTGGTTGCCAATAGCGGGTAGTGTAGTGGACGAAACAGCCAGGGAAATGTTATTTGTCAGGTAAGGATGGCTGCGGAGATGCATTCTCAGCACCTCTCATGACACCTATTGGCAATTTTAGTTTTTTCGGACACCTTTCTGTCATATTGCTTACTTCTCATAGAGCACATCAACTTTTGCCCTAAGGGAAGCAGGTAAGGCAGTAAGGCAGGCAAAGTCCCAAACTGAGGAAACACTAGCACGAACAGTAAAAGAAGGTGACAAGACTTTCTATAGATACATTAGTGAAAGGAGAAGGTCCAGAGGGGGTATTGCTAAGCTTAATGGAGAAAAGGGAGCATGTGAGGAGGAGGACCCTGTAAAGGCATCTATCCTAAATAGATACTTTTGCTCAGTATTTACTGAAGAGAAGGTAGGGCAGGGCCCACAGCTCAGCATCATGGACACAGGGGGGAGGGAGGTGAGCACTACTCCCTTCACAAAAGAAAGGGTCCTACAAGAGCTTGCTAAGCTCAGGGTGGATAAGGCAATGGGACCTGATGGCATACATCCCAGGGTACTTAAGGAGCTAAAGGAGGAACTAGCAGAGCCATTAGCAGAATTGTTTAGTGAGTCTCTGAGCACAGGAGAGGTCCCAGAAGACTGGAGAAGGGCTCATGTGATCCCACTCCACAAGAATGGTAGCAGGAGGAGGCGGGAACTACAGACCGGTCAGTCTTACCTCAGTAGTGGGCAAGATTATGGAGGCACTCCTTAAGGAAAGGATAGTGCAACACCTGGAATCCATAGGGGCACAGGATCCAAGACAGCATGGGTTTACAAAGGAAGGTCCTGTCAAACTAATCTCAAGATTTCTTTGACTGGGTAACCAGAGTGGTGGACCAAGGGGAGCAGTTGATGTCTACCTTGACTTCAGCAAAGCTTTTGACACTGTTCCACATAGAAGATTGATAAATAAGCTAGGTAGGCTCGGGTGGGTCAGAAGTTGGTCAACTGGGTGGCAAACTGGTTGACTGGCAGAAAACAGAGTGTGGTGGTAAATGGTATACAGTCAGAAGAGATGCAAGTCACAAGTGGGGTACCTCAGGGATCAGTCCTGGGGCCAGTCCTATTCAACATCTTCATTAGTGACCTCCAGATGGACTAGAGGGTAAGCTTGTCTGTTTGCAGATGACACCAAGATCTGCAACAGAGTAGATGATCCAGATGGGGTGGGCAGAATGAGAAGAGATCTGGATAAACTAGCAGAATGGTCAGAAGAGTGGCAACTGGGATTTAATGCAAAGAAGTGCAAAATCATGCACATAGGGAAGAGAAACCCTGAAGCCACTTATAGGCTGGGAGGAGTTGTAGCAGTCACAAAGGAAGAAAGAGACTTGGGCATCATCATCACTGATGACCTAAAATCATCCAAGCAGACCTCTAAAGCAGTAAGGCTAGGGGGGTGTTAGGGTGTATTAGTAGGGGTATCACAAGTCGTAAGAGGGAGGTAATAATCCCTCTGTACAAGACACTGGTTAGGCCCCATCTGGAGTACTGCGTGCAGTATTGGAGGCCACACCTTCACAAGGACATTAACCAAATTGAGGCAGTCCAGAGAAGGGCAACCAAAATGGTGCAGGGACTGCATCAGAAGACATATGAGGACAGATTAACAGAGCTCAATATATACCCTTGAGCAAAGGAGGGAGAGGTGATATGATCGAGACATTTAAACACCTTAAGGGCATAAACAAGGTGAAAGTCTAACATGTTTAAATATAAGAAAAATAGCAGGACAAGAGGACACAGCATGAGATTAGAGGGAGGCCGATTAAGGGGGAATGTGAGGAAATTCTTTTTCACAGGAAGGGTGGTAGATGCATGGAATGGCTTACCACAAGAAGTGGTGGCTATGAATACAGTGCAGGGCTTCAAACAGGCATGGGATAGGCATAAGGGAGCAATACAAATGACTATGAATAGATAGGTCACTGACAGAGCAAAGGCCGATGGCACATTTATAAGGTAGAAAAAGCAATGGGCAGACTGGATGGGCCTTGCGGTCCTTATCTGCTGTTAACTTCTATGTTTCTTTTGGCGCCCTTCACGCTACTTCTCTGTTCCGGGTGGTGCGGCTAGGTGGTCCGTTGTTTTGCACGGAGTCGTCGGGATTGAGCAGCTGCTTGCTAACTGTGCTGTTTTTCCATCTGCATTTATCTTTCTTCCACAAGTTGTGTTGCGACAAGGCTGCCGTTTGATTCGTCAGTACTGCATTTTAGTGTAGTCAACTCGACACTTACACGGTCTGGCTTCTAGCTATTCTTTGCCTGTTTTGTCTCTTTTTACGTAGGGTACCAGATCAGGGAGTGTGTGGGAACTGTTACATTAGTGCTGGTCACTGAGCGTCTACTTCAGGCAAGTCATCCGTGAGTTTGGTGTTTTATAGTGGTGTCGTTTTCATTTGGGATGGTAAATGAGAAGTAATCTGCTTCTTACTCAGAAAAAAAAAGATGTTCGCCAGTAAAATGCCAACATTCTATGGCACCAGAATCTTGGCCTTTTTACTGCCAGTTTTTTTTTCCCATGCATGGAACAGATTTCATGCATGGGTAACTAGCCAATCACATTCCTTGATTTAACCTACCCATTTTATAAATTGCTATGGGTCACCCTCGGAATACCCAGCCACAAACATCGGGAGCATCGCAGCCTGCTGTGCCACCAATACTGCCTGGATTAGTGGTGGAGTCACCAGGGCCTTCAGTTGTGGGTTCTCAGAACTTCCCTGAACTGCTGTTTTGGAATCCGTGAAAGCGATGGATGCTAAGATTGAGAGGACCTCGTTAAAATTGGAGGCACATGAAGCAGCTACCACTTCTTTGAAAACTACTGTTGCTGATGCAGATAAAAGATTGGTGGCAACTCAAGCCACTGTGTTTACCTTAACTAAAGAAAGTGCGCAACTGAGGGGGCGGCTGGAGATTCTTGAAAATGTTTGCTCCGGTATTGTTTGTATGGTTGGGATACCGGAGGGAGTGGAGGATACTCATCTGCTCGATTTATTTTAAAACTTGGCTTGCTGAGACCCTCACTCGTACCTGCAGATTTTGAATGGTCTGCCCTTTGTCAGGCTTATCGGGTGAACTCGAGGGTGCAGCCTACTACTATAACTCGGCCATGGACTATCTTGTTGAGGACTGTGGTGTTGGAGGTCCGAGATGTTCTTTTGGCTGCTACCCAAGTGGAGTACCCTATTAATATTCAAGAGCAAGATATTAAAATGTTCCCCAATCTATCTTTCCAAACAAGAGCCAGGAGGAAGCAGTATAGGAGCCTCCACTGATGCACTGATACTTGAGAAACGCATTGACAAGCTGGAAAGTCGACTGGGGGCACAGGAGGAGAGGCTTACAACACTGTCAAATGAACTCCTTCTCAGCAACTAATACAATAGAAGAATGAGAAACTACACTTGAGGACCACGAGAACAGGGAACAGCACAGCAGTGTGTGCCTGGTGGGGTTAACAGAGAGGGTTGTAGGTAAGGACCCCATAGCCCTCCCTACCAAGTGGCTACCAGAAGCTTTAGGCCTACCACCAGACACTATCCTTGCGGTGCAAAAATTGCACCATCGCTTGGGCCAGCCCCCAGATTTGGATGAGAACCCAAGACATTTCCTAATTAAGTTTGTACGCTACCTGGACCGGGGGTGTGTGTGCTGCAAGCAGTTAGGAGACTGGGCCTGGTGAAAGTGAAAGATGCAACAGTCCACTTTTTCCCAGATTGTAGTAGAAAGCTCCAGCAATGCTGCCTGGATGCGGGGATGAGAGGCGGCCATGGTGGGAAAAGGGATAACTGTAAGGATGGCATACTTCCATCTTGAACTAGACTTGCATGCATCGCTGCGGTTCCTAGTGTTGTTCCTTCCCCTGAGCCTGCCAAATAAAAGGGAGTGTCAGGATCTAATTTAGGCTAAATCCATCCCTTCTGCCATAGGTATTTGCTGGTTAAAAGAATATTCTCAGTCTGAAATGGGCATGATCCCGAACCCTTTGTGGTAGACCACTTTTACCTAATGGAACTGTAACCTAAACTCTGCTAGTCCATGACCTTAGGGGATCGTGGAACTTTGATTTTGTTGCCTCTGACTGTTCTTATGAGCTCAAGACAGTAGCCCAAGTGTGGTGTACTCTGAGTCTCTGCATAAATATGATCAGTACAGTCCATAACAGTGTGCACACGGAAGTGGTGCAGAGAAACTCACCATGAAATACTGCTGCAACAGTTTTAATCAATCAGTCAATCAAAATCTTTATTTTGCCAGGCGGAACATCATTGAGACAAGATCATTTACAAGATGGACCTGGGGCAAAACAGTTGCCAACAGGGTTAAGACATAACAGGTTGAGTGAACATATATAACAATTACATAGCGATAACAACATATAACTATCACATGTGACAAGATACTTGCACCAGAACATAGCAGTAGGTTCAACAGGGGGTAGTGCCATTTAAATACAATTGCATGGATACAGATATATGGATGTAAGGTAATGAGCTAAAGTTTATACAGTAAACATCATTGGAGGAGTCATAGTGAGCAGGAGTGGCAGTTCTTCTAGCGTCAAAGTGCGAAGAAGATTGAGATGTAAGAGTCCTTTGATAAGTACTGTAGGCATGTCCTGGCAAGTGGGGTGGGGGGGGGTATAGGGAGTGGGAAGGGAAGGTCAGCCAAGACAGGAGAGGGTTGGACATGATTGCCTAGGGAGGAAGGACTGTTCAAAGGGAGAACACGACAGATGCCACAGGCAGTGGTTGGGGTTTAAGTCCAATATTTTGAAGCAAAGACGGATTGTGATGTTGGGACCTTGATTTGGACCATGACAGAAGGGAGGACTCAAATGAGGTCTGAGGCAGTGGTTAAGGTTTAAGTCCAGAATTTAAAGCAGTAACAAATCGTGATGTTAAGATCTTGACTTGAAGCAATGACAGGCCTCAGAGAAGGTCCTCAGGAACAAGGATTTGAAGAGAGAGAGAACGTGATAGGGGAAGCAAGCCTGAAGGTTTTCTGGATCTTATTCCAGAGTGTAGGAAGAGTGAAGCTCATTGAGGCTCTACCAAAGCACGTTTTAACTTTAGGGATAGCCAGAGATAAGATGGTAAGACTTCTGAGAGAATAGGCACTAGGGATGTGGGGAATTAGGCAGCTTGTGAGGTACTGAGGTAATTATGAGTGATTGCCTTATATGTCCATAGAATAGCATTCTTTTGCCTCCTGAAGCTAAGGGAGCTCCAGCTCACGGAAGAATAGAGGATGCAGTGGTGCGTGTCATAAGGGGCATCCAGAATGAACCTAAGGGCTCTGTGGTATAGGGTATCAAGCTTGGAGAGAGCTGTGCTAGTACTATGGCCATATAGGAAGTCCGCATAGTCTAGGAGAGGCAGGAAGGTAGCTTGGACTAGGAGTTTTCTAGCCTCCTGGGTTAGTGAATGCTTGATCCTGAAGAAAATACCGAGCCTTTGACGCAGTTTCTTAGTGAGTTCTTCAATGTGATCAGTGAAGGACAATTTGTAGTCAATCCAGACCCCCAGGTATTTGAATTGTTCCACAAACTACAGGGCTTCTCCCAAAAGGGTGCTTATGTGAGGAACCTTATCTGTTTTTTTTTTTTTTTTCATCGGCTGGAGAAAGAGTTCCCTAACTCCAAACCAGACCTTGATCCTCCTGGGGGCAAACATCACGACACAAGGGTTTCCGAAAATGAAATTTAGGGATCTGCTAAAGCTCATCAAGGAGTTTCATATAGATCCTCAGCTGCCTACTTATTTTTTCATACGGCTCAATGAGACGGATTAAACCCTCCCTCCAGTGATTGTCTTGGAGGACAGAGGTCATGAAGGGTCATAAGTTGGGCCATCCACACCAGATCCAGTCACGACCAATACAAGCCTCAGGAGCTGGGGGGTGGGGACTCGCCTGCATCAGCTGTTGGCACCAGGCAGGTGGTCGTTGTTAGAATCAAAGTACAGCATAAACGTTCTCGAGATGTGAGCAGTAGGCTATGCCCTGAGGCACTCTGAACAGCAATTCCTCAATCAGGATGGACTGAATCCAACTGACAGTCTGACAACGTTGGCATACATCAACCATCAGGGCAGCACAAGAAGCTCAAAAATGCTAAGGGAGTCCTTTCTTCTCTTTCAGTGGGCTGAGCACCACTGAATGATGTATATTCCAGGACAGGAAAATGTCACAGTAGACTGGCTCAGTCGCAAGGTTGTTCTACCAGGGGAATGGGAGCTGAAGGACAGTGCCTCCCACATTCTAACAGAACAGTGGGGCAGTCCTCAGATAGATCTTTTCGCCTGGTGGCAGAACTCCAAGGTAAAGCAATCCTGCTCCCTGGCCAAGGATGCACCAGCGGTGGCTCAGGATGCCTTTTCCCTAGACTGGGGTCAGTTCTGTCTCCTGTATGCCTTTCCTGCAATACCGCTTCTATCAAAAGTCCTCCACAAAGTGGCTCTGGACAGGACAGACACAATTCTAGTCTGTCCCTTATGGCCTTTCTGCCAAGGGTTCCTGCTTCTCATTCATCTGTCAAGGTGACCACCTCTACCATTCAAGTTCAGCCCGGACCTTCTCCATCAAGGTCCGGTTCTGCATCCCAGTTTGAACAATTTGTCTCTCTAGGCCTGGAGATGGAGCGGGGAAAACTTTCCAGGAGCTAAGCTGCCAAGCTCCTATTATTGAAATGATGGGGAACTCAATCGCCTCTTCTTCCTCTAAAGTGTACTATAGAATCTGGAGGAAATTCTGGTTCTGGCTTCATTCCAAACACATACAGAACTATCCAGTAATCGCTGGTACTACTGCAGTTCCTTTAAGATGGGTTGGACAAAGGACTGCAACCAGCCACCTTACAAGTTCAGGTTTCTGTGCTGGGGACACTCTTCCTGATGGATTCAGGGGAATCGTTGGGCTCGCATCCCCATGTTTGGAGGTTTCTAAAGGCAGCATCATTAAAATGCCTTCCAATCAACCAAAGGCACCACCTTGGAGTCTTAATCTGGTTCTCAAGGCATTTATTTATTTGCTTTTGGTAACCGGGTGGGTACACTAGGCATGGGAATGCCTATTTTCAGGCACGACCCGGGAGAATACAAGTTGACGATACATAAGCACACCATGTGACACAACACATGAACTAGGTAATACAGTGGAAGGGGGTCAAAACGATCAGCATTAGGGGTTGGGAGAAATACAATTTAGAACAAGGTCAGGATACAAGCTATACAGCATTAGATAGACAAGGTTAATAAAGTATAGACAAGTGCAAAACAAATGAACACAGAGTACAAAAAAATGGATGAAATGGACATTATATATACAGTAAGTGCCTTTAGTGGTAGTTAAGCTTTGCAAGAGTAGAGACAGAGAGGAGGGGGAGGAGGAAGTGTTAGAAGCAGGGGAGAAAGGGGTGAAGGGTGGTTGAGAGTGTACACGGGGAGGGTCATTAGAGAGAGGTAATGAAGAGGATAGGAGGGGGGTAGATGCTGGGGGGTAATGAGGAAAGGGAATGAATGATCTGCAGTGGGTAGAAGCAAGTGCATAGGTTAGAAGCACGTAGATGATCACAGTGAAGTTTCTTGAAACTAGCATGGGTGGGAACTTGGCGGATAGCTTGAGGTATGGAGTTCCAATACTTAGGAGCTGTGTGAGAGAAAGCTTGTGCACCCATAGAAGTTTTACATCTGGGGATATAGAAGGAGGCTAGGTCAGTGGAGCGGAGCCCATCAGAGGGGGACTGGGAGTGAAGCATAGAGGCAAGGGATTGTGGGAGACCTGATCTAACTATCCCTTCAATTAGAGAGCCATAGGACTGAAGTTGATGGGCAGTGGGAGAAGGCCAGTTTACGTAAGCATAGAGCTGGCAGTGGTGTTTATACCTTGGTGATGCAGAGGCGTAGTGACAGATGTTGTTATAGGTGGTGTCCCACCTATGGAGGGAGGATGTTTTGGCACCTAGATAGGTGACCGTGCCATAGGCAAGGGCCGGGAGCAAAAGGCCTCGTGCAATGGCAAGTCTGGCAGATGGGGTAAGGGCGTAGCTCGTACGGTGGGCCCCTCCAGTTTTCGCGTTGACAGAATTACAGGTGGCGGTAACATGTTGATCAAAATCCAGGGATTCATGCAGAAGAATGCCCAGGTCTTTGAAGGAGCTGGAGGTGACAAGTGGGGAGCCATCTGCACTCGAGGTTTTGGGGGACTTTCGAGTTCCTTTAAGCCTGACAGAAGACCCAAAGAGCATAGAGTGTATTTTGCTAACATTGAGCACAAGTTTGTTCTCTGTCAACTAAGATTGTATGCTTAGGAAGTCAGAGGCAAGAGAGTGGTTTATATCTGAGATATTTTTGGCACTATAGTAGATGACAAGATTGTCTGCATAGAGAAGAGATGAGCAGGTTGGTGCAAGCAGCGGAAGGTCATTAATGAAGACAGGAAAAAGCAGGGGGCCCAGTACAGAGCCCTGGGGAACACCAGCTTGAACAGAGGAGAGATCCGACATGGAAGAATTGAATACTACGGCCTGTTTCCTGTTTTGAGAGTTAGCTCTTAAATCATGCCACCACTTCGGCAGAGAAACCAAGGGAATGAAGTTTTGTGAGGAGAAGGCTGTGGTTGATCAGGTCAAAAGCCTTGATCAGGTCGATGAAAACTGCACCTGTCAAGAGGCCAGTATCCGTGGCAGCATAGATGTTATTTGTGAGTTTTAGGAGGGCAGTGGAGGTGCTGTGGCCTTTGCGGAAGCCATGCTGGGCACCAGATAGGAGGCTATATTTCTGAAGATGCGCTATGTCTTGGGTAGCCACTAATTTTTCCAGGATTTTGCTAAACACTGAAACAATGGCAGTGGGTCGATAATTGGCAGTTTCTTTGGAATCACCTTTTATAGCAACTGGTGTTATTTTAGCTATTTTCCTGATATGAGAAAATGCGCCATGTCACAGTGACAAGTTGAAGACTTTGGTTGAGGGGGAGGCAATGAAAGGAGCAGCGACTTTCAGGAGTCTGGTTTCAAGCCCATCGGACCCAGAGCTAGTGCTGTCCGGGATGGCGAATAGTAACTTTAGAATTTCAGTTCTTCTAAGAGCCTGGAACCGAAACAGTGGATGGGTGGGCATGGATTTTGTATCTGGGGGAGGGGCGTAGTGCTTCCGGAGGGGAAGGAGGCCTCATGACTTGATAAGTCAGAGAAGTGTCGGTTGAAGGAATTGGCAATGGTCACCGGGTTGTTACAATGAATGCCATTTAGCAGCATGTCATTTGAAGTGGCCATGTGATCAGTTCCCAGGAGGGTTTTTATGATTGACCAGAATTTCTTTGAGTCACCTGCAGCTTTTATTAATAAGTCTTTGCAGAAAGAGCTTTTAGCTAGGCGGATATTCCTTTTGCAGGCATTTCTCAGTGATCTGTAGGCATCGTGATCAGACTAAAGGCCTGAGGCCTTGAAACGCCACCAACTTTTGTTTCAAACAACATGAAGTCTTGCTATATTATGACATATGCAGTGAGTCCCAACCTTCAAACTGCTCCGGAGGTGAGAGTTAACTTTCCATGAGATTTCTCCTTCTGCTCGGTTCATTTTGTCGGTTAAAGTATTGTTTTTCTCGGTTTTCGACCGAATTTAAACCGCAACCGGTCGGTTCAACCTTTGTCTGTGGTATTTGAGTACTAGATAGGTTTACATTATTTCTATTCTGTGTGGAACTTGTAAACTGTTTATTGGTTCGGTTTGAACCAATCAGGTTGTTTAAAGTATCTTAATCTGTGATTTAGAGTATGGTTACCGGTTCTTATCAGTTCTAAAAAAAACTGATTTTATTACGTTTTTTTTCCACGACCCGTGACACGGTTGGGAACCGATAAGAGGGTCTTGCCTGACGGATTGCCATTAACGGGTAAGTTTGGTTAGGACTGGCACTATGTCTGAGAAACCCAAAAGAAAAACCGGGCCCACTGGGTTTCAACAATGCAGTGTGTGTGGGGAAGTCTTTGCCAAGGCTGACCCCCACACCGCCTGTGTTTATTGTCTGGGGTTTGACCACCTCAATGCAGACTGCCAGATTTGTAAACATTTTCCTGCAGCTACCCTGGAAGAGAGAGTTGGTAGGCTCAGGGAAAGGGAGGCCATGAAATCCGCTGAACCGGATGGCCAGCCTGGTTCGGTTCCAACCGAACCAGAGGGAGTGCCCTCTGACCAGGACGAGACTTCCTCGGCCAAAAGGAGAACCGACTCTGAGGAGTCGGTTCCAGCAAAAAGGACTAGGAATTCAGCTGGTGTGGAGCCAAAACTTTCCTCTCCAACCGCTGAAGAAATAGCCAAAGCCATTAAAATTGTCCAGTCGCTTTCCCCGGTTCCAACCGAACCGGCACCTTCAGGTAAGTGCCCTATTCGGCCGGTTCCACTGGTTCAAGATTATGATTTAGAGGAATATTATGAACCGGAGGAGGGGGAAGAGGAGTATGAGGAGAGTGAATGTGGATTTGAAAGTCTGGATGTGCCCATTGAACCGGACATCTCCCCAGACAGAGCTTCAGGAGTGTCTCCCCCTAGGCTTTCTGAGTCCCCTTCTCATTTTATGTTTGATAAAAAAGTGACTGAAACCCTCCAGCTCCCTATGGAGGAAGCTGTGGATGATCAGGAGGAGCCTGACTATGTGAAAATGATGGATATCCCAGAGTCTAGGAGACTGTCTATTCCCTTGCATAAATCTTTTGGGAAACAGACATTTAAAATTCTAAAAACTCCTCACACTGTACCTCCTGTGGATAAGAGAATGGACAAGAGGTACACATTGTCAGGCTCTGATATGGAGTTCCTTTCACAACATTGCAGCCATGTTGGGGTAGTGCAGGCTGCAGCCTGTGACAAGGCAAATATTCCCTTGGCTTTACACCCCCCGGACAAGGACTCCAGGAGGATTGATGCCATGGCAAAGAAACAGTACATGGCAGCATCCTTGGGACTCAGACAGGCAAATTATATGGCTTATGTTGCTAGATATCAGAAATCCAGATGGGACACTGTTATGGCTCTAGCAAAACAGGTCCCTGGCCAGCTTGCCAAGGAGCTGGAGCAGGTGGCTGCTGATGGTACTGAGGCATCCAAGGTGCAATTCCATGCTGCAGTGGACTCTAATGATGTGTCATCAAGAGTCATGGCTACATCTGTGGCACTTCGCAGAATGGCTTGGCTCAGATGTACTAGCCTGTCACAGGATACCCAGACTAAAGCCATGGATTTTCCTTTTGTGGGTAATTCTCTGTTTGGGGAGCAGACAGAGAATTACATGAAGAAAATGGATGAGTATAGGACCACCTATATGAGTGCACAGGCCAAGGAAAGGCAGGCCACTCCTCAAAGGCAGCTTTCCAGGGGCAGGGCCAGGCCTTTTCATAGGCCTTTTTACCAAGCCCAGGCCTCCTCTTCTGCTTATGCCCAGAGGGGGTTCTTTAGAGGGAGAGGCAGATGGGATACAATCAGGCCTGCTTCCACCCCTCAGCCCAAAGCCCCTGCCAAGCAGGCACCCTGATGGGGTTGCCAGGGCTGATTCTCACCTACCTGTAGGGGGCAGGCTGGCTTACTTTGTCCAGGACTGGCAGTCTCTGACAGACAAGTGGGTCCTGGAAGTAGTAAGCCAGGGACTGGTTCTCAGCTTCAAAAAGTTTCCAAAGATGAGAACCAGATACTTTCCACCTGCAAATCCACCAGAGGCACTTGCCCTAGAGGCAGAGGTCTCTTTCCCTCCTGGCTCTCAGAGCTGTGGAAAGGGTTCCACCCCTACACCAGGGCAAAGGATTGTACTCCAGGTACTTCCTACCGCAAAAAGACAGGAGAATGGCGCCCATCCTGGATCTCAGATACCTAAACAAGCACCTTTTAAAACCAAAATTCAAAATGGTGACTCTGGGAATTATTCTACTCTCTAAGGCCAGGGGACTGGCTAGCGTCCTGGACTTCAAGGATGCCTACTTCCATATTTTCATCAAACTCCCATCAAAAGTACCTCAGGTTCGAGCTGCTCTCAGGCCATTACCAGTTCAGAGCAATGCCCTTTGGCCTCACCTCTGCTCCAAGGGTATTCACAAAATGCCTGGCAGTAGCAGTTGCTTCCCTAAGAAGGCAAAATATTGCCATCTTCCCTTACCTGGACGATTGGCTCATAGTAGGCCAGTCCCCAGACCAGGTCAGGTTACACCTGCAGATAACTCAGCAACTGCTCACCTCTCTAGGTTTCCTTCTGAATCTTTCAAAGTCAGTTCTAGAGCCTGTACAGCTCCTCACCGTCATAGGCGCAGAGCTGAACACAGAGAAAGCCAGAGCCTTCCTTCCTTTGGACAGGGCAAGAACCCTGGTCTCTCTGGCCTCCTCATTCACCCTGCAGGTCTCTCGACCAGCAAGGCATTTTCTACAGCTCCTAGGGCACATGGCTGCCTCTACAGCAGTAGTGCAGGGAGCAAGATTTCAGATGAGGGACATCCAGTTCCATTTGAGAGCCTTTTGGTCTCAAAGGAAAGACCCTCTAACCAAATTGATCCCAGTGACTCAACCCTGATCCAGGCCCCAATGGTGGCAGGATCAGAGCAACCTGAGACAAGGGGTTCCCTTTGTCACTCAGTCTCACTCCTTAATCCTTACTACAGATGCATCCCTCTTGGGGTGGGGAGCTCACATGGGCGACCTCACTACCCAGTGATTGTGGTCCCCTCAGGAATCTCTGCTCCACATCAATCTGTTGGAACTCAGAGCAGTTTTTCTAGCACTTCAAGCTTTTTCCAAATCTGTTCAGAACAAGATTAGGAGGCAGTATAGCGCAGTGGTCTAAGGCTGTGAGCTGCAAATTTGGTGACATCCAGCAGACCAGACCTGGGTTTGAATCCCACAGCTTCCACTTGCATACTGTGTGACCCTGAGCAAGTCACTTCACCTCCTTGTGCTCCCAGGTCGCTCCTGTAAAAAAGCTTTCAGCTTAGTGTGCTATACCTGGTTAAACAACTAAATAAATAAGTTGTACAGGTCTGAATAGACAACACCACCACAATGTGGTACATCAACAAGCAAGGGGGCACTCGGTCTACGGCCTTGTGCACCGAAGCAATGAAGTTGTGGTCTCTGGCTTGCTCCTTGAACACCTCCCTTACGGCAGTTCACCTCCCAGGCAAGGACAATGTCCTGGCAGATGCTCAGCAGGATTTCCCAGGCCATCACGAATGGTCACTGGACCCCTGGTTTTGAGGTGATCTTTGCAGATGGGGCACCCTGCAGATGGATCTTTTTGCAGCCCCAGACAATCACCAACTTCCCCTTTTTTGCTGCAGGCCCCCAGTGTTGGGCTTAGTCCCTCTGGATGCCTTAGTCCTCAATTGGGAAGGGAAGTTTCTTTATGCTTTTCCTCCCTTCCCTCTCCTGTTCAAAGTGCTAGTCAAAATCAGGTCTCAAACCTGCAAAGTGATCCTGATTGCTCCAGATTGGGCCAGACAGCCCTGGTATCCACTCCTACTGTCCTTAGCAGTCCATCTTCCCCTGTGTCTTCCCAGGAAGCACAACCTGTTAACCTGTGCTCAGGGGAGGGTTTGGTACCCGAACCTCAAATCTCTCAATCTCAAGGCCTGGCTCTTGAAGAGTTAGAGTTTGCTGATCTACACCTCTCCCAAGGTGTAATGGATATCCTGAAGGCTTCTAGGAAACCTTCCACCAGGGCTACTTATAATTCCAAATGGAAAAGGTTTTCCATATGGTGTTCTGAAAGCATATTTCCCAGAATCTGCTGACTTACCCACAGTCCTGGATTATATGGTCCACTTAAATACCTTGGGGCTGAGACCAGCTACCCTAAAAGTGCATTTGGCAGCTGTGCCTGCTTATATTTCAGCAGGCAGGCCCTCTTCTCTTTCAGCTCATCCTGTATTCTCCAAGTTTTTTAAGGTATTGCTTCATACCAACCCTCCATTCAGGGATCCTGCCCCTGCCTGGGATCTTAATGTTTGCATTGCTCAGCTTATGCAACCCCTCTTTGAGCCTTTGTCTTCAGCAGAACTTAAGTACTTGACTTGGAAGACTGTGTTTCTGGTAGCCATCACTTCTGCCAGATGCATAAGTGAATTGCAAGCTTTGTCAGTGGAGCCTGATTTTATCTCCTTTTATAGAGATAAGGTGGTCCTCAGGACTAATAGGAAGTTTTTGCCTAAGGTGGTTTCAGATTTCCACCTTAATCAATCCATATCTCTTCCAGTGTACTTCACTGACCATTCCTCCTCTGCAGAGGAGACTGCACAGCTTAGATGTGAAGAGAGCCCTTAGTTACTACATAGAGCGTACCAAGGGTCACAGGTTTGACTCCCTCCAACTGTTCCTCACTTATGGTGAGGTTGGTAAAGGGAAACCTGCCACTAAAAGATCCATTGCCAGGTGGATTGTCTCTTGTATCCAATTTTGCTATGAAAAACTGGGTAAGGTTCCCTCCTCAGGCCTGAGGGCTCACTCTAACAGAGGTACAGCTGCTTCCCTGGCTGCTGCCAGGGACATCCCTATTTTAGAGATATGTCAAGCAGCTACCTGGAAAACAGTTCACACTTTTACCAAGCATTACTCCCCGGACATCCAGGCTAGGAGTAATGCTCGGTTTGGCACAGCTGTGCTCCAGAGCCTATTTCCTAAGTAGGTTCTGTCCCTCCTTCATGGACATACTGCTTTGTAGTCTGCATATGTCATAATATAGCAAGACTTCATGTTGTTTGAAGAAAAAATTACTCACCTTAGTAATGTTGTTTCTTCTAATGGAGTCTTGCTGTATTATGACCTTCCCCGCCTGCCCCTCTCAGAACCTCTGTTTTTGGGATGTGGGTGGGCAGTGTAGTGTTGGCACTCAGTTGGTGCCCACCTTGTTGTTTTCACCCCTCCTTTCTTGGGGTGCTTGGTGTTGTGTTTTTCATTTTTTGGGTCTCCTGACTTGAGTCTTTGTTTTGGGACCAAAAAATGTGTTCTTATGTTTAGTAGCCAGTTGGCTAGTGTAGGTTTACAGCTTCCACACAGGACCTCATTGAGTTTAGCTCGTAAAGATCTGACGGTTTGAGTTTGAAGAACAACAGACAGAGTTTCAACCGAGCTCGAGCTCAGCGTTCCATGCCTGGCATGGAAAGTTAACTCTTTCACCTCTGGAGCTGTTCGAAGGTTGGGACTCACTGCATATGTCATAATATAGCAAGACTCTATTAGAAGAAACAACATTACTAAGGTGAGTAATTTTTTCCTCTAGCCCTTATTTTAGAGAGAAGGTCCTTGGTTAACCACTTTATTTGAGTTCCGCGTATGCGGCGGGTGACTCGGGGAGCGTGGCTATCCTGGAGAAATCCAAACCTGGCTAGGAAGAAGTTAAGGGCTGACTGAGCATTAGAGGTAGTGAAAATTGATATAATCATAGATTGTGCATAAACTGTGTCTGATTAAAGTTACCCAAATTGCAGAAGGTAATACATTTCATGGGAGGGGATGGTCGACTGGTGGAGCGCCAGATGCAGAAGATAGGGGAATGATCACATGTTACTTCGAGATACAGCTCTTGCAGCAGGTAACACCATTAGGACTGAAGCCGGCAGGCGTCAGGACCCCACGGAAATCTTCTAGCTAGCAGTCTTCAGCGGGGACCGCCTCCGACGTCGGTCCCGCCCCCGATGTCAGACGTAGTACATAAGGAGGCGGTCCCGCCAGATTCCCCATTTCTTTCCCGCCGTCGACTTGCATGTCTCGACCCTTCAGTTTGTTTCTAGCGCGCGACGCCTGGTTAAGTTTTTCCTTCGGGAAAAAAGTTTGTTTTTTCTGCTCAGCTTCTGTCTGATGTCCTCTCCAACTTCCGTTGAAGGCCATCCGTCGAAGTGCGCCTGTGGGAAACAAATCCCATTCAAAGACCCGCATTCAGCCTGCGTCCGGTGCCTAGGCCCAGACCACAAACCCGGGCCTGCTCCTTCTGCCAGGGGTTCAACAGCCGGACCCGGATCTGTCGCCAGAAGGCCCTTCAGGCGTTCCTGCTCGAGGAAAAGATTAAAGCCATGGATGCAGCCTCCAAGGGGGAATCTTCTGACAAGGCCCGGAGACACCTCGAGAAGCATAGGGAGAGAGTGAGATCCAGGTCGCCGTCTAGGGCCTCTGACTCCCGTAGCTCCGGCTCCCGGTCCGACCGCTCCCCTTCCCGGGCCCGCTCTCAGCCTCCCCCTGCAGCGGTGAAGTATTCTTCGGGTTCCTCCTCTCTTCCCCAGGCCAAGACCTCCAGAACTTCTTCGTTCTCGACCACTAAGGCCCTGTCGAGGTCGGGGGACCGTCATCACCATCACAAGTCCGGTTCCCGCCATTTGGAACCCGACGCCAGGTCAGTTTCTTTGCCTCCTCCTCCCCAGCGGAAGACCAAAGAACTGACTTCACTTAAGAGATCATCGGACCCGACGCCGGCCCACCCGACGTCGGCCAAACACCATCGGTCCCGAGAACCGACGACCGCCAGACGCCCGTCGCCGGTTAAGCCTTTGCGTCCACGGACGCCGGCCGGGGGACCGACGTCCGTACCTACTGAGAAGAGGACCCCTTCGCCTCCCACTGACGTCGGTCAAGAGGCAGTCACAGAGGAGGAGCTGACCCAGCCCAAGGACCAGACGGGTGAACCCGGTCCTGTCGCACCCAGGAACTCTCGCCGGAACCTGAGACCCCTGGGGAGCCGACGCCAGAACCCGATGACCGGCCATCGGCGCCCGGTCCATCGTCGGGCCTCAGCATATCCGAGGTCAAGGAGCTGTTTACTTACTGGTGGGACACCATAAAGAAGGATGTGGTTCCCACACCTCCTCTTCCTCCACCACCTACGACTCTGCCAGCCCCCGCGCCCCCTACTTCACCCAGGGATGCGGGCCGAGTACCTCCCCCCCAGGAGCCTATGGATCCTCCTAGGGGTAGAACAGACAAATGGAGACCTCCGTCCAGATCTTCTTCAGGGTCACCCAGGGCCAAGAGACCCAGAAGACGCCGCCGTTCGCCTTCGACGGAGGACACAGGATCGGACTTCTCGGACGGATCCAGATCCCCCTCTCCGATCAACGTCCCTTCTCCGGACCCACGTGAGCTTCCAAGATCTCCTCCGGATGACCCATCGTTCTCAGAGATTATGAGGCATATCCAGGAGAACATGGGCTGGGATGCAGAGGAACTAGACCCAGAGAGATTACGCCTTGCCAGATATCTTCGGCAAAAAAGATCCTAAGCCTGTGGTGGTGCCACCCTTGGTGGACACATTTGTGGACGTCACCAAGGCAGCGTGGAAACGTCCACACTCGCTTCCGGCGATGCTGAAGAAAGCTGACCGCCTGTACAAGGCCCCTAGGGAGGACCAGTACTTGGCATCACATCCTTTGGCCGATTCTCTGGTCACTACAGCCTCTCATGACCGGTCCCAGAGGCCGCAACATTTGAGCACCCTGCCACCGGACCCAGAGTCCAAACAGCTGGATGCTATGGGCAGGCGCACGTATGCATCCGCTACCTGCGCCATCAGATCCCTCAAATACTTGGCCCACATGGTACAGTTTCAAAACGCCTTGTGGGAGCAGGGACTGGATCTGGCGGAAAAGATGCCAGAAGGTGAGCAGAAGGAGGTGGAGTTACTGCAACTCCTTCATACGGGTTCGGATGTGGGAACCCAGGTGCTGCGAGCCGCATATGATTCCGCGGACTCTTCGGCCAGAGCGGCAGCTTCAGGCATATGCCTCCGGAGACACTCATGGCTCCATGTCTCCGGATTCACCCCGGATGTCCAGAAGAACATCCTGGACGCCTCGTTTCATAGAGAAGTTCTTTTTGGTGAGTCCTCGGAGAAGGTCCTCACCAAACTGCAAGAGGCCGGGAAGGCGGTACGGTCTGTCCAGGCCATGTACAGACAAGCTTAGTTCCTTTTGTAGGAACCAAAGCTGTTTTCGAGGCCGGATGCAGAGACAGCAGTCCCGTGCCGGTCCGCAACAGAGGGGCTCCTTCTCCCGCAGAGCCCAGGGGAAGTCGTCAGCGGGCCGAAGTCAACGACCAGCTAAGTCGGCCCAGCCCGTTGGACCCTCAGCTTCCACAGCATGACTCCTTCCCGGCCCCAACCCCTCAGGATCAACGGGACACTAAGGTCGGGAGGCCGCATTGCGGACCACCTGCCAGGGTGGCAGTCCATAACCACCGACAGGTGGGTCCTTCAGTTGGTCGAAAGAGGCCACTTTATAGAATTTGTGGACAAGCCACCCACAAGGCCTCCTCTGCTCTCCCGTTACTCGGGTCAGCACAGATCACTCATCAGGCAAGAGGTACTCACGCTCCTGCAAAAGGGAGCGGTGGAGTATGTCCCAGAGAGCCAGATAGGATTCGGATACTATTCCCACTTCTTTCTGGTTCTGAAGAAAGCAGGGGACCTCCGTCCAATCCTAGACCTCAGCGACCTCAACATGTCGGTCGCCTACAAACGTTTTCGCATGGTGACCCTCCAAGGACTCATTCCCATGCTGAAAAAGGACGCCTTCTTAGCGTCCCTGGACATGTAGGACGCCTACCTGCACATCCCAGTAGCTCAAGCGCACAGGAGGTTCCTGCGCTTTGAGTTTCTCGGCCACCACTTTCAGTTCCGGGCCCTTCCGTTCGGACTGTCTTCGGCCCCCAGGGTCTTTACCAAGTGTATGGCAGTCTTGGCAGTATCTCTGAGGAGACAGGGCCACTACATGTTCCTGTACCTGGACGACTGGCTTCTCATGGCCACCTCCAAAGAGGCACTGTTGGTGGCTATTCAGAGCACCCAGGACCTGTTCCAGTCTCTGGGCATTCTTATCAACTACGAGAAGTCTCTCCTAGTACCGTCCCAGAAGCTGCAGTTCATAGGCGCAGTTCTGGACACCTTCCAAGGGAAAGCCTTTCTTCCCAACGAAAGAGCGGAACACATCAGATCCCTCATCAGGGATCTTTCGGCGAAAAAGACCGTCCCCGCCAGGTTGGTCCTTCACTTGCTCGGACACATGGCTGCGGCCATTCCAACCGTCCCTTTGGCAAGGCTCCACATGCGGGTAACTCAGTGGATGCTCAAGGTGCAGTGGGACCAAAGGCAAGACCACATGCAGCATTAGGTCAGAATCACGAACACCGTGATTCAAGACTGGCAATGGTGGCTAGACCCAGGGACACTTTCTGCAGGTGTCCCGTTTACCGCGCCGTCCCCGAAGGCAATCCTCTCCACAGACGCCTCAGGGCTGGGATGGGGAGCTCACCTGAATGGGGTGAGGTCCCAGGGAACATGGACCCCTCATGAAGCTCACCTCCACATCAACGTGCTGGAGATGAGGGCGGTCCTTTACGCCCTGCAGGCCTTTCAGTCAGAAATACCGTTGAGTACCCCTGTGCTTCAGACAGACAACACGGCGGTGATGTATTACCTCAACAAACAAGGAGGTGCACACTCTTACCCCCTCTGCAGGGAGACTATGAGGGTGTGGGATTGGGTAATCCGACACGGTGCGAGCCTGATTGCAGTTCACGTTCCCGGAGTGGACAACACAATCACAGATGGCCTGAGTCGTTCCCAGGCCAGAGTCTATGACTGGGAACTTCTTCAGGAGGTAGCAGAGGATCTGATCCTTCGATGGGGCACTCCAGAGTTGGACTTATTCGCTTCCCTATCCAACGCAAAACTGCCCAATTTTTGCTCGCTAGATCCAGGGCCTGGTGTTTTCTGGTGAGACACGTTGTCCCTCTCCTGGGTGGACAGATTCCTCTATGCTTTCCCTCCCTTCCCGTTGATCCAGAGAGTTCTTCTCAAACTGCGCAGGGAGCATGCAACAATGATCCTGGTAGCGCCTTTCTGGCCCAGGCAGATCTGGTTCCCCATGCTGATGCAATTGTCCTGGGAACCTCCAGTTCTGTTTCCTTTCAGCTCCCACCTATTGTCTCAGGAGGAGGGTTCACTAGTCCACCCAGACTTATGCTCACTGAACCTGCATGCATGGCTCCTAGAGACATAGCCATTATGCGATACGGGGTCTCGCAAGAGGTGGCGGAAGTCCTTTCCGCAGCCAGAAAGCCGGCAACGCATGCGACGTACACCATGAAGTGGCGCCGTTTTTGCTTATGGTCGCAGGCACGCGGCCTTTCCCCTTTAGAGTGCCCGATGAAAGGGGTGCTGGAATACCTTCTTTCCCTGTTCCATTCGGGTCTTGCCTACTCCTCCATTAAAGTGCACCTCTGCGCGATCTCTGCATACCACTTTCTGGTGGGACAGCGCACAGTGGCACAGCTTGATGCCTCTCGAGATTTCCTGAGAGGGGTGTTACACCTTAGGCGACCCATCAAGGATCCCGTTCCTCCTTGGGACCTACTCTTTGTCCTGGAACAACTCACGCTTCCCCCCTTTGAACCTGCCGCGGATTACGAGCTGCGTTTTCTGTCGTGGAAAACATTATTTTTAGTTGCTGTCACGTCAGCAAGGAGAGCTTCCGAGCTTCACGCTCTCATGTGCAAGGAGCCTTATTTAATTTTTCACCAGGACAGAGTGTCTCTGAGGACGAATCCTAAATTCCTGCCTAAGGTGGTCTCTGCCCTCACTCTCAACCAGGACATCGATTTGCCTGTGTATTTCCCAAAGTACTCTAATAGAGGAGAGGCATTGCTTCACACCCTGGATGTTCACTGCTCCTTAAGGTTCTAGCTGAATAGAACTAAACAGCTTCGCAAGTCAGAGCAACTATTCGTTTCCTTCGCTGAGAGGATGCTGGGCCAACCAGTCTCAAAGCAGACCCTTTCTCGTTGGCTTGTCCAGTGTATTTCATTTTGCTACAACAACAGACATAAGCCCCTCACGGGTACAGTCCAGGGCCACTCGACAAGGGGGGTGGCTACCTCCTTTGCAGCATTGCGCAACGTCTCCACCTCGGCCATTTGTGCTGCAGCTACTTGGAGCTCAGTGTACACATTTATTAGGCACTATAGCCTGGATATTACATCACGGCGGAGAGCCGGTTCCGGCCTAGCCATTCTACAGGGTCTCCTGCCCTAGAGTCAGGACTTGTTCAAGATCTCTCCTAATTTCCTCCTCCCAGAATGCTTTCAGGCGCTATTGCTTGGGAATCAGTCCTAATGGTGTTACCTGCTGCAAGAGCTGTATCTCGAAGTAAGATAGTACAGTTACGTAAGAACATACCGTAACAGTAGATCTTCGAGAACAGCTCTTGCAGCAGGTACCTTCCCGCCCACCATTCCCCCTTAGAGGAGGTACGGCCTACCAGACCTTGGCAGGAGCTTTAGCTCTTTTTCTTCTGATGGCGGATCATTGGTCTCCCCTTCTGATGTCATCCTGCGGCCGGGAGTCTCCGGTGGGAGAACTGGGGAATCTGACGGGACCGCCTCCTTATGTACTATGTCTGACATCGGGGGCGGGACCGACATCGGAGGCGGTCCCCGCTGAAGACTGCTAGCTAGAAGATTTCCGTGGGGTCCTGACGCCTGCCGGCTTCAGTCCTAATGGTGTTACCTGCTGCAAGAGCTGTTCTCGAAGATCTACTGTTACGGTAAGTTCTTACGTAACTGTACTTTATTGCATTTGCGAGGGTACATGTCGAGGCTATACTGTCAGGACGGTTTGTAAGGACCGAATCGATTAGTGAGCTGGACCGGGGGAGAGTCATGACCCTAGTTGGGTCTGTGATTAGCTGGTGGAGGTTGTGGCCCTGTACCATGGTGTGGAAAGGTTGGTTTGCTTTACTGGTCCAGTTCATGTTGAAATCCCCCAGTATTAGTACCTCATTTTGTCTGATCATTGTGTCCACCTGGGAGAGGAGTTCCTCAAGACCAGTGATGCCACTGCCAGGTGGGTTATAGGCACACACTATGTGCAGTTTCTTAGAGCCAAGTTATAAGATTGCACATATTTATTCACAGTGAGAGAGGGGGGATGAGACATTCCGTGATAATGATAGATGAGACTTACAGAAGATGGCAACACCACCACCACGCTTAGATAGGGGCCTGTCTTGCCTTATTAGCTTATAATTAGGTAACGAGCACTGGGAATCGGGTGGATGGTTTCAGCCAGGTTTTGGACAGACAGAGAATGTCAGGGTTATGTAGAACAACCCATGGCTCAAGTTCAATTAGATTGTGGGTCAGGCTCCTGATATTGAGGTGAGCAGTGCAGAGACCCTTGGTGTCATTGCAGGTTGCATCAGAGTAAGGTAATTTTCCTACGGGCCCTGGATTTAATTCAATATCCCCTGCTAACATTAGTGCTAGAAGAAGCAGATACCACAGTTTACAATGGATGAAGGGGGTGGGCAGAGTGTTGTTGCAGGACAGGGATTTATGTAGGGTGAAGGCTACATGGTAGATGAATCTGTTGAGGGCAAAGAGAGGTGTGCTGACTAAGGGCAAGTAAGATTGTGTAGCCATGCTGGAGTCAAAAGAATCCCTAGGATATGGGTGGTGAG
Source organism: Neoceratodus forsteri (assembly GCA_016271365.2). Taxonomy (NCBI): domain Eukaryota; kingdom Metazoa; phylum Chordata; order Ceratodontiformes; family Ceratodontidae; genus Neoceratodus; species Neoceratodus forsteri. The sequence goes on along the minus strand of JADMNL010000025.1, from coordinate 167,451,916 downwards.
AATTCTGAGAAGGTGGGCAGCATAACAGAGGGATCCTAGTGGGAGGAGCAAGAATGAAGCATAGAAGGAGGAGTGTGTGAGGATTTATGGCTGGTAGGTTGTTAACTGTGGATGCCAGTAGTACAAATTGGAGTCTAGCAAGGTATGGGCTTACACTTAAGTAGAAGCTTTTACGAGTGGTCAAGAGAACCAGGCAGGGATACTGTAATACAGTGTTGTTTACAGCGTATGGGAGGGGAGGCAGCAGATTATGGACAAAGTGTACAGACTCCCCTAGTGGTGAAGAAACATAGGCCGCAAATGAAAAAAAGGAGGCGATAGTTTAAAACCTACACACCCACTGGGCGTGTCCAGAGCTTGCCTACACTATATAACAAATGCTGGTTAAGGTTGGGAGTGGAGCAGCCTCAAAGCGGCTGCAGGAAGGAGCTTGAAACACTTAGCCCACAGTCACAGCAAGTGGGATAACCTTACAGGGGAGGAGCTGCGCTTTCAGCTGCAGTGTCCTCGCTCAAAAACCCTGGTGGCAACAAGGTGATTTAAGCAGAAATAAATCTCAGGTCTGTGCAGTTAAATTTGAGGGGCTAGTGCAGTTCAGGTATTAAGTTACTAAAGTGCTGGCTCCGGTTCATATCTACATGCAGCAGAAATTCATTAACTGGGGAGATCAGGTTTTAAATTTGGCGCCAAGTTCATTTCGGAGCAGGCAGTGCTGCAGTATGAAATTAGCCTTGCAGAGAAATTCCTTAAGGTTCCCGCCTGGTGAGCACACAATAGGATATTTAATCTGGTTTATCAAGTTGAGCAATTTGCAGGCTTGTTTGGCAGCTAGAGCCCGGGGCTAGAGTCGCATGTAAAAGGGGCGCTGAAGTTCAAATCAGCAGACAAAGGCAAACGGAGTGCTTCTTGAGTGTCGGTTGAAATCAGGCAATTACCTTATGACTGGGTGCCTAAACTTCTGTTGCAAGTTTCTGCTGGGCAGGGTGCTCCCTCCTGTAGCCGAGGCTAAGGAGAAAAGAGAAGGTGAGCAAGCTTGCTAAAGCAGAAAAGCAGTAATTTGAGGAGCAGTGGGGAGTGGGTGGAGAGTGTACGAGGAGGGGGGGAGAGAGAGAAAATTAAATTACAATGGTTTGAAATTGGCTGAGATTTGTGTACAGGGAGAAATCTCTAATAAAACATTTAAATTCTAGGCATAACAAACAAGCTCCAGTTCAATGCTTAGTCAGGTATTGGGCAGTAAACTACTAGAAAGAGACCTACAAGACATCCTTCGTGCATCTCAAAATGAAGGTCACCTTTTTCTCATAGCTATTACTTCAGCCAGGAGAATCGGCGAACTAGGAGCATTGTTTACCCAAGAGCCATACACCGTCTTTCTTCAGGCTCAAACAGTTCCAGTTTTTTTGCCAAAAGTTGTCTCCCTTCCATTGCAATCAAGGGGCATTCTTACTTCCTTCTGCCCACCCCCTAAAAGCAATAAGAAAGGAGAATTTCATACACTAGACCTGTGAAGAGTGATGAAAAATGTATATTAAGAGAGCGGAAGCTATTCGCAAAACTTCAAGTTTGTTCATGTCAACTACGGGCCAAAATTATGAGTAACAAGGATTCAAAAGGCTCTATAGCCAGACGGATTCTATCAGTCACCTCCACGGCTTATGATCAGGTCGGAATAATTTTGCGCGGCCCAGTGAGAGCCCATTCCACCAGAGCTATGGCTTCTTCGTGGGTGTACTTCAGAGAAGCATCTCCAGCAGACTTATGTAGAGCGGCCACTTGATCGTCCATTCACACATTTTATTCGCTGGAGGTGATGTCCTCGGTGGAGCATCCTTTGGCCGCAGAGTGCTTCAGGCGGTGGTGGACCCATAAGGGCTCTTGACATTCTTCTCACCCGGAATATCTGGGGATGTACTGCTTTTGTATATCCCATGAGTAAGGAAGCCCGGAGACCAGCTTAGGAGAGAGAAATCGAAATTTAAATACCTGTACATTTTCTTTCTCTGACGGCTGATCTCTGGGCTTTGGATTCCTTCCCAGAATGTATATAGTTGGCTGGCTTCATGGCCGTATATGCCTTAAAATTCTCGTTTCTTGTTTCCAAATTCTTGTAGTATTGCCACATTGGACTGCTTTAGGAAGAACTGAGGGAGACAGGAAGTGGAGGGCTGGATGTCCCCTGCTGCAGAGGTCTGATTCCTGCTTACCTATCAACATTGGGATGTACAGCCCATGAGTAAGGAAGCCCGGAGCCCAGCCGTCAGAGAAAAAAAATGTACATGTATTTAAATTTCGATTTCCCTCCACCAAACTACATATCTGCAAATAAGACAGAGAATAGTAGATCAGTCAGGCACCTTTTCCCACCCAGAAAGATCCCTGCTAGAGGACCTAGTGGTCAGACTACAAAAAGGAGATCAGCCCCTAAAGATGTTCCATGCAGTTTTAACACAGAGTTCAAGGGATGCTCTAACAAAACTTAGAAGTGTGCGAAAGAAATTGCAGAGAAGGGGATGCAAGGAGCAAAATGGAAGATAGTAGTACAAACAATCCAAATCTGCTCCAAGAACAACAGATCAAAACAAGTACAGTTCAGTTTTATCCATAGAGTCTGTTTCACTCCATACCTAACCCACAAAATAGGTACTGTATCTCTAGACTTAAAACACCTGCCCAAAATGTAAAGCTGCAGTGAGCACATTCCACCATCTCAGCTGGGAATGATCGGGGTCTTGCAGATTTGAGAAACAGTGGTACAACTCCTGAGTAGCTACCTAAACAATTAAATACGGAGCACGGGCCCAGTTCTGCTGGGATACCAGGGTTTTAAATAATTGATTAGCAGTTTTTTTTTCTTGGGACAATACTTACTGTACAGGAAGTATTTATATAGATTTTCTAGAAGTGCTGTGTTTGTTAAACACAGTGAGGCAAGAGCTATGCATTTTCACAAAAGGTTGAGCACTTTTATGAGCAAAACGCTAATCAATTTTTAGAGTTAAATAAATCCCTGGATACACACCAGGTGCTGAAACTCCAGAGCACTATAGACACCCGTTCTGGCTGCTAGGACAAGCCATAGGAAAACAAGTGGTGGCTAGAAACTGACTCTCTGACCAGTACTCCATAATAGCTCAGTGTAGCAACTTGCATTTAGAATGCCTCAGAATAGAAAAAAAACGATACCAGCTATTAAACAAGTCAAACCAATATGAGTCTATATGGAGTCCTTTGGAGACAGCTATAGAAAATAACACTCTTACAGGATGAAGTACCTTTTTTGGAGGAGATGACATAAACCAAAATCAGTGAATATAAGGGAAAGGTGTCGCAGCTCGGTGTAGTTGTGGCTGGGGTTCAACTATATTGCTTTTATTGAATGTACACACCTTGTCACTCTTGTCTGAACAGCCTGTTCACATTTGTAAATAAAAGTATGCAATTTCCAATATGTGCTTGTCATTGAAATAAAATTTGCACAAAAAAAAGGCAGCAAGATGTGTTGTGTTCCCCCTCCCTGTCCCTCCAGTGCAAGTGGGAAGGCCACCTAGTGTGCATGCGCATAGTGTCAGCTGACGTCCTCGCTCCCGTTCACTGGTGCAGATGTACTGCTGCCTGTGGTTACCCAGGTGGTAGTATAGCTGCGGACCCTGCATTTATCCCTCTTCGGGCAGGGGAGGAGGAGGAGAGCATCTTCTGGAATGCTTGATCCTCCCCCACCGGCCAGCCCTCCTAGTCCCAGGCTCATTCCTAAAACCAGCTTGTCGACATCATGGGTGGTGCCGTTTTGCCAGCTGGCCAGCCCTAGATCTGTTCCATAACTGGTACATGGACCAAGCACATAACTAGCCACATGATTGTGGCAACTTAAACTTTGTAGTAAAGATGCTTTAAGTGCCAGACGTCTGCATACTGTATGTCCAAGTGAAACAAAAGTGCTTCAGGTGTTTTGACATTGAAGCAGCAGTGAAATTAAGTCAAGCAAATAGTCTGACTCTCCCTTTTTTGTTTTTCATTCTTTGTCCCCCTTTTACCCCCCATAGCCCCCTTTTTGACTGTGGCCCCAGCTCCATGACTCGCCATTAAGTCAGCTACTTACTTCCCCCATGGGTGAGTGGGTGCCATGGGCGAGGGTGCGGAGCCTGTACGGGAGCCTTTTGGGGGGGAGGCTGTCCTCATCCTCCTGTTCAGGGCTTTTTCCTTCATGTTTTCTACCTGTTCCCCAAGGTTGGCACACATGCTGTGGTGGGCGTACGGTGTGAAGAGGTCATACATGCTCTTGTGCCTGTGCCCAGCCCTCTGAGAAGTGGCTGCTGTTGCTGTACCACTTAGCCTCTGCTAGGTTTCAGCCAAGCAGTGGCACTCCCACGCCCCCCCTCCCCAAAGTTGGAGAGCATCTATTACATGCTCAGTCCACTTCTCCCTGTCGGTCCCCAAGCGACCGTGGTCCATTCCTGAACCCAGGTTGCTGGTGTGGATAGGGTGCCTCAGTGTTCCACGTCAGTGGGCTAGCCTGAAACCCCATTTTATTTATTTATTTTTTAATATAGCTTTTGTAGGCTTTTGTATTTTTTTTGTCCCGCATCCCCCACCGGGCCCCGATACATGGCTGTGGATTGTGTGTGGAGTGCTGCGACACCGAAGCCAGCTCAGCCCCTTCTGCCCACCTGTACTGCCACCCCCGCCCACCTACATTACTCCACTGGACCTCCACCCAGTGAGGACAGGACTACAGGAGGAGTGTCAACCCGCTTCTACCACCCCGGGAGAGGAGAGCGACCCCACCTTTTTTAACTTTAAAAGAGTCTAGACATTTTCAGGTTTCATTGATTGTAAAATTATTTTTATCTCAAGACAAATAGTTTGCTTCCTCTGGCTTTAAAATGGCACTTTAGACATGGCAAAGAGTTAGGCTTAGGGCTCAGACCATGAAAATAGAAAAATAGTGCACAGTATAGAGAGTACTTCGAAAAGCAGATTTAAAGCAGCAGTATTTGTTGGTTGGCAAAACAATTCATAATATTTTTTTTTTTTTTTAGCAAAAATCTTATTTCTGACATCCTTACATTCACCCTCGGTGTAGTTTTAGTTTAATCACATATTTTTAAAGCAGGTTTTATAACTAATTTTGTAATTTATGACACATGCTATTAAGGATGGTGGCCACTTAGTTTTTTAAAATCTCTTCGGTTGAGGTTGCCTGTTGAAAGTACATGCTAGATTCATACCCTAGGTGTATTAGGATGGTGCTGCCACATGTTTCTGAGGGTAAACGGTTAATTGAGCGTACATGCTAGATTCATACTGTGGATGTGTTAGGATGGTGCTGCACATGTTTCTGTGGGTAAATGGTTACCTGTTAAACGTAATTGCTAGATTCATACTGTGGATGTATTAGGATGGTGCTGCCACATGTTTCTGAGGGTAACCGGTTACCTATTGAGCGTATATGCTAGAGTCATACTGTGGATGTGTTAGGATGGTGCTGCACATGTTTCTGAGGGTAAACGGTTACCTGTTGAATGTACAGGCTAGATTCATACTGTGGATGTGTTAGGATGGTGCTACAATGTATTTCTGAGGGTACACGGTTACCTGTTGAATGTACATGCTAGATTCATACTCTAACTGTATTAGGATGGTGCTTCCACAGGTTTCTGATAATAAACAGCACAGCACTGTACCAATATGTTTATTTTATCATGGTGGGTATGTCACAGGAGTAAGATCTTTTTAAAAACTTCAAAATCCTGTATTTTAGTTCGGGAATGACAGACAGAAAAATATGTTTCTTGATATTTTTTATTGCTAAAAAATAACTATACAGAGCCGGCCCGGTGGTGCTGAGGGTTTGAGGCGCTGGATGCAACACCTTGCGCTACACTGGTGACCCGAGTTCGGGAATGGACTCAAGTCGGCAGGGGAGAGGGAGGATCGAGCATCCCGCGACGGCTCTCCTCCTTCTGGGGTGGGTAAAGGGGTCTACGTCTCTCTGCAGTGGTAAATGGTGGAAGTCGGGGGCACTGCAAGAAGCAGCGTACAGCTGGGGGTTGGAGCGCGGCAGGCGTAGGCCGTAATGCATTGATGCCATTGCACGTCCGGCTCCAAGTGGAGAAAATCCAGGCGGAAAATTGCGGGGCGGTCGTGGCAGCTGATGGCAGGGTGCCGCGCCCCCGGACCTGAGAGGTGCGCCCCCCAAGTATTGGATCCAGGTCCCCTTGGGAGGGGACTCTGCATGGAGCAGAGCGTGTCGCTGGCCAGACTGGGTCTGGGGGTGTGGGTCCCGGCGACCAGATGACCTGTCAGCCCATTCCGCAGAGGTAGGAGGTAAAAGAATGTCGATATAAAAAAACAAAAAACTATATGGTGGTTAACAGACTGCTGTTTTAACAGGTATGCTAATTTTTAACTGTAGCTGGAAACTAACTGTTTGAGAAAACACTTTTTTCTTTGCACTTCTGCTTAAACTCTTAACAATAAAAGCCCAGTTTTTGGAATTATATACCCCAGAACAAAGGAAGAGATCTGAATCATGCTGTGCTGGAATGCTCTAATTTGTACTTGACAGCGTAAGTGCTAATTATCAAGGCAACAGTAACTGCTGCTAGTGTGTGATCATTATTTATTGAAGAAGAAAAAAAACATTAAGAAAAGCGCCAGCTTTAAGTGTTTATAGAAAATCCACTGCTTAATTCAGAATGTGTTGTTTCCCTTTACTCTCCTTTCTAGCTTTTTTTTGGAGAAAAACATGTTTGTCTTCTTCCTGAACATTCTGCGACAGAAATCTGGGCGCTATGTCTGCGTGCAGCTGCTCCAGACCCTGAATATTCTGTTTGAGAACATCAGCCATGAGACGTCACTTTGTAAGGACAGTTTTGCTTCTTGAAACATTTTGTACCTGACTTAAACTGAAGTAATTGAATTGAATATTTTGGGGAACATTATTTTAGACATGATTTTGTTTTACTCTTTTTACTCCCCCCCCCCCCCACCACCAGCACCTCACTCCTTTGGGTCCCTCAAGCCCCTCCCATCTTGCTTGACTCACGGCATGCTGTCACCCATTGCTGGGGGTTCTGTTGCTCTAGAAGCTCCAGTGGTTCCCTGCCGAGGTTATAAGTGGCGGCCTAAGGATGAAGATGGTGCACTGTAGGGTCAGGTAGCATGAAGGGAATGGGGAAGCAGTCATGCAGCGTGCTTGGGTTGGGACTTTCTTCTTCTTTTTTTTTGGTTTCACCTTCCATGCCTTCAAACAACATGAAGTCTTGCTATATTATGACATATGCAGTGAGTCCCAACCTTTGAACTGCTCCGGAGGTGAAAGAGTTAACTTTCCATGCCAGGCATGGAATGCTGAGCTCGAGCTTGGTTGAAACTCTGTCTGTTGTTCTTCAAACTCAAACCGTCAGATTCTTTACTCCGCCTCACTGAACAGTCACTCCAGAGATTTCTCCTTCTGCTCGGTTCATTTTGTCGGTTAAAGTATTGTTTTTCTCGGTTTTCAACCGAATTTAAACCGCAACCGGTCGGTTCAAGCTCTGTCTGTGGTATTTGTGAGTACTGGATAGGTTTACATTATTTCTATTCTGTGTGGAACTTGTAAACAGTTTATCGGTTCGGTTTGAACCGATCAGGTTGTTTAAAATATCTTAATCTGTGATTTAGAGTGTGGTTACCGGTTCTTATCGGTTCTAAAAAAAACGGATTTTATTACGTTTTTTTCCACGACCCGGACATGGTTGGGAACCGATAAGAGGGTCTTACCTGGTGGATTGCCATAAACGGGTAAGTTTGGTTAGGACTGGCACTATGTCTGAGAAACCCAAAAGAAAAACCGGGCCCACTGGGTTTCAACACTGCAGTGTGTGTGGGGAAGTCTTTGCCAAGGCTGACCCCCACACCACCTGTGTTTATTGTCTGGGGTTTGACCACCTCAGTGCAGACTGCCAGATTTGTAAAAATTTTCCTGCAGCTACCCTGGAAAAGAGAGTTGGTAGGCTCAGGGAAAGGGAGGCCAAAAAGTCCGCTGAACCGGATGGCCAGCCCGGTTCGGTTCCAACCGAACCAGAGGGAGTGCCCTCTGACCAGGGCTTAGACTTGTCGAAAGGAGAACCGACTCTGAGGAGTCGGTTCCAGCAAAAAGGACTAGGAAATCAGCTGGTGTGGAGCCAAAACTTTCCTCTCCAACCGCTGAAGAAATAGCCAAAGCGATTAAAATTGTCCAGTCGCTTTCCCCGGTTCCGACTGAACCGGCACCTTCAGGTAAGCGCCCGACGGCCGGTTCCACCAGTTCAAGATTATGATTTAGAGGAATATTATGAACCGGAGGAGGGGGAAGAGGAGTATGAGGAGGGTGAATGTGGATTTGAAAGTCTGGATGTGCCCATTGACCCGGACATCTCCCAACACAGACCGTCAGGAGTTTCTCCCCCTAGGCTTTCTGAGTCCCCTTCTCATTTTATGTTTTATAAAAAAGTGGCTGAAACCCTCCAGCTCCCTATGGAGGAAGCTGTGGATGATCAAGAGGAGCCTGACTATGTGAAAATGATGGATATCCCAGAGTCTAGGAGACTGTCTATTCCCTTGCATAAATCTTTTGGGAAACAGACATTTAAAATTCTAAAAACTCTTCACACTATACCTCCTGTGGATAAGAGAATGGACAAGAGGTACACATTGTCAGGCTCTGATACGGAGTTCCTTTCACAACAATGCAGCCATGTTGGGGTAGTGCAGGCTGCAGCCTGTGACAAGGCAAATATTCCCTTGGCTTCACCCCTGGACAAAGACTCCAGGAGGATTGATGCCATGGCAAAGAAACAGTACATGGCAGCATCCTTGGGACTCAGACAGGCAAATTATATGGCTTATGTTGCTAGATATCAGAAATCCAGATGGGATACTGTTATGGCTCTAGCAAAACAGGTCCCTGGCCAGCTTGCCAAGGAGCTGGAGCAGGTGGTTGCTGATGGTATTGAGGCATCCAAGGTGCAATTCCATGCTGCAGTGGACTCAAATGATGTGTCATCAAGAGTCATGGCTACATCTGTGGCACTTTGCAGAATGGCTTGGCTCAGATGTACTAGCCTGTCACAGGATACCCAGACTAAAGCCGTGGATTTTCCTGTTGTGGGTAATTCTCTGTTTGGGGGAGCAGACAGAGAATTACATGAAGAAAATGGATGAGTATAGGACCACCTATAGGAGTGCACAGGCCAAGGAAAGGCAGGCCACTCCTCAAAGGCAGCTTCCCAGGGGCAGTGGCAGGCCTTTTCATAGGCCTTTTTACCAAGCCCAGGCCTCCTCTTCTGCTTATGCCCAGAGGGGGCTGTTTAGAGGGAGAGGCAGACGGGGTACAAGCAGGCCTGCTTCCACCCCTCAGCCCAAAGCCCCTGCCAAGCAGGCAACCTGATGGGGTTGCCAGGGCCGATTCTCACCTACCTGTAGGGGGCAGGCTGGCTTACTTTGTCCAGGACTGGGAGTCTCTGACATCAGACAAGTGGGTCCTGGAAGTAATAAGCAAGGGACTGGTTCTCAGCTTCAGAAAGTTTCCAAAGATGAGAACCAGATCCTTTCCACCTGCAAATCCACCAGAGGCACTTGCCCTAGAGGCAGAGGTCTCTTCCTCCTGGCTCTCAGAGCTGTGGAAAGGGTTCCACCCCTACACCAGGGCAAAGGTTGTACTCCAGGTACTTCCTTACCCCAAAAAGACAGGAGAATGGCGGCCCATCCTGGATCTCAGATACCTAAACAAGCACCTTTAAAACCAAAATTCAAAATGGTGACTCTGGGAATTATTCTACCTCTCTAAGGCCAGGGACTGGCTAGCGTCCCTGGACCTCAAGGATGCCTACTTCCATATTCTCATCAGAAGCTCCCATTGAAAGTACCTCAGGTTCGAACTGCCCTCAGGCCATTACCAGTTCAGAGCAATGCCCTTTGGCCTCACCTCTGCTCTAAGGGTATTCACAAAATGCCTGGCAGTAGCAGTTGCTTCCCTAAGAAGGCCAAAAATTGCCATCTTCCCTTACCTGGACGATTGGCTCATAGTAGGCCAGTCCCCAGACCAGGTCAGGTTACACCTACAGATAACTCAGCAACTGCTCACCTCTCTAGGTTTCCTTCTGAATCTTTCAAAGTCAGTTCTAGAGCCTGTACAGCTCCTGACCTTCATAGGTGCAGAGATGAACACAGAGAAAGCCAGAGCCTTCCTTCCTTTGGACAGGGCAAGGACCCTGGTCTCTCTGGCCTCCTCATTCACCCTACAGGTCTCTCGACCAGCAAGGCATTTTCTACAGCTCCTGGGGCACATCGCTGCCTCTACAGCAGTAGTGCAGGGAGCAAGATTTTCAGATGAGGGACATCCAGTTCCATTTGAGAGCCTTTTGGTCTCAAAGGAAAGACCCTCTAACCAAATTGATCCCAGTGACTCAAACCCTGATCCAGGCCCTACAATGGTGGCAGGATCAGAGCAATCTGAGACAAGGGGTTCCTTTTGTCACTCAGTCTCACTCCTTAATCCTTACTACAGATGCATCCCTCTTGGGGTGGGGAGCTCACATGGGCGACCTCACTACCCAGGGGTTGTAGTCCCCTCAGGAATCTCTGCTCCACATCAATCTGTTGGAACTCAGAGCAGTTTTTCTAGCACTTCAGGCTTTTTCCACATCTCTTCAGAACAAAGTTGTACAGGTCAGAACAGACAACACCACCACAATGTGGTACATCAACAAGCAAGGGGGCACTTGGTCTACGGCCTTGTGCACTGAAGCAATGAAGTTGTGGTCTCTGGCTTACTCCCTGAACACTCCCTACGGCGTTCACCTCCCAGGCAAGGACAATGTCCTGGGCAGATGCTTCTCAGCAGGATTTCAGGGCTATCACGACAGTCACTGGACCCCTGGTTTTGGAGGTGATCTTTGCCAGATGGGGCACCCTGCAGATAGATCTTTTGCAGCCCCAGACAGTCACCAACTTCCTTTTGCTGCAGGCCCTCAGTTGGGCTCAGTCCCTCTGGATGCCTTAGTCCTCATTTGGGAAGGGAAGTTTCTCTATGCTTTTCCTCCCTTCCCTCTCCTGTTCAAAGTGCTAGTCAAAATCAGATCTCAGCCCTGCAAGATGATCCTGATTGCTCCAGATTGGGCCAGACAACCCTGGTATCCACTCCTACTGTCCTTAGCAGTCCATCTTCCCAGGAATCACAACCTGTTAACCTGTGCTCAGGGGAGGGTTTGGTACCTGAACCTCAAATCTCTCAATCTCAAGGCCTGGCTCTTGAAGAGTTAGAGTTTGCTGATCTACACCTCTCCCAAGGTGTAATGGATATCCTGAAGGCTTCTAGGAAACTTTCCACCCGGGCTACTTATAATTCCAAATGGAAAAGGTTTTCCAAATGGTGCTCTGGAAATCATATTTCCCCAGAATCTGCTGACTTACCCACAGTCCTGGATTATATGGTCCACTTAAATACCTTGGGGCTGAGACCAGCTACCCTAAAAGTGCATTTGGCAGCTGTCTGCTTTTATTTCAGTAGGTAAGCCCTCTTCTCTTTCAGCTCATCCTGTATTCTCCAAGTTTTCAAGGGATTGCTTTATACCAACCCTCCATTCAGGGACCCTGCCCTGCCTGGGATCTTAATGTTTGCATTGCTCAGCTTATGCAACCCCTTGAGCCTTTGTCTTCAGCAGAACTTAAGTACTTGACTTGGAAGACTGTGTTTCTGGTAGCCATCACTTCTGCCAGACGCATAAGTGAATTGCAAGCTTTGTCAGTGGAGCCTGATTTTATCTCCTTTCATAGAGATAAGGTGGTCCTCAGGACTAACGGGAAGTTCTTGCCTAAGGTGGTTTCAGATTTCCACCTTAATCCATATCTCTTCCAGTGTACTTCACTGACCATTCCTTCTCTGGCGAGAGGAGGCTGCACAGCTTAGATGTGAAGAGAGCCCTTAGTTACTACATAGAGCGTACCAAGGGTCACAGGTTTGACTCCCTCCAACTGTTCCTCACTTATGGTGAGGTTGGAAAAGGGAAACCTGCCACTAAAAGATCCATTGCCAGGTGGATTGTCTCTTGTATCCAATTTTGCTATGAAAAACTGGGTAAGGTTGCTCCCTCAGGCCTGAGGGCTCACTCTACCAGAGGTACAGCTGCTTCCCTGGCTGCTGCCAGGGACATCCCTATTCTAGACATATGTCAAGCAGCTACCCGGAAAACAGTTCACACTTTTACCAAGCATTACTCCTCGGACATCCAGGCTAGGAGTGATGCTCGGTTTGGCACAGCTGTGCTTCAGGATCTATTTCCTAAGTAGGTTCTGTCCCTCCTCCATGGAGGTACTGCTTTGTAGTCTGCATATGTCATAATATAGCAAGACTTCAAGTTGTTTGAAGAAAAAATTACTCACGTTAGTAATGTTGTTTCTTCTAATGGAGTCTTGCTATATTATGACCTTCCCCCCTGGCTGCCCCTCTCAGAACCTCTGTTTTTGGGATGTGGGTGGGCAGTGCAGTGTTGGCACTTAGTAGGTACCCACCTTGTTGTTTTCACCCCTCCTTTCTTGGGGTTCTTGGTGTTATGTTTTTCATTTTTTGGGTCTCTTGACTTGAGTCTTTGTTTTGGGACCAAAAAATGTGTTCTTATGTTTAGTTGCCAGTTGGCTAGTGTAGGTTTACAGCTTCACACAGGACCTCAGTGAGTTTAGCTCGTAAAGATCTGACGGTTTGAGTTTGAAGAACAACAGACAGAGTTTCAACCGAGCTCGAGCTCAGCGTTCCATGCCTGGCATGGAAAGTTAACTCTTTCACCTCCGGAGCAGTTCGAAGGTTGGAACTCACTACATATGTCATAATATAGCAAGACTCCATTAGAAGAAACAACATTACTAAGGTGAGTAATTTTTTCTTCCTCCCCCATTCCTATATGGAAGCAGGTGTGCTAATATATTTTGGGAAGTGCATGGCAACATATTGCGCGCCCCCCCACATTGCTTAGCGTACCTCCACCATGCCAGTATCAGGAACAGCTCCAGTGGTGCACAGTTCAGCCCTCACTTAAGAAGAGAGTCTTCTTGCCTGCTGGCCTTGGTCCTGGTTTGCACAGGCTCAGGCCGCGAACTCTCATCGCCAACATGCCAGTGCCATCCCCCACCAGTCAGCACCACAGAGCTGGACCAGTTCAGCCAAGATATTAAGGAAGGGGATCATGGTGTCAAACTTTAAGGCACTTAGTCTACTTGTTGCTCTTCTTACCGTATCATTTGGGATTTCGAGGACTTCCCTATTGCTGTGTGTGTGTGTGTGTGTGTGTGTGTGTGTGTGTGTGTGTGTCGCACGCGCAGTTGGGAGCTCAGGAGTTTGAATTTCTGTGGCCTAATGCTGAGATATGGATTTTGGGCCTGCCTCTTTCCCATTACTCTGGGACTCCTTGGAGTGCTTTATTGTCATTGTAATAAATATTAGAATTTTAATGGTGTTGTACCTTGTTCTGCATTTGATTAAGCTCTATATGTATGTTAATCAGAGATTAAAATAAAGCTGATAGAATGCTTTCTGACAATCAGAAAGCTGTATTTCTCAGACTTGTTTTATAACAGTAGTTAACCTAACCCTTTTAGAATACTTTAACCAGTCAGAATTGGGGAGGAAGTATAGCTAAGGTCCCGTGGAATTCTGTGATTCCATGGCCGCGAAATTTTCCACAGAGTTGCATTATTACGTGTGTGTGTGTGTGTGTGTGTGTGTGTGTGTGTGTATATATATGTGTGTGTGTGTGTATGTGTATGTGTGTGTATATATATATATATATATATATGGGACAAATCAGGTCGCCATGTGGCCAGTGGTCACTAAAAATAATTGTTTGGGCTACCACATTTTCCAAAATACTGACCAACTGACTACCAGCCCACAAAGTGACTTATGAGCCCTTAAAAATGATAGCCACTAAAAATATTGATTTGGCTGCCAGATTTTGAATGCTGCCAGCCAAACTGACCACATGCTCACAAACTGATTTGTCCCACCGTAATACATACAGTACAGTGTCGTGGAATTCTTTGCTCTTGGTGAATTTTAACTCAAATATACTGTTTTTCCATGGTTCTCAGCTTCCAACACTATCTCATTTAGCTTAAACCCCTCCTTTATGCTCGGTATGGGATGTCATCGATGACATCACATCATGTTTTAGTCAGTGGCAGGCCTGCATTCTGCCCCAGAAATGAAAAAATCAAGCTGCAAGAATGAACAAACACTGCTGCAGAATCCTAGGAGCACTGCCACAAAAATAGGACTGAAGTACTGCAGAGAACTAGGGACCCTGAGTATAGCCTAGAGGTAAGAGCACCAGACTGTGAATCTGCAGACCTGGGTTTGAAACCCACCTTATACAATAGGGGCGAAGTGTGATATGGTATCAGATAAAAATCTGTATCACAGCGACAGTGTGATAACCAGATTGTGACGTGTACACCGTGAAGATATCAACCCCCGTGTACACGTCATTGCCGGTTATAAACAAAGTGTACATGTCACTCCCCCCCCCCACGCTGCTAAACCAAAAAAAAGAAAAAGAAAAGTAACAAAAATTGGAGCCCTGTTTTTAAAACGGACATGCAATGTCCCATTGTGTGATACCTATATATTAACAATTCGTGGACAGTGACCTCGGAAATCTCACTCATGGCTCCGCTACGCTCCGCCACTCGTGAGTCAAGGTCACTGTCCACTCATGGTACACATGGTATCACATGCCGGACCATCGCGTATACCCTTAGTCTCCACTTGAGTACTGTGTGACCCTGAGCAAGTCACTTAACTTCCCTGTGCTACCAGGAAGGTACCTGGGAACAAGCTTTGTCTTAGTCTGCTTTTCCTAGCCCCAAATTTTTAAATAAATAAAAATAAAATAAAAAGAGTACTTCAGTTCTAGCCAGTATTTTATAATGTAAATTGATGTTTGATTGCATGGTTGGTTAATGCACTGGACCTTTTCTGCTGTTTGTAGTGGACCATATGGGAGGTCCTTGGATCTGCATAGACTACACTCACAATAGTAAACATTTGTTTACCATTACATTGTTGTTTAGCAAGCATGGTTTCATTCACAGATGTTTTTACTTGTAAACTGTGTCAGCGCCTCATGTTACCATGTTATTACAAACGGAACTAACCATAAAATATATTGTTGTGTTGTAGATTATTTGCTGTCGAACAACCATGTAAACTCTATCATCGTTCATAAGTTTGACTTCTCCGATGAGGAGATCATGGCGTACTACATATCGTTTCTGAAGACCCTTTCACTGAAACTCAACAACCATACCGTGCATTTTTTTTACAATGAGGTAAGAACATTTGGCAGTTCCACTAACTGGCAAACAGTAGTATAAATATTCATGTATGTTTTCACAGCTAGGAAGAGCACCAGAGGTGCAACATTTATTCTGGAGTCCTCACCTAAGAAAAGACAAAGACAGGGCTGGAGAGGGTGCAGTGTAGGGTAACCAAAACTATTCAAGGCCACTAGGGAAAGGTCCTATGAAGATCAGCTTAAAGAACTGAACATGTATTCTCTCAAGGCCAGACAAGAGAGGGCTGGTATAACAGAGACCTTCAAGTTCCTGAAAGGAATGAACAAGGTGAACTGTGAGGAACTGTTCAACAAGAGTAGTGAATCTAGAACACAAGGACACAATTGGAAACTAGCAGGAGGTGGTTCAGGAAGGACATGAGAAAGTTTTATTTACGTAGAGTGCGGCTGAACTATGGAACAGTCTGCTGGCAGAGAGGGTGGGCACCAAAACCATTAATGCTTTGAAGCACAGGTGGGATAGAAGGGCTTAGTAGTTACTCATGGGGTGCTAGTAAGACAAGGAGCAAGGGGGGTGGATACTGCAGACAAAAAGAAACCCATATTGTCAAAAGGTCTCTGGGTATAGAAGGGTGTTGCGGGCTGACCTGATGGAGCAGTGGTCTTTTTCTGCTGTCATTGTTTATGTTTCTAGGTTTGTTTCCATATCCTTGTTTACATTTGCTATTTTTTTGTGCTTTTGTCTGTCTTATTGCAGTGAGTCCTCTGATCAGATAAGCAGCCATTCTGTAGCACGAGTTCTACTTCTGGGCAGGATATGGCTGTGCTAGAAAAACTATGCTGTAAAAACATTTCCTTGGCCAGCTCTATAACCCTGAGCATTGAGGTGCCTGCTCAGCATACTGATGATCCGAGTTTGCGCCCTGAGCCCTTGATAATTGGAGCAGAGGCCGGCATGGAGGGTGAAGGAACATATGCATCAGTGTGCACCCTCCCCTACTGTAGCAGCTCCTGGTGGTGTCCAGGCAGAGATGCATTTGGTGTCTGGGGTAAGCACCCCTTCCCCCCCAAGATTTCACTACATGTGTGTGGTTGGAGGAAGAAAATGGAAATGTTCACCTGAATGATGCTGGCTTTCTGTGCCCGCCATGCCACCCGACAACTCAGCACACTCCCCCCGACTATCTCTTCTGATGTTGGAAGCTGCTGTTTTCTCTCTGGTGGCAGAAGGGAGGTCCCCTGGCAAGGAGATGTCAGAACAGTACGAAAGATAGATAATTGGGGAACCTGGAGGTGGGGAGAGGTAGGTGAGTCTGGTGGGCAGGAGGGGCACTGGAGCAGCATGCTGGAGTGGGTTGCTATGGGGCATTGAGGAGCAAAGAAAAAAAAAAAAACAGTTCCTTGCTGCCATATTGGGAGATCACTCTGCTAACAGACACAGGCACCAGCTGTAGTTTGGAGTCTGTACACATTCAAGGGTCATGGATGCATGATCGCAAGAAATTCTGTTGGACATTCACTTTCATGCCGTTAGTGAGAGAGAGTACTTTGACTTGTAAAATGTTTTTTTTTTTTTTGTTGACCGGGTAAGTGCACTAGACAAATTCTGCCGATTTTCAGGCACGACCTGGTGGAGGGGATACAGATGAAAGCCAACTGACCTTGAACCAGATAAAGCTGTTGGTGGTATTTTTAGTGATTGGGGGGAAAATTTGACTAGGGCACCAGGGAAATTCCCCACTCTGTTCGAGAAGTGCCATGGGATCTTTAACATCCACCTGAGCTACCACCAGAACAGGCAGATTGGACCTCGGTTTAACGTCTCATCCGAAAGACGGTACCTCAGGAGTGCAGCATCCCCATATGCTGCACTTCAGTGTCAGTATTGGGATTTAACCCAAGTGCCTGCTGTGGGGATAGAACCCACAGCCTTCTGGTATCCCGGCCTCAGAGGCGAGTGTGCTACCTGCTGAGCCCCTGACACTGCTGGGAACCTGCAATGGTTCATTCTGGCCAAAGGGTCTCTGGGCATGACAGCCCTGAATACTAATGTTTTTTAACAAGTACACACTAAACACTGTACACATTAGCAAATTAATTATTCTACCACCAGGAATCCATCATTGATGCGTTTACAATAAGCATCATCTTCCAGGCAGAGTAATGACCAGGAGACAGAACCTTGTGCTAATTATGGAATTTAGAACAAAGGTTCAAACTCTGCACCATGGTCACAGTCCCACTCTAGCCCTAACAGTAGATTTGTTTCTCCGCCGAAGGAAGCAGTCGACCCAAAGTCAACCCCTGTACTTTGGTCTCCAGATTGTTTTATTTTGCTGAAGTAAATTCGTTAGTTCTTGAATAAATTTGAGTTAGAGTATATTCTCTACGTTTTTTGGTTTTTTTTGATTGTGTTGTAATATTTGTGGTTTTTCTGGTTCTTGATCTGATGCCAGGAACCGGAGGAGGCCTCAACATGCTGTGGTTCCCCCCTTTAGGGAACTGCAACCTTTTTTGGAAAATTACTTATTTTGAGAACCTGCTTTTAATTTGTTTCAACCAGCAGTTTTCCTTTTTTGGTCACAGTTCCTGCCAAGACAGAACCGGATCGCTCCACACACTTTTTTTCGTCAAGTACACAGAAAAAAATGCTCCTTTTATTGTTACTTTAGCATTTTTTCCCTCAGTTTTAAAAAGCGGTTCCCAAAAAAGGACTCAGACTTAAGTCAGATCCGCATTTGTCTATAGGGTTCTGTAAAAAGCGACTTGAGAACCGAGTTTCTTTTGGGGTCTTCAGTGTTTGGCATGACTGATAGACCCAAGTAAAAGAAAACCGGACCAACAGGCTTTATAAATTGTACGTAATGTTTTCAGCTTCTGGCAAGGGTAGACTGCTACGAGCTCTGCTTAAGATGTCTGGGTCTAGATCATGATTTTACCAGTTGTGAGCTCTGTATAAAGCTTTGGGCTAAGAAAAGAAAATAATTTATGACTTCTCAGTCTGCCTCTGTCATCAAACTATAATAAAGGCTCTGAGGGAGGTCCTAATGATGGTGGAAAGCATGCATCAGAGGACCCCCTTCTCATAACCAGCAACAGTCCCTGTCAGAGGGGACAGAGAAAAAAGATCAAGAGCTCTGCCATCAGATGAGAATGGTAAAGATGGCAGTGTGTCCAAAAGGGGGATCCCTGAGTCCAGTGATGGCAAAAAAAATACAAATAAAAGAGCCCCAGAGCAAGGACTGGAAACAGTGTCTGCCAAGAAAAACCAAAAAGGAAAGAATGTCTTTGCCACTTCTCCTGAAAAAGGAAACATTTGAAGCAACATCCAGCTCGCTTGCTGGTGCCAAACATTCTGAAAACTTGACTTGCATGAAGGGTGGGTGGTGAATCCATTTAAATTAGTATATGTTTGCTCAGCATACTTGATAGTCTTTGCTTATGAAGTCAGGGAGAAGGGACCAGATGGACCTAGAATCACTTTTCAGCCTGATGATAATTACTATGTCATTGTTCCCCCAATACATTATGGGGGACAGTAATCCAATATCTGGGGGGTGAAAGTTAAGACGTGGTTTTGTGATATGGATGAGTTACATAGAAACATAGAATTTATCAGCAGAAAAGAACCGCTTGGCTCACCCAGTCTGCCCAAATGTTTCTTGCTTAGTCCTTCTCCGCAGACCCTAACTGGTCCTATTTACTAATATTCCCCTATGTCTGTCCCATGCATGCTTGAAGCCCCTTACTGTTTTTTACCTCCACCACTTCTGCTGGCAGTCTGTTCCAGACATCTACCACCCTTTCAGTGAAGAAGTACTTCCTCACATCCCTCTTACAGAGCTAGTATACTGCCTAAAACTAATATTATTTTTTAAAAGCAGCCAACCATTACCTTTTATATCTGAGGTACTGGTACTTTTTCTTTTCCCTTTGGTTAATTGAAAGATTGTTCACCTGATGTTAGTAGGTGTGATGTGTAGAACGGCACTCTGCCTGGAAGCTGACGTATCTAGCTCTGATCCACCCATTACATCATCAGCATTGTTACCTCAGTGACTGTGACATCAGTGCTGCTTAAGAACAGCCACTCAGTAGCTGACAGGTCAGTCACCTGTGATGTCACCGACAGTGGACTAGAGAGAGATATGTCAGCTGGCCAAGCTGAGTGCTGTTCTACACATCCAACACAGTATTATCAAATAAAAAACATTCTAATGAGCAAAAGGAAGAAAAAAAGTACTTAAGTCATAAAAGGTTTCAACTTACTGCTTCTTAAAATGTGTATAATTTTCCTGTCCATTTTGGTTCCACTAGCTCTTTAAACCTCCTCCTGCTTCATCGCATGCCCCCTGAGCCTGGTGCTCTTTCTCATTAGAAAGAGACTCCCCTCCTGCACCCTATTCACCCCTGTGAGGTACTTGTAGCTCTCTATCATGTCCCCTCTCGCTTTTCTCTCTTCCAGGGTGTACATCTTGCAATCCTTCAGTCTCTTCTCATAATGCTTTTGGTTACTGTGGAATAACTGCATTCTTTCTGCTAAAACAACAAGCAGTAATATTGTTATGCAAGCATGTCACTGTCACTTGCCAAATACTGCTTTCCGTGCTGGAATTTAGCAGATTAGTAACACACACACACACACACACACACACACACAGTGCACATACAGCCATTAAAGATAGCAAGTAGGAATAACTTCCTTTAACATGTCTAGGTCACCGACTTGGCACCAAATAGTGTCTTTCTAAACCTCAAGAGAAAGAGAAAGAGAAAGAAGCTGAGCTCTTGTTGAAAAACACTAGTTTGTCATTCTAAGCCTCTTGCATTGGACCAGATGTACACCCCTGTTTTTTAGGGGATGTCTGTTGTGACAAAACCTTGTCAGCCTGCTTTACACAAGGATTTCCACAGCCATGATACTTTGCACAATGATTGTGACTTTCGAGTATATGTGTATGATTTTTAGGTAGATGCATAAAAACCAAACAATCTGGAAATGTCTTCTCTCCTGGCATCCATTTTATGGATTCCATGTACTATTCTTCCTGCAAACTCCAAATGTGTACTAGATGCTCACTGACGAGCACTATGTGTTAGTGGGTCTAGGTTGTCAGAAAAAAATGGATAGAGAGCTAAGACAAGCATGCGAAGCTGCAAAGTGATTATATACAGAAAACCAAAACCAGATGGAAATCTGGGCTTGGCATTAAAGTATATTATTGATTTGTGCGCTGAAGTGTCATTTTTGGTGTCCTTTTGATATCAGGTAGGAGAAACATATTACATTGAAAGAATTTTTTCAACATGTAAGAGTTCAGGATATTAGATGCATATTTGCATGGCATTTTTTAGAGTGTAATGTTGGTGAAAGATTCATAGACAAGGCCCTTGTTAGTTAAGCGATGTCTTTGATTTCAAAGAACTGGCACTGTTAGACCTTGTCCACTGTAGAAGTTGCATCACCTCTGTCAGATGTGTTTGGCGTCTGCCCCCCCCCCCATGTCGGCTACTGATGTGGTTGCTGAGAACTGCAGAAGATCAGGTGCATGGCTTATAGTTCCAGGACGTTGATATGTGTCTTGTGGTTGCGAGGAGACCATCAGCTCTGAAATATATGTGTTGTGTAGAGTTCCCGAGCCCCATCTGCTGGCATCGGTGAATAGGTGAATGTGGCAGTGGAGCTGCAGAGACATGTCCCTCATGAGATTCTTAGAGTTAAGCCACTATTTGAGAGATGAATGTACTGACAGTGGGAGGGTCCAGATTTGGGATGGATCCCTCATTTTCAGGTTTCACTGGAAAAGAAGGGAATTCTGAAGTTTCCCTGAGAGGAACGATTGCACATGGCCCAACACAACACCATGGCCTCCAGCCATTACATTCTGTTGGATACCATCTGGCCCTTGAGGAATAACCTCAGTTGTTTAATTCCTTGATACGTGCACTGAAAGAGCGAGAGTATGGCCATGGGGTTACCAAGGTTATCCCCAAGATGCTCTAAGGATCTGGATGGCCAAGTAGAACTCTTCCTTCTGGTGGTTGATTACTCATCCAAAGGACACTAAGGGCTGAAAAGTGCAATTTGCTGTCTGCTGTGTTTCCTGATGGGGGTGCCCTGATCAGCAAATCATCTAGATAGTGGGAGAGATGCACTTTCTGCCATCCGAGGTATGCCACCAGGAGGATGATGACTGGTGAAAACCCTGGGCACAAGGAGAAGCCAAAGGGATGAGCAGTGTGTTGATAGTGTTCTGCATCGATGTCAAGCCTGAGGAACCTGTAGTGTTTAAAACAGTTTACTGCGCACAGAAAGTACAGGGTCGGTGTAGCTCTTGCAGGTGCCTCTGCAGAAATACGAGCAAACAAAACTTAAGTAGTCACACTCACAGCATGAGAGGTAAAAATAGCCAGAGACCGATATGAATGCAAATTCAGATTATTTAATGTGATTCCAAGAGGTAAATCCTGGGTGCCCACAGCTAGCAGCTACATTATTTTAGATGCAATAGTTTTATTTTTTGTGTATAAATAACAATGAAATGATGTCATGATGCCTCATGAATAATAATGAGGAGGCTATATTTAAACAAGGCATTGTCTCAAATGAACCATGCTCTCTAATGAAGAGACAGTTGGTCTTGATGTGCTGGGGCAAAGTTTGTTTGTAACTAAAGCTGCTAGCTGTGGGCACCCAGGATTTACCTGTTGGCATTGCAGTAAATAATTTGAATTTGCATTCCTATCGGTGTCCAGCTATTTTTACCTCTCATGCTATGAGTGCGACTCTCTACCTGGGTTTTGTTAGGAACCTGTAGTGGCAGGGTCTAATTGGGATTTGGAGATAAAAGTTCTTAAAAAGGCAAAAAGGCTGGAGCAGATCATGCCATTGCTTATAGACCCGGATCAGAGCGGATTCATAATATCAAGGCAGACACAAGATAATAAACGTACTCTTCATTTGCTTCTCCACGCCCCCTGGTCAGGGGAACCTTTTTTATTAATCAGTCTAGATGCTGAGAAGGCCTTTGACAGGGTGGAGTGACCTTTTCTGATGGTCATTTGGAGTCCTTTGGATTTTCCCCCCAATTTGAATGAATCATTATTGGTCTTTATGACAGCCTGCGTTAAAGTCAACGGATCTATCTCCACTCCTTTTCCCCTATTTAGAGGCACCCGGGAGGGATGCCCCCTCTCACTCCTGTTATTTGCACTCTACCTGGAGCCCCTCGCACAGGCCCTTAGACAAATAACATTACGGGAATGATGAAGGGGGGAGAACATCATAAGCTCTCATTGTATGCTGATGATTTACTTATCTATATGACTTCTCCAAAGCAGAGTCTCCCATCCCTCTGGTCTCTATTAGATAAGTTCAGGGAAGCGGCAGGGTATAAACTTAATGTAACAAAGACAGAAGTGCTTCAGGTTAATTATTCCCTTCCCTGCCCATCTGAAAGCAGTTCCTCTTTTGCTGGGATATGACACACCTGAAATACCTAGGGGTCCACCTAACAATAGATGCCACCCAGTTATATCATTATAACTATTTACCCTTGTTTTATCAATTAAAATTAAATTTGGAGAGATGGCATACGATATCACTCCCATTAATTTATTTTATTTAGTTTTTGTTGACTGGGTAAGTGCACTAGGAAAATCCTGCCTATTTTCAGGCACGACCCGGAGGAGGGGGATGCAGATGAATGCCAACTGAGCTTGAACCAGATGAAACTGTTGGTGTTATTTTTAGTGAATAAGGGAAATTTGGCCAGGACACCGGGGAAATTCCCCTACTCTTTTCGATAAGTGCCATGGGATCTTTAACATCCACCTGAACTACCACCAGTCCAGGCAGATGGGACCTCGGTTTAATGTCTCATCCGAAAGACGGCACCTCAGAAGTGCAGCACCCTCTCATGCTGCATACAGTGTCAGTACTGGGATATTAACCTAAGTGCCAGATGTGGGAACTGAACCCACAGCCCTCTGATCTCCCGGCCTCGCAGGCGAGTGTGCTACCTACTGAGCCACTGACACTGATAATACAGAGGGTGGAGTCAGTCCACATGAATTTACTCCTCAGATTTTTATACCTGGCACAGACCCTCCCCACCACACCCCCACAGACCTCTTTCAGGAAGATTAACAAACTATTATCCCGCTATGTATGGGACTATGGACATCCTAGGATAAGGTTCTCAGTGCTTCAGTTACCATCACAACAGGGAGATTAGCTCTTCCCCATTTATATAACTACCATCTGGCCTCACAACTAAGGGCTGTCTTTTTATGGCTCCATAAGTCATAGTTTGCAAAATGGAGTGAATTGGAAAAAAAGATCTATTTAATTTTCACAGGCTATTACTTAGTCAGCCACCCATCCCTATAGATCAGATTACATAAAATCCTTACACTAAAGACACACTAATATGTTGGAAGAAGCTATGGACCTCTAGGGGGACTAGTCCCTATAAACACCTGTTATATTCCTTGCCATACCTGGGGTCCTTCATTCCGGCCAGGCTGGATCATGGATACTTTTGTGCTAGAGGTTCCCTGAGGTCATTTGAGGACATGAAGTCACAATACGGACTTACACCCCAGGACAGACTTAGATATATACAATTGGCTCACTACCTTGGATCCGTTCCGACTCCTCTGAGTCTGGGGAAGGAGCATCCCCCATCTTAGAACTATGTGGAAGAGCCTTGTAGGGTGCTGCTCCCTTAAACCACATAATTTCCTGTGTCTGTGGGGTGCTGATGGACCTCAGTGTAAGCCGGGCAGACCATGTGCATCTTGCATGGGGTCGGAACATGGGAATTAATATAGACACCCAGATATGGATGACCTTCCTACGGTTCCTACGGGTAGGAATGACTTCTCTTGGATGGAGAGAATTTGCTTGGAAGTTAGCTATGCTGTATTTTAGAACCCCAGCAATTCAAGCTAAGTATGAACCAAATAGAGGGGCATTCTGCTGGAGAGGATGTGGACATGCCCTGGCCACAGCATATTACATTTTCTGGGAATGCTCAGTAATTAAGCCTTTTATAGATATGTTGCAGCAAGCCATGGGGGAGCTTATGGGGTCTCTATCCATGTAACCACGGAGCTTTTCTTTTTTATGACTCTGGAACGGGGAATGAGAGACCTGTCAACCAGAAAAACTTATCCAGATCTGTCTATTAACGGCTAAAAAAATCAATTACTAGATGGTGGCTCTCCTCAGCCCCTCCTACCATTAAAGACTGACAGGACCTGATGATCCAGGTCTATGGGATGGAGAGGCTTACAGCCTTAGTAAACTACTGAATAGAAAAATGTGAAATTCAATGGAGAAGATGGGTGATATATATAAATTGTCCCATGAGGGCCTTACTTTCTCTGGTGATTGTGTCTCTCTTGGAACTCATTGGTGGAGACCCTGGGAGAAATGGTGTTGCATGTAGTAATCTCAATGGTTGTCATGGAGAAGCGGATATCAGGAGAGACTCAGAATGTCCAAAACCATGATACACAGCTGGGCATTGGGAAATGAATGTACAGGTATGAGGTTCCACTGCATGCAGGGAGCCCCGGCTCTCTTATTTAGGTTCCCATCACCTTTACGTGTCTATTTTAAACTATGTTAAAAACAAAGTACTTTATCAGTTCCCTCCAGATTAGAGTTTCATTTTATTAGCTGTAAACTATTATACATGCTTGATGGAGCTAAATGTGACCAAATGTATTTCGCCTTTTGTATTATGTTATTTTTATTATTTGTTGTATGTCTGTTTAGTGATTTATGGAAAATAATGAATAAATAAAAGGTAAAAAAAAAAAAGGTTCTTGAAAAGATCTGTTGAGTACAAGAAATCACCTGGGAAGATTTCCCCAGCGATTCCATTTTGAGCCTCTGATGTCAGATGAACAGACTTGCATATTTCAGAACCATATCGGTTGTCCCCTGATTTCACCGGCCCGATGAAGAACGTAGAATAGATGTCCAACTCTCTCACCTCCTGTGGCACCTGTTGAATTGCCCCAGTTCCAAGCTGGTGTGCAGTGGTGACTGCTACCTGCTCTTTCTCTTGACTGTACGCTGAGAATTTGCAGCAAAAAAAGTGTGTGTACGCTGTGCACGCGTGTGTCTTTGGATTTTGGAGATTGTTGTTAGTTGAGTGCTAGCTTTGATTTGACCCCAGCAATCCTCTAAAATATTCAAATATGTAAGTAAAAATCTGCTCCTGTTGCTATCTTTTGGGTGCCTCCTCCTCTCCATATGAAGATGTCACAAAACATGTGAATGTGGCATGGGGCAGTTTACTGTTAATTAGTCCAGAAGGGTTGATGCACCAGTGTGTGTTGTTGTTACAGAACTGAAACTGGTGCTGTTTAAGTACAGCATACATGCCGCCACTAGAGGGAACCAAGGTCCTCTCAGCACAGTCACACAATACATGTTTGCCATGTTTTGATGAACAGTTCTTGAAACTCTTGTATAAAATAAACACAATTGCACATTTAATGAGGACTTTGTGACCTTGTAATCTTTTGCATTTTAGGTTAATGAGGACTTTGTAATCTTGTAATCTTTTGCATTTGGGGCTTTCTATAGCACATTATACAGAGTGGGGGGGGGCATAGAAACATAGACTCTGTCACAGATAAGGCCCACCAAGTCTGCCCATTTTCTCTACTCATTTCTACTATCCCCACTCTCTGTTTGTCTATGGCTATCCTTCACTCCTTTGTTGATATCACCCCTTTATGTCTGTCCCATGCTCTCTTAAATTCTTTTACTGTCTTTGCCTCCACCACCCCCTCGGCAAGACTGTTCCATTTGTCCACCACCCTTTCCATGAAGAAGTACTTCCTCACATTACTCCTAAGCCTGCCTCCCTCCACCTTCATATCATGACCTCTCGTTCTCAAACCCTGTTTTGTTTTGAGGTCCCTCCCTTGTACCTTCTTAATGCCCTTCAGGTACATATTTGAAAGTTTCTATCATATCCTCCCTCTCTCTTCGTTCTTCCAGCAAATACATGTTGCGGTCACTCAGCCTTTCCTTATATGACAACTGATGCAACCCCTGCACCATTTTTGTAGCCCTTCTCTGAACTGCCTCCATTCTGTCTACATCCTTCCTGAGATAAGGTCTCCAGAGAATTGTCACAATATTCCAGGTGTGGCCTCACTAGTTGTTCGTAGAGTGGCACCACTACCTCTCTTTTTCTACTAGTCATACCCCTTCTGATGCAACCGAACATCCTGTTGGCTCTTCCCACTGCCTGGTGCTCGTCAGATTATCATTAATGATCACCCCAGGTCCCTTTTCTTGCTTCGTGGTTTCCAGGACTTGGCCCCCCCATCATGTAATACACATTCAGATTTCTGTGCCCCAGATGCATGATTTTGCATTTCTTAGTATTGAAACTCAGCTGCCAACCCCCTGATCATTCCCGAAGCCTACCTAGGCCCCTTTTCATTTTCTCCACTCCCTCAGGAGTGTCTACTTTATTGCAGATCTTAGTCTCATCTGCAAAGAGACACACTTTCCCCTCTAACCCTTCTGCAATGTCTCCTATAAAGACATTAAAGAGAAGTGGCCCTAGAACTGACCCCTGGTTAACCCCGCTGGTCACTTCCCTCTCGGTAGATGGGTCCCATTTACCACCACTACCTGTGTTCTTCCACTCAACCATTTTCTAATCCAGTTTACTACCTTGGATCCCACTCCTAGGTTATCAAGCTTGTTTAACAGCCTTCTGTGCGGGACAGTGTTGAATGCCTTACTGAAGTCCAGGTAGGCTACGTCTACCACCCTTTCCTGTTCAACTCCTTTGTTACCCAGTCAAAGAAATCAATCAGATTTGTTTGACATGACCTACCCACTGTGAATCCATGCTGCCTTGGATGGTGGATTTAGTTGCAGCATTTCTGGAAGGTTTGCCAATACCAACCCTCACAAATGAGCAGAAGGAACAACTTGGGGATAAGATTTTGAGGGAGGAACTTAGAGGAGCCATAGGTCACTGAATTGATAGAAAGTTTGGGGCCTAGATGGGCTAGTGGTAGAGTACTATAAAGAATTGGGGAGGTGTTAGTCGACCCTGTAGCAGACATGTTGAAGGAATGTAATGGGGGAGGGGATGTTTCCTGCCTCATGCCACAGGGCAGCAGTCTGTGTCCTACCTAAGTCAGGAAAAGACCCACTGGAGTGTGTGTCCTACCAGCCCATCTCACTCCTGATCTGCGACCTAAAGCTCTTTGCTGAAGTGCTCCTCCTGGACATTGTACATGCTAACCAGACGGGACTCATGAGGGGGGTGACTGTCGTACCACAATGTCTGGAGGGGCAGAATGTCAACAAGCTGCTAGAGGGATGTACAAATGCGTGCCTGTACGCTGTTAGTATAGGCATTTAGATGCTCTTTTTTGAAAAAGTTATTTGCAAAACACTGCTGTTAGTGATTGCACCTAACTGCTGCTTCTTTTGAAACTGTTAAGAGTTATGTCCTGCGGAGCATTCCTTTAACATTCACCTCTGTACAACTCGCTTGTAAGTTCTAAGAATGGCTGTCTAGAGCAGCTACATCACCAAAAATAGTATTTTGATGACATGAAGTGGGGGAATGCGACTGGTGACACAAATTAATGTGAGTACATGCAGAAGGTGCAGTTGTTCTTAAAACACACCCAAAATTAGCTGAAAGGCCTGAAAACCATGATCTAGTGTGAACCACGGTTATCATGGTATCAGAATTCAGTAATACAGTGACTTCCGTTCCACAGTATACCATAAAACATTGATATTGTGACATTTCTACTCCTGCCAGTGGTGGGTTGAAGTGATGATGCATCGTCAACTTTGTCTCCCTGTATGTTAAATAGGGAAAGGAGGAAATATTGCTTCAGTTTATCAAATAAACCTATGTTTCTACTTTTAAGCAAGAGCGAGTCTTAAAACAGTAATCATTTCAGGCCTCCAGTAACTAGCTTTTATTTATTTACTTAGTCTTTGTTTATTAGGTAGGTACACTGGACCAGAAAGGTTCATTTACAGGTGTGACCTGGGTACATCAGACAGAAGTTAAAATGAACACATTAAAAAAAAAAGTACATGGTTATATATACGGTATGCTATAAATAAGCAAAGTAATTTTAATAACCGTTACATTCAATAGAAGAAAACAAGTGTTTAGTTAGCTGTTGTTTAAATCTATTTTAATATATGGATCATGAAAATAATATAGTAGAAAAGCATACAAAAAATTCTCCATAGTAGTATCACTCCCAAAGTAATAATACTACACTTCAGGAGTGATAATACCATCGTTCAGATGCCGTAATACTGTCGTTCGGGACCTGAACGATAGTATTATCAGCAAAACACAAAACAGCACATGCACTAGTCTCACTCCCAACGTCTTTCAAAACGTGCCTTCCAATTGGCCGTTTTTCCTGTTAGGGCAGGCAGAACAGTTCAAAAAACATGGCAGCCACTGTCTCGCTTACTGAGAGTGTTTCTCAACTTGAACATTTTGCAGCTTTTTTGTTTTAAATATGTGAAAAATACAGATATCCAGGTGATCTTGCGTTCCACAGACATGGAAAAGGTAGTCTGTCCTTCGTAAAACAAACAAAAAAAACGAGCAGTGAGACAGTGTGGCGCGTGGCCAGGACGGAGAGGTTTGTTCGCTGCAGTGGCCAACCACCTGAGAGAAAAGAAAATTGCATCCATATATTAAAAAAATTAAAAAAAATAGATTCCTGTGCATCACAATTTAGTAATTCCATCTCGAGGTTCTGGAGACATGGAACCTCTCGAGCTTTGCTCTCGAGGTTCCCAATGTCCCCAGAACCTCTCGATGGAATTATTACATTGTAATGCACGGGAGCCTACCTATTATTTTATTTATAAGATCAGGCTTGTTAGATCTGTGATGGAGTACTGTCCATTGATTAGGAGCAGGATATGAAAAGGCTTTCTGCCCAGTTACAGTTGTTAAAGCTGGGACAGCCAGAGAGTGCTGGTTAGATGACCTCAAGTCTAAGATCATCCTATCTTATGCATTGCATCTTGTAAAGAAACCGCTATGAATGGCGTGCCTAAATGCTAATAGTGCTGGAACTTAAAGAGCAACTCTGCACTTCAGTATGTAGTTCCATAAATATGATGTTTCGGCTGTCACCATTTACTAGAGAATACTGTTCTCGGTTTCAGTGTTTCTTGCCAAGGCTTACAACAGATACTGGTTGTCTGTCCAAAAAGTCTGTATAAAAATCAGTTACCCCTCCTCAGTTAACATCACATCCCTTTTATTTATGACATCATAGTGCTCACCACAACAATAGACTGTGATGTCATAAATAACAATTGTGAGGTAAGCAGGGGAGAGTTAAATGAAAGACTCAGTGAAATACATACTGCATTTTCTGCAATGTTTAGTAAACCACCAACAGGGAAAAGTAAAACAAGTATCAAAAAACTAGTAAATACTGAAATTAGAACATAATGGGCTGGATATTCAAAAGGATTGCGCCATGCGCAATAGGGTTGCGCCTGCACAAGTCCGAAATGCACCATTCTGCGATATTCAGCAGGAGGCAGTTGCGCCCCCCAAGTCATGCTGAGCAACAGCGCAATGCTAATGAAGGCATGCTCAACCAGAGGGGGAGGAACCATGCATAAACTGCACAGCCCGATATTCAGCCGTCTGTGCAGAGTTGTGCAAGCACAACCCACTACCTGCGCCTGCACAACTTTGAGCCAAAAAAAAAAAGGATCAAGTCGAGGGCCACCCACAGGTGAGCTGCTGCATTGCAGGGCGCAACACAGCAGCTGCCACCTGTGGCGGCCCTCACTCGTCCTGTGCCCCCCTGCAGCCAGTCGTGGGCATAATAGTAACCCCGTGGCCGATCCGCGAACGAACACTCCCCACTAGCCCGGTGCAGCAGATCTCACTCCCCGACTGGTCGATCGCAGGCATAATAGAAATGGCTCCTGACTGGCCCGATCAAGGCATAACAGAAATGACCCCCGACTAGCTCCGATCGCTGGCAGAACGGAGTTCAACCCTCCTCCGACTAGCCCGATCGGTCAGAACGGAGTTCAAACCTCTCGACCAGCCTGATCGCTGGCAGAATGGACTTCACCCCCCCTGGTCCAATTTCCTGGTGATCTATGTAGCCTCACCCCACCCACTCCATGGAGCCCCACCACCCGCCTGCAGGTGGGCAGCACCACCGCCTGCAGCCTGCTGTTATCGACTGATGTGCTCGAGGCTGACGCTTCTTTGGTTCAGAGAGCCACTGGCGCAGTAGCTCAGTCGAGCAGCAGTAGTCCAGATATGTGAATGAATTCATTCACATATCTGGATCTGCTCAATGGAGTATGGGCTGCACCATTGGCTTCTACCTGAACCAAGGGCGCAGCCCTACCGAGCAGTCAGTCGGAGGGCGGGGCGGTCATGGTGGGTGCTGCCGCTCACCGCTGATGTGGGGGAGTGGTGGTGGGGCTCTGTGGGTGGGGTGAGGCCACTAGATCACCAGGGGAAATTGGACCGGAGGTGACTTCTATGCCCACGATCGGGCTTGTGGTTCACTGGACCACCAGGGATATTGGTCCTTGGGGGTTGAACTCTGTTCTGCCCGCGATCTGGCTAGTCGGGGGTTGAATTGCCTGCCCGCAATCGGCTAGTTGGGGGTTGAACTCCGCTCTGCCCGGCGATTGGGCTAAATGGGATTTTCACATTATGCCCGCAATCGGGCCAGTGGGGAGGTTCTTTCACATTATGCCCGCGATCGGGCCAGTTGGTGGGGGAGGTTCTTTCACATTATGCCCGCTGATCGGGCCAGTCTGGGGGGGTTCTTTCACATTATGCCTGCGATTGGGCCAGTGGGGGGTTCTTTCACATCATGCCAGCGGTCCCGGGCTGCAGGCGTTGGTCCCCGACGGCTGCTGCCTGGCAGGCGCCAGGCGTAAGTCGCCGGGGATCGGCACACCTGCATGCTAATGGCATGCAAATGGAGCCGTAATTAGATGCAAATGGACCCCCGTGCGCCTTGCATGAATTATGGCCCCATTTGCATGTCACCTTTGAATATCGGAAATTTGTGCATGGTGCAATGGAACTTGCGCCACCGCATCTGAATGCTCCACTCTGACCACTTGCGGTGGCACAAGTTCCACTGCGCCATGCACAGCGGCTGTGGCCGGGGGGCGATATTCAAAGGAGTTGCTCAATAGCACAACTCCATTGAATATCGCCCCGGCCACACCCTTGCGCAACTTTTTTGAGCAGTGCAAGGGCTTGCGCCACAGAATGGCGCAGTTTGAATATCCAGCCCAATTTGTGTATATCTGTTGTTTTAAGCTTTTTTTTAATAAAGATTTTTATTCTTCTTGGTTTGACCGTGCAGCTATTCAGCCCTGTTCCTGGGTGCCATCGGCCAGCCTACTGCCTCTCTACATCTGGGGGATACATCCCCCGCAGATTTCCCTTGTGGTGGGGCCAGCAGGGAGGGCCGTCCCCCTCCCCCCGGAAGGGCTGTCCCCTCTGAGACTCTTATCCAGATGTTCCTCCATCAGAGTGGCAGGGTAGGCTGCAGCACTTCGGACAGGGCTTCATGTAGCCCGGTCCCCTTCCACTCTCCTCTTAGGTTTTCTCCCCCCAAGGCTGCAGCATACATGAAGGACTCATGCGCATGTGCTCCAGGACAGCCAGCCCCTTCTACCCACTTGACTTTCGTTAGCCACCCGACTATCAGTGCTACCACCAGGCCTCCAGCTGGTGTCAGCCAAGAGCCGGGACAGCTCACCACCCCAGTCTGGGAGAGGAGAGCTGCCAAGCAGCCTCTCAATTCTAGAGGCTCAGTAAACTAAAATCATATCCTCTATCTCCCTTCTTTCCAATGAAAACAAGTATTGTAGTCCTTCCCCTTCAACTTATTTGTCATTGTAGAGGCCTTCCATGTCACCGACTTATTACATCAGACCTGTTTTGTGGAGACCAGAACTGCCCACACTATTCCAAATGTGGTCTGACCAGTGAACTGTTTAATGGCAACATTACCTGGCTTTCTCTACTAACAAAATTTCTGTTAATAAAAGGAAGTATTCTGTTACTTTTTTGATCACACTGTCACATTGATGGCTATGTTTTAACAAACTTGAAATTATAACCCCAAGTCCCTTTTCTGGTGTACTTGCTTAGGTTTCCGTCATCCAAAGTGTATGTAGTTCCAGCGTTCTGTTTTTTCCTTTGCAATCTCTGTTTATGCCCCCTGTTTCCAGCCTCTTCTGAACCCTCAGGACCACCAGTTAACTCTCAGGCCTTCCCCAGCCACAGTCACTTATGTCCATTGAGCTTCTGGCTTATGACTACCAGGCAGGGTCAGTTGTGGGAGGAGCACCCCCCCCAAGCTTGTTCTATGTGTCAGGCTGTGCTGTGCTGGGGAGGCAGAGGCCCGGGAGCTGCCGCAGCCTTCTTCGAGGAGGTGCTGGGGCCCGATTTTCTGTGTTTCTCCTGTCTGCTGTAGGCACGACAAGCACAAATGCCAAGGTGGGCCCGCTCACACTATGCTTGTTTCCACCTGCTGGCAGCCATGTCTCCACCCTCCCTTCAGTCCTACCAGCCATACTACCACCTATGGTCACTCAGGTGGCAGTATTGTGGCAGAGGACGGCACTCTTTGTGCCAGAGGAGGAGGAGGAGAGCATCCGCTGGGACGCTCGATCCTCCTCCCCCAGCCGGCCTCTGAGTTCCAGCATTTTTTTTTTTAAATCAAACTTTATTCAGACTTTCCATTTTTTGAAGGGTAAAAACATTAAGAAACAGAGACAAACAGAATGAGTGCCTAAGGAATGCACTAGCAAATGGGCAGGAAGGAGGGGTGGAAGAACAATGGGGAAAAATAGAAAGTGCCATCACAGAGGTAACAAGCCTTTGTGGGAAGCAAATAAAACAAAATGATGTAAGAAACCACTATGGTTCTCAAAGGAAGTGGCAGTGAAGGTTCAAGAGAAAAAGAAAGCATTCAGGAAGTACAAGGAATCACAGAAGGAGCAGGACAGAGAACTGTATCAGTTAAAGCAAAAGGAAGCCGGAAGGCAGTCAGAACAGCAAAGGCCCAAACCGAGGAAAGATAGCCAACTCAGTTAAGAAGGGGATAAAACCTTTATAGTACATCAGGGAGCGAAGGAAGACCAAGGGAGGGTTAGTGAGGCTTAATAAAGAGGAGGGAGGGTGGGCAGAGGGTGACTGTGAAAGGCAGAGATACTAAACAAATATTTTTGCTCAGTATTTACAAAGAAAGAGGGGAGGTACCTAAAACAAACAGTAGAAACACTTGATACAGAAGTTGATACCAGCCCATTTACAGAAGAAAGGGTTCTGAAAGAACTTTAAAACTGAAGGTGGACAAAGCAATGGGGCCTGATGGGATTCATCCCAGAATTCTAAAAGAACTAAGGGTAGAACTAGTGACACCACTGACTACCTTCTTTAACAAATCATGGGAGGATGGGGTGGTACCCGAGGACTGGAGAAGGGCAGATGTGATTCCCTTCACAAAAGTGGGAGCAAGGCAGAAGCAGAAAACTACAGACCTGTTAGTTTAACCTCAGTGGTAGGGAAAATGATGGAATCACTTCTGAAGGAAAGAATTGTTGAGTATCTAGAGGCCAGAGGGCTCAGGACCCAAGGCAGCATGGATTCACAGCGGGAAGGTCATGCCAGACAAATCTGATAGATTTCTTTGACTGGGTGACCAAAGTAGTAGATCAGGGAGGGCTGGACATGGCCTACCTAGACTTTAGCAAGGCATTTGACACAGTCCCACACAAAAGATTAATATACAAGTTAGCCGGCCTGGGAGTGGGTCCCAAGATGACAGCCTGGGTAAAGAATTGGCTAGAGAATAGGACACAGAGAGTAATAGTAAATGGAGTCCACTCTGAAGAAAGGGGTTACTAGGGGTACCGCAGGATTCAGTATTAGATCGGTCCCTTCAATGTCTTTATAGCTTACATTGCAGAGGGACTGGAAGTGAAAGTATGTCTTTGCAGATGACACAAAGATCTGCAACAGAGTTGATGCACGGTGGGGTGGAAAGGATGAGAAGGACTTGGCAAGTTTAGAGGAATGGTCAAATGTATGGCAGCTTAGATTCAGTGCTAAGAAGTGCAAGGTAATGCACCTGGGAAACAAAAACCCAGGGGAAGAGTACACAATGGGGGGTGAGATACTAACAACAACAAAAATGGAAAGAGACCTGGGGGTAGTCATATCAGATGACATAAAGATGGGCAAGCAATGTGAGAGGGCAGCAAGGAGGGCTGGGGGGATACTGGGATGCATAGGGAGAGGCATCACCAGTAGAAAACAGGAAGTTATTATCCCTCTGTACAGACAGTTGGTGAGACCCCATCTGGAGTACTGCGTGCAGTTCTGGAGACCCAGTCTCCAAAAGACATAGACAGGATGGAGGCTGTCCAGAGGAGGGCAACTAAAATGGTGCAGGGTCTGCACCGAAGACATATGAAGAAAGACTTAAGGAGCTGAATATGTATAGCCTCGAGGAAAGGAGGGAGGGGGGGACATGATAGAAACTTTCAAGTACCTCAAGGGAATCAACAAAGTCCAAGAGGGTAGCATCTTTCAAAAAAAGAGGTGTACAAGAACAAGGGAGCACAATTTGAAGATAGAAGGGGGCGGCTCAGAGGTAATTTAAGGAAGTATTTTTTCACAGAGAGGGTTGTGGATGCATGGAACGGCCTCCGAGGCGGTTGTAGAGTCAAAAACAGTGGTGGAATTCTAGCATGCATGGGACAGTCATAAGGCAATTCTAGGGGGGTAGGGGGTAGGAAGAAGTAGGCTGCTGGTTAACTAGGATCTGCAGCTTATCCATTAGGTAGGGAAATGGGCAGACTGGGTGGGCCAAGCGGTCCTTATCTGCCGTCAAAATCTATGTTTCTATGTTAGAGCATCTCCAACTTATACAATACCTGTGTCTTCTTTTAAAATAACAAATCCAGATTGTGCTCAATGGCTTAAACACAATTGATCAACCAAGTAATTAACATATGTTCAGGATTATGTATGGACAGACACCTTGCAAGCTCTATAAAACACTTGGAGAGGGAAAAAAAGAAAATCAAAACTACAGGAAGGTAAGACAAAGACTACAAAACGAAAGGAAGAAAGAAAAATAAAGGAAAGTAAAAAAACAAAAAAAAAAACACCGAACCCTATAAATACATGTGACCTGCATTGAAACACCACTAAATCAAAATACAGGAATAACTATAACTGAGTTCATTTTCCTTGTAAACCCTAGAAGAAATATTGAATGTGGGATTGGCTGCAGTTAAACACGCATGAACCACTCCGTCCCCTTAAATTAAGTTATTTACTCAGAGGTGAATGGGGGTGGAGCCCTACCCGTGCTCAGCCAGTACCTCCAAGATATCTTTCCCCTCCACCCGAGCCATGTAGTGAAAGAATGGGAGCCACCTGCCCCTAAACTTCTCCAACCCCAGCCTTAATTTGGCAGTGAGCCTCTCCATGACCATAATTCTTTTGGAGATGAAATACCAATCATTTACTTTGTGTATTTTAGGGGTCAGCTAATTGCAAGAAATGGCTTTCAGCCCAGTAGCTACCATGATATACAGTAAATATTTCTAAGCTGATGAGGCCAATGAGGGTGGTGGCAGGCCAGAAAGCCGTGTCAAGGGAAGGGGAGTATCAAATATGTGTCTCACCTCTGCCCTCAATTCTTTCCAAAATGGAGACAACCGGGGACACTCCCAAAGAATATGGGATAGTGTGCCTTTACTGGCACAACCTCTCCATCATGTATCTGAAAAAGTGTTTCCCCAGATGTTTAGTAACTATGAGTGGACGAACAAATCTAATGACGACCTGCCATCTAAACTCTCTCCAGAAGGGGGACGCCGAAGTATGTTGCACTCCCCTCCAGATCATCTTCCGATGAGCATCCGAGAGGGAAATCCCCAATTCCTCATCCCAACGTGATTTTATATGGCTAGTATTGTCTGGAACGGAGGAGTCTAGGACTACTATAATTTTAGAAATTATTTTAGTTGGATTCAGTTCTTGCGCTAGGCCGAATAGGCAAGATTGGAGGGGATTCAAAGGCTTACCCATCTGGGCTGAAATTCCCTCAGTAAACAGAAAGTTTCTCACTTGTAAGCATCTGAAAAAGTCATACTGAGGTAGCCCATATTCATCTCTCAGTTGGTAGAAAGATTTAAGGACCCCGTCCCAATAAAATTGACCCAAAGTGGCTAAACCTGTCCTTGCTCAAAGTTTAAAAGCCTTGTCCCACTTATAAGAAGAAAATCTATACAGCTTTGGAGTGGAGTGGTGTCGTGTAAGGTCCTAGGCATTTTATTGGCCTGGCATATCTCAATCCAAGTACATTTAAGAGCAGACAACCAGAGGTTGTCAAAAGTCACCCTCAACAGCCTTTTGTCATCCAAAACAATAAGGTCCCCCACATTAGTTAACTCTATGTTAAATGACTCTACCTCAGCACAAATGGGAGGCTCCTCTCTTGAGATCAAGGGGATCAGGGCTTGACGTTGAACCACCCAATAATAGTGATGAAAGTTGGGCAGACCCAGTCCACCCCGGTCTTTAGGGGTTGAAAGAACCCTCCATCATACCCTAGACCTTCTCCCTTTCCATATGTATTTAGAAAGTTTCTTTTTTTAATTCCACCCAAAATTTCCTTGGAGGTTTGATTGGGAGTACAGTGAACAAAAATAAGAATCTTGGTAGGATAGTCATCCTCACTGTTTCAGTTCTACCAGAGAGAGACAAGGGTAGCTCCCCCCAACAATTACAGTCGGCCTGGACATCTTGAAGAAGACGCTGATAGTAATGAATAAGCTGTTTAAGACTCTCGGTATCCATACCCCTAAGTATCTAAATCCATCCTTGGCCCATTAATTATCCCGAGGTCTGGCAGAAATCCACCAGCTGGAACCCCTACTGGAATAATCTCGTTTTTTGAGATGTTTACTTTATAACCAGAAAAAATTCCAAATTTTTGCAACAATCCTGTTATTCTCGGGAGATCTTTGACCTGGTCAGTAATATATAACAATGCGTTGTCTGCATATAATGAAATTCTCAAATCGGTGTAGCTTATCTTGATTCCATCAAACAAATCAGACTGATGGAGGGTGGAGGCCAGCGGCTCCAGACTCTGGGCAAAGAGGAGGGGAGAGCGCAGGCAGCCCTGCCTAGTCTCCCTACCTATTTTTAAGGCTGAAGACATAATCCCGTTGACTCTAACCTGCGCCCTGGGGTCTCTGTACAAGTTTTTAACTTTTCTCCCAAACCAAATTTAATCAGGGTGTGATCAAGATACACCCAGTCCAGGCGGTCAAATGCCTTTTCGGCATCAAGGGATACTACTGCTTTTAAAGAGTCAATTAATGGGGAATTAGAGGTAGAGAGGGTATTCAGGATCAGACGTATGTATCTTGAATGTGTTGCCCCGGCATAAAGCCGGTTTTATCTAAATGAACGAGTGAGCAAATAACATTTTGGAGACGAGATCCAGTTGTCTTAGCAAATATTTTGACATCTTGATTTAATACAGAAATTGGTCTGAAATTTGCATATGAGGAAAGATCTTTACCAGGCTTTGGGATAACACACAACACCGCCCCTCCCCAAGAATCTGGGGACACACCCACTTCGTGTGCTTCATTTCATCATTGAAAACTTCAACCAAACGGAGTTAGTTCCTTCATGAAGCATTTATAAAAGTTGGCAGTGAACCCTTCAGGTCCTGGGGCTTTGCCTGATTTGAGAGAATTAATGGTCTTGACAACCTCACTTTCTGTAAAAACTTTCTCCAGTTCTTTATTTTGATCTGTTGTCAATTTGGACAGAGCAACCAAGTCCAAAAAGTCTTGAATTCTCTGTGTATGATCAGAATCCCTTTCCTCAGCATATAAATCACCATAAAACTTTCGGAACTCCTCGGCAGTCTCAATGGGTTGTTGAAGTAAGAGTGTGGGCCTCATCAGATGGGTCTCAGAGAGGGAGCATATCTATCAGCCTGCTGTTTCCTTAAACGTAGGGCCGGTAGTCTGCCGCCCTCTCCCCCCACTCATAATACCTCTGCTCTTTGTATCTCAGCAAATTTTTAGTGCGGTGTTGCATTCAATCGTTGTATTTCACTTTGGCTGCCCTAAGTGGGCTTAACAGGGCAGGATTCTTGCTCTTTTTATGTTCTGTTTCCAGTTCCACCACTTTCTGACTGGGCTTCTGTTGGGTCTGCCAATGTAACTTGTTTTTATGGGAAGCATGTGAGATGGTATGCCCTCTGACCAAGGCCATCCCAAACGCATTTTAAGGCCGTTTCTTTGCCTAAGTTATCTGCTAAATAGTTCTTAATTAACTCTTTGGTTGATTCCACATATCCTTTATCATTCACTAACCCTGGGATCAAACCTCCCTAGGACCCAACCTCCCTCGTCGTCATCCCCCACCCAGTTCAGTGTGGCAGAGATCATGGCATGGTCTGAAAAGGTCACCGGGTGTACCTCCATGTCCATGAAGACAAAAGACAACCCTTTTTGAGTATAGAACCGATCTAACCTAGAGTAAGTCCTCACTGAGTCCAAGAAAAAGGTGAAGTCCCTCTTTTTTGGGTTTTGAAGCCTCCAGGGGTCCACCATACCTCCCTCTAGGCAAAGTGTTTTCAGTAACCTAGAGCTGACTCTCAAACCCCTAGGACCAGGTGGACTTTTATCCAAACCATTATCTTCAACACAGTTCCAGTCCCCTGCACAAATCACTTGACCCTGTGGAAGGCCTGCGATTACATTAAACAGGGACCTAAAAAATTCCCCCTTGGGGGTGTGGGGGCATAAACAGAAATGATGTGAATGGGGTGTCCACTGAATATACCAGAAAGTATTACCACCCTACCCGAGCCAGTCACAGTGACCTTCTGGACCTGGAGGAGGATAGCCCGGCGGATCAGTATTACCGATTCCGCCCTTTTTCCTTATGGGTGGGAGTCAACATAGACCGATCCGACCCAGGACCTCCTCATCTTTGAATGCTCTGATTTAGAAAGTCTCGTCTCCTGAAGACAGGCAATGTCACAATTAACCTTTTTTAATTCAGTTAGAATCCTTACTCTCTTAATTGGGCTATTTATGCCCTTAACATTCACTGAACACATTTTTAATGTAGCCATTTGTTCCAGGGGGGAAAAAAATAATTCAGGCCCCACATCCAGTTCCCAAAATCAGCATTGAACTATTTACCCAGGTATTTCCCATATCATGGGGTTCAGAAATTATCCAGGTCGTAAAAGAACAAAGTAATAATAAAAAAAAAAAAAAGAGAGACAAACCTAAGAACCCAGTTGCCATGTCTGCCTGGGAATAGAACAGAGTAGATGTCAAAGCACCACAGTTTAACAGATAGTGGAGAGAAGAACATTATAAAACACATAGGAAAGGTTTCCCAACCAGGGATAACCCATCCAAAACAGTCAACAAGTGAGTAAACTCACTGAGTTGCCAGAAAAAACAGACCTGGCAGCAAGAGGACCAGTGCCTTACAGAAGGCGGGTCCAAGGGAGATCAAGCCTCCCCAATCCAATTCATATCCGAGGAGGAGAAGAAGGCATCAAAAGTGGCAATGATGGGTGGGCCCGATGGTGCTGAGGGTTGAGGCGCCAGACGCCACACCTCGCGCTATGCTGGCAACCTGGGTTCGGAAACGGACTCGGGGTCGGAGGGGGTCGTGGTGGGGGAAGATCGAGCATCCCAGTGGATGCTCTCCTCCTCCTCCTGGGGTGCTCTGAGCACCCGACGCACCGGCACCGGTGGAAGCATGGGTACCGGGGCACCAGGGGGCTCTTCGGAGTCGGGGTGGGGATGACGTTGTGGGCATTTGACAATAGTGTGCATCAGCACACAGTCTGTCTGGACGTCAGTCCTCTGTGCCAGTGCCCTCAGGGGAGGAGGGACCAAGGGAAGAAAAGTGAAAAAACACCCACTCGGGCCAGGATGATGACCGATCCCAGCCCCGATCACCTACCCATGGGCAGACCGCACTGTGCAGGCTCTCTGGAGGAAAGAGGAGCAGGGTGGGGAGACAACGGAGTAAGCCTGGCTCTCTAGGGGCAGACGCCGTGGGAAGGAATTACGGGGATTGATCGGTCCGAAGGAGTGGTCCGAGTGGGCAGTAAGGAGGGGATAAAATGAAAGTGCAAAAAAAAAGTGCCAGTGGTGCACACACCGACCACCATCAGTGCATGAAAACCACACCTCTCTCTGGGGCTTCCAATTCGTCCGAGGCTCGGACTGGGCAAGGAGCCCTCGGTGAAAATAATACTCAATTATGCCCAATGATAGAGGGTAACCCAGTCCCCTAATCTTATACAAGTATCCGGTCTTCTTCAATGTGATGGCTAATAAACCAAATAAAAACTCTCAAGATGACGACTTGGTTGAGTAATGGGGAAAAAAGGAGAGGGGGAGAAAAGTGGGGGAAGATGTAATCAACAGGCTGCTCTCCCATGCCATCAAGGAAAAACTTGGGACCTACCAGTTAACCATCAAGATTAAACATAGAAGGGGATGAGGGAACATTCCACCCAATCTTTCCCCCCTACATGTCCGTAAATCAGACTTTTGCCTTAGATCACCTCGCTTTAGGAGAAGTAATTACATATAAGCTTCAAAACATTTAAAAGTTCTTTACTTCCATTCGGGCAAGTCTCTAATGGCAGGCCCCAGTATGAATCGCAAAAGTCTCTTAATAAACAAAATCTCCTTCACTGCGCACAAGTCCCAAAGAATCACATTCGTCCAGAACTTTGCAGCATTCGTGAAGACGTCTACTGAGGAACGGGAGGGGACGAAAGTACAAAGTGCACCTGAAAATGTGTCCCTTCCTCCAACCGGAGTTCCGACTGTCATCCAGTCATGATAACTGCTTCAGGTTGCTTGTTGTTTGGACGTAATCCATCTCGCCATGTCCGAATGCAGGGAGAGCAGAGAATCAGCTTGTTTTCTCTGAGGTCTACTATTCCCAGGTGAAGTATGCCAAATGAATTCCTCAATCTTGTGCTTTGCTAGTTCGTCACTAATGTCCGGAATCGGAATTTCCGAAGCATTCAGAAAGGGGGCTGCTTGCAATAAAGTATCAAATACTTGAATCCCATCTTTTGACTGAACCCACAGTTTGGCTGGGTATCTGATTTGAGCCCTGATACCCTGATTTCGCAGGGCCTTTACCACCGAAATAACTTTCTTGCATTTAGATAACATAAGAGGAGGGAAGTCTTGGTCGAAATAGACTCGTTTTCCCTCTAGATTAATGTCTTTTTTTATTCCAAGCCATTCAAAGTATTTTCTCCTTTGTTTGATACTTGAGGAACTTGACTAAAATCGCTCTAGGAGGGGCACCAGGTTTTGGCTTGGGTGCCACTGCACAGTGGGCTCTCTCGATCTCTAATTGGAAATCTTCATCGATAGCCAACTCCTGATGTAACCAGCAGTCGATGTATGCCACCATATCGTCCTGTTCTATACCTTCCACAATCCCAAAGATGTAAATATTTTTCCTCCGGGCCCGTGCCTCACTGTCTTCGGCATGCAGGCTGAGCTCCTTCTATCTACGAAAAATAAGCAATCGAGCACCCAAAGACCGCGTGTTCATTCTGAAGTGAGTCCTAATGCGCCTCCACTGCTGTTGTGCACGACTCCAACTTCTTAAAATCAGATTGTAAGCCCGAAGTTTTTGAGTCAATACGATGTAAAAATTTTAACATGCGTTGCCCATTGGCTTTGGTAAAGGTGGTGGTCGAATTGGAATCAGAGCCCGAGTTGTCATCTTCATCTCCCGACCCGGTCTGCATAGAGGAGCGTGACAAAGCAGGGCTTGCCGTCCGCTGCTCCAAAAGGACATTAGTGCAGCGAGATGCAGGCAAACTGTCTTTCTTCTTTGTTTTTTCCATCTTCCCAGACTAAGTTATGTTGGCTGTAAAGTTGCTGGTCAAATTTCTTGGGCCGATGACACTGGATAATGGTTTTTAAACCACCCGAGGCCAGGAGCTACCAGACTAAGCTGCCAGGAGCTATCGTGACGTCACCGGAAGTCTAGTTCCAGCATTTTTAACTCCAAAGTTAATACCTGTGCAGTTGTCTGGGATGAACTTCATTTTGGCCTTATCTGCCCATTTTAGCATTCCATCTAATGCTTTCTGCATTTTATGTATCATCTCTTTTGTGTCTACCACGTAACCAGTTATGGTGTTATCTGGAAATGTGGACATCCTCTCTACATTTTTACATTGTCACTAACATAGATGTTAAACAAGGTGGGTCCACACACAGACCCCTGGGGACCCCCTGTGTAACCATCCCCCATTTGGACAGGACTCCATTTAATCTGACTCTTTGCTGTCTTTCCATCAGCCAGCCACTGATTCATTTCACTGTGTTTTTATTTATTCCTATGTTGTACAACGTATGTATCAGTTGTAAATTGGGAACTGTATCAAAAGCTTTGCAGTAGTCCATATAGACTACATCTACAGGTGGACCTTGGTTAGCGCAATTGGAACGGTATTCTGGGCGGCCTGGGTTCACGTCCCAGCTGAGGCACTTATTCTTTCTCATCCTTGTTTGTATGTGTTCCATAAAATATACACACCACACTCCTGTGTGATTGTTAGAAGTAAATATTTATGTTGCCATTGGGTTGTGCATTTGAGAAAGAATAATGTGCCCAGGGACATCCCAG
The DNA here is from genome assembly GCA_016271365.2 of Neoceratodus forsteri. Classification (NCBI taxonomy): domain Eukaryota; kingdom Metazoa; phylum Chordata; order Ceratodontiformes; family Ceratodontidae; genus Neoceratodus; species Neoceratodus forsteri. The sequence continues at coordinate 167,408,799 of JADMNL010000025.1, read as the reverse complement.
GTTCCAGTTTTCTCAGTGGTGCACCTGGTTAGTGCAATCGGAACGGTATTCCCAGTGGCCTGGGTTCAAGTCCCAGCTGAGGCACTTATTCTTTCTCATTTTTGTTTGTATGTGTTCCATAAAATATACACACCACACTCCTGTGTGATTGTTAGAAGTAAATATTTGTGTTGCCATTGGGTTGTGCATTTGAGAAAGAGTAATGTGCCCAGGGACATCCCAGATTCCAGTTGTCTCTGTGGCACAGCTGGTTAGCGCAATCAGAACAGTATGCTGGGCGGCCTGGGTTCAAGTTCCAGCTGAGGCACTTATTCTCTCTCACCCTTGTTTGTATGTGTTCCATAAAATATGCACACACACTCCTGTGTGATTGTTAGAAGTAAATATTTGTGTTGCCATTGGATTGTGCATTTGAGAAAGAGTAATGTGCCCAGGGACATCCCAGGTTCTAGGGACGTGGATATGTTGTTCAATCAACACTTACTGGCAGGTTCCTTGCCGCTTTAAATCTTGCCAGAAGGTCTTCAAGCTGGCTCCTCCCACCCACCTGGGTGGTAAATCTCTCAGCTCCGTCCCATGATGCGTGATCTTCCTTACCGCTTGGAAGCTCAGGTTCCCTCCTTAGCGCTCTGCGTTTTAGGCCTGGATCCAAACTCTTCAGTCTACCCGAAACTAATTTTAAAGTTTACAAAACTTCGGTCTTTATCTTCCTTCGCGGCTGCGGTGGACAGATCGACTCCCGGATTTTATCGGTGCCCTTGTGGGGAAGATGTCCCAGACTGATCTGCACTCCGCGTGCGTTTACTGCCTGGGGCTTGGCACGATTTGCGGCTGAAGCATTACCAAGTCCTTTTCAGCTATGGTCTTAGAGGGATCGCGCTGCCAGATCACAACTTTCGGGCGAAATGTTATCCTCTGGTCAGAGTGAAGGAGGCCCGTTGGGCAGTGTTCGCAGCTGCGGGCTCGGCTGGTGGCTACGAACAGATGATCGCCCTCGGGAGGCGGCTTGACTGCATCACATCATCCTCGATCGCGGCATTTATCCTCTCCTTGGCTCCTCCTACACAGCTTCATTTAGGAGCTTTGCCAGTCCCTCTCCACCAGGGAGGAGGGCCTTGGGACATTCCTCTTGGTCCAAAGGACTCCAAAGGTAAGTCCCACGTCGATGTTAGTGGGAGGCGGAGATCCCTTCCCGGATAGTCGACACTCGACTTCGGTCGAGGTTGTGGCAGATGCCGCTGGCTTCACGGTGTCCCTATCAGGTCAGCCGGCCAAGACACCCGTCGACACGGTCGAGATTTTTCTCGACCCATCGGACGGTCTGTTGACTGGAGAAGCTGACAGCCCTTCTTCACCGGTTCCCCTGGTGGAAACCGAGGACTTGCCTATGCCTCCTGTGCCGGAGTCCCTGGTTAAGGTCCCTGAACCGAGGGAGGAGCAGGTTCCCCGGCCCCCTCTCAGACCCACCCTCGAAATCCCCGAAGGTCTCGGTCTCGGATCTCTTCCAGGTCCAGCCGGTCCCGCCGACGTCGGCGGTCTCAGTCTTGGCACCATGGAAAGTGGCAGCACCGCTCATCCTCGTCGTCCTCTTCGGAGGATAGGCTCCGGCGCAAATTGCATCAACGCTACAAGGATCTAATGTGGCAGCAGCTCCTTTTGTCCAGGAATAAACTGACTCAGTCGCCTTCCCTGGCCATTAAGTGGCTGTCACCAGAGTGACCGAAACAGCCCTTTGTAGTGGTCGAGGAGCCGAAGCCGGCACCGGTTGTTCAGCCGAAACCGACTGCGCCGCCCATTGTGGTGGAACCTCCGCCTCCACAACCTAAATCTGGGGCCCCGACCAAGGATTCTCGGTTGGGTCAGGGCTTGCCCAACCGGTTGTCGGTCACCCTCACTTTCCGATCGACCTCGGCAGGTGGAGGGTGACTTAGGCACTCAGCAGCTGTTCGCAGACTCCTCGGAGTCTGATGATGACTCCTCCTTGTTCTCCAGGCTGCTTGACCTGGAGTCCACTGGGGGTCAGTTGGACAAGAGCCCATCCTCGTTCCTTGGAATGCTTCGGCTCCTCTCAGAGTCCACTGGGATGAAGCTCGAACCCGTTTCAAAATGGGCCAAGTATCCCCTCATGGAGATACTGGACCAATGGGATTCCCACACGGAGGCCTTCCCGGTGGCCGAAGCCATTGTTGGCCGGGCCGTGGAGCTATGGCAGTGGCCAGCTTCTTATCCAGCATCTTCGGCCAGGATGGCTCGGAAGTATGCTGTTCCCACCGGTTCACGCTCCGGTTTCTCGGAGCACCCCTCCGTGGAGGGGTTAGTGACCGACAGCGTTTTCCGGCATTCTGGGAACGCTCAGGATGTGGACAAGCCACCCGATAAGGAGTCCAAAAAACTGAACTACTACGGGCGGAAAGTCTGTGCTGCTTCCTCCCTAGGCCTTCGTCAGGCCAGCTCGGCTGTCCTGATGGCATACTTTTCACATGCCCTTTTGGGCTCCCTGGATGAGGTGATACCTTATCTCCTGGCTGACCTTCAAACGACGGTCAAGCAGGTGTGGGATCAGGGAAGGGCGGTGGCCAAACAGCAGCTCCAAACTTCCTTGGACATCGCTGACTCATGTGCCTGGTCAGTAGCGGCCACTGTGGCCATGCGCCGCAGAGCTTGGCTGCGGATCTCCACCTTTGCGGTGGATACCCAGCACAAGCTGGCAGATGTTCCCTTCTTGGATACCGACTTGTTCAGTCCCAGGGTGGAGGGTCATTTGCAATGGATTGAGAAGTCCAGCGCCACCTTGGACTCGGTCACATCTGCCCAGAAGGACAAAGGCCGCCAGCAGCAGCGTAAGCCCTTTCGTCCTTCAGCCCCTGCGGCACGTCCGGCCCAGCAACACCAGCATCAGGGCCAGCAGGCTCGCACTTGGCACCCCAAAGCCAAGCCTGCTGCTTCCTCCAGCAGGAAGCCGGGAGGAAAAGGTCCAGGTGGCTCATCGGTCGGCACTTCCTCCAAGCCTGCTCAGTGATGGGTTGAGGGGTGTCGCTCCCAACCTCGTCTCTCCTCCCCGGGGCCCCCCCCCCCCGTGGGGGGACGGCTCCACCACTTCCTTTCCGCCTGGTCCGATATCACCACGGACCGCTGGGTGTTGGAAGTGGTAGGAAAGGGTCTGCCTCTGGAATTCGAGCAGTCCCCACCCAATCGAGCTGTCGCCCCACGGGGGCTACGGGTTCCACAGCCTCTCTGTTGGCTCATCGAGCCAACATTGCCCTGCTCCTCCAGAAGGAGGTGATCAGGGAGGTGGCAGATCCTCCACCAGACCCAGGGTTTGTGTCCAGGTACTTCCTGGTCCCAAAACGGACGGGTGGGGCTGGCGCCCCATTCTAGACCTACACGACCTGAACAAGTTCCTAAGGTCTCGGACCTTCAGGATGGTCACTCTGGCTCAGATCATTCCATCCTTGGAACGAGGCTTGTAGTTCTGTTCTCTGGACCTCCAGGATGCGTTCTTTCACGTCTCAATCCGTCCGTCTCACCAGCGATTCCTCCACTTCAGGGCAGAGGAATCCCTTTACGAGTTCCGGGCCATGCCCTTCGGCCTCTCTCCAGCTCCCAGGGTCTTCACCAAATGCATGGCAGTGTGACAGCATTCCTGCGGTGCCGAAGGGTCCGGGTGTACCCTTACCTGGATGATTGGCTGATTGCAGCCCCCTCCAAGTTGGAGGTGGAGCGGTCCAGGAATCTGGCCTTCCAGGTCTGCTCTCAGATTGGCCTCTTCATCAACGAGGCCAAATCAGAACTCGTGCCAACGCAGGTGATTCAGTTCATTGTGGCAGAGCTTGACTCTCTTCGAGCCAGAGCATGGCTCCCAGCGGACAGGGCCGAGGTCCTTTCCTCCTTTGCCCAATCATTTCTGGTTGGGCAGTTGCGCCCTGCCTGGGACTTCCTGCACCTCCTGGGCCTCATAGCGGCCTGCACCAGCGTGGTCCGTTGGGCCCGCTGGCACATGCATCCCCTGCAGTGGGGGCTGGCCCGCCAGTGGTCACAGCGCTCAGGTCCTCTGGACCAGCCAGTGACAGTGACCCAGGAGATGTGGAATGGTCTCCAGTGGTGAATCGTTCCAGCTCATCTGCAGGAGGGTATCCCGTTTGTCCGCCCGGAGCCGATGGTCACTCTGATGACTGACGCCTCTCTGATGGGTTGGGGTGCCCATCTGGGGGAGCTCAGAGCGCACGGCCTCTGGTCCCCCAAGAGTCTCGATGCCACATCAACCTGCTGGAGCTTTGAGTGGTCCGACTAGCCCTCACCACCTTCGCTCCGTTTGTACGGTGTCAAGTCGTCCAGGTCCAGACGGACAACACCACGACCATGTACTACCTAAACTGTCAGGTCGGGACGCACTCCTTGCCTCTGTGCAAGGAGGCTCTCTGCACTTGGTCTCTCGTGAGCAGATTGGAGGCGGATCTCCTAGTCATCCATGTGGCAGGAGCTTCCAACACTCTGGCCGATGCCCTCAGCCAGATAGGTGCTGCATCTCACGAGTGGTCTCTCCTGCCGGAGGTAGTACAAGATCTGTTCTCCCATTGGGGCACTCTTCAGATGGACTTGTTTGCCTCCAGGGAGAATGCGAAGCTGAGGCTTTTTCATGCCCGCCCCCCTCAGCAGGGCTCACTGCAGGGGGATGCCTTCTCGAGGCTGTGGACCCCGGGCCTCTTCTACACCATCCCTCCATTTCCCTTGATCCACAAGGTGCTTCTCAAGGCGAAGATGGACAAGGCACAGGTGATTCTGTTAGCCCCAGACTGGCCCCGCCAGTTCTGGTACCCAGATTTCCTCAGCCTCGGCTCCAGGCTCCCGAGGCGGCTTCCAACCCGCCCAGACCTGATCTCAGTCAACAAGGGGAAGGTACTCCACCCGGACCTTCAGTCCGTGCACTTGACGGCCTGGTTCCTGAGCGGCTAGAGTTCCAGGCCTTGGGTCTTTCCGACGAGGTCCTCAACGTTGTTGAGGCATCCCATAAGGAGTCAACCAGAAAATGCTACACCTTCAAATGGAAGAGATTCTCCATTTGATGTCAGGATAAGGGGTTGGACCCTTCCTCCTGTTCTTTGGCTAGCATTCTGGACTACCTGTGGTCCCTTTCTCAGCTAGGGCTTCGGTCGACGACCCATAAGGTGCACCTGTCAGCCATCTCTGCATACCGGGTGCGGGCCGGAAAGCAGTTGGTGACGTAGGGGAAGGTGGTCAGGTGCTTTTTCAAAGGCCTTGATCACATATCCCCTCCGGTGCGAGAACCTCCACCTCCGTGGGATCTACTGCTGGTATTGGCTAAATTCATTGACAAGCCATTCGAACCGATGCACAGGTGTGATCTCTCACCTGTCGTAGAAGACCACCTTCTTGGTGGCTATCACGTCAGCCAGAAGGATGGGAGAGCTCCAGGCACTTTTCATCGAGTCTCCTTATCTGGTCTTCCACAGGGACAAGGTTGTCCTGCGCCCCAACCCGAAATTCCTTCCAAAGGTGGTGTCGGAGTTTCATCTTAACCAGGTGTTGACTCTGCTGGTGTTCTACCCCAATCACACCTCAGAGGCCGAATATAGGATTCATACTCTGGACCCTAGAACAGCGCTCTCTTATTATAAGGAGCGGATGGCTGAAGTTCGGGGAGAGGTTCGGCAGCTGTTCGTCACCTACGCTAAAGCCACACCTGGCAGACCTGCAGCCAAGCGGACGATAGGCAGGTGGGTCACCTCCTGCATAGATCTCTGCTATAGGTTGGTGGGCATGGAGCATCCTAGAGGGATAAGAGCTCATTCTACCTGCCATACTGCTGCTTCGGTGGCTGCTTCCAGGGACATCCCTATCCAGGAAATCTGCAGGGCTGCTACCTAGAAGTCAGCACACACCTTCATTACCCACTACCACATCGACCTTGAGTCATGCCAGGATGCTGGTTTTGAGACCTCGGTTCGCCAGTCCTTATTTCCCAAGTAAGTATAGGGGGTGTGCACCTTGCCTCCCTCCTCCCGGAGAACTGCTAGGAGTCTGCCAGTAAGCGTGGCTTGAACAACATATCCACGTCCCTAGAAATACAGGTTACTCACCTGTAACAGGAGTTCTAGGAGTGGTATATGTTGTTCATCCACACAACCCACCTGACCTCCCTGGCTTCGATGCGCAACCTGGCTTCCAGCGGGCTAGATCTGGCGTCATGAGGTGGAGCAGAGAGTTTTACCACCCGGGTAGGTGGGAGGAGCCAGCTTGAAGACCTTCCGGCAAGATTTAAAGCGACAACGAACCTGCCAGTAAGTGTGGATGAACAACATATACCACTCCTAGAACTCCTGTTACAGGTGAGTAACCTGTATTTCCAGTTGTCTCGGAGGCGCAGCTGGTTAGTGCAATCAGAACGGTATTCTGGGCGGCCTGGGTTCAAGTCCCAGCTGAGGTACTTGCTTCTTTCTCACCCTTGTTTTTATGTTCCATAAAATATGCACACCACACTCCTGTGTGTTTGTTAGAAGTAAATATTTGTGTTGCCATTGGGGTGTGCATTTGAGAAAGAGTAATGTGCCCAGGGACATCTCAGGTTCCAGTTGTCTCAGTGGTGCAGCTGGTTAGCGCAATTGGAACGGTATTCCGGGTGGCCTGGGTTCAGGTCCCAGCTGAGGCATATATTCTTTCTCACCCTTGTTTGTATGTGGACCTTGTTCCAATGCCTTGCTCATAGGTTAGAAAAACTTGGATCAAACTTGTCAGACAAAAGCTCCCCTTTCTGAACCCTTATGTCCTGTCTTTCAAGCTGTTATAAGTTAGATAATCCTCTGCCAAATCTCATAAGGTATCATGTTTTTTGAGCACCTATTATTGAGTGACTCCATAATAGCACTCGTAGGAATAGTGAGTGCTGCAGAAGAGCTAGCAGTAGGTTAGAGTGAGTGTAGCAGTGTGATGCACCTGCTATACCCACAGGAAGTAGAAAAGTAGAGTAGTTTGGCCAATCCCTGTTGAGCTGGCATTTTGGCATAGTGGCTAGAGCCACCGCCATTGGAAGTGAAGGACCCGAGTTCAGGTCCTGGTATGGGACAGGACTTTTTTTGATCTGGGTTTTCTGTTTTGTTTTGTAAGTATGCCCTTCTGGAATTAGTAATAATTAAGTTGGGGGGAGGTGCAGGGTGCATAGCTCCCCACATAAAATGTTAATTTAAGTTTCATACTGCAGGAAGATGTAGCAGCTGTCGCTGTTTGTGGTGTTCGCTCTGATGTCCGGCGCGGTTTTAATCCCGGGTGGTTATTGCGGCACTGTTGTTGATCGGCGAGATTTACTACTCACCTATATCACATAAATCCATCTCGTAATATATGCTCCAGGTTTTTCCCCACCACTGAGGTTAGGCTCACCGGTCTATAATTATCTTATATATTCTTTGCACCCCCTTTTGTTTTTAAATGGGCGGCCATAGCCCCCCAACCAGCAACCACCTCCCCTAGGACTTCCATGTCTGCCATGTTCCCCTACAGATCGCCCCTGTGGTGGGGCCAGGAGTGGGAGGGCCATCCTCCTCCCCCGGAGACTCTCATTCAGTTGCTGCCAATAGGGGTCCTGGTGGTGGGGCGGATGAGGGGTCAGCCCTCAGAGCATAATGTTCACTTGCTGTGCATGTGGAGATATGCACGTGCTGCAGAGTCCCACAGCTCCCTCCCTGCCGCTCCCGACACTTGCCGAATGGATAGGGTGAGCTGATAATATCCAAAGGATGGAACTGCTCACAACAAGATTAAACTTAAGGGAGCAGTGTCATCATGACAGGCGGCAGGGCTTAATCCACCCAGGACAGGGGCCCAGAGGGGACCGCTATGCAGAGGTCACAGTTGAGGTAGAAGAGCGAATTAGCTTCTTACCTCTTTTCTGATTTCAGAGAGGGGAAACAAACTAACCATTCCTTTTATTTTTCCTTATCCTTTGATAAGAACATCCATGAATTTTTGGAGTTGATGGGAGGGCATAAGGATGACTGTACCTTGGCAGCGATTTGGGTTTACAAGGTTTCCTTTTTTTTTCCCAATTCCTTTTTGTTCTTTCCTTTTCCCCTTTTTGATTTTGTTCATATACTTATAAACTGAATGCCTGTTGGGTCGGGTAACTTGATTCTTGTTCTTATATACACAGTGCATCGAGTATAAAGATTTTTAATTACCATCTTAGGAGGGCAAGACAATGGTAACTCAGATTACTGGACACGATTACCTCAATTTTTGTACTGTTTGTATTGCTTGGATCAGGTTGCAATATGCAGCAAACGTTAGTTAATTTACATTGTTAACCGAATGCTCTGAGTGGCTGTCATACATGGGCCCAGATATTCAAAAGGGTTGCGCATGGCACAACAGTGTTGCACCATGCGCAACCCACTGATGTGCCCCGGCGCGATATTCAAAAGGGGAAAGTGCGTGGCACAAATTCCGATGCGCTGGAGCGCATCAGTAATGTATGCAGGCACAGGTGGGGGGGGGGAGTGTGTGTGCCCATGCATACTCTACACAGCCCGATATTCAGCCTGAGATGTGCGGAGCCATGCATGCGGAACCCCTACCTGCACCAACACAAAGTTAATCCAGAAAAAAAAAAGGAACAACTGATGGCCACCCCCAGGTGAACTGCCACATTGCAGGGCGCAACACGGCAGCTGCCACCTGTGGGTGGCCACTCGAGCTCCGGCTGCACCTCTGCGGTGGCGGGCTCCCCCCATGCCCGATTGTGGGCATCAGTAAAAAAATATAAATCTAAAATCCCTGGTGGTCCAGTGACCTGTCTGCCCGCCCGATTGTGGGCTAAGTAAAGAAATGAAAGATCCCATCATCCCTGGTGGTCCAGTGGACCTATCTGCCGGCCCGATTGAGGGCTAAGTAAAATGAAAGATCCTATCATCCCTGGTGGTCCAGTGGACCCATCTGCCCACCTGATCCCCACTGTCCCTCCCCGTCAGCGGTGACGGCAGCACCCACTCACCTGCCACCCGCCGACTGACACGTCACAGGACTGTACACCCATTGGTCCACAGTGTGGACCAATGGGCGACAGCCCCACCGACAGTGGCGGGGTGGCAGGCGGGCGGGATGCTGCCGCGCCTCCGCTGACGGGAGGGGTGGGTGGTGGGGATCAGTGGGTGGGTGGGGAGGGGCCACTGGACCACCAGGGATGATAGGATCTTTCATTTCTTTACCTAGCCCACGATCAGGCGGGCAGACAGGTCCACTTGACCACCAGGGATGATAGGATCTTTCATTTCTTTACTTAGCCCGCAATAGGGCGGGCAGCGGTCCACTGGACCACCAGGGATTTTGGATTTATATTTTATTTACCTAGCCCACAATCGGCCGGGCAGCGATCCACTGGACCACCAGGGATTTTGGATTATTCTATTTTGTACTGCAGCCCGCGATCGGGCTTTGGGGCACATTGCCGCGCTGCAGCGAGCATCGGTCCCCGACGGCTGCTGCCTGGCAGGACGCCAGGTGCAAGTCGTCGGGGATCGGTGCACCTGCATGCAAATGGGGCCATAATGACATGCAAATGGCCCCATTTGCATGTGCACTTTGAATATCGTGGTTGCTGCGCATAGTGCAATGGAACTTGCTCTAGCGCACCCCCCTGCTCCACTCTGGCCATTTGCGCTGGCGCAGTGCCACTGCGCCATGCACACTGTGGGTGGCCATGGTGCGATAGTCAACGGAGCTGTGCTATGGTGCAGCTCCGTTGAATATTGCCCACGCCCCTGCAGAGCCAAGTTGCGCTGCACCCAGGCTTGCACCACAGCCTGGTGCTGTTTGAATATCTGGGCCACGATGTATTGTTGTCAGTTGTTGAAATAAAGCTGAGTTAAAAAAAAAAATGCACAAAAAGTGCAAACATGGTTAAATGCAAGGAGTACTGAGTTACATAACTAAGCTGTTCGGGGGGGGGCGTATGGCACAGTATGAAGTAAGGGCATTTCCTTATTATCAGCATAATGGTTCTTGACTTTGTAAAAGTACCTTCTATTGACTCCAAAAACAGATCCAGAAGCAAATGATTTGGAGCCTTTTATTGGACCAACATAGATGTAACAAAAAGAACAAAGTACTTTAGCTTTCGGACTAACCCAGACCTTTCGTCAGGACTCCTCCAATTTATGAATTTGTTGGGCTTCACTCAGGTTGTTGCCTCTGCAACCCATAATCAGGGTCACTCACTCAACCTGGTTTTCCTCCTGGGGATGGAGGCCTCCGACTTTGTGGTGGAACCAGTTGGACTGTCTGACCATCACACTGTAAGGTTCAATTTCCGGGCTTCCCCCTATAGGCCTGCCCCTGTGGAGATGGTCAGATACCGCCCTTTGAGGGATGTTACTCCCGACGATCTTTTGGCGGTGTTAGACCTATCAGGATTACCGGATGCTAGCGAGGGCCCAGAGAATCTGGTCTAAGCCTATAATATGGCTGTGGCGGGCGCTCTGGATTATATCGCTCCTGTCCGTGTTTGCCAGCTCACTCTTTGCCCTTGGTCCCCTTGGTTCGACGGGACCTTGAGGGAGTTGAGGTGAGCAGGATGAACTCTAGAACAGTGCTGGCAGAGATCTACTCTGGATGCTAACCTACTTAGATTGATGGAGCATTATCGTGTCTATCAATCAGCAATCTCCCATAAAGGCAGAGCTCCTGTCCAGGGAGATTGCTGTAGCTCAGAATCGACTGGCTCAGCTCTTTCAAACTATTGACAGGTTGTGCAATCCAACCTGTCTACAAGCTCGAAGAGCATTTTCAGAGGATAATTTTGCTGAATTTGCTCAACTCTTTGCTAATAAAGTGGCTAACATTAGGGTGGAGATCCAATCAGCCTGCTATATGGGGGTTGGCAGCAGTTGGTGCACGGTTACTACTCCTCGGTTTTGTTAGGTGCACTTCGACCGGCTAGAGATCTCTGATGTTGTGCGGATTGTCTAGAGTATGCGGCCGACCTGCTGTAGTTTGAACCCAGGCCTTATGCGCCTTATTTTGGGGTGTGGGGATACCATTGGCCCTGTCCTGGCAGAGATAGTTTGGTGCTCTTTAGAGTCGGGTGAGTTTCTTAACTCCCTGAAGGAGGCTGTGGTAACACCCCTCCTTAAAAAATCTTCTCTGGACCCAAACTGCCCTGCCAACTACAGGCCTATCTCTAACCTTCCCTTTATTGGGAAGGTGATTGAGAAAGTAGTCGCCCTGCAGCTGGAGAACCACTTGACCATCCATGACATCTACGATTCCCTCCAATCCGGTTTTCGGAAGAGGCATAGTACTGAGGCCGCTCAGGTTCAGGTGCTCAATCATTTCCTGACTGCAAGAGATCAGAAGTGCCATTCAGTCTTGGTTCTTCTTGATCTCTCATCAGCCTTTGACACCGTGGACCATGGAGGGCTGCTGGAGTACCTGAGAGACATCTGCGACCTGTCGGGCATGGTCCTCAGATGGTTTAGATCTTTCCTCACTGGCAGAACTCAGGAGTGGTGGCTGGGGATTTATTCCTCTGCTTCATTCTCTCTGCCATGTGGGGTTCCTCAGGGCTCTGTGCTGTCCCCCATGTTGTTCGCGGTGTACTTGCTGCCATTGGGAGACATTGTGAGACGTTATTGGCTGAGGCTTCACTGCTATGCAGATCTCACCCAGCTCTACCTGTCTTTTGCACCTGACCAGGATAGTGCGATCTCTGTCTTTAATAGCTGCCTCGTAGAAATCCAGGATTGGATGCTGGCCAGCTAGTTGAGGTTGAATCCCGAAAAGACTGAGGTGTTGGTGGTGGATCCGGGTCACAGGATAGAGAGGGCGGGGCCAAGGTCTGCCTCTGGGCTTTGGCTCGGAGGGAGCCAGCTCCTGCCCTCTGTTCAGGTGCGGAATCTGGATGTGATTTTTGTCAAGGGGCTGACACTGCGTTCGCAGGTGTCAGCAGTAGTTAACTCCTCTTTTTACCATCTGAGGAACATTGCCCAGATTAAGTATCTTGTTCCGTCTTGCGACCTTCCAACGTTGACCCGCGCATTTGTGACTTCACGCCTTGACTGCTGCAGCAGCTCCCTCTACCTAAGACTTCCAGGGGTTTATATCCACTGCTTGCAGCTGGTTCAGAATGCAGCGGCCAGGTTATTGACGGGTTTCCCGGGTCAGTCATATCTTACCTTTGCTGCGCGAACTGCACTGGCTGCCTGTACAGTGGCAGATCACCTTCAAGGTCGGTTTGCTGACCTATAAGGCCCTATACAAACAGGGTATGGGCTACCTGCAAGAGTTCCTGTTTCCCTACTGCCCCCTCTGACCTCTGCGCTCAGCCAAGAGATTGCTAGAGGTTCCTATGGTTAGATTGAAAACTTCAGGTGCTCGAGCATTTTCGTATGTGGCCCCTACCGTATGGAACTCTCTACCTCGTTGGATTTGAGAGTGCCAGACCATGGAGAGCTTTAAAATGGTCTTAAAGACATATCTGTTTTATCTTGCCTTTAGGGATTGTATTTGAGAGAACTGTTTATTGAAAATTGGATTAATGCTGGATTTATTGTGTGTTACTGTTTTATCTCTGACTCTTTATTGTTTTATTGTACAGCGCTTTGATAAACTTGAATTGCGCTCTATAAATAAATATTATTATTTTTTCTCGGAGGCGCTTCCAAGAAAGAACTGGGTTGGTCCGAAAGCTAAAGCACTTTTGTTCTTCTTGCTACATCTATGTTGGTCCGATAAAAGGTATCAAATCATTTGCTTCTGGATCTGTTCTTACAAGGACCAATACGACAAAGACTAAATCTGTATGTCCAACAGCAGTGAGTTCTGCCACAAGAGGGAGCCAGGACCCTTTTGTAACAGTTGGATAGTACACATTTACAACCTTCAAGCCCTTATTAAATATACACTAACTTAGGAACACTTCTCCATGCTCATCGTAAAGGGAATTGTCCATCAGTAAAAGCTCTGTACCGTGTTTGTGGCCCTGCCCCAGATTAGCAGTGTCATAGTAAGAGAAGGAATGCTCTTCTGCGGCCTTATCTTTAGGTCATCCTTGCAGATATGTGTAGCTCTCTGATGTCACTGCTAAGTACATGAAGCCAGATGTACTTTTCACCAGGGTCACCAGCAGTTTGGGGACTGGTGCCAAGAAATTAGCCTTGGTCTTGCTAGTACAGAAAAGACTTGAACATCCTATATGAAGACTGTCTCGAGGTCTTATGACATGTTTTAGATTTCGTGTAAACCTAATGGGGACTGTTGGGGCCTTCTATTTTTAATTTTTTTTTTTTTTTTGGTACCATGAAAGAGTATGAAAGTAGGGTTTGTGTCAGAAGCTTCAGATACTTGTGTTTCTTGTGCACTTGCCTAAATAGCTGTACCTGTGCACTTCTGTCATTTTGAATACTTGCATCACCTTTTGTGCGCTTGTGCCAAATTTGTCTGCATTGGGGCAAATTGCTCCTCACTTGCGCTAATGCTTCTGAACTTGGGTCTACATATTTGCTCAGTTTGTGTCCGTTCTTACCAAAATGTTGCAGTAAGTTTGAAAAAAAACTGCAATTGCATCAAAAACTCAGCAGCAATGACTGGGAAAAGAAAAACAGTTAAACAAAACATGTAATTTCCCAAAATATCAAAAGACCCCACAGGAAACATAGAACTTTTGGGAATAGGGAAGGAACCCAACCTGACTAATCCTAAATTGTAAAAGAAACTCGAGCAGATGATGCAGAGGAGGGAGGAAAATTGCCTTGAAAGAAAAAAATTGCTAATACGGCCTACCTAGGCACCAGACAAAATGCAGACCATAATAACAAGGCACCTAACACTTATCTCACACCCTGTGAAGAATTCTGACAAAATGGCAAAACACTCAGCCTCCCCAACAGGAATTTGGAGTTAAAGCGAGTATGATTTTGGCCAGCACACTGACTGAAGATTCTAAGCTAACTGAGTTGGAACAGAGTGGAGCCAGGGGTTCTATAATGATGTCACGGTTTGAGTTTGTTGGCCCATAGTAGGAGAGCAGTATAACCCAATAGTGAATGACTAGCCCTGTAACAATGTGGAACGACACAGGAATTGGGGTTGAGCCTTGAAATGCCTACTTAACCCTGTACTGTGCCCCTGTAATATATTTAGAATGATGATTTCTGTGGAATTGCTTTTTTATTATTGTTGTTTTGGTAACTGGGTAAGGCCCTCTGGGCACAAGGCCCCAGTGGGCCATTTACAGGGGCGATCCAGGAGAAATGGATAAGTTATGTGACTTGCTTGGAGTCGTACAGTATGCAAGTGGAGGTTGGTGGAATCAAACCCAGGTCTGCTGGATTTACCAAACTCATTCACAGCTTACTACTGTAACCGCTAGGCTATACTGCCATTTCAAATTATGTAATAAAAAGGCAAAATATTTGTTTTAAACTCTAGTACCATCTACCAGCAGGGATATCTAACAGCCAGCTGCAGTGTTCTGGTGTGTGTGTTGAACCCCTGTTGGCTGGGGTTGTTATTTAGTGTGTGCTAAAGTAGTTGGTTAGAGTTGCACTTTCTCAAAAGATTAGATGCTTTCAGTTATACTCTGGTGTGCAGCAGATTTTTAGTGAGGTACCGTATGTGCTGGTATTCACTTTTGTCTTCCAAAATTTTTGTTTCCTATATTGCCAGCACACAGACGATTTTGCACTGTACACGGAGGCGATTAAATTTTTCAACCACCCGGAGAGCATGGTCAGAATTGCAGTCCGAACTATCACTCTCAATGTTTATAAAGGTAAGGTCAAATTCTTTGGGTGCGAATTTTTGCAGTTCTTCATATCTAACTAAATTCTTACCAGCTCTAAAATTTAGCCACTGTAAATATGTTGCTGTGTTAAAGATTTCTTTCAGAGACATCTAAATAGGACATCTTTTGCAAATCCAAATTGCAAAACATAGGGCTATAGGTTAAAACCTTACCTATGTTAAGCTGTGCTTTGTTTTGTGGGAAAATCCTGTTTAATGTTGTTTGGTCAGGTTTTAAAAATGCAAACAAATTGGGTTTGCATTGAAAAGCCATACTCCGAAATTGGCCTAAAATGGCTGCGACGTCTTTGCACAGTGACGTAATCGGAGTGTCAGCACTCTGGAGTGATTACTGAATGTGTATGGGGACCTGTTAAATCACATTTTAGATTGTGTTTATCAGTAAAATCCTTTACTATGCATGTGTCACAACCTTTTCACACATGTAAAGTAAAGGATTTTGCTGATAAATGTAATTTAAAGGTGATAAGTATATTTAACACGTCCCCATAGCCATTCAGTGATCCCTCCAGAGTGCTGTCGCTCTGATGACATCACTGCGCAAGGATGTCGCAGTCAGTTTAGGTTGATTTCAGAGCGCGGCATTTGAATGCAAATTCAGTTTGTTTACATTTTTAAAACCTGATGAAACGATATTAAACAGAATTTTCCCACGAAACAGAGCACACCCTAATATAGTTAAGATTTTAACCGTACAACCCTGTGTTTTGCAATTTTTACCATTTTGATTTGCACGATAACCTGTGTAGTTGTCCTTTACGGAGCAGCTGGCATGATTAGGGAATGCAAGTCACAGCAGCGTGCTGTGCTGCCTGACTCGTGGTCTCAATAAGCAGTTAAAAAACATTATAAAATGGATAGAAAAAATGCTGAATACTGATTGGTGGAGAGCAACTTTCACCCTATGATGTTATCACAGCTGTACCTTGCAGGTGGAACTAGTACGTACACAATAGTCTTCTTAAGACCATAAAACACATTAATGGATCCTTTTTACAATCACAATAAGTTACTTCAGGGAGTGTGTCACTGGGATAACATCACTTCTCGGGTGGTTGAAGGTACTCTGCCTGTGGCCTTGTGACTCACAAAACACGCAAGTCGTGACATTATTCTAGCATAGCACATATTCTGGCATGCCTTATTGCTTAATTTTCATAAAGTAATTAAATAAAAACCGTTGCACGGCCTGATTGTATTTAGTAAGCTTGGGAGTTTAAAGCTGTAGCTGTGCCCCAAAACAGCATTTTGATGATGCCAAGTGAGGGGGGCAGGGTTGCAGCATACTATAAAATGGGTAGGAAAACCCAAGACCAGTGATTGGTCAGATGTGATCATATAATGGTGTGTTATTCAATCACAACAGCACAGGTTAGAAATGCTTAACTTTCTGAACCTCAGTACTCCATTTTTAAAATAAAAATCAGAGGAACCATTTTATAATTGCAGTAAGGCACTCCAGGGTGTGTGCTGTTGTGGGATAACGGCACTTCTGGGGTGCGTAAGGCAGTTAGTGTTGCCTTGTGCCTCACTTTGTGAGGGGTGCTATTATCACACTGTAACACACACCCTGTCATGCCTTAATTCGCTAAAAATACCACCAACGGCTTAATCTGGTTCAAGGTCATATGGCATTCATCTGTATCCCCCTCCCCAGGGTCATGCCTGAAAATAGGCAGAATTTGTCTAGTGCACTTACCCGGTCAACAGAAAGTTAATAAATAAAATAAATGTAGTGGAATCGGAGGGGGTGGCGGTTTATGTCACTTTAACTTAGCAGGCCACCTTTCATTTGGGGGTAATCGGTGAGGGAGGCTGTTTATAGTAACTTAACTTAGCAGGCTACCTTTCTTTTTGGGGGTAATAACCCCAAAATTAAAGTAACCTGCTAAGTTGAGTAAAGTTACTATAAGAAGCTCCCCCCCCCCCAGTTCTGCTGACACTACCTTGAACATGCTATAGCCCCACCCCTTCAGTTGACGACATCAGAATGCTGTTGTGGGGAGGAGCTACTGCTTGCAAATCCCAAGCTTGCTAAATACAAGATGACCCTACAGAGCCTTTAGCTAAATAATTACTCTATGAAAATTTGGTTTAAACTACTTATTTAAACCCCAAGGCTGGTAGCATCCTGGTGTGACTTTCCTTCCCCAAGGTAAAGAAAAAAGAAAACTGCATGAGAAATGCTGTATTCTGTGTTGTTTTGTTCTTATGGGCAGCATTCTGTTACAGTTCTCTTCATGGGGACAATAATCTGGATGTTAAACTATGTCACGGGTTTTGTATGGAACTCGGGAACTGATACCTCCAAATGAGTTGCATTTTACTGTTTATAAACCAACACTGACATGGAAAATGTGGCTTGTACTGTGGAGCCCGCCAGGTTGCAGAGCAGTGTCATAGTTTCCTGCATGACAGAAGGGGTTAACTCCCATTGAAATGGCCTCGTTTCCTGCAGCGACTCTGCTGCAGAATGCTGCAGAATTGGGTTTCATCCTGGCGAGCTTAATTAAACCATTTTGTTTTTATAGACAGCATTCTTTATAGTCCTCTTCCAAGGACCGTTACTTTGGAGTTTTCACCATGTCACGGCTCATGTACAGAATGCTAAACTTGAGAGCTGTTGATGTATCCAAGTAGTGCTCATAGTTCTGTACGCAAATCATGACATAGTCAAAACTCCAAACTTACTGTTTCATGAGGAGAGCTGTACACGGTGTTACCCATGGAATGAAAACAAAGCAGAATATAGGGTTTTCACATCAGCATTTTATCATGTACAGTTAGGATCAGATTATTTGGGGTGTATGAAAATTATTTCTGAAAATAATGAACTTTTAAGATAGCTGCCAGTTAATGAGTTCCTGCCCACTTTAAACAAATTAATTTCAGACTTCTGAAGAAAATAAATTAATTGTATCAATCATTGATCACATTTAGTGGTCTTCCCTAGTGTATATGTTTTGCCTAGAAACATTTTTTGCATATTATGTTTTTCCTGGTCAACTGATAAAAACATTACATCATAAATCAAACAAGCTACAAAAAAAGGACCTTTAAGCTCCATCCATTAATAAAGGGAATGCAGAGAGCCTCAAAGGCCAAGAACAGTTGTTTTGTATTCTACATGTAACATGGTTGATAAAAAATGTGAACTTCCACAGTTTGGCAGATAGGGATGTCACAATATTGAGTTTTGAAACAATAATTAATGAAAAAATATGATATATTAATCATGATAATTTGTTGCATGTCTGATTACCGAAAGAGTGAATATATTCAATCTGTCTTACAGTATTTTTTTTTAAATCTAAGTTGTGATTGCTGTTAATTTGCTGTTTTAGTCAAGTTTCTCATCTATTCTTCCTGAAATATGCTTACTGTGTTACTCTGTATGGCACCCAAAGCCTTTGGTATTGGGCGGCGCCTTAAAAATAAAATTTGTTTGCCTTGCATGACTGGTGGTAGTGAGAATTATGAATCTCAGCCATATATACACAGGGGCACGCCACCATAGAAGTAGTGATGAGAAAGTCAGGATGGTTTGTCATAGTTTATCACACTGCATGATAATCAGTGTTGTTCTTTTTGTACCCTAGTAAATTATTGTCTGTGGAAATTATTGTTGTACAGCATATTATACTGCGTTACCATGACATCCCTACTTGCAGATAACTATTAGTTTAAGTCTGAGATGAGTTTGCACAATTTAAATGCTCGTTTCCTGGCCTAATGTTCATACTAACCTACATCTTTTCGTCTGTATGCTACCTGTTTTACCTAGTCTAGCATCCTTCATCGAGGGTGCCTTACTAGCCCAGTTTCGAACCCGATTAATTGTTATCTGTTTTTTCACCTTTCTTCAATGATGATTCCTGTGTGCCTTAATGCAGTGTCATGTAAGTCAATTAACCAATTTATTTTCAGCTCTCGTGGCTATTTTTGTTCTTGCATGCAGCAATAAAAATTGTCTTTTTTTAAAGTTCTGCTTTGTAATGTTTCTTTCAGCATACTTAAATATGGTTGTGGGGTATATTTAAAACATTCTCTTGTACATACAGTAGTAATGAGAATGTCAGGATAGCATTTTGAGGCCATTAAACAAGGTTTTAATGAAGAATGTGGGAATACAGGAATAGAAATGTATAAGCAGCTTTGTAGACATAAATGAATATTTCAAGGGGAGATCAAACATTCAGGTATCCATTTTTCAAAAAGATGTTAGCCATGGGCATACAACTGTAAAAGCTCTTTTGAAAATAGTGCCCACGGAGATCTAAATCCTGGTGGGGGACTCATCCACAGCTCCACACTTTATTAGTATTGCCCGAGCATGTGTGGACCATCCCAGATGTTCAGGTGTCTGAATACTGTCTCATACACCGGACTTTGTTTTGTGCTTGCTCCCTCAGATGGCATGTAGTTCTCCCTGCTGTCATTGTTTCTTCCCTTTTGTATTTCTCTATTTTATTTCATTCATTGATAAAATGTTTCGTTTAATTGGGCCTCAGCATTGTTCTGATTCCTGTTCCTGATTGCTTATAGCGAAGACTTTGAACACATTTTTCAGCATTTTTTTTTTTTTTTATTATTTTTTTTTTTTTTACCAGCGTTTATTCTGTCTGATGGTCCTGTCTTCCTTTAGTCCAATGCCCCTATACCCATGTTAAACAGTAAGACTACTTTCAAGTTTTATGTGACCTGAAACTCCAAAATGCCTCTCAAGGACCCATGCTTAGAGCATAGCATGGAAGAGGGTAGTTCTTCAGTTGCATATGTCCTGTGTTCATCCTAAAGCCCCACCACTGTCATCTCTAGTATTACTTGAGGTCAACTATAGCAGCAGATGTTCAACACACCTCAAACCCTTGACAGCCAAGTGGTTCAAACAACATGAAGTGTTGCTGTATTCTGACATATTGCAGTGATTCCCAACCTTTGAACTGCTCCAGAGAACAAAGAGTTAACTTTCTATGCAGGGCATAGAATGCTGAGCTGGAGCTCGGTTGAAGTCTCTGGAGTGTTTCAAACTCAAACCGTTAGATTCTTTACTGTGCCTCACTGGACGGTCGTTCCAGAGATTTCTCCTTCAGCTCGGTTCGAAAGTCGGTTAA
This sequence comes from Neoceratodus forsteri, assembly GCA_016271365.2. NCBI lineage: Eukaryota > Metazoa > Chordata > Ceratodontiformes > Ceratodontidae > Neoceratodus > Neoceratodus forsteri. Next base: position 167,388,874 of record JADMNL010000025.1, on the reverse strand, counting down.
AGTTTCAGTTTTCATCAGTTTTTTTAAACCGAAAAAGTTTTCTGCATAGTCGGTTCAGTCTCTGTCTGTGGTGCCGTGAGTACTAGATAGGAATTGTTCTGTTTTTCTGTGTGGAACTTGTAAAAGTGCAACTCGGTTCGGCTGAACTGGCCATCTGATAGTGAAAAACTTGTGTTTTGTGTTTTTACTTAGTGTGTGGTTACCGGTTCGTATCGGTTCTAAAAAAAAAAAAAGTGTTTTAATACTTTTTTTCAAATACCCGTGACACACGGTTAGGAACCGATAAGGGAGTCTTGTCTGGCGGTTGCCATAAAAAGGGTAAGTTGGCCATGTCTGAGAAACCCAAGAAAAAAACCGGGCCCACTGGGTTTCAACACTGCAGTGAGTGTGGGGAGGTCTTTGCTAAGGCCGATCCCCACACCACCTGTGTTTATTGTCTGGGGTTTGACCACCTCGATTCAGACTGCCAAATATGTAAAAACTTTCCCAAATCTACCCTTGAGAAGAGATTAGGTAGACTGAGGCAAAAGGAGGCCGAGAAGTCCGCTGACCCGGATGGCCAGCCCGGTTCAGTTCCGACCGAACCAGAAGGAGTGCCCTCTGACCAGGGCGATACTTCTTTGGCAAAAGGAGAGCTGATTCCGAGGGATTGGTTCCGACAAAAAGAAGACGCAAAGACAAATCGACCGGTTCGGATCCAGAGGTTCATGTTCCGACCGCCGAAGAGATAGCCAGAGCGATTCAGATTGTGGAATTGCTCCACCCGGTTCCTACCGATCTGGCTCCTTCTGGCAGGGGTTCGGTTCGGTTGGTTCCCCTGGTTCAAGATTAAACCCTCAAAGATTTTTATGAACCGGAATTTGAAGAAGAAGGGGAATTTGAGGATGATGATGGTGAAAGTGAGGCTCTGGATGTGCCTGTGGAACCGGACATCTCCCCAGACAGACCTTCAGGTGTTTCCCCTCCTAGGCTTTCTGAGTCCTCTTCTCACTTTATGTTCTACAGAAAGGTGGCTGAAACCCTCCAGCTTCCTATGGAGGAGGCTGTGGAAGATCAAGAGGAGCCTGATTATGTAGAAATGATGGACATCTCAGAGTCCAGGAGACTGTCTGTTCCCCTCCACAAATCCTTTGGGAAATGGACACAAAAAATCCTAAAGTCTCCTAACACTGTACCTCCTGTGGATAGAAGAATGGACAAGAGGTATACAGTTTCAGGCTCAGACATGGAGTTCTTATACCAGCAATGCAGCTGTGTTGGGGTAGTGCAGGCTGCTGCCTGTGACAAGCCAAATATTCCCTTGGCTTCACACCCCCAGACAAGGAGTCCAGGAAGATTGATGCTATGGCAAAGAAACCGTACATGGCATCTTCTTTGGGACTCAGGCAGGTGAATTACATGGCCTATACAGCCAGGTACCAGAAGTCCAGGTGGGACACTGTACTGGCACTGGCTAAACAGGCCTCCCCCCAGCTAGCCAAGGATCTGGAGGCGGTGGCTGCAGATGGGATTGAGGCATCTAAGGTTCAGTTTCTTGCTGCTGTGGACTCTAATGATGTGTCATCAAGAGTCATGGCTACATCTGTGGCTCTTGGGAGGATGGCTTGGCTCAGATGTACTAGCCTCTCGCAGGACACCCAGGCTAAGGTCATGGATTTTCCTTTAGTGGGTACTTCTCTATTTGGGGAGCAGACAGAGAATTACATGAAGAAAATGGATGAGTACAGGACCACTTACAGGAGTGCTCAGGCCAAGGAGAGACAGGCAACTCCTCAAAGGCAGCAGTCTAGGGGCAGGGGCATGCCTTTTCAAAGGCCTTTTTACCAAGCACAGGCCTCTTCTTCCTTTTCTCAGAGGGAGTTCTTCAGAGGGTGAGGCAGAAAGGGGATGAGCAGGGCTGCTTCCACTCCTCAGCCTAAAGCCCCTGCCAAGCAGACACTCTGGGCCTCCCTGGGTCAACTCTCCTATTCCATTAGGGGGCAGGCTGGCTTACTTTGTCCAGACTGGATGTCTGTTGCATCAGACAAGTGGGTCCTGGAAGTAGTAAGCCAGGGAATGGTTCTCAGCTTCAAAAAATTTCCAAAGATGAGAGCCAGATCTTTTCCACCTGCAAATCTCTCGGAAACCCTTGCCCAAGAGGCAGAGGTTTCTTCTCTTCTCTTCTAGCCTTAAGAGCCATATAGAGAGTACCTACCCTACACTGGGGCAAAGGGCTGTACTCCAGGTACTTCCTGACCCCCCAAAAAATGGGAATGGTGACCCATCCTAGATCTAAGATATCTAAACAAACATCTTTTAAAACCAAAGTTCAAGATGGTTACTCTGGGAATAATCCTTCCCTCTCTAAGGCCAGGGGACTGGCTAGCCTCCCTGGACCTCGAAGATGCCTACTTTCACATTCCCATCAGGTGCTCCCACAGAAAGTACCTCAGGTTCGAGTTGCCCTCAGGCCACTATCAGTTCAGAGCAATGCCCTTTGGCCTAACCTCAGCCCCAAGGGTTTTTACAAAGAGCCTGGCAGTAGTAGTTGCCTTTCTAAGAAGGCAAAAGATTTCCATTTTTCTATATCTGGATGATTGGCTAATAGTAGGTCAGTCTCCAGACCAAGTCAAGTTTCACCTGCAAGTGACCCAGCAAGTGCTCACTTCTCTAGGATTTCTTCTCAACCTTTCCAAGTCAGTTCTCGAACCAATCCAGCTTCTTACCTTTATAGGGGCAGAACTGGACACACTCAGAGCAAAAGCCTTTCTTCTTTTAGAAAGGGCAAGGGTTCTTATGGAACTAGCCTGTTCCTTTAGCCTTCGGGTATCTCGGCCAGCAAGGCATTTCCTCCAGCTCTTGGGCCACATGGCAGCTTCAACAGCAGTGGTCCAAGGGGCAAGATTCCAGATGAGAGATATTCAGTTCCACCTGAGAGCTTTTTTGTCTCAGAGGAAGGATTCCCTTACCAAACTGATCCCAGTGACTCTGACCTTGATCCAAGCCCTCCAATGGTGGCAGGATCAGGACACTTTAAGACAAGGTGTTCCTTTTGTTACTCAGCCTTTTTCAGTGGTCCTTACCACGGACGCTTCTCTTCTGGGCTGGGAAGCCTATCTGGGGTCCCTCACTGCCCAGGGGCTGTGGTCCCCTCAAGAATCCCTTCTCCATATCAATCTCCTAGAGCTCAGGGCAGTTTTTCTGGCACTAAAAGCTTTCTCTCAGTCAGTACAGAACAAGGTGGTTCAGGTCAGAACGGACAACACCACCACCATGTGGTACATCAACAAGCAGGGAGGCACTCGGTCCATGGCCTTGTGCACAGAAGCCATGAAGTTGTGGTCCCTGGCTTATTCCCTGCAAACCTCTCTGGTAGCAGTTCACCTTCCAGGGAAGGACAATGTGCTAGCAGATGCACTGAGCAGGATCTCTCAGGGCCATGACGAATGGTCCCTGGACCCTCAGGTGTTGAAAGTGATTTTTGGGCTCGGTTAAGTATAATTAAGATGAATATTCTTCCCCGTCTTTTTAACCCCGTAAATCTGTTGAATTTATGGCTTCTGATATCCTTTTTCAATTGTCTACACTCCATGATTTCAAAATCCATCTGGTTAGGCAAACACCCCCGTCGTGCCTGTTACGAACTCAGTGTGCCTAAGGCACTGGGTGGTCTTCGCCTTCCCAATTTCCTTTTTTACTGTTGGGCGAGTGATTTAACCAAGCTGGGGAGATGGCTCTCTCAGAGGGATATGGTTTATATTCCCATTTGGCTCCAGATGGAGAATTACCTTTTAAGGTCTAACGACATTAATCTCTCTACAGTTTTTTAACTGACAAAAATATCACTGCCAGTGGCGTTGCAAGACTCTGTAATTAGTACTTCCCTCAGAGTGCTATCACAGTGCTGTTCATACTTTAAGATACCCCTTAAATATGACATGGGCCAACCAGTTCTACTAAATCCCAATATTAGAACTGGGGGCTCCTGCCTTTCACGTCAGTGGCTCCCACAGCTACAGGAGGCACGAGTGGAGGACCTATTTTCTCAGGACAGCCTTCTCTCTTCATCTGAAATCCTCGTTAAATTTGACATCCCGAGGATGAGGATTTTTAAAGTGTTCCAACCAAGACATTTTGTAGGTACCTTTTTTGGTGTTAAGTCTCGGTCATCATTGGTCAGACCCCTAATGACTCAAGTAACTAAATGCGCCTTAAATCCACACTGTGTTTCCACAGTATATATCCTTCTCTTGACCAGTACTTGTTCTAACCCTCTCCCTGGTTCTTCAATCTGGAGGGCCTTACTTCCGGACCTGAACCTTGATTGGGCTCGGATCTGGAAGGATCTTTATATATACCTGTCCCAAGACAGACTTAGACTCACCCAATATCACATATTGAATAATATGTACTATACTCCCCTGAGACTGGCTAAATTGGGCAGGTTACCATATCCTACTTGCACCAGATGTGGCAAAGCAGAAGGGAACATGGTGCACATATTCTGGTACTGTGAAAAAATATCCCCAGTCTGACAAGAAATTCAAGCTAACTTGGATCCCTGGTTAGGGCTGGAAGACTTCTTCACGACTGAGGTATGTCTTCTAGGACAGTACTCCGGTATCTGAGTCAAGGAGCGTAGATTCCACATGGCTCTGATAGCCGTTATTGTCAAAAAGCTTGTTCTTAAACATTGGATGAATCAGTTAACAATTTCTTACAGTGAATGGTTAAGGGATATATCTAGTTTTTTTCAGAACTGAACGATTGATTGCAGGTTTTCGTAATAAAATGGCAAGTTTTGACAAAAAATGGGGCAAATTGTATGCATTATATTTAAAGTAAGTAGGTTGTAACTCAGCTGCTCAGGTGTTTTGTTTAAGAGATGAGGAGGTCTCTTCTCCTCTTTCTAATAACAAAGTAAGGCACACTCCAGAGGGGTGGGGGAGTTGGGGGGAGGATTTATTTAGCTGGTTTCTGTATGGGTTTAGTATTTGATTACTACTGTTGTGTATCACGTGTACAGTCTACCTTGTACAAACAAAATTTCTTCTTGTCAAAATTAATAAAAATTTTGAATAAAAAAAAAAGGTGTTGAAAGTGATTTTTTTCAACGTGGGGCACTCCAGAGATAGACCTCTTTGCAGCCCCAGACAATCACCAACTCCCTCTCTTTTGTTGCAGACCTCCAGTCTTGGGCTCAGTCCCCCTGGACACCCTGCTTCTGAACTGGGAAGGGAAGTTTCTGTATGCCTTCCCCCCTTCCCTCTCCTGTTCAAAGTCTTAGTCAAAATAAGGTCTCAACCTTGCAAAGTGATTCTGATTGCTCCAGATTTGGCCAGACAGCCCTGGTACCCCCTGTTGCTGTCCCTAACAGTCCATCTTCCCCTGTCTCTTCCCAGGAATTACAACCTGTTAACATCCTCTCAGGGGAGGATTTGGTACCCCAGTCTTCAGTCTCTCAATCTCAAGGCACGGCTCTTGAAGAGTTAGAGTTTGCAGATCTGCATCTTTCCCAAGGGGTTCTGGATATCCTCAAGGCTTCTCGAAAGCCCTCCACCAGAAAGACTTATAACTCCAAATGGAAGAGATTCAGCAGTTGGTGTTCTAAGAAGCATATTTCTCCAGTTAGTGCTGGATTGCCTACGGTTCTGGGTTATATGGTCCATCTTAATGGCCTAGGCCTCAGACCAGCTACTGTCAAGGTACACTTGTCAGCTGTTTCTGCATTTTTGTCTGTGGGGAAGTCTTCCTCACTATCTTCTCATCCTGTATTCTGTAAATTTTTTAAAGGATTGCTTCACACCAATCCTCCTTTTAGATACCCTGCCCCTGCCTGGGATTTGAATGTTTGCATTGCTCAACTTATGCAACCCCCTTTTGAGCCTATGTCTTCAGCAGAGTTTAAGTACTTGGCTTGGAAAACTGTGTTCTTGGTAGCCATTACCTCTGCCAGTCGTTTTAGTGAATTGCAAGCCCTGTCAGTGGAACCTGATTTTATCTCATTTCACAGGGATAAAGTGGTCCTTAGAACCAGTAGAAGGTTCTTGCCCAAAGTGGTTTCAGACTTCCATTTAAACCAGTCTATGTCTCTTCCTGTTTACGTCACTGATCATTCTTCCTCAGGAGAGAGGAGGCTACACAGTTTAGATGTTAAAAGAGCCCTTAGTTACTACATGGAGCATACCAAGGGTCACAGGTTTGACTCCCTCCAGTTGTTCCTCACTTATGGAGAAGTGGGTAAGGGCAAACCTGCCACCAAGAGATCTTTTGCCAGGTGGATTGTGTCTTATATACAATTCTGCTATGAAAAACTGGGAAAAACTCCACCCTCAGGCCTGAGGGCTCATTCCACAAGAGGTACAGCTGCTTCCCTGGCTTCTGCCAGGGATATCCCTCTCTTAGAAATTTGTCAAATAGCCACCTGGAAAACAGTCCATACCTTTACCAAGCATTGCCCACTGGATATCCAGGCTAGGAGTGATGCTCGGTTTGGCACAGCAGTACTTCAGAGCCTATTCCCAAAGTAGGTTCTGTCCGTCCTCCATGGAGGTACTGCTTGGTAGTCTGCAATATGTCAGAATACAGCAAGACTTCATGTTGTTTGAAGAAAAAATTACTCACCTTAGTAATTATGTTTCTTCTAATGGAGTCTTGCTGTATTCTGACCTCCTTCCCTGCCTCCCCTCTCAGAACCTGTTTTTGGGAAGTGGGTGGGCAGGTGCAGTGTTGTACCCTAGGGGTGTTTCAAACAACATGAAGTCTTGCTATATTATGACATATGCAGTATAACCCCAGGTTAGAACTGCTCCGGAGGTGAAAGAGTTAACTTTCCATGCCAGGCATGGAACCTTGCCCGCGAGCTCAGTTGAAAACTCTGTCTGTTGTTGCTCAAACTTAAACTGTAAGATTCTTTACTCCGCCTCACTGAACAGTCGCTCCGGAGATTTCTCCTGCTGCTCGGTTCGTTTGTCGGTTAAAAAGTGTAATTTTCGGTTTATTAACCGTAATTAAACCGCAATCGGTCGGTTCAAGCTCTGTCTGTGGCATTTGTAAGTAATAGATAGGCTACGTTTATTTGCTTCTTTGGAATTTGTAAACGTCTTTTTCGGTTCGGTTTGAACCGATCAGATTGGTTTAAAATAACTTTCTAGTCCTTTAGAGTGCGGTTCCTGGTTCTTATTGGTTCTAAAAAAAACGGATTTCATTACGTTTTTTTCCACGACCCGTAACACGGTTGGGAACCGATAAGAGAGTCTTACTTGGCGGCTTGCCACTAACGGGCAAGTTTTGGTTAAGCTGGCACTATGTCTGAGAAACCCAAAAGAAAAACCGGACCCACTGGGTTTCAGCACTGTGGCTTCTGTGGGGAAGCCTTTGCTAAGGCTGACCCACACACCACCTGTGTATATTGTCTGAGGTTTGACCACCTCAATGCAGACTGCCAGATTTGTAAAATTTTCCTGCCGCATGGAAAGAGAGTTGGTAGGCTCAGGAAGGGAGGCCAAAAGTCCGCTGACCGGATGGCCAGCCAGTTCGGTTCAACCGAACCTGAGGACCCTCTGACCAGGCGATACTTCCTCGGGCAAACAAAGAGCCAGCTCTGAGGCCGGTTCCAACTAAAAGGGGCTAGAAAGTCAGCTAGTATGGAGCCAAAGTTCTTTCTCCAACACGCTGAAATAGCTAAAGCTATTCAAGTTGTCAATCTTTCCCCAGTTCCGTCCGAAGCGACACCATCAGGGGAAGCGCTCGGTTTGGGACGGTTCCACAGTTCAAGATTATGATTTTGAGGATTTTATGAACCGGAGGAAGGGAGGAGGTATGAGGAGAGTGAATGTGATTTTGAAGGTCTGGATGTGCCCATTGAACGCGACGTCTCTCCAGACAGACCATCAGGGGTCCCCAGGCTATCCTGAGTCCCTTCTCATTTTATGTTCTATAAGAAAGTTGCTGAAACTCTCCAACTCCCTGTTGAGGAAGCTGCTGATGACCAAGAAGAGCCTGATTATGTGGAAATGATGGATATTCCAGAGTCTAGGAGACTGTCTATTCCCTTGCACAAATCCTTTAGGAAACAGACAGTAAAAATTCTAAAAACTCCTCACTCTTTCCTTCCTGTTGATAAAAGGATGGACAAGAGGTATACATTATCAGGCTCTGATACGGAGTTCCTCTCTCAGCAATGTAGCCATGTGGGAGTAGTGCAGGCTGCAGCCTGTGACAAGGTTAATATTCCTCTAGCCTCTCACCCTCCTGAAAAGGATTCTAGGAGGATGGATGCCATGGCAAAGAAACAGTACATGGCAGCATCTTTAGGACTCAGACAGGCAAATTATATGGCTTATGCTGCTAGGTACCAGAAATCCAGATGGGATAATGTGCTGACCCTTGCGAAACAGGCCCTGACCAGCTTGCCAGGGAGCTGGAGCAGGTGGCTGCAGATGGTATTGAGGCATCCAAGGTGCAATTTCATGCTGCAGTAGACTCTAATGATGTTTCATCAAGAGTCATGGCTACATCTGTGTCTCTCCTCAGAATGGCTTGGCTCAGATATACTGCCCTGTCACAGGATACTCAGTCTAAGGCTATGGATTTTCCTGTTGTCAGCAATTCTCTGTTTGGGGAGCAGACAGAGAATTATATGAAAAAAATGGATGAGTATAGGACCACCTATAGGAGTGCACAGGCCAAAGAAAGGCAAGCCACTCCTCAAAGGCAGCATGTCAGGGGCAGGGGCAGGCCTTTTCATAGGCCTTTTTACCAAGCCCAGGCCTCCTCTTCTGCTTATGCCCAGAGGGGGTTCTTTAGAGGAAGAGGCAGAAGGGGTTCAAGTAAGCCTGCTTCTACCCCTCAACCCAAAGCCCCTGCAAAACAGGCTCCCTGATGGGGTGGCCAGGGCTGATTCTCCACTACCGGTAGGGGGCAGGCTGGCTTACTTTGTCCAGGACTGGAAGTCTTTAACATCAGACAAGTGGGTCCTGGAAGTAGTAAGCCAGGGACTGGTTCTCAGCTTCAAAAAATTTCCGAAGATGAGAGCCAGGTCCTTTCTACCTGCAAATCCTTCAGAGGCACTTGCCCTAGAAACAGAAGTTTCTGCCCTCCTGGCTCTCAGAGTTGTGGAAAGGGTTCCACCCCTACACCAGGGCAAAGGGTTGTTCTCCAGGTACTTCCTTACCCCAAAAAAAACAGGAGAATGGCGGCCCATCCTGGATCTCAGGTATCTAAACAAGCACCTTTTAAAACCAAAGTTCAAAATGGTGACTCTGGAAATTATTTTACCCTCTCTAAGGCCAGGGGACTGGCTAGCCTCCCTGGACCTCAAGGATGCCTACTTCCATGTTCTTATCAGAAGCTCCCATCGAAAGTACCTCAGATTCGAACTGCCCTCAGGCCATTATCAGTTCAGAGCAATGCCCTTCGGCCTCACCTCGGCCCCGAGGGTATTCACAAAATGCCTGGCAGTAGCAGTTGCCCATTTAAGAAGGCAAAAGATTGCCATCTTTCCTTATCTGGACGACTGGCTCATAGTAGGTCAGTCCCCAGACCAGGTCAAATTACACCTTCAGGTAACTCAGCAACTGCTCACATCTCTAGGTTTCCTTCTCAATCTTCCAAAGTCTGTTCTAGAGCCTGTCCAGCTTCTCACCTTCATAGGCGCAGAACTGAACACAAAAGAGGCCAGAGACTTCCTCCCTCTGGAAAGAGCAAGGACCTTGGTCTTTCTGGCCTCCTCTTTCACCCTGCAGGTCTCTCGACCGGCAAGGCATTTTCTACAGCTCCTGGGGCACATGGCTGCTTCTACAGCAGTAGTGCAGGGAGCAAGATTTCAGATGAGGGACATCCAGTTCCATTTGAGAGCCTTTTGGTCTCAAAGGACAGTCTCTCCAACCAAATTGATCCCAGTGACTCGAACCCTGATCCAGGACCTTCAGTGGTGGCAGGACCAGAGCAGTCTGAGACAGGGGGTTCCCTTCAACCCCCAGTCTCACTCCTTGACCCTTACTACAGATGCATCCCTCTTGGGGTGGGGAGCTCACATGAGCGACCTCACTACCCAGGGGTTGTGGTCCCCACAGGAATCTCTGCTCCACATCAATTTGTTGGAGTTCAGAGCAGTTTTTCTAGCACTCCAGGTCTTTTCCACATCTGTTCAGAACAAGGTTGTTCAGGTCAGAACAGACATTACTACTACAATGTGGTACAGCAACAAGCAAGGAGGCACTCAGTCTACGGCCTTGTGCACCAAAGCAATGAAGTTGTGGTCTCTGGCTTATTCTCTGAATGCCTCCTTTACGGCAGTTCACCTTCCAGGCAAGGACAATGTCCTAGCGGATGCTGTCAGCAGGATTTCCCAGGGCCATCACGAATGGGCACTGGATCCCCTAGTATTTGCCAGATGGGGCACCCCCCCAGATAGATCTTTTTGCAGCCCCAGACAATGACCAACTTCCCCTTTTTTGCTGCAGGCCCCCAGTGTTGGGCTCAGTCCCTCTGGATGCCTTCCTTCTCAGTTGGGAAGGGAAGTTTCTCTATGCCTTCCCCCCCTCCCTCTTCTGTTCAAGGTGCTAGTCAAAATCAGATCTCAACCCTGCAAGATGATCCTGATTGCTCCAGATTAGGCCAGACAGCCATGGTACCCACTACTCATGTCCTTAGCAGTCCACCTTCCCCTGCACCTCCCCAGGAATCACAATCTGTTAACCTGTGCCCAGGGGAGGGTTTGGTATCCAAACCTCAAATCTCTCACTCTCAAGGCATGGCTCTTGAAGAGTTAGAGTTACTGACTCACCTCTCCCAAGGTGTATTGGATATCTTGAAGGCCTCTAGGAAGCCTTCCACCAGGGCCACTTATAATTCCAAATGGAAGAGATTTTCCATATGGTGCTCTGCAAGCATATTCCACCAGAATCTGCTGACTTGCCCACAATCCTGGATTATTTGGTGCATTTGAATTCTTTGGGGCTGAGACCAGCTACCCTAAAAGTGCACCTGGCAGCCGTGCCTGCTTTCTTATCAGCAGGTAAACCTTCTTTTTCAGCTCACCCTGTATTCTCCAAGTTTTTCAAGGGGTTGCTTCATACCAACCCTCCATTCAGGGACCCTGCCCCTGCTTGGGATCTTAATATTTGCATTGCCCAGCTTATGCAACCCCCTTTTGAGCCGTTGTCTTCAGCAGAGCTCAAGTACTTGACTTGGAAAACTGTGTTTTTGGTAGCCATCACTTCTGCCAGGCGTATAAGTGAGTTGCAAGCATTATCAGTGGAACCTGACTTTATCTCCTTTCACAGGGATAAGGTGGTCCTCAGGACTAACAGAAAGTTTTTGCCTAAGGTGGTTTCAGATTTCCACCTTAATCAATCCATGTCCCTTCCTGTGTATTTCACTGTCCATTCCTCCTCTGGCGAGAGGAGACTGCACAATTTAGATGTCAAAAGAGCCCTTAGTTATTACATAGAACGTACCAAGGGTCACAGGTTTGACTCCTTCCAATTGTTCCTCACTTATGGTGAGGTTGGAAAAGGAAAACCTGCCACTAAAAGATCCATTGCCGGGTGGATTGTCTCTTGTATCCAATTTTGCTATGAAAAACTGGGTAAGGTTCCTCCCTCAGGCCTGAGGGCTCACTCTACCGAGGGTACAGCTGCGCTCTCTGGCTGCTGCCAGGGACATCCCTATCCTAGAGATATGTCAAGCAGCTACCTGGAAACAGTTCACACTTTCACTAAGCATTACTCCCTGGACATCCAAGCTAGGAGTGATGCTCGATTTAACATGTACGTGCTTCAGAAGCCTATTTCTAAGTAGGTTCTGTCCCTCCTCCATGGAGGTACTGCTGTGTAGTCTGCATATGTCATAATATAGCAAGACTTCATGTTGTTTGAAGAAAAAATTACTCACCTTAGTAATGTTGTTTCTTCTAATGGAGTCTTGCTATATTATGACCTCCCCCCAGCCTGCCCCTCTCAGAACCTCTATTTTTGGGATGTGGGTGGGCAGCGCAATGTTGGCACTTCATAGATGCCCACTTCGTTTCACCCTTTCTTTAGGGTGCTTGGGTGTTATGTTTTAATTTTCTTTCTTGATTCCCCTGACTTGAGTCCTTGTTTTGGGATCAAGAACACAAATGTGTTTTTTTGTAGTTAGTAGCCAATGGGCTAGTGTAGGTTTTCGGCTTCCACACAGAACCTTAGTGAGTTTTGCTCGTAAAGATCTGACAGTTTAAGTTTGAGCAACAACAGACAGAGTTTTCAACCGAGCTCGCGCTCAAGGTTCCATGCCTAGCATGGAAAGTTAACTCTTTCACCTCCGGAGCAGTTCTAACCTGGGGTTATACTGCATATGTCATAATATGGCAAGACTCCATTAGAAGAAACAACATTACTAAGGTGAGTAATTTTTTCTTTTTGTTTACACCCTCCTCCTTTTTTGTTTGGGTGCTCATTTATTACTGTTATTTGTATTAGATTGGTTTTTGGGTTTCCTGACCTGAGTCTTCCTTGGGAATCCAAAACTTTTTTCTGCCAGTTGGCTAGTGGGAATTTTTAGTTATTTGGGCTTGTAAGAATCTGATGGTTTGAGTTTGAAACACTCCAGACAGAGACTTCAACCGAGCTCGAGCTCAGCATTCTATGCCCTGCATAGAAAGTTAACTCTTTGTTCTCCGGGGCAGTTCAAAGGTTGGGAATCACTGTAATATGTCAGAATACATCAAGACTCCATTAGAAGAAACATAATTACTAAGATGAGTAATTTTTTCTTCTTGGATCCTGGCCCTGGAAAGTTGAGCAGCTTAAGCACTTGTGCTCATGCTTTGAATGTTCCTGCCTTATCTTGCTGCCACTGTCAGTCCTCATAATCATCTGCTCTCTACAAGGACTATGGCATCAGCTCTGTCTGGCTTCTCTGCCAGCTTCTGTTTTATGTCCGACAGGCATGCCGGAATGTAGCAAATATGTGGGAGAATTTGGCTAAGTCCAGCATTGTTGGCAGTTACTACACTTGTTGCCTCTTAAGTGGGCACAAGCGGGACTGTTATCGAGAGCGCAGTGAGATGCACTAAGAGCTACTTTGGCCTACCCAGCCTTATACTAATAGTAAAATAGTATTCTAATAATGGAAGGGACTTGAGGTCCATGTTGTCTGCCTCTTCTGCCACGCAGTAGTGACTATACCCAGTTTGAGTATGGGCACATGATCGAGTTAACAGCTGGAATGTTACTCTACACATGCAATGTAACCCACAATGCCATTCTCCATCAGGAATTTGACTAGTCCTGCTTTGAAAGCCAGAAATATGCTAGCTTCTACAACATCATCGGGTATGGCTGTTCCACATATTAACCACACTGTATAAAGTAGTGCTTTCCAGTGTTTCCCCTTAGCCTAACCTCCTCTGTTTGATGGTATGCCCTATACTTCTGCTTTTACTTATCAACTCAAGCATGTGTGCAGAGCTCACCCCATCTGTCCCCTTCTCACCCCATCTGTCCCCTTAGGTATTTGGGAAGCTGTGAGCATTTCCCCTCAGAGCATTCTCTCTTCTATTCTGCATAATTTGAGTGTGTCCAGCTGGATGCCAAAATTAATTAGCCATGTGTTAACCTCTGTTTTTTTTTTTTTGTTTTTTTAGTTACAACCTCTTCTTATTATAGCCATTTAGCTATTTTAGCCATGTTTCAGATGGACCCTTATTAACATGGCATGAAGAGCATAAGCACTAGCCAACAGTGGCTCATTACAAATGTTTTATTTTTTTCTTTATAAGTTTTTACTGAAAGTTTAAAGCATTTCATAACATAAACATAAAAGCACACATATAAATTCCTTAGTACCATAAATAAGGATTCTTTCATTTATTTATTTAGTTTGTGTTGACCGGGTAAATGCACTAGACAAATCCTGCCTATTTTCAGGCACGACCCGAAGGAGAGGGATACAGATGAATGCCAACTGACCTTGAACCAGATTAAGCTGTTGGTATTTTTAGTGAATGAGGGAAATTTGGCCAGGACACCGGGGAAATTCCCTACTCTTTTCGATAAGTGCCATGGGATCTTTAACATCACCTGAACTACCACCAGTCCAGGCAGATGGGACCTTGGTTTAACGTCTCATCCGAAAGACGGCACCTCAGAAGTGCAGCACCCCTCTTATGCTGCACTATAGTGTCAGTACTGGGATATTAACCCAAGTGCCAGATGTGGGAACTGAACCCACAGCCCTCTGATCTCCCGGCCTCAGAGGCGAGTGTGCTACCTACTGAGCCACTGACACTGTTACATTAAACCTACCCTTGTCATAAGTATTAATCTATCAACTTCTGATTATAACAGGATTATATAACAAGTCTAACAGTTCACTTACACTTGTTCACTTGTTCATCAGTCTATTTCTGGTATCTCGGTTTAAAACATTCAACCATATTGAAAAGAGCATTGGGGTGTTATCTCTTTACAGTCCTTTAAAAGGGGGACCATATGTTATTACATAAATTCAGTTTGTCCAAAGCCAAATAGCTTTGTCTTTCATTGCTAGCTATAATTCCCATGTTTTGTATCCATTCAGAAAAGGTTGGCACTACTGTAGTTCTCCAGTCTGCTAGCGCTGCACATTTTAAACACAGAGAGACTGCCAATAACCCTGTTTTAAAGGAAAACTTGCATAATTCTAACCCTCCCACTCCTGAAAGCTCTAACCGCGATTAAGCTTTTTGCACAGTAAAAAAATTTTTTTTTTTGCAGTTTACTTACTTTATTTTAATTTAGTAAACTCCCCAATCGCCAAGCATGGTGGATGCTACGCGGTCCCATTTCAGGTAATGGTGCAGTGCCGCACCTCTCACTTCAATAAAACATGTATTGGGACAAACGGTCGAGCTCTTCAACGCCCTTTCTGTACTACGGTGGTAGAACTGGATGCAGTACTTCCGGTTTGGTTGAACCAAGGCCTTGTACAAGGGGGAGGATCACCTCCCTTTACCGTTTCTTCATCTCCTCCAAATGCATCTCAACACAGATTTTACTTTTTTGACTGCAGCAGCACACTGCCTGTCTGACTTTGGCTTACTTTTCGCAGTTGCACACTGTTGTACCACATAGGGTGTATGGGTGCCGCACATTCCTCGCCCTGAAGTATAGCAGTACCTTGAAATTCTTCACATTAAATATAAAGTGCTTCTGAAAGGTCTTATCTTACCCCCACTTAGTGAAGAGGAGGAGGATAATCAGCTTCTGCCAGTCTGCCAACATGTGACATGAGCTGTGGTGAGATCAAACAAGCCGGAGCTATCAGTATGTAGGCCACAACTTTTCTTCTGGAAGTTTTTCATTATGTCTGTCAGGAGGTCATTTTACTAGCCCTGTAAAAGGCTAATTATTTTTCTGTACTAAATGATAAATCAGCAGTCTGTTTTTTCCTTGACTATTGGTAGTATAGTACTGCAGTATAGATCTGTGAAAGAGGGGACATAGCCTCTCTTCATATTTGTTATCATTCATTAGCGACTGGACTTTTTCCAGTAGCAAACGTCCTATTTGCTCTGCGGATCGCTCTTCTCATTGGAACCATTAGTTTAATCACAGCATACTTATTCTCTTAAGAAAATACACCCATAGAGGAGAACATTTCTTGTTAGAGTGGAACCCCAAATGTTTGTGTTGGTAACTGTAGAGGTTTCCTTGATTAGCATTACTACCAGCGATGCATACACTTGCCATCTGTCCCTTAGACTATTTTGTTAACTAGTTGGTAAATTGTTTATAAATTGATTGCATCTCCAGGACCGCCTACTGATCCAGAGCACTCGTTGGCATGCCCTTTGACGTATGTAGATGACCACTTGTGCTAAAATACACTAATTTGCTTATTCTGCCAGTTGTGTTGTTATGTCATTGTATGCTGTGCCTCTCTACTGTGATGCGTATGCCTCCCTGAGAAGTATTTTACGCCTACAGTGTTGTGCTTGTATTGGCTCAGGTCATGCCTGAAATAGGGCCCCTCGGCCCAGCATACTTATCCAGTTCCTGATTATAACTAAATAAATAAAAACTGTCCGTTCACTCACTGTTGTGGGAAGTGCACCAGAGATCTGTAACAGAGCATATAAGAATGCAGATCTGTAGACGAGAATTTTCCTTAGTAGAGCAAAAAAGAACTGTACATTTGCGACTTCATGTCGGCTAGGATCGCTTCCAGGGATGCATACTTCTGTTATCATTTCCTCAAAAATCTGCTGCCGCAGCCTACACAAACAGAAACAACCATTGTTAAGGTGCAGATGATGTTTATATAGGATGGGGGATAGATCTTGATTTGCACTTCAAGGAAAGCATATGTGCTTATGTTAACCCGGGGCTTGCAGTAGAGGAGGAGGTAACGATGCTGGAGGATGTAGTAATAATAAAATGGCAGGTCAGCTTTTTCTCCACATGTCTCACATGTGCATGTATTCATATCACAGCAGTCACATGAACTAGCGTAGTTAGAAATAAAAATGGAGGCGACTTCTCAGCTACTAATGTGCTATTTATTTTACAGTGGAAATCGGAGGATGATTCATGTCCATAAAGTCACTCAAACCTTTCTTTTGCAGTGGACAACCAACATATGCTACACTATATCAGAGACAAAACTGCTGCCCCCTACTTCTCCAACCTGGTCTGGTTCATTGGCAACCATGTGATAGAGCTGGATACCTGTGTTCAGACCGATGAAGAGTAAGAGAAGTCAAATCTATTAACTGTTATATGCGTGCGCATTGGAAAACATTAATAAAACGGTATTTCTGATCTGCTGTCACTCTGCACCATGTGTGTTGTATTCAAGGAAAAAGTGTTTGTTGTGTAAAGGAAGAAAGAAAGAAAAGGAATTTATGTAGCACTTTTCATACACACTGTATACCAAAGCGCTTTAGAATCCCTGAACAGTGTTGAGAGAGAGAAGGAATTCGGCACAGGGAGGTTAAGTGACTTGCTGCTGGGACACAGAGTGAGTAACTGAACTTGTTGGATTTGGCCAGTGAGTCTCCATATTCCCAGCTCTGCATAACAACCACTATGTCAGACTGCCCTCTTTTCCCTTCCCTGCCATCCTGGTGCTTTACTACATGAGAAGTGGGTACGTCCCCAATAACCCATGCCGTGGAGTGCCTTATTGCGATTATACAATGTCCCCTTTAAAAATAATAAAGAATTGTATCAAAAAAGTGTGTTACATTTATAGTTTTTAAGTTTTGTAAACATTTTTATTGAAATAGCCTTCCTGCTCATGTTAAATAGTCCCTCCTTGCAACCATCTAGTAGAAGTGCAAGGACCCCTTTCCCGCAGTTTCTTCTCCCCCTGCAGTTTTATCTTCCTCTATCTCCTCCCGTCTTGTACTGTTCCATAGTTCAGTTAATGGTTTTCTGCCAGTTTGAGTCTGTCTGTGCTGGGAAAGAGAGAGAGAGAGGGAGAGACAGAGAGTGTTAACGGGGGTAGGAAAAAAGTGAAAGCAGCCATTTAGAGAGGGAGCTCAGCTGCAAAAAGAGAGCAGTTGAAAAGCTGCCATCTGTGAGAGAGTGAAAGTGGCACTGCAGGCAGACTGATGAGGATGCAGGGAGTGTGCAAGCAAAATAAGGGTAAGAGAAAAAAGGCAAAAACATTATAGTGCAATGATCATTTTGTGTATATAGCGCTTGTTTGTATTCAGCAGTGAGTACTTCGGAGACCATTTCTGCAGCGATTTCATCTGGCAAGATGGCAGCTGAAATGAAATTTTTTATGTGTGAAGCATGTACTTATTTCTGTAGTTCAGTTTAAAAAAAAAATAAATAAAAAAGTGGTCTGGTGGTACTTGAACCATGGATTATTCCAGGATGTGCCCACAGGTAGAGATGCCATGTGACCAATCAGGATCCAGTATTTTAAAAGTCCATTGTATACTTTTTTTTTTTTCATCAGAATCCAAATCCTTTTTCAGATTTCTGTATACAGTTGTTACAGCAATCTCTGTGTGTTGATGGAATGCAGAAATTTAATATTAAGTGGTACCCTAGGTATTAACTGTTTAATCTCCACAAGACTCAGCAGTCCCA
Organism: Neoceratodus forsteri; assembly: GCA_016271365.2. NCBI lineage: Eukaryota > Metazoa > Chordata > Ceratodontiformes > Ceratodontidae > Neoceratodus > Neoceratodus forsteri. The sequence continues at coordinate 167,370,824 of JADMNL010000025.1, read as the reverse complement.
GAAGTGGGCCTGATCTTGTAATAGTTTTCACTGCATTTGTAGAATTTCAGTTGTATTTAACATCTTATTGTCTTAGCTTTATTCCTCTGTCTTGCTCCCCTGGTTCCCACAAATGACTTTGTCGTGGGTGTCAGGGAAGCATTTGCCACCCTTTTGAGCATGTCAACAGGGTCACAAACTTGACAAAATGCAGCTGAGAATTATGCTCTTTTTTTTTTTCTGCAAGTGAGTTAATGTCCAAGAAACTTATTACTAAGCCTTCATATCATCTATACAAACAAAGTTTTAGAACTAGGCTCACCTTTCACACCTCATTACAAGTACATGCTTAAACAACAGTTTCACGTGGCGGCGGGGAGCCTGCTATTATTGAAAACAAAGATTTATATCTATAGGAAGCCATATTATTTTGTTCTGTTATAATTAAAATATTAAAGGGGAATTTAGGTATGCAGGGCCTAGAAAGTCTGAAAGCCCATGAAAAGCACTTCCAGGTGAGGTATTGGCTTTATTTGTGGGCATCAGCAATCCAGAGATATCGCCATTTAAATGTTTCATATCTTAAATCAAGGCAGTAGGCAGTTCATGGAATCTTGGGACAGAGAGTGGTGTCACACTTGGGCAAGATGTGCTTTAACAGCATACAGTTAGACTGACTATGACAGCACATGTTGTCTCTAAGTTCCTTAAATGGCTGCTGCTTTTATTAAAAAGGGGATAGATTTAAACAGGGATTCCTCCGGACTGCTAACACCTACAAGCCCACTTCCTCATTTCAAATGGTCTTTCTTGGGTTTTCAAAGTATGAATGACTCTGCACACCTACATTCCCTTTTCATGAGTGACTCTCCACACCTACATTCCCCTTTCAGAGTATGAGACCCTGCACACCTATAGTCTTCTTTCAGACTATGAGTGACCCTGCACTCCTACATTCTTCTTTCAGACTACGAGTGGCTCTGCACACCTACATTCCCCTTTCAGACTATGAGGGACCCTGCACACCTACATTCCGATCTCAGACTCTGAGTGACCCTGCACACCTACATTCCCCTTTCAGACTGTGATTGACCCGTACAAAGTCATTCCAGTTTCATACCTCTCAGTCTCTTAGCATTAAAATGCATAGTACTGGTCTTTACAAAATCAGAGTACATTGCCAGAATGTCTAGCACTTTTTTATTTTAAAGAATAATATCTCTAAGAATAGTGAGCCCCATATGATTAGTGTTAAGGAATGATTATATCATGTTAGATCTTCATTGGGGGTATCTCGGTCATCAGGTCACACATATGGAACTTCACCATTGGTGAAGCAGAATCCACACAGAAGATTTTCAGCAGTACTACTGGGGCCACCCATGAGACATCTTCTGCCAACGTCACCAACCCTATAAAGGCGTGAGCGGCCCCACTTCCTCCTCAGTTCTTTCTCACCATCGACTCTGTTCGCATGGGTTTCCATGGAAGCTACGGCGCAGTTTCACGCCATTTTTGCCTATGACTTTATTTCATTTAGCTTTTTTTAATCTCTTTTTTAAAAGATTCCCCTACCTTGTTTATGTCAAGAGTTAATTCTTCTACTTCTCTCTTCTGTTGCTGCCACTGCGGAAAGAAGATTGCCTTCGCAGACAAACACACTCTCTGTGTCTGCTGTCTTGGGCCTGACCATGATGTCTCGGACTGTGAACTCTGCAGTAAATGCAACCAAACCATCCTCAGGCGATGAAAAAATGCTCTCAAAAAATTCCTGATTTAGCAACAGGTAGCCAATTCTAGGCAGGGGTCCTTCAGGGTCCCTCTTTCCTAGTCGATGAGGTTCGATGAGCTCCAAGGTCTGAGACAAGTCCTCAGGGAAAAGTCATAAAAAAAGACTGAGGTTAGAACCTCTCCCCCTGGCGGCAGTCCTGCTCCCCGACAGCTTCTTCATCTTCCTCCGGGGGTGCTCCGTTGACTGTGGCTGCGCCAACACCTGTCGCTGTCCAGGGCCTCTGTTCCTACCAGACCTATACTGACAACGCTACAGCCTGCATTTCAAGGCAACTGGTCGTTGACCCTCAGGTTGTTGGCCCCCAGTTGGTTGACGCAGGTTGTTGGCAACCAGTTCGTTGACGCCCGGTTCTTCGACGACAGCCCTCCCCTGTTGAGGCCTGATGCTTCTCTAGGCCCTTGGGCATTGGGCTCTTTGGGCTCCCAAGGCCGAACGGATGGGTCATCGCATCCTGTGCCGTTGACCCCTCCACCATCAATGCAGCAGTCTATGGTCGTCAACCTCAATGACATTTTGACCAAGTTTACTTCAGTCTTGGTCCATTAGCTGGATGCTTATAGGCCTGGGTCCCCTGCACCATCGACGACCCTATCGTCATGTAGTGCCCCTCCACAAAAGTGGTCCCAAGGATGACCCAGGGAATTACAGACCAGTCAGTCAAACTTCTATTGTGGGCAAGCTCATGGAGACAAAGGAAAGGTTGGTGGAATATCTAGAGGAGCATGATCTCCAGGATGAGAGGCAGCATAGATTCATGGGGGGGTCATGTCAAACAAATCTTATTGACTTCTTTGACTGTCACTAAGACAGTAGACGGGGCCAAGTGGTAGATATCCTCTATACTGATTTCAGCAAGGTCTTTGACTCTGTGCTCCACAAAAGGTTGATCAGGAAGTTGATGGATCTCAGGGTTGGGGGAAAAGATGGCCAGATGGGTGGAAAACTGGCTGAGGACAGAACCCAGAGGGTGGTTGTGGGGGGAGAGTTATCTGACATCAGAGAGGTAATCAGTGGGGTCCCACAGGGTTAAGTGCTGGAGCCGGTGTTGTTCAATGTTTTCATCAATGACATTGGAGATGGCATTAGGGGCAGAATGTTCCTATTCGCGGATGACGCCAAGATCTGTGGGAGAGTGGACACAGCTGAAGGGATACAGGACCTACAGGAAGAGCTATAAAAGCTAGGGAGGTGGTCCAGGATCTGGCAGCTTGGCTTCAATGCAAAGTTATGCATATTGGAACCAGGAATCCCAGGACAGAACACTACCTGGGTGGAGTCCGAGTATCTGCATCAGAGGAGGAGAAGGACCTGGGAGTGATGAACACTAGTGACCTGAAGCACTCCACACAGTGCAAGAAAGCAGCAGCAAAGGCAAACAAGATGCTGGGATGCATCTCTAGGGGAATCAGTAGTAGGACTGAGGAGGTTATACTGCCTTTGTACAGGTCACTGGTAAGGCCGCATCTAGAGTATGGAGTTCAGTACTGGTGCCCACACCTCAAAAAGGACATTAACCTGCTGGAGAAGGCCCAGAGGAGGGCTACAAAGATGATGGCCGGTCAGCAGAGTAAGGCATACGAGGAGAGGCTGAGGGCACTGAACATGTACTCCCTGGAAGACAGGAGAGAGAGAGGACATGATTGGGATGTTCGGGTACTTGAAAGGGATAAATAAGGTTGATAAGCAGAGTCTCTCTAAGCTGAGTGGCAACCATAACATAAGGGGGCATAGTCTTAATCTGGAGGGTGGGAGGTTTAGGAAGGCGGTCAGGAAGCACTTCTTCACGGAGAGGGTCAGTTCAGAGCTCAGGGATTTGGCTTCATTGGGGACTGGGGGTCCACCTGGACGGATGCAGGCCTGTACTGGCGTGATGGTCTGCATCTGTCCAGGAGGGGAACCACGATCCTAGGTGATAGGTTTAAATACTTCATTGACAAGCATTTAAACTAGCCAGGGGAAGGCACTGGAAAGGACAGGAAATCTAGCCCCCAAGGAATCAGGGTACTAAGTGAGGTAGACACCAACATAGAGATGTCAATAGGGAGAAACACAGGGGTAAATGGAGAAAGTGACAAACGCAGTAAGGACAGGGATGGGGCAAAAAGGGGTAAGGCCATCAATAAATGGAGGGTTATGAGTACCAACGCCTGTAGTCTGGGCAACAAGCTCCCTGAACTGGTGGCCTTGATGGAAGAGGGATGCCTGGATATCATAGCAGTCACAGAAACATGGTACACAGAGAACCATGACTGGGATGTTAATATACCGGGGTACACAACCTACAGGAGAGACAGGGAGGGCAGAAGGGGGAGTAGCTCTCTATGTAAGGGAAGGGATAAAACCAACTGAACGAAAGAGTAATCAGGGAGGAGAGGAGGCACTGTGGGTCACCTTAGAGACTGGAAATGGCACCACATTCCGCACAGGGGCTGTATACAGACCCCCATGTCAGGGGGAGGGAATGGACAAGGATATGATAGAAGGCATACTTAGGATGGCAGAGAAAGGGGAGATACTGTTGATGGGGGACCTTAATATGCCAGATGTTAACTGGAGCACCTTTGCTGCAGCCACATCCAAAAGCAGGGCCATTCTTGATGCCCTTTAGGTGGCATGCCTCAGACAGCTAGTTTTGGAACCTACTCATGAGGGAGCAATCTTAGACATCATACTCTCAAATGGGGACAGTGAGAGGATCTCAGATCTGGAAGTGGGTAGCCATTTGGGAACAAGTGACCACCAAACAGTGTGGTTCACGATAAACTCAGCTGAAGAGTCAAGCCATACAAAAGTGAGGGTTCTGGACTTCAGGAGGGCTGACTTTGGCAAGATGGGAGAGTGCCTTAGAAAAGCACTAGCAAACAGGCTAGAAGGAGGGGTGGAGGAACAATGGGGAAATATCAGAACTGCCATCACAGAGGCAACAAGCCTTTGTGTGAAGCAAATAAACAAATCAAAATGAAAGAAAAAGCCACTATGGTTCTCAAAAGAAGTGGCAGTGAAGGTTAGGGAGAAAAAGATAGCATTTAGGAAGTATAAGGAAACACAGAAGGAGCAGGACAGAGAACTGTACCAGTTAAGGCAGAAGGAAGCAGGGAGGGTAGTCAGAATAGCAAAGGCACAAACTGAGGAAAAGATAGCCAACTCAGTTAAGAAGGGGGATCAAACCTTTTATAGGTATATCAGGGAGCGTAGAAAGACAAAGGGAGGGATAGTGAGGCTGAATCGAATGGATAGTGGGTGGACAGAGTGACAGTGAAAAAGCAGGGATACTGAATGAATACATCTGTTCAGTATTCACAAAAGAGGAAGTGGGGTAGGTGCCTAATCCAATTAACAGAAGCACTCTGGTGGGGGGGGGGGTCGATCCCAGTCCTTTCACAGAAGAAAGGGTTCTGAAAGAACTCCTTAAACTGAAGGTGGACAAAGCAATGGGGCCAGATGGAATTCACACCAGAATTCTAAAAGAATTAAGCAGAGAACTAGTGACACCACTGACTACCCTTTATAACAAATCATGGGAGGATGGTGTGGTACCTGAGGACTAGAAGAAGGCTAATGTGATTCCCCTTCACAAAAGTGGGAGCAAGACAGAGGCAGGAAACTACAGACCTTTCAGTTTGACCTCTGTGGTAGGGAAAGTGATGGAATCACTTCTGAAGGAAAGAATTGTTGAGTACCTAGAGGCCAGTGGGGCACAGGACCCAAGGCAGCATGGGTTCACAGCGGGAAGGTCATGTCAGACGAATCTAATTGATTTCTTTGATTAGGTGACCAAAGTAGTAGACCAGGGAGGGGCTGTGGACATGGCCTACCTAGACTTTAGCAAGGCATTTGACACAGTCCCACACAAAAAATTAGTAGTCAAATTAACCAGCCTTGGAGTGGGTCCCAGGGTGGTAGCCTGGGTAAAACATTGGCTGAACAACAGGACACAGAAGGTAATTGTAAATGGAGTCCACTCTGAAGAAAGAGGGGTTACTAGCGGGCAATGAGGGTTCAGTACTGGGTCCAGTCCTTTTAATGTCTTTATAAGTGACATTGCAGAGGGACTAGAAGGAAAAGTATGCCTCTTGCAGATGAGACAAAGATCTGCAACAGGGTTGATGCACAAGGAGGCGTGGAAAGGATGAGAAGGGACTGGCAAGGTAGGAGGAATGGTCAAGTATGGCAGCTTGGATTCAGTGCAAAGTAGTGCACCTGGGAAACAAAACCCAGGGAAGATCACACATTTGGGGGTTGTAACAACAACAAAATGGAAAGGGACCTGGGGTAATCCTATCAGATGACCTTAAGGTTGGCAAGCAATGGAGAAGGTAGGGAAGGTTGGGGGATACTGGGATGTATAGGGAGAGGCATCACCAGCAGAAAACAGGAAGTTGTTATTCCCTGTACAGACAGTTGGTGAGACCCCATCTGGAGTACTGCGTCCAGTTCTGGAGACCCCATCTCCGCAAGGACATAGACAGGATGGAGGCAGTTCAGAGGAGGGCAACTAAAATGGTGCTGGGTCTGCAAGAGAAGCCATACGAGGAGAGGCTAAAGGAGCTTAATATGTATACTCTGGAGGAAAGGACGGAGAGGGGGGACATGATAGAAACGTTTAAGTACCTCAGTGGAATCAACAAAGTCCAAGAGGGTAGCATCTTTCAGAAAAAGAGATGTGCAGAACAAGGGGCCACAATTTGAAGATAGAGGGGCGGCTCAGGGCGATGTGGAGTATTTTTTTCACAGAGGGTGGTGGGCGCATGGAACAGTCTTCCTGAGGAGGTTGTGGGGTCTAAAACTGTGGGAGAATTCAAGAATGCATGGGACAGACGTAAGGCAATTTTTGTGGGGTGTAGGAAGAAATAGGCTGTTGGTTAAATAGGATCTGCAGCTTATCGTCTAGGTAGGGAAATGGGCAGACTAGGTGGGCCAAGCGGTCCTTATCTGCCGTCAAAGTCCATGTTTCTAGGGTCATGGACACTTGGAATGCGCTGCCGGAAGAGGTCATCTCGTTGAAGACAGTGGGCAGCTTTAAGAGAGGCTGGGATAGGCATGGAGGAAGGTAAGGATCGTGGGTAGGAAGGATGGTATGAGTGAGGAGGGAGGGCAGGGACATTAGCTCAAGCTGTGGAACCTGCAATACGTGCAGACTTGATAGACCAAATGGCCTTCTTCTTCTGCTGGCTTCTTCGTATGTTCGTATGTCATCAACACCGCTTCAGCCTCTGCAGACTATCCCCTGTGGGCAAACATCGGTCCCTTGTTCATTGGACCTCGAATTGGAGCAAGTCGACATCAAGGAGGAGTACCATCCTGACTTCATCTTACCTGAGGAAGAGGAAGAACCTCTTTCTTCTGACAGGTCCACTGCCTCTTTAATGAGTGCGGTCTCTCAAACATACTCCCAGGTCTTCCCTAGAGGACCCTACTTTCTTCAACCTTATGAAGCAGCTGTCCACAGCCATGGGCTTCCATACGGAAGAGGAGGATGCCACCAGAAGGGAGGTGGTGGATTTTCTGGAATTCCCAGAATTTCCTCCCAAGGTCATTCCTCCTATCCTTCCAGCCCAGAGGAATGCCACTACTGCCACCTGGCACAGACGTAACATGGTTCCAGTTGTGCCCTGCAAGGCGGATAAGTTATATTGTGCCCCCCAGGACCTTCCTCACTATGCTGCCCAACCTGAAACTGATTAAGTGGTTATAAAGGCAGCCCATGACAGGTCAAAGGTGCCCAAACACCTCAGCTCCCTTTCCTCTGACAGGGAATCCCGTAAGATTGATCTCTGGGGTAAGAGGTTCTATGCTTTCTCCACCTTGGGGCTGAAGATTGCCTAGAATGAAAACTTCAGCTGGACAAAAGACACTGTTTTACAACTTACCATTGTTCTTTAATGCAATTTCTTCAATATTTGAATGTTTTGCTGTTACTACTTATAGTTTCAGGCAAACACTGAGAAATTACTTATTTTCCAGGAGTCATTGTAAATATTTTAGTAAATAAGATATATTTTGTCTTGATGTATTGCTTGTATTGTACTTAATTTATTTGTACTGTTGATATGCATTTGTATGTTCTGGTTGCCCATGAGAACTGGTCTTTGGCCCATGGATTTACCAGATTTTAAATAAACAAACAGCTACCTTTCTCACATGGTTAAGTACCAGAATACCATCTGGAGGAAGGGCAAGGCTGCTGCCCAGGCCCTTCCTGATTGCTTTCAGAAACAGGAGGTTCTCAAATGCTTTCTGAGCACAGAAGACATTAGCAACCACCTCCTTGGGGCCCTCTATGATGTTTCAGATATAGTTGCCAGGGCTGTTGCCACAGGCATTTGCCTTCATAGGCACTCCTGGCTGAAGGTTTCAGGCTTTCCAGCTGATGTCCATCAAAAGGTGCTTAATGCCCCTTTCAGTGGCTCTAAGCTATTTGGGCTAGATGTTCAGGACATCATAAATGAGCTGCAGGCATCTGGCAGGGCTATCAAATCTGTCCATTCGCTCTACCATACCCAGCCTAAGAGCAGACAGTGCCCTCCCTTTTGCAAGGTGTCCCACAAATCCAGAGCAACCTCTTGTCCCTGGGGCAAGAGAAGGGCCTCCTGCACCTTGCCCACTCCTTCCTCCTCCAGTGCCACAGCAAAGTGCCCTAGGGCTAACAGATCGGCTCCAGCGGCTGGATCCACCTCCACTTGACTCTACTAGACTCCTCTTCCGATCCCTGACCAAGAGGCATTGGTCAGCAGTCAGTTCTCCCTCCATCTCAATCAGTGGAAAACCATTACTTCAGATACCTGGATTCTTCAGGTTATAGAGAGGGGTCACACTCTGGAACTCATAGAGCTACCCCCCCCACCGAAACTTCTCGAGTATTCTGCACTTACCCCTCAGCCCATCTGCTCATCCTCTAGGAGGAGGTACAGTCCTGTGCAAAAAGGCCACTGAGTCAGTGCCCAGATGCCAAAGAAACAAAGGATTTTATTCCAGGTTCTTCTGGTCCCCAAAAGAACTGGAGATCTGAGGCCCATATTAGATCTCAAGGACCTCAATCTGTATGTCCAGTACAAAAAAATCCACATGGTAACACTGCAAGGCCTCATGTTTCTACTCAAGCAGGGTGACTGTCTGTGCTCCCTGGACATGCAGGATGCTTACCTGCATATCTCGGTGTTTATGCCACACAGGATATTCTTCCATGTTCTCTTTCTGGGCAAGCATTACCAATTCAAAGTATTGCCCTTTGGGTTACCCTCTTCGCCGCGGGTCTTTACCAAGTGCTTAGCAGCAGTAACTGCAGCTCTCAGAAGGGAGGGACTGTATGTTTTCCCCCTATCTGGATGACTCGCTCCTAAAGGCCCTGTCCAGAGAACAGCTCCTTCGGACTCTAGAAAGAACCCTCCAGCTGTTTCTCTCCCTAGGCATCACTGTCATCCTGCCCAAGTCGGTTCTGATCCCGTCTTAAAGGGTGCAATATATAGAGCCGATTCTGGACTCTGCACAGGGCAAAGCCTTCCTGCCTTTAAACAGGATGGAGTGCCTTATTGCCCAGGCTCAGGAGGTCGCCCAGAGCCATTATATCCGTGCAAGGGTATATCTGAGGCTATTGAGTCTGATGACTGCAGCCATTCCCATGGTTCCCTTGGCCAGACTGCACGTGCAAGTCCTCCAGTGGACACTTAGGGTACAATGGAACCAGTGCACAGACAACTATCCGTTGGTGCTGGTCTGCTCTCCAGTCTTCAGGGTGCTCCAGTGGTGCATGGACCCACAGAACCTGTTACAGGGGGTCCCATTCCAGATCTCCTCCTCCCAGCAAATCCTCACCATGGATGCTACCGGCTCGGGCTGGGGTGCACATCTGGGTCCCTTTCAGACTCAATGGACATGGTCCCCAATCAAATTGTCCCTGCATATCAATGTTCTGGACATGTGGGCAATCCTGTATACTATGCAGACCTTTCAGAACCACCTCCTCCCAGGTCAGCTGTTAATCCAGTCCAACAGTCTGAGCATTGTCTACTATATCAGAAAGCTGGGGGGGGGGATGCATTTGTATCTCCTGTGCAAGGAGACCATGGGAGTTTGGTACTGGGTGCTAGACCACAGTCTGGTTCTCATGACAGTGCATGTCCCAGGCGTGCTACACACCTTGGCAGACAACCTCAGCCGGACACAATCCGGCATGCATGAGTGGGAACTTCTGTCATCTGTTGCAGTAGATCTGTTCACCAGATATGGTCATCTAGAGTTGGACATTTTTGTGTCCTCACTCGATGCAAAACTGCCCAGTTTCTGCTCGCTAGAGCCAGGGCGTGGAGTTTTCTGGTGAGATATATTGTCCCTCTCATGGAGCAGGAGGTTCCTTTACGCCTTCCCTCCTTTTCCTCTGATCCAGAGGGTGCTAGTCAAGCTGCAGATGGAGGGTGCCAGCATGATCCTGGTCACACCATTCTGGCCATGGCAGATATGGTTTCCATTACTGCAACAGTTAGCGGAGGAACTTCCAGTCCCTCTGCAGGGATCTGCTGATGCAGGCTCAGGGGACCCTGGTCCATCCCAACCTCAGGTCCCTTTGTCTGCATGCCTGGCTCCTGAGGACATAGCCATTGCCCGGTTTGGGGTGTCCCAGAGAGTGGCGGGTGTCCTTGTACAGCTCAGAAGCCCTCCACTAGAGCCACATATGCCATGAAGTAGAAGAGGTTTGCTACCTGGGCTGCCAAGCATCAGCAGGACCCTTTCACTTGTCCGGTGAGCCAAATTTTGGACTACCTGTTATCCTTGTTGAACTCAGTTCTCCAGTACTCCTCCTTCATGGTGCACCTTTCGACGATCTCTGCCTTTCATGAGCCCATGGGCAGTCACACTGTGGCTCAATCCTTTCTCGGGGCATCCTGCATCTGAAACCTCTAATCCATTCCCCTGTCCTGGCTTGGGATTTTAATTTTGTTTTGGAGAAGTTGACCCTGTCTCCTTTTGAGCTAGCTGCGACTTGTGAGCTACGCTTTCGTTCTTGGGAAGCGTTATTTTTGGTTGCTATTACTTCTGCTTGACAGATTTCCGAGCTTCAGGCCCTCTGGTGCCAGGAGCCTTATTTGATTTTTCATAAACACAGTGTGTCCTTGTGCATGAATCCTAAGGTTCTCCCTAAGGTGGTGTCTGAATTTACCCTGAACCAATCTATCCACCTACCTGTTTATCCTCCTGAGTGTGCCAATTCCGGGGAAGCACTGCTCCATACGTTATATACGTGCAGTATTTTGAAGTATTATCTGCTTCCAATTAAGGAATGCAGAAAGTCAGAGCAGCTTTTTGTTTCTTTTGCCCCAGGTATTGAGGGCATTCAGGTTTCTAAACAATGTTTGTCCAAATAGTTGGCATATTTTATTGTGCTGTGCTACAACAAGCATGTCAAGGAGTTGCTTAGGGGTGGTGAAAGCCCATTCCACAAGGGGCATGACTATGTCTGTGGATTGTTTTAAAGGGGTCTCAGCTGCTGACATTTGCGCTGCTGCTACCTGGAGTACCGTCCTTACTTTCACCAAGCATTACAGTCTGGACATTGCCTCTGGAGCCTGTGCAGGTTTTGGCAGGGCTGTTCTGCAGGGCCTCCATCCCTAAGTTTTGGGATGGTCTTCCTCCCAGGCTGTCTTAGTACATCTGTAACTGCTTGGGATTCATTCTGTATGTGTGACCTGATGACTGAGATACTGTACCCTCAATGAAGATAGAGCAGTTACGTAAGAACTTATCGTAACAGAAGATCTTCGAGGGGACCTCAGTCATTGGGTCTGGCTTCCCTCCCGCCATCCCCCCTGTGTTGGGCTCTTTCTCAGATCTGGCTAACTGAAGTATCCAGCCTTTTATTTAGGCCTGGACACCTCTCTCTCCTCGGTCCCCCATGGCAAGAGCTTTTCTCCCTTAGTCTCTGGGGGAAAGAACTGAGGAGGGAGCGGGGCCGCTCACACCTTTATAGGATTGATGACATTGATGTGTGGGCTGCCCCAGTTGTACTGCTGAAAATCTTCTGTGGGGATCCTGCTTCACTGACGGTGAAGTTCCTACGGTGTGACCTGATGACTGAGATCCCCTCTATCTACTATTATGGTAAGTTATTAAGTAACTGCTCTTTCAGTTTTTTAATAATTTGGGCATCCAGAAGTAGACCAAACATTGTAAGTAACATCAGTGAAACCTCCACAGAGGAAAGATAGATTTGAGTATAAAATTCACATCACTATGCAAAATTTATAGCAGTTGAGAGGTATGTGAGTGACCCTGCTCACCTACATACCCCTTTCAGACTATGAGTGACATCATAGATCCACTGTCCCCTTTAAATGTCAGTGTTGGCTGCATTTGTTTTCCTGTTATTGGGCATGCTTACCTTGCTTTGTTTCTCTTCTGTAGACACGCAAATAAAGGCAGGCTGAGCGATCTTGTTGCAGAGCACCTTGACCACCTACACTACCTCAATGATATCCTGATCATTAACTGCGAGTTCCTCAATGACGTACTTACCGATCACCTGCTGAACAGACTCTTCCTGCCTCTGTATGTCTACTCCCTAGTAAATCATGAACAGGTAAGGGAACAATATTCATAAACAGGCCTATGGTTTAAAGACATGAGGGCTGTCTTTAGTGACATTCCACGGGGCTGTTTTCAAATTAGAAAACCACTGTTGTGTTGCTGGAGAGAGCCTTTATAACATTAATTTACTTTCAAAATTCAGTCCTCAAAAGCAAGCCCCTCCTGGTATTTCAGCTCAGCGGATGGGAAAGCTACATACAGTGGGTTACCACTGGGCCTGTAGTTAGAGAACATTTTATTGCTTATAGGGAAAGTGGACATTGTATAGCTAGGAAAGGAACACTAAGTCTGAACTTGTTTCCAGATGCGACCTAGAAACACAAGGAAGTTAAATGACTTGCTCAGGGTCACACAGTAGCAAGTGGGGGCTGATGGGATTCAAACCCAGATCTCCAGGTTTGCAGCTCAGTGCCTTTCACCATTACACTGTACTGCCTGCTATATAGATCCAACACAGGCACAACTTAACACCACTAACTGTGGTTACCCTTTTACATATAGGTAATTCCTGAAGATCGGTTCTGGACATATACAGGCGCTGCTCGCAACATGCTGCGGTCATTGGGCACCAAGTCCCCAATGTCATGGCCCCCTCTATTTTGGGGATGTCCCCATGCCCCTTTTCTAAATATTCCAACTCCAGGGGCGGACCTTGGGAGGGGTGGTGAATTTGGCTATGTGGTGCCCTGATGACTGGCGCTATGCCACCAGTGCACACATGGCTGGAGGGGCTAAAGATCAAAACATCAACTTTAACTATTTTCTCCTTTCAGACCTCCTTTTTCTTTTTGTAGTCCACCCCCCCTCCCCAAAGGGAGCTCAGCTCCACCCGCGTGCCACCCCCCCATGCCCAGGCGCCCCCTCCCCACAGTCCATTGAAGCATGCCCTGGCTTACCCCTAGGTGGGGCCATGGGAGCAGGCCTCCCCGGTGGACACTGTTGGCAACGGGAGTGGTGGCAGAACAAGGCATCATGCTCAGGGGACGGAATATTTTTTGGTGAGTGTGGCAGTACCTGGGGTCGGGGGACGTGCAGTCTCTAGGATGCTCAGACCTTCTCTTCCTGGCCGGCCCTCCAATGTCCCGAGTCAGTTTCCAAACCTGGGTTGTTGGCATCGCAGACGGAGGCGTTGCCTCTGTGCTGGTGAGCCGGCGTTTCACACCTACTCCTGTATCTTGCCATTTTACCTCTCCCTTACTCACCCCTCTCTCATGTCTGCTATTGGTTGTTTCTATGTTCTGCTTTCTCCTTTGTGTTACTCCCTGTCTCCCAGCTCCATCCCCCCTCACTGGCCGTTTCACTTCTGCTGGAGTGCTCACTTTCCTTTTCTCGCCCTTGATAGCAGATTTGTGTAGTTTCTGTTTTACTTCCCAAGTAAATGGTAAGCTATTCTAGGACCATGCAGTATTGCACCCAGCCCACAGACCCCAGCAAACAAACAGCGAGGTACATGTAGTCAGGAAATGTCCAGAAAAAGTCTGTGCCAATTAAGTGCTACATTGATTACAGGTACAATGCTGTGCTGCATACCAGTATGCTGCTAATGGGAGGTGTCCCCACGAACACAGCATTTTGCATCTGGGTGCTTTTGTTACTGGTCTGTCAAGTGCCTGTTTTTAAGGGCGACCCGGGAGCACTGGGGAGGTGAAGTGACTTGCTCAGAGTCACACACTGTGCAAGTGGTAGGTTGTGGGAATCAAACCCAGGTCTGCTGGATGTACCAAGCTCATTCATAACTTGTTACTGTAACCTCTAGGCCATACTGCCAGCCCCAAGTTGTACATTTGATGCATCTTTTGCTTGTACCTGTAGTTTATTTTTGATGTGCCTTACATTGCAGATTTACTAGGGGTACATAGCTTGTGAATTTATATAAGTGTGTGTGGTGACAGCCCGGTGGTGCGGAGGGCTGAGGCACCAGCCTCATCTTCCACCATGCTGGCGACCGTGGTCGGGAACGACCTCGGACCGCCGGGGGTTGGCTGGGGAGAGGAGGATCGAGTGTCCCAGGACTGCTCTCCTCCTCTGGGGAAGGAAGGGTCTCAGCAACCAGTGCTAGCCTGGTATCTAGGGGGAAGCTGGGGGTTGGCACACTGGCACTGTTGAGTGGGGGTGGAGGCGGGGCAGATGCCCGGTGTGTTGTGCATGGGAGCATATGCGGCATCACCACTGGCGGCATCGCATGCCCTTCCTCTGCAGAGATGAAAACGGAGGAGAAAAGCGTCAGCAGCTGGATAATGGTGGGCCCTGGCAGGTCCTGCTTTTGACCAGCTTGGCTGCCAGACCGAACTGGATTTGTGCCTTGATGGGGACCCCCGCCAGGGGTGCACACCTTTGGGGAAGAAGGCTGGCAAGTCCTGGTGGACATTGGGGGACAGGACTGGGGCGCCCTCCTGAACAAGGGCCAATCAGGCAGGCGAGAAACAGAATAAGGAAAAAAGAAAAGATATGTGTATGCACAAATTTTTAAATGCTGTATATACAAATATGTGTATGTATGTACGTACATACGTGCATGTATATGTACACATACACACATGTATATTTGTATGTGTGTGTCTATATACACACACACACACACACACACACACGTTGAAATGTCTTTGAGAATGTTTAAGTCTAGGTTGAGAGAATATTGTCTGAGAATGTGAGTAAATGTTTTACTTGATGCAATGTTAACATTGTCTATTTTTAATCCTTGTTTGTATTCATATTGTTACGTATGGTGTGTTCTGTAACTTGTTACTGTGTTGGGTCGGGCCTGAAAAAGAGCTTTTTGCCCAGTGCTCTTACCAGGTTAATAAATTAAATAAATTAATAAATTGCGTGAATATATATATATATATATATATACACACACACACACACACACACACACACACACACACACATACACATATATATAGAGAGAGAGAGAGTGTGTGTGTGTGTGTGTGTGTGTACTTTTTTGTTTACTATTCCTGTCCTTTGTGGGTTCTGTCCCCACTGTACTGTATCAAGTTGTTGCGTTTTTCTCCCTGGTTTGCCTACCTCTGCCAGTCAGATCTGGAAGTGAGCCTCAGCTCAGCATGCCTTTCCCAGTCTGCAGATTTCAAATAAGATAAATCAAATGATGGAGAATCGAATATTTCAAATGCTTTCATGTAACCTCTTCATGTAACTGTGCTTAAGCAATTTCCTTTTTGCAAAGGAGCAATAGTCACTGCTTAAAAAAACATTTCTCATTATTTCTTTCAGTTGTAATGAATGTTCTGTCAGCTGTCTCGAAGCTGTGCGCCTTTGTTAAATTTACAAAAAGGCCAAACACAATTGTAACATCAGGGGTTTATACTCAATAAACTACTTAAGCCATGTAGGTAAGAGTAGTTAAGGTGTATAAATAGGCCTGTGTCAACAAGTAGAGGGTGGATAGTTTTTCTTATCAATATCTTTGCAGTGGAGGGCTAATGCGCATTGTACTGCTCTGACCTCTACAGAGACAGTGGAGCCAGCATCTGATCATGTAGCAGTCTAAAGCGCCCCCCCCCCCCAAACCTGGCATTTTTATAGCTGTACTGAAATAGGTATATTTGCTAATTGCAAAAAATATCTGCTTTTTTCCAGCATTTTCAAAGATTTTTCACTTAAAAAGAAAATAAAAATGGAATATGACAGGATCTGCTTGGACTTTCTGTCTCCTAGCTGCAATTTAATTTTGTCATTCTGAAGATGTAAAATGTTGCCCATTTACAATGTTGGTTCTTTAGTTATTTACAATATTTGTTTTAAAACTTACCAAGAGGTAACTGGCACTTTTAAGCCTAATAAACAAATGTTTTGTGATAACAACAGTGAGATAAGTAATCGTATTACTCGGTTGAAACAGGCTGATGGATGGACTGAAGCGTTTCCCTTTCTCTGTCGTTTTAGAAAGTGCAGTTGCAGGTGTCCGACACTTGGGGGCGGCAGAGTGTCACTGATTGAAATAGAATCACCCCCGCCCCTTCAAAAAATCTCCTGTGAAAAAAGTGACCTTGTAGCTAGGACATTTATCAGATGACCACATGTTTACACTAATCTGCCATGGGGATGCAAATCATACTTCTCAACCTCCTGCCTGGCAAATCAGGGGTAATTAGAAACATCTGGTACAGATTACCAAAATCAGGGAAACAACTTAAAACGATGATAATATATATATAAAAAAAACGTTCTCTATTTTTAGCATATCGTGAAGGAGAACTAAACTGTAAATCTAATTTATGCCATTACTTCATGCTTCAAAACCTGGAGATCAGTGCTGGGGTCACTGCTTTTCAATATTTTTAGCAACGTTCTTGAAGCTGGAGTCTCAAGCAGGCTGCCTAAGTTCACTGGGGTTCTTTTGTAGTTAAGTTCACTGATGACACACAAAGCGGGCCTTGTTGGTGGACTCCTTTGAGGATGGGGGCACACTTCAGGAGGACCCAAACAAGCTGGGTGATTGGTCAGATTCCTGGAGTCTCGGATTCAGTGCCGCCAAATGCATGGGGCTACGCTTGAGGAGGAGAAACGGAGGGGGGCCTACACACTGTGTGGGGGCATGTCTTGCTGCATTTGAGGAGGAAAAGGGCCTGGGGTGGGTCATAAGAGACAGGGGACTGAAGCATGGCAAGCAGTGTGGGACTGCTAAGAGGGTCAGCAGAACACTGGGGTGCATTAAAAGGGGGGGGCAGTAAGTAGGGCAGGGAAGTAATCCTTCCACTCTACCAGCCCCTGGTTAGGCTCCACCTTGTGTATTGTGTGCAGTTCATTATGTATTTATTTGTAGTTTGTGACCAGGAAAGGCATGCTAAGTTGTGCTCCCTTGTTTCCAGGAGTATCCTGAGGGTGGGTACATGGAGCTGTTATTTATTTATTTTTTTACTTAAAGGGGGGATTGTGGCCATGAAACCTGGGTGGCTGTCCCACACTCATTTTTGATAAGTGCAGTGGGGTCTTTAACTTCCATCTGGACAGTCAGAGATGAGCAGAAGGGACCTTGGTTTAACGTCTCATCCGAAGGATGGTACCAGAACAGTGCAGCATCCCCTCCTTGTGCTGCACTAGAGTATCAGTTATAACTCCAAGTACCTGGTGTGGGGCTAGAACCCACACCTTCTGATCTTCCGGCCCCAAAGGCGAGCATGCTATCTACTGAGCCACTGTCGCTGAGCTCCTGTGTAGGAAAATGCAGATCTTATTTCGAGAGGATTCCTTCAGCAGGTCATCACATATAGGACTGGCACCACCTGGCGTCGGGCCGCACGGCAGACTTTTCTAGCAATACCTGACGGGGGTCCGCCCACCTGACATCATGTGACAGACGTCAGCATAAATGTATATAGTGGGCGGTCCCCATGCCCGCCCTCCAGTTCTTTCCCGCTGTCGGCTCGTGTCAGTTGCATTGCAGACTTCCCTTAGCGATTGTCGTGAAAGTTGCTTGCTTGGTTTTTCCTCGCCTTTTTGTGTCTTTATTCCTTGATGTCTTCACCCAAGAAGAAGTGCTCGTCTTCTGGCATGCAGATCCTGCACAAAGACGGTCACCTCAAGTGCGTCCTCTGTTTAGGCCCGGACCATCCTGTTTCCTCCTGCCTTGAGTGCCAGACCTTCAATCAGGCCACAAAGAAAAGGAGACAGCAGGCTTTGGAGGCCCATCTTTTAAAAGCCCATCTGGATTCCCTTGAAAAGAAGATGGACCGGTTAAGAGAGTCCTCGGCTGAAAAATCTTCTCCTTCCAAGAAGCATAAGTAGAAATCCAGGGTGCAGGAGTACCCCGTGGACGACTCGCGGCCCTCGACTAGCAAGGCCCAGCCGCCGCCCAGAAAATCGGATGGTAAGTCTGGTAAGACCATAGTAGGTCAGCCGGTCGTCGGCTCCTCCGTCGACCGCACTGCCACAGCCGATAAGTCGGCTTCCGGCCACTCTGGGGATCGCGCGGCCGCCGGTAAGTAGACTACCCCGGCTGTGGGTACTCACCTGGCTCCAGTCGATAAGCCAGTTGGGGGCTCGTCCCCCGCCCACCCAACTCTATCCGCTAAGACAGCTTTTCCTGACGGTCACATAGGTGCGGTTCCCCTGTCTGGGCCTAACGGCGCCTCACCTGATATCCGACGGAACCAGAGGGAGAAAGCCTCTCTCTCCCTCCTCTTCCTTCGCCTGTACCCTCCCCTTCTCCAGTGGGTACCTCTGACGATGATAGCGGAGAACCCCTCACATTGTCGACGCTTCGGGGTCATCTCCACGTTCCCGTCTCGGGGCCAAGGTGGAGGAGGCTCCTCCTCAGCCAGCATGCCTTACCGTTGAGGCCCCTCCTCTGCCTTCGGGTGGGATTTCAGTGCCCCCTCCGATGCCTGACGTCCTGACGATAGTCCCGCAGCCTGGACCTTTCGACCGGCCTCAGCCTCTGGCCCCGATGCAGGATCAGGTCCCGCCATCAGGGCCCCCTTTGTCCGGTCCCAACGCTGGCTCCTCCGACGCCGGATTGCCTTCCAACACTGGATCGGATCGTGCCAGTTCTGACGTTGATTCCTCTGACGTGGGCTGTCCTGATGCCGGACCCCCAGCCGATATATACTGCGGTGGGGCTGACGTGGGTACCCCCGACATCAGATCTGATGACTGGGATTTACTCTCGACCCCAAACTGTCCCAAATTACCTGCAGGGGTTTCCTGTGGACCACTACCCGGCGGTCCCCCTCCAGACTGGAGTCATTTCACACAGTTTTACCTTGGGTTTAATCCCTAATCTGCTTATCAGAGATTTCAGGATTATTACCCTCCGCCGGTAATTCCACCTCCCCCACCCCAGCCTCTGCCTACTCCACCCCCCTCCTCCGGTTGCTCCAGATTTCAAGGCTCTAATTCAGTCTTGATGGCAGGGGGCACTGTCAGAGTTGGTCTCGGACCTGGAGACTAGGCTCCCACTCCCGTGGTCTCCAAGGTCCCCTTCCCCAAGCAGTTCCTCCATTGCTATTGTCCATGTCTCGGGGAAGACTCATCAGGATGTTTCCTTTCCCAATATCCGACACCGTCCTGTCGAGGAGGCGGATGATGACGATAGCTCAGAGGGGGCTGACGATTCCTTAGAGGAGGTCCCGGAGGAGCCCGAGGGCCCGAAAGGCAAGGTTTCCCCGAAATCTCTCCACAAGAGGACCCTGCCTTTTCGGACCTTCTGAGGTCTATGAAGGATTACTTTGACTGGGAGTCTGAGGATCAGGACCCTATGAGACAGAGGCTCGTGGAACATCTCGACCTAGAATCTCTGTCCTCAGTCCCCATTCCTTCTTGGATGGCACCTCACCAAGACCTCACCACTGCCATCTGGCAGATGCCCCATTCTCTCCCGGATGTCCCCAAATGTGCGGACAGACTTTACCTGGCACCAAAGGATGCCCCATTCCTGAAGGCACATCCCAAGGCTGACTCTGTGATCATTTCTGCGGCTCATGATCACTCCTCAGCACCAAAGCACATGAGCACCTCTCCTCTGGACAAAGAGTCAAGGCAGATGGACCAGTTCGGAAGAAAGATTTATTTGTCAGCCACATGTGCCCTCCGGTCCCTTAACTATGTGGCCCACATGGTGTCCCACCAAAAGGCTACCTTGGCCAGGTTAGAAGCGTGAGTCCAGTCCATGGACCCATCACCTTTAAAGGAGGAACTTGCCAAGGATCTTCTCCTCTCCAAAGTCTCGTGTATGCATGCCTTACACGCCACTTACAGCTCCATCGATTTGGTGGCACGTACCCTGGCAGCTGCTGTTGCCCTTAGACGGCACTCCTGGCTTCGCCTCTCCAGACTCACCGACGAGGTCCAGTCGGCAATTCAGGATGCCCCCTTTAGGGGTCTGGTGCTCTTTGGTGGGGACACCAAGGACATTATCACAGACCTACAGGACAGGGGCCTTGCCCTTAGGTCTGTGAGGTCAGTGTACTGATCGGGCTACCAGCAGCAGCAGCAGCCGTTTCGGAAAAGGACCTGAAGGCAGAGAAAGAACGCTCCGGCGCGCCGCCAGGGGAAGCGTAAGACCATGGGTACAGCCACCCCTCCTGCCTCCAAAAAACAGAGACATTCAGGGGGTCCTCCCTCTGAACACCACGCCACTTCTTGACTCCTCATCCCCAATGCCTCCTCAGTCTCTCGATGGGGAGCAGGTGGGGGGTGTTCGCCTGCCACGTGCAGGAGTGGAGGGTAATCACCTCTGGTGAATGGGTCCTGCAGTTAGTGTCCGTCGGACACACCATAGAGTTTCTGGAAATTCCCCCAGAAACTCCACCAAAGAAGTCCTCTGACTTTGGGACCAGGCCCTCCTCATTCGCAAAGAAGGTAAACTCGCTTTTACTCAAGGAGGAAATAGAGCACGTTCCCCTCTGGCAAAGGGGAAAGGGGTTTTACTCGCACTTTTTCCTGGTTCAAAAAAAGTCAGGGGACTTCAGACCCATACCCGACTTAAGCCAGCTAAATCAGTTTGTCGAGTACAAAAAATTTCGGATGCTGACACTCCACAGCCTCCTTTCACCCCTTACAGAGAACCACTGGCTCTGTGCTTTGGATATGCAGGATGCCTACCTGCACATCCCCATCTTCCCCAGCCACCACCGGTTCCTGTGCTTTCGCTTCCAGGGGGAGCACTTTCAGTTTCGAGCGCTTCCTTTAGGTCTGTTCTTGGCACCACGGGTCTTTACCAAGTGCCGGGCGGTGGTCTCGGCCTTTTTGCACTGCAGGGGTATTGTGGTTTTCCCTTACTTGGACAACTGGCTGATTTCAGCCCTGTCCAGAGATTGTTTGCTAGAGGTTCTTGCCTTCACCCTGGACCTCTTCAACAGACTAGGGATCACAGCCAGTGTTCCCAAGTCCTCCCTCATCCCTGCCCAGAGACTACAGTTTATTGGGACAGTCCTGGATATGGTCCAGTGCAGAGCCTTTCTTCCTCCAGACAGGGTGGAGACCCTTCTCTGTCAGGCCTCCAAAGTGGCTTCTCTCAGGACCATCCCAGCTCGGGAAGTCCTGTGCCTTCTTGGCCTGATGGCGGCCTCCATCATAACCGCTCCCCTGGCAAGGCTTCACATGAGGTTCACTCAGTGGTCCTTGCAGGTGCAGTGAGATCAGCTCCTGGACAACCTGGACCATTCAGTACTGGTCTCCTCAGCGTTCAGAAAGAGTTGCATTGGTGGATGGATTCTCACAATCTTTCCTTGGGGCTTCCCTTTCCGGAGCCCGGCATCCTTGGCTTCCCTCACCACAGATGCCTCGAATATGGGGTGGAGAGCACATCTAGGGAAGCACGAAGCCCAGGGACTATGGTCTAGCTTGGAGACTTCTTTGCATATCAGTGTTCTGGAGATGAGGGCGGTCCTGTACACTCTACAGGCCTTCCAGTCCCTCATTCCCAAGGGATCACTGCTAATCCAAATGGACAACATGTCGGTGGTTTGGTATATCAACAAACAAGGGGGAACCCGGTCGTACCCCCTGTGTCTGGAGGTGACGCGGGTGTAGAACTGGCAGTCCAGCACCATCTGGTCCTAGTGGCTATGCACATTCCGGGCGTTTCTAACGTCCTAGCGGACAGTCTCAGCAGGTCTCGGACCCTAGCTCACGAATGGGAACTGCATCAGGAAGTGGCAGAATCCATCTTCCTACATTGGGGGCATCCGGAAATCGACCTCTTCGCCTCCGAATCCAATGCAAAACTTCCCAGCTTTTGCTCGCTCGTTCCAGGGCACAGTGCTTTTTGGAATGACGCATTGTCTCTGTCTTGGACAGGGACATTTTTGTATGCCTTCCCTCCATTTCCCATTCTACAGAGGGTCCTTCTCAAGCTTCAGGCGGAGAGGGCAAAGATGATCCTCATCGCTCCTCTCTGGCTGAGACAGATCTGGTTCTCACTGCTGCAACAGCTCTCCAGGGAACCACCAGTTCCACTTCCAGTGACTCACGACCTCCTGACCCAGGATCAAGGTCGATTTGTTACATCCGGGGCTCAGGACCCTGAATCTTCATGCATGGCTTCTGCAGACATAGCGATCTCTCACTTCGGGGTCTCCTCCCGGGTTGCTCAAGTCCTCATTGAGGCTAGAAAACCCTCTACTCGTTCCACTTATGCCATGAAGTAGAAACGGTTTTCCATCTGGGCGACCGCTAAGGGTTGGAACCCCTTCTCTTGTTCTGCCCCGCAAGTCATGGAATACCTCCTTCTCTTGTCAGACTCCAGTCTGTTGTACTCTTCTTTAAAGGTCCACATTTCAGCTATCTTGGCGTACCACGAGCTTGTGGATAGTAAACTCTTGTCTCAGTTGGAGGTCTCAAAAACCTTTCTGACAGGGACTCTCCACCTGAAACCCTCCATCCGCACCCTAACTCCTCCTTAGGACTTGAACTTCATCTTGGAAAAGCTCACCCTTCCTCCTTTTGAGCAGGCTATGAGCTGTGATTTGCGCTTCCTTTCCTGGAAGGCGCTGTTTCTCGTGGCCATCACGTCAGCCTGAAGGATTTCTCAGCTTCACGCTCTAGTCTGCAAGGAGTCCTATCTGATTTTCCATCAGAACTGGGCCGTCCTTAGAATGTGTCCGAAGTTTCTTCCCAAGGTGGTGTCAGAAGCCACACTGAATCAATCAGTAGAGCTTCCTGTGTATTAACCGTCCCTCTCTAACAGAGGTGAGGCACTCCTTCATACGATGGATGTTCATCGGATTCTCTGGTGTTGCACTCACTGAACTGAAGCTGTTAGTTTCCTTTGCCCCTAGACCGAAGGGCAAACCGGTTTCTAAGCAGGGCCTGTCCAAATGGCTAGGCAACTGCATTAGGTTCTGTTACCAGAAATATGAAACACCTCTGCCGGGTCCCATTAGAGGTCATTCTACTGTGGGCATGGCTGCCTCCATGGCCTTCTTGCATAATGTTTCTGCGGCTGACATTTGCGCCACTGCTACTTGGAGTTCTGTCCATACCTTTACTAAACATTATAGTCTGGACATCACTTCTAGGCGGAGGGCTGGCTTCAGCCTAGCTGTCTTTCAGGGCCTTCTATCCTAGGCTGGGTCCATTCTGGATTCCAGTTGTTTCTGAGTTCATTCTCCTCCTCCCTATTTTCTCTTGGTCTCTCCTTGGAGGGAGTGCTTGGGACTCTGTTCTATATGTGATGACCTACTGAAGGAACCCTCTCGAAGTAAGATAGTACAGTTACGTAGGAACTTACCGCAACAGTAGCTCTTCGAGAGAGGTTCCTTCAGTAGATCATATTTTTCCCTCCCTCCTTCCCATCATTTTGTGTTTTACAGGGACTCCAAATCCTGTTCACTCCCGCTGTTAGGCATCTTTCTGGCTCCAGCAGGAGAACTGGAGGCCGGGCATGGGGACCACCCACTATATACAGTCACGCGGACGTCGGGTGGGTGGTCCCCCGTCAGGTATTGCTAGAAAAGTCTGCCGTGTGGCCCGACACCAGCTGGCACCAGTCCTATATGTGATGACCTACTGAAGGAACCTCTCTTGAAGATCTACTGTTATGGTAAGTTCCTACGTAACTGTACTTTGAGGCAGCCGAGAGAGTGCAACACAGGGCCACAGAAATGATCAGAGGTATGGGGTATAGATGCCGTGAGGAGAAGCTGGGGTCCCCTAGCATGTTTACTTTGGAGTAGCATGTGTACAGTCCTTTGCATATTGACAGGGCTGAGCAGACCGAGATGTTTGATGTGGTCTCCTCCAGCAGGACATAGGGGCATTCACTGAAGCTCAGAAGAGGTAGGTTCAGGGGTAACATTAGGGGGCACTTCTCCCAGAGGGTGGGGAGCCTATGAAACAGCCTATCAGTGGAAACTGTGGACACAAAGACAAAACTGTGCATCCAGGTAAGTTCAGACTAATTTTTGCTTACCAGTGGAACCAGAGAGTGCCCTGGGCTGCAGATTGGGTAGGGATCCCCAATGAATGAGTATATGTTTCCGCAGCATACTTTGTCTCCCTGCAGTACTTATGAAGGAGTCTGGATGTGAGGGACTCGGAGTCTCTTCTTACTTTAAAGAACCATGTCACCATACAGTACATTTTCTTGTGGGCTGCCATTCTGCACCTCTCCTCATGCTGAGACTCGGAGGGTGGGTGGGTAAACTGTTATCTTTTGAACTACTGGTAGTGCTGCTCTGTGGCTGACTGACAGGATGTGGGCTGCACCCTTCCAGTTCTTCTGGGGTCTGAGCAAGCCACCTCTACAATATGCCCAGCTTCTCCGGCTGATTGTCAGTGAGTGTGCATACAGGTATAATACTTAGTCTCCCAGGTGGGTGATGCTGCCTTGTTATTGGCCAGCTGTACTCCTCCTTGGGTTCTCTCTCTCTCTTGTCTCTATCTGTCTCTATGGCTCATTGGAGAGTGAATGCATTCCAAGGGTGGTTTGTTCAATCAAGGGTGGGGGGAGGCTGGCCCAGTGACTTGGAGGGCTGAGGCATTGTGCCTTACCTCCTGTCATGCCAGCAACCCATGTTCCCAGTGCGAGCGGACCACGGGGGGGGGTGGCGGCTGGGGGAGGGAGAGGATCGAGCTTCTGAAGGATAGCTCTCCTGTCCCAGGTAGGGGCGGGGAAGAGTCCGCTGCCTGCCTGACCCCTAGCAGTGGCTGGGGGCTGGCACTGCAGGCCCACACATAGGGGGTGGTTGTGGGGTAGATGCCTGGTGTGCCTCGTACAGAAGCGTGCATGGCTCAGCCATTGGCATCATTACTTAGCCGTTGCGCTGTGTCATGGATGGGCACCAAAGGAGGAGAAAAACATTGGCTGGCAGGATCAAAGTGCTCTTCAGAGGCTCCGTACTGCTAGCTGGCACTGCTAGTGTGAGAGGTGAGTTCAGTGGATGCTAGATGACGGGGTTGAGGGGCCAAGGGAGCATAAAGAAATGATGGAGGGGAAAAAAAAGGTATGGAGGGGCAGGGGTTGTATGTGTTATGAAACAGCGCCCCCCCCCATTCACAGGTGAAAGTTGGCATTAGTCTCAAAAATGACTGCTTACCTGCACTCAGTAGGCATTGGCTAGGTGTCCACATACTGTGTGATCATAAGAGACAGTATAGATGAGGATCTGGTGGAAGACTTAATAAAGAATAGTTAAAAAATTATTTTTGACTTTTGTCACTGATATGTGAACTTTGGCAATCCAGTTAGGCAGCTGTTTTTTGGGCCCAGAATGCGACCGTTACATAATATTGAAATAGTTGTTACATTGAGAACTGAAAACTGATAAAAATGCATCCATTTAGAAAAATCAAGATCAAAAGATAATACTGGATTGTATCTTCCTTTTATTGTTTGCTAAACATTTTGTTTTTAATTTCTCCCCCCAGGGTGAAGACCGTACTAAAATCAGTGCCCAGGTGTCGTTGTATCTCCTTTCGCAGGTACCGTGCTGTGATTTACATAGCCCTCTCTTCTTTAATGATGGGATTCAGTTAAATCATTATTAAGATACCTCTGATAGCTTCCATATTTATTCTTGCCTTTAATTTATCAAGTACATGCCATATTTTTTATTTTATGTTTCGCTTGTTAAACATTTTTAGAGTATTGTTTAGAAGTTGTATGTAACATTTACCTTGACTTACGTGTGTTAACTTGCTTATTTTTTTTTTTAATTATGAAAGGATATTATAACGCAGAAAATAATTGGTCACTTCTGTTTTCATCTTCTGCCATTAGCAATTTATATGCTAAGCAGTGGCTGTTACCTGCTCACACACCTGAAACTACTGTGTAACCCAAGTCTTTCTCTGTATGAAAATATGTATTGTTATCCTGGGTTGCCCCTGAAAAAGGGACCTTTGGGGCTCAGTGGGCCTACCAGGTCACCAAATTTTAAATGAAAAAATAAAAATAAATAAAACTGCACATAACATCTAATTGTCATTTTTATATCAGACATACACTATAAGCCGAAGTCTGTGTGTGTGTGTGTGTGTGTGTGTGTGTGTGTGTGGTGGGGGGTAGTGAGAGCTGAAATGCATTCTGTAGGTAGTGACATCAGCATACTGTGTAGCCGATCCTCAGATGCACTACTTTGCATTAGATGGTCTTTGCAACCCCCTCAACACCAGGAAGTACATTGCAACACCCACTGAGTGTCCTAGCTGACAGTTGACACTGAGCTGCGGGGAGGGGGTAGTGTGAGAAGCATGTGCAGCTTCTGCTTCCTGTATACCTGACCTGTGGAAATTGAGAGGGCATCTATCATCAATATTCTGAAACATCTTGTGCGAAGGCAATCCAAGTTAAAGAGTGAGCTCGGGTGGTCACATCAGGAGGCAGATCAGACCCAGGCAGCTGCCACCTGGAAGTGCCCCTTGGCCGGAAAGTGCTGGTGGCGAGTTCTGCCATCACAGCGACCCCTGAGGGTGGGCCTTGGAGCTTGGTCCCACTACAGAGTCTCCCGTGTGTGTGCAAGGCTATGGGGAAGGCTTTGCACATGCCACTGGAAGTTGGAGGGACCAGTAATGAGACCTCACACACTCACTTCTGTCTGCATGACTGGGCATTTGAGACTTCCTGGGTCCTAGTGCCAACCGGCACAGAATTCTAGTCTGCATAGTTTACAGCCTCTAAAGCCATTGGGGTACACGGTAGGTTGCCAGAGCCGAAGAGGCTGTAAGTTACAACCCTCAGTACGTTATATCACTGGGATCCGTGTATATCTCCAGAAAGATGCAGGTGGTTGAGAGAAAAAAAAAACTTCCAGGAGCGTGGATATGTTGTTCATCCACAATCTTTGGCATGTCCCTTTCCCCTTTAAGGATCACTGGAAGTCTTCTAGCTGGCTCCTCCCACCCACCTGGGTAGTATATACCTCGGCTCCATCCCATGATGCCAGATCTTCCTTTCCGCTGGAAGATTCAGGTTGCCTCCATCGTGCTCATGCATTTTGTAGGCCTTGGCTTTCAAACCCTTGGTGTTATCGAAAATTCAAATTGTTCACATCAGTGATCGCGAATTCGTCACTTCGACTATGGAAGAAAAATCTTCTTCGGATTTCGCTACAGCTCCTCGCGGCAAAAGATGTTAACGTGCGATCCCCACTCCGCATGCGTCCACTGCCTCTGTGTCGGCCGTGACACCTCGTCCTGCAATTTCTGCTTGGGCTTCCATCCCAAAGTCCTGGATGACTGTCTTGCATGATTGCAACTGAGGAGACTGGAGAAGAGGAACCCTCCGGTGAAATCTAAAGAGGCTAGGTGGGCGGTTTCAGCGGCGGCAGATCCGGCAAGCAAGTGGAACGCATGCAAGCATTTGAGGAAGAAGCATCTCGCACTGTGAACTCTTCCCGGAGCTTCTTCGTTCTGCTCAATCTGGGCTCCACCTTCTCGGGTTCCTTTAGGGAATGGTGCCAGTCTCTCCCTACCAAGAGGTAGGCACCTGCGGGCCCGCATTCTTCTCGATTTCGTCATCAGGGTAAGGACCTGAGCATGTCTTCGTCTCGACGAAGATGCTCTTGGGACCGAGAGAGGTGTCAATCCCCGGAGCATGCGGTCTCAACCTCGGTCGAGATCGCTTCTTCAGCTGCTGGCTTCTCGGACCTTCCGTCGGGCCAGCCGACCGAGGATGTAGTTGATGAGGTCAGAATAGTCATTGACCCAGTCGACCCCCTGTCGCCAACTCCGGTCATCAACTCCTTAGAAAGGACCCCGGTCCTTGTCTTCCCCGACGAGGAGACCCAGTTGGCTGGAGTCCCCATTGAGTCTCCGGTCCTGGACTCCAGGAAGTCACCGGCTGTGCTGGTGTCTCCCGACTGACCGAGTCGACCTGCCCGATCTAGGTCAAGGTCTAGGACCCCCTCATCCGACAGGCTGAGGAAGAGCCACAAGAGCTCTACAAAGAGGCGATGCCATTGGTCATCCTCATCCTCCTCGGATGAGGAGAGGCTCCGGTGGAAGCTCCGTCAGCGCTACAAGGACCTCATGTGGCAGCAGCTGATTCTGGCCGGGCATATGCCAACTTTGGCTTTCTCCCTGGCCATTACCTAGCTTTCACCTCCCAGGCCAAAGCTGACTCCCTTGGAGCCGATCAAATTGGTTCCCCTGCCCGCGGAGCCGGCGAGACCACCTGTTCAGCCCACACCGGTCTCTCCACCCATTGTGGTGGAACCACCACCCAAGCAGTCTGTGGGAGTGGCTCCTTCCAAGGACGACAGACAGGACACCGGGCTTCCCCGGTGCTTGTCTGTCACGGTCACCCCAGACCTCCTCCAGCGAGTTGAGAGTGACATGGGCGGTAGACAGTTGTATCCAGATTCTTTGGATTCAGACATCACCAATCTTCACTCACATCCAGGGGATGATGATTTGACCACTGACCTAGAGATGGAGGAAGGTCCCTTGTACTTTCAAGGGATTCTCCGCCTCATCTCTGAGTCTACAGGGATGCCCCTGGAGCCCATCCAGAAAAAGGCGGAGTACCCTCTCACTGACATCCTCAAGAGAGGGGATACTCTGACGGAGGCCTTCCTGTGGCCGAGGCCATTGTTGGTCCAGCTCGAACTTTGGCAGCGCCCCCCTCTGCCAGCTCCGTCTGCCATGGCCTGCAAGAGCATGGTGCCCATGGGGTCCCTTGTGGGGTTCACAGAGCACCCTTCGCCAAGAGCCTGTGACTGCTTCTGTGTTCAGGCTTACTGGCAGTTCTGCTGACACGGACCGACCTCCTGATAGAGTCCAAGCTTTTGGACCATTCAGCCAGGAAGGTCTATGCGGCTTCCTCCTTGGGCCTTCGTCAGGCAAGTTCGACTGTCATCATGGCACACTTCTCTTACACTCTTCTGGGGACATTAGATGAAGTCCTCCCACATCTCCCTGCGGACATGCAGACCATGGTCAAGCAGGTCCGGGACCAGGGCCGAGCTGTTGCCAAACAATGGCTCCAGACAGCCTTGGACCTTGGGGACTCTTGTGCCCATTCAATGGCTGCTGCAGTTGCCTCTTGTCACATGGCTTGGCTGAGGCTCTCCTCCTTCCTGGCGGATACCCAGCATAAGTTAGCTGACGTGCCCTTCCTTGGGACCGACTTGTTCGGCCCGGGAGTGGCCGGTTACCTTCAGCGTATCGAGCAGTCCAACGCCACCTTGGACGCAGCCTCTGCCAAGAGTTGTTTGGGCAAAAACCAACAAAGGAAAAAAGAAAAAGCCTTTTCAGCATTCTGCTCCTGCGGCTCAGCAGTCCTCCTTTCAAGGCGGACAGCAGCACCAGCAACAGCAGCAGGCTGAGGCTTGGCGCCCTCAGCCCAAGCAGGGTCCCCAACAGACCCGTAAAGGAGGTCAAGGTTCAGGTCCTGGATCCTTCTCCTGCAAGCCTTCTCAGTGATGGGATGGGGGCTGCCATCCCCGCTCTCGTCATGTCAGCTCTGGGTCCTCCCGTGGGGGGCCGGCTCCAACACTTTCTTTCCTCCTGGTCCATTGTCACCATGGACAGGTGGGTTCTGGAAGTGGCCGGTCAGGGACTGCCTCTGGAATTCGAGTAGTACCCTCCAAGCTGAACCCGCGCCCCTCGGGAGGAACGAGTTTCCACTCAGATCCAGTCAGCTCTCAAAGCCGACATTGCTCAGTTCCTCTTCAAGGAGGCAGTAGCTCCAGTGGCAGATTCTCCAGCAGACCCAGGCTTTGTCTCCAGGTACTTCCTGGTGCCCAAGCGGACGGGGGCTGGTGCCCCATTCAGGATCTGCACGACCTGAATTAATACCTCAGATCACGCACCTGTTGGATTGTCACTCTGTTCAAGATCATACCATCCTTGGAGTGAAACATGTGGTTATGTTCACTGGATCTGCAGGACGCGTTTTTTCACGTCCCAATCCATCTGTCCTATCAGCGGTTCCTCTGCTTCAGGGTTGAAGGGACCCTGTGCAAGTTCCGAGCCATACCGTTCGACCTGTCATTGGCCCCACGGGTCTTCACCAAATGCATTGCAGTGGTGGCGGCCTGTCTCCGGCGTCGGGGGCTCAGAATTTACCCCTACCTCGACGATTGGCTCCTAGCAGGTTCCACCCAACAGGAGGTGTAGAGGTCCAGGGACCTGGCCCTCCAGACCTGCTCCCAACTCAGCCTCCTGATCAACGAGGCCAAGTCGGAGCTCGTGCTTTCTCAGGTGAGGGGCTTCATCGGGGCAGAGCTTGACTCTTGTCACGCCAGAGCTCGGCTCTCGGCAGACAGGCGGAGGTTCTGTCCTCCTTTGCCCAGTCATTTCTGGTTGTGCACTTGCGCCCTGCCCAGGACTTTCTACGCCTTCTGGGTTACATGGCAACGTGCACCTCAGTGGTCCGTTGGGCCCGGTTGTACAAACGCCCCCTTCAGTGGGAGCTGGCCGCCCAGTGGACTCAGCTCCATGGTCATTTTGACCTGCTGGTCGCTGTAACCCAGAAGATGTGGGACACTCTCCAATATTGGACCGCCCCAGACCGGTTGCAGGAAGGGATCCTGTTTGTCTGCCCCGAGTCGACGGTCGTCCTCACGACCAATGCCTCTCTCATGGGCTTGGGAGCCCACATGGGGGACGAAAGGGCCCAAGGCTCTGGACCCCTGAGGAGTCCTGATGCCACATCAACCTGTTGGAGCTCAGAGTAGTCAGACTGGCACTGTCAGCTTTCGCTCCTCAGCTCTGGGGTCAAGTGGTTCAAGTCCAGATGGACAATACCATGACCATGTACTACCTCAACAAACAGGGCGGCATGCAGTCCCGGTTGCTGTGCAAGGAGGCGCTCTGCATCTGGACCCTCGTGAGCCAGTTGGAGGCGGATCTCCTAGCCATCCATGTGGCAAGAGCTTTGAGCCATCTGGCGGATGCTCTCAATCGCTTGGGCCAGACATCCCACGAGTGGTTTCTCCATCCAGAAGTAGCTTACAGCCTGTTCACCTGTTGGGGCAACCCGATGGTGGACCTGTTTGCCTCAGGGAAACACCTAGCTGAGGCTGTTTCTTGCCGCCCCCCTCAGCAGGACTTGCTGCAGGAGGATGCTCCGGGGCCATTAACCCCAGTCCTCCTCTATGCCTTCCCTCCATTTCCCTTGATACACAAGGTGCTTCCTCAGGTGAGGAGGACAAGGCGAAGGTGATGCTGGTAGCCTCAGACTGGCTACGCCAGTTCTGATATCCAGATCTCCTCAGCCTCAGCTGCAGGCACCTGGAGTGACTTTCTGCACGCTTGGACCTGATAACAATCAGGGGAAGGTCTTCCATCCAGACCTTCAATCCCTGCACCTCACAGCCTGGTACCTGAGCGGCTAGAGTTCCAGGCTTTGGGTCTTTCCGAAGATGTCTACACCGTGGTGTAGGCATCCAGAAAGGACTTGACCAGGAAATGTTATGCCTTCAAATGGAAAAGGTTTTCCATTTGGTGTCAGGATAAGGGCCTGGTCCCTCTGTCCTGTCCAGTGGCTAATGTTCTTGACTGCCTTTGGTCTCTCTCCAAAGGGGGTCTTCGGTCATTGACTCTTAGGGTGCACCTGGCAGCCATCTCTGCTTACCGGGCGCGGGCCGGTCAGCCAACGGTGGCCCAGGAGACAGTGGTCAGGTGCTTTTTTCAAAGGCCTGGATCACATATCCCCTCCAGTACGTGAACCTCCATCTCTGTGGGATCTACTGCTGGTACTGGCAAAGCTCATGGCCAAGCCATTCGAACCAATGCACAAGTGTGAGTTATCACATTTGTCTTGGAAGACAGCCTTCCTGGTGGCTATCACATCTGCCAGAAGGACAGGGGAGCTCCAGGCACTTTTGGTGGACTCCCCTTACCTGGTTTTCCATAGGGACAAGGTTGTCCTGCACCCGAAATTCCTTCCGAAGGTGATGTCAGAGTTTCACCTTAACCAGGTGTTATCCCTGCCAGTATACTACCCTAATTACACTTCAGAGGCCGAGTACAGGCTCCATACTTTGGACCTGAGATGCGCTCTCTCCTATTATAAGGAGAGGATGGCGGAAATTCGGGGAGAGGTTCGCTAGCTATTTGTCACCTATGCTGAAGCTGCTTCTGGCAGACCTGCAGCGAAGTGGACTGTTGCAAGATGGATTATATCATGCAAGGGTCTGTGCTATGAGTTGGCGGGCAAGGAGCCTCCCAGAGGGAGAAGAGCTCATTCTACCTGCCATACTGCTGCATCGGTGGCTACTTCCAGGGACATCCCTATCCAGGAAATCTGTCGGGCTGCTACCTGGAAGTCAGCAAACACCTTCGTCACCCACTACCACATCAATCTTGAGTCACGCCGGAATGCTGGTTTTGGGGCCTCAGTTCTCCAATCTTTGTTCCCTAAGTAGGGGGTGTGTGCCTTGCCTTCCTTCTCCAGGAGAACTGCTAGGGAGTTTGCCAAGGGGTGTGGATGAACAACATATCCACGCTCCTAGAAGAACAGGTTACTCACCTGTAACAGTAGTTCTAGGAGTGGTATATGCTGTTCATCCACACGGACCCACCCAACCTCCCCGGCTGTGGACGCACACAACCTGGCTTCCAGCGGGCTAAGATCTGGCATCATGGGGTGGAGCCAAGATATATACAACCCGGGTGGGTGGGAGGAGCCAGCTTGAAGAATTCCGGTGATCCTTAAAGGAGAAAGGGACATGCCAAAGAGTGTGGATGAACAACATATACCACTCCTAGATCTACTGTTACAGGTGTGTAACCTGTTCTTTCTTACCCCAGGAGTCCTTTATCATCAGTAACTATAGCAGTTAGCTGGCTAGGTGCAATTACCCCGGAGGTATACCTTTAAGAGAATTATAATGATCTAGGGCATCAGCCAATCAAAAACAAGGAAGGGAGTGTGCTGAGAGGGAGCAGCCTGAAGGGCTTCAGAATTTTTTCTCTGCTGACTGAGCAACATTGCCCCAGAGGTGTCTCTTAACTTTTCTTGTTGACTGCCTCTTTTTTCCTTACCTTGGTAAAGTTTTCCTCACAAAGTTAAATTTGTAGTGTGCCGAGTGTAATTTTACAATGTTTTTTGCACATCTGCGTTATTTTTACTGCACCTGCATTTATTTATACATATTTTTACCGCATTTGCATATTTTATGTACATTTTTTACAGCAAATGCTTATTTTCAACGGTTCTTCACTTTTTTGATGCTATTCTTAAAGGAATTGTCAAATTTTTGTGTTTTTCTGTACTGTTTACCTCAGAAATTGTGGGTCCCTACCGCGAGGTAGCTGTTTTGACTTTCAAACTTTGACAGTTATTGCTGGGTTCTCTGTGGGTTGGCTTGTCAGAGATTCCTAGAACTAAAGAGAAATCTGGACCTATAGGATTTAAAAAAAATGTGTTTCAGCTGTCGCAGGATTTGGCTTAACAGATTTTGAACAACTTGTGCCTCAGTTGTTTTGGTCCAGATCTACCAGTTTTCTTTGCATAAATTTGGCACGAAACAGAGCAAAGAGACCTAAAAAAATAAATGTATATATGGCTGAGGAAAATCAAAGGCTACCGATGAGGGGCCATGTAAAACTAATATAAATAAAAATTCAAGCAGGGGTGCTGATGAAGCCTTCAAGTCCCAGCCAACAAATAAAGCTTCCAAAGGAGCTGATGAAGTGTCTGTACAAAAAAGGAAGCATGATCAAGCTGCTGATGAAGTGGCTAAAAAGATAGTCTGTAAAGACAAAAACGCTCCTGTTCCTCCTGGGAAAGCCAATAGTGAGACAACAGGCAGCTTAAAGCATAAAGAAAAAAACAAAGCATATACAGCCACAGTCTGCGCAGGAACTCCCATCTTTGTAAGACATGGCAAAAGCATGGCATGTCTTTCAGACCCTACAAAAGATGGGGTCTATATTTACTAGGTCTGGCAAGCACCCTTCCACAGTTCTCTCTTTTGGAGACTGTGAGGGTGATGCAGATGATGATGAACATTTTTATGATGCCCCTGACATGAATTTTGAGGGCCTAGAACCTGATGTGTCCCCCAACCCTCCTTTTAGAGCTTCCTCTGCTGACCAGGAGAATCCCTCCTCTGCTTACATTTATCCAAAATATGCTAGACACCCTGGACCTCCCTACTCAGTAGTTCATCCAGGATGAAGATAAAGATTACAGGGAGATGAAAGGTCTCCCACCCCCTATGAGACTAGTCGTGTCTATCTATAATGCTTTCAGAAAAAATACCATGAAACTGCTTAAAACCCCCACTTCTGTGGCAGGGGTTGACAAGTGGGCTGAGAAGAAATCCAAATTGTCTAAAACAGATACTGAGTTCCTGTCTGTACACCTTAGCCGTGAGAGTATAGTACAGCAGGCAGCTTGTGAGAAAGCTGGGGTTTCCTTGCCCCCCTTACCCCGGACAAGGACTCCAGAAAAATAGACTTCATATGAAAGAAAATGTATACCACAGCTTCCCTTCTGGTCAGACTTTCGTCCTATATGGCTTTCACTGCCAAATATCAGAAAGCGCTATGGAATTCTGTCCTGGCCATTACCCGTAGTGGGTCAGATACAATGGTACAGGAGCTGGTGGATACGGCAAAACTGCCCTGGAAGCTATGAAATACCAGTTCCACATGGCAGATGACAACAGTGGTGCCGCCTCTAGGGCCATGGCCCATGCCATCTCTGTGAGGCGTTTTGCCTAGCTTAAAACTATTAGTCTGACTCCAGACACCCAGTCTAAGGCCATGGACTTTCCCTGTGATCAAAACATGCTCAATTCCAGAACAACTGACTACATGAAAAAGGTCGACAAGTACAAGGCCTCTTGGCAGAGTCACTCCTATAAACCTAAGCCTCCTACCCCACAGAAATCCCACCCGAGGGGAAATAGGGGCAGAGGCTATTTTCCCAGACCTTACATTCCCTATCTCAGTCTGACTTTTCTCAGTACAGGGGTACTTTCAGGGGAAGGGGCAGAAGGGGCCAAAGAAGGGCCACCTCTACCCAGCCAGCAGCCTCGCAGTTTGAGCCCTGATGTGAGTGTCCAGGTGGCCTCCCCTCTGCCAGTAGGAGGCAGACTCTCACACTGTCTTCAGAACTGGTCCCTCATTACCTTGGGCAAGTGGGTTCCGGAGATAATGGAAAAGGGTCTGCCACTATAG
The DNA here is from genome assembly GCA_016271365.2 of Neoceratodus forsteri. Classification (NCBI taxonomy): domain Eukaryota; kingdom Metazoa; phylum Chordata; order Ceratodontiformes; family Ceratodontidae; genus Neoceratodus; species Neoceratodus forsteri. The sequence continues at coordinate 167,335,432 of JADMNL010000025.1, read as the reverse complement.
TTCAAGCAGATGCCAGACCCAGATATTTAAACAAACATCTGCTAAAACCCAAATTCAAGATGGTCACTCTTGTCACTAGTCATACAGTCATTACAGAAGGAAGACTGGCTAGCCTCCTTGGACCTAAAGGACGCTTACATCCATATACCCATAAGGAGGTCTCATAGGAAGTTTCTCAGATTCAAACTCCCTTTGGGCCACTATCACTTCACTGCAATGCCCTTCGGCCTGTCCTCGGCCCCAAGAGTCTTTACCAAGTGCTTGGCAGTGGTAGCAGCACACCACATGAAGCTGGGTGTCATTATGTACCCCTATTTAGACGATTGGCTCACAGTGGCAAAGTCTCCTTGTCAGGTCAAGGAGTCCCTTTCCCTTACAAAGCATACTGTAGAGTCTCTGGGATTCCTGGTAAATCTAAAGAAGTCTCACCGGGAACCCACCCAGCTGCTTACCTTCATAGGAGCTCAGCTGGACACCCAGAAAGAATATGCCTTCCTCCCACAGGAGAGCATTCAGAGTTTCCTCTCAGTGGCAGATTCTTTCGTCTGGGGACAGCCAAGACCAACCAGGCATTTCGTCAGACTCTTGGGACACATGGCTTCAATGACTGCAGTTGACCCAGGAGTCAGGTACAGGATGCGACACCTGCAAGCCTATCTCAGAGCTTGCTAGTCTAAAAGAAGCAACAATTTTTCAAAACTGACACCTGTGATAGAGCAGTTCCTTCAGACTCTGCTTTGGTGAAAGAACCCTGCAAATCTGGCAGCAGGGTTACCCTTTCAGGCTCTGCTTCCCACAAAGGTGATCACCACAGATGCCTCCCTCCTGTGGTGGGGAGCTTATCTGGACAGTGCCTCAGTAAGTGGCACCTGGACTCTCCAAGAGTCACAGTTACACATAAACCTCTTGGAACTCAGAGCAATCTTTCTAGCTCTCAAAGCATGTGCTACTGTTATAAAAGGACAGACTGTACAAATTCGAACAGACAACACCACTGCAATGTTTTACATAAACAAGCAGGGTGGTACCAGATTAGGAATACTGTGTTCGGAGGCTCTAAAATCTGGTCTCTGGCCTTCTCCCTGGGAGTCAGTCTTTCAGCTATCCACCTCCCAGGCAAACACAATACCCTGGCAGATGCTCTGTCGCATCAGCCAAGGCCAGAGCGAATGGACTCTGAACAAGCAAGTACTAGCCACAGTGTTCAGGTGGTGGGGCACACCAGAAGGGGATCTGTTTGCCTCTCCCCTCAACTTCCAGCTTCCTCAGTACTGTTGCAGGCGCCCAGTCCCAGGAATGCTTCCCCTGGATATCTTGATCCTTGACTGGTCAAGGAGGTTCCTGTATGCATTCCTTCCCTTTCCCCTGATACTCAGGGTATTGCCGAAACTCCGACAACAGCCTGCACCAATGATTCTGGTAGCTCTTGATTGGCCCAGGCATGCCTGGTACCCTCTCCTTCTCTCACTGTCCTGCAGCACGCCCATTCACCTGCCGCCAGCTCACTCTCTGCTGACCCTTCCTCAGACAGGAGTGCAGTATCCAGACATACACTCTGTTCACCTCACACCCTGGTTCTTGAGGAGTTTAGAGTTTCCATCCTCTCGGTACTCGGAACAGGTCCTTAAGATCCTGAGAATGGCTAAAAAATCTAACATAAAAAAGACTTATGCAGCCAAATGGAAACGGTTCTTCCTCTGGTGCAAGAGCAAAAAGGTCAGTCCTCTTACAGTTTCAGACCCTCAGCTGCTGGATTACCTGGTATATCTGCAGGTGTCAGGCTTGAAACCCCCTTCCCTCAAGCTACACCTGGCTGCAATTTCGGCCTATCTTTCAGTGGGGAAGAAAAAGTCAATTTTTTCCCACACCATATTCAAACAGTTTTTCAAAGGCCTCTCTCTTGCACCTCCAGCCTCCAATCAGGGAGCTAGTTCCTCCTTAGAGCCTGAATCTCTGCATAGCCAGGCTCATGCTACCACCCTTTGAGCCTATGGCCTCTGCACATATCAAGTTTGTGACCTGGAAGTCTGTCTTCCTGGTGGCCATTACCTCTGCCAGGAGGATTTTAGAGTTACAGGCCCTGTGCACGGAGCCTAATTACATCATTCCTCACAAAGATAAAATTGAGCTCAGGACAAATAGGAAGTTTCTGCCTAAGGTGGTTTCAGAGTTCCACGTAAACCAGACCATTACTCTACCTGTCTTCTTTACTAAGAAATCCACTCCTAATGAGCAAAAGCTGTACAGTTTGGATGTCAAAAGAGCTCTCTTTTATTACCTAGAGCATACTAAGCAGTCCAGAGGCTCTTCCACTCAGTTGTTCCTTGCCTACGGGGATGCAGGCAGAGGAAAACCAGCTACCAAGAGAACTGTTTCCCACTGATTGGTCTCTTGTATTAGATTCTGCTATGAAAAAGCTGGTCATCAACCTCCTTTGGGGCTCAGGGCCCACTCCACCAGGGGCACTGCAGCCTCTGTAGCAGCAGCAGGGAACATACCCCTTTTGGATGTCTGCAAAGCAGCTACCTGGAAATATGTGCACACTTTCATTAAGCAATGCAGTTTAGACGTGCAGTCCAGATCTGACACCAAATTTGGCAGGGTGGTTCTGCAGAGCCTCTTTCCTAAGTAGGTTCTCTGCCCACCTCCCACTGGGTACTTCTTGGTAGTCTGCTATAGTTACTGATGGTAAAGGACTACTGGGGTAAGAAGAAAACATTACTCACTGTGGTAATCTTCTTTCTTCCAAGGGGTCCTTTAGCATCAGTAAGCTCCCACCCTTCCTTCCTGATTCACCTGTTTGGAGAAGGGCTCTGTTTTCAGTTTTATTACCAAATTTGGGTTTTTATTAATGAGTCTTAGTGGTCAGTTTGTTATCTGTTTTCAGGTTTTGGACATTTGCATGCTTTTTGAATCATGTTGGTTCACTTTTTGGGGCTTGTACCCATTATCTTTGAAAAAATTCTGAAGCCCTTCAGGCTGCTCAATCTCAGCACACTCTTCCCCTCCTTGTGTTTGATTGGCTGATGCCCTAGCTCATTATAATTCTCTTAAAGCCATACCTCCGGGGCAGTTGCACCTAGTCAGCTAACTGCTATAGTTACTGATGCTAAAGGACCCCTTGGAAGAAAGAAGATTACTAGGGTGAGTAATTTTTTTTTTTATATGAAAATATATCCTACATCCTCAACGCCCTCCATTCCTTACCATCCAGAACTACTGTTTTAAATACCCACTTTGAAAAGAACAGCAGTAACAAACAGGAGTCTGTGGCTCACATCCTGGCTAAAGTTTGTGAATATGATCTGTTTACTATGTGTGTATTGTTGATAATGTAATAAACAGAAATAAAAAAAAAAAAAACCCATAGTGGCTCAGTTGCCTGTAAGTATGCATTTTATTGGAATAAAGAAAATCGGAATTAATTAAAATAGATTCTAATATTAGCTCTTTATGATGATGCAATGGACTGTTCCTTTCTGATTTTTTTTTTTTTGGAAATCATCTTTGTTTCCAGTTTTTATCTTTTTTGAGTATATTTTGCAGTACCTTGCTATGCGCACTCCTTTGAGGTTTTATTAACCCTGTCATTTCAGGTCTTCCTGATAATACATTACTCGCCTCTGGTGAACTCCCTGGCTGATGTTATTTTAAATGGTGACCTTTCGGTGTTTTCTGCACAGACAGAGCAAGATGTACAGAACAGCACTGTAAGTATTTATCTGCTGCTTTAGCATGCCTACACGTTAAATGGAAAAACAGAAGCAATTTGAGTGGGGCGCAGAGCTGCCTCCAGATTACAGTTTGTTTAGCATAAAGACATTTTGATTGAACAGAGCGTTATAAATTATTTTATTTCAGTGATGTGACAGTTAGTGTAACAACGACCACTAAAACAGCCTAACAAAACATGTAGTAGTAATGTTACTCCTACCTGCAGGTAAATTTGCAGTTGGTGCAAGTCTGTTTGTACTAAGCTGGGTGGTACGTAGTGGGTTAAAGAATACACTGTGATTTCTGAAAATACCGATCACAGTAATAATCATAGTTTGTACTGTACATGCAGATTAGATTTACATGCAGGATTCTTATCATGTCTGTTGCACAGGAGTTTGCAGAGCTTGATACTGTGTTAGTGAAAGTCTGTACAAGTACATGGCATTCAGTTTTGTTTGCTACTTTGTTGCAGTTTGTACCCTATTTATTTTTATAACATGGAGCAAACAGAAGGAGGTTGCTGATTCGTCGATAGGTATCAGGTGACGGTGCATTAAAGCACCCTTATTGGCACAGTGACTGTGAAGGGGTCTGAGGGAGATCCCTGGGCAAACCTGCACTTGTTGTGTAGGGGAAAATAATTTTGCAAAGGCAGCCATTTGCAATGCTCGCTAAGCGAGTTCCACAGGCTTTGCAAAAGTATTGTCGTCTACAGAACAACTGCAGGTGTGGTGGAATGGGAGAGGGGGAGATCTGTCTTCTCCTGCCTGTGAGTTGGCTGGTATTTCTGTTGTCTTACCCACTCACCTACCCCCGCGGACCACCGGGTACTGCACACTGATTGGGGGAGACGGAGTGCTCCTGAGACGGAGACAGGAGAGAGAGCAGGTGCTGTTACTGCAGGAATCCTGTGTATGTGCGTGTGTGTGTCTCTGTCGCTCTCTGGAGGCACAGTGAGAGAGACATGGTGCAGAGGAATGGCGAGAAGCAGCTGAGTACAAGGCTGTCTGCAGACAGGGTGAGTGTTTTTCACCACGACCATGCTGTTTTGCAGAGCGAGTGAGAGAGGCAGGACAGTAGGGGATGCAGACAAACAGCAGCAGTACTCACAGGACAGCGAGTTGGGGCCGAGAGAGACTGGCTGCAGAGAAACAGTCACAGGCACAGAAACGTAATTAAGTGAAAGTTCCTGAGTTTGTTTCTCTCTCTGTCTGTCTGCCTCTCAGTAGCGAGCAGTTGCCAGAGACTGGAGCAGTTTTTTGGGGAGAGGGGGCCTTAGCAAGGGCTACAGTGTGTATCATCATCCCCACTCACTGGATACCCACTCACTTGCGCTGCAGATCTCTGTACACTGACCATGGTGGTCCACAAATCAGCCAGGTCCCTCTCTCTACCACATCTTATAAGTCGCTGTTAGTTGCCAGAACAGAGGGAGAGAAACACAGGCAGCTGTCATGTAGCAGTTTCCCCTCATGTCCAAGTGCGAATACCACACAGTAGAGAAACACAGCAGACAGGGAGCGGAAGAGATATTGAGACAGTCCCGCAGTCATCCCCATGAGCAGCATTAGAGAGAGAGAGAGAGAGCAAGGTGGTCCCGGCAACCCACTTTTGATGATATGCAGGCAGCACGACAGAGAGAGAGAGAGAGAGAGACACTGGGTGCCGATCAGCAGTGTGCAATGGCACATTGTGAGCAAGAGACAGCGAAGGACAGAGACACTTAGAGAGAGAGAGAGGTGACATGTCCGTGTCTGTCTCTATCTTACCCAGACTGTGGATGTCCACGTACCAGGAGACTGCCCTCTGTCTGTGCCTGCTGTCCTGTCCGCTGCCGTGTTCTCTGATCTTTCTGTCCCCCCCCCCCAGTCTGTGTCTGGCATCATCGTGTTACTGGCAGTGGGTTTAAAAAAAATTGGACCGCAAACACTGTTGCTGTTTTGTTGCGAGTCCCCCTTCCCCCCACCGAGAGACAGCATGAGATCGGGAGATGTGGTGAGCGGCACCAGTGTGTAAGCATTCCAGTGAGTGGGAGAGTGAGTGATTGGGACAGACACAGTGTAAAGGAAATTTGCTGCATTTTTCTCTGTCTTTCTCATGCTTGCATTGTACATGGCGAGACAGGGCTTGGGGCTGTAGGCGTGATGCCAGGAGAGAGAGAGTTCGGGGTGGCATGAAGGTGAAATGAAGACCTGAACAGCAGTCAGAAAAGAAAATAAGAGAAACTTCGATCCTGTAACTGGGTGTTATACAGCACTGCCAGAGTACGCTGCTGACAGTTGTATAGTGAACGGCAAATGTCAGAAATCATGGAAATAGTGACTTTCTGGCATCTGTGTGCTGACTTCACTGATATCCCCACTAGTCCTTGGGGGGCTATGTGACAGGTTGAAAGGATACATAGGGATTTCTTGTATTGCCACAGGTTTTTAAGCACTTTATTAATTTCTTTTTTAAAACACCTCATGTTATAAGCACAGTAACCCACGACAGGGTGTGCTGTTATTGTGGATGAACGCACACCCGGGTGCTGTGAGGACACACTGCCTGCGGCCTCATGCCTCACAACGTATCCTGGTGTACGTTACTCCCCAGTAACAGCACACCCTGTCGTGGATTATTGCTTACTTGTTTTCTGCTCTGTACGTCGTTATTTTTTTGCAACCACATTCCCACCTCTGTTTTTAACCCATGTATCTCATTGCTGTTAATAGCCATATACATTGGTGATCTAGGCCCAGGTCGTGCCTGAAAAAGGTGCCTTGGACCGGTTTCCTTAACCAGTCTTCAAAACATTAAATCAGGTCGTACAGCTGAAAGACCTGTAACACAAATTCATGGTGTTATACAGTGCATTCTTACTTCCTAATTTTGAAACTATTACATATCTGTGAATGAAAACTTTATTGGGAACATAAAACCAGTGATCCCTTTCTTAATACACAGGTAGTTAGGAATTTGTGCATGTGTGAAGACTCCTTACTGTTCCTACTAGAAACTTAGAATTTGCTGGCAGAAAAGGACAGCTTGGCCCACCCAGTCTTCCCAGATGTTCCCTGCCTAATCTGCCTCCGCAGACCCTATCTGGTAGTGAAGAAGTATTTCTTCACATCTCTTATGAACCCCCCCCCCAGCTTCATCACATGCCCCCTGCTCCTGCTGCTCTTTCTCATTTGAAAGAGACACCCCTGCACCCTGTTCACCCCTGTGAGGTACTTGTAGATCTGTGTCATGTCCCCCCTCTGTGCTCCTCTCTTTCCTCTCTTCCAGGGTGTACATGTTGAGATCCCTCAGTCTCCTCGTGGAGCTTCTCGTGTAAGCCTTGAAGCATTTTCATTGCCCTCCTCTGGACTGTGTCCACCCTGTCTATGTTAGAGCTGTGGTGTTTCTAGCGTTTGCTTTGAAATAATCCTGTTTTTTCCCCCCAGTTTTAGTGTTCCTTGTTACTGCTGTCCAGTTCCTGTGCCTCTTTTGGTTATAAACATTTTGGCACACAAAGGACTTCTGAAGAAATTTTTATAACCATAAGAAACACAGGAACTGTACATATAAACATATTATAGATCATATTACAAAATGGTTGGATCAAAGAAGCAATCCAATTGGTCAAAACCTGTCACATGACTGTGCATTAATTTAGCATTACTGCATACCCTGTCATGTGTTTTTGCTTACTCGAAGACCTTTGGATAAAAAAATGAAATTTGCATTTAAAACCAAAATGTTTTAATTTGCACATTATTAGACGGAGAGAAACAAAAATAATCTTTTTGCTGGGTAAAGATAATGCTTTTATTAGGCTAGTGAAAAGTTACAGATGCAAGCTTTCGAGGCCTAAAGTACTGCCTCTTCTGTAAGCAATAATACCCGACAGGGTGGGCATTATTGGGAAATACCGGACCGCCCAGGGGCGTAATGAGGCGGAGGGCCTTATAGCCTCTGGAAGGTCCGGTATTTCCAATAATGCCCACCCTGGAGGGTATTATTGCTCTTAGAAAATGGCCACTGTAAAAGAAAAAAGTAATAAAATAATGTACATAAACTTGTTTACAATCATTTTGTAATAAAATAGTTCCTCCACCTGCATGACAATGCTTTTTTTTTTTTTGGTGAGGTACCTACCCCCCAATTTGTCTGTGGTAGTAGAGAAAAAGACAAGGGCAAAGGACATTACTCATCTCTGGCGCTCGTTTCTCTGTGGTAAAGCAGAGATTGCGATATCTCCAGCACCGCTACTGAGCATGAGAATACCAGTATTTTCTTAATTTTTCATACTGCAGATGGACGTCCGTGTGCGGTATGAAAACCAAGGAAATACCGCTGTTGTCATGCTCTGTGGTTGTTTCGGTGATAACACTCTTTGTATGGCAGTAGAGCGAGCAGCTTTTACGATCGGACTGAAGCATTTAGTATGCAGTGCCATTTAATGGCAAAAGAGGTTTGTTTTTGTTTTTTTACCTGGGTCGTGGGAGGAGAGTGGTCGTCAATGCTGAAGGCAGTACTGTTGGGGACAGCTGTGCTTCTCGCTAAGCGAGAGAAAAAAACATGGGTTTTTCAAATTTTCTAGGATGCTTTCAACCAATTAGAAAGCAGGCTAGGCACCTCTGGAAAATGCTACACTGTAAAGTGACACTTGGACTGGCTCTTATTTTTAGCTGGGCATTTATTGAAAAATAAATGCCCAGCTTGGAGCCTATCTGAGCCAGTTAGCTTTTACAATTGATTCTTGCCATTTTCTAATTAGTTATAATACACAGTGTAGGCTGAAGTGCCTTACAAAGGGGTTTTGTCATTTTAAAAATGCAAGTAAAAAAGCTGCAGAAATGTTGAAGTGCTGATAATATCAAAGCAGTTGGCACTGTCGAAACAGGAAGGTGTCTGTGACAAATGCAAGCAGACAATGTTTTAGCTCATGTTTGCTGAAACAATAGGGATAAAAAACAAGCTTTGTAATGCTGGTTACAAATCAGTGAGCCTACCCCGGTTACCAAAATACAATAAATAAATAATTAATAAAAAATACATTTTTATTTAATTAAGCTGTTTACTTTTGGTTAGGCATATTCTTTTTATTCTTTCTAAAGGAGCCGGTTCACTAGTGTTTTTCTGCCTTTACGTACGACTGTGATTGTGTCACACAAGTTAAAATTGAGGCACAATATTTTAATAGCCCTTTAGGCATGGATACTAGATAGTACTGTATGTAGTGTGGCTGTTGTGTCATCTTTAACTAGCTAATTCTTTTTTCATGTTTAGTGACATCAAGTTGGGTTTCATACAAATCCAGTAACTGAGCGCTATTTTCAGTAGCCAAGTAGTTATAAGAACTGAATTCTACTACGGCTGTTGCTTCATTGTAAAGGAGCTCCGTTTTTTTCTCTCGGTGACAGTGAGCTATGTGTCACGCATTCTAATAATGCATATTATTATTAGTCCTGTAGGTATAGGTACTAGGCAGGCTGTTGCATGTTGCTTCATTGTAAAGGAACTGGTTTATTTCAGTGTTAGTGATAGCAAGTTGCGTGTCACACATATTCTGAAACTGAGGTACTGTGTATTATCAATAATATTGTAGGTACTAGTACTAATTGTTATTGTTGTTCTGTCATTAATGGGCACCAGTTGTATTTGTTGTAAACAAAGAAAAAAGTTCCCCTACCCAACACAGAGGAGTCTTACCTTCTGGTGAGGCATCTGTGTTAAATTTTGAAGTCCTGGGTTTTAAGGAGGGAAAGGACAGTATTTATGATCCATGGCGCCAAGAGCCGATCCCGTCCACTTCTTGAATATGAGCCCTGACCCTGTGCTGTGACAGTGACCTAAACAATTACCTCCCAGTCTCCCTACTCCCCATACTATCCAAACTTCTGGAAATAGTAGTAAATGCTCAACTTAGGCAATACCTCGAGAACCGTAATCTACTTAACCCGCTACAATCTGGATTCAGGCCACACCATAGTACTATCTCTGCGCTGGCCAAAGTCATCAGTGACTGTCAAATGGCACTAGATAACAAAAGGTTTGTATGCTGCCTGTTCCTAGACCTCAGTAAAGCCTTTGATATAGTGGACCTCTCCTGTCAACTCTGCGTATCGTTGGAGCAGCCCCAACTGCAACTAAGTGGTTTGCTAACTACCTTACAGACTGTTGTCAACAAATTAAAGCGGATGGCAACCTCTCTGCACTTAAAACCATGCAGAGAGGTGTACCACAAGGGTCCATCTTAGGTCCTCTGTTATTTTCTGATCTATATTAACAGTCTAAATGTAGGAATCAAGGATGCTACAATCCATCTACTTGCTGACGATATGGTGTTGTACTTAGATAGGCCTATTCCGGATCTGGCTCACAAAGATCTCCAGATTGAATTTAATCAGCTCCAGGAAAATCTACTCCACCTAAAACTGTTATTAAATGCCAAAAAAACTAAGGCAGTGCTCTTTGCCCCAGCAGCTCTGGCCAACAAATACAAGAGCCCACCTATAATCCCACACATTCATACGCTCGTGGGTGAATCACTGGAATATGTGACTAACTTCAAATATTTGGGGGTTTGGTTAGATGGTAGGCTTACGTTTTCTGAACATATTGAAAACTTAATAAAAAAGTTAAAACAAAGGCTGGGTATCTTCTTCAGGATAAAACATTTACTTACGTAGGAAGCCAAGATTGGACTGGTACAAACAACTTTTCTACCTCTTCTGGACTATGCAGATATTCTTTATAGACATGGACCTAGCTCGGCTTTAGGGAAACTAAATACTCTGTACCATCAGGCAATCAGATTTATTACCGGTGCCCCATACTCCAGTCACCACTATATGCTGTATGCCATGTTAGACTAGAGTTCCCTTACCTACAGGCGTCACAAAAACGCAGTCCTCTGGATGCTTAGAGCCATCTCTGGTAAACTACCTGCATATATCTCTTGACTGCCTTCCCATTTGCCAGGCAGGAAGTTATCCACTCAGAAGCCTTTCCTATACTTCCCTTATCATCTCTAAGATTAGAACGCGCTTTGGGGAAGCTGCCATAGGTCACTGTCTCCCTGTCCTCTGGAACAACATACAAAAATCCCTAAAAATCATACTACCTATAAAAATACCCTTGTTTAAAAATCTTTTTGGAAGGGTTTTTAAGGAAGTCTGCAAATACTTCTGCTAATTTAACTATACTAGTGCTCTCTCCCTCCAAAAAAATGCCTTATGTAACTAGTCTCCAACAGAGGGAACTGTATATATTGTATCTGTTCTATGCAGCTTATATCATAATGTATATTTTGCAGTCTCTCTATTTGCTTCATTTTATCTATACCGAATTGTGCTGTATATATTTCCATTGTTGTTTTTGTCAGGAAGTTGTACTACACAGCTGACCGAGGTCCACTTTGCAGATGAGTTGTCTCAATGATGCTTCGCCTGGATAAATAACGATTGATTGAGTTTGTGATGTAATAGTCTGGAGAGCACGAGGCTGCACTCCATAGAAACAAATAGGGATGTGTTTTCATACATTTTGTTTCATGCTTTAGAGGGCCAGTTTGAAATAATAATAGCCACCACGCCATTAGTAAGGGCATAAAAGGGTGTCGCTGGGGGTCCTGGTAGAGGAAGTCTAATTTTATTTATTTATTGAAATGTTTCACCAGGAGGGCACACTGAACAACAAGTTACTTGACTGACGGTGCGACCTGGGGGAGGGGGTTACGTAGTGTTGTGAAGGATGGTCAGTTACAATAGTTTGTGGGTAGTACAAACAATACAACACTGGAAAATTGTGCAACAGTTGGAACACAAGGTATTGTACAATAAACAGTAGTGGAACATTGGGTAAATTACAATACATGTCCAAAATCATACAGAAGAACATATGAATGTAAAAAACAGTAATAATGCTATAGAACCATTTATAGTGCATGAGCGTACCAGGAGCAGGCTCGAGGTAGTACACAAGTGCTGTTGGAGTAACAAGGATGGCGTTAGGTTGTGCACACTGGTGACCTGGAAGGGCAGGTGGAGGGGGGGGGGCAAGAACTGAATATGAGGAGAAGGGGTAGCCATTTCCTGATTTCCCCCTTCAGGATGTTGAGAACCGTGCCGGGGGGTTCATGGTAGGAAGGCAGAAACTAGGGACAGGTATTGAGGTGGGTTAAAGCAGGAACAGCTGAGGGAAAGGTAATTGTGTAGGGCAGAGGTATTGGGGTAGTTGGCAGAAGAGTGTCGTGTTTCAGGGGGGAGGGAATTCCAGATTTTAGGGTAATGATGGGCAAAACCAGTCTGACTGATGAGGGTGGAGCGGTGAGGGACCGTCAAGGTGCGGGCATCATTTGATCTGAGAGAGTGGGTGGGGGGAGGTGGAGTGGACAGAGAGGATGAGAGATAGGAGGGGAGCCCCCCGAACCAGCATTTGGAGGTTAATTTGGCACAGTCAGTGATGTGTCTGTGAGATAGTGAAAGGAAGGTTAGGGATCGATAGAGTTCATAGTGGTGGGAGTGGGAAGGGAAGTCGATAGCAATTAGCAAAGCGGCAGAAGGAGGTAAAGAGAGTGTCCAACTTTGTCAGGGAAGATTTGGGAGCAACACCATAGACTATGTCACAGTAGTCAAAGATGGGGGGTATCATCTTCTGGACAATTTCGTGCCTCTCAGTCAGCGGGATGCAACTACGATTCCTGTATAGAGCACCAAGCTTGGGGCGTAATTTCTTCAGGATAGCATTGATATGTACAGAGAAGCTGAGGTGCTGGTCCAGCCAAACTTCCAGATATCTAAATGAGGAGGTATCTTCCAAGATGGTCCTATTTTACTTGATTCCCCTCATACCTGCCTACCCCCTTGCCCCCTCTCCCTTTCCTCCCCCCAGGCATTTCCTGACTTTTATCCCTCCTCTCTCTCTCCCCTTTAGAGCTCTTACCTCACCCTCTACCCTCCGACAATGGCTTCCTGCCTGCATACCCCAGCCCGCAGCACTTATTTCTAGATTGCCTTGGCTGGTATGTCATGCTACCTAACATTTAGCACATTTTGAATTACTGGAATTTCCTAAGCCTCACTCTCTCACTACTTTTTATTGTGTAACTATGTATTACTATCTTGACCTTTGTATGTATGTATACCCCCATTCCTTCGACGTGGAACCTTTGTAAACGAGCAGTTCCTGCTCAAAGGTATTTGTAATCCTAGATTTCAATAAAATAAAAATAAATAAAATAAGTTTACTGATTTCAAAGGCAGTTGGAAGTCTAATAGAGGGACTCCTTTTGATTGATCTCCGAAAATAAAATGGTAACTCTATAGGGGTGATGTCTGTGAGGGGGCAGAACATCTGAATTGTCATGTTACTCCCCTGATAGAACGAAAGTAATAGGGGATTAGCAGCAGTGTAGTCGTACTAATTTAGAGCTTGTGGTTTGTGAGGAGGATTTTTGTTCAGAGCTCCAGTGGCAAGAAATAAACACCCAGTTTCTGTTTGCTAAAGTAACACTTCTGTCTCTTAAGTTTTAGAAGAAATCAGTCTAGATTTGTCTAACCCAAAAGACCAAGAACCTCAGTGGGATGGAAAGTGGAGGAAAGTCTCCGTCCCTGTGGGTGGGGTCCAGCCCCCTGCAGGCCCTGCACCGCTGACTCTGGCACCTGCCTGCTCACTGCATCCAGATGTTTTTTTTTTTTATGATAAATTATCACCCATGGCATTTGTCATGATGTATTGTCGCATCATATTATTATGACATCCTTAGTTGTCAGTGAAATGGCACTTTCTGGGGCCTGGGGAACCTGCTATGGAGGCAAGCCATGGTGGAACAGGAGGCTACAATAAGCACCTAGAGAAGGGGTGGACAGGGTTGCTGGCTAGATGGGGGCTGTTCAGTGTCCAGAAGGTGATAAACCACAGGGTTGAGGGGCAGAAAAAAAAAAGACTTACACCCTTTAAGGGTGGCTGTAGCAGGAGCTGTAGAAGCACATCCCTCCTGTCTAGTGGCTAACTCCCCGCCATGGATAACATTTTTAAGGATTTTGTAAAGAAGTATTTATGAAACAGTTTAATATTTCTCTGAAGTCTATGTGTAAAAATATTAAGAGGCGATCAATCTTGCTAGTGTTATCAGATATTCACAAGCAATTCAGTAAAGGGTCTCTTTCCCTTAGTAAGGCCATTAGATAATTAAAAGTAAATCAGGCTCCTCAGCCCAATGGTTAGTGCATCAATTTCTTTTTTACCAAAAACGTCCTTTTTTGTCTCTATCTTAAAAGTATGTATGAGGAAGCTTATGTAAAAAGAGACTGACATAATTCTTTACAACGCGGGCTACTAACTTTGTTGTCCAGACCTAGCAAAGATATTAGATTATGCAAGAACTTTAGATCTATTTTGCTAATCAACTCCGATATGAAGATATTAGCAAAATTCTCAGTCATTCCCTATTTATTGGGATTTAGACACTTTTTTTTTTTTGACAGGCAGGTTGGCAGCAAGCACGTTTAAAAATAAATGAACGAATAAATAAAAAAAGGTAATCTTACAAAAAAAAGCATTATCCTGTATCTCTGTGACCTTTTTTTTAAACTTTATTTTTAAAATTTTACTGCATAACAATACAGAATAAAGAAAGCCGTAGGTAGGCATTATCACATTAAATAGACTCTTAACCCAATACATTGGAGCATACAACATTTTTACAGTTAGGAAAAGGCAATGCCTCTAACTGTTACTTTACTGAGGGGTTTACGAAATAGTAAATTACATATATGACTCCCAAGAAGGCCTAATCTGCCATGAACAGGTGACACTACATACAGATTACATATAACATTGCTTTCCCCCATCTGATTTAAGGCTTACTTCCCCATAGCCATTATACCGTGTATACAAATAATTGGCAGCCTCCTAAATAAAACCCTGTAAGACCAAGGGCACTCTCTCAAATGTGCAAACATACTATAATCATTTACTTATCCAGAGCACCCAGTGTAATGATAAAGTTATAAAATAGGTAGTATAAACACCACTATTGTAACTGGTATTACTTAAACGAGCAGAAACAACATTGCAAAAAAATAATGTGAGCAGTAGTCTCTCAGTCTATATTGCGCTAGATAAGGTCAGAGTGCACTATGCACACTTTGAGTTGTTACAAAGCAAAGTGCGCCTGTGCAGAGAGTGACCTCCTCATGGCACGAAAAAGGCTCCTCCGAGAAGGTAAAGAATGGGAACATACCCTGGAGTCTTTAGCCGACTCCATGTGGTGCCACCATATTTTTTTAATCCGTGCCACATATAGAACATATTAATCATCTTAAGTACTTGTATGAATAACATTTGAACAAACCTTATGTCCCTGTAACAGTGGCATGAACATAGTTGCCATGTCCAAATCCAGAAAGTTTTTTTTTTTTCTGTTTCTCTGCCTTCCCGCACCGGAGCTCCGTATCATCGAGAGATACCTGGTACTGCCCCACATCTCTGCCTTACCTTGAATCCTCGGAGTTTCCCCTATGGAGCCGTGGATCTTATCTGTGTCAGTCTTCACCATTCATCACAGATGTGGGTGCTGGCTGGAGATCAGGACCCCGCGGGAGCCTTTTTTTTTTTTTTTTTTTTTTAAAAGGCTAGGCGGAGCCTGACGCACCAGCATGGCCGTCCTCGGGGCGGCGTACTCGTGGCGCTGGAGGATTAGCCGTTAGGGAGCGTCAACTCCGCCTGCTTACCAGTTCTTCATCTCCCGCCGTCGAGGTCGCCTCCTGGGAAGCCTAGAAGCGTTTTTCCAAATTTTAGGCCTTGAAGCCTGCGTATCTAGTTCGGTCTTCTAGTTCTGTGTTGCCTCCACTCGACGTCGCCAGTAAGATCTTTCCTTATTTTACTGTTTAAGCGGCGTCGAGTCTGTTTTTGGTGTTTTTCTCCGTTGGTCATGTCGGCGGTCGGGCAAGAAATCTCAGAAGGCAGGGTTGGCCCCTATCGCGTCGGTGCCGGTGCGGCCGCCAGTACTCATCACCGACCAACATGACCGGTGCCTTTTGGTGCCTTGGCCGCTGCGACATGGATTAGTGCGGCGCCTGCTACCGATGGACCGCGCGTTTTTAGAACAGCTGGCGTTAAAGTCGAGGCGACTCCGCTGACATTCGGAGAGTGAGCCGCGCGGTCATCGACCAACCGGCGTTCTCTCGGCGGCCTCCGGTCCCTCCGGTTCTCATCGGACAGCGGAGGAGGAGCCTTGGCCTCTTCTAGCCCAGCGTGGCCGAGGTTCCTTCACGCGCAGGAGGCCCGGCCCTGCTTCCTCCCGGAGCGGGCAGGGGCGCTGTCTGGCAATCACCCCATCGGGTGAAGGTTCCCCGTGTCGCTCCCGCGGTCCGCTAGGCCTGGGTCGACGCCGTCGTTCGGCGCCGTCGGGGCCTTCGGCGCCGTTCGCGGTGCCGCTGGTCCTGTCGGCGCTGACCCGATTGTCGGCGCCGTGGGGCTTGTCGGCACCGTGCTCGCGGTGCCGTGAAACCGCCTTCGGCGTCGTCCTTCGCCATGTCTCACCTCGGCGCCGAGGTTGAGCACGGCGCCGTGAGGCCTTTGGTGCCATCCGTCGGTGCCGTGCCTGGCGCCGTTGGGACTCTCGGTGCTGCTCGCGGCGCCGAGCAGTCTCACGGCGCCGATGTCGGCGCCGTGGTCGGAGCCGAGTCCTTCGGAGTCGTCGATGCCGCCTTGGTCCTCAGCGCCGCATGCAGCGTCGAGCGGCCTGGCGGAGTGGTCGGCTCCGAGGCTGGGGTTTCTGCCGGCACTGTCTCTGTCCCAGGTGCCTTCCTTGGCACCGGTGGACCTGATGGTGCCGCAGCTAGCCTCGGCCTAGGACTTCTGGCCCAAGTTACCCTGCCACCTTCTGCTGGCACCGCTTGTGGTGCTGTGGAGCGGGCAGGGGTTGCTTTGGCTCCTGGGCCTCTCGGAAAGGTATCCCTTCCTCGACCCCCTACTATTTGGCTTAGGGCCTCGGACTCTTCCTCTTCGGAGTCGGAGTCCAGCTCGGAGTCGAATGGGCAGTCACACCCTTCGGGGTTGTCTGCAAGTGAGGGCGAGCTGGTGGTTTCCTCTTCGGGTCTCGGCCAGTCCCCTTCCGAGGTGAGTCGGGTTCCCTGTAGGGCTAGGGTCGGTGGTACTGACCAGTGGGCTGTGGTGCGTGCCACCATTGCCTTGCAGCCTAGCCTTGGGGGGGTTCCTTGACCCCCCTACGGTGGTACCCCCTACTGTGACATCTCTCGGTCGCCCAACTTTGGGGCCTATCGAGAGGGCCACGGGAGGGGAAGGTGCTCCTTCCGGGATTGCCCCTTCGGGAGCAGCCCTGGGTATGGAGCTGCCTAGACTGGCCACTTCGAGGGCTAGAACCCTTTCGGACTCCGAAGGGTCGAGGGGTATAGGTTCGGCGCGCCGGCCCTTCTTTGGGACCTACCCGGGTCCTGGACGGAGCCGGAGTGCGGACTTCCACCCTTCCCCTTCGGGTTCCTTGAGAGGGTCCCATTCTTCGAGGCAGGGGACCGTCCTTCTGACCTTCACGGCCCCGGGTCAGCCACCTGGGGATTCTTTGGGCGCAGTCTAGGCAGTACCGCGGGTTGTGTAGCTGTCGATCATGAGTCTTCCAGGACTCCCCCTGGGAGTCCGTGGGTCCGCCTCCAGCCCTGGCAGAGGTCAGCCGACTTCTTCTCGGCTCTGTCCACTCCCCTCTGCCACCTTCTCCTGCGTTTCCAGGTATTCTTGGTCCTAGCGGGCCTCTCACCTGGGAACAGTTCAGAGCAGTGGCTGCTCGGTTCCCTGCTTACGTTAGGGCTTTGGACAGTCAGGTTTTTCAACCTCCCCCCGAGCAGCCACCCTTCGAGCCTCTGGTGACCTCCAGCTCCTCATCCCCCTCTTCTGGGGGAGAGGAACCTTCTGTCCACATCTCTCCTGCTGCTGATCTCTCTGAGTATCAGCATTTCCTCGTGAGGATGATGGAGGACCTTCACCTTTCTCCTTCTTCTGTAAGCAATCCGGAGCATGCGGCGCATGCCTTTCTAGGCGATTTTGGGACAGCCACCTCGTGGTGCCGCCTTGGCCGCTCCCTTCGGGAGGCGTCCATGCGTTCTGGCAGAGGCCCTTCTCCAAAGTTCCTGCCCTAGGGACCTCTGCCAGAGGTATTGCGCTCCCCGGAGTCTCCAGGCTCTTGCCTCATCCGCAGTCCGGATTGACGACCTGGACACTCCTGATGGGCCTGCGCCCGCGTGACCGGCCCCAGATCAGGACCTCGGATTTTGATTTCTGGGGAGGAGGACTTTCTCACTGCACGGCTGCTTCTCTCCATTTCTGCGCATCAGGCCCACTATGCTGCCTATAACAGGTACTTGTGGTCAGCTAGGTCAGTTCCTAGCCGCTCTGCCTGACTCGGAGAAAACCAGGCAAGCCATTGCTCTCTCTGCACGTGGCCTGGAGCTAGCAAGGCAACAAGCAAGGGCATCTTACGATGCCAATGAGGTAGCTACCAGGGTCGTAGGGACAGCGATCTGCACCAGAAGATCAGCATGGCTTTGCCTTTCCCGGTTGTCACCCTTGGCCCGGCGTAGGGTGATTTGCTCTGCTCACCAGGCAACCTACCTCTTTTCCCATAGGGCGAGACAGCGTTTGTCGGGGAAAATTCCTTCCTCCTCCGGGGGAACCCCGTCTCGCTCTCCCCACTCTCGGGCCTCCTCAGGCCCAGAAGGTTCCCCCCCTTAGTGTGTCACCCACTGAGGGCTAAGGGACGGGACACTGTCCCTTAGGGTGCAACACTCAACCCTTCGGGGCTTAGCACCCTTCTGTAGATGAATGGTGAAGATTGACACAGATAAGATATGAAAATTACGTACTTACCATAATTATGATCTTTCTGTGTATCTTCACCATTCATCACAGTCCCTTCCACCATCCCCCTTGGGGCTCCAGTCCCTGGAATCCTCCTCCCTCTGTGCCTTCCCTCTCTTCGCTGCATAGGTGCCGGAACCTCTGGGGCAACCGGGGCAGTTCCCTTCCACTTGTTGTTCCTGTATGGTGGAATTGGTATGGGGAAAGTGTCTTTCATTGTTAGCCCCTTCAACTTTTACCATCCTCCGGCACCCTTGCTCGAGTGAGATTAGTGGGGACACACGGGGGAGGACAGTCTTCCCTAAGGGGTGCAGTTTGAGTGGCACTCCTTCTCTTCTATAAATCTTCACCCTTACGGGGTGTGAGCTGGTGGTTGCCCTCCTTCTGTTATCCATCTATATATATATATATAAAAAAAAAAAAACTTCCCTTTTTTTCACCAAATATCTCTTTAAAGAGAGAGTACTGAGTCCCTGTACCCTGTCCTTCTTCAGAATAGCCGACTCTGCTTTGGGGTATCTGCCAGTTATTCTGTGCCTTAAATTCTGGCAGTCAGCTTTGCTAACTCCTTGCAGTACCTATATAGTCTGGTGACGGACAGGGGTCCTGGATCCTTGTTACCTCTCACTCTCTCCTAAAATTCTCTCCCCCCCCCCTTCTTCCGTTTCCAGAGATTGGGGCCCCTACCCAATCCCATTAGTCTTACTTGTTATATGCTGTCCTCTCAGTCGTTATTTCTCCTTTTAGTTCAGTTTTCTCTTCCTTTTTCTGTCCCTTGGACTCTCTTGTCCCACCCTGCATCCCTTCCTCTTACCTCTCCAGCGACTCAGAACTGGTAAGCGCGTGGTCGATGCTCCAGTGGCTAATCCTCGGCGCCATGTAGTCCGTCGGCCTGGGGCGCGGCGCCGATACTGCGTCGGCTCCGCCTAGCCTTTTAAAAAAAAAAGAAGCCCCGGGTCCTGATCTCGCCAGTACCCCATCTGTGATGAATGGTGAAGATACTCAGAAAGATCATAATTACGGTAAGTACGTAATTTTCATTTATATCACCCAGGCGGGTATGGGGCATGGCCCTTACACCCCAATATCTCTAGGTTTCATCAGTTCCCTCGGTGGTCAGGCAGGCAGGAGCTATCAGGGCCAGTACTGATGCTCTGTTTTCTCGTCGCTCCAGCTATGTTTTTCCCTATTTCTTTCTGCGTGGTGTTAGCCCTGATGTCAAGGTGCTAGTCGCTGATGTCCACGCAGCTTCCGGCCCCCCCATCACTGTCAGCAGGACTTGCTATACCTCGGGCCTCTGCCCAGGGTCAGGCAAGCTTCGGGCCTAATCCCTCCCCCCGGAGAAGGCGAGCAGTCCCTGGGACGCCCAAGCCTTCTCCCCCAGCTGGCCCTCCAGCTACCCAACCAGAAAGTATTTTTAACCTCAGCAACAATCAGAAGCCCTCCTCCAACCAGTCATCAAGCAATCCATTGGAAAAATGCTTAGTCAGTCATTTGTTCATTTACTGTCTCTGCTTGGTCGGAGTCCTGGTCCCTCCTTTGGAAATCCTATTCAGTTTTGTCCGTCAGCTCAGCTGCATCCTTGGGATTGGAAAATTGGTACATCTTATCCCCATACATGACTTTTAAGCTGTCCAGCATCAGAAGAAGATACTGAACACCCAGCTGCCGGAGTCTTGAATGCACTCCATCAAATCCCTTACGCCTTTGTCTGATCTTGAAGCTGAGATCGGGAAAGAGATGGACCCAGTTTCCCTGCCATTCTGATGGGCCTTTTTGTTTAGATTTCAGCTGGAGGGTGTCTCTGTCAGTGACTGATCTCAGTTCTATTAGTATAGTCCATGGTGGAAGATCGTTGGTCGGTCTGTGGTTGTGGGCTCCTCTGGGAGTGATCCTATAGCTTTTAACCACAGAAGGAGTAGATGGCAGTTGGTAGTGATCCATTAACCATTTGGCAATAAAATCTATCAAATTATCCCCTTCGGCGCCTTCCATCAAGCCCAGGACTCTAACATTTGTTTCCCGTACGGAGTTTTCTAGATTCTCCAACCATTTCCCCAGGAGACCATTTTCTTTAGTTAGGCCTGTAGAGACATAGAGAGCTTGATTGGCATCGGCCGTCTACATTGCAGTTTGCGTGTCTGCCGATAGTGATCCAATTTTTAAGTCCATTGACTTCAGTTGATCTTGAAAGACGTCCATCTGCCTGTCTAAAGATTAGATGGCTTGCACTATTGCCACATTAGTAGGCTGTGAAGGATCACCATCTCATGCTGATTGTTGTTTGTCTTTATTGTGCCCTGAATGCAGCTCTTTCGGCTGGGTTCCGTCTCCACTAGTACCTACGTGTTTATTTGTTTGCTCCATACTGATCGTCGATGGCCAAACTGTATTCTGTTTGATATCAATAGAAACAGCTTCACTTTTTCTATCAACTGAGCTGATTTTCATTAAAGATTATTTTGCACATTTTTAGTAAAATATATAAATTGCCCTAGTACTTTGCATAGCCATGTGTGGTTGCTGCTCCACGCTTGGCGTTTGGCCGCACCCCCATCTCCATGACCTTCTTGGCCCTTGTATTTTGCTTGTGGGTTTCATTGCCAGTGTTTGTGCATAAGACCATATTGGTGTCTGCCGTCATCAAGTCCTCATTCTATCTGAGGAATATCTCCAGGATTAAGCACCTTGTTCCATCCGGCAATCTTCCTGTGCTGGTCCATGCCTTTGTGTCCTTGCGCTTGGACTATTGCAGTTCCCTCTACCTAGGGCTACCTGGGGTGGAAATCCACTGCCTGCAGCTGGTGCAGAATGCAGCGGCCCAGCTTTTGACGGGAACTTCCCGGTCCAGTCATATTTTGCCGGTGCTGCACGGACTGCAGTGGCTGCCAGTACAGTGGCAGATTAATTTTAAATTTGGTCTTTTGACTTTTAAAGCCCTTCATGGACAGGATCCGGTCTACTTGAAAGAGCTCCTGGTCCCTTACTGCCTTGGGCAGTCGCTCCGCTTAGCTGATGAGGGGTTGCTAGAGATACCGAGGGTGTGCTTGAAATCTTCTGGGGCCCGTGCATTTATACATGCGGCCTCTACCCTCTGGAATTCTCTATCCCGTCAGTTACGGGAGTGCGCGACCATGGAGGGATTGAAACAGGCCCTGAAAACATACCTGTGGTGTCAAGCATTTGGTGGTTAACTTCTTTATCCTAACTGTATCAGTTGTTTTATATATATTACGATTTTGAGATGTCTGATGTGTTTTTGAAAGACACCATAGAAATAGACTATTATTATTATTATTATTATTAATAATGTACTCTTGTACTCTTCATATTGTAACTAAGATGACAAAAGTGGTATTCAAATGAGTGAAATGGTTTAAAATTAGGCTGATGTGGAGGGAGACCATGCCCTGTGTGCAATTTCCAGAATCCTATGTTGAGGCTAATGGGGGAGGGGGGCAGGGCATGTCATAACAGGGATTTGCATGACTCCCAGGTATGGCAAAGACCACCTAGCATTAAAGCACACCCCTGGCTACTGACAGAGGAGAGGTATCGGTTTTGGCTATGAACATAAGCATTTACCCACCCTCACAGTCGAGAAGAAGGGGACAGCGGTGGCTACATTGATTGATTGATGGGTTCAGGGGACAGCGAGCTGGGGAAAAGACTGTTAAATACATTGTTGACAAATAGGAATGAAGTTAAACTCCACATTTTGGCCCTATTGTCCTCTTCCGATGATTGCTATGAAAACAGTAAAGGAGGAGGGTTCGGGGGAAGAGGAGGAGGAGGAGGAGAATGATGATGATGTCTGTATCGCTTTCATAGACATTGTATCCCAAAATGCTTCACAGGCAGTGAGAGACTGGTAGTGAAGTGACTGTAAATGTGTAGTGGCAGCCAAAGCAGAATTTGCTTCTGTAGTGATGGATCATTTCAAAAGCGGATATAACAGTCACATTGTCAGTTCTAAGTTTGTTTTTTGTTTTCCAGCTTATACTTAAAGTAACCTTTTATTAGACACATTTGGTGCTTTTAGGTAGGTGGCAACGGAAAAACAGACCTGACAGCTGTGGTGTGATCTCCTGTCTGAACCATACAATTATTCACTCATTATTTCTGATTTCTCATCTTTAGTAAACCACTAGTTGTGAGCAAACATTGGCTTGAAATTCATTGCTGAATAGTTTTTCTGTGCATTTTCATCAGTTGTTTCTTTGCTAGGATTGATTTGTTGGAGCTGTACCTCCTAGAGATGTGTTGCAATAAAGGAACTTTTTATTCCTGTTAAAAGCAATGAGTATAATTGTGGCTTAGCTTAAATGCATTGTGGTTGCTTCTAAAAAAATACCTTACTAGCTTTTGTGAAATCTGTTCTGTATATTGTTTGTAACTTTATCCCCCCCATATGCTCATTAGATAGATACATAGATAACATTTTTTATTTTTTGGCAGGAGTTAATCATTAGGACTGTTAAGCCCTATTTACAAGATAGTCCTGTATAGATAATGGTTTCAAGTACAAATCTTGACATAGTTGCAAACAATATGACACAGACATTAAACAAAATCAATAAACAATACACAATACAATAATACAATATAAATGACAATACAGTGAGCTGAAAAACCAAAAAAAAGGCAATGTAAAATGCCTGTACAAAAACTCTGGAAACAATTTAGGAGCAATCCTAAGACCCAAAACACATACAATTTAAATTCCACATTGATGTCAGACGTCTCTTAAACTGACCGAAACTACCAGCATTTCTAACATCCATTCTCAATTCATTCCAGATCTTTGGTAAATAATATCTCCTTTGCATCGTACTATATCGATTTCTCACTAAAGGAACCTTCAGTCCTCTATTTTGAATTATCCTTAGAGAATATTTCTTTGTAGACCTGTGCATATAGGATATACCATTTCCATCCCTAAATGCCATATAAGCCCTCTGCCACAATCTTTTATTTCTTTGTATCTCTGAGTCCCATTTTAAATGTTGTAGTAATATACAATGATGAATGTTTATATGACATTGTATAACATGCCTAGCTATTTTGTAATATACTTTATTTAAGCTTTCCAAAGTTAACTTTGTTGCAAACTGATGCATTTGGCTCCCATATTCCATTATTGGCAATAATAGCTGCAGTGCTATTTTATTTCTATCATCTCTTGCCAAGAATGAGGTCTTTCGACTAATAGCCCCCAATCTAATATTCACCTTCTTTACTGTACTCTCTATATGTTAATCAAATGTAAGGTTAGAATCTAGGAATACCCCCAGATATTTATATTGGGGTACAACCTGTAGTCTGGTTCCATCAAGTGTGATAATATCGATCTCCTTGCTTGACAGTTTTTCCACATGTTTTGTTTGGAACATCATAACTTGGGTCTTTTTCTTGCTTAACAACATTTTTTTATTTTATTTAGTTATTCATTTTTCTCCCCTGGATTCCTCTGCTATACCTCTGATGTCCCCACCCCACCCTGCACAGGCACTGGGTATGAGACCCCCCCCTTAACCCCACGACTTACCCTTCGTGGCAGGGGTGGGGGAGTGACTCAACCCACTGGTTCGGATATAGTATCAAGGGAGGTGCCTTCCCGAGCCACCGCAGAGAGGGACAATTGCCATTCGCACAGAGGAATCCCATTTTTCACTGTTTTTCCCCGTTCTTCCCCCGAGAGGCTGTGGCATGCAGTGGTGCCAGTGGCATTAGCGTGCACGCTCCCATGCTTACCCTCACCAAGCGCCTGCCTCAGTCCACTCCCCACGTTCTTTGAGCTGATGTGCCACCTCCCAGCCTCTGCTAGGGGGCAGGCAATCGCTGGGCGCTATTAACCCCCTTCCCCGGAGAAGGAGAGCAGTCCTGGGGATGCTCAGTCCTTCTCCTCCCTTCCAACCCCCGGAGACCCATGTCCATTCCCGAACATGGGTCACCGGCGTGACGCGAGGTAAGGCATCCAGCGCCTCAGCCCTCAGCGCCACTGGGCCGGCTGCAAACGACATTTTTGAGTATGTCATTATCCCAGGACAGTTCGCTACAGAAAATGAAAGCAGTACATTGTGCTGTTTGCCAGTGTTGCAGAGCCATAAGGTTTTTGGGCTGGATTTTTATGATACTTTATTAATGCCAAAAACAAATCCTGGCATGTTTACAGTAATTCCTGATAAAGGTGGTGCCAGTTCACTGTATATGTTGGAACTCTGTTGAACTTTTATTTTTATTTATTTGTTTTGCCATGTGGGTTTTATCCCCTGCCACCCTTCCTTTTCAGGGATTGACCCAGCTCAGGCCTTTGGTTTTTACCCAGCTCCGGTCACCACCTACCTAACGCCTTTGGTATCCCCCATGGCTATGCCCTTCATGACAGGAGTCTGGGGGAAGGCTGTCCTCCTTCCGAACTGACCAGATTCAGATTGGAGGCCGATAGTGTGGCAGGGGTTTGAGCACAGCAACTGTCATGTAGACAGCAGCTGAGGATTTTACGTCTCCCGTTTTCTTCTGTTCCTCCTTTTCACATGATGTGGGCAAACTGCCGTCTGACACAGTGTGTGCACAGTGCACTGCGGAGGGAGCAATCCCGCTGGCCATCGTGTAGGTGTTGCTGTCGTGCTGGAGCCTGCCGTCAGACCACTCCAGGTGGAGCACACTACCTCTCGGGGGGCTGCACCAGCCCACATGCCTCTCCCTGACATGGCTCCCTGAGTCCACTTCCAAACTTGGGTTACTGCGACAGCACTGCGGTTTGCTGTCACAGGACCATTGTGGGGGGGACAGCTATCTTGAATCTTAGAGGGGAAACAGTTAGCACTAAGATCCCTATACCCAGCTGTGGGGCTGGTCCCAATTTGCACTTTTTGTGAAAAAACATTTTTTTACTTAATGTTTTCTGCTGTATAGTAGATTGATTCAGACTGATTCTGCCAAGTTTCAAGCTGACATTTGCTGTAACCAGAAGTCACAGAATCCCCTGCAGCTGGTGTCAGAGCTGGGCTGCAGCAGTGGGAGATTCAGTGGCCTGCAGTGCATGTTAGAGATTTTATAAGTCCTGATCAGATGGTGGCTGGTCCTGCTGTTCTCCCGGGTCTAAGTGCAGTCCTCGGTGACAGTACTTAGCCCTGTGAGGATAAGAGGACCAGCAAATCAAGGACCACGGCTTTTAAAAACTGTAACATGCACTGCAGGCTGTTGACTCTCTCACTGCTGCAGCCCAGCTGTGACACCAGCTGCAAGGATATCTGGTTATAGCAAAGGCAAATATCCACTTGGAAGTCAGTAGAATCGGCCTAATACTGTTTACAGTAGTATAGTAGATAGCAAGTAAAAAAAAAAAAATTGCCATACGAACTGCAAATTAGGACAAATCCCCCACTTGGATGAGGGGTTTTGAATGCTGACTATGCCCCTTTAAAAGGCATCTGATTGTCTAGTGCACTTATCTGGTTAGCATAAATAAATAAACACACCTATCAAGCTTGTATATTTCAATCACCAGTAAAATTTTAAACTCTCTGTTGGATTCTTTCTTAACGTTTGTTCCCAGATAGGTTTTATCCTCCTTGCTTAGTCATCCCCTTCTGGTCGTTCTGGCACCTTCTGAGCCTTGATACTACTTACCGCTGACCCATGTCCCCATTGCTTGCCTTCGTGGTGGGATCTTCAAGGTTGTCATCCCTCTGTGGCAGGATCCAGTGAAGTTAGGGAGTGGTGGGGGGACAGGAGTACCTGGGCCATCATCCTGCATCTAACTCCCCACCCCTATGGGGGTACCAGTGCAAGGACCTAAATATGTATACACTGGTGCATTGATGCTGAGCGAGGCAGTATCTCCCCTCCTTGCAGACATGTTTACATCCCCTTTGAAGATGGTCCAGTACTGCCCTTTAAGAGGCTACGACTAGAAGGACTTGTGGTTATAGTAAACATCTCGGGTGTTGTGGCAGCATGCAGCATGGGATCAGAAGAGGTGGTGGTGGCCTATAACAGGATGGTCATGCCAGCCTTCTGTACTACGGCATCTTCCCGTGTCCTCAAGCTGTGGCTCGCCATGGTTTGATGGTGAGCTGAAGGCCAGGGGGCAGAGGTTGGAGTGTTGTTCGAGGAGTTCCAGGGCTCAGGAGGGCAGACTGGCTTTAACTATTCATTACGATGAATACTGAAGAGCAGTCACCCAGAAGAAGGCAGCTTTTTTGCCTAGGGAGATTGGGAGATTGTTTCTGGGAGGAATACACCAGTTCAACCCTTTGTAACTGTAGACAGGCTTCTTCATCCGGCTTGTCTGCAGTCCTTGCAAGCTTTTTCACTCGCTTAGTGTGAGGCATTTGCTCGCTTCTTCTTGGACACGGTGTCCTCTGTTTGGGCTAGGATCTACCAGAGTGGGCTGTGGCAGCCCAGCAGGGCTGAGCTGATAACATCCCAAATGCACCCAGCTGTCCTGGAGCAAGTTTAGACCAGTGATGGTGGAAGAGGTGAGTTGGGCGATTTCGGAGCTTCAATCACTGTTTTGCGAACTGGATCCAGGCAGAACTCGGTTACTGCTGAGCTGTTTTGGGCATCTGGGCCTGGTGTTCACTGGAAGTGTGTGGTGCGCCATGTCAGAGGGGGTTTTCCTAGTTACATTGAAAGATGTACATGTGAAGCCCCTTTTGAAAAAGCCATCATTAGACTGCGAACTCTTGAGTGCTCCTCAAGTTGGCTGGGTAGCCCCCCTGCTGAGTTGTGTCAGACATCGGGGGAGTAGCAGGGGATCTGTTGGTGGAACTCAGCAGTGAGCTTGGTGAACAGCAGAGGAACAGATTGCCTTGGAGTCTGCCTGAAGGAGTGGGGCATTAGTGGCAAAGGTGAATTATATAGAATGATGAACAAACAAAAATTACAATTGTACACAGCATACAAAGCAGCTAAAAAAGCAGGTTTAACAGGGATACTAATATTTTTATTAACTGCAGCTGGAAATTAGATTTTAGAAAAAAAACATTTTTTGTTGCACTTCTGCTTTGAAATTAAGTGAGCAGCACATTTGAAGCCTGAGCAAAACTCCAGGCAAATTCCCCTACCTGTATGCAGATTAGCCTGAAGTGTTCAGGGTGGCATATTCGCATGTGCGCAAAGCAGAGTTTGCCTGTGCAAATGATGTTTGAATATACACTTAAGTGCAGTGCAATGAAAGTGCAAACTGTAAGCATCCCACGCCCCACAGGCCTATGACTCACTCCACCTCCTTAGTTCCTCTACCATACTTCCAACTGCTTCACTCACCCCCTACTCTTCACCTCTTTCTTGACTAGCCCTCCCTCCCATCCCTCTTCTGCCTCCCCACCACCCCATTCCTCTTACCCATCCACCCCATACTTCCCCTCTTTTAGCCCATTCTGCACAGCACCTCCTTGCACTGGTACTTGGAGCTCCTCCCCCTCATCCTTGCACTAAGCATAGTTCCTATGCCTCACCGCAACTGACAGTTGTTTGGTTTTCACCATTCGGGCATCGTAACTTGTTTGTATAGTGTTACCCCCACTTCTCTATCATATTGTGTAGCAGATTATAATTTTCTGTTTGCTTGCCTTGTTGTTGCTCTCATTGTGCAATTTTTTTTTCCTTTTTTTTCCTCACCTGCCTGTTGTGTGTTTTGCTCCTGACATGGAACCTATGTAAAGAGCTCTGAGCTCAAGTGGTTTATCCGAGATTGTAATAAATAAATAAAATAAATAAATACAAAGGGGATACAGTTGGGTACAATGTATAGGCATTCCACGCGTGCACAGTATGGCAGGACGAAACAGTGTTTGCTTCTGAGACCTACAGTAAATCACTATATTGGAACGTTACCTTGAAAATGACCTCTTTGTCTGTGCAGGGTCAGGTGCTTAAAGGTGATATATCTCGTTATGGCCTCATTACCTAGTGAGATGCAAGAATTTGCCGTGTGACTGAATGGAGGGCTGTCCCTCTTGTGTTGTTTGATCCTTCCCCCTCCCAGCAGGAGTCACAGTCAATAGGTCTTCCACCCCTGCCCAATTCCCAGTGCCAGTCAATGTAAAAGAAATGCATTTCAGTGTGTAAGAAAGTTAGTTCGCTGGAGTCTGGTGGTCCCTCCTACCAACTTTCTGTGCCATTAAGTTTCACAATAATTGTCTCTGGTGTCCAGTGGCATCCCCCAAATGCCCTCACCCACCCGGGATTTAGGAGGTGCTACTGAACACCAGGGACAATTACTTATGTCAGACTAATTCAGTTCATTTACGATGGTGTCCCTCAGCAGTTCAGTCTCCAATCATTATAGTAGCACTGAGAATCGGGTGGGGCAGTAGATGCCAGGGAATTAACTTTATATGCTTGTACTAGGTATCGGGGGCCAAATGCTAGGGAGAAATAGTGTGGGGTGGTTAACGGACTCAAAGTGTCCTCCATCCTGTTTTGATCCCATGCGGGTGATGGGGATGGGGGGTCAGGTGTTGGAGTTTTCTTGTACTCCATTAAAAAGTTCTGTTTGTTTGCGGCAATTAGCGAAGCTCAGACAATCTATTAACAGGTGCAAAAAGCATTCAATAGCCCACTGTGGCTGTATTCATGGCTCTGCATCTCATTTACATATGTTCCTGAGGGGGGCAGGGGGGCCTTTGGACTTGACTGCAAACAACTGCTCCACATATAGTAATGCTTCCAATATTGTCATTGCAGTACTAACTGACACAAACCACTTTTGCATGGAGCAAACCCTGTTTCTACAGATCAGATGGTTCGAAAATGCTTTCCAGTGCCTCTATGATACCAGACACATATACTGTATATAAATATACAACTTCTTCTTTCTTCATGAGGCTTTACAGTAAGCACTTTCACATTTTTGAAAATGTGGGGTGGGTGGCTTGGTGGGGATGCAGCATAAATTTATTTAATAAGAGCCAAGGTAAGGTTTACCTTCCTTCCTGTCTGGTAAGAACTGTCACCAGTTTCTTCCTGTTTTATTCAGATGCGGTATGATTACACTCGCCTATGGGTTTGTTGGTCTTCTAACCTACTTTCTCCTTCCCGTAATGCAAACAAGTTACTGGTATTGCTGTGCCTTACTAGAAGACTGGCTGCATAATCAAACACAGATTGCAATAACAGTGTGAAAGCACTACATATCTGGGTTAGAACTGAACAGAAAATGCAAATTTAGAATCTACCCCGTGCTCTCACTGCCTGTTTCCTTCTGCAAAGACTTTGTTGTAAATCTCGATGGTGCCACGTGACCATATAAGCCATCACTGTATATATATGTACAGTGGCTGCGAATGGAACTTCTGCTTTCCTTGTTTGACTCTCTGCAAGAACATAGGTGAAAATCATGTTGCTTTTTTTTGTTTTGTCTTTTTTGCCTTTGCATTTGCATAGGAACCGTAGGCCCTGTAAAGACTGTCTAACCTCTAAGGCAAACTAGAATAACATTACTTAAAATTATACACAGTACAGTGGCACTGTTATGCACACCCCCTGGTGACATCATTTTTTGTCCATAGGATGGCTGTGCCCTTAAGTAGACTATTCATTATACAGTCTCGCAAATCATGCTTTGTCACCTCTGGCTATAACTCTCAAGTGCCCTTGATTTTCAGAGATATCCCTGATGTTGCCTCAAAAATGTTCTCTGTCCCTCCTAAAATTAGCCTATTTGTCATGGAGTAGTAGGCATTTGAAACTTAAAATGTTGCCACACATTAGTTTTGCAGTCTAGGTTTCCATTGAAACATAAAAACATAGACTTTGATGGCAAAAAAGGACCACTTTGCCCCATCTAGTCTGCCCATTTCTCCCTACCTACACTATTACATCAGACCATGCCTGATCTACAGCTCTTTCTCCACTTCTCCAATGTGATTCCCATGTGCTCATCCTATGTATTCTTGAACCCCACCACTGTTTTCGCTCCCACCACCTCTGCTGGAAGGCTGTTCCAGGAATCCACCACTCTTTCTGTGATGTACTTTTTCAAACCTATCCTGAGCCAACCCCCTTCCAGCTTCATAGCATGTTCCCTTGTTCTTGAGCACCTTTTCTTCTGAAAAATACTTCCCCCCCTGTACCTGACTTACCCCTGGAAAATGCTTTTCTTACCAAGTCAAATGTTGTAGCTATTTGAGCTGATATGACCGTTTTTAAGAAGTATCCCCAGTTTTGGTCATTTGTCTTCAATTTTTTAAGCCCTGACCATGATGTGCGAAAAAGGGGGTGAGAGGTATGCCTCTATCACTCCTTCCATGCTGCCTGTTGTAAGAAAGGCCCCAATTAAAGGAAATTCTTCAGATTATTGTCTTTAAAGTTGGGTTATTAAAACACGTTTCATTACCTTGCCCCTGCCTGAGTTTAAATAGGTGATTTGCAGAATTTTTCATGCCATCCCTGTTGGGAGGAAAGGGAATGTAAATTGAGTTGAAGAGACGGTCAGACGATCTCTGCCACTTCCCGAATTATTTCTCTCCTAAATGGTCTTTTCATAATATGGTTTATATTATGGTTCCTTGAGCAGCAGAAGGCCAAGAAGCCTATCTGGACTGCCCCACTGATCAGAGGTAGAAACACAATTATTGCCCTTCCAGAGTCATCACGTCTGTGCATTCTTTAAAGCTTATTTTGTCTTTGCTTTCAACCACGTGTCTAGGCAGGTTATTTCAGTGTTACTTCCACACATTTTTTTGATATCGGTACCTTATATGTTACATAAAAATGCAGTTATGTATATATAGGAGTGTCAAGGATTTTTTCGCCCCTGGTCCCCACATCATCAGGCCTACTGCTCTGTTATTTCTATGCAATAGGGAAATCAAAAATCCCATATTGAGTCCGCGTCCTTGGAAATACAGCCTTCAGGTCAGGTGCACTGAGGCATCACCAAGGCTGTGGTTTGAGTGATTAGTCTATTTCAAGTGGTAAGTTCATTGCATAGCCGAACTGCAAATGCCTTGTGCATGGGATGCCAGATACTCTGTTAAAGGAGTAGGA
The DNA here is from genome assembly GCA_016271365.2 of Neoceratodus forsteri. Classification (NCBI taxonomy): domain Eukaryota; kingdom Metazoa; phylum Chordata; order Ceratodontiformes; family Ceratodontidae; genus Neoceratodus; species Neoceratodus forsteri. The sequence goes on along the minus strand of JADMNL010000025.1, from coordinate 167,303,869 downwards.
AATTATTTTTACTTGGATCTTACTTCAAGAGGGTTCCTGCAGTAGGTCTTCACATGTTGGACAGTGCCTCCTGGCGTCAGGACCATACAGCAAATTTCTAGCTAGCAATTTATAGTGGGGGACTGCCTCCGGCATCACATGATGGGACATCAGTGTGACTGTATTTAGGGGGCAGTCCCCATACCCGCCCACCAGTTCTTTCCCGCCATCGACCTGAATTCGTCGGACCTTGCAATGAACTCTGCTTCAGTCGATCGGCATTTTTTCTAAGTATTTCATCCGTTTTTTTCTGTCCATGCTCTTAAATTTTGTTGCATTAAAAAGAAGTGCTCACAGTGCGGCACTCAGATTCCGCATGGGGACAATCACTACCGCTGTGTCCTCTGCTTGGGCCTCAAACACCGAGTGGCTAATTGCGAAATCTGCCAGTCTTTCTATCAGACCACTCGCTCCTGGCGCCAGAAGGCCCTTGATGCCCATCTCCTAAAACAATGCCTCACATTGATGGAAAAGGAGCTTCAGGAGCTGTGGGAACATTCCTTTTCACCCACCCCAGAGAAAAAGAAGTGCCAGGAACGGTCTACCTCTACACAGTGTTGCCAGACAGCCGACGCCACTTCAGCTGGGGCATCCACATCAGTGAGTACTCTTTCACCTGGGTCTCCATCCGCTCCTGCAGATTGGACGCCTTCTCCCCTCCTGCCTCGGTCAGTGGGCAGCAAGGGGATTCCTCTCCAGACGACTTAGTTTTGGAACCTGTTGACAGTTCGGCTGATAAGCCTTCCTCCGGCTCCGCCGCCAGGTGCACGGCCTTGCTTGACAAGCCAGACTCCAGCTCCTCGGCTATTGTCCGCTCAACAGTGATCAATAAGTTGGATGTTGGCTCCTCCACCGCCCTGCCCGGTTGAAGCCGATTAGTCGGTCGCCAGCTTGCCTGACTACTGCCCGGCTCAAGCTCTGCCATCGGACACTTCATTGGTTCCCGACATTGTGCAGAGCCAGCTTCCAGGATCCTTTGCGTCCTGCGAGGGTTCTCCCTCCTGGGCCTCACTGACCTGGCCCGACCTCTTGTTTTCCCTGGAAACCTGGGACTCGAGTTCTGTTGTCAAGGAGACATCTCCTGCCTCGGGCCTTACTACCAAGATTTCTGCTTCCTTAGCGGACCTGACGACTCCCTTACCCCCCCACCCCCACCCTTCTCGGATCAGACATCTGGCATCATTAGACCCCCATCGCTGGACCAGTCTCTGGTCCATATCCCCACTGATTTGGGAATGGACTCGGGATTTTACGCTCCAACGCCGGAGCCCCCTCCTGGTCCGTCAGGGATCCTTATAGAGACCCCAAGCCAGCCGACGGACCCACATGCTCCAAGCAGTCCCTCGACTCTGCCACCTTCTGGGCCTTCAGCCCCTCCACCGTTGGGCCCCTATGGCAACTATCCCGGCTACCCGCCGCCACCTTTCCCATACTACCTGACTCCTGGAGGCCATTGCCAGGCTACTTGTCGCAGGTGCTGACACCAGGGCACCTAAAGTTGGGCCACATGTACAAGGGGTACAATCCTTATCCCTACCAGTATCAGATTCTTGGCTAGCCCTCTTACTCTACCATGGGTTACACAGGCTACAAGCCTCCACCACCTCCTTCACCTCCTCCTCCTCAGCCAGAACTGCAAGGGATTATTCTGGCCTGGTGAAAGGATGCCAAGTCTCAACTCCTGCATGGAGCTGGGACAACCCCATCTGGTTTTGGCTGCCACCCCGACCCACAGGGCAGTGATGAGGACCCCATCCCCTTGACCATCGGTCGTCAGACAAGGACTCTGGCAGATGCCCCACCAGGGTTTTCACTGGAGCTAAGGCCGTGGAGGCAGTACCAGATGTCACCTCCCTACCCAGCAGACCAGAGTCTTCCGATTCGGACTATGACTCTTTTGGTCATTCGGAGCCTCATTCCCCCATTGAGCCACAACCAAAGGAGTCTCCCAAGTCCCTGCCAGAGGACCCATCCTTTGTGGAGCTCCTCAGGTCCATCTGGCAAGCCTGTGGTTGGGCATCGCAGGAGGTGGACTTCAAACGGAAGAGCTCGCAGAACATCTCGACCTCACCAATGCAGACCCCCTCCCCATTCCACCTTGGACGGGGACAAATATGAGGACTTGATGTCAACAATATGACAACAGCCATCATCCATTCTTGTGGTTTCCAAGAAAGCTGACAGAACTTATCACCCCCTGGAAGGGGCACATAATTTAACTAGTCAACCTAAGGCCGACTCCATCGTTATTACTAAGGCCTATGACAGGTCAGCTCAGTCGAAGCACCTGAGTGCCCCCTACTGGATAAAGAGTCCAAACAAATGGACCGGTATGGCCGCAAGGTACATGTTTCTTGTACCCACGCCATTACGTCTTTAAATTATGTGGCCCACATGGAGTCCTTCCAGAAGTTGACTTTATCTGACTTGGAAAAAGACCTACAGGCTATTTCGCATGAGGACCTCAGAAACAAGTTTCTGGAAAAAGTAAAACTCAATAAGTCTTCTTACTGCCATGCTCTGTGGGCCACCTATGATTCCGTCGATTTGGTGGCCGTCTGGCTTGGCTCCGGCTTGCGGGACCGTCGCAAGACATCCAAAGTACTCTTCGGGACGTCCCCTTCAGGGATTCCATCCTTTTTGGAGGCAACACTAAAGACATCATAACAGAGCTTCAGGAGAGCGGCAGGTCACTTAAGGATATCCACTCCTTGTACCGCTCGGGCCCAAAACCCAAAAAGGTCCTTTCGTCACCCCAAGAAGAAGTGGAACAGGCAGAACCAGGACAGACGACAGGGTAAGCACTTTGCCACTGGTTCAGATGTCCTGACTCCCCAGGCAAAAGCCCAAAAGGACATCGGAGGCGGCAAAGCGGCCCTCCCCTCTGTATCCTGACTCAAGGGTCCCCCTTCACCTCCTCTCATTTTTCCCAGAGGAACCTGTGGGGTGAAGGCAATAACCGCAGATGCTTTGGTTCTGCAGCTCATCGCAAGGGGGCACTCATTTGAGTTCCTGGACAGACCCCCAGACAATCCACCGGGAAGGTTGTACTACCTGTCAGGCTACCAAGGCCTCATTCAGCAGGAAATCCAAGCTCTATTTGACAAGTCAGTCATAGAGCAGGTTCCTCTAGGGCAAATAGGAAGGGGATACTACTTCCCACTTCTTCCTAGTGCCTAAAAAGATGGGAGATCTGAGACCCATTCTAGATCTCAGCCTGCTCAATCTCTTTGTGGAGTACAAACGGTTTTACATACTGACCCTCCAGGGACTTTTACCCCTGCTCCAACAAAACCAATGGCTGTGCTCACTGGACATGCAAGATGCTTACCTGCACATCCCTATCCTCCAGGCCCACTGCTGTTTCCTGAGGTTCTCCTTTCAGGAGAACCACTGTCAGTTCAAGGCCTTCCCTTTTGGCTCTTCTTCGGCACCTTAGGTGTTTGCCAAGTGCCTGGCAGCTTTGAGCTGCGACGTGTTACCACCGCAAAGTTTGTTCCACTTACCTGGACGACGCTGTTGTCAGCTCCATCTCAGGGCAGTCTTATGGATTCTCTTTCTTTCACCCTGGACCTCTTTACCAGACTTGGCATCTCTGTGAATTACTCCAAGTCTCAACTATCACCCTCCCAGTGCCTCCAATTCATTGGAGCGGTGCTGGATACAGTCCAGGGCAGGGCCTTTCTGCCTATGGACAGGGAGGAGACTCTGATTCAACAGGCTGCATTGGTGTCCAACTCCTGCTGGACCACAGCGTGATCCATCCTCCGACTTTTGGGTCTCATGGCGGTGGCCATCCCCACAGTTCTTTTGGCGATACTGCACAAGGGTGAGCCAGTGGACCCTCGGGGTCTAATGGGACCAGCGATTGGATGACATGGACCACAGCATCTTAGTCTCCAGCAGCTTGAAGAGGGAACTCCTCTGGTGGCAAGACTCCTCTGACCTCTCCTTGGGGATTCCCTTTCATCCCCTGTTCCCATACATGACCCTCATGACAGATGCCTTGGGTCAAGGTTGGGGTGCCCACCTGGGAGACCATCGAACTCAGGGGACATGGTCACCACAAGAGAAGCATCTGTATATAAATATTCTGGAGATGAGAACTGTGCTGTATGCTCTCCAAGCCTTTCAGTCCCTCTTACTTCTGGGAACACTCCCAATCTAGGCCGACAACATGGCCACAGACTGGTATATCAACAAACAGGGAGGCACCTGTTCATACCCCCTTTGCAGGGAGGCAATGTGGGTGTGGTACTGGGCAGTCCAGCACGGCCTGTCTCTGATAGCAGTCAATGTTCCAGGAGTTCAGAATGTCCTGGCGGACAGTCTCAACTGCACTGTTGCGCGGGCTCAGGAGTGGAAGCTGAGGCAGGATGTAGTGGAAGATCTATTCAATCAGTGGGGTTGGCCGGAGATGGACCTCTTCGCCTCCCCATCCAAAGCAGGACTACCCAGGTTTTGCTCTCTTGTTCTCGGGCATGGAATTTTTTGGAGCGAGACGTGCTGTCTCTGTCCTGGACAGGGAGATTTCAGCACGCTTTCCCTCCCTTTCCAGTTCTTCAGAAAGTTCTGCTGAAGATTCAGGCAGAGGGGGCTCACATGATTCTCATAGCCCCTCTTTGGCCTCGGCAGATTTGATTCCCTCTGCTGCAGCAGCTGACAGCCTCAGGTCTCTTCACCTGCATGCGTGGCACCTTTGGATATAGCAGTCTCGTGTTTTGCCATCTCTGCTCAAGTTGCCCAAGTTCTAGTGGAGGTGAAGAAACCCTCCACTAGATCCATGTATGCTATGAAATGGAAGAAATTCTCTATTTGGGCCACGGCCAAGGGTCTGGACCCATTCTTCTGCTCGGCCCCCCCCAGGCCCTTGAATAGCTCTTGCACCTGTCTGAGTCAGGCCTCAGTTATTCCTCTCTGAAGTTCCACCTTCTGCGGTTTCTGCCTACCACCTTCAGGTGGAGGGCAAAACCCTTGCTCAGTTGGAGGTCTCCAAAGCCTTCTTTAAGGGGATCCTCCACCTTAAGCTTCTGGTCCGTAATCCAGTTCCCCCCTAGGATTTAAATTTTATTTTAGAGAAACTTACTTTTCCCCCTTTTGAGCCGGCAGCAAGTTGTGACATGATATTTGTCTTGGAAAGCACTCTTTCTAGTTGCTATCACCTCAGCTCAAAGGATTTCAGAGCTTCGGGCCCTCGTTTGTAAGAAACATAGAAACATAGAATTTGATGGTAGATAAGGACTGCTTGGCCCATCCAGTCTGCCCATTTCCCTACCTAATGGATAAGCTGCAGATCCTAGTTAACCAGCAGCCTACTTCTTCCTACCCCAACCCCCTAGAATTGCTCTTATGACTGTCCCATGCATGCTTGAATTCCACCACTGTTTTGACTCCACAACCTCCTCCGGAAGGCCGTTCCATGCATCCACAACCCTCTCTGTGAAAAAAATACTCCTTAAATTACCTCTGAGCCGTCCTCATCTATCTTCAAATTGTGCCCTCTTGTTCTTGCACACCTCTTTTTTTGAAAGATGTTACCCTCTTGGACTTAGTTGATTCCCTTGAGGTACTTGAAAGTTTCTATCATATCCCCTCTCCTCCTTTCCTCGAGGCTATAATATTAAGCTCCTTAAGTCTCTTTTCATATGTCTTCCGTGCAGACCCTGCACCATTTTAGTTGCCCTCCTCTGGACAGCTTCCATCCTGTCTATGGTTCTGCGGAGATTGGGTCTCCAGAACTGCATGCAGTACTCCAGATGGGGTCTCACCAGCTGTCTGTACAGAGGGATAATAACTTCCTGTTTTCTACTGGTGATGCCTCTCCCTATGCATCCCAGTATCCCCCAACCCTTCTTGCTGCTCTCTCACATTGCTTGCCCACCTTTAGGTCATCTGATATGACTACCCCCAGGTCCCTTTCCATTTTTGTTGTTGTTAGTATCTCACCCCCCATTGTGTACTCTTCCCCTGGGTTTTTGTTTCCCAGGTGCATTACCTTGCACTTCTTAGCATTGAATCTAAGCTGCATACATTTGACCATTCCTCTAACCTTGCCAAGTCCCTTCTCATCCTTTCCACCCCACCTTGTGCATCAACTCTGTTGCAGATCTTTGTGTCATCTGCAAAGAGACATACTTTCCTTCTAGTCCCTCTGCAATGTAAGCTTATAAATTGAGAGGACTGGTCCTAGCTCTCTGAACCTGTGGTACCACTAGTAACCCCCCTTTCTTCCAGAGTGGACTCCATTTACTATTACTCTCTGTGTCCTATTCTCCAGCCAATTCTTTACCTAGGCTGTCATCTTGGGACCCACTCCCAGGCTGGCTAACTTGTATATTAATCTTTTGTGTGGGACTGTGTCAAATGCCTTGCTAAAGTCTAGGTAGGCCATGTCCACAGCCCCTCCTGATCTACTACTTTGGTCACCCAGTCAAAGAAATGTATCAGATTTGTCTGGCATGACCTTCCGCTGTGAATCCATGCTGCCTTGGGTCCTGTGCCCTCTGGCCTCTAGATGCCTCGACAATTCTTTCCTTCAGATGATTCCATCATTTTCCTACCACTGAGGTTAAACTAACAGGTCTGCAGTTTCCTGCTTCTGCCTTGCTTCCACTTTCGTGAAGGGGAATCACATCTGCCCTCCTCCAGTCCTCGGGTACCACCCCATCCTCCCATGATTTGTTAAAGAGGGTAGTCAGTGGTGTCACTAGTTCTACCCTTAGTTCTTTTAGAATTCTGGGATGAATCCCATCAGGCCCCATTGCTTTGTCCACCTTCAGTTTTAAGAGTTCTTTCAGAACCCTTTCTTCTGTAAATGGACTGGTATCAACTTCTGTATCCAAAGTGTTTCTACTGTTTGTTTTAGGTACCTCCCCCTCTTCCTTTGTAAATACTGAGCAAAAATATTTGTTTAGTATCTCAGCCTTTTCATCACCCTCTGCCCACCCTCCTCCCTTTATTCCCTCACTATCCCTCCCTTGGTCTTCCTGTCATCTCTGATGTACCTATAAAAGGTTTTATCCCCTTCTTAACCGAGTTGGCTATCTTTTTCTCGGTTTGGGCCTTTCCGCTGTTCTGACTGCCTTCCCAGCTTCCTTTTGCTTTAACTGATACAGTTCTCGGTCCTGCTCCTTCTGTGATTCCTTGTACTTTCTGAATGCTTTCTTTTTCTTGAACCTTCACTGCCACTTCCTTTGAGAACCATAGTGGTTTCTTACATCGTTCGTTTGTTTATTTGCTTCACACAAAGGCTTGTTACCTCTGTGATGGCAGTTATTATTATTCCCCATTGTTCTTCCACCCCTCCTTCCTGCCCATTTGCTAGTGCATTCCTTAGGCACTCACCCATTTTGGCAAAGTCAGCCCTCCTAAAGTCCAGTACTTTTGCCTTTGTATGGCTTGACTTTATTGCTGTGTACCATACTGTTCGGTGGTCGCTAGTTCCCAGATGGCTACCCACTTCTACATCTGTGATCCTCTCTTCATCTCCATTTGAGAGAACCAGGTCCTAGATTGCTCCCTCTCGAGTGGGCTCCGATACTAGTTGTCTAAGGCATGCCCCCTGTAGGGCATCTAGAATAACCCCACTCTCCGAAGTGGCTGCTGCAACTGCACTCCAGTTAACATCTGGCATAGTCAGATCACCCATCAGCAATATCTCCCCTTTTTCTGCCATTCTAAGTATACCTTCTATCATTTCCTTGTCCATTTCCTCCCCCTGAGAAGGGGGTCTGTATACAACCCCTGTGCGGATTGTGGTGCCATTGCCGGTCTCCAAATTTACCCACAGCACTTCTTCTCCTCCTCCCTGTTTTCCCTTTTGTTCTGTTGCTTTGATTCCTTCCCTTATGTAAAGAGCTACTCCTCCTCCTCTTTTACCCTCCCTGTCACTCCTGTAGATAGTGTATCCTGGTATGTTTACGTCCCAGTCATGGTTTTGTGTGTACCATGTTTCTGTGACTGCCACGATATCCAGATGTTCCTCCTCCATCAAGGCCACTAATTCAGGAAGCTTGTTACTCAGACTATGGGTATTGGTACTCATTGCTCTCCATTTTTTGATGGCTTTACCTTCTGTTGCAGCATCCCCCACTGACCTTTCTACCTCTGTCTTTTTCTCATTTAGTACCCTGTTTTGTAGGGAGAGGCTGGAATTTTCCTGCTGCTTATCAGTGCCTCCCCCCTTGACTAGTTTAAAAGCTTGCCAATGAAGCATTTAAACCAATTGCTCAAAAGACGTGTTCCCTTCCTGGTCAGATGCAGACCATCCTGCCAGTATAGGCTGGTGTCCCTCCAGGTGGAACCACAGTCCCCAGTGAAGCCAAACCCCTGTGCTCCACACCATTTTTTCAACCATTCATTAAACTGCATGGTGCAAAGTACCCTCGCCTCACTCATGCCATTGACAGGCAGCACCTCTGAGAGGGATACTCTGTGTGCTAGTTGTCTTAGGCCCTTCCCCAATTCTACAAAGTCCTTCTGCACTGCTCTAATCTCATGTTGAGCCAAGTCATTTGTTCCTAGGTGGACAATGACGTCCAGCTCAGACTCCCGTGCAGCTGTTCTCGTGATCCTGAGGATGCGCTTCCTGTCCCTCCAAGCCATGGCACCAGGCAGGCACCTTACTTCAGTTTTCCCTGCTCCCCAGTTCTATCCCCTAATAATTGAGTCCCCCACCAGGAGCTGCTTCCTTTCCTTGTGGTGTCCTCTGCCTCCTTCCTGTGGGCCTCCCTTGTGACAGTTGTCCTCAGCCTCCTTAGTCTCCTCTCGGGTGCATCCATAGGGGAGCTATGCTCCAGAATGGTGTATGGATTGTGGAGTGGAACAACTGACTGGGTGTGCCTCTGTTCCACCATCCTCACCCTCCCTGAGCCCACTGTGGTCCAACTGCTGTGCTTTCTTCGCAACCTCTGAGGTAGTGATGGTGGCTCTGGTACTCACTGGATGGGGGAGGTTCAATTCCTACCGTCCAGTGTGGCCTGCAGACGGGCAACTTCCTCCCTCAGGGCAGAGAGTTGTCTGCAAATAGGGCAGCATCTCAGCCTCCAGAAAGACTCCCGGAAGACTGCTGCCCCACAACCATTACATTGCACTACTCCCCACATGTTTATCTACTTTTTTTTTGTTTTTTTGTATGTTTGTGTATGTGATTGGTTTGTTATATAGAAATATATATATTATACAATTGTATGCTTATATTGTCAGTGCAGTGTGCTAGAGAGGATATAACAGTGATATGCACCTGCACTTTGAGGAAATGATGTCAGAACCCCAGGTATAAAGGAACTATTTCAGGGTGAGGGGGTGGGAAGGGTTGGGCCTAAACTGTGCCCCTCACAAAACAATCAGCTAAGAGCTCTGACCCACTGCCATGATGAATGCATTCCTGTCAGCAAGATGCCTTACACAACAATTTGACAGAGAAAATACCCTGCTAATCAAACGGAGAAAAATCCAGACATCCAAGTCTGACACAGGTAAACCTCCCCAGCCCTAAAACAGCCTGGTGGTTTGTGCTCTGAAAGCAGTCAGCCCCAAAATAAGTCAGCTGTGCTTTAAACTCCTCCTGCACTGAAAATCTTAAGAATTGTAACAAACGTAATGCTAGATCCACCTCCCTCTGTTGCTTGAAAGAATGTCTTTTCCTGATAATTCTAAGTTCCTTATTTCACCTTTCAGTTAGAAGTAGCCTCCACCTGCACAATATCTGCTACAAACCAAAGACAATTGTAAGGTTCACCTCCATCTGTTGTGAGCACAACTCGCTTTCTTGCAAATCCTGTGTTCAGTATTGCAGCTTCCAGCCAGAGGTAGTTTCAGTTGAAGAATATTAGCTGTTCTGATGAGTTTGCTATAAAACACTTGCTTATAATACTATTGTTCTCAGGTCTGTTACCAAAGCTATTGGCTGATAAGTAGCTATGATGTAAGCAATTCCTGACAAAGTCTGATCTGGCCTTATAAGGCACACACAGATAAACACAAAAACAGTTTCCACCCTCTAGGGCACTGTCTGAGTCAAATACACAACCTGTACCTGCACTTATTTCAGGATTTTATGACAAATTCTTAGCCCAGGGTTTAAACTCTCTCTGCACTGAAAATCTTAAGAATTGTAACAAACGTAAAGCTAGATCCACCTCCCTCTGTTGCTTGAAGGACTGTCTTTTCCTGATAATTCTAAGTTCCTTATTTCACCTTTCAGTTAGAAGTAGCCTCCACCTGCACAATACCTGCTACAAACCAAAGACAATTGTAAGGTTCACCTCCCTCTGTTGTGAGCACAACTCGCTTTCTTGCAAATCCTGTGTTCAGTATTGCAGCTTCCAGCCAGAGGTAGTTTCAGTTGAAGAATCTACCAGGAGCCATATTTGATTTTCCACAGAGACCAGGTGGCTCTGTGGACTAATCCTTTCTTTCTTCCGAAAGTAGTCTCGGAATTTACTTTGAGCCCAAATGTTCAATTGCTGGTGTATTACCCAGAGTATTCCAACAGGGGAGAATACCTCTTGCACATGTTGGATGTGCACAGGATTCTGAGGTACTGTATCTCTAGGACCAGGGAGGTGTGTAAATCCGACCAGTTGTTTTTGGTTTTAGCACCCAGATGCCAGGGTACAGCCATTTTGAAACGGGGCTTGTCTAAATGGTTGGCTAATTGCATCTCGTACATCTACCAAAAGTATGAGAAGCCACTTCAAGGGGAAGTGAAAGGCCACTCGACCCATGGTATGGCTGCTTCAGTAGCCTTCTTCCGAAAAGTGTCCATGGCCAATATTTGTGCTGCGGCCACTTGGTCTTCTGTCCATACTTTCACCAAGCATTACAGTCTGGACATTGCCTCTAGGTGTAGGGCTGGTTTTGGCCTTGCTGTCCTGCAAGGTCTTCTGTCATAAGCAGCTTTCTAGTTGGCAGACTTTTCCTTCTGCCGGAACTTAGTCTCCGACTTCTTTTTCTTGACTGCTTGGTATTTAGTCCTTTATATGAAGACTTACTGCTGGAACCCTCTCGAAATAAGATACAACAGTTATGTAAGAACTTACCGTAACAGTAGATCTTACTTCGAGAGGGCTCTTGCAGTAGGTAATTACAGATAGGACTGAAGCCGGCAGGCGTCAGGACCCCACAGAAAAATTTCTAGCTAGCAGTCTCTGGCAGGGAACTGCTGCCCCACGTCAGGTGACCGACGTCAGGCGACATCAGTATAAAGGGGCAGTCCCCATGCCTACCACCCAGTTCTTTCCCGCCATTAGCTTGTGCAGTGCCTTGCGGTTAAGTTCATTGCTTCGCAGTCAATCGTCTGTAGTTTTACCACATATTTCAACCTTTTTCTTCAAAATTTCATCAGCCTTTACCTCAGCTGCCGTGTATGTCATCCCCGACTCACCTCCGAGCACAAAAACACATGCAATTCCTGCGGCACCCAGCTCACGCACAAGGATGGACACTTTTTTGCCTGGGCCCTGACCACCCCATGGAGAAGTGCCAGCTCTGCCAGTAGTTTAACGTGGCCACCCGAAAGCGGAGGCAGCAGTCCCTGGAGACCCACGTTCTCAAACTCAAGATGACCTCCATGGAAAAGGAGTTGAAAAACTCAGGCGGGCTTCTAGTCCTCTGGAGGGCCACCGCAAGAAGCAGCACCAGGACCGGGACTCCTCTTCTATGGTCGCCGCGACCTCAGCTGGGGTACTGGTGCTGCAGGTCACATCTTCCCTGGGAGACAGTTCCACGATGGCGGTCTTGGAGGCATCCAAGGCGGCATTGACCCTCCCGTCGGGCTTGCACTCGTGGCCCTTCGGTAGCCTCCGGGTCAAAGGAGGCAGATGTTCCCAGTAAGGTGGCTGCTTTGCGGCCTTCTGGTTCGAGCGACCCTGGTAAGCCGGACGTCTGCTCGCTGGCGCCTGCCGGGTAAGGCTGATAAAGGCGCCCGACCCTTGAGGGCAGCGCAAGGCCTCCAAAGCACCCACTAAGGCTGCCCCTCCATCGCAGCCTTCGTCGAGCGCAGGGTCCGATAAGTTGGACGTCTGCTCCTCCATCCTCCCCAGATCCCACTGGTAAGCCGGACGTCAGCTCCTCCGATGTCCGCCTGGCATTAGAGCCGATGTCGGGCCTTTCCGTCATCTAGAGCTCGCCGCAACGCTTGTTGCAGTCCGAGGCCCCAGTGTCTCCTTTACTGGACCCTGGGGATGGTAACCCTTCTTCCCCGGGCGACACGGAGGAAGTTGGCATGCTGCCGTTGGATCTCCCTCCCGTGGGGCCGGATGACCCGACATCGGACCCTCTGACGCCGATGCCGGCTTACCCGATGCCCAGCAATATCCCCTTGCCAGATGCCGCCCCTACACCTGGCCTGCCGCCCGGCCTCCTGTTTTGGACCCACCCACTGGGCCATTTCCAGGGCCCTCTGCTCTTTCAGAGCCCGTGGTACCTGGGTATCAGACCCCGTCGTATCTGACGCCGTCCTAACCAGGCCCGCAGTATCCAATACTCCAGTACCCGATGCCACAGCACATGGTGCCCCACTACTAGACGCCGGGCTTCCCGCCTTCGGGTTACATATACTCCAGTATCCATACCCCCATCCTCCTCCTCCACCGCCCCTCAGCGGCCGGTGGATTTGAAGGAGACTCTGGCTTCCTGGTGGGCTGAGACCAAGGCTCAGCTCACCAGGGAGGTAGAGAGCCACCTTCCGATGCCGGGCCCGGTTCCAGATCCCCTACGTCGGAGGCGAGAGACTCCCTCCCCCTTCCGGATACCAGAGGCGAGCCCTCCGGTTCCAGGGCAGGGCAGGATACGCTTCCCCGAGGGCTTCCCAAGGGCTCTGTTCCTCCCCCGTGCCGGGAGGGGGAGTCATCTTCTTCTTCTTCATCCTCCTCAGGCACCTCGGATGACTCAGATGGTCATTTTGATCCAGACGACGAGCCATGCACTCCAGACAAGGCCAAGGACTCCTCCGAAGTGCCTTCTGGAGGATCCTTCTTTCATGGAGTTGCTGCGTACAATCCAGGCTGTTCAATAGTGGCAATCCTTGGAGCCGGATCCACAGCGTAAGAAGCTCACTGTGCATCTGGATCTGCCCGAGACCGCTCCTACTCTGGTTCCACCCTGGATTGAGCCTCATGCCGACCTTGTGTCCACCATTTGGAAGCAACTGTCGGCATTAGCCCCCCTTTCTAGGAAGTCGGACTGGCTATATCAGGCTCTGGAGGGTGTTGACTCTTTGAAATCACACCCCAGAGCTGATTCGGTTATGATTAGTGCTGCTCACGGCTGGACGGCTAATCCCAAGCACTTGAGCTCATCGAATCAGGGCCCTGAATTATGTTGCTCACATGGGGGATTACCAGAAGGGGATCCTTAGCGAGGTGGAAACTAGGTTGGACTCTCTTCCTGAGTCTCAAATGAAGCAGAAAGTGGCTGACCTCGTCCAGTCTGCGCATTTGGCCAGTTGGCACATGCTTCGTGCCACGTATGATGCAGTGGACGCTGCTGGTCAGAGCTCGGCTTTTGCCATAGGGTTGTGGCGTCATGCCTGGCTCCGGGTGTCAGGTTTGGTCCCGGAGGTGCAGTCTGCTGTCCAGGATGCGCCCTTCAGGGGTTCAGTGCTGTTCGGTGGCGATGTCAAGAACATCACCACTGATCTGCAGGAGAAGGGTACTGCACTTAAGTCTGTTGACTCCTTGTACAGGCCCCCTCAAGCTCAGCATCGTCCCTTTCGCAGACGTTCTCGGCCCAAGGCGAAACCTTAGGGAAAGTGGGCCAACAAACGTTGGGCCCCTCTAGCTGCCAAGCCCCCCGCCCAAAAGCAGCGGGAACGCCAGCCACGACATTGCCCTCACACCTCCTAACTCCTCTCCTCTCCCACAGCCTCTGGGCCTCCCAGAGGAATCGGTAGGAGGGAGATTCTCCTTCCATCTACTGGGTTGGGAGAGGATCACTTCAGACACTTGGGTGCTCCAGCTGATTGCAGAAGGACACTCAATAGAGCTTCTTCAGAAACCACCTCGAAACACCCCCCCCCCCAGGTCGTCTTACTCCCCAGAACACCTTCTTCTGGTCTGGGAAGAGATATCCTCTCTTCTTCTGAAGGAGGCGATAGAGCCTATCCCACCCTATCTTCGGGGGACGGGTTACTACTCCCATTTCTTCCTGGTTCTGAAGAAGTCAGGAGATGTGAGGTCAATTCTCGAACTCAGTTCCCTGAACTTGTTCTTGGAGTACAAAAAGGTTCAGAATGCTCTCTCTGCAGAGTCTTCTGCTCCTCCTCCTCCGGCCGGGACAGTGGCTGTGTGCTCTGAACATGCAGGATGCTTACCTGCATATCCCTATGCGCCCTTCCCACTGCAAATACCTACATTTTTCATTCCAGGGGGACCACTACCAGTTCAAGGCCCTCCCATTTGGTCTTTCCTCGGCACCCCGAGTGTTCACCAAATGCCTTTCGGTGGTAGCGGCCCACCTGCATACCAAAGGGGTTCAGGTTTTCCCGTATCTGGATGACTGGCTCCTGGCAGCCCTGTCCAGGGATGAGCTCCTGCACTTCCTTTCCCTTACCCTGCAGGTTTTCACCAGCCTGGATATTACCATCAACCAGGCCAAGTCCCATCTGGTCCCGTCCCAGAGGCTCCAGTTTATTGGGGTGATCCTGGACACAACCTCCGGCATGGCATTCCTGCCACTGGACAGGGCAGCCACACTCCAGGCTCAGGTCAGCCTGTTGTCCAGCTGCAGTTGGGTCAGCACCAGGTCAGTCCTTCACCTCCTCGGGCTCATGGTGGCTGCTATTCCGACAGTCCCTCGCGCTCGGCTTCCTATGAGGTTCTCTCAGTGGACCCTTCGGTCTCAGTGGGATCAGTTGGTGGACGACCTAGATCAACAAGTTCTGGTCTCCAACCCTATGGTTCGAGACTTGCAGCGGTGGGTGGTTCAGGAGAACCTTTGCCGGGGTGTTCTCCTCTGCCTTTCTCCTGCCTCCCAGACGCTGACAACAGACGCCTTGGGTGAGGGTTGGGGAGCCCATCTGGGGTCTCACAGGACCCAGGGCTCCTGGTCCAGGCTTGAACAAACACGTTGCATCAATGTGCTTTGAGCTTCGGGCCGTGCTGTATGCTGTTCAGGCCCTGCATCTGTATCTACTCCCCTGGCATCTGGCTGTCCAGACGGACAACGTGCATAGTCTGGTACAGCAACAAACAGGGAGGAACCTATTCCTATCCTCTGCAGGAAGGCAAAGCGAATTTGGGAATGGAAGTGCAGCACAACCTTCACCTCATGGCACCACGACCGGGGTCGAGAACACGTTGGCAGACCACCTCAGTCAGTCGTCTGCTCACGCTCACGAGTGGAAACTGGATCAGGGGGTGGCAGATGATATCTTCCTATGCTGGGGAACACCACAGGTAGACCTGTTTGCGTATCCTCACATCGCAAAACTTCCTGCCTTCTGCTCTCTTGCTCCAGGGCGCAGCATTTTTTGGAGAGACACTCTGTCTCTAGACTGGAAGGGCAGATTCGTCTATGCCTTCCCTCCAATCCCCTTGATTCCAAGGGTCTTACAAAAACTCAGCTCAGAAGGAGCTCGCATGATCCTAATCGCTCCTTTCTGGCCCAGGCAAGTATGGTTCTCTCTTCTGCAACAGTATTCAGAAGAACTTCCTCTTCCTCTGTCGCAGCTTTTGCTGACCCAGGATCAGGGGGCCCTGATTCATTCAGGTCTCAAGTCCTTCAGTTGCATGCTGGCTTTATTCTTGGAAGGTTACTCTGCCTCCTTTCGAGTCGGCAGCCTCAGCAGACTCTAAAGTTCCTTTCATGGAAGACTCTCTTCCTAGTGGCCATTACTTCTGCTTGAAGAATTTCTGAGCTCCAGGCCCTCATGTGCAAAATCCCATACTTGATTTTCCACAAGGAATGTGTGGCTCTGCGTACCAACCCTTAGTTTCTCCCTAAGGTGGTAGTGGAATCTACGCTGAATCAATCCATCGAGCTGCCTGCTTTCTTTACACAGCACTCCAATCAAGGGGAGTACCTCTTGCATACTTTGGATGTTCACCGAATTCTGAGATACTACACCACCAGGACAAAGTATCTCAGAAAGACTGGTCAACTGTTTGTCTCTTTTGCGTGTAAAAGAGAAGGCAACACTGTTTCTAAGCAATGCCTATCTAAATGGTTGGCTCATTGTATCACTTTCTGTTATGACAAGTACAACAAGACCATGCCGGGTCAAGCCAGAGGCCACTCCACCAGAGGAGTCACTGCCTCTGCTGCTTGTTTCAAGAATGTGTCAGCGGCAGACATCTGTGCAGCCGCAGCTTGGACTTCTGTCCATACCTTTACGAAACATTACAGTTTGGACATTGCCTTTCGCCATAGAGCTGGCTTCGGGTTGGCTGTTCTGCAAGGTCTCCTTTCCTAAGACCTTTGCAGCCAGAGGGTCTACTTTTGGTTAGTTTCCTCCTCCCGTTTGTGTCTTCTTGTTCCAGACTGCTTGGGACTCAGTCCTATCTGTAATTACCTACTGCAAGAGCCCTCTCAAAGTAAGATAGTACAGTTACGCAAGAACTTATCGTAACAGTAGATCTTTGAGAGAGGCTTTTGCAGTAGGTACTACCGTCCCACCCTCCATCCCCCTAAGCTTTTTCAGCTCCTTTTCCAGGAAAGAAAATATCTGCTTCTCTCTCGTCTTGCCTTTTTAGCCTTTGGCGGGAAAGAACTGGAAGGTGGGTGTGGGGGATCGCCCCTTTATATTGACATCGCCTGACGTCGGTCACCTGACGTGGTGGTGGTCCCCCACCAGAAACTGCTAGCTAGAAATTTTTCTGTGCGGTCCTGACACCTGTCGGCTTCAGTCCTATCTGTGATTACCTACTGCAAGAGCCTCTCTCGAAGATCTACTGCTACGATAAGTTCTTGCGTAACTGTACTGTCTTCGAGAGAGGTTCCTGCAGTAGGTCTAATTTTCCCACCCACCTTTCACAGCTCCTGCTTTTTCCTGTCCTTTCCTTTTCCAAAACTTTTTTTTTTTCAGTAGCGAAGGGCTCCAGGAGTTGTACTTTCTCCCATTTTTTCTCCTTCCATGGTATTCTGACGGGAGAACTGGAGGGCAGGCGTGGGGACCACTCCCTGTAAACGGTCACGCCGATATCCTGTCATGTGATGCCAGGGGCGGTCCCCCTCTATAGATTGCTAGCTAGAAGTTTACTGTACGATCCTGACACCAGGGGGCGCAGTCCAGTATGTGAAGACCTACTGCAAGAACCTCTATCAAAGATCTACTGTTATGGTAAGTTCTTATGTAACTGTTATTTAACTGCCCTCCTATGTTTCTTTCCATGTCAGTTATATATTTTGATATGCTGTGACCATTTTTTGATAAATAATCTAACTTTGGGATGTACTCAGCTCTACAAAGTTTGCTGTCCTTAGCAGCTACTGGTCATTCTTTTCGTGTTTCACAGGTATTCCATGACATCAGTTACACCATTCCATGCTGTTCATCTGAATGGCCTGGAATGGTGTTACTGGTGTCACAGAATGTTCAGGCAGTATGACAAGAGAGCAGCAACTGCTGAGGAGAGAGGGCTTTAGAGCAGTTACAAAGGCAAAAAATAGGTTATTAATTTAACAAAAAAAGTCAGACCATATCAGAACATTGAATAGGCACTAAAAAGAAAACAGGAGGGCATCTAGAGGTGTAAAAAGGTGTCTTCACAGGCTCAGTAGTGTGGCATGCCAAAGCACTGCTACCTCACTGCCTGCTGCACCAGTGACCCGGATTCAGGAATGGACTTGGATCTCTCGAAGCTGGCCAAGGAAGGAAGGAAGGATTGAATGTTCGTAAGATGGCTCTTCTCACATGGGGGGTGGTGGGAGGATGCCTGTTGAGTGATTCGACTGTCACCTAGAGGAATCTAGGTGGCTGGTATGTGGTGCAACAAGGGGGGACCCCACTCACGGACGCTGGGGGTGTCTGTGCTGAGGAATGGTATGTACGTGCACCACTGCATGCACATGGGCCCCAATGGGAGAAAATAGAGGAAAAACTCCAACGATTGCAATATGATGCTGGCCCCGTACCAACAACAGGGCACCTCTGACCAGGTCCTGTGGCAAGATGATTGTGCAAAAGGTAAGTTCCAGGGATGTTGGGTGGCAGGGCCGGGGAACCAATCCAGATGGAGGCTGGTCAGAGCAACCAAGGCGAGGAACATAAAGTGGAGAAAAAAAACTGTTTTCCTATCACCTTTAACATGGAGCTTTCAATCAGATTGAAACTCTTCGATTGGATCGATTCATGTTTAGCCGATTGAAACTATATACAAACAGGGAGAGAGTTTGAATTAGGCTGTGTTTTTAGTCTGGTTCAAGTTCACCAGTGCTGCTTACCTTGATTAGGATTTAACACCTAAACAGGATGAAGATTAATGTTCTGCGCAATTATGTTTCTATATGAGGCAATTCTGGTGGGGGGGGGGGTTAGGAAGAAATAGGCTGTTGGTTAACTAGGATCTGCAGCTTATCCAATAGGTGGGGAAATTGGCAGACTGGGTGTGCCAGGTGGTCCTTATCTGCCGTCAAAGTCTGTGTTTCTGTGTTTCATCCACGCATAGAATTGATTACGTTCTGCACCCCTCATGGAAACTCGATCAACTCCAACAGAATTCAAAGCTGCAGAATGTAAACTATAGACAACCTGTACCCATCTGAAATGCATAGATTCAGTAGTCACCGATGTAGCCTACATGTCCACGAGGCAACTGTGACACCTTTTCTGTTTTGTAGACTAAGGCACTAGGAGGAAGAAAGTGATATCTTACTGGAGTAAGCTCGACCATAAACTCCCAAGTCTTGTATTGGGGAGCTTACGTACCTAATCAGTTCATTACAGGCATTTGTATTAGTACTCACCAGGGGTCAAAATCAGCTTCATGTATTAGTATCAAATGGTTATATACATAGAAACATAGAAGTTGTCGGCAGATAAAGACCCCTTTGGCCCATCCAGTCTGCCCTGTTTTCCCTACTTACTGTGCCACCACAGCTCCTACGTGATCTGTGCTTGTCCCCACCTCTTGTGTTACTTCCAAGGTCCCCTTGTGTCTGTCCCATGCATGCTTGAATCCTGCGACCATCCTGGAGGCTTCCACTGCCCTCTCAGTGAAGAAATATTTCCTCACATCCCCTTTGGCCTCCCCCACCTCCAACTTCATAGCATGACCCCTTGTCCTCAAATCCGTCTTTCTGCGGAAAATGCAACCTTCCTGTACCTTATTAATACCTGTAACGTACTTGGATGTTTCTGTCATAGCCCCCTTTCCTTTCCTTCCTCCAGTGAGTATATAGTCACTTCTCTCAGTCACTCCTTGTAGGGCTGTTGATGCATTCCTTGCACCACCCTTTTTGCCTGCCTCTGCACCGCCTCCGCCCTATCTATGTCCTTCTGGAGGAGGGGTCTCCAGTACTGGACATAGTACTTGAGGTGTAGTCTTACCAGTGAACTGTGCAAGGGTAATATTACCTCCTTCTTCCTACTGGTGATACCCCTGCCTGTGCACTCCAACATTGTACTAGCCTTTCCCACTGCCTTTTCACTGTGCTTGGCTACTTTCAGGTTATCAGAAATGATTACCCCAGGTCTGTTTCCTGTTTGGTGGTTGCCAGTATCTCCCCAGTCAATTGGTACGCAGCCCCCGAGTTTCTGTGCCCCAAGCACATGATTTTGCACTTTTTAGCATTAACGCCCAGTTGACAAACCCTTGATGATTCTTCTAACTTCCGCAAATCATTCCTTAATTTTTTCCACACCCCCCCAGTGTGTCCACCCTGTTGCAGATTTTTGTGTCGTCCACAAACAGGTAGACTTTCCCTTCTAGCCCTTCTGCAGTGTCACTAATAAAGACATTGAAGAGGACTGGGCCTAGTACTGACCCCTGAGACACCCTGCTGGTCACCCTGCCTTCTCCCGAGCAAACTCCATTTACCACTACCCTCTGACTCTGCAACTGAGGCTTGGATTAGGAAGCATAATTAGACAAGGAGAAATGGTAAAATCCACAAGTAGAGATTTATTATTATAAGTAACAAGAAAATAAAAACAGAAGTGTACCGACTGGTTTCCAGCATAGGTGATCCAAAAACTATTTCCAATTTCTGAGTTCAGAACTGAACTCTACAATTATACAATGGCAAGGACATTTCCTGCCCTCTAATTGGTCAGTGGGTGCCTGGAACAGTGATGTTATTACACAATAACATTACTATACGAAGGCTAGGCACCCACATGACTGCATAACAGACACAGAAATCACATCTCCCTGCCACAAGTTACTGCCACTATGGGCCATCATGCTGAAAGCTGACCCCCCCCCACCCTCCAAAGTTACACCCCACAAACATTATTTCTTTCCACAACTCAACCAGTCACAACAAATACTGTCTGCAACAATACAAAACAGAGATAACTTTTTTTCTTTCTTTCGCTCAACTGGAGTGGTTTGATTAAACTGCAGAAACCAAAACTACTCAGATGGATTTTCATTCCCCAGCTACCAGCAGCCACAAGCATGTTTTTGTTCATTTTTAAATGATGCCATCACATCAGATCAGTAACGTTCACCCTCCTTTCAGAAACAAAGTGCACCAAGCGTTTTTTTATTTAAACATACCAAAACATGGAGCAGCTTCTCAGGCGTGTGCTTATGGATCCTCCACTCCCCACTTCTCTCAACTCACCACTGTACCTTCACCATTCTCCTGTAGTGTTCTCCTAGTACAAACAAGAAGAGCTAGAAAGTGTACCGGGAGAACCTAAAATCCAGATTCGGTCCGACAGCGTCACTCTAAAATCGGAACATCAAGCGCGTGCCTCACAACTGCGGGCAGACTCCGCAACCAGGAAAACAAGCAAATTAAACCATAAAATAAAAAGGGAAAAAAGCTTAAAATCTGTCCTCTTTTCACCGTCGGACGAATGGCCACGGACGAGGGGGGGAGAGGTCAAAATAACATAAAACATAGTTAAATTGGGAACAGTATCAGACTGGGCAGAGCACACTGATTCAGCTAACAGTTCCATCTAGTGGCAGAAACATTTACTGGCCTTTTTTTTTTTTTTTTTTTTTTTTAAATGTACTCCTCCACCCACAAAAAATTAAATAAAAATGCATAAAAATGTTTTTTTTTTCTTTTTTTCTCTATACTTAACAGACGAGCCATTGTATAATAGCACTAAGGCACTCCAGGGTGTGTGTTATTGTGTAATAATGTCACTCCTGGGGTAGTGGAAGCACTCGGCTTCACCTTGTGCTTCAGCCCATCCCAGGAGTGACTATATTACACAATAACACACACTCTGTCATACCTTATTGCTTAATTAACCAGCTCTCAGTTACATCTGGTATCTAAAGCCCCCTGAAGACACAGAACCTTGTCAGTTTCTAGCTTCCACCAGAGCATTGTGACCCAGGAGCTTCAGAACCTTGTCAGATCCTAGCTTCAAGAGCATTGTGGTTTAAGAGCACAGATTCCTCCAGTCTAAGATCAAAAGGTCACACTCTGTTACACTTTACTGTGTCCCACGGAGCCACTTGTTGCAGTATGAGTAGTTTCACATGCGCTCTGCCTGAGAGAGAACAGCGAAACTGAGCTGTTCTGGTTCGAGCACTCTTATACCACAAGGAGTGACAATGTGGGACATACAGTGCCTTCAGAAAGTATTCACCCCACCTTGGATTTTGTCACATTTTGTGATGTTGCAAACTCAAATTAAAATACATTTATATGGGATTTTTTTGTCACGTATCTACACAAATTACTCTGTAATGTCAAAGTGGAATGAAACTTTTGGAATTTTTTTACATGTAATTTAAAATAAAAACCTGAAATGTCTTGATTTGATAAGTATTCACCCCCTTTGCTATGACACTCCAAATTGAGCTCAGGTGCATCCAATTTCCTTGTGAGATCACTCTAAAACTTGAATGGAGTCCACCTGTGGTCAGTTCAAATGGTTGACATGATTTCAGAGGAAATACACCTGTCTATATAAGGTCCCACTGTTGACAGATGTCAGAGCAGAAACTCTACCATGAAGACCAAGGAGCTGTCCGTAGAACTCCATGATAGAATTGTGAGGAGGCATAGATCTGGGGAGGGGTATGAAAACATTTCTAGGGTGTTGAAAGTTCCCAGGAGCACAGTCAAGTCCATCATTTAGGAAATGGAAAGATTACGGAACCACCCAGACTCTTCCTAGAGCAGGCCGTCCTCCCAAACTGAGCAACCGGGCAAGAAGGGCCTTGGTCAGGGAAGTGACCAAGAACCCAGTGACCACCCTGACAGAACTACAGAGTTCCATGGCTGAGATGGGAGAACCTGTCCAGAGGACAACAATCTCTGCAGCACTTCACAGATGTAGCTCTATGGGAGAGTGGCTAGACAGAAGCCACTCCTGAGAAAAAGGCCACATAATAGCACGCCTGGAGTTTGCAAGAAGGCATGTGGCAGACTCTGAGACCATGTGGCAAAAGATTCTCTGGTGTGATGAAACAAAAATTGAACTCTTTGGCCTGAATGCAAAGCACTATGCCTGATGCAAACCGAACACAGCTCATCACCCGTGTAACACCATCCCTACCATGAAGCATGGTGGTGGCAGCATCATGTTATGGGGATGCTTTTCAGCGGCAGGGACTGGGGCACTTGTCAGGATAGAGGGAACAATGAATGGAGCCAAATACAGGCATATCCTTGAGGAGTACCTGCTTCAGTCTGCAATAGACCTTGGACTGGGGCGAAGATTTACGTTCCAACAGGACAACGACCCCAAGCATACAGCCAAAGCAACACTGGAGTGGCTTCAGAACAAGAAGGTGAATGTCCTTGAGTGGCCCAGCCAAAGCCCAGACTTGAATCCCATTGAGAATCTGTGGAAAGACTTAAAGATTGTGGTTCACCCGACGCCCCATCCAACTTGACAGAGCTTGAGCAAATCTGCAAGGAAGAATGGGCGAAAATCCCCAAATCCAGATGTGCAAAGCTGATACAGACATACCCAAGAAGACTCAAAGCTGTATTTGCTGCCAAACGTGCTTCTACAAAGTATTGACTCAAGGGGGTGAATACTTAAGTAAACAAGATATTTCAGTTTTTAATGTTTCATAAATATTTGTTACGCAATAAAAATATTTTTGCCCCTTTAAATTGTTGAGTATGCTGTGTGAATCAAGGGGGGGAAAAATCATTTCAATGCATTAAAAATTCTGGTAGTAACACAACAAAATGTGACAAAATCCAAGGGGGGGTGAATACTTTCTGAAGGCACTGTACTGATATATTATAGATCAATGGATTGATGTTACTATTTTTTTGTTTCTAAACTGTCCCGGAATGTGCTGGATTACAGGGCATCTGCATCTGAGACGCTCTTCACAGAATAAGAGTGTCTCGCGTGCAGGGGAAAGGAGTGATCTGATTGCTTGGAAGCACTCCTTCGATCTATAATAATAACCTTGAAGAGCTGTTTCTGTAATCATCTCAACAGTAGTAACTATATCTAGTTTACAAATCAGGGAACCCAGTCTCATACATATTTTTTATAAATATATAGGGCAGGTATAGTTAGGGTTGCACAGCTACTTCTATGTTAAACTCCAAATGTTGCACTTTAATAACTTTGCAACCATTCATCCAGTGCACGTTGTCATACCACAGATCTCTGAATCTGTGAATTTTCGTTCCGGTCGGATTTGCAGTTGTGGAGCATCGAAAAGTGTGAAAATCCTCAAGTTTTGAGAATTCTTTGCTCGTCTCCACAGCCCGAATGGTTTGTCTGTCTAGTCTGAAATGTTCAGGGTATATGGAGACTAGGTCAAGGTTGTGCCTTTTGAAGATTTGGTGAACACATATAAATCCGTTCAAAAGTTATTAAACTTTAAAATTTCCCATTATATCCAATGGGAAAAAAATATTTGTCTGCGAAAGCACCTTATTCTGTCACAAATGCCCTCTGTACTGTTGTGCCACCATCTTGTTTTTAGCTAGCTGTGGAGGTAAAACTGCTGTAATTCAAATTTTACTGCCCCTTGGTAAACACTGACACTTGTGTTTACCTAGTCGGGGCCAGAGGAACACAGTGCTGCCTTCAGTTTTTTAAAATAAAGCCGGGAAATATGTTTTCCACGATTTGCCCCGCCATACTGTCACAAATTGTAAAAGAACAGTGTGACACTTTTGCGAAATTTGCAAAAGATTTGCAGTGTTCTTTCGCAAATCTGCCGAAAAGTGTTATAATTTGTGATATTACTGGCCCAGAAATTACTAGTTCTTTGCAACCTCACTGCCACTACATGGATTGGACTTTTGGGCTGAAATTTGCAGGGTGGCAAGCTCTTTACATCGGTTCCATATTGACAGTACTCCAAAGTCGTGAATTTTTCCATTAGGATAACATTGTGGCATCCACCAAAACCACAGTTTCTTTGCCACCTCACTGCCACTACATGGTTTGGACCTTTGAGCTGAAATGTGCAGGATGGCAAGCCCTTACACCACAGATGTGCCTTTTGGTGGTTTGGTGAAAAAAAGTACACCAGTTCCAGAGTTACAGCACTCTGAAGTTGGAGATTTTCCCATTGGATAACACTGTGGCGGCCGCGGTGCCTTTCAGTGCCTGTATTTCGAAAACGGTTCAAGATTCTGATTTTTCATTAAGCACAGCTTTAATACACTTTGAGGTATACTAAGCATGCGTGGAGGTCACTAGGCCAAGAATACAACTGCAAAAGAAATTTTGCTGCAGTTGCTATGGTTACTGATATATTGCGAAATAAGCATTACAAGGGTTACTTGGAATCCCTCTAGGGCTGTGCTGTGTGTCTGTACATGTGGCTAGGTGGGAGCGCAGGGCCCAGAGGGCCTGTGCTTTCACCTATGCAAACTGTTTATGCTAAACTGGGAGCACTGGGCACTCCTATGCTATGCCTCTACAGTCATGGGTGAGTGGGAGGGAGCACAAGGCACAGAGGGCCCGTGCTGCCACCTATGGATATGATTATGAGAAACTAAAAATACAGGGATCATCTAGTGACATCACCGTGATGTGAGGCGCTTTCTCTCTGAGCACCGCGGCCCTGTTACTAAATCTTTAAACACCCCCCCCAACTAAAAGAGGCATTTTTGAACGCAGTTGACTACGGTAATAAAGCCGAAATGTCCGTTAAACAAAATCGGGGCAGATTTGAGAAAACCAGGTTGGCGGCTCTGAAACTGAAGCAGCTGTTGTTGAGCTCCAATATAGAGGGCTTCGTGGCTGCCACGCAGTCAGCCCGCTCCTGATCCCTGTCTGAATGCATGTCCAACAGTTCAGAGAGAGAGAAGATTTCCCACTGAGAAAAACTGGTAGGATGTTACAGCAAATCCTTACCTATGTACAACAGATCGACTCCTCACTTGCTGATCTAAGGTAAGAGGTGAAGGCCTTAGACAAAAAGGTCATAAGTAACATGACTAAAGTTTCAGAGGTAGTGGAAGTGCAGGAAACAACTGACCGCCTCATGCTAGATCTAATGAAACAGGAGCATTTAATAAATGCTGGAATAGCGGATATAGAAAAACAGAATTGAAGAAACAATTTCAGGATACACGGGGTGCCAGAAGTGGCTGAGGAGGGCTTCCTGAGAGTCGTAGATTTTGTGCAGCACCTACTAAGAACTATGTTATCCTTACCATCGGATTTACATCTTGAAATGGACCAGGCCCACTGCTCTCACCTTCCCTACGACTAGGCCCATGTACGCACCCAGATCGCTGCTAATATGTATGGTCTACTCTCAGGCAAAGGATGCGATTCTCCAGGAGGCGTGGAGGCATCAAGACCTTAAATTCCAATCAACGCCTATTTTTTTCTGGTCATGATTATTCGCCAGCATTACAAGCAGAAAGGCTAAGACTACGAGCCATTATCAAAGAACTTGAGAAAAAAAGAATTTGTGCTCAAATAAATTTTCCTGCAAAGCTTAAGCTGTTTCTGGAGGATGGGCATGAAACATTTTCAACCCTTCTGGATGCTGCCCCAGTACTCGGAGAGCTTCAAATATCTGTACCATAGCTATCTATGGAAGCAATTGAGAGAACGCTAGTACAAGAGACTTGGACAGTAGTACCTGCTGGTAACAGGCGATCGACGCAGGGTACTCATCCCAAAATGCTGGCTTCAGATCTGAACAAAATCATGCACCATGCGCCACAAGACAAGCAACCTGCTACCAAGTCAAAGGCAGATCAGCAAACCCCGCAGAATGTCAGAGCTTCCTCCCGTGAGCTCAACTGACCAGTCTTATAGGGCAAGTACTTTAATTGGCTAGACATTTATAATAATTGAGTGTTGAAATCTTATACCCCCTCGCAAGGGCTGGAGTGGCTGTTTGAGGGAGATGATATATCCCCTATCTGGAGGGGGGATAAGACTGGGTAAACTGACAGTGCTACTTTCTTTGAACTTAACACTAAATATACATTGAAACAACATGAAGTCTTGCTGTATTCTGACATCATGCAGTTAGGCCCAGCACTTGAACTGCTCCAGAGAGGAAAGAGTTAACGCTATGCCAGAGCATAGAACGTTGAGCTTGAGCTTGGTTCAAACCTCTCTCTGCTGCACTTTCAAGTGTAACCGTCAGATGCTTTACTCCGCCTAACTGAACAGTCGCTCCGGAGAAATCTCCTTCGCTTGTTGGTTCGGTCTCAGTAAAATGTCGGTTTTAAACCGCAAATGTTATTGTTTTTTTCTGTTCAGGTCCCTGTCTGCAGTACAGTAAGTGTTGCAGGTAGTGGACATTAGTTTTATTTTCTGTGTGTGGAAATTGTAAAAACTTTTCAATCGGTCTGGCTGGAACCGATTAGTTTTTCTTTCTTTATTCTGTAAAGTCCTTAGTTTATTTGTATAGTGTGAGGTACTGGTCCTTATCAGTTTCAAAAAAACGTATTTTTTGACGTTTTTTTCCACAGCCTGTGACATGGTTGGTAACAGATAAGGGGGTCTTGCCTGGCTTTAAAGCTGCTAAAGGGTAAGTGGATAGGATGGCTACATCTGAGAAACCCAAAAGAAAAAATGGGCCCACTGGGTTTCAGCACTGTAGTGAGTGTGGGGATGCCTTTGCT
Source organism: Neoceratodus forsteri (assembly GCA_016271365.2). NCBI lineage: Eukaryota > Metazoa > Chordata > Ceratodontiformes > Ceratodontidae > Neoceratodus > Neoceratodus forsteri. The sequence continues at coordinate 167,276,674 of JADMNL010000025.1, read as the reverse complement.
AAGGCAGACCCTCACACAACCTATGTGTATTGTCTGGGGTTTGACCACCTCGATTCAGACTGCCAGATATGTAAGAATTTCCCGGAGGCCACCCTGGACAAGAGATTGCGTAGGCTTAGGGAAAAGAAGGCAGAGAAGTCCGCTGATCCGGATGGCCAGCCCGGTTCAGTTCCGATTGAACCTGAGAGGGTGCCCACTGACCTGGGTGATACTTCCTCAGGCAAAAGGAGAGCCGATCTTAAGGGGTTGGTTCCGTCTAAAAGAAAAAAGAAATCGGCCGGTTCGGATCCAGAACTGTTACGTCCAACCACTGAAGAAATTGCCAGGGAGATTAGCATAGTAGAATCACTCCATTTGGTTCTGGCCGATCCGGCGCCTCCGGATAGGTGCTCGGTTTGGTCGGTTCCTCCTGTTCTGGAATATTTTCCGGATGAGTACTATGAACCGGATTTGGAGGGGGAAGAAGGGTTCGACGATGGTGATGGTGGTGGTGTGGAAGGCTTGGATGAACCCACTGAACTGGACATTTCCCCAGACAGGCCTTCCAGTGTTTCCCCTCCCAGGCTTTCTGAGTCCCCTTCCCACTATTTGTTTTACAAAAAAGTGTCAGAGACCCTCGAGCTCCCTCTGGTCGAAGCTGTTGAGGAACAAGAAGAGCCTGACTTTGTGGAGATGATGGACATCCCAGAGTACAAAAGGCTGTCTATTCCCCTCCATAAATCTTTTAGGAAACAGACACAAAAAATCCTTCAGACACCAAATTCATTACCTCTTGTGGACAAGAGAATGGACAGGAGGTATATGCTGTCAGGCTCAGGTACAGAGTACTTGTTCCAAGAATGCAGCCAAGTTTTTTTTTTTCCTTCAATTCTTTTTCCCTCCGGTCACGGCCCCGAGGTCCTCTCTCAGGCATCCTAGCCTTATCCTGCCCACCTGAGGATCCCCAAGCTAAGCCTTCTCTCTCCCTCCCATCCGATGGCAGCACCCCCAGCTAACCCTATCTGGGGTGGGTCGCCCCCTCCTACATGTGGCGCATTCTACAGTCAGACTCTCTATCATTGGATGAGGAGTGGATCCTGGAAAATCAAGGTCGCTCTGTGGAAAGCCTGGCGCTGGGCGGCTGCGGGATAGGTGTCATCGTCTGATCCTCGGTGCCGGGTTTTTCCGTGTTCCTGGTTACTCCCTCAGTGTGAGACATGCATTGCCACACAGCCCGTAACACAGGTGCTCCCACCTACGTCCAGAGGCAGCTGTCTTGACATCATCCCCTTACTGTATGAGCCCGCGTGCGTAGCAGTGCAGCCGGTCTCCACCGGGGGCCGCTGCTGCACCAGGCTAGTCCTGGATCCCTCCCCGAGAGAGGAGAGCAGTCCAGCGGACGCTCAGTCCTCTCTCACCCCTGCTGACCTGGGCTCATTCATTCCCCGGCGTGACATGAGGTGTGGCGTCCAGCGCCTCAACCCTCAGCGCCACGGTGGGGCAGCAATGCAGCCATGTTGGGGATAATTCTTTGTTTGGGGGGCAGACAGAGCATTACATGAAAAAGATGGATGAGTATAGGCCCACCTATAAGAGTGCACAGGCCAAGGAAAGGCAGACAACTCCTCAGAAGCAGCAATCTAGGAGTAGGGGCAGGCCTTTTCACAGGCCTCCTCTCCTGTTCCTCAGAGGGGGTTCTTCAGAGGGAGAGGCAGAAGGGGGATGAGCAGGGCTGCATCCTCCTCTCAGTCCAAGGCTCCTGCCAAGCAGACACCCTGATGTGTCAGCCCAGGTCGACTCCCCCTTTCCAGTAGGAGGCAGGCTGGCTTACTACTTCCAGGCCTTGAAGTCTGTTACCTTAGACAAGTGGGTCCTGGAGGTAGTAAGCCAGGGACTGGCTCTCAGCTTCAGAAACTTTCCAAAGCTGAGGGCCAGGTCTTTTCCACCTGCAAACAACTCCGAAACCATTGCCCTAGAGGCAGAGGTTTCCTCTCTGCTGGCTCTCAGAGCCATAGAGAGAGTTCCTACTACACACAGGGACAAGGGTCTGTACTCCAGATACTTCCTTACCCCGAAAAAGACGAGTGGTGGCCAATCCTTGATCTAAGATACTTAAACAAGCACTTAGTCAAGCCAAAATTCAAAATGGTGACTCTGGGAATAATTTTTCCCTCTCTGAGGCCAGGGGATTGATTAGCCTCCTTCCACAGAAAGGACCTCAAGGATGCCTATTTTCACATTCCCATCAGGTGCTCCCACAGAAAGTACCTCAGGTTCGAACTGCCTTCAGGCAATTATCAGTTCAGAGCAATGCCCTTCAGACTAGCATCAGCACCAAGGGTGTTCACAAAATGCCTAGCAGTAGTAGTTGCCTTTCTAAGGAGACAAAACATTTCCATATTTCCATACTTAGACAACTAGCTCATTGTGGGGCAGTCTCCAAACCAAGTCAAGTCAAACCTGCAAGTGACCCGACAATTGCTAATTTCTCTGGGATTCCTCCTCAATCTTCCAAAGTCAGTTCTCGAACCATTGCAACTCCTGACCTTCATAGGGATGGAGTTGGACACTGTCCAAGCAAAGGTTTTTCTTCCTCTGGCAAGGGTAAAGGCCCTTACAGATCTGGCTTCTTCTTTTCACCTTCTGGTGTCTTGACCAGCAAGGCATTTTCTTCAACTCCTGGGCCACATGGCAGTTTCCACTGCAGTGGTACAAGGGGCCAGATTTCAGATGAGGGACATCCAGTTACACTTGAGGGCTTTTTGGTCTCAGAAAAAAGATCCTCTAACCAAACTGGTTCCAGTGACTCGGACTCTGATCCAGGCTGTCCAGTGGTGGTTGGATCAGGACAACCTTAGACAAGGAGTCCCACTCATCACCCAGACGCATTCTGTGGTACTAACCACAGATGCTTCCCTCCTGGGGTGGGGAGCTCATTTGGAAGTTCTCACAGCACAGGGAGTGTGGTCCCCTCAGGAGTCTATATTTCATATCAGTCTTCTGGAGCTCAGGGCAGTGTACCTGGTTCTACAAGCTTTCTCGGACTCAGTACAGAACAAGGTGGTTCAGGACAGACAACACCATCACCATGTGGTACATCAACAAGTAGGGAGGCACTCGGTCTATGGCCTTGTGCACAGAAGCCATGAAATTATGGTCCCTGACTTATTCTCTACAGACTTCTCTGGTAGCAGTCCACCTTCCAGGAAAGGACAGTGTACTAGAAGATGATCTGAGCAGGATATCTCAGGGCCATTCCTTGGATCCCCTAGTGTTAAAAGTGATTTTTTCAAGATGGGGCGCTCCAGAGATGGATCTATTTGCAGCCCCAGACAAGCACCAACTTCCTCTCTTCTGTTGCAGACCCCTAGTCTTGGGCTCAGTCCTCCTGGATGCTCTACTTCTGGATTGGGAGGGGGAAATTTCTGTATGCCTTTCCTCTGTTGTTCAAGGTTCTGGTCAAGATAAGGTCACAATCTTGCAGAGTGATGCTGATTGCTCCAGACTGTGCCAGGCAGCCTTGGTATCCTCTGTTGCTGTCCCTATCAGTCCATCTTCCCCTATCTCTTCCCAAGAATCACAATCTGTTAACCTTCTCTCAGGGGAGGATTTGGTACCCCAACCTTTGGTCTCTCAACTTCAAGGCATGGCTCTTGAAGAGTTAGAATATGCAAGCCTGCATCTGCCTCAGGGGGTTCTGGATATTCTCAAAGCCTCTTGAAAACCTGCCACCAGAAAAACCTATAATTCCAAATGGAAAAGATTCAGCATTTGGTGTTCCAATAAGCGGATATCTCCAGATACTGCTGATTTGGCTACAGTTCTGGATTATATGGTTCATCTTAATGACTTAGGTCTCAGACCAGCTACCCTGAAAGTACACTTGGCAGCTGTTTCTGCATTTCTGTCAGTGGAGAAGGCTCCTCGCTGGCATCTCATCCTGTTTTCTGTAAATTCTTTAAAGGATTGCTCCATACCAATCCTACTTTTAAGGATCCTACTCCTGCTTGGGATCTTAATGTTTGCATTGCTCAGCTTATGCAACCCCCTTTTGAGCCTTTGGCCTCAGCAGAACTTAAGTACTTGACTTGGAATGCTTTGTTCCTGTTAGCTATTACCTCTGCCAGACGTATCAGAGAATTACAAGTGCTGTCAGTGGTGCCTGATTTTATCTCATTTCATAGAGATAAGGTGGTCCTTAGAACTAACAGAAGGTTCTTACCCAAAGTGGTTTCAGATTTTCATCTGAACCAGTCCATGTCTCTTTCTGTCTTCTTCACTGATCATTCTTCTTCAGGGGAGAGAAGGTTACACAGCTTGGATGTTAAGAGGGCTCTTAGCTACTATATTGAGCGCACTAAGGTACTTAGGTTTGACTGTCCTCAGTTGTTTCTCACTTATGGTGAAGTGGGAAGGAGCAAATCTGCTACTAAGAGGACTGTTGCCAGGTGGATTGTCTCTTGTATACAATTATGCTATGAGAAACTAGGCAAATACCCCCTTCAGGCCTGAGGGCTCAGTCGACTAGAGGTACAACTGCTTCTCTGGCTGCTGCCAGAGATATACCATTACTAGAAATATGCAAAGCAGCCACCTGGAAAACAGTCCATACATTCACCAAGCATTACTCCCTGGATATCCAGGCTAGGAGTGATGCTAGGTTTGGTACAGCAGTACTGCTGAGCCTATTCCCAAAATAGGTTTGTCCCTCCTCCATGGAGGTACTGCTTGGTAGTCTGCATAATGTCAGAATACAGCAAGACTTCATGTTGTTTGAAGAAAAAATTACTCACCTTAGTAATTGTGTTTCTTCTAATGGAATCTTGCTGTATTCCGACCTCCTTCCCTCCCTACCTCCCTTCTCAGAACCTGGTTTTTGAGAAGTGGGCTGGAAGGTACAGTGCTGCACCTCAGAGGTGCACTAAGCACTCCCGTATAGAGAGGGGGAGTGGGTTATGTTTATATTGTTTTTTTTATAGTTCTGTTGTTCACTACCTAGTTTTTGTGTTGGAGTTCTCGACCTGAGTCTTTTGGGGACCCAAAACATTTGGTTGCCTTTTGGCTAGTAGATTTATAATTTCTACCTAGCAGGTGTAGTTAGTATTAGTCCATAAGAATCTGACGGTTACACTTGAAAGTGCAGCAGACAGGGGTTTGAACCGAGCTCGAGCTCAACATTCTAGGCTCTGGCAGAGAATAAACTCTTTCCTCTCCGGAGCAGTTCAAGTGCTGGGGCTAACTGCATAATGTCAGAATACAGCAAGATTCCATTAGAAGAAACACAATTACTAAGGTGAGTATTTTTTTCTTCTTGTTGACCTTAAGGTTCTCTCTCTCAGATATTGTGAACTCTTCCTATTAGACAATATAGAACATTTTGAACGGTTAACTGATGTAACGTGTTCTTGGTGGTGGGGGCAAAGCGGGAACACAGGTGACCTAGCCTTGTCCCCCACACAGCCCTAATAAAATGAGTTTTGCGGACTGGGCTTTTGGGGGAAGGGGAGTGCATTCTGTTGTATGAATGGCTAACACAAATTTATGCGGCCGGTCTGAGATGCTGATAGCCGAGGCAGCTTTCTCCAGTTATAGTGATGGGAAAAGCTCCCACTTGTTTGCCAGCCCTGTAACATAAGAGGGTCGGGCTCGGTGGCAGTGTTTTGGGTTCGGCAACATGCTCAGCCACCTATCCAGCCACTCCTAAGAAAAGTTCTAGAGGGCTTCCACCTTTGACCCTGATCTTTTTTTTCCCACCTCTAGGTCTAACCAAAGTCGACTATCTTTGTTTACCTGGGGGATGGGTGTTTCATTGTATTTTTTTCTTAAAAAGTGGGTATATAGGGGACCGTGGAATTGGAGAATTTAAAATATTATGTTTCCTTCATTTTCTTCACACGTTGCCCTGCTGTTTTGTACTGGGCAACGGTGATGTTTGTTACCACTCACATGACCAGGTTTCTGCTTCGCTGGTGGTCATCCATAGGCAAACCAGACCTTAATCTCCGGACCGTTGGAGATTTGGTGATTTTCACCCCCTCTGCTGCAGAGGTGGAGGGGCCTTTAACCTAGGAAGTTAAGGGGAAGGGAGGTCTGTTTTAATTGTTAACTTGTTCGTTATTCCCCCTCTTTCCAGTTGCTTTTTTTTTTTTTTTTTTACCTTTTGGTGTTCTACAGTTGACAATGTTGGTTCAAGTGTTTATTGCTTGTAATGGCTCCTGTATTCTGAAAGTGTATTATAGCAAGTACTGTATAGTAGAAGAAGTTTTAGTACCATGGCAAAGAATAATTCAGACTATCGCCCGTTATGTAACATGGCTACAATTAACGTAATCACCTACAATGTAAAAGGTGTGCATTCCCCTGTCAAGAGGACCTGCTTCCTAGGGGAGTTAAAATGCCTGGGGGAAGGGGATATTATCTACCTTCAGGAAAACACACCTCAGTGCGGCAGAGCATTTAAAACTCAGGAGGGGGTGGGTGGCCCATGTAGAGGCTGCTTCAGCGCCTAATCCTAAATGGATGGGAGTGGCCATTTTAATTAAAAGGAATCTCCTCCTTCAAATTGAAACAGTGGAAAGTGGGATGGTGGGGCATATCTCAGAGTGACGGGGGAGCTCCGAGGCTCTGAAGAGAGGTACTCCACCTCATTAACATTTATGCCCTAAATACTAATGCTGAGATGTTTTTTAGAGCTATATTTCAAAAGATAGCCCAGCGGCCCCTTGGTCACATTCTGTTGGGGGGATTTTAATACTGTGTCGGAGCCTGGCTTAGATAGATCCTCGGGAAAGGGTACCACTAATAAGCAGGCCACTAAAGCACTGCAAGACTTATCCACCGAATTTGGTCTCACCGATATATGGCGTACACGGCACCCCAGAGAAAAAGATTTCTCATATTACTCTGCCTCACAAAAGGCATACTCAAGAACTGACTTTTTTATCACACAAGTGCAATTTATGCATCGAATTGTGCAAAGTAAATTACATAACTTTACTTTTTTGGACCATACCCCCGCTCTCTATTATAGTCCAGTTGGGCCACTCTGACTGTACTCCACTATGGAGGCTGAATGTCTCATTACTTAATGACAAAGCCTTTGTGAAACAGCTTAAAACTAACATAGAGGAAATATCTGACATAAATATGGCCCAGGGTTGTTCCCCTCTAACTACATGGGATGCCCTAAAGGTGGTAATCCAGAGGGATGTTACAAGTAAGGATGTAAGTTTGTCATGGATGAGGTTTTAATAACTCATTGGTTGTTCACGGAATCAGTAGTAGAATTCCTGGCACTGTCATCGTTGCTACCTTTTGATGACAATAGTGAAAGTCATGGAAGTCCTGAATAAAGACCAAACATCACGGAATCCAAGACGTTTATGACTGCCATGATAATTTTACATCCCTAATTATAAGCTATGCATCTGCCCAAAGGAACCTTAAAAACCTCACTTGTATAAGCTAATGAAAGAACTGGGCCACTTAGAGGGCCTGCATAAGCAAGCCCCAGAATATTGGCACATCCTAAAACAAATATATCAAACCAGAGATAAGCTTAATCAATTGGAGACTTGAAAAGCTGAGGGTCTCCTAAGGTTAATGCAACACAAATATATTGATATTGGAGGGAAGGCGTCCCACCTTCTGGCATTTAGGCTTGGAAAAGAACAGGCCTCTAGATGGGTTCCGCATATTAAAAATAATTAAGATCCTAGCACCCCCTGGACAAAGCCGAAAGACATAGCCAAACAATTCTGCACATTCTACCAGGGCCTATTTACAGAAGAAAAGGATAGGGAGAAGGTAATCTCCCAAACAGAAAGCTTTCTGGCTCAACTTAGGCTCTCTGAACTGTCAGATGCAGCTAGGCAAGATCTAGATGCCCTTGTTTCGGACCAGGAAGTTAGAGAGGCCATTAAGTCACTTCCAACTGGAAAATCCCCTGGCTTGGATGGGTTTGGCCCAGAATTTTGTAAAACTTTTATTAACTCCATTTCAGAAATTTTGGCTCAAGTGTTCAATGAGTGCCTTAAGGAAAAGAGGATGCCTGCTTCCTGGAGCGAGGCGCTGGTGACGGTGCTACCCAAGCCATATAAGTCCAATAACCTATGTGAATCTGTTCGGCCTATTTCCCTTCTAAATCAAGATCTTAAAATGTTGATGAAAATCCTATCCACCAGATTAGAAAAACATATTGAGCAGCTTGTCCATGAGGATCAAACTGGATTCATTCCTCATCGACACCTAGGGGACAATATCAGGAGATTACTGAACATCTTTAATCACAGCTCAGCTATTAAAACAAGTCAACTAGCAATCTTTCTAGATGCCGAGAAGGCATTTGACTGCCTTAATTGGGATTACCTGAAATTAGATTTGAAGCATTTTGACTTGGGTGGCAACTTTATCCAGTGGGTTTCCCTCTGCTATACAAAACCGACTGCTGGAGTGCGGGTGAATGTTACTATCTCTGTATTTGATATTAAAAGAGGGACCAGGCAGGGGTGTCCATTATCCCTGCTGCTATTCGCCCTGAGCCTGGAGCCCTTCGCGGTAGCACTCCAGGAATCATGACTGATAGAGGGTATTCAAGAGGGCAAACATATCTGTAAGGTGTCACTATACGGTGATGGTACCCTGGTCTTTATGTCTAACCATGAGAGCTCGCTGCCTCACTTTCTTCATCTTTTGCTGGAATATGAGAAGATAGCAGGGTTCAAGGTTAATCTTGAGAAAACCGAGGTAATGGTGCTTAGTGGCCACCTTCCCAGACACTATTACCACAATCACCCTTCAAGTGGGTAAAAGAAAAAGTGAAATACCTGGGGGTCTGGATACTCAGCAACTTACCTGATTTATATCACATCAACTATACTCCATTATTTACCCACATTTTGTCAGACTTGAATAGATGGAATTTATTGCCACTTTCACTTTCAAGTCGGATAGATGCTATAAAACAAAATTTATCACTCAGACTGTTATTCCTTTTTGCCACACTGTCAGTACCAATTCCACCCAAATACTGGAAAACCCTCAAAAGCAAACTTTATAAGTTTATCTGGGCGGGGCATAGGCCCAGAATTAAATGGTCGATCCTTATAGCTAGCAAAGGAGAGGGAGGGCGGGGGGCTCCCTGATCTATTTCAATACTATCTAGCAGCTCAGGTGGTCCCAGTAATTAAAATGCTGTCAGGTGCACAAAGGACGGGCTGGCTGGCATTGGAGGAATGGGCACATGCTGTGATTCCATTAAAGTACCTTCCCTGGATAGTGGTACCTAACACCCATAAAGACATCAAAAATGAATGGACAAAACATACTTTAAAAACTTGGTTGAGGGCTAGGCAGCAATGGGAGAGTGTGGAGCCAATGTGGCAATATATACCACTAAAATACTTACTGGGTTTAGCAGTTGGCAAAATAGATCCCTGTTTTGACAGATGGGAAAGGTTGGGGGTGTCCACCTTGACGCACCTTACAAAAGGGGACAGTATCACAGACTTTACCTCACTGCAGGCTGACTTTTACATCCCAAGACATGACTTCTACAGATACCTGTAGTGTAGGCACTTTATTAATGTAGGGCCAGGAGTCGTGACACTTAACAGGTCGGCCTGCCCCTGTGGTCTCCCTAATCTATACTAAGGCCCTTCTAGGAAATGTCAAAAACTTAACCTCAAGAATCTATAAATTACTGCAGGAAGAGGTGGGACTGCTGGGAATACAGCGGGTGCAGGAAAGCTGGGAGAGAGATTGGGGAGACACCCTAGAAGAAGAGCAGTGGCAGCTAATATGGTGTATGGCACATAAGGTGACCTCACTGGCAAACTGGAGGGAATTCCATTGGAACATGTGTGCCCGTTTTTTCAGTACGCCAGTAATTTCAAAGCATTATGGAACCAACCTTTCAGATAGATGTTGGCGGGGGTGTGATCGAGTAGGCACACTCTACCACATTATTTGGGAATGCCCAAGACTGCAGTCCTTTTGGACCATGGTTAATAAAACTCTTATAAGTATACTCCGACTTCCAGTGGATCTCACCTTTCACAATATGGTGTTTGGACTCCCGCCTGAAAATCTTGTTTTGAGGGATGGGAGGTATTTATTTCAAATTCTTAGAGTGGCGGCACTGAAGACAGTTACCCAAAACTGGCTTTCCCCAAAGACCCCCTTGGAGGCACAGAGGAGAAATAACATAACCACCATTAAGAACTTAGAGGCTGTCACGGCTAAACTGCGTTTTCAAGTGGATAGATATAATTCAAGGTGATTACCATATTACCACTTTATAGAGGAGCAAAGGGGAAGTGCAAGTTTTGATCCATTTCTTACATAAAATACAGAGGGGAAGGGCTCAATCCCAAATAAGTAAATAACTATATGGGTAACTAATAGTCAACTAAGAACACAGCACTATTAGCTCTTGATAGAGTGAATGAGACAAAAAAAAAAGAAACACAAGGAGCCAGCAGTTTTGCAAGCTTTTTTTTCTCTCTTCTCTTTTCTTTCTTTATTTCTCATTTTGTTATTTGTAATATAATTGATTTTTAAATAATGGTTGTTCTTAATTTCATGAAGAAACTTCATACATGAACAATTAGAGTACAGGCTTAATAAGAGCACAGTTTGTTTTATAAAAATTATATGGCTGGATCAATTATATAATACATTAGTTTTTCTTTATCAGCTGGACAAACTGACAACAATGCCCACCAGTTGGACTGGGAAATCATCATAGATTTTTGTGGTGGTGAAGTACTACACCTAAAAGGAATAGAAAATGAAAATGGTTATAGACCAGGACTATGATTTTATTAACTTCCAGATTAATTTTTTTTTTACTCTGAAGTGCCAGATTGCAGAGAACTTATAATAGATTATTACTGATAATAGTTGCCTGTATCAAAATGCATATATTGATGTTTTTGTATTTTGAAAAACTGAATAAAATATCAGTTAAAAAAAAAAAAAATCCTAAAAACACAGGGCCCTCCTGCACCATGTTTCTATACTTATAGGTAGGTGGGCGCACAGGGCCCAGAGGACCCGCGCTCCCACCCATGGATACCATCTTGCAATACTGGGAACACAGGGCCTTTAGGTGCTGTGTCTCTATACTTATAGGTGGGAGCGCAGGGCCCAGAGGGCCTGAACTCCCAAAAATGAGTACCATTATGCAAAACTTGGAGCACAGGGTCCTCCTGCGTTATGCCTCTACACTTATGGGTGGGTGGGGCCTTGGGGCCCAGAGGGCCAGCGTTCCCACCTGTGGATACCATATGAGTAACCCATTTCCTTGGGGTTGATAGCACAGTGAGAAAAGCGTGGAAATGCTATGTTAGTTCCCACCCTCTACACCCACCAGCAAGTGTGAAATTAGTATGATGGAATATCAGGCCTAACTCTCACCCCATTCCATGTGTAAACAAGCTGACATTGTACAGTGTAGGAGAATGGGGTGAGAGTTAGGCCTGATGACCACATGGCACACCACACCGCCTGTTGATGTGTGGAGGGTGGGGTGGTAGGGGTGGGAACCCTAACATCGAATTTCCACGCTTTTGTTGCTGTGCTATCAACCGTAACTGATGCATTAACAGAGTTTTTTTGCAATTGATTTGATATATAAGCACGCAAGGCAGAGAAGTTAAAAGGGACTCAGAAAGAACAATAAGTAAAGGTAAGAGTTGACTCTGCAGTCCAATAGAAAAGACAGAGAAAGGAGGCAGAATCCTTGCTTCAAACTCTCTCTCTACACTTCACAAATGGAACAGGGCCCAACCAACCCTCTGATTCTGGAATTTTTATCCTTCATTTGACTCTGCCAACAAACAGGATTATGATCGGTTATAAGCACAAAGTCAATTTCTAGCAAATAAAATTTAAGGGACTCCATTGCCCACAGCTGCAAGGGCTTCCTTTTCAATGGTTGAGTACCTTTTCTCTCTGTCATGCAATTTCCTGCTGACATATACAATGGGATGCTCCTTCCCATCTGTATTCTAGCTAAGGACTGCACGTAGGCCTACCGCCGATGCATCTGTTTTTTTTTTGGTATTCACTTTTTATTGATTTTGTACAAAAATAACATACTTACATGTACACAAGACAACAGATGACAGAGAACAATTAATTTGTAGTGCTTGTTAGATCAAGTTACAGACATTCGATTATAGAGAGTAATAATCTTATCTAAGAGTGTATTACTGATAGAAATATAATTACTTCAAATAAATTTTTAGCAGCTCAATTTTTGTATACATTCCCTTCTACATGCCCATTGATTGGCATTCTGTAATGATGCAGGGGATCAGATAATTCCAGGGTTTCTCCCCTATTATTCTAGTTATCTCTCTGTCAGGGCAGAATTTATTGGTGGCAACTCTTGGAATTATTGTATGTATTGAGAGGGTACTTTCCCAATAGTCTAGCAGATCTTGCATTGGGGATGCTGTCCTAGGGATCTCCGGGCTTACATTCTATGGGACAAATGATGGGTCTTGCAGCATGTAGTAAATTAGCCAGCAGGTCCATTTAGAGGAAAAGTTTTCTTCTCTTTCATTTAAATTGAAGGCAATTCATTCTAGTTTATATAATTGTTTAGTGGTCTCCCACCAGTCTCTTATTGTAGGTGTTTTGTCAGTTAACCACAGTTTTGTTATAGCTTTTTTAGCTGCAGTAATTAGTAGGTGGATAAGATATTTAATATTAGTATTCCTATATTCTTTAGGTAGAATAAGGAAGAGATGCATTTCCTTGGTTAGGTGAAATTGGGGGTCTAATAGTTCTCTAAGTTGCTCTTCTATTTGTTTCAAGAAGGGGGTGAGTGCAGTGCATGACCACATAACATGGGTGTGGGTAGCCCTCTCTTCTCCACAGTGTCTCCAACAAGACGCTGAGCCAATGGGGGAATAGTGCCTTGTCAGCACCGGGGTCCTGAAGTATCTGATAAGATGCTTCCAAGCGTATTGACGCCATTGGTGTGAACTAGTAACTCGAGCAGCACTTCCACAGGCCCTCTGCCAGGTTTCGTGTGTTAAAGGGCTGCCTATTTCTTCCTGCCATTGCAAGCGTATGCTGTCAGTGTATGTTTCTCCTTGGGCATTTAGAGAACGGTAGTACCAGGAAACCAAGTGTGGGGTTTCAGGGGTTATGTTAAGGTGATGCTGGGCAGTTAGCAAGGGTGGGTACTTGTCTGAGGTTCTTGCCTCCTGGGGCAAACTTTGGTAGAAATGCCGAAGTTGTAAATATCTATAAAAGTTCTGTTGGGAGAGGCCAAATCGTCTCTGTATGGAGTCAAAGGTCCAGAGTACGCCCTGATTAGAAATTTGTAACAGATCTTTCAGGTTGTATCTTTCCCAGATTTGATAACCATGGTCCAGTCTGTTTGGGAGAAAATCATTAAGGTTCGCTATCAGGCAAATCAGTGCCAGGTATGGGGACAGCCGCTGCATCCTCCTTATGCTCTGCCATGTTTTCTAGCCGAAATCTAAGCCAGTAATTTAATAGGGTAGTCGGACCCCGGCTCGGCTCCTGATTATATAAGTATTGAAAGTATTCCCTATCTGGGATAAGTGTCTGTTCTATTTGGAGCCAGTGCGGTATGGTTGTTCTATTCTGTCTGGCCATAAGGTGTGTTAGGTTCGCTGCGAAGTAATATAGTTGCAAATTCGGAAGAGACAGTCCTCCGGATTGGCGTGGGAGAAAAAGCACTTTTAACCTGACCCTGGGTCTCTGAGCAGCCCATATGAATTTTGAGGTAATACAGTTCCAGTCCTTAAATACTTTACCAGGTATGAATGTCGGGGAATATTTTGAAACAAATATAGGGCTCTAGGGAGGGTGATCATGCGGATCAGCTCTATTCTCTTGCTAAGGCTCAGGGGTAGTGTAGCCCAGGCTGCCAAATCCGCTTTTAACTGTGATGTAACGTTCTCATAGTTATCTTTATAGGCTGATTCACTTCTTTGTGAGATGAATACCCCAAGATATTTCAGTTTAGCCAAGTTCCATCAGCAGGGTATCATGCTGCGAATATTAGCAGAAGGGGCATAATGAAAAGTTAGAATGTCTGTTTTTGCCAGATTTCATTTGTACCCTGATACTTGGGCAAACCTATCCAGCGCTTGTCTTATGGCTGGTAGGGTTTCCTCAGGATTTGAAAGGTATAAAAGAACACCATCGCATATAGAGCTATACGATGTTCTGTGTCTCCAATGTTTATTCCATTAATATCATGGGATTCCCTAATATACTGTGCTAATGGCTCAATATAGGCCGCAAATAAGAGAGGGGACAGAGCACATCCCTGCCGGGTTCCCCTTTTGAGAGAAAAATATTTGGAGTGATGACCCCCCACCTTAATACATGCCTGAGGGGATGCATATATATTCTGCAGTACCGTTATCAGGGGTTTAGGGATGCCTAACTTCTCTAGGGTTTTATATAAGAAGGGCCACTCCACCCTGTCGAACACTTTTTCAGCATCTAGGCTTATCAAGATTGAAGGGGTGATCGATGTTTGCATTTTATGGGTAATGTGAAGTGTTCGCCTAATATTATCAGTAGTGGACTGGTTCCTAACGAAACCAGTTTGATCCTGGTCAGTTAGTTGAGGCATGACCTGGTCTAGGCATTTAGCCAGAATATGCATAGAGTTTATAGTCAGTATTTAAGATGAGATTGGTCTGTAAGAACTGCATAATTGAGTGTTTTTCCCCGGTTTCAGAATACTCGAGATAGTAGCAAAGGACCAGGATGGGGCCGGGGGCGGGGGTCACTTTCCAGAATCATGTTGAACAGCCTAAGAAGATCAGGCACCGTTTGTTGTTTCATACTTTTATAGAACTCGTTCCCGTAGCCATCAAGGCCTGGGGATTTTAATGTCTTTAAGGAACTTATTGCGACTGCAAGTTCTTGTGCAGTGATAGGGGCGGTTAGTGCTTCACCTTGGGAATCTGAAAGGTGGGGTAAGTTATCCCCTGTAGGTATTCCGAAATCAGTTGATCTCTAGGAGTTACCTCAGGAGTATAGAGAACGGAGTAATATTCTGTGAAGGCATCTGCAATATCATGTAGGTTATTTAAAGGGTGGCCTCCCTGTGGGTGTCTAAGAGTAGTGATCATGGAGGCCTTCCTTTGCCTTCTTACCTAGTATGCCAGCAATCTGGTGGCTCTAGGGCCTACCTCGTAATACCTCTGTTTCAGAAAAGTCAGCACAATCTCAGTTTGTTGTAAAGCCAGGCTATCCAGTTCAGCTTTAGTTTCTTGGAGTAGAGGTAAAACTGAGGTGTCCCCTTGTTTGTGTGCCATCTGGAGGAAATGAAGAGTCTCTTCCAGCCTAGCCCTGCCCTCCCTACTTTGCCTGTTCAGTTCTGAGGTGTGCTGTATTATATGACCTCTGAGTACTGCTTTTATTGTGTCCCAGTGGATAGCTGGGGTTGTATCCTTGAGGGGGTTGAGTTCTCGGGTTTCAGATAGTTTATCCGAAACAAACTCCCTAAACTGCTCAGAGCGCAGGTAATATGGGTTAAGTCTCCATCTAGTGTTTTTAGGCTGTAAGCCCATCTCCCATGATGAAATTAGTGGAGTGTGGTCAGAAAGTGTTATATCGCCCAGTCGAGCATCCTTTAGCCGGCTAATGTTTTCCTGCTGCGTGTAGGTGTGGTCTATATCCGAGTATGTCCTATGTACCGCGGAATAGTACGAGTAATTTTTAGTGTGTGGGTGTGTCTCCAGACATCAACCCAGCCCACCTCTGCAGTGAATCGCCTGAAAAATGTTTGCGCTGGCGATTGTCTCGGGGTTTTCCAGTTGGAGGAGTCCAAAGCGGGTCTTGTGTTAGGTTAAAGTCTCCTGCTAATAAGAGAAGACCTTTTGAGTTTTGTACGATTCTATCCAGAAGCGTTCTCAGCTGGGAAAAGGGCAGAGCAGGCGGGAAGTATGCATTGGTTAGGGTGATCTCCACACCATTTATTGTACCCTGGACCATGATCAGCCTACCCTCGGGGTCTTGTACTGTGTAGCTATGTTGAAAGGGAGTTCTGGGTGGTATAATTATAGCCACTCCTCTCAGTCTACCCCTCTCACTAGATGAGCTGAAGAGGGTTCCCCGTCATAATTTGGCTAGCTTCAGATGCTCTTTAGCATTTAAGTGAGTCTCTTGGAGATAGATCAAATCTGCCTTGCTCTTGCGCTGGTATGACAAGACTTGCAAGCGCTTAATAGGGGAAGAGATCCCATTTATATTTTGGGATAATAACTTTATATGGGGATTAGCCATTTCAATCACTAAATTGATTCTGTTCCCAAGGGAGCACTCAGATTAAGTATGATCTGCTAGCACTGTAAACCTGTTGGTGTATACCTGTCATTGAACAAACAACAATCATAGCAATAACTTTGCATATTACAGCAGATAACTTTAAAACATATGTTAAACAGACATAAACAAAACTAATGCTGTGCTGAGACCAACTGGGTATTCAGCACAGGTGATAGAGTGTCAGGGCTTCCAAACATGTCAATCCGATATGGATTCTGTGGTAAGGTTCAGACCTTACCTTGAGGCTTGAACTCTTGAAGAGTTGCCTCTAGACACTTATAGTGTCTGTTAGGGAATGGGGAAAGGGAACTAAGATGACATCACGGCTGGTCCGTCGAGACCATTGTCCTATTTGTTGTATTTTAACCTCTAGTGGTTAAGATTGTCATGAAGACCTGAATGATGGCTGCCGGAGTGAGTTCTTTCTAGGCTGAGCTCGGAGGGAGGAAACTAGAAAGGTATTCAAGGGTAACTATGGTTTCCCATTATGTGAGAGCTCAAGCTGGCCATGTTGGGTCTCATGGACCATGGGAATTTAAGGTCTCCACGGCATCCACGCACCGGGTAACCCGGTAAGCACTTAGCCACGTCTAGGTGGCAGAATCCCTTTTTAGACACTCCAAAAAGAGTTTTTATTTCGCTGCAGCGATGCTCTTTAAGTGTAAGGTATAGGCCCGAGCCAACGCCTACATCGGCTGTCAGTTAGTTGCATTGTCTCCTGTTTCCCCTACCACGAGGAGTACCTTGAAGCAGGTCACCCTTTCAGCTTAATGCAACCACTCAGGCAGTCTGGGGGATGGGATTGGGAGACAATCCCTGGGCCTGCTCTATTAGCAGTCGTTGCACTCCTCCCCCTCCCCCCCTTTTTGCCCTCAGTCTCCTCCCCGGAACCTAAATGTTAGTGATTTACCATTAGCATTTCCAAAGCCTATCTCATTCTGTATAGTGGGAGTGGAACGACAAGGGGTACTCAGCCGCATGGAGAGAGAGAGACCATAATCCCCCATCTATCCTCCCATTTAATAGACTTATTGGCTACTTATTCTAGTAAATCGACCTTTATAATTTGGGTCTTCAAGAGTTTAAACCTGCTTTCATTATTTTCCCCAGAGAGGTAGTCCATTGGTACTTAGCATAGTTCTCGGTATTTTCCCATATTCTTCCCTGTCCCCCAACCCCCCAAACTCCTTTCAGTCATATTCAGGGGTGCAGTCACAATGAAGTAGCATAACCTTCCTATTAAACTGACTCAGTGGTATATGAAAAGAGCCCACTTTGGACTGGTTCTCAGGTTACCCCTCTTATCTATACAGTCTCCGCCCCCCCTTTCCCTGTTTCACAGTTTTCCATCCCCCCCGAGGGGATAGCCTTGGACCATTTATTGGTTAATTGTTAGTGCTGAGGTACCTCCTGAAACCCCCCCCCCAGGTATTATCAGATTATCAGAGCTGGAGGTGGTCTCCGAGGAGCACTCAGTTATAGTAAATAACAGACCATCGTTATATTCAAGACCCACTGAGTCAGGAGCTATAGATTAGGTTTCCCCTTGGCATTATCCCCCCCCTTTTTTTTTTTTGTGTCTCTTTTAATTTCAGGGCAGTCCTCTGTTGCTAATCATAGTTTCCTGCAATCACGAGTTGCCCATTCATTTATTGCTGCAAATAATTATTATCGGCATTTAACTATTCCCTATTCAGAGTCCTTCCTGCTAGCAACAGAGTAAGAGAATGAAGGCACGAAAACCTAATTTGTTATAACCCAATTCTACTTGCAAGTTATTCAGCCATTCGATCCTGCTTCCTCTTCATGGCCTATACCAGTCTGCTGTTGTGTGGCCTTCAGTGATTCTGCTATGCTTCGTATCACATCTGCTCCCTGGCGCCTTCTGGCCGCTCTCTGCCTGGCATTCCATACCTTTTGGGAGAGCCTCGAGGCGATGGAGGATCCTGTGATTGATTGTTGCTGTTGCACCTCGATCTTCCTGATTCTCAACTCTTGCAGTGCCGTACGCAGGTTTTCAAAGGTGAGTGGGCCTTCTGAGAAAGTCAGTCGTGCTGGGTAGGGGGTCTTAAATCTGAGTCCCTTTGCTTTTGGGGCATGTAGGATCGGAATGTAGGCCTTCCGTTTGGACATTATTTCGGGGGAGTAATCATTTTCGAAGTAGAGCCTACTACCAGAATAGCTCACTGTTCCAGCTTTCCATGCAGTATGGAGGACGCATTCTTTTTCCTGATGTCTGAGAAACCGGATCAAGACTGTCCGAGGACGAGAGCCCACCAGTGGCTTAGGCCCGAGAGTGCGATGTGCTCTATTTCCAAGCTTAATGTGTTCGGAGTGGCCAGCGTTTCTCGGAGCATAGATTGCAAAAATTGTACGTATTGGAGCCTTCTACTCCCTCCGGAAGACCGGAGATCCTGATGTTATTTCTGCGGTCTCTGTTCTCTGCATCGTCTGCTCTATCTTGTAGGATCTTGATTGTGTTGTGTAGCTGCATTATAGCCTTCTCGGTTTCTGTTACCCTTTTATCTGTACTCTGGGCCTGAGATTCAGCTTGCTTCTGGCGGTTCTCAATTTTGGTAATGTCACTTCGCAATGCTGTAGCAGTAGACCGCATTTCTTTTCGGAATTCTCTTGGTTCTGTTAGCATTTATGCCATTTGCCTCTGGAGTCTGCTGGTGAGGATTTGGTTGCTAGCTTTACCTTCTTGGTGAGAGCTTGTTGAGGCCTGCGAGCCCTCACTCTCCGACCCGTCTTCCTGTAATCCTTCTCTATCAGGCAGGTCTGGAGGTCTGTTTTTCACTCGGTCGTTCTTTTTAGGCATTTTCAACCTCATAGATTACTGGTTTAGGAAGTTTTTAACTTTAAAAGTAGTTTTATGAGGTTATTTGTTTAAGTCTCGATGGAGCCTCTTGATTCAAGCTGCAGCCATACGCGTGACGTCACCGGAAGTCGATGCATCTGTTTGTAATAGAAATTGCTTTTCGAAGTTTGAGATTTTTACAACAGGGGCTGAACATAATGCAGCCTTTATGGCCCTAAAAACCTCAGCACTCTCTGGGGTCCATTTTATATTATTCAGATATCTTTTGTTTGTAAATTCAGTGAGAGGAGCAGCTAGTTGGGCAACATTGGGGATGTATCTCTGGTAGTAACCAGCCAGCCCCAAAAATGACCTGACATGTTTGCTTTAGGGACAGGACTGTTGGCTACAGCTTCTGTCATAGAAATCTCTGGTTTTACTTCACCATATCCCAAACTGTACCCCAAATATCTGGTTTCCTACATGCCCAATGCACATTTGGTAGGATTAATGGTCAGACCTGCATTTTTGGTGGGTTGGATAACTGCTTGTAGGTGGTCCATATGACTCTTTCAATCTGGACTGTATACCATGACATCATCAGGTAAGCCACACAGTAACCCGAGTAAGGGGCTAGGACTACATCCAGGTACTACTGAAATGAGCTGGGTGTGCCATGTAACCCAAATGACATGGTGGTGAACTGGTAGAATCCAGTAGGCGTAGGAAATGCAGTTTTATTCCTGGATTCTTTTGTTAGGGGAATCTGCCAGTAACCCTTGGTAAGATCAAGGGCACTGCAGCCGGCCTGGTGGCGCTGAGGGTTGAGGCGCTGGCCAGCACATCTCGCACCACGTCGGCGTCCCGAGTTCAGGAGCGAGCTTGGGCTGCCGGGGGACGGCAGGGACGGGCTAGGATTGAGTACCGGCTGGCTGCTCTCCTTCCCGGGGAGGGAGGTTGGGGATCGCCCGGCATGCCAGCGCCCCTTGGGGGAGACCAGTGGCGCTGTAGCACGCTGGGCAACATGCAGTGAGCATGGTCTGATACAGGCAGGGGTTGCTGTGCATTGGGATCGTGCACATGCATGGGAGGGTGGGAGGAGTGCACACCAGAACAGGGAAAAGACCAGTCTGCGGGGTAGGTGACAGCACCTGCCTCCATGCCCATGGCCAGGTCCATCCCGCCTGGCCTCCCAGGTTCCTTCAGCCGAGGTACTCAGCCACGTCTGAGTCTGTCCGTTAGAGCGCACAAAGAGGAGGGGTGGCCCCACACTGGAGGGGTTAAGCTAGGGGTACCAACAGTGGCTGGGGAAGGAGGAGAGAGAAGGCACAGGTAGGAGGACTTTAGGCAGGGCAGGAGTAGGCAGAATGCCTGAGAGAGGCTCTGTAGATCGTGACCGGAGGGAAAAAGATATGTAAAAAAAAAAAAAAAAGATCAAGGGCACTGATGTACTTGGCACTTCCCAATCTGTCCATCCACGTCATCTATCCTGGGCATAGGATAGCTGTCAAATCTAGACACTTGATTAAGTTTTCTAAAATCAAGGCAGATTCTTACTCCTCCTTCTTATTTACAGTCTCCATTGGTGATGCCCAAGCAATTCTTGACTCTTCTATGATACTCATTCATTCTTTCCTTTTTACGTTGGCTGTGCTTGCGCAAACCAACGTATTGTAGGTACGGGATTTCGGGGGGTGTGTCACTGCCAAAACCCATTGTAGTTCACAGAACCAGGGGCTCGGCAGTCTACCCCAATGACCACTAGGTGTGGTCCTGACGCAACTCTCTGCTGGGTGGGCTGACCGGTCATGCACTTCAGAGGATCGAAGCCGCTCTAATTTGAGAGGGCTTCAGCTCTTTGATTTGCACAACTGTTCAGCCCACCCAGCAGCTTGGCTTTTAACCTAAAATATTATTCCGAAGCGTAGTGGTCCCCCTTCCCCGATCTCCCACCTGATGATGGAAAACACTTTCCATAGTGTATTGGCCCCTCCCCATCCTCTATCGCCCATGCCATATGAACTATAATATTGCCATAGTGTAGTGGTGCCCGCCCCAATCGGCCGATCGTTGTCCCCAGAGTGACAAAAAAAAAAGTCCCTGGTAGTCTAGTGTCCCTCCTTCTCCCCAGTGCCCAATCCTCCAGTGTCCTGTCCCTGAAATAAAGAAATCTGCCCCTCGTCATTTTTTTTTTAAACCTGAAAAAAAGAAAACGGGTCCATCGTTGTCGCTGCGCCATTACCACCCCGCACCCGACCTTCCCACTCAGGACCCACAACCCCACACCCTCCACCCCATACTTACCCACCGTAGGCCCGTCGCCGTAATCTTCCTTGGACCGCAGACACATCTTCACTCTTCAAAGCCCAACCATGAACTGAGGTAAGTGCTTTAATGTATTTCAATGGGGTTTTCAGTTTCATTGTATTTCAATGGGGTTTTCAACTTAGTGGCATAACTTGGCCATTTTTTTTTTTTATATTTTTTGCCCCAAATTTTCAACATACCTTTTTGGAACCCCACCTCATGAACAATTAAGTGACAGTAGTCAATTCTGTCCCAAAAGGTGATTTTGTGGTCATTGTGCGAAATCACCCTTTGGGCAGGAGTTGAAAACTTTCTCACCTTTGATTCACGGGAGGTCATAAAACTATGTTGAAAATTTGTTGTAAAAAAAAATATATTAAAATAGTTATGAGCCTGAATTGAAATTTCTAATGCAGGCTCATAACTTTGGAAGTTTTCATCAATTTGACCCCAGATTTTCAACATGGCCATTTCTTCACAGCACCTCATAAATGTGACAGCTGTCATTTTCAAATCCTGGCCAAAATGTTTTTGCTTCCCAAAAGTGATTTCGCGGTTATGCATGTAATCACTGCTTTTGGGCAGAGAGATGAAAATTTTCTCTGTACTTGTTCATGAGGTGGGGGTCATAAGAAGGGTATGATGAAAATTTGGGGTAAAAATATTGACAAACAACAAAGTTATGAGCCTGCATTGAAATTTGTGAATGCATGCTCGTAACTTTGGAAATTTTCAATATTTTGACCCCAAATTTTCAACATACTGTAGCCGTTTCTTTACAGCATCTCATGAGTGTGACAGCTGTCAGTTTCAGATCCCGGACAAAATTTTTTTTGCATACAAAAGGTGATTTCGCAGTTGCTGCGCGAAATCACCTTTCAGGTAGGAGTTGAAATTTTTCTCTGCACTTGTTCATGAGGTGGGATCATAAGAAGGGTATGTTGAAAATTTGGTCGAAAATATTCTCAAACATCTAAGTTATGAGCCTGCATTGAAATTTGTGAATGCAGGCTCATAACTTTGGCAATTTTCAGTATTTTGACCCCAAATTTTCAGCATAGCCATTTCTTCACAGCACCTCATGAATTTGACAGCTGTCATTTTTCAGATCCTGGCCAAAATGGGTTTTTTTTTTTTGCATCCCGAAAGGTGATTTCACAGTCGCTGCGCAAAATTACTTTTCGGGCAGGAGTTGAACACTTCAAAATTTGGTGTCAGAATTGCAAAAAAAAATGTTTAACAAGCAACCGTTTGGCATTGACAAATGCTTTTTTTCTATTTCCTTAACTACGTCTGCTCTTAATCTCACTGGTATTCTGTATGCCTTTTGTCTAATAGGCAAGCATAACCTGTCCTAATTATATTTATTTATTTAAAAGTTGATAACCGGGAAAGGCATCAGTGAGCCGAAGCTTGTTTCCAGATGTGACCCGGGGAAGGGTTACACTGGGATAAAGATTACAATAAAAAAGCATGAGTTAAACACAGTAAGAGAAAAACACAGGTTGCGGTTACAAGACCCAAAATGATATATAACATCCAGTTGCAGGAACACAAAAGAAAATAAAACAATTGTGCAATACAGCAAGTGCAAAGCATATAAATTCAAACACAAGGCACGGTAACAAAACCCCAACAGCTCGAGAGCATCCAGATACAGGGAATACAGTGTAAATAAAAGTTGAAACAAGACCACAGTTTACAGTGTTGTACAGAATGCTGGACCAGCAGTAGTACAAAATAAAAAATTGACCAGGCAGAAGTCACAAGAGCAAGCGCTGAGGAGACAGTAAGAAAGAGGGGAGAGTGAGTTAGGGAGGAGTAGATGATTGGGGGGGGGGATACTGCAAGTATTTAAGGAGGGAAGAGTTGGGGACACTGAGAGCAATGTGGATGAGGAAGAAGTCTAAGAAGCTATTTGCGTGAGAAGGAGAAGGAGGAGGTAGACATGCTTGACACCTTTTGCACGATACCATAGTTAAAGTACTATTAAATATACTATTAAATGCCTTTACCAAGTTACACTTTTCTGTAGTTTGCTCTGGGGTTAAGGAAACATTTATCCTTACTGCATCAGAAGTTACAATTTGTTCTACCCTGCCATAAGCTATGTCTGTATATCTTCCTTTTTGGTTTCTGCCAATACTAACAAAGCAGCCTGTAGTGTGTTTTTTTTTTTTTTAAACTCATTTTTTAGGAGATTTGCATGGTATATCACAGTAGGATTTTTCCGATCAGGGGTCTCAGTCTGATAATTAACTATGCCAGTACGTCTGAGCACTTTGTAAGGTCCTTGCCACTTCATTAACAGCTTGTTTTCTGAAGTAGGTAACAATAACCATATTTTATCGTCTGGCTCAAAAACTTTTCCTTTTAACCCGTGGTCATAATATACCTTCTGTTGGTTTTGGGCCTGATTACTATGGGCAGTTTCAACATACTTGTCTAACTTCTTTCTCATCGCACACGTTATATGCTGTAATAGATTTTTTTAGGGGGGGTTATCTTCTCATGTTTCCTTTATAACATCTAGGGCCCCCTAGGTGAAAACCCTGTTGATGCCTGTGGCACTTCTTGGTAAGCGAAAAGCAAGTAAGGTAAATACTGGTCCCAGTCTTTCCCTTCACCTTTCACAGACTTTTTTCGCATGCATTTAGGGTCCGATTAAAACGTTCAACAAGACATTCTGTTTGAGGGTGATAACTACACCTGAACTGTCTATTATCCACAGGCCTATACACTGACACGGTGGCGAGGTTTGGCACCTACCTCATACACAGGACACAAAGAGTGAAAATAAACAGCAACCTCTCAGAACCTAGGGAGGTGAACCTTGGTGTCCCCCGAGGATCAATTCTGGGGCCACTCCTGTTCAGCCTCTTCATTAACTCCCTACCCTCTGCCTGCCTGACACACATCATGCTGTACGCTGACAATGCCGTTAGTTCAGTACCCGGCAGCAATTGGTCCTATCACCTCAGAACTGCAAGCAAACTTCTCTCTCTGCTAGGATCATGTTTCACACTTAATAAACTATTGCTCAGCTACAAGAAGACGAAAAGCATGCTCTTTCTCATTTCTACAGAGCAAGAAGAAATACGGACCGCTGCTGATAAAGGGCCACAAAGGAGATATCTTGGAGCAAGTCAGCACCTTTAAATACCTTGGGGTACACCTGGACGACACCCTCACCTTCTTGTCACACATCAACGAAGTTGTCAAAATGGCAAACACAAAACTGGGTGTTCTTTACCGACACAGGCACTCCATATTCCTGGACGCCTTAAAAATTGTTACCTGTTGTTCGGTTTTGTCTACCATCGATTACGGTCTTGTGATATATGGGGCTAGCTCCGTTACTGCCCTAAAAAGGGTGAAAACACTCCTCAATAAGGCCTGCCGCTTGGTCTTGGGAGCTGACCATCTGCTCAATACATGCGCCCTCTACAGTGGGAAAGAATGGCTCCCCCTCCACCTCAGGACACAATTCCAGACTTACCTACTAGGGAAAAAGTTGATGTTAGGACTGCCCACGAACTCAACCTCTAGGCTCTTCAAAAATACACAACCTGCCATCAACACTAGAAGTGCGACTAAGGGGTGTCTGCAGGTTCCTTTCAGGTGCACAATGCTAGCTCAGAGATCTCTATCCTTCTGGGAACCCAAATGGATCAGTGAACTACTGACCACCCTAATTAAGTGTAACAAGATCTACCAGTTCAAAGCTGGGCTGCACTCCCATCTAGACCGTGAAAATGTCTGTGCTTGCTTCTCCTAATGCTGACCCACTGCCTCAACCTGACCCTCTCTCCCTCCACTCCTGTTCAGGCCCCCATCTGCACCCCCGCGCACCCCTTTTCCTCCCTCTCCCCAGTACCTACTCCACACACTCTTCCTTCCCCCCCGGCACCCTTAATAAAGCCTACCCTTGCTGCTCCTACCACTTCCCAGCAGCCCAAGCCCCTTCTCCCTTCCCTGTCTTTATGCTCTTCCCACTGCCTGCCTCTTCTCTCCTCGAGCCCACCCCTGACAAAGCCTACTCTGGCTGCTCATTTCACTACCCCTCAGTAGTGAACCTACATGGCAATCTCAAAGCACTGTACTTTACTCAATAAGTGATGACACTGTTAGCACTTCCATGCTGTAAATATTTCCCTGTTTGCTGTTACATCACCTGTGTGTACTGTGTAACTTCAGTTAAGCAATGTCATGTTATGTTATGTTATGTCTTGTACTGTACTGTATTGACTGACTTGGAACCTTTGTAAATTAGCCCTTGGCTCAAAGGTAGTAATCCTAAACTTAAATAAATAAATAAAATATGAGGAGGTTCTTATGGCAGTAACACCAGTACAGCTCCTTCAGCAAGACAGCACCACAATTACTACCTTGTTCAGTAATAATTTCTTTAGGTATGCCCACCCTGCTGAAATTTTTCACTAGCTCTGTAGCCACTTTTGGGTCTGTCACAACGCGGACAGGCACTGTCTCAGGGTATCTTAGTAACATAGTCACATACTATCACATCCATCGCAAATTCTCTGAAAAGGTACATCTGTCAGTAGTAGGGGCTGCAGGAACAACTTGTTTCTCTTAGACACTGGGGCTACTTTCTTACTGCAATAAGTAGCCACATCATCATGGATCCCAGGCCAGTAAACCTGTACAGCACCTTGGCAAGGGTGCGATCCCTCCCTGAGTGACCAGCCATTGGACTATCATGTGCTTTCTGTAACAGCTCATTTCTATACTTCATGATGACCAATTGTTCTACCTGTTCATGAGTCTGAGAATTAATACAAACTCAGTTCAGTAGCCCATTACACTTTTTAAACACGTGATGCTCTAGAAGATGATGATGATGAGGCACCAAAGGTCCGAATTATTTTCGGATAGGATAACTGCTATCCAGACAAGGAGAGGCAGGAGTCAACTTAATATTTTGATGCCCGCAGGGTGGGCGTTTATTTGGTACCAAGGGGTAGACAGACACAGTCACAAGAAGGAGGAAGGGGGGTTGCCCGATTAACAATAGGGCAATGGAACAGGGAAATCCTGAAATAGTTTATATCTACCACTTTTACGGTTACCACTATAAGCATAAACTTTAGGCCTACTGCCACTCTTATTCTAATACTAGTTTATACTGTACTTCTAAACTCTAAACAAGAATTCAGTTACATGGGCTACTCAGCGCTACATTAGGTGATCAGCATCACACATCTACAAAAGAGTCCAGATTTTACAAGAGTCCAGAGATCCGGCGTCTTCGTGTACACCGTTGTTCTTCGTTGGTAGCTACAAGGGAAATAAAACAGAACTGTAGAACCCTAATCTCAATTCCCAGCAAGGACCTAGATAAGGCCACTGGGGTGGTGAGAGGTTTGGTAAACAGACCATATATCTTCGGCAAAAGCCCACTCTCTCTGAGGCTGCCGGAATGTAGAACCAAAGCAACTGGTTCCTGAAATAACACACACTGAAGCAAGAGGTTCCTCGGCCAAAACCCACTTCTAGGGTTGCCAAGGATGAAGAAAGACCAAGATCTGCGTGGTGATGAATCCAATGGAGGACTACCACGATCCGACTGATGCTGCAGTACTCCAAGGGCCAGCTGGACTCTGAAGGAACTCTGACAGGACCAGGAACCATAAGAATCTGAAGAGATGATGGCTGACTCTGCAATCCTAGGATCAGGAACTAACACAAAACAAAGAAATGGCGGACGCGTCCCGGACTGGGCTTCGACAGACTCGACTTTCGGCGAATGACCAGGATGGGGCGCAGAACAGGTTCTCCAAGATGAGCGCTCTCCCTTCTGTAGAGGCGACCAACTCTCGGGACATCTCGAACAGGAACCATACGGAACGACATTGGCACGGTTGTCATGATGCGCTTCGGCGGACGACACAAACGGACGGGATGAGTTGATGGATGATCTTCCTGGAGTGAAGAATGTTGGAAGGATGTCTTCTTCTGAGTAGAGACTGATTCTGAGCACGTGGTGTAACAGACCACACTATGAGACTGCAATGTGGTAGAAGATTGAGACTGTCTTCGTACAGTAGTAAACATATAACTGAAGAATGCCCAAAGAACTGTGGAATAGTACAATAATTTGCCGGGGAAGGGCAAATTATAACTTCAGGGGTAATTGTTACTGATAAGGGCCAATGTCCAGGTGCTTAGAGCAATGGTTCAGGTACTTGGACCGATAGTTCAGGTACTTCAGACAATAGTTCAGGTACTTCGGACAATAGTTCAGGTACTTAGGGCAATAGTTCAGGTACCCGGGCAATAGTTCAGGTACCTCGGGCAATAGTTCAGGTACTTAGGGCAATAGTTCAGCATAAGCAGTACAGTAATCACAGTAATTTCACAGTATAGGCAAATAGAACAGTCTCAAATGAACCCCTGTTTCTATAGGTAGGGTATTCTGGGATAGGATCCCTTACTGTATGTTGTGGCTAGGGCCTCCCTTTAGTACCACTAGGCTGGCTTGCCCTATTCCGCTAAGCCGGGGCCTCCCTTTAGTACCACTAGGCTGGCTTTCCCTATTCTGCTAGGCCGGGGCCTCCCTTTAGACCAGGCTTTACCTCGGGCCTAATGCCCTACCTTTACCTTGGGCCTGAAGCCCTACGTTAGCTTGGGCCTGGTGCTCACCTTAGATTGGGCCTGGTGCCCCAATTTACGATTGGCCTGGTGCCCCTCGAAACACTGGGCCTGGTGCCGAACTTTGGATTGGGCCTGGTGCCCCACTTATATTGGACCTGAAGCTTCTCTGAATTCTGGGCCTCTAGTTCACTTTATATTGGGCCTGGAAGCCTTCTGAAATGGGCCTGAATCGCCCTTTTAAATTGATATGCCCCCTTTAAATCTGCAGGCTCCCAGAGCCTGCTGTCATTTATCTGGCGAACGCCCGCCTCCGCTCCGCCCTCTCATCAATATTCAGAGGCCTTTTGCCTGGCCTTAATGCACTGGCCCCTCCCCGTGGGCGTTGCTAGCCCCACCTCCCTTATGCATATTCAATTCGCGGGTCCTAATGACCCGATGCTCCCTGCGGCACTTGGCCGCCTCCTCTAAGCGCCTACTGCGCTTTTCACAATAAAATTAAATGAACAAAGTCTTTTTGTTTGTAGGGTGGACAGCACAACGCACTGCTGCCGACTCACCACTCCGACAAGCTGCTCAGGGAATCGGGAGGCAAAACGGGAGGCGGGAGGTGTGCTGGCAGAGGGAGGGACAGCTTCAGGCAGAAGGGGGGACGACTGGGGGCCTCTGATAGCCAACCGGAATGCGGGCGAAATGCGGCTCTTCAATGCCGCCAGCGTGGGACCAAAATTAAACTGTTTAAACTACGGGGGGCTAAAATAATAAACCGGAGGGGCTATTCAGCCCAAAACGCGGCAAATGAACGGTTTTCATCTTCGTGGTGCCCTGATGGCACCACTGACGACAGACTACTGCAGCAGAGGAAGTCTTCGGGCAGGGGAGGCAGCACAGGACCACAGCAAGTCCAGAGGGACGGCTCCAAACAAAAGGTAAGCCTAATTGTCCCCCTGACTTCTGGGTCCTGGCTCCTCAACCTCTGCCCAGGATTAACTGTCTCCAACTAACTGTGGAATGCTTGTTTAAACTTGAACCTCTCCAGGGTTCTAGATCTGCTGGATTGGAATGTTGTGCATGAGCCACCCAGCACAGCATTCCATCCAGGCTATTATGACACAACTTGCTTGTAAATTCTAACTTTTTTACAAAGCTGCAAGTGCACAGGGCACTTTTCTACTGTTTACAATATTTTCTCTGTAATGGCCAACTTTGGGGCATTACACACAGGTTCCCCCTCTTTTTGTTTCACCCCCACCTGTTTAAAGTAACCATGGAGAGAAACATCATCAGTTTGTTCAAAAGCAACATCACAATCAGTTATCAGTCTAGTTTTGGCATTTACGTACATTAACCTTTTACGCCCATCGGTCATTTTTTGCCAACACTTTTTCAGGCATCTTCTTTCTTGCTGGTATTTCTGGATCTTGTAGCTGGGCTTAAACAAGTCTTGATCAGTTAACAACAGGAAAACTGTCCTCATCATCCAAGTTTTTCCTTGCCTGTACTCTTATCACAGCTGCTGAAACTGCAGGTTTCTCTCCCTGTGTGATTAATTTAGCAAAACCTGGATAGTCAGTAACAATTATCACAAGTAACTTTGGTACCACTCCTACTTTCATTTGGTGCGACACTCCATTAATGCTCAGTCAGTTGAGTGGTGGGATAGTATCAGGTGTCCCCAGGAATGCAAATGACCCCAGTACCTGGTCCTCTTACATAATTCTTTCCCAGAACTTCAGCATGCACCAGAGTCTGTCTGCTTCCTGAATCTATAAGACCTGTCACAGCCTTATCTCCCACCTTGACATCTGTTGAATAGTTGCCCCAATTTGCTAGGGCCAAATCTGCTTCAGTGTGTTTTTTGTTTTTTTTTTACACCAGGCGAGACACACTAAGCTGAAAGCTTGTTTACAGGTTTACTTGGTTAGGTAAGATACAAGAAGGCATGGTGCCCATCGAGAGTATCTCCTACAGTGTTGTGGATCATTGTTTGCTAACAGTTTCTAACCATGAATCTAATTTGGTTTTAAATGTCTCAAAATTGGTAGTATTAACAAGGTCATTGGGTAATTTATTCCATATTCTGGGGGTCCTAATTGTAAAAAAAAGTGTAGTATTTTATTAGTATTTGCTTTTGGAACAGTTAACTATTTGATGTGTAGTCTGGGAACTAGTTTCCTTTTTGTGTAGTTTAGTCCACATTGTTGCATCAGGTTTGGTTGTTTCAAAATTTTGTGAAGAAACAGGAGATCTCCCCTCAACCACCTAGTTTCTAGTGAATGAAGTTTTAGTTTTTTTAACCTGTCATCATATGGTAAGTGTGCCAAATGTGGTATCATCCTTGTTGCTGTTCTTTGGATGCTCTCAATGGTAGCTATGTCCTTTTTGAGATATGGGCTCCAAAATGGTGACCCATAGTCAGAATGTGGTCTAAAATACGTTCTATACAGAGGAATAATGCAGTTTTCGAGTTTTGATACAAATGTACGATTTAGTCTTCTAAGTAATCCGTTTGAGTTTTTGGCTGATTTGTTACAGTGGTCATTAGAAGATAATTTGTTGTTAATATTAATTCCAAGGTCTCTTTCACAATGTGTTGTTTTTAATAGTATATTATTTAGTTTGTAAATTTGATGTGGATTATTACCGAGGTGAAGTACGGTACATTTATTGTTGTTGAATTCCATACCGTTTAATAATGCCCATTCCACAGTTGGGACCTGGGAGCACAAGGAAGTTAAGTGACTTGCTCAGGGTCACACAGTATGCAGGTGGGGGCTATGGGATTCAAACCCAGGTCTCCAGGTTTGCAACTCAGAGCCTTAAACCTCAGCACTATACTGCCTCCTAATGTTACCCTTCTTATTTTTGTGGCAGTCTCTTGCAAAATGACCTGGCTTATTGCAGTTATAGCAAATAAAGTGTTTGGGTGCAGATGTGTTACCCCCACCAGAGTTCTTATCTGACCTGAAGTTAGACTAGGAAAAGGAGGGTCCTACAGGTCCTAGTCTATTACCTCCCTGCTGTGGTGTCTGTCTGGCCATCTGATAGTCTTCAGCCAAAGAAACATCCTTTTCCCCACTTTCTGGTTGGTGCTCTTTACCCAAAGATGCACGACTATAGGCAGGATATTGATGAACTGTTCTATTGTAATGTGTCAATAAGGTGAGGGACTGAGTTGCCCTCTGATTGGAACCATTTAATGAGGAGTTCTTTGAGTCAGATGTAGGCTTCCCAGGGATTGTTGAATGACTGGTACTTCAGGGACTGAAAGCTCTGCCTGTATGTCTCTCCTGAGATGTCGTATCTTTTCAATATTTCTCTTTTCATCAGGTCATAGTCTGCTGACTGAGCAGTGTCCACATTGCTGTAGGCTAGTTGGGCTTTACTGGTCAGATATGGTACTAGCCTGATTGCCCATTGCTGCTTTGGCCATTGGCATGCACTGGCAACCCTTTCAGATGTAGTCGGGTATGCCTCAGTATCATCCGATGGGCACAGCTTTGTAAGTTTAATGGCTTTTAAGTTACTTGTGTTTTGTTGATCTGTTGGACCTGTATCAGTTCCTCCATCTTTAATAGCTTGCTGTGGCTGCATCTTTCTGTTTCGCTTTGTTCCTGTCGCTGCATCTCTTCTTTTCTCTGTGCCTCTAAACGTTGGAGCCCTCTTTCTCTTTGCTTCTCCATTTCTTTTTGTTGTATTGCCCACCAATTGAAAAACTGACAGGCTTTCTGGTTCTGTTGCTGCCTGCTCTCCTCGCATCTGAGGTGCTGGCTCTACAGTTTCAGCTTGGACTTGTGTCTGTGCTAACTAGGCTGCCATACTTAGGGTTGTCACTCTGTCTCTTTCTTGTGCAGGATCCATACCTTTCTGCTATCCTTCCCTGGTACTAGGTCTGGCACCCACGAACAAACTCTTAGCTTTAAGAGTATGCATGGCATAAATCCACTTATTCTGACACCAGCTGTAACTGAGGCTTGGGTCAAGAAGCATAAGCAGACCAGGAGAATTTGTAAAATCCACAAGTAGTGATTTAATATTATAAGTAACAAGAAAATAAAAACAAAGAGAAGTGTACCGACAGGTTTTCAGCATAGGCAGTCCAAAAACTATGTCCGATTTCTGAGTTCAGAACTGAAATCTACAGTCGGCCAGCTGTCTGTTACATCTGGTCTCCAAAACCCCACTGAAGACACAGAACCTTGTCAGTTTCTAGCTTCCACCAGAGCATTGTGACCCAGAGCTTGTCAGATCTTAGCTTCCAGAACATTGTGATTCCAGAGCACAGATTCCACCAGTCTGAGATCAAAAGGTCACACTCTAATAAACTCAAAATGCTGTTTCTGCAGTCATTTCAACAGTGATAACTATATCCAGTTTACAAATCAGGGAAACCAGTTTCATACAAATTTTTATAAATAAATATGTAAGCAAGGTAGAGAGGTAGAAAGGAAAAAAGGAAGAACAGCAAGTAGAGGTAAGAGTTGACTGTGCAGTCCGATGGAAAAGATAGAGACAGGAGGCAGAATCATTGCTTCAAACTCACTCTACACATCACAAATGGGACAGGGCCCAACCAGCCCTGTCACAGACTCCTGTTGCTCAACCAGCTTCTCACCCAGTTTACTGCTTTCTGTCCCACTGCTAGACAGGCCAGCTTGTTCACTAGTCTTCTTTGTGGAACAGTGTCAAAGGCCTTACTGAAATCCAGGTATGCCACATCTACCACTCCACCCTGATCCACCACCCTGGTCACCCAGTCGAAAAACTTGATCAGGTTTGTCTAGCAAGACCTCCCCTCTGTGAATCCATGTTGCCTTAGATCCTGCAATCCACTTGTTTCCAGGTATTCCACTATCCTTTCCTTCAATACTGATTCCATAATCTTGCCCACTACCAAAGTCAGGCTGACAGGTCTGTGATTTCCTGCCTCTTCCCAAGGGTCTCAGCCAGTGGGGAAATTTCAAACCGATTTTCTACTTCTACAAGGAATTTAACCAGGGAGGAGTGGTACATGTGGCCTGCCTGGATTTCAGTAAGGTCTTTGACACTGTACCGCATAGAAGACTGGTGAACAAGCTGGGTAGTCTGGGAGTAGGCCCTAAGGTAGTAAAATGGGTAGAGAACTGGCTAGGCAACAGGACTCAGAAGATGGTGGTAAATGGCACCCACTCTGGAGAGGGCAAAGTGATCAGTGGGGTGCCACAAGGGTCAGTAGTAGGCCCAGTCCTCTTCCATATCTTTATTAGTGACATTGCAGAAGGACTGGAAGGGAAAATTTGCCTGTTTGTGGATGACCCAAAAATGTGCAACAGAGTGGACACACCGGGAGGGGAGGACAGAATTAGGGATGATCTAAAAAATCTAGAAGCATGGTCACGGGTTTGGCATCTGGGTATCAACGTAAAAAAGTGCAAAATCATGCACTTGGGGCACAGAAACCCAGGGGCACCGTACCAACTAGGAGGAGAGGTGCTAGCAGTCGCAAAGCAGGAAAGGGACCTGGGGGTAATCGTATCCGATTTACCTGAAGGTAGCTAAACAGTGTGACAAGGCAGTGGGGAAGGCAAATGGGATTCTGGGATGCACAGGCAGGGGTGTCACCAGCAGAAAGAGGGAGGTAATAATATCCCTGTATAGTTCAGTGGTGAAACCCCACCTTGAGTACTGTGTCCAGTTCTGGAGGCCCCATCTCCGAAAGGACATAGAAAAGGTGGAGGTGATACAAAGGAGGGCAACCAAAATGGTACAGGGCCTGCATCAAAAGCCCTATGATGAAAGGCTTAAGGAATTAAATATGTACTCCTTAGAGGAAAGGAGGGAAAGGGGAGATATGACAGAAACATTCAAATACCTCACAGGACTAAACAAGGCACAGGAAGGTAGCATTTTACAAAGAAAAATGTTTTTGAGGACAAAGGGTCACAATATGAAGCTAGAAGGGAGGAGACTCAGAGGAAATGTGAGAAGGCATTTCTTCATGAAAAGGGTTGTGGATGCATGGAACAGTCTCCTAGAGGAGGTGGAGGCTAAAACAGTTTGTGGATTCAAGAATGCATGGGATAGACACAAGGGGATATTAGAATTAAGACGCGGTAGGGGGGTACACCAGGAGACTGAATAGGGTCTGCGATGGCACTGTAGGTAGGGAATTAGGGCAGACTAGGTGGACCAGAAGGTCCTTATCTGCTGACAACTTCCATGATTCTATAGGCTCATTCACACGGCCAATTGTGAGCCATTGTCAGTGACTTACAGTGGTCAGATCGGTACTCCTGCCCACGTGCAAACGCTACTGTTTGGGCACTTTTCCATTGTGTGGTATTGCATCCACGTTCCCCCTTTCCCTGGATTTGCAGAGTCGTGTAGGTGGTTTCTTATGCCATCTGAACAGCCAAACTACCTACACCACTCAAAATGTCCTATTAAACCAACAGTGACTGGAACAGCAGTCAAATCACCGGAAAGGAAAAGGGCAGTGGCAAAACCGTTGCCGTGTGAACACGGCACTCTAATGTTTTATTACTTTTTTTTTAATAATTAAAAATGAGCCACTGGGGCAAGGTGCAGTGTGAACAAGCCTTATGACAGGGCTAGAAATTCATTTTAAAAACTGGTGTTCCACATGGAATACCATTTCACAAGATTTGGTTTTCCATCTTGAAAACTGGTATACAACACCCTCTTTTTGTATACCACTGTTTATACCCATTATACACTAAGAAATGTTAAGTGAAAAGTTACCAAAAAAAATGTTAAACTCTAGCAAACTAAAATTTTACTTTTTAAAATGCTCGCACAATTCCACCCAGACTGAATGAAACTGAGCAAAATACCCTGATAATGTTTTTTTTCCCTGCAGTCTAACCTCCAGATCTGTTCTCAGTAAAATGAATTTGCCATTGTTGTACTGACATGCCACCCACTTCCCAAAGGCCAGAAATATCTCTCCATGTAGTGTGTACTGTCAAAAGCCCTCTGGCACACAGCAGAGGGTGGCAGAGTTTGGCATACAAAAATCGAGATGCAGCCTGTCAATTGCCTAAGCATCTTGCTCTACTGGCAAAACCTTTTGTGATACAAACATTTTATCAGTATAGCAACTGTAAGATTTTAACCCAACAGTTTGGGAGTTTTACCTTTAAGAAAAAAAAGCAGATAACCACAATTTGAAAGTTCATGCTCCAGTGGGTTCTCTTTTTTTATTGTGTCCTCCATACAGTTATGCCTAGGGCTAGGACTTTGTTGCCCACATTTCTTTATATTGATGCTCCTCCCCAGCAGTTCTGTGGGACTTGGATGTATTGCTCATGTAGAGTTTATTTCTTATGCCAACTTCCACCCCACAGTTATGTTGGATTTTTGGATTGGTTGCCCAGGCAAAGTTCTTGATGTTAAAGTTTTTCTTTATGTTTTATCACCAGGGAGCCATGCACTTAGCCTTCCTTTTTATAATCAGGCCTTATTATCCCAGTTTTGAACCTGACTGTAGATTCAAGTTTTACTGCTAACCCATATAGTTTTCGTAAACCTGTCACACAAAAAGTCAGAGCAACAAGGGGAAAATATTCCCAAACAACTGTAAACAGATGCCTACATTAATTTAAATCTTTTACCATGAAATCAACAAATATCATACATCATGCATGCAGCAGTTTACTGGTAAGCTGCAGGATGTCAAGTCCACGCCCGAAATCGGGAGAAGCAGTTCAAGTGATCACCAGACAGGCTGAAGACTTAAAGGAAAGCAGTCATTTAAGTAGAAACCCCCACCCCCAAAGCTTTACCCCGATTCGTTTTTTTATCAATATTGCAACATTTTTATGGCATTGGAACTTACAGTATTTACTTTTGTAAAAATCCGTGATCTTCAGACATGGCAGATGCTGCGCGGGTCCATTTGGTATGAAAGTGCGGTGCCGCACCACTCAGCTCAGTACATTTGTTCAGATGGCATAAAAATGTTGCAATATTGATAAAAAGCCTAATCGGGGGCGGAAGCTTTGGGGTGGGGGTTCTACTTAAATGACTGCTTTCCTTTAAAGTTAAAAATAATCTAATTGTTTGTAACTTCAATTCTTCAGCCAGTCTGGCGATCAAACCGCTTCTCCCAATTTCGGGCATGGACTTAACTTCCTGCAGCTTACCAGTAAACTGTTGCATGCATAATGCATGACATTTATTGATTTCACAGTAAAAGTTTTAAATTAATGTAAGCATCTGTTTGCAATTTCCTGTTGTTGGGTATGTTTTCCCCTTATTGCTCTGACTTTTTGTTTGACTGCTTTAAGAAAACTACATTGGATTATCAGTAAAACGTAAGTCTACAGTCGATTCAAAACTGGGATAATACGGTCTGGCAGGCTGGTATTTTTGCAAGGATTAGCTGCCCCAGTTATCGAGCCCAGCCCTGCACCACCACTGAATCACAGTTGTTACCTGTTTGCCATTTTACAAGCATTCTTTTTTTTCTTTTTACCAGAGGGATTAGCATCACTTTCATTTTCATTATGTGACGTCTTTTAGTTGAGTGCAATCTCTCACCCGAAAAATCCAGCACATGGCACAGCACCCAATAAGCAACAAGTATGTCTCCGCTTGCAGCTGGAATGTGTTGGGCTTGTTGCTGTTGCTCCGGCAGTGCAAGTGAGCTGTCTGGTTTCACTTGTTTCATGTGCGCAGGCGATTGCAAAGGAGGGAAAAAACAATGCGAAAACAAAAATATGCAGAAAATAATGTGGAGTAGGCTAGGAAAGTCACATAACTGTGGTGGCCAGTCGAAAGCAAAAATAAAAATTGGTATTCACGGGGGGTGAGATGTGGTATTCCATGCTTAAAATTTGGTATGCACAGAACACTAAATAATGGGGAATTTCAAGCCCTAGATGATACTTGTCCTTTTAATCCACATGGGACATGCAGTTATTGTAGTATAACTCCACACCCTAGTGCGTATTATTTAAGCAATAAGACATTGCAAATTGTGTGTACTTATGGCATGGTAGCATGCCTTGGGGTGCATTGTGAGGCACAAAGTATCGCCAAGTGACTTCATCCATCTAAGTGCCTTTATACTACAACGAAGTACTTTCTGGAGTGTCTTATTGCAATTAAAAACGTAGTCAGAATTTAACAATAAGTAAATGAAAAGTTTTGGGTTAAAATGATTGTTTATAGTATTTTTTTTTTTTGTGTGTGATCTTTTTACCTCCCCTACACTCCGGCGTCCACCTCTCCTTCAGGCCGCCTAGTGCTCCACACCCCCCGGCAGTCCTCTTCTGGAGCTCTTCCTCTCACACACACACACACACATCGCAACTGACCCCCGAGTTGTCCTGGCATATCCCATCACCGGGCAGTTCCCCCTCCTTCGAGGGGGAAGGCACCAGTGTGAGAGAACCCCAGCACACTATTTTTCCACAGTCCGTAGCGGCGCTGCTTTGGTGGAGGAGGCTCCCTTAGGTTCCGGGGACCATGTAGCATGGAGGCAGTCATCCGGTGGTGCCGAAGCTGTTTTTCTGGCTTTCTGAGTCCCTCCCTTCGCCTCTATGTGTAGTACCCCTGGTCTCTACCAGGGGCCACTACAGAGCGGAGCTACCCCCAACCCTCCCCAGGAGTGGAGAGCAGTCCATCAGATGCTCAATCCTCTCCTTCCCCCTGCCAGCCCCCAGCACCCGAGTCCGTTCCCGAACTCGGCTCGCCCGGCTTGGTTGGGGAATTATTGGCGTCCAGCGCCTCCTCCGAAACTTATAGAATTTGACTGCAGAAGGACCGCTTGCCCACCCAGTCTGCCCATGTCCCTACCTGATGGATAAGCTGCAGATCCTAGTTAACCAGCAGCCTACTTCTTCCTACCCCCACCCCCTAGAATTGCCTTATGACTGTCCCATGCATGCTTGAATTCCACCACTGTTTTTGACTCCACAACCTCCTCTGGAAGGCTGTTCCATGCATCCACAACCCTCTCTGTGAAAAAATACTTCCTTAAATTACCTCTGAGTCGCCCCTTCTATCTTCAAATTGTGCCCCCTTGTTCTTGCACACCTCTTTTTTTGAAAGATGCTACCCTCTTGGACTTTGTTGATTCCCTTGAGGTACTTGAAAGTTTCTATCATGTCCCCCCTCTCCCTCCTTTCTTCGAGGCTATACATATTAAGCTCCTTAAGTCTCTCTTCATATCTTCCGTGCAGACCCTGCACCATTTTAGTTGCCCTCCTCTGGACAGCTTCCATCCTGTCTATGTCTTTTCGGAGATTGGGTCTCCAGAACTGCACTCAGTACTCCAGATGTGGTCTCACCAGCTGTCTGTACAGAGGGATAATAACTTCTTGTTTTCTGCTGGTGGTGCCTCTCCCTATGCATCCCAGTATCCCCCCAGCCCTCCTTGCTGCTCTCTCACATTGCTTGCCCAACTCCCAGTATCCCCCCAGCCCTCCTTGCTCAACCCTCTATGCCACTGGGCTGGCTCTATAGCATTTTTTAAATGTATTCTTACACCAAAGAGAAGTAGCTCCTCTAACATTCTGTAAGTGGAATTCACCAGGAAAGTATGGAGGCCATGGAATGCAAGAATTCAAAATTCTTCTTGGATCCACTGACGTAATGTTCACCTCCACACACACACAGCACATAGAAGGCCCCATTTGGAGCCAGGGCCTCAAATTTATCCGTGGCTGTGTAAGCAGCAGAGATTTCCCTAGCAAGCCAGTAAGTTAGGATGGGGATTTGCCATAGTGAGTCAAGAAACACCAAAAACTAAAATTGTAGTAAATAGTGTTTCATGTGTTTGATTTGTTTGTGTGTGGAAGGAGTGGATCATGAGTGGAAGTAACTTTCAGCTCTTTAATTTTTTAAATGTGAGTTTTACTTGTTAGGGTCTAGTTAATGGTTTTCGGTCAGTAAAGGTGGCAGACATGTTCATGATGGAAATCAGAGATGAGTGAAGTGGCTTAATAATTCTGCATGTAAATTGCCTGTATACCGAACACCACTGTGAAAACTTTTCCAGTTCATTGAGGATTTACATATGGGCCTCAAAACTTAACCAGTTAAGAAGTAGGACATTTCTAGCACATTTTAAAACACTTTCTTAGCCAGGAATATAGAAACAAGAGAAGGAAAAAGTGTTCTACTGTGATTGAAATTATTACAGATGGTGAACAGCGTAATGTCTGTTTCATTTTTTTTAGGTAACACAAAAT
Source organism: Neoceratodus forsteri (assembly GCA_016271365.2). Taxonomy (NCBI): domain Eukaryota; kingdom Metazoa; phylum Chordata; order Ceratodontiformes; family Ceratodontidae; genus Neoceratodus; species Neoceratodus forsteri. The sequence continues at coordinate 167,237,446 of JADMNL010000025.1, read as the reverse complement.
TTGGAACCTTGTATAGCAGTGGTTTATTGAAATCTTTACTAATGTAAACCATTTAGCCAGATGTGGACTATTTAAAGCACATATTTTTTTTTATCTAGTCACTGTTGCTGTTACTGTGTTTTCTGTCATTTGCTAGTAATGTATTGGTATATGGGGAACCCTCTGTATGTGGGCAGCTTGAATCTTGCACCATCTCCTACGTTTGTTCCACAGCATAACCATTCTAATGTACAGATGTACAGTAAGTGAGAGTTTACTAAAAACAATTTGTGTGGCAGAGTTCATTTTTATATGAGTATATCTTTAGCATGCACTAGTTACAGTCTGGAAGAAACGAGTCAGAAGAGAAACTTAATAAAACGGATGGTGTAGTAGTTTTTTTTTTTGTTTTTCACACCCTTTTAGCATTCAGCCATACTGCTTATAGAATATTCTGCATGTTATGATCTTTAACTCTGTGTATGTTGTATATGTAATAACACTTGACAGGATGTGGGTTATTGTAAAGAATAACACATGAGAGACAGGGAACTATAGTATACTAACAGACCCCAGCTGGGGTTTATATGGCTTCATGATAACCACCAAGAAGGACGTTAGTATGAACTATAACATGGTTTTATAGTGATCTGTAATGGTTATATGGTGACCCTTAGTCGCGATATAGTGATCTTTCATGGTTATATAGTGACCCATAGTGGTTATATAGTGATCTGTGGTTGTTATATAGTGATCTTTCATGATATTATAGGAGAGAGTGTACCATCTTAGTTCTTCTGGACCTGTCACCAGCATTTGACACTGTGGACCACGAGGTGCTACTCGACCACCTGCGGTACTGGTGTAGCCTGTCAGGAAATGTCATTAACTGGTTCAGATCATACCTGATAAGCAGGGTGCAGAGGGTGACGATGGGGCTTGCCACATCCAGCCCAAAGCCTCTGTTTTGTGGTATGCTGCAGGGGTCAGTCTTGTCGCCCTTGCTGTTCACTGTGTGTGTGCTGCCACTTGGAGACGGAGACATTTTCAGGTGGTACGGGCTGGGTTTTCACTGTTATGCAGATGGTACCCAGCTGTACTTGTCCTGTGCACTTGGTAACCAGGTGGTGTCTTCCGTGTTTATTTATTATTTATTCATTTATTTAGGGATTCAGATCATACCTTTGAGCTCAGAGCTCTTTTACAAAGGTTCCACGTCAAACAGTGACAATGACAACAATAACAAACAGTTTATATACAATACTGGAATAGTGGGTAGCTAGTATACAGTAAGGTTACAATGTCATTCATAGTACCAATGGTGATAGTACAGCGTTAAGAACATTCAACTTGGGTAAAGGCCAGTGTTTGTGTGTAGCGAAGGAGATAAAGAGGTGTGACACCTAGTGTGAGAGTCCTAGGAGGAGTCAAGGTGCGGGGAAGGGAGAGAGTGGGCGGCCAAAGAAGTGGCTTTGTCTAGGAGGTTGGTAGGTAGTGGTAGTAGGTTGGTTATAAGGTTGATCCAGTGGGGGAAAAGGCACGGGGGAGAGGAAGACAGAGGGATAGGGCAAGGGGGAAGAGTGGTGTAAAGAAAGGGAAGGAGAGTGTGGGTGAATGGGCATTATGGGTGTTAGAGTCCTAGTGGCAGTCACAAATTGTCCTAGTAAGAAGGTGTTGCCTTAGGCCATTTTTGAATTGCGAGATGCATTGGGAGTTTAGAATGTGCACCGGAATTTCATTGAGCCATTGGGGTCCCTATAGCTGAAAGCACGCTGTCCCTGCTCAGTTCGATGGAAAGGTGTTGATAGGGCCCTTCTCATCCTGCCTCTGGTGGTATAGCTGGTAGCACTTGATATTAGGATACTAGAAATGCTTGTGGGGGGGGTTACCCGTTAGGGCCTTTTTTCCAAGGAGGCATGTTTGGAATATAATCCAGTTTAACAACTGCCTAGAGGAAATCCAGAGCTGGATGTCTCAAAACTGGCTTACACTTAACCCAGATAAGACTGAGGCGCTAGTGGTGGATCCAGGTCGTGATGGTGGGGGTGATCGAGGTGCCCCCCTCCAGCTTAATGCTGGGGGTGGATTCCTCTTACCCCATCTATGCAGGCGAAGGATCTGGGCGTGATCCTAGATGACGGCCTGACACTTGATGCTCAGGTGTCGGCTGTTGTCAAAGGTGGATACTGTCATCTGAGGAACATTGCCTGGATCTGGGCCCTGATTCCATCTGAGAACCTGCCCATGCTGGTGCATGTGTCTGTCACGTCCAGGTTGGACTACTGCAGTGCTCTATACCTTGGGCTATCTGGAGGCAGCATTCGCCGACTCCAGCTGATGCACAATCCGGCAGCGAGATTGTCATCGGGGGTAGAAAGAAACAAACGTATTACTCCTGTCCTCTGCAAGCTGCACTGGCTGCCAGTTAGGCGGAGGATTGTCTTCAAGGTAGGGCTCCTTATCTGCAAAGCCCTTTACGATCGGGGACCAGTCTATCTGCAAGATCTCCTGGTGCCCCACCAGCTGATCCGGGCTCTCCATTCTGCCGAGGGTGGCCTCCTGGAAGTTCCCAGGGCTAGGCTGCAGCATTCTGGGGACCGTGCATTCTCAGTTGCCGCACCAACCCTGTGGAACTCATTACCTAGGTATTTAGGGGACGCACTCTCAGTAGAAGTTTTTAAAACAGGTCTTAAAACACTCCTTTTTCAACAGGCATTTTACCAATCATCAGTTATATTGGGGGTATTATTTTAATTATGTATGACAGATGCGTTTTAAAAGTGTTCCTATTTCTTGCTGATTTTGGAAATTTAATTAGAAATTTTTTTTGAGCTTATATTTATTGAGTTTATATTTCAAGCAAATAAAAGTATAGCCTGAAGGTCAATGCATCAAAAGGTTACAGTCAGTATACTGAATTACAGTATCATTGGCATACCTGTACTGGTACATCACAGGGGGTTATCTATATGTAATTATATTGTCTTAATACATTAAATGAAGGCTGTTGCTGCCATGAGTGGGGATATATTCATAAGATCTTAAAAAATACTAGCAAATTAACACCCCTTCCATAGGTGATCTTCCCCAACATCCTAAATAGGACTAAATACAAAACTATATAGAGCTCACTCCCACCTCGTAAACCTCTTACAGCTAGCTTTAATCATTCACTTTTTACTTGCTGTTTCAGTTACATCACTGTGAAGCCACTGAACTACAGATTTAGCTATATTTTAATCCTTTACATGTCAACTATTTGATTTATTAAACGAATGCAAAACCCCAACTTGAAGAGCACGCAGTCGTTTTTTTTAAGAAAAATGCGCCATACAGGACACTCTGCCCAACCTTCCCTTTTACCATAACAAAAATTATGAGCACCGTTACTCAAACATTTCAGTAAATACAACCTTTGGATAATAGATTTAGTGTCCATACCAACTTTTAATGTCCATATTTTCAGAGTGGGAAAGGCCCAAATTATATGACCAGTCTCTCAGATTTTCTGCTACAATCTTGCTGAACAGTGTTCCGATCACCAGATTTCAGGTCTCTTCTTCTAACTCTGACCCAGAGTCTTCTCCTCGCCTTGCACAGTCCGCTTCCATTTTACTAACCAATTTGCCTGCATCGACCTGGTCAGAAAAATGGTAAGTCTTGTTGCCATATACTATCTTTAAATTCGCCGGCATAAGCAATACGTGATGGACTCCCAATTGCCGAAGCTTTGATCTAATCCCATCGAATCCTTTTCTTAATTGCTGCGTGGCAAAGCTAAGGTCCTGGAAAATACAAATGGAGTATCCCTGCCATTGTGACAGACCCCGTTTCCGCGCTTCTTGAAGTATTAAATCTCTCTCTTGTAAGGATCCAAGGATTACCAAGACAGCTTTTGCCTGTGTATGTGCAGAATCGACATGCAGGTGGGCCCCACTGCTGTTAACTCTGTAGGCCCTCTGTACATTGATTGAGAAGTCCATCTGCAGATGATCCATTAGCCATTGTGTAATAAAACTGTCCATAGTCTCACCTTCTACTGCTTCTGGGGAGACCAAAATTCGAATATCGTTAGCCTCATTGACCATTCTGAGATTCTCTAATCTTCAATCAGTAGCAGATTTTCCTTCACTAGGCCTGCAGTAGTCATCATAGTTTTATCTGCCATTTTAGTAGCCTCATTTGCTGTCTCCTCCACCTTCTGCAGTTTTGTCTCCACAATAGTCATTCTGGAAGTAAAGTCATCCATGTTTTTATCAATGGTCTGGATGGCTTTCAGTAATGCGGCGTTAGATGGTTGGTTCGGGTCAGTTGTCAAAGGGCCTCCATCTTTTTCTGGGCCCAACCGCATTTCCTTATGCTTACATAGAAACATAGGAACATAGACTTTGACGGCAGATACGGACCACTTGGCCCACCCAATCTGCCCATTTCTGTACCTATTGGATAAGCTGCAGATTCTAGTTAACCAACAGCCTACTTCCTGCAACCCCCCCACTATAACTGCCTTATGTCTATCCCATGCACGTTTGAATTCTCCCACTGTTTTAGACCCCCAACCTCTCCAGAAAGGCGGTTCCATGTGTCCACCACTCTCTGTGAAAAAAATTTCCTCACATTACCCCTGAGCCATTCCCCCTCTATCTTTAAATTGTGCCCCCTTGTTCTTACACATCTCTTTTTCTGAAAGATGCTACCCTCCTGGACTTTGTTGATTCCCTTGAGGTGCTTAAAAGTTTCTATCATGTCCTCCCATCCCTCCTTTCATCAAGGGTATACATATTAAACTCTCTCAGTCTCTCTTCATATGGTTTCTGATGTAGACCCTGCACCATTTTAGTTGCCCTCCTCCGGACTGCTTCCATCCTGTCTATGTCCTTGTGTAGATGAGGTCTCTAAAACTGCACGCAGTACTCCAGATGGGGTCTCACCAACTGGCTGTACAGAGGAATAACCACTTCCCTTTTTCTACTTGTGATGCCCCTCCTATGCATCCCAGTATCCCCTGGCTGTCCTTACGACTTCCTCCTTATCAAGCCATCACACTAAGTGGCAGCTTTTGGACAACCCATTCCAGCAAATTAAAGATCCAAAATCAGGTACCAAACTATTCTCTGCAGCTTAGAACTTCAGCAAGTGAATTAAATGACCAAATAAAGTATACATTCGCTACTTATATCTATTAAGGTACGGCACTACGAGATGAAACTTTCAGCTCGGCTGCTGGCCACGCCTCCCCCGAATTTGGATTTTTATTGTTATAATTGTATTATATTGATTGTGGTTTTAAATGTACAGCGCTCCAAATCTCCGGAGAGGAGCGCTTTATAAATAAAGCATCCATTTATGTATCCATCTGTCTGTCTCTCTGTCGACCTTTCAGGGTTATGTACAGCGGAGCCAGACATAATACAACACAGTAACTTGCAGTAAATGACATGTCACCAAATACTGCATGACAGAAGGGGTTTATTGCCATTTAATGACACTGTTCCCTGCAGTATACTGCAGTCTTTTGTGATATACTGCAGTGCATCCTGGCTGGCACCCCTGTATTGACCTTAGTGGTTATGTAGTGACTTTTAATGGTTATATAGTGACCTGTGGTGGTTATATGTGACCGTTCATGGTTATGTAGTGACCTGTGGTGGTTACATAGTGACCTTTCTTGGTTATGTAGTAACTTGTTGTTACCGGCAAATAGTAAACTTTCATTGTTATATAGTGACCTGTGGTGGCTTTATAGTGACCTTTCATGGTTATTTTGTGACTCGTAGCTATATAGCAATCCTTTCTGGTTATATAGAAGCTGGTGGTGGTTATATGGTGACCTTTCATGGTTCTATAATAATAAGTATTGGTTATGTAGTGATCTTTTTTGTTATATAGTCTCCCGTAGTGGTTATACAGAGACTTTTCATGGTTTTATAGCGATAAATTGTAGTTACTAATGGTCATATAGTGACCCATGGTTGTTTATAGTGATGGGTGGTTGTTATACAGTGATCATTTATGGTTTTAAAGTGACTAGTAGTGGTTATATAGTGATCTTTAATGGTTATATAGTGACCCATGTTGGCTATATTATGTCCCTCATGGTTAGAAAGTTACCTGGAGTGGTTATATAGTGACCTTTCATGGTTTTATAGTGACCAGTAGTGGTTGTACAGTATTTAAGGGTTATATAGTGACCCACAGTTGTTATATTTGACCCCTAATGGTTATATAGTGACCATTCATGGTTATATAGTGACCTGTGGTGGTTAAATAGCTACCTTTCATGGTTACATAGTGACCTGTGATGGTTATAGAGTAACAATTAATTGTTACATAGTTCCCCATGGTGGTTATATAGTGATCTTTTATGGTTATATAGTAACCCTTGATGGTTATATAGTGACCTTTAGTGGTTATATGGTGATCTTTCATGGTTATATAGTGACCTTTCACAGCTATATAGTGACATTTCAGGGTTGTATAGTGACTTTTCATGGCTATATAGTGATCAAGTAGTGGTTATGTAGTGACTCGGGTTATATAGTGACTTTTCATGGTTATATAGTGATCAAGTAGTGGTCATGTAGTGACTCTTCATGTTTAGTGACCTTTAGTGTTTATATAGTAAGCTATGGTGGTTTAACAAAAACTAAATAAATAAACTGTGATATTTAATGGTTAGATAGTGATTCAGAGTAGTTATATATTAAGCTTTTATGGTTGTATTGTGACCATAGTGGTTATATAATCACCCATAATGATTATATAGGCATCTTTAATGGTTATATAGTTATCTTTAATGACTGTATAGTTATCTTTAATGGTTATATAGTGACCCTTTGTGGTTACTTAGTGACCTTTCAGGGTTTTAAAGTGACATTTCATGGTTTTATAGTGACCAGTAGTGCTTGCAAAGTGCTCTTTAGTGGTTATATAGTGACCTGTCTTGGTTGTATAGTGACCTGTAGTGATTATATATTGACCTTTTAATAGTTTTTTAGTTTCCCATAATGGTTACATAGAGATCTGTAATCATTATATAGTGACCCATGGTAGTTATTGTATAGTGACGTTTCATGGTTGTGTAGTAACCCATAGTGGTTATATAGTGATCTTTAATGGTTTTATAGTTACACACAGTGGTTACATAGTGATCAGGTACCTGGGTTGTGATTTGGCAGTTAGTCTTATATCCTACTGCCACTTTTGTAAATGTTTGTATTTTAATTTTGTATTGTATTTCCTCTCGCCTTCAAAATAAGTATCTAAAAAATGAAAAAGCAACAATCCCCCCCCACATACACATACACACACACACACATCATCATCATCATCTAGTTGTAGGAGTAACATAATAGCGTGTGGACTGGGACAGTGAGATAGCCCTTATAAGGGTTACTTATAGTTTCTTGTTCTAAGAGATAGGTTTTAAGGGTCACAACAAGGCTTATAAAGCCATTTCTAAGCTCAGAAATCACAGTTTGTGTGGAGCGCTTGAACAGAAAGTGGCACTGACATCACTTCCAGTCCAAGCCCTAGACAAAATGAGGCCAGTGCAAGCTTTGGCACTCATGATAGCCAGTGGACCAAGGAATCTGCCTAAACACTCAAGTAACACACCTCCTTTTTTTTGGGTCACTAAATCTTCATCTTATAAGATGGAGCCAGGCATTTTTTAAGTTTGATAATGGCACAACTGGGGTACTATGCAAAGGGTGTAACCTCCTAAATGTACTGGAATCCAGTAGGGAGAGTTATCTACTATGACATGTCCAAACTGTGAAAGAATGAAGTGTTTGAAAGCAGAAGTATTAAAACTGAGAAGTGAATTAGCTAATCTGCACAAAATTAGAAAGCTTGAATCCTTTGTGGATGATATGATATGTGCAACCAAATTGTACTGAAAACATTAATGAACTCCTGAATTTAGCACTGGCACTCAAGAGTGTATGGCAGGTAGAAAGAGAGGGAGACATGATGAGTCAGATGAGGGGGAAAATGATTGGACCATGATCCAGCCAAGGCATAGAGCAAAAAAGGGGCTGAGGAGAGCAGGGACTTTTGAGTCAATAAATGATGAAGGGAATATTTGCAGTCTAAAAAGGTTTTCTGTCCTCTACTGATTATGACGATGTTTCTGACCAAGCAGAGAATGGTATAAAGGGGAATACCAATAATAATGAGCAGGTTGTGGTAATGGATGATTCGCTGGTGAGGTTTACAGATAGACTAGTGTGTAGTAAAACTAGGATGGTAACATGCCTGCCAGGAGCAAAAATTATTGATATTAGGGAGAATCTGGATGGAAAGGGGGAAATTGTTTAACCAGGAAAGGCACACTAAGCCGAAGCTTGTTTCCAGGTGCGGCCTGGGAGCACAAGGAAGCTAAGTGACTTGCTCAGGGTCATACAGTATGCAAGTAAGGGCTGTGGGATTCAAACCCAGGTCTCCAGGTTTGCAGCTCAGAGCTTTAAACCACTATGCTATACTGCCTCAATTGGAATCCTAAGAGGATCAGAAGAGAACCCGAAGATAATTTTGCACATGTTTGGGACAAGTGACATAAACATGAAGTCTGAAACTGAAATCAAGAAGGATTTTGTCAAGTTAGGTAAATTACTGTTAAGAAAAAATGTAGGCCAGTCTTCCCAGAAATTCTCCCTGTCATGAGGGCTTCAGCTCAAAAGAACAAGAAAATCGTAGAAACAGTTGGGTCGATGACTGGATATTCAAACAAGACTTTCATCTGATAAAACACTGGGACATGTTTTATGGAAACAAGCATTTCTGGCAGATTGCCTCAACTGCCACTCACTGCTCTATGCCGATGACCTTGTGCTTTTCCCCATCGGAAAGTCTGCTGCTCTCATCTCTGCAACCCTATCACAAAACTACACCGCAGCCCACAACTGGTTGTCAAACAACCTCGTTCTGGTCAATGCTTTTCAGATCTAAACCCTTCTTAGCTAAATGCAGCTCTTACTCCCCCCCACTAACCATCGCATCCTCTGATGATCAGGCCCTCGAAGAGGTCAAGAAATTCAAATATCTAGAAGTGGTGCTACCTCACCCCGGAGGCCTGCCTCGCCAACACCCAGGGAAAGCTGCTACCCATCCTGGACTACTATTTTCCCGTCTACTCCAGGACCTCCGCAGCCATTTTGGCCAAACTCTCCGCAGCCTACAACAGTGCCTGTTGTTTCACCCTGCTGGCCCCTTTCTCCACTCACCACTGTACCCTCCACAACTCACTATGATGGCTTCCCCTACAAGGCCACTTCGACCTCTCCCCCCCTGTATTGCTTAATTGACTCTGCCATCCATATTGGCCAGGAATCTCCTGTCACACCCCTCTTCACCGTCCAAACCTCGCATCGCTGCCTATGCTCTTCTAGTGTTCCACCCCTGAAAATACCAAGGGTATCCACTAATATGGGTGCTAGAGCCCTGTCTGTGGCACCCCCCTCGTTATGGAACAAACTGCCTGCCGAACTGCGCATCATTAACACCCACCGCCAGTTCAAGACCCATTTTAAAGACTGGCTCCTGTTGGCATCCACCTGCCACTGCTTCCCAGATTAGTCAATTCTCCCTTCCTTTCTTCCTGCCTGTTGTCCACTTCCCCCCTGCTCCACCCCCCTTCCCATCCCCCCTCCACACACCTACCCCTTGGCTCTCCAGCCTCCGGTGTACCTCAGCGGCTACTCACCCTGTACACTCTGTTGATATGGTCCTGCATTGATCTTGCTATTGTGTCCTCTAACTGCTACCACTTTGTATTTTTTCAGATGTGTTTTTTGCAACCATTTACATTGTGTACATGCTCTTCTGCTCCATGTTGTTGTTTTTAGATTTACCCTGTGCCACTTTATGTGGCCTGGGTCATGTCTGAAAACGGTCCCTGGGTCCTAAATAAAATAAATAAAAAATAAACAAAAACGGTTCCACTTTGTTGGCAAATAGATTAAATAAAGCTCTTTTAAAGTGTTTAATGGATAGGGGTGAGGGGCACATGTTTATTATGCCTAAGAAAATTAAGGCAATGCAAAGGCAAGGCAAATTTAATTTTTGGGGCGCCCAATCCCGGAGGCTCTGGGTGCCGCACAATCAGAAGATCAGAACAATTAAAACATAATAAATAGGATATAAACATCCCAATAAATAGTTAAAATCAAAACACAAACTATGAGGCCGGCCGTCGGCTGGCGGTTGGTTCCATGCGGCATGTGACCCCTAAGGTTGAGGAGAATGGACCGGGTCAACAGAGGGCTTGGCCGGGAGAAGGATGAGTGTCCCCAGGACTGCTCTCCTTCTCCGGGGTGTTCGGGCGAGGCTGGGTTCACCGCAACGCGCCGACGCGGCAGACTTCAGGGTGGGGCAGACGCTTCCCGTCATTGCACGTCCCTGCCCTGCTTACAGGTGAAAAATGCTGGTCGCTCCATGGCGTCTCTTCCTCTGGACCCCGATTAGCCTCCAGTACCAGAGCGCTCTTGACCAGATACTTGTAGTGCAGAGCTGGAAGGGGAACAGCCCGCAACCCTGCTCTCTTTGGGGCAAACCAGGGGTGATTGTGGAGAAGCTCGGTGATTGCCGGGAGTGGGGGTACAGAGGGGCCATGACCAAGGGCTGAGTTACCGGTGACCCAGTAGGGAAAAAAGCATACTGAATAAAAAAAAAAAAAAAAAAAACACAAAGTAAGGGTCTGAATTGTCAGCAGAGATTTTGATGTGCCATTATGCAAATATCTCTGAGATATTATCTAAATGACGGTGTCTGGGAATGCCCAGCTGAATAGAAAGGTCTTGAGGCGGGCTTTGAATGCCTCAACTGAAGGGGCCTCCACTGACGGAGGAAGCGAATTCCACAGGATGGGGCCGGTGACACTAAAGGCTCTGTCGCTGGATGTTTTTAACCTCATCCTGGGAATCGCAAGGAGGCCCCTAGAGGAGGATCGGAGGGAGCAGACCGGGGCAGCAGGTGTTGGGTCAGACAGGTAGCCAAGACCCAGTCCATGTAGTGCCTTAAAGGTGAGCAGGCCCACCTTAAAGAGGGCCCTCCATCGAACAGGCAGCCAGTGCAATTCACGCAGCACCGGGGTGACGTGACAGTATTTAGGCTGTCCCGTCAGTAGCCTGGCAGCTGCGTTCTGCACTAGCTGCAGTTGATGGAGGGTACCTCCAGAGACCCCGAGGTAGAGCGCATTACAGTAGTCGAGCCTAGATGTCACGAATGCATGTACCAAGGTGGTGAGGTTCAGGGGCGGAACCAGGTATTTGATCCTAATGATATTCCTTAGATGGGAAAAGCTGGACCGGACAATGGACGACACCTGAGATTTAAATGTCAATCCGTTGTTGAGGAAAACGCCAAGATCACGCATCCTAGAGGAGGCTTTCAATGGCACAGATCCCAGAAAAATCCAGTCTCTTCACCAGAGGCCATCCTATCACGCCTCCTGTTCGACTCCACCATCAGCACCTTTGTCTTATCAGGGTTCAGTTGCAACCAGCTAGAGGCCATCCAGTCATTAATCTCAGCCATGCAGTTGTTCAGTACATCCATTGCATCAGATGTCCTGGGGCAAAGAATAGACGGAGCTGGGTGTCATCGGCATAGCAATGAGACTCCAAACTGTACTTCCTAGTGATCCCACCCAGGTGCAGCATATACACGACAAACAACATTGGTGACAAGACCAAACCCTGAGGTACTCCACAAAACAGAAGGCTAGGGGAGGAGGAGAAATTCCCCATCACAACCCTTTGCCTCCTGCTTGTGAGATAGGACTCAAACCAGCGGATCGAAAGCTGAGGAGAGATCAAGGAGAACGAGAACTGTCCCTTCTCCTCGATGTCTTGCCCTGAAGAGATCATTATGCATCTGAACTAATGCGGTTTCCGTACAGTGCCCGTCACGAATCCCAGACTGGAGCGGCTCATAGGTATCAAAGGCCACGAGGTGTTCTCCCAGCTGCTGCACCACAATCTTCTCTATAACTTTTCCCAGAAATGGAAAGTTGGAGACAGGACGGTAATTTGCCTTGACGTCAGGGTCTAAAGATGGTTTCTTCAGAAGGGGTCTCACCAGTGCCTCCTTCAAGGTATCTGGGAAGACCCCCTCTGACAAAGAGCACTGGACAGTCAAGGCGAACACCGGGCCTACAGTGTCAACACATTCCATTAAGAAACAAGTTGGCACTGGGGCCAGTTCGCAGTATGTGTACTTCAGCTTTGAGACAGCCTCAGTGACCTCAGCCAACTCCACTGGTTTAAACTCCCCCCAACCAGGTGGAGTGCATCTCGGACAATCCAGGTGACCATTGTCAGCCACTCTGTGGCTCACTGGTGGAATTCCCTGCCTGATGGCGGACACTCTGTCCGAGAAGAACTGAGCAAACTCATTGCATAAAGCATCAGAAAATGCTGTTTTTGGCTGTAAACAAGCTGGATGTAATAGCCTGTCCACAGTCCAAAAAAGCATAGCTGGTCAGCTCTTCCCAGTAGCAGTCTCCCTGGACAGGATCACTGCCTTCTTATGATCGATTGCCCCCTGGTACACCACATAGTGTGCATGCAGGGCCAGTCCGTTCACCTCCAGTCTGGTCCTTCGCCAGCAGCGTGCCAACCTCCGACCCTTGATCTTCATCGTCTTGATCTCCCCATCAAACCACAGGGACCTCGAGTGAGAAGGTCTGGGTTGTACATGGACCAGTGCAAGGGAGTTGAGTGCCCAGACATCGCCTCATAGGTGGTGACTGCTTCACCCACACCCCCTATGCATGCACTGCCCACACTAGATAGGTCAGCTACCACCAGAAAACCCTCTGGGGTTAACCCCCTCAAAGGGCGGTAGCTTGCCATCTCTGCAGGGAGAGGGCTCATGGGGGGGGGGCTAAGCAAGAACTTCACTGTGCAATGATTGGACCAAATGACCTGATCAGTCTTAAGATTATCAGCTTCAGGCCACAGCGAGAAGACCAAGTCCAACATGTGACCACCCTGTTGAGTAACAGTCGAAACCTCTTGCGACAGGCCTAGAGATGCCAGCATCTGGAGGAAGTGATAACCCAATCTAGACGATTCGTCATCAGCCCAAATATTGAAGGCCCCCAGGACTAAACACCTGGGGGCCTCCAGTGTTTCACCGATGATAAAATTGGCTGCTTCCTGCAGGAATTCTCCTGCTGCCCCGGGGTGGTGGTAAATCAGGAAAATCCTGCAACCCGGACTACCACGGATGGCCACACATTCAAATGAAGTCAGTGTCCTCACTGAGTGCACGGTGAAGCCCAGCTCAGATCTAAAGCAGATGGCCACACCCCCGCCCCTGCATTCCACTCTGGGGCAGTGCGCAACGGAGTACCAGGGGGGACGGGGACGGCAGCCTCTAAAATCAGGCCAGCATCGTTCCCTATCCAGGTCTCCATAATGCATGCCAGGTCAACCGATGAAACCAGATCCACAATAATTGCGGTCTTGTTTCTGATCGATCTGGCATTGCACAGTACTGCCCTGTGATTGGTGGACATTGTAGCCCCTCTGGCTGCCTGCCCACTCGGTCTCGTGGGAACCCTGGGGACGGGAACCAAACCTGTCTGGCCTCTCTCTAGGTCCCATCAAAATTCAGGGTGCCTTCTGCACCTAACCACCTCTATCTTATCCCCTTCCGATGTGCACAGGGTGCCCTGCCAACTCCGACCGGTGCGGCCCCTCCTAATCCCGACCTCCTGACAGCGATGCGCTCTGCTGTTAGAGACTGGGAGATCAGTGAAGGGCTACAAGTCATGGAGCTGGGACGACCCATACACAATTCTTGGCTACCCCTGCTCCCAGGACACCCCAGACACATGCCAGCCAACTAAGGCCCTCAAACCAACAAAAAACTTAAGTAAATAAGTAACCCACACAAACACACCACTCATGCACTAATACAATAAAATCTAAAACACACACACCACATGCATACCATTAAACCCCCCCAATCACCCTCATCAGTAAAGAAATTACAATAAAATTTATAACATGGGGAAATCACAGGTAACAAGTGTGTTACAGCAGTTCAGATAACTGGGACAAGAGCATAAAATATCCAAGAACAGGAGGAGGCTGACTGTCCAGTCTGAAGCTCAAAGCCAACAGGCTCACAGCAACTTCTGTGCAAAAGGGGAGCAAGGTACACTCACCGCCAAAGTTCCCAGATCTTCAATAAGTTGCACAACGAATAGTAAAAAATGCTGTCACACAGAGCCCTCACGAAAACTAAAGACCGCTCTCCTCTCACCAGAGCAGCTTCAATTATCAGACTGTTGCAAAAGTCACTCACCCCACAATCAGGAAAGTCACTACTGGAACGGATGAAAGAAGAACACTCTCCACAGTCCTTTGCTTCCGACTGGGCTCTTCACTTAATCTGAAACAAAATAGGGATCTAATGGTAGTAACACTTAATGTGAGAAGTAAGTTTGATATCTTAAAGGCATTAATGGAAGGAACTAGAAGGGGGACAGGATCAGATCTACAGTACAGTAGCTTCTTGTTTTACATTGTTTTTCGTGGATTCTACTTGGTAGAATGTTATTTCTTTTCTTTCTTACTACTAAGGGGCTAGCAGGGTATTGTTTGGGGCTGTTGGAATTTTGAAACCTGTTTTGGTAGCTATAAGTGGGCTCATTTGTTTGGTTAACTGTGTGGCAGACTGCATTTGTAGAGGCCTATTTCTTCTGTTTTAAAACATATTTGGTGTAATTTAACTGGGTCTGTTTCTTTGAATTGGAGACCTATATCTTCTAATTCCAAGCCTATTTTGCTGTGTTGTTGGTGAAGCTGTTTGAATTGGAGTCCTGTTTCTTTGGGTAGCAAACCTATTTTGGGGGCTTTGAGTAGAATTGTGATTCATTGTTGCTGGCTTCACTAGCCACAAAGTTTGAGTGCACAGTGGGGGAAGGGTGCTAATGGTCTGACCAGAGGCCTCAGCTACCTGATTGTTTCTGGAAGACTTGGGCTGGTCCCACCCCGCCTCGGTCCATTACTTCCTTTATACTAGAGGTTCTGACATCACTTCCTCAAACAGGCAAAGGATATGCACCTGTCACAGCAGAAGCAGACATCCAGGAAAGGAACAGCAGCAAGTGAAGAGGTGACTGCTCTCTCAGTGGAAGGGAAGTAAATGCAACTCTAGGAGCTTTCATTATTACTTCTTCGCATTGATATTGCATTGGGAAAAGGAGGAGTAGAAGTTTGAAGGAGGTTGTGCAATAGCTACTTAAAGTCTCTTTTTGAGTGTGGATAGGAAGGATAGGAATATAAAAAGCAGTTGCTCAATATATCTAAACGTGTGCAACAAAGGAGGTAAAGGAAATAAAGAAAATGTTTTGCACTGATAGAGGGGGGAGAGGGGAGACTTGGGGGAGTGTTTGGTACCCTGCATCTGGAAGGTGGGGGGTCGCCAGGGCAACGACAGCAATGGGTGGTAGGGGTGGTAGGCTGCAACAATCCTCATGTGCACCAATCTTCTAAACATTGCCTGAGTATGGGAGGTTGTTTAGTGTGCAACCACATAGAGAAACTCAGAAAGGAGATTGAGGGTCTGCAGGAGGAACTAAGACAGGCAAGGCAGATTGGGGGTGGGTTTAGCCCAACACTGGAGGGAGGAAGAAGGGGAGATGAGGGAGGGCGATTTAAGCCAACAGTGGTGAGGAGAGGGTCAGAAGAAGGGAAGCAGAGACAAAGGGGCCCAGGCCAGGAAGAATGATTGCTGGGGAAACCAGGTCAGGAGACAAAAGACAAATGACAGGAGGAGATAGGGACTTGTGAGGGGAGGTGAAGAAGTGGCTAAAGTCGTGGAGTGGAAAGGAGAGGACAGGTTACTATGAAGAGAGAGGGAGCGGGCATTTGTGAAGGGTCTTCAGAAAACAGCTGTGCACTGCTAGAGAGGAAGAAAGTGGAGGAGGGAAATGATGAAATTAGAGGAGTAATTGATAAATGCCTGGACCAAACTGGAGCGGGGGGAAGTTCTGCTGGGAGAATTGCAACAGGGGTAAAAGGGGGAAATAATGTGCAGGAGGAAGAAGAGGAGCTGGAAATGAGAGAGGGAGATGAATGGAAGCAAGCAGGGAGTAAGAGGGTGGAATCTTAGTGCTGGGGACCCAATACTAAGAGGAGTTAGGTGGGGTAGCAAGGGGAGAGACATAGTCGCATTTGGGTGGAGGCCATGCTAGAATGACAGCGGAAAGGGTGGGACAGTCTGTTCTGAAATATGCTAGAAGGGTAGGGACAAGCCTCATTTAATTATACATCTTGGGACAAACGACCTGGCTGACAAGACAGTAGATATAGTCAGAGGAGGTTTGAGGAACTAGCACAATTATGTGAGGGGCAGGAAGATCAGTAACTTTTTCTGAGATACTTCCGTGCCAAAGGCAAGCACAACAAGAAAGCTGAGAATAGAGGAATTTAACGGATGGCTAAGAACCTGGTGTTGTGCTAAAGGGTATGGGCTGTTGGGGTGGGGGTGGGGAGGACCTGGGAGGACAGTAGTCTCTATGCCAAGGACAGACTACACTTGAGTGAGGAGGGAAATAAGTGTTGGAAACAGAGGATGAATAGTATATAGGAAGTTGGGAATTTAAACTAGGAGTGGGGGTGGCAGTTGGGGAAGAGATGTGCAGAGATACAGGTTGAAATCATATGAGCTTACCCCCATAACAGTGACAAAGGACAAATGGCAAGTACTATTGGTGATGCTAGGAAAGGGAGGGCAGGATAGGAGGGGAAGGGTGGAAGGTCGTTACCTAATGCTAGGGCCTTGGGAGGAAAACTGCAGAGTTACAGGTTCTCATGGCAGAGGGAGAGGTGAACATTGCAGCCATCCAGAAACATGGGCCACCCAATATAATGACTGGGACCTGTCTCTGTACCAGGGTACAGGTTATTCGTGGGACAGGGTGATTGGGAAAGGGGTGGCACTATATGTGAAGGAAGGACTGAAGTGTGTAAGGGAGGAAGGGGAGGAGGGTAGTACGGAGTCACTTTGGATGCAAATCCAGGATTCCAAGAATAGGATTCTTAGAATGGGAGTGATGTACAGGCCAGCATCTCAGACGGAGGAGTTAGACAGGGAACTTGTGGGACAGATCAGGAGGACCTGCGAGAAGGGTAGTGTGGTGATTGTGGGGGACTTCAACATGCCAGGAGTAGACTGGAACACCCCAACAACCAGGAACAGAAAGGAGCAGGTACTGCTGGATGCCTTCCAGGACAGCTTCCTGCTGCAAATGGTCAGTGAACCAACCAGGTTAGGGAATACCCTTGACCTTGTGCTGGCAAATGGGGACTTTGTGAGAGAACTTACAGTGGAGGAACCGCTGTCAGGGAGTGACCACCACCAGTATGGCTCACATTGGATATGGGCAAGGAAGGAGGAATCTGGCACAAGAGTGCTGGACTTCAGGAGGGCCAACTTTGGGAGGATGTGGGAGTGGTAAAGGTACCTGGCCAGAATTCAATCTAGTATGGATACTAACCAGAGGTGGGAGCTCATAAAGCTGGGGATAGTGGAGGCAACCAAAACCTGCTGCAAAGCCCAGAGCAAGAAGGCTAAGGCTAGAAACCGAGCTGGTTGAGCAAGGAGGTCATGGAAAGGTAAGGAGGAAAGAGCTGCCTTTAGGAAGTACAAGAAAACAGGGAGGGAGGACAGAGGAGTACTTGACAGAATTGAAGGAGGTGACAAGGACAGTAAGGAGCCAAAGCATCTAGGGAACTCAGGCTGGCACAAGGCATTAAGAAGGGGAGAAGGACTTTTTAAGTACATTAGGGAGAAAAGGAGCTGTAAGGACCACATAGTAAGGATTAGGAAGGAGGGGGTTGGGTGAAGTAGGGTATGATAAGGCGGAAGCACTAAATGAGTACTTCTGCTCAGTATTTACTAAAGAGAAGGGGGACACCCAAGGTGGGAAAAATGGCAGAAGCAGGGGAAGTGGTGACAGATGGGGAAATCATGGAGGGCAGAGAGTTCGAGAGGGTTTGAAGGCACTGAGGGTGGACAAGGCCAGGCCCAGATGGCATCCACCTCAGTGTACTGAAGGAACTGGGCAGAGGTCCTTGCAGGACCTTGGCAGACCCTATTTAATGCCTCACTACATTCGGGTGTGTACCTCAGGACTGGAGGATGCTCATGTGGTGCCCCTCCACAAGAGTGGCCTCAAGGATGAACCGAAACTACAGACCAGTGAGCCTCACATCCATCGTGGTTAAGCTAATGGAGACTATCCTGAAGGAGAGGCTGGTGGCCTCCTAGAGGCCAAGGACTACAGGACAGCAGACAGCATGGCTTCATACGTGGCAGATCCTGCCAAACCAACCTGGTGGGGAGTTCTGTGACTGGGTAACTAGGCAGCTGGACAGGGGCCATGCAATGGATGTCCTGTATCTGGACTTCAGTGGCATTCGACTCAGTGCCACATGGAAGGCTGGGAAGGAAGAGTAGGCACAGGGGCGGGTGCAAAGCTGGTGAGATGGGTAGGAAACTGGCTGCAGGAAGGCAACAGAGGGTGGTGGTGGGTGGGGAGCTCTCACACCCAAGGGCAGTGACGAGCGGTGTCCACAGAGGCTCGTGTTGGGACCAGTGTTGTTTGGGATATTCATTGCAGACATATCATGGGACATCAAGAGCAAGATCAGTCTGTTTGCTGATGATACCAAGGTTGGCGCGGTGGTGGATGACCTAGGGGGATGGCAGGGGTTGCAGGATGATCTGGCAAAGCTTGAAACCTGGTCAGATACCTGGCAACTGGGGTTTAATGTCAAAGAGTGCAAGGTGCTGCATTTTGGGATGAAGAACCCAAGGAGGAGTTACCAGCTAGGGGGCGTGCAGCTTGCCCAGACAGAGGAGGAGAAGGATCTGGGTGTGCTTATTACAGGGTCAATGAACAACTCGGCACAATGTAGGAAGGCAGCTGCAAAGGCCAACAAAATGCTGGGTTGTATTGCAAGGGGTATATCCTCGAGAGGAGGAGGTGATTCTGCCACTGTATAGGTCATTAGTTAGACCACACCTGAGTACTCGTGCAGTACTGGCGTCCGTATCTGAAGAGGGACATTAAGTTACTGGAGGGGTGCAGTGCAGGGCGACAAAGATGATCAAGGGGCTGGGGGACTTATCATACGAGAGGAGGTTGAAGGAGTTGAACATGTACTCACTGGAGGAGAGGAGAGACAAGGGTGACATGATTGAAACCTTTAAATACATGAAAGGAATAAACAAGACTGGTACAGAGGGGCTGTTCAAAGTAAGGGAGGGGAGGGCCACCAGGGGCCATGATATGAGACTGGAGCGAGGAAGGTTCAGGAGGGAGATGAGGAGACACTAATTTACAGAGAGGGTGGTGGCTGGGTGGAATGCGTTACCTGCAGAAGTGGTATGCAGTAGAACAGTGGACTGCTTCAAACGAGGATGGGACAGGACAAGGGGGAGTGTTAATTAAGGGGAAGGGTGGAAGGGAGGGGCAGCTGCAGAATAAGGGGTGCTAGCTGCACATTCGAGCAGACTTGATAGACTTCTAGGACTTTATCTGCTGGCAAATTTCGTATGTTCGTAATAGCTGAATAGGAATCCAATATCTTAGGCATATAGAAACATGGTGGGATTCCAGTGATGCATGGGATAAGGAAATCACAGGATTTTCAGTAATACACAAGGATGGCATAAACAGATGTGGTGGAGGTGTAGTTATTTATATGTATAAAAAAATAATCTCAGATATAGTGAACTTTATTTACAAAAATAGAAAATAATGGATGATTGCCACTTTCAGTATCAATTTTGTGTTGTATATTTTATTTTCTTCACACAAACAAAGGGCAACAGTTTCGTGGTAAACCACTTCATCAGGCCACTGTGTTGCTACAATACAAAAAGATAAAAAGAAAAACATTTTTATTATAATATAATGATATTAATTACCAGATGGTATAGATTCATTTGTGTTTACAAGGATATCAGTATGCTGCATCATTCTTTATTAACATCTTCATTCATTAAGTTAATTTACAAAAGTTATACAGTGAATAGATATTTCACTATAAAACCACCCTTATAATTACAGGTCAGCCATTGAATAATGGTATAATTGAGTTCATAACTTTTAAATAATAAGAATTACCTCAATTAAGTATCATTTATTGTCCAGTGAAGGCTAGGTCCTAACTAGATCAACAAGTGCTAATAATTAACCTAAAGAAATACAAAATTAGTATTTAAATGTATTGTCATGTGTTATTATTTGAAAATTATTATTTCTTACTTAACATTATTTAGTTTACTTGTAATAATCGATAAACGAGTTGTAACTCAGTATGTGTTCCTAAATCAAAAGATGTAGCTACAAAAGAATAAAGTTTAAAAAACTACTAAGACAGTTGATTAATTAACTGCATCAAAATGTGCCTCAATGTATTTGGCACTATTGAAATCAATTCTTAAAAACATGTATTCAACCATAACAAATAATAATAATCCACATTTAGATAAGTGGGTATCATATAGCATACCTAAACTTGAATAGTATCCTTATCGTATTCACAATAACTCAGTAAACGCTCTCTCTTAAATATGGACGCTAGATGAATACGTTTTTCAATTCTGCAAACCAAATGCAGAAGACAGTTTTTTAAAAAAACAAAAGTTTTGTGACGTAAAGCTAAATGTATATAAGAAAATGTATCCGTTTAACAAAGTAAAGCTTACTAGCTGGAATATAACTTCTCAAATATATCTTTTCTTTGTCTTCGGTAGCATCTCAGCGCTCTTGTAAAAGAAGTCACCTTGGAGACTGGAAAGGGCACCACAATCCGCACAGGGGTTGTGTACAGACCCCCATGTCAGGGGGAAGGAATGGACAAGGATATGATGGAAGGCATCCTTAGAATGGCAGAGAAAGGGTAGATACTGTTGATGGGAGACCTGAATATGCCAGATGTTAACTGGAGCACATTTGCTGCAGCCACATCCAAGAGCAGGGCCATTCTTGATGCCCTCACAGGTGCAGGCATTAGACAGCTAGTTTCGAACCCACTCGTGTGAGGGAGCAATCTTAGACTCGTATTCCTCAAACGGGGAAGTGAGAGGATCTCAGATCTAGAAGTGGGTTGCCATCTGGGGACAAGTGACCATCAAACAGTGTGGTTCACGTTAAACTCAGCTACAGAGTCAAGCCATACAAAAGTGAGGGTACTGGACTTTGGGAGGGCTGACTTTGGCAAGATGGGAGAGTGCCTCAGAAAAGCACTAGCAAACAGGCTAGAAGGAGGTGTGGAGCAACAATGGGGAATCATCAAAACTGCCATCACGGAGGCAACAAGCCTTTGTGTGAAGCAAATAAACAAATCAAAACGAAAGAAAAAGCCACTATGGTTCTCAAGAGAGGTGGCTGTGAAAGTCAGGAAGAAAAAGATAGCATTCGGAAGTATAAGGAAACACAGAAGGAGCAGGACAGAGAGCTGTACCAGTTAAGGCAGAAAGAAGCAGGAGGGAAGTCAGAATAGCAAAGGCCCAAACTGAGGAAAGATAGCCAACTCAGTTAAGAAGGGGATAAAACCTTTATAGGTACATCAGCGAGCGAGAAAGACAAAGGAGGGATAGTGAGGCTGAATAGAATGAGCGGTGGGTGGGCAGAGGGGACAGTGAAAAAGCAGGAATACTGAGCGAATATTTCTGCTCAGTATTCCAAAGAGGAGGGAAGTGCCTAATCCAATTAACAGAAGCACCTTTGTTAGGGGGTCGATCCAGTCCTTTCACAGAAGAAAGGGTTCTGCAAGGACTCCTAAAACTGAAGGTGGACAAAGCAATGGGTCCTGATGGAATTCACCCCAGAATTCTAAAAGAATTAAGGAAGGAACTAGTGAAACCACTGGCTACTCTTTTAATAAATCATGGGAGGATGGTGTGGTACCCGAGGACTGGAGGAAAGGCGGATGTGATTCCCTTCACAAAGTGGGACCAAGACAGAGGCAGGAAACTACAGACCTGTCAGTCTGACCTCTGTGATAAGGAAAGTGATGGAGTCACTTCTGAAGGAAAGAATTGTTGAGTACCTAGAGGTCAGTGGAGCACAGGACCCAAGGCAGCATGGGTTCACAGCGGGAAGGTCATGTCAGACGAATCTAATAGATTTCTTTGACTGGGTGACCAAAGTAGTAGACCAGGGAGGGGCTGTGGACATGGCCTACCTAGACTTTAGCAAGGCATTTGACATAGTCCCACACAAAAGATTAATAGTCAAATTAACCAGCCTGGGAGTGGGTCCCAGGGTGGTAGCCTGGGTAAAACATTGGCTGGACAACAGGACACAGAAGGTAATTGTAAATGGAGTCCACTCTGAAGAAAGGGCGGTTACTAGTGGGGTACCGCAGGGTTCAGTATTGGGTCCAGTCCTTTTTAATGTCTTCATCAGTGACATTGCAGAGGGACTGGAAGGAAAAGTATGCCTTTTTGCAGATGACACAAAGATCTGCAACAGGGTTGATACACAAGGAGGCGTGGAAAGGATGAAAAGGGACTTGGCAAGGTTGGAGGAATGGTCAGATGTATGGCAGCTAGGATTCAATGCCAAAAAGTGCAAAATAATGCACCTGGGAAACAAGAACCCAGGGGAAGAATACACAATGGGTGGGGAGGTAGTAACAACAACAAAACAGGAAAGGGACCTGGGGGTAATCATATCAGATGACCTTAAGGTTAGCAAGCAATGTGAGAAGGCAGTAGGGAGGGCCGGGGTATACTGGGATGTATAGGGAGAGGCATCAGCAGCAGAAAACAGGAAGTTGTTATCCTTCTGTACCGACAGTTGGTGAGACCCCATCTGGAATACTGTGTCCAGTTCTGGAGACTCCATCTCCGCAAGGACATAGACAGGATAGAGGCAGTCAGAGGAGGGCAACTAAAATGTAGAGGGTCTGCAAGAGAAGCCGTATGAGGAGAGACTAAAGGAGCTTAATATGTATACTCTTGAGGAAAGAAGGGAGAGGGGGACATGATAGAAACTTTCAAGTACCTCAAGGGAATCAACAAAATCCAAGAGGTAGCATCTTTCAGAAAAAGAGACTTGCAAGAACAAGGGACACAATTTAAAGATAGAAGGAGGGCGGTTCAGGGGCAATGTGAGGAAATATTATTTCACAGAGAGGGTAGTGGATGCATGGAACAGCCTTCCTGAGGAAGTTGTGGGGTCTAAAACTGTGAGAGAATTCAAGAATGCATGGGACAGACATAAGGCAATTCTTGTGGGGGGCAGGAAGATATAGGCTGTTGGTTAACTAGGATCAGCGGCCTATCCTGTAGGTAGGGAAATGGGCAGACTAGATGGGCCTAGCGGTCCTTATCTGCCGTCAAAGTCTATGTTTCTGTGTTTCTATGAAAACAGATATAATTTGCGCTTACACTTAGATGAGGATTGCCATGCTAGTAACTAAAATAAAAGTATAGAGAACTTACTTAAACAGTTTATCTTGCATGCTGCGTGTGCCCCGCTCATTGCTAACGTTAGTAATAAGCTGTTCCCGATTCTGCGTTTAAATCTCGCGGCTTGTGGGAGGAGAGAAACATGTCAAGAATGACGTAAGCTACTTGACTTCAGGTATTCAGGTAGCCTCTGATCACAGGATGATAAAGTGAGAGTACAGCTGCTAGGGTAGTGGAGATGGACACTGCCTGAAACAAACATGACTGCGCTGTCTCTACGAGTCAGGGGTTCTTATTCCACGACAGGATGTAATCCTGATATGGATTTAAAATTTTTTAATTTGGATAACTTTAAATAATAAATGAATAACATAGTGTAAAAGACTCATTGATATACCATTAATCTGATGACAGACTCTACAGTAATTCAGTAACTACTTATTTCATTTTAAGTAAACCATTCAAAAAACATATCATAACTAAACAAATTTTTTATCATAATATCTAATGTCAAATACATTTATTACCACATTTTAACCTGTGGCTAGTAGGGGGAGAAAATGAACGTCAAAATTGACGATAGCTGCCTGAAATCAGGTTTTCAGTCAGCCTCTGAACATTAGAATGTTAAAGTGAGAGAACAGATAGAGCCATGAAGATCTACGTATCCTGAAACAACTGTGCTCACACTGTCTCTCTGGGTCAGGACTGATTTACACCCTCCGAGTGAATTTCTGGTTCAGTTAGCAGAAATAGTGCTAAAACAAAATTATTTTCAATTTGAGGATGAATACTACATTCAAATTAAAGGCATAGCCATGGGTAGTACCATGACACCCTCATATGCTAGTTTATTTATGTGGGACCTTGAAAAAACATTTATTTTTGGAAGGGAATTGAACCCATATTTTAATAAGATTACCACTTGGAGGCACTATATAGACGATGTCCTGATGCTGTGGAGCGGTAATTTGCAAGATCTCCAACATTTTTTTACTTATTTAAATGAATGCAATAAAGACCTTTCATTTACTATGAATTTTGATACTCAGAAAGTGGCATTTCTAGATTTAGAAATTTATAAAGGTTCAACAAAATTAGAAACTAAATTATACAGGAAGGAAATAGCAAAAATACATTATTACACTATTCCAGTTATCACGACCCCAAACTTAAAGATTCAGTCCCTAAATCACAATTCATACGAGCTAAAAGAAACTGTAGTGAAGATGCTATTTATCAAGAGATGGTCCAGGATATGACACACAGATTCATTGACAGGGGTTATAATAGGAATTTAGTTAGAAGAATAGAACAAGAAATATCTGTAGTTCCACGACAAGAATATTTAAAGAAGAAAACACCTAATTCATGTACTAATGAAAGAATAGTTTTTTGAACTACATTTACTCACTTGAGCAACAAAATTAAGTCAATTATTAATAATAATTGGTATCTATTAGAGTTGGGCAATAATGAGAATAGAATATTTTTTCAGAAACCACTTTTCTCTACCAGAAAGAATCATACATTTAAAGATAGATTAGTGCATACACAGCATTATAGAACACAAGAGAAAACAAATCAGTTATTATTGGGACCATTAGCCCCTGGCAACGTTACGTGTGGCCATTGTTTTCAATGTGGCAATACAAGTAAAAAAATATTTTTTGAAGATCCCTATACCAATAAGAAATTCTAGATCAAACAACATATAACCTGCAAGAGTCATCATGTGGTATATTTACTACAATGTCCATGTGAGGAGTTGTATATTGGGAAGACTACTCAGGAACTACGCAACAGGATAAGTCAACACAAGAGTGACATCAGACTTTAAGCGGAAACATCATCTGTAGCAAGACATTATGCAGAAGCAGGACATACAGCAGCATCTTTACGTTTTTGGGGTCTTGAACTGGTACAAGAACCAAAGAATGGTGTTAATATTTGGGATTTTATACTCAGGAAAAGAGAAGTGTATTGGATTTATACACTCAATACCACCAACCTTGCTGTGGGACTTAATGATGAATGTGATTGGAATCTCTATTTTTAATATATTGGGTGTTTGCTTCGTGCAGACAAATGCTTCTTACTTTCTTCCCCATGTTTCCCAACCCCTGGTCCTTGGATTATCAGTGCTGCATTTTGTTATAAAATTCATGAGATTTCAGTTCATAATTGAAACCATAGTGTTTGGTATTCATAACTTATTTATTTTGGGTTTAATTATTTAAATTTTACATTAAAAAGATATTTCAGGGTTATATCCCTGTGGTAGGGGGAGAACCCCTGACCCAGAGAGACAGTGTGAGCACAGCTGTTTCAAGTTATGTAGATCTTCATGGCTCTATCTTTTCTCTCACTTTAACATTCTAATGTTCAGAGGCTGACTGAAAACCTGATTTCAGTCAGCTAACGTCAATGTTGACGTTTATTTTCTCCCCCTACTAGCCACAGGTTAAAATGTGGTAATAAATGTATTTTACATTAGATATTATGATAAAAAATTTGTTTAGTTATGATATGTTTTTTGAATGGTTTACTTAAAATGAAATAAGTAGTTATTGAATTACTTTTGAGTCTGTCATCAGATTAATGGTATATCAATGAGTCTTTTACACTATGTTATTCATTTATTATTTAAAGTTATCCAAATTAAAAAATTTTAAATCCATATCAGGATTACATCCTGTCGTAGGATAAGAACCCCTGACTCGTAGAGACAGCGCAGTCGTGTTTGTTTCAGGCAGTGTCCATCTCCACTACCCTAGCAGCTGTACTCTCACTTTATCATCCTGTGATCAGAGGCTACCTGAAGTCAGGTAGCTTACGTCATTCTTGACATGTTTCTCTCCTCCCACGAGCCGCGAGATTTAAACGCAGAATCGGGAACAGCTTATTACTAACGTTAGCAATGAGCGGGGCACACGCAGCACGCCAGATAAACTGTTTAAGTAAGTTCTCTATACTTTTAGTTACTAGCATGGCAATCCTCATCTAAGTGTAAGCGCAAATGATATCTGTTTTCTTTTACAAGAGCACTGAGACGCTACCGAAGAAAAAGAAAAGATATATTTGAGAAGTTATATTCCAGCTAGTAAGCTTTACTTTGTTAAACGGATACATTTTCTTATATACAATTAGATTTACTTCACAAAACTTTTGTTTTTTTAAAAAACTGTCTTCTGTATTTGGTTTGCAGAATTGAAAAACGTATTCATCTAGCGTCCATATTTAAGAGAGAGCGTTTACTGAGTTATTGTGAATACGATCAGGATACTATTCAAGTTTAGATATGCTATATGATACCCACTTATCTAAATGTGGATTATTATTATTTGTTATGGTTGAATACACGTTTTTAAGAACTGATTTCAATAGTGGCAAATACATTGAGGCACATTTTGATGCAGTTAATTAATCAATTGTCTTAATAGTTTTTTAAACTTTATTCTTTTGTAGCTACATCTTTTGATTTAGTAACACATATTGAGTTACAACTGGTTTATCGATTATTACTAGTAAACTAAATCTTGTTACGTAAGAAATAATAATTTTCAAACAACAACACATGATAATACATTTAAATACTAATTTTGTATTTCTTTAGGTTAATTATTAGCACTAGTTGATCTAGTTAGGACCTGGCTTTCATTGGACAATAAATGATACTTAATTGAGGTAATTCTTATTATTTAACAGTTATGAACTCAATTATACCATTATTCAATGACTGACCTGTAATTATAAGGGTGGTTTTATAGTGAAATATCTATTCACTGTATAACTTTTGTAAATTAACTTAATGAATGAAGATGTTAATAAAGAATGATGCAGCATATTGATATCCTTGTAAACACAAATGAATCTATACAATCTGGTAATTAATACCATTATATTATAATGAAAATGTTTTTCTTTATATCTTTTTGTATTGTAGCAACACAGTGGCCTGATGAAGTGGTTTAGCACGAAACTGTTGCCTTTTGTTTGTGTGAAGAAAATAAAATATACAACACAAAATTGATATTGATATTGAAAGTGGCAATCATCCATTATTTTCTATTTTCATTAATTATCCTGGTGCTAATGGATTACCCAATAATAATTAATATTTTTATGGCAACCTGGAATTCCTTCCTTTTCAATGAACTTTATTTACAAGGACATCTCTGAAACTGAATCAGTATGGCTCTCTTTAGATAACATAGCACCCAGAAAATTAGTAATTGGGGCTTCTTAGTTACCCCCGTGTATGAAGAACGACTTACTCTGAGACCACCTTGAGAACATATCACATTATAGTGATAAAGAAGATGTATTGATACCAGGTGATTTTAATCACCTAGAAATAAACTGGAACTTAGAAGGAAACAGGATGACAGGGAGAGCACTCTTAGCCACTATGATAGCAGCCTGAAGCAACTAATTACAGAACCAACAAGAGGTGAGAACATACTTACTCTAGCACTGACAAATATTTGACACCATCTTATTATTTGGATGATGTCATGGTATTAAATGTAAGCATGAAGCATACATAATTGAACTAAAGGTAAATAGAGAATACTGGATGAGCAACTATGCAGAACCAGTGTGTTCTGCCACAGAGGGGTTCTGATTCCCTCTGACCGCGAGAGCGAAGCTCAAGGGGTTCATGGGGAATCGGAACCCCAAGGTGGCAGAACACACTTGTTGTGCATGGAGTTGATCATCATGTATTTTTTATAGTGTGTAGTACTGTGTGAAAAATGTGTTTTGTGAGTTCTTTTGCTTTCAAAATGAAACTGACTCATGCAGTCTCTAGAGGTTCTAGAATGGTGTTCTACCACAGTAGGGTAGAACGTCATTCCATGACCTTGGAACTGTGGTAGAACAGCATTTTGAAAGGGATTGCATTCTATACAGAACAACACTCCACTATAACAATTTTCCTTAACTACCACCAGGGTTATCTATAATATGATAAGAGAAGAATTCAGAAACTGTAGTTGGGTATGCAACATGGATGACCTAAAAGTTAACAAATGCTGGGATTGATTTAAAAGCAAATTACTAAAACTACAATATGATTATATACCACATTACCAATTTATAATAAGAAGGGCAAATTATCATTGTGGTTAATAAGGAATTTGTTTACATTTTAGTTACGAAAAGGAGGGACTATAGAAATAAAAAGAAACATCCATGTACGTTTAACATTGATAAATATAAGAAAACACAAACGTTTAGGCAGGCTACTAGGAGACGAAACACGAGTACGAAATAAATCTGGCAACAAATGAACAAAATTAAAAACAACACGTAGGATCACTACTTATTGATGGAACAATAGTTTCAAGGGAAAATGAAATAGCTGATGCCTTAAAGCAGCAGTACTAGTCAACAGACATTTAAATAATTTGGTTAGCAGTTAGGACAAACCAAAACATCCATATATCTGATTTTCTTTTAGCTTTATTTCATTCCTGTGTGCTAAGACATAGGATTTAGAATTTCTTAAAAGTTAGTGTTCCTTTTCCAGGTCCAACATTGTGGATGTAAGCAAATCAGGGTGGTGGTGGTGTGATGCTGGCCATCAGAAGCATGTGCTGGCAACACCTGACATATCTGCATTATAAGTAAAATGGGTGCAGTTAGTGTGTGATCTCTGGGGAGAAGATTTTTGAAAGTTGCTGGGGGCTGCCATCTTTATTGTAGATCCACGCAAATTACAAATGTTGTCATGAAACATGGTCTTCAAAATAGCCGATTGAAGTGCCTGTCACCCAGCCCAGCTCCAGGACTGCTGGGTCAGTGCCAGTGTGCCCTGCAGTTCGCATCGTGGGGCAGCCAGAGGCCTGGAACTCTCCCTGCTCCCCTCCACCGACCTTCCTGAGGAGGTTGTAGGGACACAAACAGTGGGGGAATTCAAGAATGCATGGGACAGGCAAAGCAATTCTTGTGGGGGTAGGAAGAAGTAGGCAGTTGGTTAACTAGGATCTGCAGCCTATCCAATAGGTAGGGAAACGGGCAGACTGGGTGGGCCAAGCAGTCCTTATCTGCCGCCAAAGTCTATGTTTCTATGCCTGCTTCTAACAAGCTCCCTTCACCCAGCCCAGCTCCAGGACTGCTGGGTTAGCTCCAGTCCGCCCTGCAGTTCGCATCGAGGGGCAGCCAGCAGCCTGGAACTCTTCCCCACACTCTTTCACCTGCCTGCTCCTCCTCGCTCCTAAGAAGGTAACCTTGGACTGTTGAACAGTGACACGTTGCACGCTTCACCATTAGGTCTAACAGGAGTGGTCCTCTTTTTATAGCTGCCAAATTCTATCAGCCCACTTTTGCACCCCCATCTTAGGCTCCTACTTGGTATTACCCACCCTTCCCCCGAAGCAACAGTGATATTTTCCCCCCTGCCCCCTCCACTGTATACAATTTTTGCCCCGTTTTCGCTGACCCGGGACCCCAGCAATCGCGAGTGCGTGGAGGTGCACACACCTGGGCGCCTGGCTCAGCCCTTCCACCCACCCTGGCAACCACCGCCGCCTCCTACTTATGCTACCCATTGACCTCCACTCAGTGGGAACGGAACTACGGGGGGGTGGGCAACCTCCCTGGGAGAGGAGAGCTTCCCTTCGGCTGCTCAGTCCTTCCCCCCCATGCCGGCTTCCTGACGACCTGAGGTTGTTCCCGAACCCAAGTCACCAGCGTGACATGAGGTTAGGCGTCTAGCACCTCAGCCCTCTGTGCCACTGGGGCCGGCTGAATTTCAGCAGCTTTAACTTGCAGTCATGAACCTTGCTCTGCTTCCTCTGCTGGCAGCCTCACTGCTTTGCACCCTAATAATGTTTGATTCCTTTGCTACTGTGCTTGCTCAGGAACAAAAGAGCCTTGCCTTTCTCACACCTTAAGACCAGCATGTCCCTCCTCCCCTTGAGAAACCAGATGGGAACTAGCTCCATTTGGCCCCCTACTCCTCACTTTTCTCTCTAACCTTGAGCGTCACCAATTAGGATTATTTCTTTACACTCTCTTTCTCTTATCCCCCTCACTACCACTCCCCTACTGTCCACTTTCTCCCTGTTATTGCTGGCTGGGGACGTGGAAGGTAACCCTGGCCCTATAAATATCCCAGTTGATCACTCTAACACCACCTGGACCAGCCCCCAGGAATAAGAATTGCTCACCTAAACATCTGCAGCCTGCTGTCCTGATTCACTGATCTCAAAGACTGGGTAACTCTGTATAAGCCCCATGTCCTTGGTCTCATGGAGACATGGTTAAAGCCGCACATCCCTGATGCCACGTTCCAGCTGCCTGGCTAGTCCATGCTACACCGTGACTGACCTGGGAAAAAGAAGGGTGATGGGGTTGCTCTTTACTTTACCCCTCACAGCCACCCCAGCCCTCAACTCCGACACTGATTCCCCCTGTGAGTGGCTTATCTCTGAGCTGACCCTGGACACAACAAAAAAGCTTTTCTTAGGATACTGCTACAACCCTCCAGCAGGGGGCAGACCTGAATTGATGAACCTCCTGACAGGGATGAGCAAACTCGGACCATCCAGGGATACTGTTCTCCTGGGTTACTTTAATCTAAATTGGCATAGTGCCCTCGAACCCGAGTAAGTCAGCCTGCTAAACCAACACAGCCTGGTGCAAACCATCACAGTCCCTACTAGACAGAACACCCACAAACAAAACCACTCCCTCTTGGACTGGGCAGGCACAAACAGGGTAGACAAGGTACTCCAAGCAAGGACCTTGTCCAACTCTATTAGTGACCACTCTCACATTTATACTATATGGAACACCAAGATCAAATGCCCCCCCAACACCACTAACCTCCTGGAGGATATACGGACAGTAAATTGGTCAGATCTTCCTGTATGTATCTTCACCATTCATCACTGGTGGGGTATACGCCGGAGGCACTATGACCTTGCGGGAGCTTTCAGCTTACAAATTTTTTGTTTGGGGGAGGAGTCATCGTCGAAGCCGGCGCCACCCTCGAGGATGATGCACAGCGTGCTGCACGAGCGTCGGCCAGTAACTGGCACCAACTCCTCCCTTACCTCAGTTCTATTCTTCCCACCATCGAGAGTGCACCTTGTGGGAGCCGAAGAGCAAACTGTGTAGTCTGTTTTCGTTCGAAGCCAACTGAAGTTCTGTTCATTACACAACGCCATAGAGCTGCAAATGGGTGAGACCGTTCCTTTTTGTTTTATTGTATATGTCTGTGGTGCCAAGTCCGTTCTTAGTTTTTTTTTTTTTTTTTTTTTTATTTCTTGTGCGGTCGATCAAGTCCAATCCGGTGCCCAAGTCAAAATCTAAGATGGGACGTGCCCCTATGCGTCAGTGCCCCTGCGGCAAGTCCATTTGTGTTTTGCACCGTCATGATCGATGTCTTTCTTGCCTAGGTCCACAACACGACATGGACAATTGTGATGTGTGCTTCTCCATGGATTGCTGGGTCCTCGAAACGCGTGCGGTGAAGGTGGATCAGAAACTTCCTACCTTTGGAGGGTACTCTTGGTCCTGGGATGCCATGGTGAGAACTTTGCACCCTTCCCCCCGGGTTTCCTTCCATTACTGTACGTATCGGACGGCCGCGGGCCATCGACTGTGCTGGCCTCGCTGGCGCTTCTGGCTCGCTAGAGGGGTCAGGCGGACAGTCGGCCTCTGGGGGGTTGGTTGAGCACCCCTCTCGGTCATTGGCCTCCTCGGAGCCACGACCACCCCTGGTGTCACGATTGGAGCAACACGCTGGATCCGAACTGGTGGGGCCTTCGACTCCGTTCAAGTTCCTGGCTCCATTTCCGGAGTTGGTGAGCAGGGCAGGGCTGAAAGCGCAGCTCAGCCTTCAGTACCGCACACGGTGCCGGACCCAGTAGGGTGCGAGGGGTAGCCTCTCTCCTGGTCGTCCTGCTGTCTTACTCTTCGGAGGAGGAGGAGGAGGAGGATGGGTCTGACTCGGACTGGTTCACCCCCTGAGGAGCTTTTGGACTTCGAAGAGTCTCGCCGCCCTATGAGGCCTAGCAGCTCTTCTCTGCAGGTTCCTTCTTCTCTGACTGGCTTTGTCTCTGGGGCTATCTCCTCTCAGTCTTCTGGCACCTTTGGCGTGATCTGGGAATTTTGCGACACCATGGGATGAGATGGCGCCATCTTTGGTGCCATGAAGCAGGGCAACACCGTCCCCTGTGCCGTGGATAGGGACGGTGCTATCTCTGGCGCCGTGGGGGGAGGCTGGTGCCAGTGATGGAGCGAGGTCAGAGGATGGTGCCAGGTCTGGAGGCGGTGCCGTTTCTGATGCCGAGTCGGAGGTCGGCACCTCTGTAGGGGTCGTATCCGGCGCTGAAACAAGGAGTGGTGTGGCTTCTATTCCCTTGTTAGGAGATAACTCAGGGGTTGCTGTGGCAGGTTTGCAGACACCTGTGGCTCAGGGATGGACGAGGGGCAGGTCTCTTTCAGAGGGAGAGGGTTTGAGGGCACCTGGGATGGCCCAGGGGTCTTCTCTCTGAGCTGCTGGTGGCTGTGGTAGGAGCCGCAGTGCCAGTCCCTCACACTTTCGCTCTCCCCTTCGGGAGAGACCTGCATTTGGTGAGGTTAGGGGCTGCCCGCAAGGGCCAGACCGGTCCCAGTCACCTCACTGTGGGGCTTCTTCCTTAGGGCACCACTCAGGTCGCACTCTACAAGGTTGTGTGACCTTCTGTGGATCTTATGGCAGCCCCACCCTCTGGGAGGCTGTGAACATTCCCGAAGCCCTAGCAGGGATCCTCCTCCTCTAGTTCACCAGTCTTCTCCTCCTCCTCCTCCTCCGGATCCTCTGCCTCGCCATTCTGCTGTCCCAGGTATTTCGGGTCCTGCGGGGCCAGTAGTGAGACCAATTTAGAGGCTCAGCTGCAGCATTCCCTCGCTATCTTAGAAGTCTATACCAGGTAATTTTTAGACGAGTACCCCCTGCTGCACCCAGTTCTGAATCGTGCTCCTCAGCCTCCTCATCTTCCTCCCATGACGAAGAAGACTGTTTGGTCCTGTTGTCCTCAGACGCTGATATCACCAGCTGTCAGCGGTTCTTGTCGAGGTTGATGGAGGAGCTCCACATTTCCAATTTCACAAGTCGCTATCCTGCTCATGAGATGCAGGCGCTCCTGGGAGAGTTTCCCTCGGGGAATGTGGTCATTTCTCCATGGCCTGTTCCTTTTCAGGAAGCATCCCATCAGGTCTGGCAGTCTCCCACTGCCCCGTCTCCTGCCCCAAGGGACTGCCAGCACAGGTATCATGCCCCACTTGGGTCTCCAGGCACTTTACCTCATAGAGTTATTGGATACCCCGTCTGGGCATCGTTGCCCGAGACACGACCATTCTCCGGAGTTCGACTCAGCTGGGTTTAACCGCTGGGGGAGAAAGATTTTCTCCTCAGCATGTCTCTTCTTGTGCATTTCAGCACATCAGGCCCATATGGCTGTCTATGCTAGACACTTATAGATGGTGTTAGGACAGCTCCTAGCCACTTTGCCTGATTCGGAGGCAACCAGGTGGGCCATCTGTCTTTCTGCTTCTGGCCTAGAGCTAGCGAGGCATCTCTCAAGAGCATCTTACAACACTAATGAGGTAGCTTCTAGATTGGCAAGATCTGCAGTCTGTTTAAGATGGGAAGCATGGCTTCGCCTTTCTAAGTTATCAACCTTGGCCCAGCATAGGGTGATTGCCTCCCCTTTCCAAGGAGACCATTTTTTCTCCTGCAGGGTGAGACGGGAGTTAGTGGGGTTCTTTCCTTCACCCAGGTCACGGGAGTCCCCATCTCATCATGACCAATCTTGGCCCTCTCCAGGCCCGTAGGAGGCTTCTCCCCCTGTGGTCTCCCCCACCTGTTACAGAAAATTTTCGAATCCCCGCCAAAATGTAATTCTGCGCAACTGTAATGTCATTCCATGCCACAGGTGTGAAAAAAAAAAAAAAACATTTTGGGAAGGATTTGAAAAATGACAGCTGTGACATACATGAGGTGGGGTAATAAGAAGGTTATGTTGAAAATCTGGGGTCAAAATATTTTGCAGGTGTAGCAGAATTGCAACAAATGGTCATAACTTTGGCATTTTTTCATATTTTGACCTCAGATGTTCAACACAGTTTTCTTATGACCCTATCTCATAAACCCCGTAGGTAAAAATGTTCAAATCCATGCCAAAATACCATTCCACGCCACAGGTGCGAAAACACATTTCGGACAGGATGTGAAAAATGACAGCTGTACTGTTCATGAGGCGGTGTTAAAAAATGGCTATGCTGAAAATTTGGACTCAAAATATTGAAAATTACCAAAGTTAGATGCATGCATAGAAAAATTTCGACGAACCCTCATAACTCGGCCATTTTTAGGAATTTTTTCACCAAATGTTCAACATGGCCTTTCTGGCACCCCACCTCATGGACATTGGTGGTAAAATTTCATTATTCTAACCCCAGGGATCACACAGTGTGATTAAACTAATGCAGTCAGCCTTCAGTGTTGAACTGCCATGGAGAGAGAGAATTTATGCAAATGATGGAACTCTCATTGACTCGTACCAGTTTCAAACTGCTGCCCCTAGGGTCCCTATTAGTAGAGCAGTGGCTTTCATTTCCCTCTGATTGCTTACAGATTCATAAAACGTCTTTTTAAAAAAAAATGCCCCATGGGGGGTGTGGCTTGCTGCCTAGCTGATCGGTCATAATCTTGGTGGGCTCCCTGATGACATCCGATATTTGTTTAAAAATTAATTTAAAATAGTTACTTGTGTGCATTGCAGCTTCTCTCATTGGTTCTGGATAGTGCGAAGACTGAATTCTGCACTTTTCATTGTCATGGGCCGAAAAACGGGAGCAAAAAGCAAACTTCTTTGCGCCACGCGGAGGGGCCTATAAAACCCCGACTAGGCCTGCAACTTCCTCGAATGTGGAGCAGGGATCAGAAGCCGCCGGGCCCCTGACGCTGGAATCTCTCCAGCAAGCAGTGACTACCCTGACAAAAACTGTGCAGCAAATCGATAAAAAGATGGATGGGTATAATGAAAGGGTGGTATACATCGAGCAGAAAGTAGACGCAGTGGTGGCAGTGGCAAATGCCTCTGAATGGTCGGCAGAGCGAGCACAGGCAACAGCGGCAACATGCGTTAAGGAACAGGCCCTTCTAAAATCCCGTCTGGAACATTTGGAAAATATCCCCCGATCTGCTAATGTCCGAATTATTGGACTGCCGGAGGGTCTAGAGGGGAAGGATTTGCTCTCCTTTAATGTTGCCGGGGTGATGGAAACTTTAGGTCTCGATATTCGGACTCATGTGACTCGAGCCTACAGAGTAAATTTGCGAAGGGCGAGCGGCCCTTCCAAAGGTCATAGAACAGTTATGTTGGTTACAGTGTCCATGGCTGTGAGGGACAACATTCTGAATGCTGCTAGGAGAAAAAGGGGAGTAAAGATGGATGGGGTCAAGGTGCTTTTGTTTCCTGACTTATTGTACTCAACCCGTATGAAGCGCAAGGCCTTTGACGCAGCTCGCCGCAGGCTGAGGGAGCTTGATGTTCCGAACAGTATTATGATGCCAGCACGCCTGCATGTAACAGTCGGTAGGAAAGCTTACATCTACACAGACTCTGTGGAAGCAGTCAAATTGCTGGACAAACTGGAAGCAGAGAGAGCTGCAAGAGAGGGAGACTCGTCTTCAGAACTTGAGATGGGGACACTGGAATATTTTATTTTCGTAAGTCTATTTTTGCTTTCTGTTATCCACTGGAAAAGCACTGAGAGGGACACCCATGAGGGACTTAAGCCTGGCAAATATTTACAGGAGAGACTATTTCTTGTTTCTTAACAAGGGGATTCCCAATTTATAGTTTCAGTCGCTTCTCGACTAAACCTCTACTCTGCATGCCAGTGGGACAATATATGAGACTTACAAATTTATATGTTGGACAACAGACTTTAAATGCCTAATAGTTTGATACCATGTGTTTGAAAGTAAATACTTGTATATGTGTTCCCTTCTGGGTTTGGAATGAAGCTCATGTTGGGAAAGTATCTGGTTGTTAAGGGAGCTATACCCTATACTGAGTGTCTGGAGTTTTGTTCCATTAATGAACATACATATATAGGCCAATGTGGCCAGATTTTTTACCTTTCTTTAAATGATTGATTCTGAGCCAGTTCAAGTTAAAGCATTGGCAGCTTTGCCTTAAGTGTTGATATTAAGGACTTATTGCTACATATATAGGCTATACCCTCTCGTCTTTCGGATGAGACGTTAAACCGAGGTCCCATCTGCCTGGATTGGTGGTAGTTCAGGTGGATGTTAAAGATCCCATGGCACTTATCGAAAAGAGTAGGGGAATTTCCCCGGTGTCCTGGCTAAATTTCCCTCATTCACTAAAAATACCACCAACAGCTTAATCTGGTTCAAGGCCAGTTGGCATTCATCTGTATCCCCCTCTCCCGGGTCGTGCCTGAAAATAGGCAAGATTTGTCTAGTGCACTTACCCGGTCAACAAAAGCTAAATAAAAAATTAAAAAAAAAATTGTATCAAATGTAGTACAGTCTCATCAGTCTGCATATCACAGTTGTTTGATAAATGTACGATGTATAACTGTACTCAGAATGTTTGTGTACAATATACTGTCATAAAACCTATAAATAAAAAACTTAAATAAAAAAAAAAATGCCCCATAGACTTGTACAGGGCTCGCCCATGCGCTCTCCCTGCTCACATGTCACAAAAACACTTGAGCGCGAGGGTGGAGCAGAGCCAGTAGGAAGCTGGAAAGGATCAGCTGGCAGTGGCTACGGAGCCAGCTGCGATCCCTTCACTAAGTCCACAGAGTGAGTAAAAAAATTTAATTTTAGGAAAAATCAGCTCACGCTGGCATAAGGTTTTGCGCAGTGAAGCCCAATACCTTATGCCATTTCATCGGAATATCACTTTAATCTCTGAAATCAGTGTCAGAAGTACCCAAAAGCAAGAAAACGACAGGACCAACTGGGTTTAAGAACTGCCTTAGCTGTGGCCATATAGTTGCTAAAGCAGATAGGCACGACTTGTGTGTTTTTTGTCTGGGACCCAATTATATTATTGCATGTTGTGTTATTTGTAAAACGTTTTGCCCTAAGACACTAAAGAAAAGGGCCAAGAAATTAGAGGAAATGGTCACATCAGCACCTCCTCCAAAGCCTTTTTTTCATATAGCTGTTTACATAGAAACATAGAAGTTGACGGCAGATAAGGACTGCAAGGTCCATCCAGTCTGCCCATTTCTTTTTCTACCTTATAAATGTGCCATCAGCCTTTGCCCTGTCAGTGGCCTATCTATTCATACTCATCTGTATTGCTCCCTTATGCCTATCCCATGCCTGTTTGAAGCCCTGCACTGCATTCATAGCCACCACTTCCTGAGGTAGGCCGTTCCATGCATGCACCACCCTTTCTTTGAAAAAGGATTTCCTCACATTCCCCCTTAATCGGCCTCCCTCTAGTCTCATGCTGTGTCCTCTTGTCCTGCTATTTTTCTTATATTTAAACATGTTAGACTCTTTCACCTTATTAATGCCCTTAAGGTGTTTTGAATGTTTGGTCATATCACCTCTCTCCCTCCTTTGCTCAAGGGTATACATATTGAGCTCCGTTAATCTGTCCTCATATGTCTTCTGATGCAGTCCCTGCACCATTTTGGTTGCCCTTCTCTGGACTGCCTCTATTTGGTTAATGTCCTTGTGAAGGTGTGGCCTCCAGTACTGCACGCAGTACTCCAGATGGGGCCTAACCAGCCTCTTGTAAAGAGGGATTATTACCTCCCTCTTACGACTTGTGATACCCCTACTAATACACCCTAACATCCCCCTAGCCTTACCTACTGCTTTAGAGGTCTGCTTGGATGATTTCAGGTCATCGGTGATGATGATGCCCAAGTCTCTCTCTTCCTTTATGACTGCCAGCAACTTCCCTCCCCTCCCAGCCTATAGGTGGCTTCAGGGTTTTTCTTCCCTATGTGCATGATCTTGCACTTCTTTGCATTTAATCCCAGTTGCCACTCTTCTGACCATTTTGCTAGTTTATCCAGATCTCTTCTCATTCTGCCCACCCAATCTGGATCATCTACTCTGTTGCAGATCTTGCTTGTCTGTTTGCAGATGACACCCTTACCCTCTAGTCCATCTGCAATGTCACTAATGAAGATATTGAAGAGGACTGGCCCCAGTACTGATCCCTGAGGTACCCCACTTGTGACTTGCATCTCTTCTGACTGTATACCATTTACCACCACTCTCTGTTTTCTGCCCGTCAACCAGTTTGCCACCCAGTTGACCAACCTTGACCCACCCCAAGCCTACCCAGCTTATTTATCAATCTTCTATGTGGAACAGTGTCGAAAGCTTTGCTGAAGTCAAGCTGGGCGACATCAACTGCTCCCCCTTGGTCCACCACTCCGGTTACCCAGTCACAGAAATCTATGAGATTAGTTTGACAGGACCTTCCTTTTGTAAACCCATGCTATCTTGGATCCTGTGCCCCTATGGATTCCAGGTGTTGCACTATTCTTTCCTTGGTCCCTGTCGCCTCCTCCCACTAGCTGGCGATGGGGACACACATGTATTTTTTTAATTTTTTCACAGGTTTTCTCGTCTGACCCCCTAGCACATGGCTGTGTGAGTGTTTGGAGGCACGCTATGCACCCTGTGGTGCTAGCTCAGCCCCTTCTACCTCCCGTAACTGTTTGCCGCCCCTCATTGCCTACGCTACCCACCGGACCTCCACTCAATGGGAGTGGAACTGTGGGGGGGGCGCCAACCCACCCTCACCAGCATGGTCGATCCTGCCCCCCCCCCCATGCTGGCACCCCAGTGACCTGAGGTCGTTCCTGAACCCGGGTCACCAGCATAGGGTGAGGTATGGCGTCCAGCCCCCCCCCAATCCTCAGTGCTACCGGGCTGGCATCTCCAAAGCCTTTTGAAGAGGCTTCTTCATCTTCTGCCTCATCAAAAAAAGATAAAGACGGGCCTAAAGAGTCGGTGGATCCAAAATCCACAGAGAAAGTGGACTCCTCAAAAGCCAAGAGGTCTTTCGAACTGGCTAATGAGCCAGTTCCAGCTAAAAGAAAACATAAAGAAAAGCATGTTGCTGCACCTCCAGCTGAGAAGGCTAAGGAGCTCTCAGCAGACACACCAACTAGGCCCTCTGCGGAGGAAATTGCTAAGGCCCTGCAAATTTTGCAGGCATTGCAAGCTGCGGTCCCATTGACCCCACTGGTTCCAGCTTCTATCCCAGCAGCTGAGGAACCGGTGTATGTATATGAGAACCCTGAGCAAGAAGAGGAGGAGGAGGAGAAAGGGGAACCCTTCGAACCTGAGGTTTCCCCAGAACAGGAATTTGGTTTCTCACCCAGTGGTCCCGACAATTATACTTCACATTATGCATTTGTAAAACAAATGGTAGCCACTTTAAACCTCCCAATACAGGAGACTGTGGAGGATGAAGAGGAAGCAGACTTACTTGAGATGATGGGGCTAGCCCCCACAAGAAGGCTTATGCTTCCTATGCATAAGTCACTAAGAAAAGCAGTGTTAAAATTTTTACAAACCCCTACATCTGTCCCAGGGGTCGATTTAAAAAAAAAGTTGATAAGAAATATCAACTTGATAGATCTAATGCTGTATTTCCATTTAACCTCCCTGATCATGAGATTTAGGCAGCAGCTTGAGACAAGGCCAGGATACCCTTGTCATCCCATCCACCTGACAAAGATTCCAGGAAAACAGATGGGATGGGGAAGAAGGGGTACCTGGCAGCCTCTCTCATAGTGAGGCAGGCTAACTACGTGACTTATGTAGCCCAATATCAGAAGGCTTTGTGGAACACTGTTCTAGCACTGACGGACAAAATTCCAGGTGAGGTGGCAGTGGACCTAGCAGAAATGGCCAGGAAAGCATTAGATGCCACCAAGTACCAGTTCCACAAGGCTGTGGATGCAAATGACACCGCAGCCAGGCTTATGGTTCTCAACCTCTCTATG
This sequence comes from Neoceratodus forsteri, assembly GCA_016271365.2. NCBI lineage: Eukaryota > Metazoa > Chordata > Ceratodontiformes > Ceratodontidae > Neoceratodus > Neoceratodus forsteri. Next base: position 167,196,988 of record JADMNL010000025.1, on the reverse strand, counting down.
AGGTGGTCTGCATGGCTTAGGGCCACAAACTTGACCCAAGACACACAGACCAATGCAATGGATTTCCCCTGTGAGGGTGACTCCCTCTTTGGGGACAAGACAGAAGCATATATGAAAAAGGTAGAGGAGTACAAAGTCATCTACAGAAGCAATTATGCTAAAGATAAGCCATCTGCTTCTTACAGGTCCCAGTACAGGGGAGACAGGGGTAAGGGATCCTACTCTAGGCCCTTTTTTTTCAGGCCCAAGCAATGCCAGACTACCAAGAATCCAGGGGGTACTTTAGAGGTAGTGGAACCCTGTGAGCATCTGCATAGGTACTTCTAGCACAGGCCCAGCCCAAACAGAATCCCTGACGGGCCGGTACAGGTTGCCCCCCCCACCACCAATAGGCAGGTTGGCTCACTACCTCCAAACTTGGTATACCATCACCACAGACAAGTGAGTCTTGGAGGTAGTGAGCCAAGGACTGTCTCTCAGCTTCAAATTACTACCCAAGCTAAGGGCCAAAACTTTTGCCCCAGCTACTTCTGCAGATAAAATCCTCTTGGAAGCAGAAGTGGCAAACCCATTGGCCATCAGAGCAGTGGAACCTGTACCCCTTCTACAGTGGGGAAAGGGTTGCTACTCAAGATACTTCCTCACTCAGAAGCAAAATGGGGACTGGTGACCTATTCTGGATCTAAGACTCCTAAACAAGCATGTGCTAAAACCAAAATTCAAGATAATGACTCTAGCCATGATCATCTCCACTCTGCAAAAAGGGGACTGATTGGCATCCCTAGACCTAAAGGATACATACTTCCAGATTTCAATCCGACCAAGCCACAGAAAGTACCTGAGGTTCAGATTGCCCTCAGGCCACTACCAGTTTGCAGCCATGACATTAGGCTTAATCTCTGCCCCAGGGCATTCACAAAGTGTCTGGCTGTGGTGGTGGCACACCTGAGAAGGCAGGGAGTGACTGTGTTTCCATACCTGGACGGCTGGCTAGTCGTAGGTCAGTCCCTGCAACAAACCAGGAGTCTTTGACCCTAACTCAGGGCACATTAGAGTCTCTGGGATTCCTGATAAACATCCAGAAGTCCCAACAAGAGCCATTTCAGCTCCTGAACTTCACTGGAGCAGACATGGACACCCACCAGTGCAGAGCTTTTCTCCCTCAGAACAGCATGAGCAGTATCTTGCAGATAGCAGGATCATTCCAACTAAACAGACCCAGGCCAGCAAGCGAGTTTCTATGCTTACTGGGCCATGTCAGCTGCCACAGCAGTTGTTCCCATATCCAGGTTTCAGATGAGTGACATCCAGTTCCATTTGCAAGTTCACTGGTCTCAGAGAAGAAATTCCCTAGCCAAATGGGTGCCAGTCACAAACACACTCCTGCAGACCCTGCAATGGTGGTTGAACAGGTAAAATCTCAGGGAAGAAATTCCCTTCCAAACGGAGCATCCTTCAGTGGTGCTCACAACAGATGCCTCCTTGCTAGGGTGGAGGGGACACATGCTGGACCTAACAGCCAGTGGAACATAGTCCCCTCAAGAATCACTTCTGCATATAAACCTGCTAGAGCTCAGGGCAGTGTACCTGGCTCTTCAGGCATTTGCTCCTTACTTAAAAAACAAGATGGTACAGGTCAGAACAGACAACACTACCACCATGTACTACATCAGCAAGCAAGGGGAACCAGATCCACCCCATTGTGCAGAGAGGCCATGAAGGTGTGGAATCTGGCTTACTCCCTATAGGTGTCCCTATCCGCTATCTACCTTCCAGGGAAGGGCAACATCCTGGCAGACTCCCTCAGCAGAATCAGCCAGGATCATCACAAACGGTCAACACAAATGCTCCAGACAGTAATCAGAAGGTGGGGCACAGAAGAGATAGATCTCTTTGCCTCCACAGACAATCACTAGCTGCACAGTTTTGTTGCAGGCCTCCCAGTAGGGGCACAGTTCCAGTGGATGCACTAGCACTGGACTAGTCAGGCAGATTCCTGTATGCCTTCCCTCCTTTCCCCATGCTGCTCAGGACTCTGATAAAGCTCAGGTCACAGCCAGCAACAGTGATCTTGGTGGCACCAGATTGGGCAAGGCAGCCATGGTACTCACTACTGTTAATCCTGTCTGCCTCGCCTCTAATTCACCTGACCCAGAGGCACAACCTCCTGACATCCTCTCAGGGCAGAATCCTGTCCTGCTGGGCTGTTTGACTCACCTACACACATTGGGCCTTAGACCTTCTACATTGAAGGTCTATCTGGCTGCAGTCTCTGCATACATTTCAGCTGGTAAAGGCAGATCCATAGCCTCTCACCCTGTCTTTCGCAAATTCTTCTAAGGCCTCAACCACCTTCACCCTCCCCTTAGGGAGCCAGTCTTGGCCTGGAATCTAAACATTTGTATTGCCGAGCTCATGGAGCCCCAGTTTCCATGGCAACTGCAGACTTAAAGTATGTATCATGGAAAACTGTTTTTCTGGTGTCCATCACTTCAGCCAGGAGAATTAGTGAATTGCAAGCCCAGTGTACAGATCTGAATTTTATATCCTTCCACAGGGACAAGGTTGTACTTGGGACCAATAGGAAATTCCTTTCTAAGGTGGTCTCAGACTTCCATTTGAATCAAACCATTACTTTACCAGTTTTCTTCACTGATAATTCCAACTCGTCTGAGCGGAAATTACATAGCCTGGATGTCAAGAGGGCATTAAACCACTACCTTGACAAAACCAAGGCTAATAGGCCAGAGCACACCCAGCTGTTTCTCACTTATGGGGAAGTGGGTTAGAGAAAACCTGTATCAAAACGAACCATTGCATGCTGGATAGTAGCCTGCATACAGTTATGTTACAGTTAAGTTGGTAAGCAGGCTCCCCTGGGCCCCAGGGCACATTCTACCAGGGGTACAGCTGCATCAGTAGCAGCTGCAAAAGATATCCTACTTTTGGAAATCTGCAAAGCAGCTACATGGAAAACTGTCCACACTTTTGCCAAGCACTTTAGCTTGGACATACAGTCCAGAAGTGGTGCTAGATTTGGTACAGCAGTGTTGCAGAACCTTTTCCCAAAATAGGTTCTGTGCCCAACCTCCAGAGGTACTGCTTGGTAGTCTGCATTAGTTTAACCATACTGTGTGATTCCTGGGTTAGAAGAAAAAAATACTTACCATAGTAATCTTGTTTCTTCCATGGGATCACACAGCATGATTAAAGCTCCCACCCTGCCTCCCCTACTGAACCTAGGGACAGACTGTGGTTCTGCATCCCTGATTTTACTGATATGTGTTTATTTATGCAATCTTGGAATTACAATTACCTTTTGAGCCGAGAGCTCGTTTTCGAAGGTTCCACGTCCAGTTCAGTCCCAAAGATAAGAAAATAACATGTCATACAAATACAATTGGGACTAAACAACATATCATACAAATACAGTTGGGACTACAACATGGGATACTCGCATAAGGAGAGTAAAACAAGTCTTAACAAATAACATCATTGATTCTAATAAAATAGGATTACAGTAATGCCAAAGCAGTCAGCGACTTGACTTTCTGTTACTCTAAATTGAAGCATGGTAGAGAGAGGAGCAAGGGAGCAACCAAGAAGGCATTGTCGAGATTAGGGTTGGGGGGGAAGGGTGGTGCATGTAAGGGGCAAGGGGGTAGAGGGTGGTGGGTAAAAGGTGAGGTGGGGAAGAAGGGGAGGGCAGTGGGATGGGGAGGAGAATGGGGGTGGAAGGTGTCAGAAAGAGGTGGAGTGGAGAGGAAGAGGAGGGTAGTGGGATGGGGGATAAGTAGCAAGTAAGGTAGGGAGGGAAGGCAGTAGAGAGGGGTATGGGGGTAGGCTAAAGGACAGATTACTAAGCACAGAGTTACATGCTAAGTGCCTCTAAGATTAGCAGGAAAAATGCACACGGACGTTTAGATTTGACAGTCACATACACCAAGTGATGTGTTGTTGGAGCTTAACTTTAAAAGGTCCCAACTTTGTTTCATTTAGGATGTTCTTGAGCAGGGTATTGAGCCAGGAAGGGGCACGGTACATGAAAGATCTCTGTCCTTGAGTTGTGTGGCAGAGAGGGACCATGAATGGCTGGTTGTTTGAGCCTCTAGTTCGCTGTTGATATGTGGCAAAAATTAACTGCTCCTGAATTGACAGACCCAGGCTATTTTTTTTTACCTAGCAAGCAGATTTGATACATTACCCTACCCTGAAGGTTAAGCCAGCCTGTCTGGGCATAAAGGTCACACGTATGTGTGAGACGAGGGGCTTCTGTTAGGAGTCAACAGCATTTGTTTAAGGCCGTCAAGATCCTCCTCAGAATTGAGTCAGTGGCAGATCCATAAACCACAAGGCCATAATCGGTTATGGAAATGCTCGAGCTTTGTATCACAGTCCTAAGGGTGTCAGTGGTAAGTCTGTTTTTATGCCTGTACAGCAAGTCTATTCGAGTGTTGATTGCTTTCGCAATGTTGTCAACGTGGATAGCGAAGGACAAGGAGCTGTCAGTGGTAACCCCAAGGTATCTGCAAGCATTTAACCATATAGAGTGGGGGTGTTAGTCCTATTCCAAATTGAGAGCTGGTGGGTTTTGTGCCTATTGTGAGGGTTAGCAAAGAGCATGACATTTGTTTTTTGGTAGTTTAAAAGGCGCTTATGCCTGACAAACCAATCTTCTACAGCATTGAATTTGAGTTGGAGCTGCTTCTCCAGATTTAGTGGGTCAGGTTTACTTGTAAAAATATCAGCATCCAGTAGGATCCTGTCAGTGCACGCAAGGGGGAGGCGATTTAGGAAGAGACTGAATAATAGAGGGCCAGGTATGGACCCTTGTGGGGTACCTGACAGCTGTCTGATAGGGTTTTGTTTATCTTCGCTTCCTGTGATCTGTTGAACAGGTAGCTTTTGAACCACCTTACGGTGTCAGTGGAAAGACCAGTGTTGGAGAGAACATTCAATAATAGCACTTAATTAACTGTATCAAAGGCTTTGGTCAGGTCTATAAAGACTGCCCCGCCAGCTAACCTTAATCTAGTTCATGATGGATGAAACCTGTAAATTCTAGTTGCACAGTGGTGGTACTGTGCCCTTTTCTAAAGCTGTGTTGCTGTGAGCTTTGCATATGGTACTTTTCCAAATAGTCTGTCAACTGATCAGCAGCAATCTGCTCAAGAGCTTTCGGTGGGGGGGGGGGAGAGAGAGAATGGATATGGGGCAGTAATTGGCATGGTTGTCCCTGTTACCACTTTTGTGGATTGGTGTTACTATAGTGGATTTCCATTTCAATTTAAATTGTGACCGTCTGAGTGAGAGATTTAATAAATTAGTCAGTGGGGTTAGCAATTCTTCCAGAATAAGTGAGATAAGCCTAGGGAATCGCCACTGTAACTTGATTTTCCAAGCACACGCTTAAGATATTTTCTGGCTTTGGATTTGGTTATAGTTTTGAAATAGAAGGGGGGGGGTTCCCTTGATGGAGGGTTAATCTTATCTACATTTTCAGTGCTGCCATCAGTCAAGAAGAAGTCAGGGGAGAGGGGGGAGAACACCACTTAGATCCGTAAAAGCGGAGTTGAAAGTGTCACCAGTGAGTCTTGGATCTTGGGTGACAGCCCCACCTATGGTAAGTATTGAGGGTGCAGTTTTGGGGACATTTCCTGTCAGGTCTTTTATGTTACTCCAAAATTTCCTACCATCACCCCAAGAGTTTGAGAGCTCGTCTTTGAAGTGGTGATTTTTAGCGAGTTGGATAGCCCGGGTACAAGCGTTCCTAGCCCTTTTGTAGAGTTGTATATCAACTTGCCTAACCGTGGCTTGGCACGATGCCATAGGTGATCTCTGTTTTTCATGAGATCAAGGAGAGTCTGCGTAACCCATGAGTTGCAGGTACCCTTTACCTTACGTTTCCTAAGAGGGAGCGAACTTATCACATGCAGTATTAAACGCTGTGATGAAGTATTCTACAGCTGAATCAGTGTTTTTAGCACTGTATTGTTGCCCAGTACTTCATACCCTGAATTCAAATGTTTTTGTGTTTTTACAGAAGACATTTGTCATATGTAACCCAAACAATCCAAGTAATACATTGCTGTTGTAACGCTAAAAATATTATTTTACTACGCTGTTAGCTCTGTGCCATATTCAGGAGCTGTATAAAGGGGGTAGTGGGTGGTGATTCAGTGGTGGATTACTTGGCAGCAGTGCGTGACAGGCAGGGTGACAGTAAACAAGCTGACATTGTACCCTGTTCTAGTATCAAACTGGTACTGGGACAGATCTGTTGGTGAGCTGATACAGGGACAGTTCTAGTGGTGTACTGATGCAGAGTTGGTTCTAGTGGTGTACTGATACAGGGACAGTTCTCTGTACTGATACAGGGTCAGTTCTAGCTGTGTACTGACATAGGCACAGTTCTAACAGTATACTGGTGCAGAGATAGTTCTGTGTACTGATGCACGGTCAGTTCTAGCTGTGTACTGATACAGGGACAGTTATGTGTACTGATATAAGGACAGGTCTAGTTGTGTGCTGATACAGGGGCAGTTCTAGCTGTGTGCTGATACAGGGGCAGTTCTAGCTGTGTGCTCATACAGGGGCAGTTCTAGCTGTGTGCTGATACAGGGATGGTTCTAGCAGTGTACTGATACAGGGACAGGTCCGTGTTCTGATACAGGGACAGTTCTAGCTGTGTGCTGATACAGGGACAGTTCTAGCTGTGTGCTCATACAGGGGCAGTTCTAGCTGTGTGCTGATACAGGGACAGTTATGTGTACTGATACTGGCACAGTTCCAGCTGTGTGCTGATACAGGGACTGTTCTAGCTGTGTACTGATACAGGGACAGTTCTAGCTAGGTGCTGATACAGGGACGGTTCTAGCTGTGTACTGATACAGGGACATGTCTGTGTACTGATATAGGGACAGGTCTGTGTTCTGATACAGGGACAGTTCTAGCTGTGTGCTGATACAGGGATGGTTCTAGCAGTGTACTGATACAGGGACAGGTCCGTGTTCTGATACAGGGACAGTTCTAGCTGTGTGCTGATACAGGGACGGTTCTAGCAGTGTACTGATACAGGGACAGGTCTGTGTACTGGTACAGGGACAGTTCTAGCTGTGTGCTGATACAGGGATGGTTCTAGCTGTGTGCTGATACAGGGATGGTTCTAGCTGTGTACTGATACAGGGACGGTTCTAGCTGTGTACTGATACAGGGACAGGTCTGTGTACTGATACAGGGGCAGTTCTAGCTGTGTACTGATACAGGGACAGTTCTAGCTGTGTACTGATACAGGGCCCATTCTAGCAGTGTACTGATATAGGGATAGTTCTGTGTACTTATACAGGGACAGTTCTAGCAGTGTACTAATAGGACGGATCTAGCGGTATACTGATACAGGGACAGTTCTGTGTGCTGATACAGGGACAGTTCTAGCTGTGTGCTCATACAGGGGCAGTTCTAGCTGTGTGCTGATACAGGGACAGTTATGTGTACAGATACTGAGACAGTTCCAGCTGTGTGCTGATACAGGGACTGTTCTAGCTGTGTACTGATACAGGGACAGGTCTAGCTAGGTGCTGATACAGGGACGGTTCTAGCTGTGTACTGATACAGGGACATGTCTGTGTTCTGATACAGGGACAGTTCTAGCAGTGTTCTGATACAGGGACAGTTCTAGCAGTGTACTGATACAGGGACAGTTCTAGCTGTGTGCTGATACAGGGACGGTTCTAGCAGTGTACTGATGCAGGGACAGGTCTGTGTACTGATACAGGGACGGTTCTAGCTGTGTGCTGATACAGGGACAGCTCTAGCTGTGTACTGATACAGGGACAGGTCCGTGTTCTGATACAGGGACAGTTCTAGCTGTGTACTGATACAGGGCCCATTCTAGCAGTGTACTGATATAGGGATAGTTCTGTGTACTTATACAGGGACAGTTCTAGCAGTGTACTAATAGGACGGTTCTAGCGGTATACTGATACAGGGACAGTTCTGTGTGCTGATACAGGGACAGTTCTAGCTGTGTGCTGATACAGGGACGGTTCTAGCTGTGTACTGATACAGGGACAGGTCTGTGTACTGATACAGGGGCAGTTCTAGCTGTGTACTGATACAGGGATGGTTCTAGCTGTGTACTGATACAGGGACGGTTCTAGCTGTGTACTGATACAGGGACAGGTATGTGTACTGATACAGGGACAGTTCTAGCTGTGTACTGATACAGGGACAGTTCTAGCTGTGTACTGATACAGGGATAATTCTAGCAGTGTACTGATAGCTTCTGCCACTGAATTGGCAGAGAACACCAGGTCAAGGAGCTGCTGTTGTGACTGGACTTCTCTACTGGGACTAAAGAAGTAGAACTCTACTACTGGGACCTTTAATTTAGGTTAAAAAAAAAATAAAAAAAAGTTAGTATGTTTGTCTGAGTGGCTGAAGTGATTTGTTATCTGAGCAGTTATCTAGGTGTTAATCTCAGGTGGCTAAAGAGGATTGTTATCTGTGCAATTTAATTAAGTGTAGAAAGATCTGGTAAGTAGGGGGAGTGGCTTAGCTAAAAGGAAGCCAGATTTAAACACTGCCCTAGATAGCGTCTGCCACAGAATTGGCAGAGAATACTAGGACAAGGAGCTGCTGTTGTGACTGAACTTCTCTACTGGGACTATATTGCTCCTTCCCTCCACTCCCCACGCTAAACCAGTTCTACTTTTATAGGCATAGGATTTGACTGACAACAGGAACTTCCTGTTTGGGAACAGGAAGTGAGTAATCACAGAGCCACCAAAGACTCAACATCCTAGAAGTACAAGAGCATCTCTCTGTCCCCCCTAGCTGCTGGAGGTCTGCCTCTGAGCAAGTAAGGGGACTACTGAGAAATATAGGATCTTCTTGTCTCAGAACTGGAAGATTAGGAGCTTAAAGGACACAGAGGCAGTAAGTAAGTAGGGAGGGAAAAAAAAGGAAAGAGTAAGGATTCCAAACAGTGAAGGGGCCAGAAATAAGACATGATGGGAGTGGTGCAGTGCAGTGGCTGTGGAGCAGCAGTCTTCCAGGAGACGTTCTGGAAGATGCAGTGTTGTCCCATCTGCAGGCACCTCTCTGGGTTAAGGGAGGAGGTTGCTCATCTCCAGGCTGAATTGGCCAGGATTTGTGGGACCTCCTCTCCCATCCAAGGACCACCAGGGCCACTGCCGTTGCCTCAGAGGTTGCAGGAAAGAGGAGCGGTTGGACTACAGTGGGCTCAGGGAGGGTGAGGGTGGTGGAACAGAGGCGCATCCCTCCAGTTGTATCTCTCCACAGTTCATATGCCATTCTGGCAAAGTGTGGTTCCTCTATGAGAGCACCCGCAGTGGAGACCAAGGAGGATGCTGGGAACCTCCACAAAAGAGACCCACAGGAGGGTGGCATGGGACCCCACAGGGGAAGGAAAGAACTCCTGGTGGGGGACTCCATTGTTAGGAAGGTAGAACTGGGGGAGGAAGGGGAGAGGGAGGTAAGGTGCCTGCCTGGCGCCATGGCTTGGAGGGGCAGGGAGCGAATCCTTAGGATCGCCAGAGCAGCTGCACAGGGTAGGGTGCTGGATGTCATTGTCCACCTAGGGACAAATGACTTGGCTAAGAAAGGGATCAGAGCAGTGCAGGAAGAGTTTGTGGAGTTGGGGAGGGGCCTCAGACAAGTAGCATGCACAGTAACCTTCTCGGAGGTGCTGCTTGTCAATGGCATAGGTGAGGCTAGGGTGCTCCACACCATGGGATTCAATCAGTGGTTGAAAAACTGGTGCAGAGCTCAGGGATTTGGCTTCATTGGGGACTGGCGTGATGGTCTGCATCTGTCCAGGAGGGGAACCAAGATCCTAAGTGATAGGTTTAAATGCTTCATTGGCAAACATTTAAACTAGCCAAGGGGGGAGGCACTGGAAAGGAGCAGGGAAATCCTAGCTCCCCCCCCAAAAAAAAGTCAGGGTAGTAAGTGAGGTATACACCAAGTTGGAGATGTTGATAAGGAGAAGGGCAGGGGTATATGGAGAAAGTGACAAAGGCAGTAAGGACAGGGATGGAGTAAAAAGGGGTAAGGCCATCAGGAAATGGAGGGTAATAAGTACCAATGCCCATAGTCTGGGCAACAAGCTCCCTGAACTGGTGGCCTTGATGGAAGAGGGATTCCTGGATGTCGTAGCAGTCACAGAAACATGGTACACAGAGAACCATGACTAGGATGTTAACATACCAGGGTACACAACCTACAGGAGATACAGTGAGGGGAGAAGAGGGAAGGAGTAGCTCTCTATGTAAGGGAAGGTATAAAAGCAACTGAACAAAAGAGTAAACAGAGGAGAGGAGGCACACTGGGTCACCTTAGAGACTGGAAATGGCACTACAGTCTGCACAGGGATTGTATACAGACCCCCATGTCAGGGGGAGGGAATGGACTAGGATATGATAGAAGGCATTCTTAGAATGGCAGAGAAAGGGGAGATACTGTTGATGGGAGACCTGAATATGCCAGATGTTAACTGGAGCACATTTGCTGCAGCCACATCCAAGAGCAGGGCCATTCTCGATGCCCTACAGGTGGCATGCCTCAGACAATAGTTTTGGAACCCACTCATGGGAGCAATCTTAGACAGCGTACTCTCAAATGGGGACAGTGAGAGGATCTCAGATCTAGAAGTGGGTAGCCATCTGGGAACAAGTGACCAAACAGTGTGGTTCACGATAAACTCAACTACAGAGTCAAGCCATACAAAAGTGAGGGTACTGGACTTCAGGAGGGCTGACTTTGGCAAGATGGGAGAGTGCCTTAGAAAAGCACTAGCAAACAGGCTAGAGGGAAGAGGTGGAGCAACAATGAGGAAACATCAAAACTGCCATCACAGAGGCAACAAGCCTTTGTGTGAAGCAAATAAACAAATCAAAATGAAAGAAAAAGCCACTATGGTTCTCAAAAGAGGTGGCAGTGAAGGTCAGGGAGAACAAGATAGCATTCAGGAAGTATAAGGAAACACAGAAGGAGCAGGACAGAGAGCTATACCAGTTAAGACAGAAGGAAGCAGGGAGGGAAGTCAGAATAGCAAATGCCCAAACTGAGGAAAAGATAGCCAACTTGGTTAAGAAGGGGGATAAAACCTTTTATAGGTACATCAGGGAGCGTAGAAAGACAGGCTAAATAGAATGGACGTTGGGTGGGCAGAGAGGGACAGTGAAAAAGCAGGGATACTGAACAAATATTTCTGCTCAGTATTCACAAAAGAGGAGGAGGGGGAGGTGCCTAACCCAATTAACAGAAGCACTCTGGATAGGGGGAGTCGATCCCAGTCCTTTCACAGAAGAAAGGGTTCTGAAAGAACTCCTAAAACTGAATGTGGACAAAGCAATGGGACCTGATGGAATTCACCCCAGGATTCTAAAAGAATTAAGGGGAGAACTAGTGAAACCACTGACTACCCTTTTTAACAAATCATGGGAGGATGGTGTGGTACCTGAGGACTGGAGGAAGGCGGATGTGATTCCCCTTCGCAAAAAAGCTTCTGGACCTGTACGGGAAGAAGATCTATTCTTCTTCAACCCTAGGCATCAGGGCCCTTAGCTATGTGGCACATATGGGGGATTTCCAGAAGACCATCCTTAGTCAGATGGAATCTAAATTGGACTCCCTTCCTGAGTTACAGACTAAGCAGGAAGTGGGTGACCTTGTCCGTTCCGCTCGCTCGGCCTGTCAGCACATGCTACATGCCACTTATGATGTGGTGGACACAGCTGGAAGGAACTCTGCCTTCGCGCCTCCTCATGCCCACCTCTGAACAGTTGCCCTCCTCTGAACAACCTCCACTCTGTCTATGTCTTTGCAGAGATGGGGTCTCCAGAATTGAACGCAGTACTCCAGATGGGGTCTCACCAACTGTCTGTACAGAGGGATAACTTCCTGTTTTCCACTGTTGATGTCTCTCCCTATGCATCCCAGTATCCCCCCAGCCCTCCTTACTGCATTCTCACATTGCTTGCCCACCTTTAGGTCATCTGATATAATTACTCCTAGGTCTCTTTCGATTTTTGTTGTTGTTATTATCTCACTCCCCATTGTGTACTCTTCCTCTGGATTTTTGTTTCCCAGATCCATTACCTTGCACTTCTTTACATTGAATCTGAGCTGCTATATATTTGACCATTCCTCCAACCTTGCCAAGTCCCTTTTCATCCTTTCCACCCCACCTTGTGTATCAACCCTGTTGCAGATCTTTGTATCGTCTACAAAGAGACATATTTTTCCTTCCAGGTGCTCTCCAATGTCACTTATAAAGACATTAAAGAGGACTGGTTCCAGAACCGAACCCTGCGGTACCCCGCTAGTTACCCTCCTTTCTTCACTGTGGACTCCATTTTCTATTACCCCTTGCATCCTGTTGTCTAGCCAGTTTTTTATCCCGGCTACCACATTGGGACCCACTCCAAGGCTGGCTAACTTGTATATTAATCTTTTGTGTGAGACTGTGTTGAGGGACAGATTTGTTTATGCCTTCCCCTCCCATTCCTTTAATCCCAAGGGTCCTGAACAAACTCAGATCGGAGGGAGCTCGAATGATTCTCATTGCTCCCTTCTGGCCCAGGCAAGTTTGGTTCTCTTTTCTGCAACAGCTTTCAGAGGAACCTTCACTTCCTCTTCCTCTGTCATGGCAGTTGTTGACCCAGGATCAGGTGACCCTTGTTCATCCAGGTCTCAAATCCCTTCATCTCCATGCATGGCTCCTGCAGACGTAGTTAAATTCCACTTTGGAGTCTCGCCTCTAGTAGCGGACATTTTATTGGAGGCCAGGAAGCCTTCCATGAGGTCCACCTACGCCATGAAGTGGAAACGATTTTCTATTTGGACAAACTCGAAAGACTTTGAGCCTTTCTCATGCCCAGTCAATAAAGTCCTGGACTACATGCATCACCTCTTTAATCTGGGTCTCAGCCATTCCTCGTTGAAAGTCCACATGGCAGCTATCTCAGCCTACCATATTCCCTTTGGAGACAGGACATTTGCTCAATTGGAAATCTCTAAGACTTTCCTCAGAGGGGTTCTCCATTTGAGACACCCCCATCCTCATTTCTGCCCCTCCATGGGACTTGAATTTCATCCTGGAGAAGCTTACTCTGCCTCCCTTTGAGCCAGCAGCAACAGCTGATTTGAAGTTCCTTTCTTGGAAGACACTCTTCCTAGTGGCCATTACCTCTGCTCGTCGAATTTCCGAGCTGTAGGCCTTAATGTGTAAAATCTCATACTTAATATCTCACAAGGGACGTGTGGCTGTACGCACCAACCCTAAGTTTCTCCTTAAGGTTGTAGCTGACTCCACGCTGAATCAATCTGTTGAGCCTCCCGCTTTCTTTATGCAACACTCCAGTCAATGGGGAGTACCTCTTGCATACTTTGGGTGTTCACAGAATTCTGAGATACTACACCAGTCGGACTAAGGATCTGAGGAAGACTGATCAGCTTTTTGTCTCTTTTGCTCACAAAAGAGAAGGCAATGCTGTTTCTAAGCAATGCCTATCAAAATGGTTGGCACATTGTATCACTTTCTGTTATGACAAGTACAACAAGACCCTTACGGGTCAAGTCAGAGGTCAGTCCACCAGAGGAGTAGCTGCATCTGCAGCTTGTTTCAAAAATGTGTCAGCGGCAGACATATGTGCAGCCGCAACTTGGACTTATGTCCATACTTTCATGAAACACTGCAGTTTGGACATCGCCTCTCGCCGTAGAGCAGGCTTCGGGTTGGCTGTCCTACAAAGTCTCCTTTCATGAGACCCGTTCAACCCTGAGGTTCCATGCTATGGATAACAATCCTCCTCCTGAGTGTTTTTCCTTGTTCCAGACTGCTTGGGACTCAGTCTTATATGTGAATACCTACTGCAAGAGTCCTCTCGAAGTAAGACAATACAGTTATGTAAGAACTTACCGTAAGAGTAGATCTTTGAGCGAGGCTCTTGCAGTAGGTATTGCCTTCCCGCCCTCCATCCCCTTACGTTTTCTTTGCTTCATTTCCATGGGGGACATGTCCTCTTCTCTCTCGTCTTGCCTCTTTTGGCCTTTGGCTGGTAAGAACTGGAAGGTGGACATGGGGGACCGCCCCTTTCTACTGACGTCGTATGACACTGGTCACCTGATGTGGGGGGGGGCGGTCCCCCGCCAGAGACTGCTAGCTAGAAATCTTTCTGTGGGGTCCTGACGCCTTGCGGCTTAGTCCTACATGTGAACACCTACTGCAAGAGCCTCTCTCAAAGATCTACTGTTATGGTAAGTTCTTACGTAACTGTACTTTCTGACTACTGATACAGGCACAGTTCTAGAAGTGTACTGATACAAGGACAGTTCTAGCAGTGTACTGATACAAGGACAGTTCTGTGCACTGATACGGGGCAGTTCTAGCTGTGTACTGATACACAGACAGTTCTAGTTGTGTACTGATACAGGGACAGTTCTGTGTACTGATACAGGGCAGTTCTAGCTGTGCACTGATACAGGGACAGTTCTAACTGTGTACTGATACAGAGACAGTTCTAACTGTGTACTGATACAGAGACAGTTCTGTGTACTGATAAAGGGTCAGTTCTAGCTGTGTACTGATACAGGGAGTGTTCTAGCTGTATGCTGATACAGGGATGATTCTAGCTGTGTACTGATACAGGAACAATTCTGGGTGTGTTGATACAGGGACAGTTCTGTGTACTGATACAGGGACAGTTCTCTGTACTGATACAGGGACGGTTCTAGCTTTGTGCTGTTACAGGGACAGTTCTAGCAGTGTACTGATACAGGGACGGTTGTAGTTGTGTACTGATACAGGGACAGTTCTAGCAGTGCAGCGGTACAGGGACAGTTCTAGCTGTGTACTGATACAGGGATGGTTCTGGCTGTGTACTGATACAGTGACAGTTCTAGCTCTGTGCTGATAAAGGGACGGTTTTAACTGTTTACTGATACAGGGACAATTCTAGCTGTGTACTGATACATAGACGTTCTAGCTGTGTGCTGATACAGGGACGATTCTAGCTGTGTGCTGATACAGGGACAGTTCTGTGTACTGGTACAGGGACAGTTCTATCTGTGTACTGGTACAGGGACAGTTCTAGCTGTGTACTGGTACAGGGACAGTTCTAGCTGTGTGCTGATACCGGACAGTTCTAGCTGTGTACTGACACAGGGACGGTTCTTGCAGTGTACTGGTACAGGGACGGTTCTTGCAGTGTACTGGTACAGGGACGGTTCTAGTTGTTTACTGATACAAGGACGTTCTAACAGTGTACTGATAGGACAGTTCTAGCTGTGTACTGCTACAGGGACAGTTCTGTGTAATAATACAGGGACGATTCTAGCAGTGTACTGATACAGGGACTATTCTAGCAGTGTACTGTTATAGGGACGCTTCTAGCTGTGTACTGATACAGGGACAATTCTAGCAGTGTACTGAAACAGGGACGATTCTAGCTGTGTACTATTACTGGGATGGTTCTAGTTGTGTACTGATGCAAGGACAGTTCTGTGTACTGATACAGGGATAATTCCAGCTGTGTACTGATGCAGGGACAATTCTAGCTGTGTACTGATACAGGGACGGTTCTAGCTGTGTACTGATACAGTGACAGTTCTAGCAGTGTAGTGGTACAGGGACAGTTCAAGCAGTGTACTGGTACAGGTACTGTTCTGGCTATGTACTGATACAGGGACAGTTCTAGCTGTGTACTGATATAGGGACGGTTCTGGCTGTGTACTGATGCAGGGACAGTTCTAGCTGTGTGCTGATACACTGACAGTTTGTGTACTGATGTAGGGACAGTCTAGCTGTGTACTGATACAGGGACGGTTCTGGCTGTGTACTGATACGGGGACGGTTCTGGCTGTGTACTGATACGGGGACGGTTCTAGCTATGTACTGATACAGGGACGGTTCTAGCTGTGTACTGATACAGGGACGGTTCTGGCTGTGTGCTGATACAGGGACATTTCTAGCTGTGTGCTGATACAGGGACAGTTCTAGCTGTGTACTGACGCGGATGATTCTAGCTGTGTACTGACATGGGTGGTTCTAGCTGTGTAGTGATACAAGGACAGTTCTCTGTACTGATACAAGGATAGTTCTGTATACTGCTGCAGGGCGCATTCTAGCTGTGTACTGATACAGGAGCAGTTCTAGCAGTTTACTGATAAAGGGACAGTTCTAGCAGTGTACTGATAAAGGGACAGTTCTAGCAGTGTACTGATAAAGGGACAGTTCTAGCAGTGTACTGATATGGGGTCGGTTCTAGCTGTGTGCTGATACAGGGCCCATTCTAGCAGTGTTCTGATACAGGGACAGTTCTAGCTGTGTGCTGATACAGGGCCCATTCTAGCAGTTTACTGATACAGGGACAGTTCTAGCAGTGTACTGATAAAGGGACAGTTCTATCTGTGTACTGATATGGGGTCGGTTCTAGCTGTGTGCTGATACAGGGCCCATTCTAGCAGTGTTCTGATACAGGGACAGTTCTAGCTGTGTACTAATACAGGGACGTTCTAGCTGTGTGCTGCTACTGGGACGGTTCTAGCTGTGTGCTGATACAGGGACAGTTCTAGCAGTGTACTGATACAGGGATGGTTCTAGCTTTGTACTGACACAGGGACAGGTCTGTGTACTGATACAGGGACAGTTTTAGCAGTGTACTGATGCAGGGTCAGTTCTAGCAATGTATTGATACCGAAACAGGGACAGTTCTAACTGTACTGATACAGGGACTGCTCTAGGCGTGTACTGATAGTACGGTTCTTCCTGTGTACTGATACAGGGACAGTTCTAGCTGTGTACTAATACAGGGACGTTCTAGCTGTGTACTGATACTGGGATGGTTCTAGCTGTGTGCTGATACAGGGACAGTTCTAGCTGTGTGCTGATACAGGGCCCATTCTAGCAGTGTACTGATACAGGGATTGTTCTGTGTACTGATACAGGGACAGTTCTAGCAGCGTACTAATATGGGGTCAGTTCTAGCTGTGTACTGATACTGGGATGGTTCTAGCTGTGTGCTGATACTGGGACGGTTCTTGCCGTGTGCTGATACAGGGACGGTTCTAGCTGTGTACTAATACAGGGATGTTCTAGCTGTGTGCTGCTACTGGGACGGTTCTAGCTGTGTGCTGCTACTGGGACGGTTCTAGCTGTGTGCTGATACAGGGACAGTTCTAGCAGTGTACTGATACAGGGATGGTTCTAGCTTTGTACTGACACAGGGACAGGTCTGTGTACTGATACAGGGACAGTTCTAGCAGTGTACTGATGCAGGGTCAGTTCTAGCAATGTATTGATACCGATACAGGGACAGTTCTAACTGTACTGATACAGGGACTGCTCTAGGCATGTACTGATAGTACGGTTCTAGCTGTGTACTGATACAGGGACAGTTCTAGCTGTGTACTAATACAGGGATGTTCTAGCAGTGTACTGATACAGGGATTGTTCTGTGTACTGATACAGGGACAGTTCTAGCAGCGTACTGATACGGGGTCAGTTCTAGCTGTGTACTAATACAGGGACATTCTAACTGTGTACTGATACTGGGACGGTTCTAGCTGTGTGCTGATACTGGGACGGTTCTTGCCATGTGCTGATACAGGGACGGTTCTAGCAGTGTACTGATACAGGGACAGTTCTAGCTGTGTGCTGACACAGGGACGGTTCTAGTGTACTGATAGAGAGACAGTTCTAGATGTGTACTGATACAGGGACAGTTCTAGCTGTGTACTGATACAGGGACAGTTCTAGCTGTGTACTGATACAGGGACAGTTCTCTGTACTGATACAGGGACAGTTCTAGCAGTGTATTGATATAGAGACAGTTCTAACTGTGTAGTGGTACAGGGACAGTTTTCTGTACTACTGCAGGGACAGTTCTAGCTGTGTACTGATACAAGGCCCATTCTAGCAGTGTACTGATATAGGGATAGTTCTGTGTACTTATACAGGGACAGTTCTAGCAGTGTACTAATAGGACGGTTCTAGCGGTGTACTGATACAGGGACAGTTCTAGCTTTGTGCTGATACAGGGCCCGTTCTGGCAGTGTACTGATACAGGGACAGTTGTAGCTGTGTACTGATACAGGGACAGTTCTAGCTGTGTACTGATACAGGGACAGTTCTAGCTATGTACTGATGCAGGGACAGTTCTAGCTGTGTACTGATACAAAGACAGTTATGTGTACTGATACAGGGACAGTTCTAACTGTGTACTGATACAGAGACCGTTCTGAGTACTGACACAGGGACAGTTCTGTGTACTGATACAGGGTCAGTTCTATCAGTGTACTGATGCAGGGTCCATTCTAGCTGTGTACTGATACAGGGACAGTTCTAGCTATGTACCAGGGGTTGAAAATTTTTTTGTGAGGACTCAAGTCCAGGACTTACGTTCCTTTTGTTCCATAAGTCCTTGGCAGGCGCTGGCAAGTCGTACTGGGGTACTGGTGTTCTGCCTCCTAAATTTTTACTAAAGCAAATAATACTTTTCTTGCTTCTCATAGGAAGCCACAGAGGGACGAGAGGCCACTGAGGGGATATCAAGTTCTTCCAGATGCAGAAAATCAGTCACACAAGCTCCGTCTCTGTTACCAAATATACACACATATAAATTTTAATTGTCTATTCCCCTGTAAAGAGAATCCCTAATTATGCAGCTTAAGCCTCTTTCTGCTAGTGACTACTCAGAAACACAGGGGTCCCTCTCTGTGACCAATTTTTTTTTCTTTATCAAAGTTGTCTCCCCTTTCAAAATAGTCTTCTGTGGAGCCTACCCTGCTGCCAGTGACTAGTAAGATATGCAGAGCCCCTCTCTGTGGCCATACAGTGTTTTGTTTTTAAGCAAACTTCTCTCCCCTTTCAAGGGAACCCCCTGCTGCTTGCTGCCAGTCAGACACACTTGGTTTATGCAGCTTCCATGCTGCCAGTCAGGCACACATGGTCCTCTGTGGCCAAAATTTGGGAGGCAGTATAGTGCAGTGGTTTAAGGCTCTGAGCTACAAATCTGGAGACCTGGGTTTGAATCCCACAGCCTCCACTTGCATACTATGTGACCCTGAGCAAGCCACTTAACTTCCCTGTGCTCCGAGGTCGCACCTGTAAACGCGCTTTCAGCTTTAATGTGCCACTGCTGGTTAAACCATTGGAAAAAAAATATATATTTTTTCAGTCAAGGCTCTTTCTCTCTCTCCTCTTCTTACAGAGACCCTTTTGAAGCTAAATTCTTCCTGCCTGCTGTTATATTTTAACTGAAAGATTTCAAGCCTGCATACAGTGTTAAAACTTAATTCCAACAACATGTCTTTCACTTACAGAATTTAGGGCGCAGGTGTGAGATGGCGCCCAATCCTCCTAAACATGTGCCGTCTCTCTACCATATGGAAGGTTCCAAAAGTACCATCCGCGCTCAGGAATGAGGGTAGTGCGCTGAATGAGGGTGGCTAACCCCAAATAAGTAATCAAATAAAAAAAAAAAGTCACAGCACTCTTACAAAAATAAAGCAGCCCAAATGTAAATTCTGCTCTTCACCAATTTAATAATCCACCACTGTGTTTCTAGCCCCTAGCGCCTTGTCTCAATGCCTTCCAGGGGAGAGCTGTGACTTTTCTGGAATGTCTACTATATGGTACTGTACTCAGCAGCATGGACTTCCATGGCGCTTGTATTCCTCCTTGCTACCACACACTCATCTCGCGAGATGTGGTTCTGCCAGAATGTCATCCGATTAGGAAGCATGCAGTGACAATTTCGATCCCCCAGTCTCACTACGGGGCATGCACGCGGTGCATATCAGACGGCAGAGAGAGAGAGATGGAGATACAAATAAAGACGTGACTGTTCAAATTCCAGGAGGGGGAAGGGACAAGAAATGGTCACAGTCACGGAGTTCTACCACCAAGCTGCCCATGCGCACAAAACTCCGCCAGTGAAGCAAGTCCGTCGAACTTGAAACAGCTTTAAAGGGAAAGTCCTGCTGCACTTTCAGCAGGTCCCGGACCTCGGATTTGGGGATTTTTCATCCCCTGTGTACTGAAAAAGGCTGCATTCTAGCATTGTACTGATAGAGGGACGGTTCTAGCTGTGTACTGATACAGGGACAGTTCTAGCTGTGTACTGATGCAGGGTTATTTGTCAGAGTTGCACTCTGTTTAGACCATGATTCCTAGGTAACCCCTCTCTTATTGTAAATTTTTTGCCAATCTGTGCATTACTTTTATAAATACCTGCTTATATTTGCACATTGTAAGGTGTATTGAAAGATCTACTTGTACAGGAAAATGTTTTGACATATGGCAAATATTTGGTTTAAAGAAAAGATATAACTGAAAATGAACTGGAACCTTTATCTTATAAACCCATCTTGCAGACCTTGAACTTGCAGAGTGTATCTACAGATGTGGATCAGTTTCACTGTGGTTATCAGTAAAAGGTGATCTTGCTTTATAGGCGCGAGTTTCTAGGAAAGTTCAGTTTTGTGTACAGAATACAGAGGAACACATTTTCACTTGTGTTGTAGCATCTGCATTTAACTTCTGAGAAGGCTGCACTTGCAGTGTGTCGTAACCAACAGCCTCAGATTCAAAGAAGGGTTGCCTCTGAATTTTAGTATTTCTAAAACCTCAGGTTGTCTGTGAAATATAACTGAATATAACTGATAAAATGAAAAGGAATATAGCATTGCTAAATGGACTTCACACAGTTGCCACAGTTAGGGTCTGTTACTGGTGTGGTGGTTGTGCTCCTTCAAACCAGCTGTTTTTTGTGCTCTGAATTGTGCTTTGAGGTTTGAGTACACTGTTCGTGCAGTGGTTTGGGGAGCCAGCTGACCACGAGAACATGAACTTTGAACTGAGAAGAAAAAGTAAGACAGATTTTGAAAATGCAATACCTGTTCTGTGAAATAGAACAGAAATGCCAAATTGTATAACCCTAATTGTTTTACTGTATATAGGTATATTGCAGCAGCTTATTGCGCATGTCACGTGTTTATTATGTGTTGTTTGTGTTTTGCCTTGTATGTAGTTGTTTATATTATTGGAAGCCATTGTGAATGATTTGTGACTCAATGTTTTCCTACGAATAAACATATTACTACGACTATAAGATATGCTTTCCTCGTCGGTAGTTTTCCAAAAGATGTTGTCGGGTACAGAACTGCCTCTGCTCCAACATTTATTCTTTTTTTTAACTGTTTCTTCATTTTTCATTGAATGGTGTTCCAGAAGATTACCTCCAGTGGCCATGGCCTCCTTGTGGAAAAACCCTTCTGGTGGAGTTACTAAGTACAGCAAACTCATGCCATCGGCTGATGGCCACTCTGAGTGTCAAAGCACCAAGAAATTTCAGGTAATTCCGCCCCTTTTCATACCAGTCACAAAACTCGGGTTTACAGTTCAGTTCCTTGGATTCACTGACAAAACATTAACACCAGTCTTCCAAAGACCAGGCCCTTTCGGATGAGTCCAGTGGAAAGCACTGCGACTCTAATTCTAAGGAGTGGCCCTGCCGCTGGGACCCCTCTTGTTCCAGTTCCAAAACCAAGGGCAAGAAAAGTAACAAGGCCCCTGCTTCCTCCATTTCAGCTGTTTTCAGTCAGCCAGAAGGGCAGCAGAACTGACTACTTGCTTATCAGTTCCAGGGTTCTGCAGATCTTCCAGTGGGAGGCAGGATCTCCCACTTCTACCCAGACTGACTTGCCATCATGACAGAAAAGTGGGTGCTTGAGACTGTCCAGGAATGTCTGACTCTGGAAGTTATATCACCACCTCTCAGTCATGATGTGAAGTGCTAGGTGTTTTCCTGTTTAGAGCAGGAGTGCTTAAAGAAGGAAATTCAGAGCCTTGTGCTTACAGAGGCAGTAGAGTAGGTTCCAAGGCCAGGAAGGGAAATGGATTCCTCTCCCAATATTTCCTGGTTCCTAAACATTTGGGAGGGCTGAGGCCCATCTTGCTTTCAGATGCCTAAACAAATTTCTGAGGTACCCAGGATCTTGAATGTTTTCTCTGAGGGGAAATAGTTCCATTCCTCCAAGAATGGCACTTGTTTTGCTCTCTGGCTCTGAAAGATGCATACCTGTGTATCTTAATAACATCTTCCCACCAGAAATACCTTCAGTTCAGGATGGGAGACAGAATATTTTGTTAGTCTTGTCATTTGGACCCTCCCCTTCACCAAAGGTTTTCACCAAAAGCTTGTTGGTGACATTAGCCTACTTTCTCAGGGATTCTCCCTGTATCGCTAGTTGAGAGAAGTGGCTTATCAAAGCCAGAGGGCCAAATGTAGCACTGAAAGCCTGAGACTGCACAGTGGTTACATTTCAGAAGCTGGTATTTCTCCTGAATCTAGGCAAGTCCATACTGACGCCAGTGCAGAATACAGAGGATTGTATATGAGCAATCATACACAACAAAGCTATTTTTCGATTGACGTTTCTGTTTCAACAAGAGAGGTCTTGTTGCCACGGAAATGTCGAGATTGAAAAATAGTGCTGTTTGAGTATGATTGCTCATACAAAGTCTTTTATAGTGTATGAGCAATCATCAGTCACCTCTTGAGTAAAAAAAAAAAAAAAAAAGAGATTCCAGAAGTGGTAAAACTGCCTTACTTTACTGCCGTCTGTTGTGGTTCTCCAGAGTCACTCTCTTCCTGGACCTGCTCTCACTGCCAGGGCCCCTTCATCATGCATGCGCGATGACGTTCGATCTTGTTGTGCTGCACAAGTGACGTACTCCGTGCAGCACAAGAAGATCATGACATAGTCTGGGTAGCACAACAGCGCTTTTCCAGGCATGGATTTCCATATATAACAGCGTTCTACCGTATACTATATTGCATTCATGTGACAAAACTAGATTTGAACTTGCTAATGCTCTCCTGTCCCAAGATTGAGCCTCAGATCTGATAACCTTAGTAAGGTCCTTTTAAGCACATCAGCAGCACATGGCCAGGGAGCTCTCTGGATTCCTGAGCACGATAGCCTCATGCACATTCATCATAGTTCTTTGGGCATGGCTTCACTCAAGTTCAGTTCAGTAGTTTGGCAGAAACAGTGGTTTGAAAAGAGGTATCACATGGATCACAAGGTAGATGTAACCTCAAAGCCAGTAAAGGCCCAACCTTGTGGCAGGGGAAACAGAACCTCATTGTGGGAATTCCAGTCCACCTCTCTCATCCTGCAATCCTTCTGACAGATGTCTCACTGACAGGATGGGGCATCCATCTTGGTCAAGACGTGGTCTGGGACTTGGCCCAGAAAGGAATTCTCTGTGCACATCAGTGTTCTGGAGCTGTGAGCAGTTTGCCTTGCCCTTGAGGCATTTCTCCACTGGTAGTGGAGCAGGTCATTTAAGTAAACATGGACATCACCAATGCAGTGTTTTACCTGAAAATGCAAGGAGGTTCCAGGTCATCCAGACTTTGGGCCAATCAACATACATGGTCGGGATACATGTATTGAACATATCCTGCATGTGGCTTTGTCGTCCCGATCCCCATTTGCACCAGACAGCATCTGCAAGTCCCTTCCTTAGTGTCCTGCAGGTGTAGAGCCACGCACTGGGGCGGCAGGGGTTGGCTTAGTGGGTCTGGACAAATTGGATCCCCGTGCCGGTCCTCAAGTGAATCCCTACCAGTGCAGGGCATGGTGGGACACGGCAGTACTCCAAGACTGCCATATTCACATGGCAAAAATGTTGATAAAGAAGTCACCCGGCTGCTGCCAGTGATGCCCCCAGCACACCGCAAAAGCTTCTAGGACTGGGGACTAGAGGAGAGTGGGCTAATTGGGCTTGGAATCATGGTGTAAGGAGGGCATGTGTAGCCATTACTGCTGCCCCCAAGCAGGCTTAGCGGCCACCCCCTCCGTCAGCCCTCCGCAACGCGGAGATTACTTTGTGGATTGGGTGCATAGCTGCCCCGTCCCGCCTACCCGTGTTGCCATGTGCATGCCAGAGATCAGATGTAGAGGAGGCAAACCCCAGATTGTGAATGCTTCAGAGTGCTCCGATGGCATGCATTCTATACATAGGGGGCACACTGTGGCTTTTCCCCAACCCTTGCACATGCAGACAGGCCAGGACTCTTCTATGGATCAGACCCTTTGTCAGAAAGCTCTGAGGCTGTGGAAACTAGCCTTTCTACCTATGCTCGCCTCTTTTCAGATCACAAGGTGGGTAAGATAAATTTTCTAGTGGATGGTCTGAGTTGCATGGACACTCTGAGTGATCTGTTAACTAGGGAAGTCCTGAACAGCATTTTCAAAGAGTGAGGGGACAATCAAGGTAATGCAGAATTTTTCTTTCCGATGTAGTTCCCATTTATACTAACCCTAACAAGTCTGCATTGACCAATAGACTTAAAAATGGAGAAAAGGATGAACAAATAGAAAACAAAAAGAAATGTTGGTTAGCTGTATTGAATATTGTGAAAGCAACCGATGTCTTCCTTAAGATGGGCATCTTCCACTGCTGTCTGAGGCTGTACAGAACAGCTCTCTAAAGCATGCGCAGTGGCTTGTTGTATATTGATGAGTTCCAGATTTTCTGGCAGCTTGTAGCCACTTGCATCTTCCCTTTGACCCACCATTAGTTTGGCGCCATGATGACTTAAGCCTCATCACTTCAGCCAAGAGGGGAACCTTTGCTTTCATTCAGCTACTTTATTGCCTTATTGATCCTAGTGCCTGTTTTTTTCCCTTTTCAGAACTTGCTGGCTTGGCTATAAAGGCTCAGAAAGTCAAGAACTGTCGGGATCAACCGAAGGAGCATACATCACATTGTGTCATTCATTTCTGTGATATTGTTGGGTGCTTTTCCTACCTACCTGCTTTTGAATGTTAGCACATGTGCATTCCATAGCACAGGCAGGCAAATGCACCCACCCTTCTCTCTTTCCACAAAACTCTCTGATTTGCAGGAGATTTGGGGGGGGGTGGTATTCTAACTCTCTCAGGGGCTATCCTATTGATGTGAATTGAATAATTTACAAAGTCCACTTTCGGGACATTCAAGCTCATACAGGTCTTGGTTTAGCCCTTCTTCATGTGACGCCATTCATCAGGGCTGCAGACTTGTATGCCTCAAAAACTAATTTTGATTGTTATTTATTTGACAGCAGTTGTTCAGGGTCACCAGGCCCTAATGTACGTCAGCCTACCTGTTTTTTATTTTCTGTTCATATGATTTTATCACATTCAGTATTAGGAACAGAATATTATGCATGTGATGCTGTGATTGAGTTGTACTGAATGGGTTAATATTGTTAGTAAATTTCCTGATTGTTTTTTTTCTTCACTGGTGGTCTAGTCCGTCCCCCAACCCGGTGAACTTCAGCCATGCAGTGAAGAAACCTTCTCACAACAGCAGCCTTCCACTTGTGTACCTGCAGTGCTTTTTGTGTTGCTTTGGTTAGTAAACATATGTGGTCCCACCCCCCTTTTCCTACAGTGTGTGCAACGGAAAGGAACGCAGTACTGGCAGTGTCAGCACCTTTGCTAGCTGTCATATTTCCCATCGCAGGTTGGCTGTAATAAATGACACCTCGTGGTCGAATGTGTTACTGATGTCAGTGATGGAAGATTAGGTTGGATATGAATACATGAGGTGGGGCAGAAGATCGAGCTGTGAAAGTGTTTTGGTTTTTTTCTGCCAAAATAAGTAAGTATACAATTTGTAATTTAGGACCAGGAAGTCCCATGGTCTAGGTTTATAACAGAATTTTATGCCCCTTTGATCACCCTGCATATTTTCAGCTACTGAACACAGTTATCTACAGTATGTGGTCAGCACTGTTTGTGAGGCTTAATCATCTTTCGGACATTCAGGATGGCTAATTACTAAACATTCGAATATACAGTATCTTAGTTGGTAACACTTTGCTTTAAGTGGTAGTATTGTGAACTATGCATACATTTGTATTGCTTTACATAGATTATTGACATGGTTCTGTGAAATCATGAATTATGTAGAGAATAACTAACCCCTAAATGTGAAGAACAAGTTGGTAACTCCATACCAAGTTAGGTGGGGGAGGACATCATTAGTACGAGAGCAAAGCTTGAGTACCCTAATGATGTAAACACCCTTACAAGGTGTGGCGTATCAGTGAGGTCTTATCAGTTTTTTTTAACTGTATATAATATTACTGTAAGCATGTTTCCCCTGAGTGAAAGTTTAGTGCCTTTTTTATTCCCTCTCTAACAGTAGGTGATGCTTTATCTTAGGGTAGTCGGGAAGGGGGGGAGGGATGGTAGTTTACATTAGAGAGGGAATAACTTGCACAAGAAAGGAGGCAGAAGAAGGTAGGTGGAGGCATTACGGGTTCAGTTACGGTCCAATAGAGGGAGAACGGTGAGGTTGGGGGTGGCTTACAGACCACTAATCCAGGATTTTTTATTTATTTAAAATTCGGTAACTGGGAAAGGCACACTGAGCTGAGGCTCATTTCCAGGTGTGGAGAGGGACAGGGAACTGAGCTTGCAACTGTTGGAAGCTGCTGGTAAAGGAGAGGTAATTGTGGGGGACTTCAACCTGCCCAAGGTGGACTTGAGCAGATCATCCATAACATGTGCTAGGCATCGGGTGATCCTGGAAGGATTGAAGTGGGTTCCTGACTCAGGGCATCACAGAACCAACATGAGTAGAGGCAGTTCTTGATCTGGTGCTCATGAATGGGGAGCATGTACAGGAAATAACAGTAAGGGAGCCCCTGAGTGGGAGTGATAATTGTACAATGTGGTTCCAGTTGGATGTGGGCAGTGAAAGCATCTGGACTAAGACCAAAATCTTGGATTTTAGGAGAGTGGACTTCAGGAAGATGGGTGAAGTGCTAAGGAGCCACCTGGTGGACATCTTAGCAGATATGGGGGTGGACCAAAGGTGGTTCTTCATTAGGGAAGAAATGTTGGTTCCACAGAGGAGTGCGTCAGGCTCAGGGGAATAACACAAGGGCCAGAGCACCCTGCAGGTTCAGTTCTGGGGCCGCCCAGGTAGTAAGGGAAAAGAGAATAGCCTATAGGAAATTCAGGAAGACCAAGAGAGAGAGCTGGATAGGGAAAATTACCTAAGGTTGGCTAGTGAGGCAAGTAAGGAAGTCCAGTGAGCTAAGGCGCAGAAGGAGCTGCAGATAGCTGAAGGAATTAAGGGGGGGGGGGAGACCTTCTTTTGCTATACAAGTGAGAAAAGGGACAAGAAGGATGGTATTGTTAGGCTTAAGAAGGGGCGGAGTGGGTGGAGGATAATGGGGGGAAAAGCAGAGATACTAAATGAATACTTCTATTCTGCTTTCACCAGAGAGAAGGACAGACCAGTGCCTTCAGGAGGGAGAAGAGGAGTGGGGTGGGGGGAGGGGAACACAGATGTAGTGATAGAGGAGGATAGAGTGATGGAAGGGCTGCTAGCATTGAAGGTGGACAAATTACCAGGCCCAGACAGAGTACATCCAATGGTACTAAGGTTCACTGGAGTCAGGCGTGGTACCACAGGAGTAGAGAACAGCACATGTGGTGCCCCTCCACAGAAGCAGTCAAAAGGATGACCCAGGGAATTACAGACCGGTCAGTCTGACCTCAGTCGTGTGCAAGCTCATGGAGTATATACTTAAAGGGAGCCACTAAGATTTGCCCCTGCACCCGATTAATAGGTGCCTCACCTCCACATCAGTAGAATAATGTGACGCTGCACCCCAAGAAGTCCTCTAATGAAAAGTTATTTCACTCATAAAAATCCCAAAACTGGGTCCCAAGGACTTCCCGGTTTTGTTCGGCCGCCCACGCTCCGCCCTCGCGCTCACTAGCATGATGATGAGATGCTAGGGAGAGTGCAGGGGCGCACTTCATTATAGTCAGTGGGAGCCAGCGCTCAGATCTATATTTACTATTAGAATGGCCACTTTGTAATGAAATGTGGGCACTGGTGGACTAACAAGACCCTTGTTAGTTGACCAGTGCCCACGTTTCATTACAAAGTGACCATTCTAATAATAAAAATCAGTCTGAAAACTGGCTCCCATTGACTATAATGGAGTGTGTCCCTGCGCTCTCCCTAGCATCTCATCATAACGCTAGTGAGCGCGGGGAGGAGCGTGATGCTTCTAACAAAACCGGCAGTCCTGGGACCCAGTTTGGGGATTTTTACGAATGAAATAACTTTTCATTAGAGGACTTCTTGGGGTGCAGCATCACAGTATTCTATTGATGTGAAGGTAAGGCACCTATCAACCGGGTGCAGGAGCAGTAGAAATTAAATTTGTGGATCTCTTTAAGGAAAAGTTGGTAGAATACCTAGAGGAGCATGGTCTCCAGGATGTGAGGCAGCACGGGTTCTTGGGTGGGGGGATCACGTCAGATGAATCTGATTGACTTCTTTGGGTCAATAAGATAAGGGGCCAAGGGGTAGACATCCTTATCTTGATTTCAGCAAGGCCTTTGAATCTATGCCCCACAAAAGGTTGATC
Organism: Neoceratodus forsteri; assembly: GCA_016271365.2. Lineage (NCBI taxonomy): Eukaryota > Metazoa > Chordata > Ceratodontiformes > Ceratodontidae > Neoceratodus > Neoceratodus forsteri. The sequence goes on along the minus strand of JADMNL010000025.1, from coordinate 167,168,504 downwards.
AGGAAATTGGCAGATCTCGAGGTTGTGGAGAAGATGACCAGATGGATGGAAAACTGGCTGAGGGACAGAATCCAGAGGATAGTTGTGGAGGAGAATGATCTGGCACTAGAGAGGTCACCAATGGGGTTCCGCAGGGCTTGGTGCTGGTGTTGTTCAGTGTCTTCATCAATGGCTTTGGTGATGACATTAAGGGCAAAATGTGCCTATTCACAGATGATACCAAGCTCTGCAGGAGAGTAGACATAACTGAAGGGATATAGGACCTACAGGACGATCTGCAAAAGAAGGTGAGGTGGTCTGGGGTCTGGCAGCTTGGCTTCAATGCCAAGAAATGCAAAGTTATGTCATTGGAGCCAAGAATCCCAGGGCAGAATACTACCCAGTTGGAGTTCAGGTGTCTGCATCAGAGGAGGAGAGGAACCTGGGAGTGATGATCACTAATGACCTGAAGCTCTTCACGCAGTGCAAGAAAGCAGCAGCAAGGGCAAACAAGATGCTGAAATGCATAGCTAAGGGGATCAGTAGTAGGAGAGAGGAGGTTATACTGCCCTTGTACAAGTCACTGGTGAGGCCACACATAGAGTATGGAGTTCAGTACTGGTGCCCACACCTCAGAAAGGACATTAACCTGCTGGAGAAGGTTCAGAAGAGGGCTACAAAGATGATAGTGAGTCGGCAGGGTAAGACAAATGAGGAGAGGCTGAGGGCACTGAACATGTACTCCCTGGAGGACAGGAGAGAAAGCGGGGACATGATTGAGACCTTCAGTACTTGAAAGGGGTAAATAAGGTGGATAATGAGGGTCTCTTTAAGCTAAGTGGCAACCATAGCACGAGGGGGGCAAATTCTTAAGCTGGAGGGTGGGAGGTTTAGGAGGGAGGTCAGGAAGAACTCCTTCACAGAGAGGGTGGTGGAAACTTGGATTGCGCTGCCCGAAAAGGTGATCTCGTTGAAGATGGTGGGCAGCTTCAAGAGAGGCTGGGATAGGCATAGAAGGATAGTAAGGATCATGGGTAGGGAGGGAGGATGGAAGGGGGGGGCAGGGTCAGTAGCTCAAGCTGTGGACCCTGCAGTACAAGCAGACTAGATAGATCAAATGGCCTTCTTCTGCTGGATTCTTCGTATGTTCGTATTCATTTCTGTGGCATAATGCAGTCCTATCATTGGCTAAAATATGAGATGATGTCACTGATGACATCACATGCTGAGCTTAGAGAAGGGGCTTTAGAATAAACGAGGAGGAGCAGGGAACCGGGCATTAAGGAAAACCTGTACGTTTTAAAGAAAAGTCACCAAGTACAATGAATTGTGCGTCACTATATATATTCTGCGACATAATGTAGGTCTGAGGGAAATTCATCAGATGCAGAAATGAAGAATTCCAGAAGCCTCTTGTGTAATACTTTACTAGCATTTGTTTTTTATGATAAATGTGGTAGGTCAAAAAAGCATTATATTTGCTGCTTTTTTTTAAAATGTTAAAAACTTTCCCATGGTGCAGGAATCGATTCCTCAGCAGCTATGGGAAGATCAAGAGTATTAGTTCAGTGGATGCATTTAATTGTATTTCTTGGTGAAGCAGGTAGCTAGTCATATGACTTTCAGATCACGTGATTGTGAGGGAGTGAAAGATGTCTTCTGTCATCTGTGCTATGTGAGTCTTCAGATTCTGTGCTAAAGTGTTGTGTTTTAGATTGCAGTTGTTTAAAGATAAGCACATTAGCTTTACGTAGTCTGAAATGTGTGCTGCCTTGCTGACAGTTTTACAAGGCTTTTAAAGGGTTCATGTGGGAGACAGTTTTTCTGTTTCACTACAGCAGATGGCTGAAGTAATTTATCTACACGGCACACTAGCACCAACATGAAGAATTTGTAACTGGAATTTAAAACCAGCACAGGCTGGTATGAGACGCAAATCAGGGGATTTTGACAGACTTTAGAAGAATTGAAGTAGCAGCATAAGACCATGATAGTGGTAGGGTTCCGCCAGCCATTACTTCATTCATGGATTGGCAAAATCGAAAGTGATTGCTCTTTGGTGACTTTGTAAAACTTGCCCCATAGCCATCTGGGCCAGAGGCTTTAGTAGTTTTAGATTGCCGAGAGTCCTTGTAGTAGCCGTATTTCTGACATCGTGGTGGTCACCCACAGCCCCATTAGCTAGCAACTAAATCTGCATCTGCTTGGATCCCCTTGGAACATGAACGGAGCTGTGCTAGCAGAAGTGGTGGAAGCAGAAACAGTGAGGGGCCTCCACACACATGTGGGATAGACATAGGGGACTATTAGAAAATAGGCAGGGAGAGGGAGGGTCGCCAGAGACCAGTTGGTGACTGCAGAGATAGATTAGGCAGGGAACATCTGGGCAGACACGGTGGGCCAAGCAGTCCTCTATCAAGAATTCTGTGTGTCTGTATGTCTGATTTTTTTATGCAAGGAAGAAAATCACCAATGTACTCATGCACTGTGCAAATAAAACAGGTAATTTACCTAAAAGTGCAATACAAATCTTTTTTTTTGTGATGCAGAAGTGCCACAAAGTGTTATACTGAGGCATCTTGCATCAAAAAAAGGAAACAGAATGCAAAAACAGCAAATTGTTAAGTATATAGACAATGCAGAATTGACAAAACAGTTGTGGAATGTTCATTTGAGATGTCTGTTGTGATTGGTCTAGAACTGGTGGGAGAAGGCTAGGGCCATCTTTTGTTGCAGGTCTGAAGAAATAACTAAGTGGCGGTGGCTATGAACGTTTGAGGGGGGGTTCAGGAAAGATGTTCACAACACTTTTTCACTGAAAGGGTGGTGAATGAGTGGAACGGACTGCCAAGGGAAGTGGTATCTGCCAGAATAGCAGGGGGATTCAGACTGGGGGGGGGGACAAGCCCAAGGCCATAGCAAGAGTGGTACTGATGGAAAAGGATAAGGGGAAAGTGAGAATGATGGCCACTAGGGCCAGTTTAGGAGAATTAGGTAGGGCAAGCAAACTGGATGGGCCCCAGGGCCTTCTTCTCTGGTCCAGTTCTATGTTTCTATAGAGGATTTCTCCCCTTAGGTCACTTTATTATAGAGTGAGAAAGCACTTTCTACCAGTAGGAGCACTTCTTTCCACTGCCTGCAAGACATTCTTATACTGTCGAGTGTCTCACACACAGGTGTCCTAGAATTGAGCTTGTTCGGGGGGGGGGGGGGATAATTTTTAAAACATTTTTAATACATTATTGATAGCCTTAGATCAATAATATATTAATACATCCTTGGAGGCCACTCTTACGAGTAGTCTCATATTTTAGGTCATCAGAACCACTCTCCTTCAGTTTTCATACCCCAAGAATGCACATATGATCACCCTTACAAGCGTAAGAGTGATCTCTGAGGACGTATTAGCAAACACTTAAGGCTGGTCCAGGTCGATAGCAGCCAGTAAATGTTATCGTCTGATGACTGTTTGGGGGCATCTGTGGAAAATGGGTTGTGGTCTCCATTTGGTTTCTGGTGGACAAGCGTCCACATCTCAAATTTATTGTCATCATTTTTGAAACTAATCCATTCATCTAACGTCTGCCTTGAAGGATCAAGAATTAAGTGAGGATGGCATGTGAACTACTCTTTCACCCACTGGTGGTGTTCCCTTATCACAGAGAACATCAGCAGGGCAGTGTGTTAAAGTTTGTTCCGTAGATGCCTGAGCTGTATACCTGTCTTGTGGCTTTAATGGAAGGACGTCAGTGTTTTTATTCTGATACCTTTTGTAAACGTTAAGCAAAACTCAAATGAAATACGACACCTGTAAAATAATGTACTATTCTCCTAGTAATGTCATAATCCACTATTGAAATTTTACTGGCTAACGGCATCCAGTATTTAGAACAAAATTATATGCGGTTATTTTGCCCACGAAACTGCACACTTCTTCTGGTGTATTGTTTATTTATTTACTGAAATCTAGGATTACAACCTTTGAGCTACAAGCTCATTTACAAAGGTTCCACGTCAGACAATAAAGGAAAAGATAAGCACAGTACAATACAAGGCAATGTGTAAAAACAAGACCAGGAGGGCTATAGGGCAATTAATACAGTAAAGGACCAGTTATTGCAGTTTCAATGTATTACCTAAGAGAAAAAGGAATGTAGGAGGGTAGGAGGTTAATTGGGTGGAACAATAGACCTAGGTTGGGGGTGGACATAGGGGTGGGGAGGATGGCCGTGACCTCGGGCTCGGGATCACTTTGTCATAGTGGTTGAGTTATGTTAAGGCAGAGAGTGGGGAAGAAGGCGGAGAGTGAGGTGAGTTGAGGATCTAATGAATAGGCAGAAGGGGCAGGAGTGGGGGAGGAAGGGAAAATGGGGAATGAAAGGTATGAGAGATGCCGGTGGGTTGCTGATAAGTGCAAACAGCTGGGGAGTTCATTGTCAGATTACGAGTAGAGGTGGTCAGGGGAAGCAGGAGCAAGTCTGAAGGCTTTCCACGTGAGATTTAAGTGCTGATTTGAAGAGGCCGATTTTGCTGATAGCAGTAAGATCTGATGGAAGTGCACTAAGCCAGAGTGGGACCCTGTATTCAAAGGATCTCTGACCTTGGGAAGTTCACTGGAAGGGGACCTTGACTGAGAGCTTATTGGATGCCCTGGTGGTCCTAGTTGGTTCAATTTGGTGCTGAGGGAACTGCAACCAGGTGGTAATAGTCCAAGGGTTGTTTTTTTGGCAAGGAGACATACTTGATAGCGGGTCCTCTCGGCAAGGTTTAGCCACCCTGTTTGCTGGTAGAGTTTACAGCTATGGGTGAGGCGAGGGGCCCCTAATGCTAGCCTGCGTAGTGGCAAGCCGCTTAAGGGTGCTGTCAGACGCCGCACTATAAATGGGAAGACCATAGTCAATGGTCGGGAAAACTGAACTGGTGATGGCAAGCTGAAGAGCTTTTTCAGTGAGGCAACTACTCTACAGTGCTTATATAGTAGACCAAGCTTCCGGTTAGCTGATGAGGCGACATTGTCAACGTGGGAGGAGAATGATAAGGATCTGTCTAGGGTGAGGCCCACGTATTTGAAGCAGTGGACCATTTCTAAAGCTACATTTTGTTTACTTCGGATATTTATGGTGAATGACTTTTGGTGATTATGGGCGGGGGCAAATAGCATGGTCTTGTTTTTTTTTTATGGTTAACAAGCAGCTTAGCTTGATCAAACCAGGCCTCTACATTGTTAAAGTCATGTTGAAGTCTGTGTTCAAGGGTGTCAGAATCAGTGTGGCTAGTGTAAATGACAGCATCATCTGCATATAGGAGTTACTGTATAACTGAAATGTGGTTGTTGACTGGATCATATTCAGGTGGGCCTTGTAGATATTCAGGGCAGTTAGTTGATAACCCTGTACTTAAAGAAGTAGTGCAACAAAAAATTTTCCAAAAAGCTTGTTTTAGCTACAGTTAATATGAGTACTAACATACCTGTCAGATTTACTTATCAAGGTACCTTATATGCTCCACACCATGAGTTGTTGTTTTATTTTTTTTATCATAACCTTACCAGGTCTACAGTGGTATTTCTAAGCATAATGTGACAGGCATAATTTTTTCTTGAGGAAAAAAAAATAAAACACTTAAGAAATGCTCAATTTTTCATGGAACTAGAAAATATTCTCACCAAATAAAACTTGACGATGCCTGGACTCTTTTATAGTGGAAAAAAGATAGTGTCAAATTTATTTGCCCAATTTCATTGCACTGCTGCTTTAAATAAATGCAGCTTTTACGAGTGATGAGGTGCACCATATGACTGATCATTGACGTGCTCCCCCACTCTGGTCTTGTACTGGCTCCCCCACCTCATTCACTGCTCCCTCCGCTGTCCTGACCAGTGAGATCTAAGTGATTTGGGGGGGGAGGTGCACTCCCAACCCCATTCACAGCACCCTCTGCAGTCCTGACCAGTGTGGATCTAAGTTGACGGGGGAGGGGGCCGCTCTGCCAACCCCATTCACTGCTCTCTTTGCTGTCATGACCAGTGGGTATCAGTGTGATGGGTAGTCACTATCCGAACCCCATTCATTGCTCCGTTTGCTGTCCTGACCAGCAGCCATCTCTGTGGGGGGGGGTGCACTGCCCTCCTCTGTCCTAACCCAGGGGGGATCTATGTGGAGGGTGGGCTGCTCCCCAGCTCCATTCACCGCTCCCTCTGCTGTCCTTACCAGTGGGAATCTATGTGAGGGGAACTACTTCCCCAATCCCATTTACCGCTCCCTTTGCTGTCCTGACCAGTGGAAATCTATGTGAGGGGGATCACTTCCCCAGTCCCATTCACCGCTCCCTCTGCTGTCCTGACCACTGGCAATCTATGTGGGGGTCCCTCCCCCAACCCACTTCACTGCTCCCTCCACTGTCCTGACCAGTGGGGATCTATGTGATGGGAGGGGCTGCTCCCCCAGCCTTATGCACTGCTCCTTCTGCTATCCTGACCAGTGGGGATTTGTGTGATGGGGGGCCACTCCCCCAGCCCCATTCACTGCTCCTCCGCTGTCCTGACCAGTGGGGATCTGTGTGAGGAGGAGCCCCTCCCTCAGTCACATCCACTACTCTGTCTGCTGTCCTAATCAGTGGAAATCTATGTGATAGGGGCCATTCCCCAAGCACTGCTCCCTCCGTGTCCTGACTAGTGGGAATCTGTGTGTGTTGGGGGGGGGGTTGCGCTCCCCTGGCTCCATGCACTGTGGTCTCTGCTGTCCTAACCAGTGGGAATTATTGAGGGGGTGGGCCATTCCCCAAGCCCCATGCACTGCTCCCTCCACTGTCCTGACCTGTGGGGATTTGTGTGACCGGGGGGGGGCCCTGACAGTGCCTGTGATGACCATCATATAGATGGCTCGAGTTGCTGAGTGTTTTACAGTGTGCTGTCCTGCCCACCACCTGATGGAAGGCAGTGCCCCAACAGGCCTAACACCCATGCATCGTCCCCTGTGGAGTACGCAAGCTCCGTGGCCCACCGCAGGGACGCTGCAGCGGCAGTACCTGGTGCTGACCCTCCTTAGCAGGAAGTGCTGTGGTGTGGCAGCACATCCCCAATCCCCCCTGTGCCTCTCTTTGGCTCCGCGTTCTCTCCTGAGCCTGGTTTGCCATCATGGATACTCAACACTCAGCCCATTGGGTTGTCAAGCTGCTCCTCCAGTCGCCTTATTTGCAAACGCATTTTCCTGGTTAGTATGAAAGGTGAAAGAATGTAGTGTAAATTTAATTTTCTGTTTGTTATTTTAATTGTTGATCTGATTAGGCAAAGTCCAGTATCAGATGCTTCACAAAACCTACGGAGAGTTTGGAGAGATCTCTTGAGATTAGCAAGCAGAGGGGGAGGAAGAAAGTGCAGAAAAGACCAAACTACAAAAATGTGGGTGAGGAAGAGGAAGAGGACAGAGCTCCAGAAGAAACACAAGAAGACCCTGACACAGCTAAAGGTACAGAGGCTAGCTCAAAAAGCATCAGGACAAGTGTGGAGACTGAAGGTGAGTGCACCAAAAGGGGAGGGGGAGTGGGACTTTCACTCTGCCAAGATGCCAGTGATGGCGATTTTACCATCCCTGTTTCAGCCTTTGCACTCCATTCTTTCCATTTTCATTATTATAAACTTGGCAGTTTACTTGCCTGTCACATTTAGGTGGCTGTTTTAGGGGAAAGCAGGCATCTTTTTCTAGGTCTGTCATTTCTTTAACACATCAGTTTAAAAGCCAAAGAATGCTCATTTTCCGAGAATGGACGGTGCCTTGCTGACCTACTAGGAAGTGGAGACCTCACTGCCGTTCAGTTCTAGTTTAAAGAGCAGCTGTTCAGGTCTGGTAACTAGGCAATCCGCTATTTTATTACGTGTGTCTCAATGTGTCAGTAAAAAAAAAAGTGCTGCTTTTACAATAATTGCTTTGTTTGGGCATTTGAAATTGCAAGAAAAAGAATTCAATGGAATTCCGGTGTTGTGATGTCAGAAATTCCTGTTAACTGAGGAACCCAAAGTAGTTCAATGAGAAACTGTAAATTTCTGTATTGTTCCACGTTGTGAATGAGGAAGATAGTTACTACATATCGGTAATGTGATCCCCTGCTGGTGTAGTGGTACAGCTCATAGAAACATAGACTTTGATGGCAGATAAGGACTGCTTGGCCCACCTAGTCTGCCCATTTCCCTACCTATTGGATAAGCTGCAGATCCTAGTTAACCAACAGCCTACTTCTTCCTACCCCCCACCAGAATTGCCTTATGTCTGTCCCATGCATTCTTGAATTCCCCCACAGTTTTTGACCCTACAACCTCCTCAGGAAGGCCGTTCCAAGCATCCACAACCCTCTCTGTGAAAAAATACTTCCTCACAATTGCCCCGAGCCATCCCCACTCTATCTTCAAATTGTGTCTCCTTGTTCTTGCACATCTCTTTCTGAAAGATGCTACCCTCTTGGACTTTGTTGATTCCTTTGAAAGTTTCTATCATGTCCCCCCACTCCCTCCTTTCTTCAAGGGTATACATATTAAGCTTCTTTAGTCTCTCTTCATATGGCTTCTGTTGCAGAACCTGCACCATTTTAGTTGCTCAGAGCTCAGAAGCTGTGAACTCAGCACAGACCCCCAGGGACATTGTACATTTCAGCTGCAATCCACCACAATTTCAGCTGTGCCATTATAGGGGTAGCAGCATAGAGAGAACCCTATGGAAGATTTGTTCAAATGTGAATACTGTTTGTTATTTTTGTTAGGCTTGTGTAACTTCTGGACAAGCTGGGGCTCTCTGGTGACAAGGAACACCCCTAAATTTAAAAATCATGTCTGTTAAAGCTGAACCTTTCAAACTGAGTAACCTGCAGTCAGCACTCAGATATCCGACCTCATCCATTGTCGTAGATGGATATCTTGACTGTGACGGTTATCTGAGTGTGGATTCTAGAGTGAGAAACATAGCAAAAGGTAGCTCAGCCACAGGGATGGAAAACAAGTATCATGAATAAGTGAGAGGTGAATAAATGAGTGCTGACTGTAGCTAATTTCAATTTCCAGTGTCTTCAGTGCCTTGATGGAGACCACTTGGCTTGTAGGTTGTGTTTTCTCTGGTAGGTCTGCAAGCTGTAAAAATACTTAGCCTGGTGCCCCAAGCAAGTCATTTTTTATTTGGCTTGGGGAGGGGGTTCAGACACTTTGTGGGGCTGTTGTTATCTTGAATTCCTCCTTTACCTTCACTGATTTCCCTCCCTTCTCCCAGCGTCTACCAGCTCGTTTTTCTGCCTTCCCCTTCTTTGGTGTGTTTTTCCCCCCCTTTTATAGGGAGTTTAAGGGCAGTGTTGAGTTCTCTCCCCCCCCCCCCCGTCAGCCTGCCTGTACTGAAATGCTGTATTTCTCTCAAACAAGCTACAAACAGATATGCAGTTCCCCAGTGAAACACATTGCCTGCTATGCCAGTAAGGCATTTCTGACATCACAGCGCAATGATTTTTTATTCATTTATGTATTAGGTTGCTAAATCCAAGAGAAACCTACAGAGATTATAGATGTGCCCTGGGGAGAAGGGATTGGAATACGTTAAAGGGGAACGTGCAACCTCCATTATGTAAAGCCCAACATTGTAAGCAAAGGCCCCACAGAGATAACAGGTCATGGGACATGATAGGGTAATATGGGCAGGCCAGATGGACCAGAAACCTTTTTCTGCTGTGATCGTCTATGTTTCAATGTTTGCACTTTAGTATGAGGTTGCTTCCGATTAACTATTTCATAGAATTCATTAAATTTTCCCCTTTCCCTGTCTATTTTATCTGGTTGATCCGGCCATCCCTTCCTCCTGACATGTTCCAAGTAGCACAGCTCTATATACATCTCAGAATTCCCTTATGCTGGTGACCAATTTGGGGGGGGGGGGGAATCAGCTGTGGGAGATTCAGTTAGCCCCAGTTGAGAGCGGAGCTATTAACAGCTCCATGTTCCCACTGCCCTACTGAGATGAAGTAGAGATTTCCGAGCTTTATTTAGTGTCACCAGCATAGTGGGACCAACATCAGCAAAATAGAGCTGTTAATAGCTCCGTCATCAACTAGGACTAATTAACTCTCCTGAGGCTGATTCCTCGCAACAGACTTCAGCAGCACTGGGTTCTGGGATGCTCCTCAAGCAGTGCTATATGCCACAAGTCCCCACTGAGTATTCTGTTGGTTTCTTTTTTTTTTTCTTTTTACTAATGGTTAGTAAAACAACAACATAAAAGTGAAAAGAAACTAAGGAAAGAAACAAAAGCAGAATGTTTTTTACTAAGGTATTTAAAGGCACAAAACCTCCATTCTTAAAAATCTGCATCCTTACTAGGCAGCTGCTCGTTAAGCCTTCCCTGCATTTTTCCCTTGTGCTCCAGCCTTCAGTCTAATAGCCATGTGTCATTTTGTAGTGTCTGCATGGTTTTGCATTCTTATAAATCAGTTTATCTTGACTTCTAGGATGCCGTTATGCTCATGTCTGTACTTTGTAGAACAAAATGCTTTTGACATTTGTTACGCACAGTACTTAAAAGATCCAGTACTTTGGTCTGTTGTTGATCTGTGTGATACCCTGTATTAAAATACATTATTTGCTCATTTTGCTGGCTGATTCTGAAAGCAGTTCTTCACATAAACCATAGAGAATTACTTTTTCAGAACTTAGAACCATGCAGAATGGGGCGACTAGACTTTCCAGATGAATAACGAAACGTGTACAAGGTCTACAAGTGGCTGGTACATTCTGCTACCATTTCCTGTTAGTTTGGGTCTCTCAGAAAACTGGGACAGATGCAGAATTAAAAAACAAATGACCCTGACTGCTGATTGAAAACTGGAGTCCCCCCCCCCCCAAAAAACTGGGGACACACAGTCACCCTAATTCAAAATGACTAGGAATGTGAAGACTGGGTTTCCATGGAGACAAGAAAAACACATTTTGAGCCAGCACCTATTCTAAGTGGGTGGATATAGTTTGCTAGGAACACTTTGGCAGTTCCACTGGAACACTTTGATTCGTCGGATGTATTCAAGCTTAAACTTCTCCCACTGCCTGAGCAGTAAATCCTCCAGCTCTGCCCCATGTCATCAAATCTTTCTTTCCGTTGAAAGGGGTAGGTCTTCTCCTTCCCAGCTGTGCAGCATCTGAGGGATATCCACTGTATTAGCACTTTTTGGTGAACGTTTTGTCTTAATTGAAAGTCTTCTGTTAGAAATCCTCATCTGTGGATCTGCCTCTAGACAGTGTGAAGATTGACGATGGAAGAATGGAAGCAACTGGGTTTCAGATTCTGTGTTCAGTGCCAACAGATAAGGTAGGCCACTGACACCCCACTTGTCTTGCCTCTGCTGCTTGGGAGGGCACCATGACATGGCAGGTTGTGGCCTTTGTGATGCCCCCAGCATCGCTGGAAGATCGAAAGGCAAGACTTGCCCTCGATCAACCCTCGGAATGAGATCGGCCCTTGAGGAGGAGGTGACTGCAGCCATGGTGAGTTCCTGATTTGTTTTGATGCTGCTTCTGGCTGAGCCAGCATTAGAGGGTCCTTCTCGGAGGATTTTCAAGAAATGTGGCTGACCCTCCAGACCTTCAGGGAGAGCCCTTCTCACTGTGATAAGAAGCACAAGTGCCACCAGCGCAAGTCATGGGATTGGGAGCAAACTCGTTCCTCCTTTTCCCTCAACTTCCCTGACCACACTCAACTTTGGTCAAGCTCCTTTCGGTTGAGGGTCAGTTCAGGATCTCCCCTCTACCCCCCATTGGGCTTGTCGACCTCAGCTCTGGTTGACCAGCTAATGGAGATCTTTCTGAAACCTGTAGATGGGTTGTCAGAGGAGCAGAATGATGATTCAGTCTCCAAAACCCTGGTGCTCATGGTCCTCAGTCAGGAGGACATTGCTCAGTTGCTGTCCCCGTTTGGGTCACTGTAGGACCAGTCTTGGCTAGTGGTCGTGCTTCTGAAGCCAGTGCTTCTAAACGTAGCTCGACATGTGGTCTGCCATGACTCTCTGGAGGACACCTCTTGACATCAGCCCATGGGTCGGGGTTGAGGTGCCGCTCACGCTCAACTGGGAGATACTGCCTTTGACTTCCTCATCATCAGGCGAGGAGAGATAATGCCACAAGATGTGGCAGCACTACGAGGAGCTCTTCTGGTAGCAGTGGATCATTATGATGGCAGTGTAGGGCTCTGCCTTCTGAACCTCGGTCATCTTGCAACCATCAGTTATGCCCAGGCTGCTCCACCCATGACAGACATCCTTGTCATCTGCTTCTCCACCACCGAGGGTGGAACCACACTACCACAGCCTTTGGTGGATGCTCCCACAAAGGACTCCCATGCTGCTGCTGACTTGTCAGGCCAGCTGTCGGTGGAGATCTCCTAGCCTGAGGAGACTGGAGGGTCCATAGCAGTAAAAGGTTGAGGGACATTTTTGAGGAGTTCTTTAGTGACTCCAAGGGGTCATCCATGCTTTCCTTGAGGACCCACACTTTCAACAGTGGCTCGGTCGAGGAGGTGTCCACCTTTGTGAGCCACTGTTACTTGGGGTTTTACTCCATCTCTCGTCAGAGTTCATGAGTGTGCCCCTTGAAGCCAGTTTCAAAACTGACATCTTGGACAGGGATGATTCCCGGGGGATGCCTTTCCTCTGGCTGAAGCCATTTTGTGACCTGCCCTTGAGCTTTGGCAGCATTCAGGATACTGCCCAGCAATGTCCACCTGTATGATCTGCAAGTATACAGTCCATACAGGGTCTCTTTCGGTGTTTTCTGATCACCCTTTGGCTGAAGGGTTGGTCTCGGACTCAGCCTTTCAGAAATCCGGAAGCCAAGGTGACATGGACAAGCCTCTGGACAAAGAGTCCAAAAAGACTGACCACGTGGCTAAGAAGGTCTGTGCTGCTACCTGGTTGGGTCTCCGTCAGGTGAGCTATGCTATGATGATGGCCAGCTTTGGCCATTCCTTGTTGGGAGTGCTGGATGATGTCTTCCTTCATCTTCCTGCTGATCAGCTACCAGTGAGATTGGTCAGAGACCAGGTTCAGTCTCTGGCTAAACAACAGCTCCTTACGACTCTGGACATGAGTGACTCCTGCTTTCAAGCCATGGCAACAGCCATTGCAATGGGTTGCAGGGCCTGGCAGAGGCTTTCCACCTTCAAAATGGATACCCATCACAAACTGGCCAGTGTCCCCTTTCCTGGCACCAACTTTTTTGTCCCTGGGGTGGAGGGACATTTATTTATTTTTGTATTTATTTATTTGGTATTGGGAAAAGACCTTTGAGCGCAAGCTCTTTTACAAAGGTTCTACGTCAGGTTAGCAAAAAAACAGAAGACGAATTACAGTATACAACACATTGTAAAATACAGTACTACAGTATATATCGCTAGACAAGTACAGTTCATGACACAGTTATAATACATATATTTACAGTTCTTTAGTGAATATCACTGGTTTCGTGGGTTTGGATTTCCAACAGTAAGTGAGATAGAGAGCAGTGGTGAGGGAACATGGGGGAGCAGCCTCAGAATAGAGCCTTGTCAAGATATGGGGTTGAAAATTTGGCTGTTGAGTGAGGGGGGTTGAGAGAGTAAAGGGGGCACCAGGGTGGAGAAGTGCTAGACTAAGGGCTAAGGTAGGGGCATGGCATGGTAAGGTGCTGGAACTAATAAAGGACTCACAGGGCAAGATGTGAGAAAAGTGGGGTGAGCACATGCCGAAGGAGTACATCTCACCAGGATTGAGACGTCCACTGCCACCCTAGATTCTGTGGTGTCATTTCAGAAGGACCCAAAGGCACAGAAGCCTAAGAAAAAGACCTTCCAATGTAGCTACTTTCAACCACAGCAGCTGTAGCAGGGCAGTACCAGGCCTGGCGCCTAAAGCCCAAATTCAATGGCCAGGGACCAAAAAGAGGCAAGAGCAGGCAAAGTGGTACCCCACCGGCCCCAGTGGCCAGTGCCCCCTCCAAAGATGCCCAATGATGGGTCGGGGGTGTCATCTTTCTGCCTGTCCAGTCCCTGACCCAGCTCACAGTGGGAAGGGGGGTCGACTGCACAACTTCTGGCCACAGTGGTCCATCATCACTGCAGACAAGTGGGTATTAGAGGTGGTAGGCAGAGTGTTGCCTCTGGATTTTGAGGCTCTCCCGCCTTAATGATTGCGTGCTCCTCGGGAGTCCAGCATGTCACAGGAGATGATGTCCACCCTCAAAGATGACGTCACTCAGCTTCTTGCCAAAGGAGCCATAGCCCATGTCCCAGGCACTGTAGCAAGTCGGGTATGTGTCCAGGTATTTCTTGGTCTGAACTGGACTGGGGGCTCGTGATCCACACTGTATCTGCACAGTCTAAACCAGTTCATGGGGAAGCGCAAGTTCTGGATGGTCCCTCTGAACCAAATTTTACTATGCTTGGAGCAGGACATGTGGTTCTGCTCCCTGGACCTTTAGAACACATTATTCTACATCTCATCCATCCGTTCCAGTGGCTATACCTTCGGTTCCACACAGAAGGGGTTCTGTATCAGTTCCCGGTAATGTCCTTCGACTTCTCTGAATAGGCAAAGCAGCTTGTGCAGTGCAGCTGGCTCTCTGGGAATTTGCTCCTTTGATCTGGGGCCCAGGGTCTTCACCAGGTACATGGCAGTAGTGGCAGCCTTTCTGAGCCGCAAGAGTGCGAGGGTGTATCCCTGACTTGACCACTGGCTGATAACCAGGTCGTCCAAGGAGGCCGTTGAGTGGTCCAGAGATCTGGCCCTCCAGACCTGCGGAGACTTGGACCTTTTGGTCAACCTAGAAATGTCCAAACTGATCCCCTCGCAAGTGGGGGCAGAACTAGACTCCCTGTGGATAGGGCTCGGGACCTTACCTCCTTTGCCAGATCATTTCAGGTTGTGCTCTCTCGCCCAGCCTGGGGTTTCCTGAAGCTACTGTGGTACATGGTATTCACCACCAGCATGGTCCACTGGGCTCATTGTCAGATGTGCTACCTGCAGTGGGAACTGGGCCGCTAGTGGTCCCAGCGCCTAGGTTATCTAGACCAGCCGGACCTCGTGACTCAGCTGATAGAAACATAGAATTTGATGGCAGATAAGGACCGCTTGACCCACCTAGTTTGTCCATTTCCCTACCTAATGGATAAGCTGCAGATCCTAGTTAACCAACAACCTATTTCCTCCTGCCCTCCACAAGAATTCCCTTATGTCTGTCCCATGCATTCTTGAATTCCCCCACTGTTTTTGACTCCACGACCTCCTCAGGAAGGCTGTTCCATGCATCCACAACCCTCTCCATGAAAAAATACTTCCTCACATTACCTCTGAGCCGTCCCCCGTCTTCATATTGTGCCCCCTTGTTCTTACACATCTCTTTCTCTGAAAGATGCTACCCTCTTGGACTTTGTTGATTGCCTTGCGGTACTTGAAAGTTTCTATCATGTCCTCCTCTCCCTCCTTTCCTCAAGGGTATACATGTTAAGCTCCTTTAGTCTCTCTTCATATGGTCTTCTGGTGCAGACCCTGCACCATTGTGGTTGCCCTCCTCTGGATAGCCACCACCCTATGTCTTTGCGGAGATGGCGTCTCCAGAATGGCATACAGTACTCCAGATGGGGTCTCACCAACTTTCTGTACAGAGGGATGACAACTTCCTATTTTCAACTGGTGCTGCCTCTCCCTATGCTTACCAGTATCCCCCCAGCCCTCCTTACTGGCTTCTCACATTGCTTGCCCACTTTTAGGTCATCTGATATAACTACCCCCAGGTCCCTTTCCATTTTTGTTGTCAGTATCTCACCCCCCCCATTGTGTACTCTTCCCTTGGGTTTTTGTTTCTCAGGTGCATTACTTTGCACTTCTTTGCCTTGAATCTAGGCTGCTATACATCTGACCATTCCTCCAACCTTGCCAAGTCCCTTCTCATCCTTTCCACCCCACCTTGTGTATCAACCCTGTTGCAGATCTTTGTGTCGTCTGCAAAGAGGCATACTTTCCCCCTTCCAGTCCCTCTGCAATGTCACTTATAAAGACATTGAAAAGGACTGGTTCCAGTACTGACCCCTGCGGTACCCCACTAGGAACCTCCCTTTCTTCACTGTGGGCTCCATTTACTATTACCCGCTGTGTCCTGTTGTCCAGCCAGTGTTTTACCCAGGCCACCACCCTGGGACCCATTCTCAGGCTGGCTAATTTGTTTATTAATAATCTTTTATGTGAGACTGTGTCAAATACCTTGCTAAAGTCTAGGTAGGCCATGTCCACAGCCCCTCCCTGGTCTACTACTTTGGTCACCCAGTCAAAGAAATTGATTAGATTCGTCTTACATGACCTTCGCGCTGTGAATCCAAGCTGCCTTGGGTCCTGTGCCCCACTGGCCTCTAGGTACCGTACTCAGCAGTTCTTTCCTTCAGAAGTGATTCCATCATTTTCCCTACCACTGAGGTCAAACTGACAGGTCTGTAGTTTCCTGCCTCTGTCTTGCTTCCATTTTTGTGAAGGGGAATCACATCTGCTCTCCTCTAATCCTCAGGTACCACACCATCCTCCCATGATAAAAAGGGTAGTCAGTGGTGTTGCTGGTTCTCACCTTAGTTCTTTTAGAATTCTGGGGTGAATCCAGTCAGGCCCCATTGCTTTGTCCACCTTCAGTTTTAAGAGTTCTTTCAGAACCCTTTCTTCTGTGAAAGGACTGATATCGACCCCTAGCCAGAGTGCTTCTATTGACTGGATTAGGTACCTCCCCCTCCTCTTCCTTTGTGACTACTGAGCAGAAGTATTCGTTCAGTATCCTGCTTTTCACTGTCCTCTCTGCCCACCCACCCTCCTCTTTATTCAGCCTCATTATCCCTCCCTTTGTCTTTCTTCACTCCTTAATGTACCTATAAAAGGTTTTATCCCCCTTCTTAACTGAGTTGGCTGTCTTTTCCTCAGTTTGGGCCTTTTCTATTCTGACTGCCTTCCCCATTTCCTTCTGCTTTAACTGGTACAGTTCTCTGTCCTACTCCTTCTGTGTTTCCTTATACTTCCTGAATGCTGTATTTTTCTCCCTAACCTTCCCTGCCACCTCTTTTGCGAACCATAGTGTTTTTTTTTTCATTTTGATTTGTTTATTTGCTTCACACAAAGGCTTCTTGCCTCTGTGATGGCAGTTTTGATGTTTCCCTATTGTTGCTCCACCCCTCCTTCTTGCCTGTTTGCTAGTGCTTTTCTGAGGCACTCTTCCATTTTGACAAAATTAGCCCTCCTGAAGTCCAGTACCTTCACTTTTGTATGGCTTGACTCTACAGCTGAGCTTATCGTGAACCACACTGTGTGGTGATCACTTGTTCCCAGATAGTTACCCACTTCTGGATCTGAGATCCTCTTTCTGTCCCCATTTGAGAATACCAGGTCTAAGATTGCTCCCTCCCGAGTGGGTTCCAACACTAGCTGTGTGAGGCATGCCCCCTGTAGGGCATTGAGAATGGCCCTGCTCTTGGATGTAGCTGCAGCAAAGGTGCTCCAGTTAACATCTGGCATATTCAGGTCCCCCATCAGCAATAGCTCCCCTTTTTCTGCCATCGTAAGGATGCCTTCTATCATTTCCATCTCCCATTTCCTCCCCCTGAGATGGGGGTCTGTATGCAACCCCTGTGCGGATTGTGGTGCCATTTCCAGTCTCCATGGTGACCCACAGTGCCTCCTCTCCTTCCTGTTTACCCTTTAATTCTGTTGCTTTGGTCCCTTCCCTTACATAGAGAGCTACTCCTCTTCCTCTTCTACCCTCCCTGTCCCTCCTGTAGATTGTGGACCCTGGTATGTTGACATCCCAGTCATGGTTCTTTGTGTACCATGTTTCTGTGACTGCCACGATATCCAGGCATCCCTCTTTCATCAAGGCCACCAGTTCAGGGGAGCTTGTTACCTAGACTACAGGCATTGGTACTCATTACCCTCTGTTTTTTGATGGCCTTACCCCTTTTTGCCCCATCCCTGTACTTACTGCCTTTGTCTTTTTCTCCATTTACCCCTGCCCTTCTCCCTATCGACTTCTCTATCTTGGTGTTTACGTCACTAACTACCCTGATTTTTTTGGGGGGGGGGGCTAGGATTTCTCTTCTCCTTTTCAGTGCCCCCCCCCAGCTAGTTTAAATGCTTGCCAGTGAAGCATTTAAACCTATCGCCTAGGATCCTGTTTCCCCTTCTTGACAGATGCAGACCATCGCGCCAGTGTAGGCCTGTATCACTCCAGGTGGACCCCCAGTCCCCAGTGAAGCCAAAACCCTCAGCTCTGCACCAGTTTTTCAACCACTGATTGAATCTCATGGTGATGAGCACCCTAGCCTCACCCATACCATAGACAGGCAGTACCTCCGAGAAGGTTACCGTGTGTGCTACTTGTCTAAGGTCCCTACCCAACTCCACAAACTCCTCCTGCACTGCTGTGATGTCTTTCCCAGACAGGTCTTTTGTCCCTAGGTGGACAGTGACATCCAGCTCCCTCCCCCATGCAGCTGCTCCCGCAATCCTGTGGATTTGCTCCCTGCCCCTCCAAGCCATGGCGCCAGGCAGGCACCTTACTACTCTCTCCCCTCCCTCCCCCAGTTCTACCATCCTAACAGTGGAGTACCCCACCAGGAGTTGTTTCTTTCTCCTGTGGGTTCCCATACCACCCTCGTGTGGGTCTCCTTTGTGGAGGTTCCCAGCATCCTCCTTGGTCTCCACTGTGGGTGCCTCATACACACTCTGCCAGAATGGCATATGAATTGTGGAGAGGTACAACTGGAGGGATGCACCTCTGTTCCACCACCTTCACCCCTCCCTGAGCCCACTGTGGTCCAACTGCTCCTCTTTCTTGGCAAACTCTGAGGCAGCGACGGTGGCCCTGGTGGTCCCTGGGTGGGAAAGGAGGTCCCCTGAATCCTGGCCTACTCAGCCTGGAGATGAGCAACCTCCTCCCTCAGCCCAGAGAGGTGCCTACAGCTGGGACAACACCACATTCTCCAGAACGTCTCTTGGAAGACTGCTGCTCCACAGCCACTGCACTGCACCACTCCCATCATGTCTTATTTGTGGACCCTTAACTGTTGTTTTGTATTCTTACTCTTTCCTCTCTCTGTTTGTTTTTATATAATTTCTTTTTCTCTCTCTACTTTCCTACTGCCTCCATGCCCTTAAAGCTCCTGCTCTTCCTGTTCTGCGACAGTAAGTTCCTATATTCCTCAGTAGTCTCCTTCTTACTTGATGAGAGTCAGATCTCCAGCAGCTGGGAGGGGGAGGGGGGGAGATGGAGAGCTACTCTTTTCTTTCTAGGATGGTGAGTCTTTTGTGCTTCTGTGATCACTCCCTTCCTGCTCCCAAACAGGAAGTTCCTGTTGTCAGTCAGATCCTCTGCCTATAAAAGTAGAACCGACTAAGGGGTGGGGCGGAGGGGAGGGATGGAGGGTAATATAGTCCCAGTAAAGTTCTAACAGTAGCACCTTCCTCTTGCTGTTTTCTGACACAAGCTATCTAGGTCAGTTTTTAAATGCAGACACCTGGCTTTCTTCTCTCTAAGCCACTCCCCCTAATTCACAGTTTCCTTCTTCACCTAGCTAACTGCACAGATAACAATTCCTTCACTCAACTCAGACAAACGCACACTTTTTTTTTGTTTGTGGGATGCCATCTAGTGGTGGCTGAACCCGTAACATCTGGAGGAAGAAATCCCATTTGTCCGCCCAGACCCTTCCGTCATGCTTACGACTGACATGTCTCTGGTGGAGTGGGGAGCATACCTTCGAGACCACAGAGCCTACTGGTTCTGGTCACCTCAGTAGTCCCATTACCACATGTGCCTGCTGGAGCTCCATGCAGTGTGGCTTGCTCTGACGGAATTTACTCAGTTGATTTGGGGTCAGGTCATCCAGGTCCAGACAGATAAGGCGACCACCATGTACTGCCTGAACAGGCAGGGCGGGAAGCACTCCTTCCGCTTTTGCAGTGCGACTGGCTCTCAGGGAATTTGCTCCAGTGATCTGGGGTCAAGTCTTGCAGGTCTGGATGGATAGTACTGCGACCATGTTCTTCCTGAAAGGCAGGGCAGGACACACTCCCTTCTTGCTGTGTCTGGAGGTTCTCCACACCTGGACACTCAGCACATCCTAGGTTCAGATCTCTTGGCAGTTCATGTCATGGGAGTACATAGTCAGTTGGCAGATGTTCTCAGCCTGGTGGGAGAGACGTCACATGAGTGGTCCCTGCATCAGGATGTGGTAAGCCACCTGTTCTCCATCAGGGGTACCTCTGTGGTGGACCTGTTCACCTCATGGGAGAACAGAAAGCTGAGGCTGTTTTGTGCCCTCCCTTCACAGTCTGGGACACTGTTGGGGGATGCCTTCATGAGGCCCTGAACCCCAAGGCCTCGTATACCCCTTCCCCTTGATCCACAAGGTGGTGTTCAAGGCTTGAAAGGACAAGGCGCAAATGAACCTGATAGTTCTAGATGGTTCTGGTACCCGGATCACCTCAGGCTAAGCAGCAGGCCTCTATGGCAGTTGCTTCTTAATCTGGACCTGCTGACCAGACAACAGGGGAAGGTCCTACACTCAGACCTTCAGTCCCTGCACCGCTCAACCTGGTTCCTGAGCTGCTAGCGTTCCAGGTACTGGGTCTCTCGGAAGAGGTGCTTCATGTTGTGGAGGCCTCCTGAAAGGAGTCGACTCACAAATGCTGTGCATTTAAATGGAAGTGGTTCTGTATCTGGTGCCAGGGCAAGGAGCTTAATCCCCTTGTTTGCTGTATGGTGATCATCCTGGATTCCCTCTGGCCCCTCTCTCAGTCGGGCTGGCGAGCGATGACCCTGAAGGTTCACCTGGCAGCCATCTCTGCTAACCGGGCATGGGTTGGTAAGCCGACATTGGCCCAGAAGAAGGTAGTTGCATGCTTTTTTTAAAGTCCTTAACCACCTGTTCCCTTCAGTGCATGAGCCACCACCATATTGAGACCTGCTTCTGGTGTTGGCTGTGCTCCTGGGCAAGCCATCTGAGTATATGCACAGGTGTGAGATGTCATATCTGTCATGAAAGATGGCCTTCTTGGGGCTATCATGTCAGCCAGAAGGATTAGTGAGCTCCAGGTGCTTGTGGTGGAATTTACTTACCTGGTCTTCCACAAGGACAAGGTCATCCTTCGCACCCACCTGAAGTTCTCTCCGGAGGTTGCATCTGAGTTTCACTTGAACCTGGTGATTAACCATTTAGTATGTTTTAGCAACCCATCTTCAGAGGCCAACTGCAGGCTCCATACACTGGACTTGGGGAGAACACTGACTTGCACTGCTGGAGTTCAGGGTCAGGTAGGCCAGCTGTTTGTTACATTTGCTGAAGCCATGCTTGGCAGACCAGCAGCAAAGCGGACGATTGGCTCGTGGATAACATTCTGCAGTCACCTCTGCTATAGGTTGGTTGGTAGGGAGCCTCCCAAAGGGCTTAAGGCTCATTCCACCAGACATACTGCTGTCTCGGGGGCTGCTTCCAGGGACATTTCCATACAAGAAACTGTAGGGCTGCTGCCAGTCGTAAAGCACACATCTTTGTCTCCCATTACAGCACTGACATTGTGTGATGTCGGGATGCTGCTTTTGGGGTTTCTATTCTCCAGTCTCTATTTGCCAAATGGGGTGCATGCCTTGCTCCCCCCACCCCCAAAGAACTGCTAGGAGTCTGCCCCAGTGTGGATAGTGAATTGTAGTCACGTTGGTAGAAATATAGGTTACTCACCTGTAACTATAGATCTTCTATGGACTGGTCTCTTGCAGTAAGTCATTACTTGTGGTAGTATCCACCAGGTGGCGCTGTCACACAGCTGCTTCCAGCAGTTTTGCATGGGGGCCGTCCACATGACATCACTTCCTGTGGATGTGTATAAGAGTGGGCGGCCCCCAGTACCCTCTGTTCATTTTCCTGCCAGCTTCAGCTTGCACACTTCGCTCTCCTCATGTCCTGGGTTGCAGTCTTCGACTTGAACTGGAACTGATTTTCTGCCTTCGGGTCCGGGACTTGGGACTTGCTCTCAGCACCCCCGGACTGCCGTTCCATAGCAGGCCTGTGACCCACTCACAGTACCCCTGCTGCTCCCAGGCCCAGGCACTCTTGCTGGGTCTGGGGCTTTTCTTGGGCCCAGCCCAATTTTTTTTTTTCTTCTACAGCAGGCCCGGTGTTCCATTAGTGCTCATGGTCCACCTGCTGCTCCCCAGGCCAGGCACTCTTGCTGAGTCTTGGGTCTTCCTCATGGCTGATCACTCAGCCAGATTGGAACGGACCTCGGGGGGGTTGCCTTCAAGACTCCTTGGCCAAGGGCACTCGTTCCAGGCATAGGAGGGAATGGGATTCACACTCCTCACACTCCCTCCACCTTGCTGCATTGACGATGGCTCCTCCGTCATCGATGGTAACTTATCATCCACGGGGCTGCTCCCCCCATCAGTGGTGCCTGATGGGCTAGTTCTGTCTTCGACGGGCCATGTCCCGTCAACGGAGCTTGTTTCTGAACGTTTCCAGTCGACTGGCAGTGTTGCCCCATCGACGGGGGTGCTTTCCCCATCAACGACATGTGTTTTTTCTTCTCCCTCATCAATGGGAGCTCTTCTCCCATTAGCGGACCATATTTCTTCTGTTCTCTCATCGACGGAGGCCTTTTCAGACAACATGAAGTCTTGCTGTATTCTGACAATCTGCAGTTAACTCCAGCCTTTAAACTGCCCCGGAGAATATAGGGTTAATTTTCTATGCAGTGCATAGAATGTTGAGCTCGAGCTCGGTTGAGATCTCTGTTTGCAGCCCTTTGAAACCCAACTGTCAGATTCTTTACTCCGCCTCACTGAACAGTCGCTCCGGAGAGTTCTCCTTCAGCTCGGTTCAAAAGTCGGTTAAAGTGTCGGTTAAAGTGCCGGTTTTAAGCCGAAATTATTCCGCACTGTCGGTTCAGGCTCTGTCTGCAGTACCGTGAGTACTAGATAGTTTTCTGATTTACTTTGTGGAAATTGTGAGCTTTTTCGATCGATTTGGCTGAACCGATCCTATATATTGAATTTTCTTACTTTGCTTTAGTGTGTGGTTACCGGTCCTTATCGGTTCTAAAAAAAAAAAAAAAACGTGTTTTAAACGTTTTTTTCCAATACCTGTGACACGGTTAGGAACCGATAAGGGAGTCTTGCCTGGCGGTTGCCAAAAAAAGGGTAAGTTTGGTTAGGTTGGCCATGTCTGAGAAACCAAGAAAAAAATCGGGCCCACTGGGTTTCAACACTGCAGTGAGTGTGGGGAAGTCTTTGCTAAGGCCAATCCCCACATCACCTGTGTTTATTGTCTGGGGTTTGAACACCTCGATACAGAGTGCCAAATTTGTAAAAATATTTTCCTAAGTCTACCCTGGAAAAGAGATTAGGTAGACTTAGGGAAAAGGAGGCCGAGAAGTCCGCTGACTTGGATGGCCATCCCGGTTCAGTTCCAACCGAACCAGAAGGAGTGCCCTCTGACCAGGGCGATACTTCTTCGAGCAAGAGGAGAGCCGATCCTGAGGGATCGTTTCTACAAAAAGGAAAAGGAAAGACAAATCAGCTGGTTCGGATTGAGAGGTTCATGTTCCGACTGCTGATGAGATTGCCCAAGCGATTCGGATTGTTGAATCGCTTCGCCTGGTTCCGTCCGATCTGGCTCCTTTGGCTAGGGGCTCGGTTCCACCGGTTCAGGAATATGCCCCTGAAGATTTTTATGAACCGGAATTTGAGGAGGAGGGGGATTATGAACAAGATGATGACTATGATTGAGCAGAAAGTCTGGATGTGCCCATTGAACCAAACATCTCCCCAAACAGACCTTCTGGTGTTTCCCCTCCTAGGCTCTCTGAGTCCCCTCCCCACTAAATGTTTTACAGGAAAGTTGCTGAAACTCTTCAGCTCCCTATGGAGGAAGCTACAGAGGATTAAGAGGAGCCTGATTTTGTAGAGATGATGGACATCCCAGAGTCCAGGAGACTGTCTATTCTCTTGCACAAATCATTTGGAAAACAGACACAAAAAAATGTTACTCTCCTAATTCTGTACCTCCTGTTGATAAAAGAATGGATAAGAGGTACACTTTATCAGGCTCAGACACAGAGTTTTTCTACCAGTAATGTAACCATGTTGGGGTCATGCAGGTTGCAGCCTGTGACAGGGCTAATGTTCCCTTGGTTTCACACCCCCCAGATAAAGACTCCAGGAGGATGCATGCCTTGGCAAAGAAGCAATACATGGCATCCTCTTTGGGACTCAGACAGGCTAATTATATGGCCTATATGGCCAGGTACCAGAAGTCCAGGTGGGACACTGTACTGGCACTGGCTTAACAGGCTTCCTCCCAATTGGCCAAGGAGCTGGAGGAGGTGCCTGTGGATGAGATTGAGGCATCTAAAGTACAGTTCCATGCTGCTGTGGACTCCAATGATGTGTCATCAATAATCATGGCTACATCTGTGACTCTTCGGAGAATGGCTTGGCTCAGATGTACTAGCCTCTCACAAGACACCCAGGCTAAGGCCATGGATTTCCCTGTGGAAGGTAATTCTCTGTTTGGGGAGCAGACAGAGAATTACATGAAGAAGATAGAGGAATATAGGACCACTTATAGGAGTGCACAGGCCAAGGAGAGGCAGGCAACTCCTCAAAGGCAGCATTCTAGGGGCAGGGGCAGGCCTTTTCATAGGCCTTTCTACCAAACACAAGCCTCTTCTCCTTTTCACAGAGGGGGTTCTTCAGAGGGAGAGGCAGAAGGGGGATGAGCAGGGCTGCATCCACTCCTCAGCCTAAGGCCCCAGCCAAGCAAACACCCTGATGGGTCTGCCCGGGTCAACTCTTCTATCGCTGTAGGGGGCAGGCTGGCTTACTTCGTCCAGGACTGGGTGTCTGTTACTTCAGACAAGTGGGTCCTGGAAGTAGTAAGCCAGGGACTGGTTCTCAGCTTCAGAAAATTTCCGAAGATGAGAGCCAGATCTTTTCCACCTGCAAGTCTCTCCGAAACCCTTGCCCTAGAGGCAGAGGTTTCATCTCTTCTGGCCTTGGAAGCCATAGAGAGAGTTCCTACCCTACACTGGGGCAAAGGTCTGTACTCCAGGTACTTCCTTACCCCAAAAAAGACAGGGGAGTGGCGACCCATCCTAGATCTAAGATACCTGAACAAACATCTTTTAAAACCAAGGTTCAAGATGGTGACTCTGGGAATAATTCTTCCCTCTCTAAGGCCAGGGGACTGGCTAGCCTCCCTGGAACTCAAAGATGCCTACTTTCACATCCCCATCAGGTGCTCCCACAGAAAGTACCTCAGGTTCAAGTTGCCCTCAGGCCATTACCAGTTCAGAGCAATGCCTTTGGCCTAACATCAGCTCCAAGGGTCTTTACAAAGTGCCTGGCAGTAGTAGTGGCCTTTTTAAGAAGGCAGAAGATTTCCATTTTTCCATACCTGGACGACTGGCTCATAGTGGGTCAGTCTCCAGGCCAAGTCAAGTCAGACCTGCAAGTGACCCAGCAAGTGCTCTCTTCCCTGGGGTTTCTTCTCAACCTTCCCAAGTCAGTCCTCGAACCAGTGCAGCTTATTACCTTTATAGGGGCAGAACTAGATACTGTCAAAGCAAGAACCTTTCTTCCCCTAGAAGGGGCAAGAGTTCTTGTAGAACTGGCTTCTTCCTTCAGCCTTCAGGTGTCCCGACCAGCAAGGCACTTTCTTCAGCTCTTGGGCCACATGGCAGCTTCTACAGCAGTGGTCCAAGGGGCAAGATTCCAGATGAGGTACATTCAGTTCCATCTGAGGGCCTTTTGGTCCCAAAAGAAGGATCCTCTTACCAATCTGATTCCAGTGACTCGGACACTGATCCAAGCTCTTCAGTGGTGGCAGGATCAGAACAGTTTAAGGCAAGGGGTCCCATTTGTCACTCAGTCTCATTCGGTGGATACAACGGATGCTTCCCTTTTGGGGTGGGAATCTCATCTGGGGGCTCTCACAGCCCAGGGACTGTAGTCCCCTCAGGAGTCCCTTCTTCATATCAATCTCCTGGAACGCAGGGCAGTTTTTCTGGCCCTGCAAGCTTTCTCTCAGTTTGTGCAGAACAAGGTGGTTCAGGTCAGAACAGACAACACCACCACCATGTGGTACATCAGCAAGCAGAGTGGCACTCTGTCTACGGCCTTGTGTACAGAGGCCATGAAATAGTGGTCTCTGGCTTATTCCCTGCAGACTTTTCTGATAGTAGTCCACCTTCCAGGAAAGGACAGTGTGCTAGCAGTTGCACTGAGCAGGATCTCCCAGGGCCATCACGAATGATCCCTAGACCCCTTAGTATTGAAAGTGATTTTTTCAAGGTGGGGCATTTCAGAGATAGATCTCTTTGCAGCCCCAGACAGTCATCAGCTTCCTTTGTTTTGTTGCAGACCCCAGTCTTGGGTTCAGTCCCCCTGGATGCTCTGATTTTGAACTGGGAAGGGAAATTTCTGTATGCCTTCCCTCCCTTTCCTCTACTGTTCAAAGCTCTAGTCAAGATAAGGTCACAACCTTGCAAAGTGATTCTGATTGCTCCAGACTGGGCCAGACAACCTTGGTACCCCCTGTTGCTGTCTCCAGCAGTCCATCTTCCCCTGTCTCTTCCCAGGAATTACAACCTGTTAACCTCCTTTCGGGGGAGGATTCGGTACCCCCGTCTTCGGTCTCTCAATCTCAAGGCACGGCTGATGAAGAGTTAGAGTATGCAGATTTGCATCTGTCTCAGGGGGTTCTGGATATTCTCAAAGCTTCTCGAAAGCCCTCTACCAGAAAGACTTGTAACTCCAAATGGATAAGACTCAGCATTTGGTGTTCCAAGAAGCATATTTTCCCAGACACTACTGAATTGCCTACAGTTCTGGATTATATGGTCCATCTTAATGGCCTAGGCCTCAGACCAGCTACTCTCAAGGTACACTTGTCAGCTGTTTCTTCTTTTCTGTCAGTGGGGAAGTCTTCCTCACTATCATCTCATCCTGTGTTCTGTAAATTTTTCAAAGGATTGCTTCATACCAGTCCTCCCTTTAGGGATCCTGCCCCTGCCTGGGACTTAAATGTTTGCATTGCTCAACTTTGCAACCTCCTTTTGAGCCTATGTCCTCAGCAGAGCTTAAGTACTTGACTTGGAAAACTGTGTTTTTGGTAGCCATTACCTCTGCCAGACGTATCAGTGAATTGCAAGCCCTGTCAGTGGAACCTGATTTTATCTCCTTTCATGGAGATAAAGTGATCCTTAGAACCAATAGGAGGTTCTTGCCCAAAGTGGTTTCAGACTTCCACTTGAATCAGTCTGTGTCTCTTCCTGTCTTCTTCACTGATCATTCTTCCTCAGGAGAGAGGAGGCTACACAGTTTAGATGTTAAAAGAGCCCTTAGCTACTACATAGAGCGTACCAAGGGTCACAGGTTTGACTCCCTCCAGTTGTTCCTCACTTATGGGGAAGTGGGAAGGGGCAAACCTGCCACCAAGAGAACTATTGCCAGGTGGATTGTGTCTTGTATACAATTCTGCTGTGAGAAACTGGGAAAGATTCCCCTCAGGCTTGAGGGCTCACTCTACAAGAGGTACAGCTGCTGCCAGGGATATCCCTCTGTTAGAAATTTGTCAAGCAGCCACCTGGAAAACAGTCCATACCTTTACCAAGCATTACTCTCTGGATATCCAGGCTAGGAGTGATGCTCGGTTTGGCAGAGCAGTACTTCAGAGCCTATTCCTAAAGTAGGTTCTCTCCCTCCTCCATGGAGGTACTGCTTGGTAGTCTTCAGATTGTCAGAATACAGCAAGACTTCATGTAGTTTGAAGAAAAAATTACTCACCTTAGTAATTGTGTTTCTTCTAATGGAGTCTTGCTGTGTTCTGACCTCCCCCCTGCCTCCCCTCTCAGAACCGGATTTTTGGGAAGTGGGTGGGCAGGTGCAGTGCTGCACCCCAGCGGTGCTTCTTGCACACCTTCCTTTTTATTTTGGGTGTTTTTGTATTATTATCCTTATTTTAGATTTTTTGTTTTGGTTTCCTGACTTGAGTCTTCCTTTGGGAATCCAAAACTTTCTGTTGCCAATTGGCTAGTTAAAAATTTTACAATTTCCACATAGTATAGTTAGTAAGTTTCTGCTCGTAAGAATTTGATGGTTGGGTTTCAAAGGGCTGCAGACAGAGACCTCAACCGAGCTCGAGCTCAACGTTCTATGCACTGCATAGAAAATTTACCCTATACTCTCCAGGGCAGTTTAAAGGCTGGAGCTAACTGCAGATTGTCAGAATACAGCAAGACTCCATTAGAACAAACACAATTACTAAGGTGAGTAATTTTTTCTTCTCTGTCGATGGAGCGCTCTTCGTCAATGGGGCAGCCTCTCCCGTCGATTGGATGGCATGCTTTGCATGCCTCGTCGACGGGACAGTTTCTCCCTGTTGACGGAGAGGCTTCCTTTTGTTCCCTCGTTGACGGGGATGAGTCCACCATTGATGGAGGGGCCTCTCATCCTTCCTTCGTCGACAAGGCTGCTTCCATCATCAACTATGGGGGATTCCCACCCCGAACTCCCCCTGCTGGGGGCTCTGTTTGCATGCCCCCCTCCTCCCGCTTTTCCTGGCACCGGCCGGCATCCTTGGGGGTTCCTTCCGTCGCCCTTTTCGCACTCTTCGGTCGCGACTTTTTCCGGGCCTTTGGCCCCGCTGCTTGGACCTCACCCTGAGGCCCTTGCTTCTTTACCAGTCCTAGTCCACAGGGGTCAGGGTGCCTCCCCCAGCTGTTCCGGGTCAGCGGTTCCCAGGTTGGCTCGCCCTCTTCCTGATGCCACTCTTGGGTGTCCTCCACCTCTGAACCCGTCATATGCTACGAGCATCGCCCGCATTGTGATGGAGGTCCTGCAGAACATGGGCCGGGGTCCGGCCTCGTCCCGTTCCCCTCCCCATCGCCCGAGCGTTTGTGCCCAGCCCCGGTGCTTCCCACCTGGTCCTCCCCCCCCTCCCATTTATGAGAACTCCCTTTATGGGGATTTCGGGGGGGGGGGAATCCCTTCATGGAGGATGCTCCTGGCGGGGACCTCTCAGACCCTGGGGACCTTGGTTCCCCATGGTTTGCATCCTCCCTCATGGAGGATGCCCCACCTGAACACCCTGTTCCGTCCTCACTTCCAGAGCCCTCCTTCATGGAGCTCATGCTGCAGATCCAGCATGCTTTTGGCTTCTCTGCTGCGGATCAGGACTCCTTTCATCGGGACATGGCTGCCTACCTCGACATTCCTGAGGAGCCTGCCATGGTGGTCCCGCTATTGATTTTTTAACGCACTCTCATCTGCTTGGTCTCGTCCTGCTTCCACCCAGAATCCCCCCTTGTGTCCCTGATTAGCTTTACCATGCCCCTCCTGACCACTCCTACTTGTCCACCATCCCTGTAGCAGACTCGGTTGTCAGGGCAGCGGCCCATGACCAGACTGCCCGATCTTGCCATATCTGTTCTATGCTGCCGGATGCTGATTCCCAGCACATGGATTTCTATGACGCTTGGGTTTATACCTCCAGTACTTTGCTGCTTTGTATTCTTAATTATCTGGGTCATATGGTCCGGTACCTTCACACTCTTGGTGCCTCAGCACTGGACCTCCTGTCCGACTTGCTTCCCTCCCCTGAGTCGATCAGGCTGGCTCAGCCGCTATGTGCCATGTCCAACTTTTCCCTCCACCTGCTCCGTGCATGCTTCGATGCAGTTGCCGCATTGGACTGCCTTTTGGCCGCTGGCGTCACCCTTCGGCTCTTTGCCTCGCTGCGGATTTCGAGGTTTGCTGCCCGATGTCCAGCTGTCAGTCGCCGATGCCCCATTTTCTGGGAACCTGCTATTTGGACCTGGTGCTCAGTCCATTCTGGCTTTGGGACATACTCTTCCGTCTGTTCAGGGCCTCTGTCACACCCCTAGGTCCCACCCCTACGCCCCTGCTGGCGGGCCGTCTCGTTCGGTCCCCTACCAGGGTCACTCTTGGGACCGCGGTAGGGCCTCGGGGGTGGCTCCGTGTGCCCCTCCGCTGCATCTCCGTCCCTCACGCAGGACGGGACCCGCTTCTGCGCCTTAAACTGCTTTTCAGGTATCCCCCGCCTCCTCTTTGGAGGTGCCCAGGGATCTTGTTACCTTTCTTGGAGGCTTGCTCCCGGACTGGACGCTTCACTCCTCCATGCAGATCTGATTGGAACTCCTGCCACTCTCCTTGCTGGAGCCCTTCAGTTGTTCCTTCCTTTGACCATCCAGGATGTTTTTTCCCCAGTGCTCCTTTTTCTGCTATCTGATCCACTCTCTTTGTCTGTTTACTGACTTGATCTTTATGCCAGAGCCTGTCGACCTCTGCCTCGTCAGGATGAATCACTATGCCTGGCCACCTACAGTTCTTTCTACATCATGCCTCCTGCATGCTGACCTTACCCACCTTTGAGCCTTTCTGCCTGAGCGGGTGAGGTTTGAGTTGACAATTCTCCTGGTTTCATGACAATTGTCTTTGCCTAACCGTTGGCCTGTCTGCCTGCATGGAAGAGGTTTGAGTTGGACATTTCTGTTACATATCAAACATTTAGTCCTTACCCTTCCCCATTCTGTCTGCCTCTGGGGTGCGGTTGAAGTTGACGTTTTATTGTGATCTTACTTCTTTGACCTTGCCTTTCCCCCATTTGGATTTTACTGCTTCGTAATCTCCCATAAGTACTGACTTACTGCAAGAGACCAGTCCGTAGAAAATAGTACAGTTACGTAAGAACTTACCGTAACAGTAGATCATCCGAGGACTGTCTCTTGCAGTAAGTCCTCCTGCCTTATTGCCTCGACTCTGCAGCTCAGGACATTGCGTTGGATTGCTGTTCTATGTTTTTTCTGGCCCTCATTTACCTCAGTCCAGGCTGTGCTCGCCAAAACCGACGGTGAACAGAGGGTACTGGGGGCCACCCACTCTTATCCACAGGAAGTGATGTCGTGTGTACAGCCCCCATGCAAGACTACTGGAAGAAGCTGCCATGCGACAGTGCCACCTGGTGGATACTCCCAAAAGTAATGACTTACTGCAAGAGATGGTCCTTGGAAGATCTATTGTTACGGTAAGTTCTTACGTAACTGTACTTTCTAGGAGTGGTATACAGTTCACATCCACACAACCCACCCGGCCTCCTCTGGCAAGTGGCACACAGATCCCTGCTTCCAATTTGCAAAGATCTGATATCTTGGGGCAGAGCAATAGAATATACCACTCAGGTGATTGGAGGAGCTTAAGCCTGAAGATGTCAGATGAACCAGCAGTTCCAGTGGAGCCACCAAAGTGTGGATGTGAACTGTATACCATTCTCATAACTACAGTTACAGGTGTGTAACCTATATTTTTATTCCTCATCAACCTGGGGAATCTAAACAAGTGGCTTGGCGTCATGCCAACCCCCAGCACTTTCATGATCCCCCGAAGGTTTAGTATTATATGTGTTTAAAAACCATGTAAAGTGTGTATTCTTTAGAAAATAATTAACCCCCTCTTCATTGAAGTATGTGCAGATTCTTAACATCAAGCTTGTTCGGTGACATCAGGGCACGAGAGCGAAGCTCAAGTGCCATCCTGATGATACCAAACTAATGAGGCGTTGAGAATCTGACGAGCTCTCAACAAAAGGGGGGGGGGTTACATTATTTTATATAATGCCATTCGAGACTGTTTTTCAGACTTTCAGGCAATTTGAGACTGCTGCCTCTTTTTAAAACTGTGAACAGTGAAAATGTCAGATTTGGTCCAGAAAGATTTTACAACTTTTAAACTGCCATTTTTTTGAATAGTCGTGCGACTCACTCACTCACAGCTCAGCTTGTGCTGCCACAGCCATCGGAGAGATGGCAATTGTGATTGGTCTAGGAGAAACCTTATCCTCATGTTAGAAAATATTAAGAACAGCAGGTTCTACATTCCAAAACGTAAAGAACAAGATTTTGGAACCATTAGAAAAACAGGCTCAGAGTGTATTAAAAAAAACAAAACACCTCAGTCAGTGAAGAACAAGATTGCTAGGACACCTCTGGGTTCTAACAACATTGTTGTAACACTCAAGCTCACAGTTGTGGTTCTGGGATGTGAGAAGAATCCAACAATGTCCTAATAGCGCGATTCTTCAAAATCAGAAATCATAAGTCACGTAAAAAAGCCTTTCCACTAGACCAAAAACCAAAGAGGCAAACACTCCTGCAGTTCCAAATGCACATATATTTAATTTGATGTGATGTTTAAACCATGTTGGCAACAGATGGACAGTCGAGCCCTGGCACTTTGAGGAATACAGGTCCTCTTCGTCATGGGGCTGCTAGACCACCTTGTCCTGTTCAGCAAAACATAAATAAGTAATCAGATATATTTAGATTGTTGCCCCTGCTCTGATCTCAACAGACCTGCCCATCTGTCCTGACTGACTACAGCTAATGTTTCACCTCCGACATAAGTGGACAGCCCACATATACTGTACACTATGCCCCAGAGCATTTCAGTGGTCTGGATTTAAGCTCATGCTCCATGCCCCGGAAGATTTAAGCTTGTGCACTGCGCCCGGGAGCATTTCATTGGTTCAGATTTCAGCTTGTGCAGTGTGCCTGGGAGTATTTCAGTGGTTCAGATTTAAGCTTGTGCACTGTGCCCTGGAGCATTTCATAGGGTCAAATTTAAGCTTGTGCACTGTGCCTGGGAATATTTCAGTGATTCAGATTTAGGCACGAGTGCTGTGCCTGGGGACATTTCAGGAGGTAAGATTTAAGCTTACGCACTGTGCTTGGGAGTATTTCAGTGGTTCAGATTTAGGCTCAAGCACTCTGCCTGTGAGCATTTTAGGAGGTCAGATTTAGGCTTGTGTGCTGTGCCACGGAGTATTTCAGTGGTTTAGATTTAGGCTCGAGTGCTATGCCTGGGAGCATTTCAGGGGGTCAGATTTAAACTTGTGCACTGTGCCTGGGAGTATTTCAGTGGTTCAGATTTAAGCTCGAGTGCTGTGCCTGGGAGCATTTCAGGAGGTCAGATTTAACTCGTACGCTGTGCCTGGGAGTATTTCAGTTGTGCATATTTAAGCTTGAGCACTGTGCCTGAGAGCATTTCACTGATGCAGATTTAAGCTTGTGCACGGAGCATTTCATTGGTTTAGATTTCAGCTTGTGTGCTGTGCTCCAGAGCATATCAGTGATTCAGATTTAAGCTCTAGTGCTGTGCCTGGGAGCATTTCAGGAGGTCAGATTTAATTCATACGCTGTGCCTGGGAGTATTTCAGTGATTCAGATTTAAGCTTGAGCGCTGTGCCTGGGAGCATTTCAGGGTGTCAGATTTAATCTTGTGTGCTATGCTCTGGAGCATTTCGGGGGGTCAGATGATTTAACCTCTCGTGTACTGTGCGGTGACCTTGCACTCTCTGCAGAGCTGGACATATCTGACTTTCTCCTGTCCAAAATAAATCTGGATTTGTGAGTTTTTTGGGCATTATTCCCTGAAAATTCTCATTAGGAATTGTTTCTACCTAGTTTTTGCACGCTGTTATATTGTCATTATTTAAAAATTGGCTCATGACAATTGTTTTGTCTTTAACGTTGTCTAAATCTCTTATTTTTTCTCAGTTCTGGGGAATTGAGAAAACACACATTTTAAGTGATTGCATCTTTTCTTCTCAGTTCTGATTTCTATTAAGAAACCAGAAAAATATAGTGGAATAGAATTTATTCTGGTTCCAGACACTTTTTGCTTTATATTACTATTTTATGGTAAGAATATAGGAGCGTGGATATGTTGTTCATCCACACTCTTTGGCATGTCCCCTTCCACTTTAAGATGAACCGGAAGTCTTCAAGCTGGCTCCTCCCACTCACCCAGGTGGTATATACCTCGGCTCCGCCCCATGATGCCAGATCTTCCTTTCCGCTAGAAGATTCAGGTTGCCTCCCTCATGCTTACGCATCTTGTAGGCGTTGGCTTTCAAACCTTAGGTTATTCGGAAAATTCTCATTGTTCGTGTTAGCGATTGCAAGTTTGCTGCTTCGATTATGGATCAAGGAATACAGCACAAACGCTATTCTTTTTATCCAGTTCGGTTTGCCAATCGTTTGTAACTTTAGCCAGTGCAGAAATAGTACTGTGCTTAGACCGAAACCCGGATTGTGCTGGATTTAAAAGATTAGATTCTTCAAGGTAATCTCTTAATTGGATGCTTACCAGTTTTTCTAGCAGCTTAGATAGTACTGGAAGGATAGAGATTGGCCTATAGTTGTTAAGGTCCATGGGTCCCTGATTTCAGTAGAGGAAAACTTGGGCTGTTTTCCAAGTTGCAGGAATAGAACCAGATTTTAAGGACAAGTTAAAAAGGTGTGTTAAAGGAACTGCAAGTGCATGCATTGCAATCTTTAGAAAGCAGGGGTCAAGGGAGTCAGCACCTGCACTTTTTTTTATATTCATCTGCGAGATTAGATCCTCCACTTGTTTCAACAGAATCGGAAGAGTTCAAAAGAGAAGGAGGATTCAGCTAACTGAGATCCTGTATACTGGGAGCTTAACTGTGCACGTAGCAGATTGGCTGGAGAGGTATCAAATGCAAGGCCAGCGGTTGTAAATGATTATTGAATGCATCCAGTATTTCCATTCTTTCCAAGATTGTCACCTTGTTGTGGTGCATTTGAGCTGGTAGTGAAGTGCAGGATCTTGTCCTGCTATGCCCTTAATAGTGCTCCAGAACCTGGCAGGATTGTGGTATGAGGAGTCGAGTTCAGCCATGTAGTAGGCAGCCTTAGCATCCCGTACTTTCTTGGTAGAGCTATTCCTGGCTTTCTTAAATATCAACCAGTCATTTGGGTTCTTAGTCTTCCTTGCCTTTTTCCAAAGCTTATCTCTCTCAAGCAGGGCTGATTTAAGGTCAGGTGAAAACCAACGACAAGATTTGTTTTTAATTCGAACTCTAGTAATTGGTGCATGAGTGTTAAGGGCATCTAGTATTATGCTATTTAACACCTGATGAGCTTTTTCCACTGAGTCTGCTAGGTAGAACTCTTGCCATCTTGTAGAGTGATTTAGATCATGAAGATATGCCTCAGAGTTGAAAGTTTTCTTGGATCTCCTCAGTAGGAATTTAGCTGGGGGTGTTAGTTTACCGGATGACCTTATTCCAGCAATAAGGCAGTGGTCACTTATGTCACTGAACAGCACTCCAGCGTGCGTGAAGAGGTGGGGTTTGTTCACCAGCATGATGTCAAGTAATGTGCTGTTGCTCAGATTTTTTTGTTGATTCTTGTTGGTTCATATATAAGTTGTGAAAACCATATGTATCACAAAATGATACTAAAGGAGCCGCGGCCTTGGATAGCCAATTAAGGTTTAGATCACCTAGGATAATGGTCTCTTCAGTATCCATCTTGATTTGATTCCCCAGGTGGGCTAGAAGCTTATGATCCGCTGAAGGGGCCTGTAGCAGCCAACTCAGTAAATGTTGCAGTGTTGGAGACAGCCACTTTGAGGATAGACATTCAAATTCTTTGGGCATAGATGTTGCATCTAAGCAAGTTACAGATATATTGGATTTGACATATATAGCAACTCCCCACCCTTGTCTGGCGATCCGCTTTGAATATTTGATAATTGGGTAAGTTTATGTCTCTGTCTGCTGTATGGTCTGAGCCATGTCTCTGATACCACAAGAAAGTCTGGCAAAGTATGGGCAACCCAGGATTGTATCAACGTGAGCTTTTTAGCAGACTGCAGGCATTGATATGTAGAAAGCTTAGACCTTTGGTCGAGGCTAAGTCTGCTGGTGAGGTAATGCACTGTGGAGGAGATCCGGGTTAATTTCCACATTTCCAACACAGATCAGGAAAAATTAAAAGTTTCATAAGGGCTTCAAGAGAGAAAATGAGGAGACTATCTTTGGTCCTCCTTTTCTATTCAGGGGCTTCTGTTTTAAGATAAGCCAGTCAGGGTTATGGGTTCAGTGCCAATACACTCAATAGCAATCTGGTGGTCAGGCATAATGGGGAACTGTATACCCAATAATGGGGTACCGAGCGATATGTTGATAGAGCAATTTGCGTCCCTACATGGAGGTTACCCCACTGGTTAAATTGTGGCATAGGTAGTGCATAGATAAGGATTCGGTCCTTCTTTAATAATGGTGAAATAGCGAGACTAGGAAGGTGGGATGCACTTTTCAGTGTGACAGTGGCAGGGAGGATGTCTTTTTCCCTGAACAACACGAAGAACATAGCCAGGAGTATCCAAAGGGATCCCCCCATTATGAAAGCAAGGTTGATGATTAAATGGAACTAGGAAACAACAGTGTAGTAGCAGGGAGAACAATAAGGAAGGGTTGCTGATTTGGCAGTACAGCAGTGGCAATGAGAAGAGAAGAAGATAGATTCTTTTTTAATTTATTGAATTCAACATACTGTGTAAAACAGCATTCTGGCCCCTCCACCAACATCTCGCTTAATTGGAATTGCTTTGTCAAGAGTGCGTGTTATTTGCTGTTTTCATTGGATTTGTGACTAAGGAGAGTTGGATGTTAGTTGATTACTTCTACTTTTGTGGGAGAGTCAGGAACCCACAATTACATTTTTTGGAACTGGAGATTTTTTGATTCATGCACTGGAAATTAGTTGAAGGAAAAAAAAAAAGCATGTGAAAAATGCTGCATGCATTGTTTTGACATAAAATCAAACAATGGTGGTTTCCTTAAACAAATATGTCCCTTAAACTTCCCCTTTTGGATAACTTCTTGGAAATAAGTATGCTTATGTTAACAAAATAGGGACTGAGTTCTGCTTATATTTAGTGTTTGCTTCTTATGCGTACTCTAGAGTTTATGGATCAAGCATAATAATAAGTATCTTTGAAAAAGAGAATCTTGATGAAGGGCTCGATTCCCAGAGATTTTGCATATCTGAGCACAGGCATCACACCTGTGTACTGCTGCACAAGTGCCGACATTCATGACCCATAGCCTTCCCACTGTGTACGTGGAGGGGAGCATGGAGGGTTGGGGATGATTTGAGGAGGAAGCGGGGCCAGACTGCAGGCTTCAAATGGATGCAGTACTGGCGCTTGAGTGGATCCTCTGCTTTGTGCAGAGCAGGGGATTGTGGGATATGGTGGTCCTTCAAGAACTGCTGCATCCTGTCTTTAAGGAATCCTTTTATTTTTTCATTTTTGGGGGGATCCTTTGTCCTCTATGCCAGCTCAGAGACCTGGGGGCATGCGGTGCCACAGCACATTGCGCACCAGGAAGGTCCATTGAGGTGCAGTAGTTTTAGCATTTGGTAAGGCGGGTGGGCGCCATTTCTGCTACCCCTACCTTGTGTAACACCGGCACCCTCTATGCCCTTTTCCAGTGTGTAGAATCTTTTCACTGCTACGTGGAAGCATGCCCCCACCCTTGCCAGGAACATAGTGGTTTGGGGCAGGCCTTCATGGGGGACAAATTGGGGATGGTGGATGAGGAGAAGTCTCTGCACATATGGAACCAGACCTCTGTACACCCACTGCGCAGGTGTGGAGGGCCTCCTCATTCTTTTGTGGCTCTGTCCCTAATTCCTCTCTTACATTATGAATGTTATAAAAGTACTTTTCAATACAAAAACATTTTTTAAACAGGCAAATTAGTCTCTGTTGTTCATTAGTCATTTTTTTTATAAGGCAATCACATACTCAGACATTATCAAAATGTTAGGAGATCTGTGAAATGTCCTTATTTAACTGCCTCCTATCTGGTGCTGCATATATTTTTTTATTTTCTCACTTATGCCCCACTACTCTGACATAGTGGCCTAATGGCAAGCGTGCTTGCCTGCTAGGTGGGGATACACTGTGCAACCCAAGTTCGGGATCCCATTTGAGGCAGCAGCTAGGTATTGCCCATCTGCTCAGATATATCTGGCCTGCTGACCTACAGGGTGGATGTAATGGCTTCTCTCGCTGTACGATCACCCATGGTGGTTGGGGACAGGGCAGCGGTGGCTTGTGCAGCTAGAAAGTCCTGCTGTGGCTTCCTGATGCTGAAGTGCTCTCCGGCAGGCTTTGTTGCAGAGGCAGTCTGTCCCACCAGTAGCCAAGTCCAGATGAACTATACTGAGCTCCTTCCCTCTGTTCTCTCTACCAGCATATGACTTCCTCCTGATGTTGTGTGGGAGGCCTTCTATAGTGGTGGTCAGCTCTAGGTTCTATGGAAAGGCACAGTAGTGGGACCTGGGAGGGGGAGTTGGGGGGGGTCATTGGAAGCAGGGACTATGAAGGTTGAGCAGAGTATGAGGAGACTGTGGCAGGAATTGTCTGTGGAGGTGGTGGGGGCAAAAATGGTAGGGGAATTCAAGACTGCATAGGATAGACATAAGAGTACTCTCTCAGTAGGAAAGAGAGGGTAAGCCGCAGATCAACTAGGGTCTGTGGTATTGCTCTAGCTAGGGAAAAGGGGCAGACTAGGTGGGCCACATGGTCCTTATCTGCCATCACCTTCAATGTTTCTGTGTCTGTAGGTGTGGGGACAACTACTGAGAAACAGTACAAAAAGAAATTGTGTGCATAGCCACACACTAGCCGAATCCTAGGTTAAGAAGTTGGTACCTATAACCATCCAATAGAATTTGAACTATGTATTCCAGCTAGCTCAAACAATCACTCTTTTTTCTGCCAAGCTCAGTTGCCTTGATTCATACTGCGTGACATATTTGGTCATTTTGTTCCTCCCATGGGCCTATCAGCACCTCACTTCTTCAAGCCTCCAAGCATCCCTGTTCAGGCCCCTGAACTCACCTGCTGCTTCTGGGCTTCTGTCTTCAGGCTACCAGGGGCTTGCCGCCCATCCTGTAAGTTTCCGACTTAGCCCTGCCAGCCCCCCACCCAAATGCTTGGCTGAAAGCACATGGAGGAGAAGTGCCTTTGAACATTGGAGAGGACGATCGAGGGATGGAGCCAGTGCATGGTGGGGCCTGGTGGCTTGGGTGAGGACTGGAGGTGGCAATCATCTGGTATGATGTGTGGGCCTTTTTCTGTATTTCTGCGTGACCCCTCCCACATCCCCTGACATATCCTTTGTGGCATCCTGAGGATAGGAGCATACTGCATGTGTGACCACCCTCATCGTGGCAGTTACCAGAAGCCATCGACCAGGAGCCTCTCTCCTAGAGTGGGCATTGTCAAAGTCTCCCTCGGGAGGAGAATGTCCACACAGATACTCCATAACATGGCCTGCTGACCTTTGCAAGTGATGACCCTTGAAATAGTGTGTTGACTCATGAAATGGCATTGAGTGATCTGATGTAGGGGTTTTAGACCAGTCTTTCTTTGCTCTAGGCTGCTTGCATTTAAGTAAAGATTGCATCTTTAAAGATACTGTGTATCACAACATTTGTAATGCCTTATCCTGTGGGAGGCTACTTGACAACTTTTGTTTCTTTTTTTATGACAAGCTGGTTGTCGGAGTACTGCCGACCCTTTGACGTGACCCTCCCTTGGTTGTCCATATCCATTCCAGAAATGTATAAGGTGGTTACCTGGGCATGCAACCACACATTTATCTCCCGTTATTGTGTACACCTGCAGTCTTGTAGGGAAACAAATTTTCATAATGCAGTGCCAAAGAGCTTGCTCTGCAAATATCCCCTGTCCTCTAACTCCTGTGATACTGGTCGTAGTCACTGCTAGTGTGTGGGTATGTAGAATCCATGTTGGTAAAAGAAAAAGTTGCTTGAAGTGGTGTTTCTTCTTTTAGTAGTCACCCATAGCCAAATGTCTCTGCCCTCTTCCCTGATCAGTGTTAACTGTGCAGGACTATTACTGCTTGAGTGGGAGTTTCCTTCTGTAGGAAAGTTCTGATGGTTGGAAGGAGTAAGATGTAGTATATGGTGGGCGTTGCACACAGCACAGTTTGAATGATCTTGGATGATAATCCTTGTGCATTATTGAAAACAGTTGCACAGGGGTCAGTACTAGGCCCTCTGTTATTTACATTATATTCGAGGAGTTTAGAGGAGAGCATCAGAAATGCAGACTACCATCTGTGTGCTGATAATACAGTGGTCTACACCGATGCCTCCACTAGGGTAGTGCAGCTACCGTTGCAGAAGGCCTTTTTATGGTCTACAGTCAGTTTTTAATCAGATCTCAAATGGAAAGAAAACTAATGCAGTGTTTCTCGGAACAGCTCAGAGATTAAACAAGTTAGATAATAATTCATTGGTCATTCTTTTGAAAGAGAGTAACGGGATTGAGCAAGTAAAGTGATACAGATATTTAGGTTTTTGGATAGATACACAGGAATCAAGTAGTTCACGTCATAAAACTTATAAATGGAATTGGTGAAGTGTAGGAACCCTCTATCGGAACAGAAGGTGCATGAATTTTGAGACAAGATTACAAGTGGCCAAAACTCAAATTGTTTCCAGTTTTGACTATGCTGATATTGCTTACGAGTTTTGTACAATGGATAGATTACACAAGCTAGATATATTGTTCACCAGACTGGCACATTTTGTCTTAAACAGCCCACGTGATACCAATAGTTGTGACCTGTATAAAAAATTAGGATGGACATCTCTTACCAACAGATGCACTTTGCACAAAATGCTTTTAGCACTTAAGTGTATACTTTTATTTTATTTATTATACATATCGGAATTACAGCCCTTTGAGTCAAGGACTCGTTTCCAAAGGCTCCACATCAGTTCCAGTGGATTCAACACATAGACAGCAACACAAATGCAATATGATAGACAGGAGGTTACAGAAGTTTTTTGTTACATACCAAACAGCGAATAGAAAACAGTATTCATATATTTGCAGGTGTCAGAACAAACAACATAGAATCCCGAGCCATCCAGTGCCCAGATAAGAGTTACAGTTTACAACAGCAGTACAAAGGTCTATACAGTGCGAAAGCTAGGCTCCAAGGACAAATAACAGTAAATTCAGAATTGCAGCCTGAGATAAGGCGACGGCACGAAGTTGCAGATAATTTAAAGAGCAGCTGACGCCTTCAGGATAACTTAAACAAAACATAATATTTAGACACAGTTCAGTTTGTATTTCACATTAGTTCTGTATTTTCCTCCCCATTATTTATTACTGAGGCCATTTGCATGAAAACAGGCTCTCTGCTCTTGAAGAGTTCATCTATTCCTTTTGCTTTCTCCCTACCTAAGGTCATAATGCATGGCTTGTGACATCACAGTTACTCCCATGGCAACAGACTGTGATGTCACAACAGAGGATTATGACATGAAGTAGGGAGTAGGCTATAGAGACAGATGAACTCTAACAGATAAAGATCATGTATTTGTGCAAATTTCCTCTGTAATAACAAATGAGAAGGAAACAGCTATAGAATATATTTAAAATGTAAGCTGAATTGTACCTAATTAGTATGTTTTTCAAAGTTTTCATTGAGACGTCAGCAGCTCTTTAACAGAGAGGCTAGTATTTTGGGGAAAAGCATGTACCCTTGAGAAGTGCACATCTTTTTGGATTGGTAACCCCTAGGACTGTCACTGCAAGGGCCAGATATTTTTTTTAGTTATTGGGTGCGTTTAGTGTGGTGTTCCCTCCCAGAGACCTATCGAATACAGGGAGCAAAACCCTCTTCTACTAGGCAGATTAAAAATGTGGTTTCTGACAGTACCCCAAATGTGTGTTACACATAGGGAAAGGATAGCGTAACTACAACACTCTGTATCTGCATTGTGATCCCCTGAAATTTCTTTTTTTTTTTAGTTTAAAATGTTATTGAGATTAATAAAACAGATTACATGACAATGCATTTCCCATATAATAAATATAAATATCAGATGCATATTAATTCCATCATACCACTACATTACTTAGTAAGCAATATTGAACTTGTATACTCTGGATTAAAACTACAGGTTAATTTCAGCATGAAAAGGGGCATATCAGTTGTTCAGAATCTGCCCAAGTGAGCCATAAAAAAACTCTTTAGATCTCTTTGGACAATGACCTATACATATAATATATATAAAGTATAAAAAGCATCAACCCCTATATACACAGGGCTAGGAAAGGGCCCCATATACTCAAAAGTAGATCATTCTTATTCATCAGAGGGTAGCATACCCTTTCATTATTTGCAATAACCATCAGGTTGTTAAGCCATTGTTGTATGGAGGGAATTTTCTTTTCCTTTCAGTTTTGAAGGAGCATTTTTTTTAAGTTAGAGTATAGGTCAAAAGCCAAAGTAATCCCTGAACTTTCTGAACACCCATGTACTATATGTTAATGTGATGGAATTTGACAAATGTTTTCTCTTTTTTAATCAGGGATGTACATATTGTATATTTAGATAGTTATTACCTTTTAATGTGATTTGATGCTGTATTTATTATTATTTTTTAAATGATGTAACATTGGTATGAATGTAGGTAAGGATGTAGGGATGTTCTTGTAAATGACATTTGGTTCACTGACTTTACCCTAAATAAACCTGAACTTCGATCTTTGAGCTGGGATTCTGCTTGTGTGTGGTGATGGATGCTAGAACAGACACCATTGCAAATAAGTAGGTTTTACATTCATGCCAAATCCAGTTGAGACTATTCAGAACTGTTACGTGATGGCCAAATCCAGTTGAAACTATTCAGAACTGTTATGTGATGGCCAAATCCAGTTGAGACTATTCAGAATTGTTTCGTGATGGCCAAATCCAGCGGAGACTATTCAGAACTGTTACATGGTGGCCAAATCCAGTTGAGACTTTTCAGAACTGTTACATGATGGCCAAATCCAGTTGAGACTATTCAGAACTGTTATATGATGGCCAAATCCAGTTGACAGTATCCAGAACTGGTAAATGTCT
Source organism: Neoceratodus forsteri (assembly GCA_016271365.2). Taxonomy (NCBI): domain Eukaryota; kingdom Metazoa; phylum Chordata; order Ceratodontiformes; family Ceratodontidae; genus Neoceratodus; species Neoceratodus forsteri. The sequence continues at coordinate 167,125,662 of JADMNL010000025.1, read as the reverse complement.
GAGAACTACAGTACATTATTCACAACTTGCATAATCATATAATGACCGCAATAAAAAAGAAATGTATGGTATTTAGATGAGAACTTTTATGAGCACGTAATCGTTTTGAAGTTAAATGTTCATTGAAATCTTAATTAGAAAGCAGTGTATTGTGCCCTTGTACAGGAAATATGTATTAGGTGACTGAAAATTCTGAAAAATCAAAGCATTTATCAACAATATTACAGTAAGATATTAACATGATGGTTTTATAGAAGGCTTGTTGGATTTGATCACCATCTGTTCTCTGGCTTTCAACATTAATTACAAAATCCTGCTAAGAGTTTGGAAAGTCTCGAAGACTTTTGCCTACAGTGTGCATTGTTTTTCTTTCCTCACCCTTACTCCCACATCACTCCTTGTAGATCCTCTGTCTCAAGAGACTGGAAGGCTGTGCTCTACCCCAAGTCTAGAATGACATAACTATCAAGTAAACATAATTGGCTATTGTCCCCCGTATGCTGTTGTCTTTTCTACTGAAAAGCTAAAAAGCAGACCTTCCAAGTCAGCAGCCTTAAAATGCAGAAGATCTACTGGTTTCCACAACAAGAATCAGGAGATTTTTGCATGGTCCTTCTGTATGCGTAAAACTGAGTGGAAAACAAAAACTGTGCCATAAAAAGTGCAAAAGCAGTCAGTGGCCCTCAAACCTATTATTTCAAACCTGTGCCCCCCCCTCACCCAAATTGCAAAAGCAACCAGTAACCATCTTAGTAAGTGGATTTGAGATGGTTTGTCTGGGAGTTGCTGGCTACATTTGCAGTTTTTTTTTATGGGTTGGCAGGTTAGAAATGATGGGCATGAGTGCAAAAGTAGCCAGCAGCCCTCTAACCCACTATTTCAAACATGCTGACCCGCTTCTACAAATTGCAAAAGCAGCCGGCAGCCATCTTAGTATGCTTCAGTGGATTTGAAATGCTAGGCATGAGGGCAGCTGGCTGCTTTTGTAATTTTTTCTTATGGATTGATGGGTTACAGATGGTCAGTGGAAGTACAAGAGCAGCCAGCAGTCCTTAGTCCCACCATTTCAAACGCATCAACCAATAACAAATGACAAAAACAGCCAGTGGTCCGAGCCTCTCAAAATCACAGAACAGTATCTCCTCCTCCTCCTCCTCAGGCACACCTTCTGTTGTACAGTGCATTTTGGTAACTGGGGTCATGCTAATTGGAGCAGTAGCATTGCAAAACTGCCTCTCCCCCTTTACTGCAGCCTCCTGGAGCCCACAGAAGCACAGGAATGTGGGCTCCAGAAATGGCTGAAGTTTGGGGTTGGTGAAGCAGCTCAGAAAAGTCAAGTGCATATACACCAGCATTTCACTGCATTACATCCCCAACTTTACTGCAGCCTCTGCTAGAGCCCACAGGAGCACAAAAATGTGGGTTGCAGTATTAGTTCCAGTAGTGAAGGGTATGTAAACCAGCTGCATAAAGGGGGGATGTAAAATTGGGCAAAACTGGGGGTACATGCACTTGAGTTTTTGGTTTTTTTTCCAGAAAACTAAAGTGCATCTACACTAAGCTTTGTGCTGCCTCCCCCCGATTAGTGCAGCTGGAGCCCACAGGAGCACAGAAAAGGTCTGAAATAAATTGTACATACATCTTTGCTCTTCTGCTTTACACCTCACCCCATTACTGCGGCCACCGCTGGAGTCCGCATGTTTTACATCTCCCCCATTACTACAGCCACCACAGCTCCAGGAGCACAAACAAAGTCTAAAACTGTGCCTGTACACCCCCAGCTGCCTCGCCTTCGGCCCCATATTGCTGAGACCACAAGAGGCAGAGCATAGAAAAATAAGTGAAGCAGCATGCTACTCACTTGAGCTGTATAAGTGAGCTAGACTCTGTGTGCTCTGCAGGGTCCAGATACAAACTTCAGTCTCTCTCAGCGTGCTTGGGTCAGGTCTCCAAATCAGACGGGCACCACACTTTTGGCATGGTTCAGGAGATCTGTCAGCCAGCTTCTTCTCAGCGGTTCGATTGGCACATTTCTTTGGCGGTCAGTTCAGTTTGTTGGTTCAGGGACTCTATTGATAAGCTGACCTACGGGCTGCCCAATGCTTCACCGAACATCCGGGCTGCTGTGTTCTCATGTAACTCCAGACCTGAGGGGAAATAGAGCCATCAACTATTGACTGACTCGTGGCTCCTGTGCATCACGTCATACACACACTAAGGGTTCTCACAAACCAAAGATTAAGCTAAAGCAACACCGAGAATTGAAAAACTCAGCACACCAGTGGGACAGCTGAGCAACTGCACCAGATGCTGACATGGTCACACCGCAAACTTCGGGCAAAACTGGGAGAAAGTTCTGGAGGTGGTTGATTTGGGAGGAGGCCAGGCCAAAATCGAACATACGAAAAAAAAAAAAAAGCCGAAGACCACCTGTCGTGTGTCTACTCAGTAAGTGATGGGGTCTGGTGTACAATTTCGCCAGTGACCCTGCCCTCCCTAACCATCTCTCCCTCTCCCCCTCTTTGATCCCAAGGACTTCCTTTGTGCTTGTCCTAGGCTCTCTTTGAATGCTGCCACCATCCTTGCTGATACCACCTCCTCTGGCAGCTCATTCCAGATGGTCACCACCCTCTCCATGTAGAACATCCTTTCTGAACCCCCCAAGTCAGTTTTAGGCTGTGCTCCCTAGTGACCCTCCCTTTTCATTCTGTTAATTCCCTTCATGTACTCCTCTCTTCCAGTGAGTATATCCCCAGTGCTCCCAGCTTTTCCTCATAGGACCTATCCTGTAGCCCCTCAGTCATCTTGGTTGCTCCCCTCTGGACCCCTACAGCATGCTGATGTCCTTCTTAAGGTGAGGATGCCAGTACCTCACCCCATATTCTAAGTGTGGTCTCACCAATGACCTGTACAATGGTGAAATAATTTCGCTCCACCTACATCTGAATCCCCTTGCAGTACACCCCAGCATCCTGTTGGCCTTCGCCACTGCCTTTTTAGACTGAGAGGTGTGTTTCAGGTCACTCGTAATCACTACCCCAGGTCCTTTTCAGAAGCAGTTACCTGAACCTCTCCTATGTAATATTCTCTCCTAGGGTTCTTGGCCCCTATGTGCATCACTTTGCACTTTTTGGCATTGAAACTAAGTTACCAGATTCTTGACTGTCTCTCTAGTCTGGTGAGGTCCTCTGGGAGGAGGTCTTGAAAAACAGGAGGCTTGGAAGCTATGTAAAAGAACTAATAAGGCTGGCCCAGTGGCGCTGAGGGTTGAGGCACTGGACGCCACACTGGTGATCCGAGTTCGAGAGTGAGCTCGGGCGCCGGGGGTCATCAGGGGCGGGTCAAGGATTGAGCGCCCTCACAGTCTGAGTCTGTGTATGTAATTGCGCCCAAGAGGAGGGGCGGCCCCACCCCAGAGTGGTTAAACTGGGGGTGCTGACTGTGGGATGAGGGGGAGGAGAGAGGAGGCTCAGGTAGGAGGAATTCAGGTAGGGCAGGAACAGGCAGGATGTCTTGACCAGGAGGGAAAAATAGTTGGTGGGGGGGAAGAACTAATATAGCTGGGAAAAGTTGGTCATTTCTTTTTGTTCCAGTTTTTCTAATATTCAGATTTGCATTTCATCCCCCCCGCCCATTTTATTAATCTGTCAAGTCATTTTTGTCAGCCCCAACCCCCCCGGTCAAGGTAAGGTCTTCAGGGACTCCTCTGGAGAAAGATGTTCTTTTGTTCGATTTTGGCCTGGCCTCCTCCCAAATCAACCACCTCCAGAACTTTCTCCCAGGAGGTCAGCCAGCTTCTTCTCAGCGGTTCGATTGGCGCATTTCTTTGGCGGTCAGTTCAGCTTGTTGGTTCAGGGACTCTATTGATCAGCTGACCTGCGGGCTGCCCAGTGCTTCACCGAGCATCCGGGCTGCTGTGTTCTCATGTAACTCCAGACCTGAGGGGAAATAGAGCCATCAACTATTGACTGACTCGTGGCTCCGTTAAAGAGCAAGGATTCTCGGACACCCGACTCCGCCACCCTGGCCTGGATCCTCAGAACGGCACAAGGCCAAGTTGTCTTCAGAATCAAGTGGGACTTCAGACCGACGCCAGGACACTGATCACCGTTCAGTCTCCTAACCTCCGAAAGCACCGGACAGGAAGACGACAGAGCTGACTTCCCTTAAATGGACGTCGGAGTCAATGAGGGCGACCGACCCGGCGCTCGCCATACGGGTCAGAGAACCGAAGCCGGCTGACACCAGTCGTCAGGGGTCTTCTGGAGAAGAGGTCACCGCACTGCCAGACGACCAGACAGGCAACACTGAGGATGCCGGCTTGCCCAGGGAACCGTCACCAGATCCAGTAGTTCCCCAGGGCCCAACACTGCCGACAGGCCTATACCTACGCCCGGCCCGTCATCAGGTATGAATTTGCAGGATGTCAAGGACCTATTTACTTTCTGGTGGGATACCATTAAAAAAGATGTGGTGCCCACCAAGCCTCCTCTACCACCTCCACCTCCTCCTCGAGGCTCTCAGGGTGAAAGACCCCCGACCCCTAAGGAGCCAACGCCACCTCCCAGGGGCAGGTCCAGAGAGCACAAGAGATGCCCATCATGGTCTCCCTCAGGGTCTCCCAGCCCTAAACGACCCAGAAGCAGACGCATCTTCCGGGATGACTCCAGGTCGAAACATCCGATACTTCCAGGTCTCCATCCCCCTTCAGTCCCCCATCACCCGACCCACAAGACCTTCCCAGGTCACCACTGGATGATCCTTCATGCTCAGAAATCATGAGGCGCATCCAAGAGAACATGGGGTGGAAGACAGAGGATTTAGACCCCAAGAGACAACGCCTTGCTTGTTATCTCAGGGGAAAAGACCTGAAGCCTGTGGTGGTCCCACCATTGGTGGACACCATTACGGATGTCACCAAGGCTGCTTGGAAGCGTCCACATTTGACTCCGGCAGTTCCAAAAAAGGCTGACCGCCTCTACAGGGCTCCATTGGAGGACATGTACCTGTCGCAACAACCCGTGGCCGATTCTCTGGTCATAACTGCTTCTCATGATCAGTCTCAGCAGCCTCAACACCTGAGTACCCAGCCACCAGACCAGGAAGCTAAGCAATTAGATTCATTGGGAAGATGCATGTATACGGCTGCTACGTGTTCTATAAGGTCTTTGAACTATCTGATGCACATGGTGCAGTTTCAGAATGCCCTTTGGAAACAGGGCCAAGACCTTATGAAGGATTTCCCGGATGGCGAAAAGAAGGATGAATTGCTTAATCTCCTTCGAACTGGGTCAGACGTGGGGACCCAGGTTCTCCGAGCCACTTATGATTCAGTAGACTCGGCGGCCAGAGGAACAACCACAGACGTTTGTCTCCGGAGACACTCTTGGCTGAGAGTCTCTGGTTTTACTCCGGACGTCCAAAATAACATCTTGGATGTCCCGTACAATGGAACAGTCCTGTTTGGTGAGGAATCTGAAAGAGTGATCACCAGGCTACAGGACGCCGGGAAGGCAGTCAGGACTGTACAGGCCCAAATCTGGTTCCTTTCGTAGGAACCAGAATAGTTTTCACGGCCGGCAGCAAAGGCTACAGCCACATTCTGGCCAGCAATCCAGGGGCTACTTCGGTCGCAAAGGTCAAGCTAGGTTCCCCGCGGGCCAGGGACAGAACCATCCTAAATCTGCCCAGCCCACAGGGACAAATACCACCACAGCATGGACTCCTTCCTAGCCCCACTCCTCCTCCGGATCTAAGGGAAGAGAAGGTCGGGAGTCACATCTCTCATCATGTTTTGGGATGGCAGAGGATAACCTCCGACCGGTGGGTGCTACAGCTGGTAAGTTGAGGGCACTCTATCAAGTTCTTTGACCGCCTACCTTCAAGACCCCCCCGTGCTCTCTCGCTATTCAGGTCAGCATGCCCTGCTCATTCAGTAGGAGATCTTGGCACTCCTGGACAAGGAGGCCATAGAGTATGTTCCACGGAACCAGAGAGGAAAAGGGTATTATTCTCACTTCTTCCTGGTTCCAAAGAAGACAGGGGACTTGCACCCAATTTTAGACCTCAGCGTCCTCAGCACCTTCATGTTGTACAACGCTTTCACATGGTGACCCTCCTGGGCCTCATTCCCATTCTCAAACATGGCACATGGCTTGCATCGCTGGACATGCAGGATGCTTACCTACATCTCCCGATCGCTCGAGCGCATCGAAAGATTCTGCACTTCGAGTTTCTGGGATGCCACTACCAGTTCCGAGCTCTCTCCTTCGGACTGTCCTTGGCACCTCGAGTGTTCACGAAGTGTATGTCAGTCATGGCTGCAGCTCTCAGGAGACAGGGCCACGAAGTGTTTCTGTACCTAGATGACTGGCTTCCCATGGCACCCTCATGGGAAGCCCTGATGACTGCGATCCAGGATACCCGTTCCCTCTTCCAATCGCTGGGCATCACCATCAATCCAGAAAAATCGTGCCTTCTTCCATCTCAGAAATTGCAGTTTATAGGGGCAATTCTAGACACCACTCAAGGGAAGGCATTCCTACCTCAGGACAGGATGGAACGCATCAGATCCCTCATAAGGGACGTAATGGAAAAGAAAGCGGTACCAGCTAGTACCATTCTTTGCCTGCTCGGGCACATGGCGGCTGCCATTGCAACAGTTCCCCTAGCTCGACTACATATGCGGATCATCCAATGGATGTTACGGGCCCAATGGGACCAAAAGCAAGATCAACTGCAACATCCAGTCCGGATCATGAACGCCATCATCCGAGATTGGCATTGGTGGCTCATCCCAGAGCATCTATCTACGGGAGTCCCCTTCGTAGCGCCGCCTCCAACAGTGACTCTCTCCACGGTCACTTCGGGGTCCAGGTGGAGAGCTCACCTCAACAGGGTCAGGACCCAAGGCTCCTAGTCGTCTCTGGAATCTCATCTTCACATAAACATTGTGGAGATGAGAGTGGTACTGTACACCTTACAGGCCTTCCAGTCGGAGATTCCACCGGGTACCCTCCTGTTACAAACAGACAATACTACAGTGATGTACTGTCTCAACAAACAAGGAGGCACTCATTCCTATCCTCTTTGCAGGGAAACCAAGAGGGCATGGGATTAGGTACTACAATACAGCGCAGAAATCATTGCAGTACATGTTCCCAGAGTGGACAACACCATCGCGGACAGTCTGAGCCGATCACAGACCAGAGTCCACGAATGGGAACTGCTTCTGGAAATCACAGAGGACCTGTTTCTCAGATGGGGAACACCAGAATTAGACCTCTTCGCGCCCCCATCCAGTGCAAAACTGCCCAATTTCTGCTCGCTAGATCCAGGGCCAGGTGTTTTCTAGTGAGACACGTTGTCCCTCTCTTGGACGGGCAGGTTCCTCTACACTTTCCCACCCTTCCGTTTGATCCAGAGGGTTCTATTGAAGCTCCGATAATAGTGGGCATCTCTCATTGTGGTAGCGCCCTTTTGGCCCAGGCAAATTTGGTTCCCTTTATTGCACCAACTGGCCCAGGAACCTCCAGTGCCTCTGCCATTCAGCTCTCACCTACTGTCCCAGAAAGCAGGCTCCTTGGTCCATCTGGATCTTTGGTCGCTGAACCTGCATGCCTAGCTCCTAAGGACATAGCAATCATGAGATACGGGGTCTCTCAGGACGTTGCAGACATTTTGGTGGTGGCCAGAAAGCCCTCCACTCACGCCACCTACGCCATGAAGTGGCGCAGATTTTGCATTTGGGCTCAGGCTCATGGACTGACCTCATTGGACTACTCTGATAAGTCAGTCTTAGATTACCTCCTATCCCTCTATAAGGCAGGGCTTGCCTACTCCTCCATTAAGGTACACCTCTGCGCCATTTCGGCATACCATTTACCGGTAGGTCACAGGTCTCTAGCACAGCTAGAGGCTTCCCACGCTTTCTTATGCGGCATCCTACATTTGAGATCTCCCATCAAAGACCCGATTCCATCTTGGGATCTCCCCTTTGTCCTAGAGCAGCTTACACTGCCCCCTTTTGAACCAGCCATGGGTTGTGAGCTGAGTCTCCTTGCCTGGAAGACGCTATTTTTAGTTGCTGTTACTTCTGCCAGAAGAATTGCTGAGCTTCGTGCATGACTCACTTGTCACAAAAAATTGTTATTTGATACTATAATATCCTAAGCATTCAACGTGCGCTGCTTGTATACTCATGCAATCGTGTATCCTTATGCTGTTTTTTATTTGCTTCTGTTAACTGTTCACTTGATAACCTGCGTGTTATCATATCCATGTGTACCCCCCACCCAGGTCACACTGGGAGACGAGCATCTTGTTGTTCAGTGTGACTTTCCTGGTGAAACAATTGCAATAAATAAATAAATAAATGTGCAAAGATCCTTATTTGGTTTTTCACAAGGACAGGGTGTTCTTAAGGACAAATCCTAGTTTCTTCCCAAAGTGGTCTCGGCCGTCACGCTCAATCAGGATATAGACCTCCTGGTGTACTACCCCAGTCATTCCAACAGAGGAGAAGCTCTGTTACACACCCTGGAAGTACATAGGAGCCTCAGCTACTATCTGGCTAGAACCAGATCCCATCGCAAGTCGGACCAGCTCTTTGTATCTTTTGCACACCGGATGCAAGGCACACCTGTGTCTAAGCAGTCGCTGTCCAGATGGCTAGTGAAATGTATTTAGTTCTGTTACCACAAGCACAACAAACCTTTACCGGGACCAGTAAAAGGTCACTTCACGAGGGGGCTGGCTACCTCCTTCACAGCACTCAAGAACGTTTCTGCATCAGCCATCTGTGCAGCAGCAACCTGGAGCACTGTATACACCTTCATCAGGCATTACAGTTTGGATATTGCCTCTAGGCACAGAGCAGGTTTTGGCTTGGCGGTCCTTCAGGGACTTTTGTCCTGAAATCTGTTTAACATCTCTCCTATCCTCCTCCCGATCAGGAAATAGTTCCCCAACTGCTTGGGAATCGGTTCTAATGGTGTAGCCTGCTGCAATCTTACCATACTTCACCCACAATAATACCTATTTTGTCCATCCTTTCTGGCTTGTGGTTGTCCTTCCTTCCCCTACATCTCTTCACCCCATCGCTATCTGTTCTCACTCCCCCCTCCCCTCCCTGCCACCCACTTCCTCCCTCTCCCTTTGCTCCCCCGCTGATGCCCACCACCCACCTCCTACCCGGATCTTACATTGACCACTTCCTTTGCCCTCTGACAAATCCCCCTACTTAACCATGTACAGTATGTTAGTCACCAACAACACTTTCTCATTGCTATATTGCAATATTCTGTCTATGACCTTAGACTTATGTAAAAATGTAAATATGAACAAATAACATTATGTAAATATGAGAATATATGTTAATGTCTCATGACCTTTCTCTCGTGCATGTGGGTACCTCTTATTGATTTGTATATCCTTATCCTCCATGTACATTGTATCTTGTTCCCTGCATTGCACTTTGTCTATGTAATTTTACCCTGACCTAACCAGGTCCATCTTGCAGATGAGCACTGCCCAATGATGTCCACCTGGATAAATAAAGATTTAATTGATTGATTGATTGAAGAGCGGTTTCTCAAAGTAAGATAGTACAGTTATGTAAGAACTTACTGTAATGGTAGATCTTTGAGAACAGCTCTTGTAGCAGGTAGTTTCCTTCCCACCTTCCCCTCTGGAGGTTGAGTCTTCTGATCTAGTTTCTAGGCTACAGCATCTTTGACGCCATCCTATTACAAACCTTTCTTTGGAAGTGTATCCTCAGTCACCCCTTCAGATGTCACCTTTGGGCCAGGAGTCTCTGGGCGGAGAACTGGGGATGCTGGGGACCGCCCCCTTTTATGTGATGCCTGATGTCGGGGGAGGGGCGGACGCCGGGAGCGGGCCCCTGCTGGATACTGCTAGCTAGAATTTTTCTGTGGGGTCTTGGTGCCTGCCAGCTTTAGTCCTAATGATGTAACCTGCAGCATGAGCTGTTCTCGAAGATCTACTGTTACAGTAAGTTCTTACGTAACTGTTCTTTCCTTTCTCCCCGCAGTTGAGAGCACAACTCCCTAGGGTCCGACTTTTTGGAGTTCTGTCTACATAGGCACGTGTTGTTAGTTTGACAGTTCCATTTTCATTCCTTGAACAGCCCTGCCATTTCTTTTTTGTTCCTGTGAGGAAAAGAATTTCATGTACAGACTTGCATTTGCAGTGCTTGAGGTGTTTGGGGCAGGATCAGGATCCTCATGCCTGTTGACACCGTCCCCGCCTTACACCTCATATGTTGAAGCTTCAAAGTTAAAATGTGTTTATTGCTCAATTTATAAAACCATTACAACATTTTGGCCAGCAAGTAAATAGGTACACATATATGTGATACCACCCACGAGGTCTATGATCCTTTCCAGACTGGGTTTAGGAAGAGGCACAGTACCAAGATGGCTCTTGTTTGGGTGCTTAATGATCTTCTGGTGGCGAGAGATCAGAAGAGCCATTCGATCTTGGTTCTTCTTGATCTCTCCGCAGCATTCGACACCGTGGACCATAGGGTCTTGCTGGAGTGCTTGCGGTTGATCTGTGGACTGTCTGGTGCAGTCCTCAGATGGTTCCATTCTTTTCTCTTGGGCAGGTCATAGAGATTGATGTCCGGGATTTTTTCCTCTGCCCCTTTTCCCCCTAACCTGTGGGGTTCCACCGGGCTCCATGCTGTCTCCCACGTTGTTCGTGGTGTATATGCTGCCATTAGGGGACATTATAAGGCAGTATGGGCTGAGTTTTTACTTCATTGCAAATGACATTTGGCTCTACATGTCCTTTGTCCCCAATCAAGAGGATACAGTCTCGGTCTTTAATGACCGCCTTGCCAAGATCCAGGACTGGGTGAGTGCCACCTGGTTAAAGTTGAATCCAGCTAAGATTGAGATGTTGGTTGTGAACAAGGGTCGTCGGGTAGAGAGGTCCTCTGCTGCTCAGCCCTCTGCACTTGTGCTGGGGGGCAGTCATCTGAGCTCCTCTGAACAGGTGCGGAATCTGGGCATTATTCTTGATAGCAAGCTGACACTTAAGTCACAGGTGACAGCCGTTGTCAAGTCCTCATTCTACCATCTGAGGAATATCGCCTGGGTAAAACACCTTGTTCTGCCTGATGACCTTCTGACTTTGGTCCATGCCTTTGTGACCTCCTGCCTTTATTACTGCAATACCCTATACCTAGGGCTTCTGGGGGTGGACATCCGCTGCCTGCAGCTGGTGCAGAATGCGGCAGCAAGGTTGTTGACAGGTTTACCTTGATCTAGGCATGTCGCGCCTGTGCTCCGTGGGCTGCACTGGCTTCCAGTGCAGTGGAGGATCACCTTCAAGGTTGGTTTGCTGACCTACAAGGCCCTACATGGACAGGGACTGCGCTATTTGCAAGACCTGTGTCCCTACTGCTCCCTCCATCTGCTCTGTTCCACTAACAAGGGATTGCTAGCGGTTCCCAGGGTCCATTTGAAGTCCTCAGGGGCAAGATCCTTTGTTTTTATGGCCCTGACCCTGTGGAACTCTCTACCTCATCAGGCTAGAGACTGCCTGTCCACTGGGACTTTTAAAAACTGCACTAGAAATGTATGTATTCAGGTTAGCATTTTTAGATGCTTATTAATTAGGAAATGCATATTTTAACTTTAATCTGTTTAGTACTGTTTTAATTTTATTGCTGTTTGTTCTTACCTTTGTACAGGTGCTTTGATCATTTTGAAAAGCGCCTTTTATAAATAAATTCTGTTTTGAGTTAACTTGATATGGTAGTTCATCAAGTTAAAAAAAAATATCTAACATTTTCCAGAGATGTGCCAGTTCTAATATTTCCACAGAACCACTGTCTGAGCACAGATTTGAGATATGTTCCTTATTTTCTGTTAGATCCAGAAGCAAATGGTTTGATGCTTCTTGTTCAACTGTCTATTTATGCTCCCCCTACCCACAGCACTCCACTCCCTTCAGGAGATACCTACAGCCTTCTAGTCCCCACCCTCTTACCTGGAGCGGTCCATCCCTCATGTAGCCGTGGCTTGCCCCCAGGCAGGTATGAGGTGGGATCCCTTACACCCTGAAGTCTTCTGGTTTCGTCGGGATGCTGTCGCTGGGACAGGTAGCGGCACTGGGGATCAGGGCCTGATGCTCCATCTACCCAGAAGTGCTGCGAGTCATCTTCTGGTGTTCTGGGCATGATGTGTGCTGCTGAGAGAGAGAGAGAGAGAGAGAGAGAAAGCAGCCACCAGCTTCCTTTAATCAAGGAGGTTATTTAATAGACTACACTGAATTTAATTATTAATTTTTGGGCATGTGTAAGTAAGTAAGTAGTTTTAATTCTCTGTTTTTGGGGTTGGCTTTTCTTAGTTTAACTTTTGCCAGGGAGGAACTCTAGCTGGGAGATATTTGCAGTCATTTGTGACTAGACCTGTTACTTGACCTCTGTGAAATAGGTGTCTGAAAGGAAGGAAAGCACTCCCCGGGGTGGAGGGTTGTAGTTGTAGTTGATTGTTTCTGGAGGGCACAGGTTTACTCCCACCCACTATGCCCCTCACCCCACCCACTCCAAGCACATAACTTCCTTTATATCAGGTGTTCTGATATTACTTCCCCAGAATTGCTAACATACACCTGTTCATATCCTTAAAGGCACAGCACACTGAATAAGGGGCCGAGACACTCACAAGCTTGCACACACTAAAACAAGTACAAAAAAAAAAAGAAAAACATCTGAAAAAGGAAGGGAGACAGACATGTGGGGAGTGGTGCAATGCACTGGCTGTGGAGCAGCAGTCTTCCAGGAGACATTCTGGAGACTGCGTTGCTGCCCTATTTGCAGGCACCTCTCTGGTCTGAGGGAGGAGGTTGCTTGTCTCCATGCTGACCCGGCAAGGATTCGGGAAACCTGCTTCCCCACCCAGGCCACTGCCACTACCTCAGAGGTTGCCAAGAAAGAGGAGTGGTTGGACCATGGTGGACTTGGGGAGGGTGAGAGTGGTGGAACAGAGGCGCATCCCTCCAGTTGTGCCTCTCCACAATTCATTTGCCACTCTGGCAGAGCATGGTTTCTCTATGGAGACACCTGCAGTGGAAACCGAGGAGAATGCTGGGAACCTCCACAATAGAGACCCACAGAAGGGTGGCACAGGACCCCACAGGGGAAGGAAACAACTCCTGCTGGGGACTCAATTGTTAGTGGGTAGAACTGAGGGAGGGAGGGGAAAGGGAGGTAAGGTGCTTGCCCGGCACCATGGCTTGGAGGGACAGGAAACTAATCCTCAGGATTGTGGAAGCAGTTGCAAGGGGGAGTGAGCTGGATGTCATTATCCACCTAGGGACAAATGATCTGGTTGAGAATGGGATCAGAGCAGTGCAACAGGAGTTTGTGGAGTTGGGAAGGGGCCTTAGATAAGTAGCACACATGGCAACTTTCTCGAAAGTGCTACCTATCTATGGCATGGATGAGGCTAGGGTACTCCACACCATGAGATTCAATGACTGGTTGAAAAACTGGTGCAGAGCTCAGGGATTTGGCTTCATTGGGGACTGGGGCTCCACCTGGAGGGATGCAGGCCTGTACTGGCACGATGGTCTGCATCTGTCCAGGAGGGGAACCAGGATCCTAGGTGATAGGTTTAAATGCTTCATTGGCAAACATTTAAACTAGCCAAGGGGGGAGGCACTGAAAAGGAGCAGGGAAATTCTAGCCACCCCCCAAAAAAAAATCAAGGTAGTTAGTGAGGTAAACACCAAGATAGAGAAGTCGATAGGGAGAATGACAGGGGTAAATGGAGAAAAAGACAAAGGCAGTAAGGACAGGGATGGGGCAAAAAAAATAAGGCCATAAAAAAATGGAGGGTAATGAGTACCAATGCCCGTAACCCAGGTAAAAAGCTCCCCGAAATGGTGGCCTTGATGGAAGAGGGATGCCTGGATATCATGGCAGTCACAGAAACATGGTACACAGAGAACCATGACTGGAATGTCAGCATACCAGGTTAAACAATCTACAGGAGGGGACAGGGAGGGTAGAAGAGGAGGAGGAGTCAGTGGTGGCTCTACACAGGGCCACGCCAGAAGCACGTGCCCTGCTAAAAAAAAAAAAAAAAAAATGCTGTGCCCCAGTTGGTGCCCCATATGGTGCAGAGCGTCCCCATAGTAACCATATGTCAGTGCCCTGGCTGCCATCTGTTGTGCCCCGGCTGTGCTCTGGTAACCATTTGTGGCTAGAGCCGCTAGTGGGAGGAGTAGCTGTCTATTTAAGGGAAGGGATCAAAACAACAGAACTAAAGGGTAAACAGAGAGGAAAGGAGGCACTGTGGGTCACCCTGGAGACTGGAAATGGCACCACAATCCACACAGGGGTTGTATACAAACCCCCTTCTCTGGGGAAGGAAATGGACAAGAAAATGATAGAAGGCGTCCTTAGGATGGCAGAGAAAGGGGAGATATTGCTGATAGGGGACCTGAATATGCCAGATGTTAACTGGAGCACCTTTGCTGCAGCCACATCCAAGAGCAGGGCCATCCTCGATGCTCTACAGGGGGCATGCCTCAGACGGCTAGTTTTGGAACCCACTCGGGAGGGAGAAATCTCAGACCTGGTATTCTCAAATGGGGACAGAGAGAGGATCTCAGATCTAGAAGTGTGTAGCCATCTGGGAACAAGTGACCACCAAACAGTGTGGTTCACGATAAACTTAGCTGTAGAGTCAAGCCATACAAAAGTGAAGGTACTGGACTTCAGGAGGGCTGATTTTATCAAAATGGGAGAGTGCCTCAGAAAAGTACTAGCAAACCGGCCAGAAGGTGGGGTGGAGCAACAATGGGGAAACATCAAAACCTCCAACTCAGAGGCAGTAAGCCTTTGTGTGAAGCAAATAAATCAAAACAAAAGAAAAAAACACTATGGTTCTCAAAAGAAGTGGTGGGGAAGGTTAGGGAGAAAATTATTGCATTTAGGAAGTATAAGGAAACACAGAAGAAGCAGGACAGAGAACTGTACCAGTTAAAGCAGAAGGAAGCGGGGAAGGTAGTCAGAATAGCAAAGACCCAAACCAAGGAAAAGATAGCCAACTTGATTAAGAAGGGGGACAAAACCTTTTATAGGTACATTAGGGAGCAAAGCAAGACTAAGGCAGGGATACTGAGGCTGAATAAAGAGGAGGGCGGTTGGGCAGAGAGCAACAGTGAAAAAGCAGGGATACTGAACAAGTACTTCTGCTCAGTATTCACAATGGAAAAGCAGGGGGATATACCTAATTCAGTCAATAGAAGCACTCTGGATAGGGTGGTTGATATTAGTCCTTTCACAGAAGAAAGGGTTCTGAAAGAACTCTTAAAACTGAAGGTGGATAAAGCAATGGGGCCTGATGGGATTCACCCCAGAATTCTGAAATAACTAAGGGAAGAACTAGTAACACCACTGACTACCCTTTGTAATAAATCATGGGAGGATGGTGTGGAACATGAGGACTGGAGGAGGGTGGATGCGATTCCCCTTCACAAAGATGGGAGCAAGACAGAGGCAGGAAACTACAGACCTGTCAGTTTGACCTCAGTGGTAGGGAAAATAATGGAATCACTTCTGAAGGAAATAATTTTTGAGTACCTAGAGTCCAGTGGGGCACAGGACCCAAGGCAGCATGGATTCACAGCAGGAAGGTCATGTCAGACAAATCTAATAGACTGGGTGTCCAAAGTAGTATATCAGAGAGGGGCTGTGGACATGGACTACCTAGACTTTAGCAAGGCATTTGGCACAGTCCCGCACAAAAGATTAATAAACAAATTAGCAAGCCTGGGAGTGGGTCCCAGGGTGGTAGCCTGGGTAAAACACCGGCTGGACAATAGGACACAGCAAGTAATAGTAAATGGAGTCCACAGTGAAGAAAGGGGGGTTACTAGTGGGGTACCGCAGGGTTCAGTACTGGGGTCGGTCCTTTTTAATGTCTTTATAAGTGACATTGCAGAGGGACTGGAAGGGGAAAGTATGCCTCTTTGCAGATGACACAAAGATCTGCAACAGGGTTGGTACGCAAGGTAGAGTGGAAAGGATGAAAATGGACTTGGCAAGGTTGGAGGAATGGTCAAATGTATGGCAGCTTAGATTCAACGTAAAGAAGTGCAAAGTAATGCACCTGGGAAACAAAAACCCAGGGGAAGAGTACACAATGGGGGGTGAGATACTGACAACAGCAAAAATGGAAAGGGACCTGGGGTAGTCATATCAGACAACCTAAAGGTGGGCCAGCAATGTGAGAAGGCAGTAAGGAGGGCTGGGGAGATACTGGGATGCATGGGGAGAGGCATCACCAGTAGAAAACAGGAAGTTATTGGCCGTCTGTACAGACAGTTGGTAAGACCACATCTGGAGTACTGTGTACAGTTCTGGAAACCCCATCCCCGCAAAGACATAGACAGAGTGGAGGCTGTCCAGAGGAGGAGAACAACCAAAATGGTGCAGGGTCTGCACCAGAAGACACGTGAAGAAAGACTAAGGGAGCTTAAGATGTATAGCCTTGAGGAAAGGAGGGGGGACATGATGGAAACTTTCAAATACCTTAGTGGAATCAACAAAGTCCAAGAGGGTAGCATCTTTCAGAAAAAGAGATGTGCAAGAACAAGGGGGCACAATTTGAAGATAGAGGAGGGGATGGCTCAGAGGTAATGTGAGGAAGTATTTCTTCACAGAGAGGGTTGTAGATGCATGGAACGGCCTTCCTGAGGAGGTCGTAGAGTCAAAAACAGTGGGGGAATTTAAGAATGCATGGGACAGACATAAGGCAGTTCTAGTGGGGGGTAGGAGGAAGTAGGCTGTTGATTAACTGGGATCTGCAGCTTATCCATTGGGTAGGGAAATGGGCCAAGTGGTCCTTATCTGCCATCAGATGTTATGTTTCTATGTTAGTGGCCTTCCTCAGAAGGCAGGGGATCTTTCTATTCTCATACCTGGACGACTGGCTCACTGTAGGACAGTCTCCCGACCAGGTCAGGTCAGCTTTTCAGGTCACTCAAGATTTGCTCGGTTCTCTGGGTTTTCTTCTCAATCTGCCAAAGCCGGTTCTCGAACCAGTACAACTCTTCACTTTCATAGGGATAGAGTTAGATACTGTTCAAGCAAAAGCCTTCCTCCCACTAGCAAGGGTAAAGGCCCTTACAGATCTTGCTTCCTCTTTTCATCCTCTGATTTCTCGCCCAGCAAGACATTTTCTTCAGCTCCTAGGCCACATGGCAGCTTCCACTGCAATGGTACAAGGAGCCAGGTTCCAAAAGAGGGACATTCAGTTTCACCTAAGGTCTTTTTGGTCTCAGAAAAAAGATTCTCTCAACAAATTGGTTCCAGTGACTGAGACTCTGGTCCAAGCTCTCCAGTGGTGGCTAGATCAGGACAATCTCAGATAAGGTGTCCCATTCCTCAATCAATCTCATTTAGTGGTACTAACCACAGATGCTTCTCTCCTGGGCTGGGGAGCCCACCTAGGACCCCTCACAGCACAGGGTGTTTGGTCTCCACAAGAGACTCTTCTTCATATCAATCTTCTGGCACTCAGGGCAATATTCCTAGCCCTTCAAGCTTTCTTGGACTCAGTAAGGGACAAGGTGGTTCAGGTGAGGACAGACAACACCACCACCATGTGATACATCAACAAGCAAGGCAAGGGGGCACTTGATCTACGGCCTTGTGCATGGAGGCCATGAAAGTATGGTCTCTGGCCTACTCCTTGCAAACCTCCCTAATAGCAGTCCACCTCTCAGGGAAGGACAATGTGTTAGCAGATGGTCTGAACAGAATCTCCCAGGGCCATCACGAATGGACCTTGGATCCCCTCATACTGAAAGTAATCTTCACCAGGTGGGGCACTCCAGAGATAGATCTCTTTGCAGCCCCAGACAATCACCAACTTCCCCTCCTCTGCTGCAGACCCCCCCCAGTCCTAGTGACTGTTCCCCTGGATGCTCTGATATTGGACTGGGAAGGCAAGTTCTTTTATGCCTTTCCTCCCTTTCCCCTGTTGTTCAGGGTTCTAGTCAAGATCAGGTCACAACCCTGCACCGTGATTCTACAGGCTCCAGACTGGGCCAGACAGCCTTGGTATCTTCTGTTGTTGTCCCTAGCAGTCTCGCTTCTCCTGTCTCTTCCCAAAAGACACAATCTCCTAACCTCCTCTCAGGGAAGGATCTGGTACCCCAATCTCCAGTCTCTCGATCCCAAGGCCTGGCTCTTGAAGAGTTAGAATATGCAGGCCTGCATCTTTCTCAGAAAGCTTTGGACATCCTTAAGGTTTCTTGGAAACCCTCTACCTGGAAAACTTATAATTCAAAATGGAAAAGATTCAGCATTTGGTGTTCCCATAAGGATATTCTACCAGATGCTGCTGGCATGCTACACTTTTGGATTACTTAGTTCATCTTAATGGCTTAGGCCATCCACTTTAAAGGTTCGTTTAGCAGCCGTGTCTGCATTCCTCTGAGCAGGGAAGGGCTCTTCCCTGGTGTCTCACCCTGTTTTTGTTAAGTTCTTTAAAGGTCTGGTTCATATCAACCCTCCTTTTAGAGAGCCTACTCTGGCTTGGGATCTCAATATCTGTATTGCTCAGCTTATGCAGCCACCCTTTCAACCTCTGTGTTCAGCCGAGCTTAAGTACCTGACCTGGAAAACTGCGTTTCTGGTAGCTATCACTTCTGCCAGGCGAATTAGTGAATTACAGGCCCTGTCAGTTGAACTTGATTTTATCTCATTCCATAGAGATAAGTGGTCCTCAGAACCAATAGGAGGTTGGTCTCAGATTTCCATCTGAACTAGTTCACGTCTCTTCCTGTGTTTTTCACTGACCATTCTTCTTCAGGAGAAAGATTACATAATTTGGATGTTAAGAGTGCATTTAGCAACTACATTGAGCATACTAAGGCTCATAGAAAAGACTGTCTTCAATTTTGTTCTCACTTATGGTGAAGTGGGGAAAGGTAGGCCTGCTACTAAGAGAACTGTTGCCAGGTGGATTGTCTCTTGTATACAGTTCTGCTATGCCAAGCTAGGCAAAACACCTCCCCCAGGCCTGAGTGCTCATTCGACTAGGGGTACAGCTACGTATCTGGCTGCTGCTAGAGATATACCCGTTTAGAGATCTGCAAAGCAGGCACCTGGGAAACAGTCCATACTTTCACCAAGCATTAATTTCTGGATATCCAGGCTAGGAGTGATGGTAGGTTTGGTACAGCAGTACTGCAGAGCCTGTTCCCAAAATAGGTTCGGTACCCTCCTCCATGGAGGTACTGCTTGGTAGTCTGCATATGTCAGAATACAGCCAGACTTCTTCTTGCTTGAAATGAAAATGCCTCACCTTAGTAACTGTGTTTCTTCTCATGGAGTCTTGCTGTATTCAAACAACATGAAGTCTTGCTGTATTCAGACATAATGCAGTTAGCCCCAGCACTTGAACTGCCCCAGAGAGGAAAGAGTTAATTCCATGCAGAAGCATGGAACGTTGAGCTCGAGCTCAGTTTTCAAACTTCTGTCTGTGGTACTTACAGTGCAACAGTCAGATTCTTTACTCCGCCTAACAATGAAGTTGCTCCGGAGATTCCTCTGCTCGGTTCGGTAAAAGTAAAGCATTCAGTTTAAAACTTGTTCTTTTTTTTATTTCCAGCCTCTGTCTATGGTAGAGGTAGTGTGGTAGATAGGTAGTGACTGTATTTTATTTTAAAATAACTTGTGGAAATTGTTGGTTTCTTCGGTTTCTTCCCGGTCGGTCTGGTTAGGAACTGACCTTGTGTTTACTTCTGAATTTGAATTTGTTATTTTAGAGTGGTGTTCTGGTACTGATTGGTTTCAAAAGAACTGGGCTTTTTCTTGGTTCTTTTCCAAACCCGTGACATGGCTGTTACCGATTGGTTGGTATTACCTGGCTTGAACGCTTCTGTAGGGTAATTTTGGTAGGTTGGCCATGTCTGAGAAACCCAAAAAGAAAACCGGTCCCACTGGGTTTCAGCACTGTACTGAGTGTTGGGAGGCCTTTGCCAAGGCTGACCCCCACCTCATCTGTGTTTATTTTCTGGGGTTTGACTACCTCCAGTCAGACTGCCAAATTTGCAAAAAACGTTCCTAAAACCACTCTAGAAAAAAGGCTGAGTAGATTGAAGGAAAGGGAGGCCGAGAAGTCTGTAGACCCTGTTAGCCAGCCCGGTTCAGTTACAGCTGAACCTGAGGAGGTGCCTACTGACCTAGGCGATACCTCCTTGGGCAAAAGGAGAGCCGACTCTGCGGGGTCGGTTCCGTCAAAAAAGAAATGGAAGACTGCTGATTCGGATACAGTACTGCTTACTCCAACCGTGGAAGAGATGGCCAAAGCGATTAGTATTGTCCAGTCGCTTTGTTCGGTTCCGTCCGAACCGATGCCGCCAGTTAGGCAGTCGGTTCAGTCGGAACTGGCTCCTTCGGATTACGATCCGGATGCTTTCTATGAGGAGTGGGAGGGAGACGAAGACTGTCCCGACGATGACTATGATGGTGGGGGTCTGCATGTGCCCATTGAACCGGACATCTCCCAAGAGAGACCCTCTGATGTCTCCCCTCCCAGGCTTTCTGAGTCCCCTTCTTACTTCTTGTTTTACAGGAAGGTGGCGGAAACCCTCCAGCTCCCTTTGGTTGAAGCTGCTGAGGAGGAAGAAGAGCCTGATTTTGTGGAGATGATGGACATCCCAGAGTCCAAAAGGTTGTCTATTCCCCTTCACAAGTCCTTGGGGAAACAGACACAAAAGATTCTACAGACTCTTAACTCTTTACCTCCTGTAGATAAAAGAATGGACAGGAGATGCATGTTATCAGGCTCAGCTGCGGAGTTCCTTTATTCACATAACAGCCATGTTGGCGTAGTGCAGGCTGCAGCCTGTGACAGGGCAAACATTTCTTTGGCTTCACACCCATCAGACAAGGACTTCAGGAAAGTCGATGCCATGGCCAAGAAACTATACTTGGCATCCTCTTTGGGACTCAGGCAGGCAAATTATATGGCCTACAGAGCCAGGTACCAGAAGTCCAGGTAGGATACGGTTCTGGAACTGGCTAAAAAGGCCTTCCCCGAGCTAGCCAAAGAGCTGGAGGAGGTGGCTACGGATGGAATTGAGGCACCCAAAGTACAATTTCATGCTGCTGTCTACTCCAACGATGTGGCTTCCAGAGTCATGGCTACATCTGTGTCTCTCAGAAGGCATGCTTGGCTCAGATGTACTAGCCTATCACAGGACACCCAGTCTAAGGCTATGGATTTTCCTGTAGTTGGTAACTCTCTGTTTGGGGAGCAGACAGAGGCTTACATGAAGAAAATGGACGAATACAGAACCACTTACAGAGTGCACAGGCCAAGGAAAGGCAAGTCACTCCTCAGAAGCAGCAGTTCAAGGGCAGGGGCAGGCCTTTTCACAGGCCTTTTTGCCAAGCCCAGGCCTTCTCGTCTTACCCACAAAGGGTTTTTTTGTGAGGGAGGGGTAGAAGGGGGATGAGCAGGGCTGCTTCTTCCTCCCAATCTAAGGCTCCTGCCAAGCAGACACCCTGAGGTGTCAGCCCGGGTCGACTCCAGTCCCAGTAGGAGGCAGGCTGGCTTACTACTTAGGCCTGGAAGTCTGTTACCTCAGACAAGTAGGTCCTGGAAGTAGTGCTCAGGACTAGCCTCAGCTTCAAAAGGTACTCAAAAGGAGGCCAAGTCTTTTCCACCTGCATCAGTTTCAGAAACCCTTGCCCTAGAGGCAGAGGTTTCCTCTCTCCTGGCTCTCAGAGCCATAGAGAAGGTTCCTACTCAACACAGGGGAAAAGGCCTGTACTCCAGGTACTTCCTCACCTCAAAGAAAACAGGGGAATGACGACCTATCCTGGATCTAAGGTATCTGAACAAACACATTTCAAAACACAAATTCAAAATGGTAACTCTGGGAATAATCCTTCCCTCTTTAAGACCAGGAGATTGGCTAGCATCACTGGACCTCAGGGATGCCTACTTCCATACCCCTATAAGGTGCTCCCACAGAAAATACCTCAGGTTCGAGTTGCCTTCAGGCCATTATCAGTTCAAGGCCATGCCTTTTGGCCTAACATCAGCTCCAAGGGTGTTCACAAAGTGCCTTGCAGTAGTGGTGGCTTACCTCAGAAGACAGGGTATCACCATTTTTCCATATCTGGACGACTGGCTCCTAGTAGGGCAGTCTTCAGACCAGGTCAGGTCAGCTCTGCAAATCACTCAGGACTTGCTCAGTTCCCTGGGGGTTCTTCTCAGTCTGCCAAAATCTGTCCTTGAACCAGTACACCTTCTCGCCTTTATAGGGGTGGAATTGGATACTACCCAAGCAAAAGCTTTCCTTCCTCTTTCAAGGGTGAAGGCCTTGGTAGACCTCGCTTCCTCCTTTCGGCCTCAGGTTTCTCTTCCAGCGAGACAGTTCCTCCAACTCCTGTGCCACATTGCAGCCTCCACTGCAGTGGTTCAAGAAGCCAGATTTCAGATGCGGGACATTCAGTTCCATCTAAGGTCCTTTTGGTCACAGAGAACAAATTCTCTCACCAAACTGATTCCAGTGACCCGAACTCTGGTCCAGGCTCTCCAGTGGTGGCTGGACCAGGACAACCTCAGACAAGGGGTTCCATTTCTCCCTCAACTTCCATCAGTAATACTGACTACGGATGCTTCTCTCCTAGGCTGGGGAGCCCACCTGGGAGCCCTGACAGCTCAGGGGATCTGGTCCCCGCAGGAGTCTTTTCTTCATATCAACCTCCTGGAACTCAGGGAAGTTTTTCTAGCCCTTCAGACTTTTTCGGATTCAGTCAAAGACAAGGTGGTCCAAGTCAGGACAGACAACACTACCACAATGTGGTACATCAACAAGCAGGGAGGCACTCGGTCCATGGCCTTGTGCACAGAGGCCATGAGGATTTGATCTCTGGCCTATTCCCTTCAGACTTCCCTGGTAGCAGTTCATCTTCCAGGGAAGGACAGTGTGTTGGCAGATGCCCTGAGCAGGATTTCACAGGTGCATCACAAATGGTCCCTTGAATCCTCACATTCTGAGGATCATTTTCTCCAAGTGGGGCATTCCAGAAATAGATCTATTTGCAGCACCAGACAATCATCAGCTTCCTTTGTTTTGCTGCAGACCTCCCGTCCTGGGGACAGTTCCCCAGGATGCCCTCATTCTGAACTGGAAGGGCAGGTTTCTCTATGCCTTCCCTCCTTTCCCTCTCCTGTTCAGAGTTCTGATCAAGATAAGAACTCAACCCTGCACAGTGATACTGGTGGCTCCAGATTGGGCCAGACAACCCTGGTATCCTCTACTGCTCTCCTTGGCTGTCTCACGTCCCCTGTCTCTTCCCAGGTGATACAGTCTTCTCTCCTCCTCCCAGGGGCGGATCTGGTACCCCAATCTCCAGTCTCTCAACCTCAAGACCTGGCTTTTGGAGAGTTAGAATATACAGCTCTACATCTCTCACAGGGAGTTCTGGATATTCTGAAGGTCTCCAGGAAACCTTCCACTAGAAAATCTTACAATTCCAAATGGAAGAGGTTCAGTATTTGGTGCTCCCAGAAAGATATTGTGCCTGATTCTGCAGACATTTCCACAACCTTAGATTATCTAGCTCATCTGAATAGTCTAGGCCTTAGGCCTGCCACTCTGAAGGTTCATTTAGCAGCTGTCTCTGCATTCCTTTCAGCAGGGAAGGGCTCTTCCCTGGCATCTCATCCTGTTTTCAGGAAGTTTTTCAAAGGCCTGGTTCACATTAACCCTCCCTTTAGGGAGCCTATTCCGCCTTGGGATCTTAATGTCTGCATTGCTCATTGTATGCAGCCACCCTTTGAGCCTATGGCTTTGGCTGAATTGAAGTACTTGACCTGGAAAACTTGGTTCCTGGTAGCTATTACTTCTGCCAGGTGGATTAGCGAATTACAGGCCCTGTCAGTTGAACCTGACTTCATATCCTTCCATAGGGATAAAGTGGTCCTAAGAACTAATAGGAGGTTCTTGCCTAAAGTGGTATCAGATTTTCACCTAAAACAGTCTGTCTCTTCCTGTATTTTTCACTGACCATTCTTCCCCAGGGGAAAGAAGAGTACACAGTTTGGATGTTAAAAGGGCACTTAGCTACTACATAGAGCATACTAAGGCACACAGAAATGACTGTCTTTAATTGTTCCTCACTTATGGTGAAGTGGGGAAAGGAAAGCCTGCCACTAAGAGAACTATTGCCAGGTGACTTGTTTCCTGTATACAATTTTGCTATGACAAATTGGGTAGAACACCCCCTTCAGGCCTGAGCGCTCACTCGACTAGGGGTACATCTGCTACTCTAGCTGCGGACAGAGATATACCCTTGTTAGAGATCTGTAAAGCAGCCACCTGGAAAACAGTACATACATTCTCCAAGCATTACTCTCTGGACATCCAGGCTAGGAGTGATGCTAGGTTTGGCCCAGCAGTACTGCAGAGTGTGTTCCCAAAGTAGGTTCTGCATTCCCTCCTCCATAGGGAACTGCTTGGTAGTCTGCATTATGTCTGAATACAGCAAGAGTTCATGTTGTTTGATGAAAAAATTACCCTAGTAATGTTATTTCTTCTAATGGAGTCTTGCTGTATTCAGACCCCCCCCCCCACCTCCCCTCTCAGAACCTGTTTTTGGGAAGTTGGTTGGCAGGCACAGTGTTGCACCTCAGGGGTGTACCTTGTACCCTCCCTCTTGGTGGGGTAACTGTTATGTTTTTCCTTCTTGTGTTGCATAGTTTGAATTCTCACTACCTTATTTCTTCTTGGCCTCTCGACTTGAGTCTTTTTTGGACCCCAAAAAGTATTTTACCTTTTGGCTATGTGTTCAAACAATTTCCACATTTTAGTGTTAAGTTAGTTAGTTGCTCGCAAGAATCTGACAGTTGCACTGGTAAGTACCACAGTCAGAGGTGTGAAAACCGAGCTTGAGCTCAATGTTCCATGCTTCTGCATGGAGTTAACTCTTTCCTCTCCAGGGCAGTTCAAATGCTGGGGCTAACTACATTATGTCTGAATACAGCAAGACTCCATTGGAAGAAACAGCATTATTATGGTGAGTAATTTTTCCTTCTGACCTCCCCCCTGACTCCCCTCTCAGAACCTAGTTTTGGGATGTGGGCTGGCAGGTACAGTATTGCACCTCAGGGGTGTACTTTGCACCCTTCCCCTTCAGGGTGGGGTTGTTGTTGTTGTTAAGTTTTACTTAGATTTATATATCTTGTTCACTACCTGTTTTTTCCTGTTGAGTTCACGACTTGAGTCTTTTGGATCCAAGTTGTTGCCTGTTGGCTTATATGTAAGGATTAGGAAGGAGGGGGTTGGGTGGAAGCAGGGTGAGATAAGGCAGAAGCACTAAATGAGTACTTTGGCTCAGTATTTACTAAAGAGAAGAGGGGGTGACACCCAAGGGGGGAGAAATGGCAGAAACGGGGGGGGGAGGGGTGTCAGATGGGGAAATCATGAAGGGCAGAGTTCGGGAAGGTTTGAAGGCACTGAGGGTGGATAAGGCACCAGGCCCAGATGGCATCCGCCCCAGGGTACGGAAGGAGCTGGCAGACGTCCTAGCAGGACCTTTGGCAGACCTATTTAATGCATCACTGCATTCGAGGTGTGTACCTCAGGATTGGAGGACGGCTCATGTGGTGCCCCTCCACAGGAGTGGCTCCAAGGATGAACCGGGAAACTACAGACCAGTGAGCCTCACATCCATCGTGGATAAGCTAATGAAGACTATCCTGAAGGAGAGGCTGGTGGCCCTCCTAGAGGCCAAAGGACTACAGGACAGCAGACAGCATGGCTTCATACAGGGCAGATCCTGCCAAACCAACCTGCTGGAGTTATATGACAGGGGAAATAGGCAACTGGACAGGGGCCATGCAGTGGATGTCCTGTATCTGGTCTTGGGTAAGGCATTCGACTTGGTGCCGCATGGAAGTCTGTGAAGTAAGTTAGTAGGCACAGGGGCTGCAAAGCTAGTGGTAGGGAACTGGCTTCAGGGAAGGCAACAGAGGGTGGTGGTGGGTGGGCGCTCACACCCAAGGGTAGTGACAGTGGTGTTCCACAGAGCTCGTGTTGGGACCAGTGTTGTTTGGGATATTCATTGCAGACATATCATTGGACATCAAGAGCAAGATCAGTCTGTTTGCTGATGATACCAAGGTAGGAGCGGTGGTGGATGACCTAGGGGGATGGCAGGGGTTGCAGGATGATCTGGCAAAGCTTGAAACCTGGTCAGACACCTGGCAACTGGGGTTTAATGCCAAAAAGTGCAAGGTGCTGCATTTAGGGATGAAGAACCCAAGGAGGAGTTACCAGCTGGGGGGAGTGCAGCTAGCCCAGACAGAGGAGGAGAAGGATCTGGGTGTGCTCATTACAGGGTCAATGAACAACTCAGCACAATGTAGTGAGGCAGCTGCAAAGGCCAACAGAATGCTGGGTTGTATTGCAAGAGGTATATCCTCGAGGAGGGAGGAGGTGATTGTGCCACTGTATAGGTCATTAGTTAGACCGCACCTGGAGTACTGCGTGCAGTACTGATGCCCGTATCTGAAGAGGGACATTAAGTTACTGGAGGGGGCGCAGCTCAGAGTGACAAAGATGATCAAGGGTCTGGGGGACTTATCATTGTGAGGAGGCTGAGGGAATTGAACGTGTACTCACTGGAGGAGAGGAGGGACAGGGGGACATGATTGAAACCTTTAAGTACATGAAAGGAATAAACAAGATGGGTACAGAGGGGCTGTTCAGAGTAAGGGAAGGGAGGGACACCAGGGGCCATGATATGAGACTGGAGAGAGGAAGGTTCAGGAGTGAGATGAGAAGACACTTTTTTACAGAGGGGGTGGTGGCTGGGTGGAATGCGTTACCTGCAGAAGTGGTATCCAGTAGAACAGTGGACTGCTTCAAAAGGGGATGGGACAGGACAAGGGGGAGGGTCGATGAAGGGGAAGGGTGAAAGGGAGGGGCAGCTGCAGAATAAGGGGTGCTAGCTGCACATTCGAGCAGACTTGATAGACCTCTAGGCCTTTATTTGCTGGCAAATTTCGTATGTTCGTATGTTTTACAATTTCCACACTGGAAGTGTAATTAGTTAGTTTGCTCGTAAGAATCTGACGGTTACACTCTGAGGCACCACAGACAGAGGTTTTAAAACCGAACTCGAGCTCAACGTGCTATGCCTTGCATAGCAATTAACTCTTTCCTCTCTGGAGCAGTTCAAGTGCTGGGGCTAACTGCATATGTCAGAATACAGCAAGACTCCATTAGAAGAAACACAATTACTAAGGTGAGTAATTTTTTTTTTTTGCCCCTCTACAGGTCATTGGTAAGGCCACACTTGGAGTATTGTGTGCAGTTTTGGAGGCCATACCTAAAGCATGATATCAGTCTGCTGGAGTAGGTATAGAGGAGGGCAATGAAGATGATATGTGGAATGGAGGGGAGAGACTATGAAAGCAGGCTGGGAGACCTGAATATGTACACCCTGGAGGATAGAAGGGGCAAGGGGTACATGATAGAGACATTCAAGTATCTGAGCGGAATTAATAAGGATGGGGCAGATGGGATTTTTAAGCTAAGGAGGGGGAGGGACACCAGGGGCGCCGGCTAAGAATAGAGGGAAGATTTAGGAGGGAAATGAGGAGACACTATTTCACAGAGAGGGTGGTAGCAAAATGGAACGCACTACCAGAATGGGTGGTATCATGTAAGTCGGTGAACAACTTTAAAAGGGCATGAGACAGGGAGCAGGGGAGAGTGAGGATGGGGGAGGTGGGGGCGGCATTGTGATGACAAAGGGAAGGGGGTGGGGCAGCTACAAAATAGTGGTGCTAGCTGCACAGTCAAGCAGACGTAGATAGACCGGGTGCTCTGTTTCTGCTGGTACATTCGTTTGTTCATATTATTAATAAATACTGGAAGGGAAGTCGATAAAAAAGTCAAGATATAATCTGGATTAAGTTCTACTTCACTTCGAAGTGGAAGCAAGGACCTAATAAAATGATGTGTTTTAAGTTGTACAGTTCAAACTCGAGTTTGGTAAACAACCTACTGTCATCTGGATTATCCAAGAGATCCGGTTAACTCTGCCTCCCATGTACTGTTTTATTCACCACTAATGAAGAGAGTGGTTTGGAGTTTTTGACAGCTTCAGTATCCTTCTACATAAAGTTGTCCCTCAATCTCCTTTTTATGGAGCAAAACTATTTTTAGCCAAGGTTTCTCAATATCACTAAACAGATGAGCAAGACCCAAGGGATAAACTTCTGAGTACGTTTTATATAAGGAGATGCAATCCATTCTTTCAAAGGTTTATTTGTTCTTTATAACAAATTATAGGAAATCTTTCTGCAGGTAAAAAAAGCAGTTGCAGAAGATAAATAGAAACCAGCTCTTTAATCAAGATTTCCAAAGAATATTACCCATGCTTAGTATGAAGAACAGCTGCTAAAACTGCCTAGGGGACTTCTAACAAGTGTGCCTTTAACTTTTATTTGTTGTTATTTAATTTTGTCTGTATTGCTCAGTCCCTAGATTTCCATGTAATAAAGCAAGGGAGGATTTCATTTTTGCATCAAG
Organism: Neoceratodus forsteri; assembly: GCA_016271365.2. Taxonomy (NCBI): domain Eukaryota; kingdom Metazoa; phylum Chordata; order Ceratodontiformes; family Ceratodontidae; genus Neoceratodus; species Neoceratodus forsteri. Next base: position 167,097,051 of record JADMNL010000025.1, on the reverse strand, counting down.
GCTCTCAGGATTCCAGTGATTGATTCCCCACCAAATTTAATGTTTGAAAGATCTACGAACTAAAAAAAGACTGGCTTGCAAGAATGTTGAAGCTCCATCTGCTTCACTTAGATGTCTGTGTCCTATTGGGGCAGAGCAAGAAGCGGTGATAGACACACAGAAACAATTTGTTGGCAGATGAGAACTGCTTGCCACTCCCCCACCTACTCTGCCCATATTTACCTGCCTGCAGTATCACCGTAGACCCTACCTGATCTCTGGTTCATACATTTTCCCTACCCCCTTCCTTTCCACTAGGATTCCCTTAATGCTTATCCCATGCATTCTTGAACCCCACCACTGTTTCGCCACCACCACCACCTCATAGGTAGACTGTTCCAGGAATCTACCATTCTCCCCCCCCTCGGCAGTGTAGAAGCACTGTTCTCCTTGGAGGTCGTTGATACTGAGCATGTAGTTGTCTTAGACTCTCCAGTCCCTTCCTCCTTCCTTCCAGGGGTTGTGACAGAGGAGACTTTTGTGGCTTTTAGGAGCGTGACACTTTCTCAGCAGTCGCTGTCTCCCCAGTTAGATTCCTTCACGGATGTCACTTGAGCTAAGGACTCTTTTCTCTGACCCATCTCTGTCTTTGGGTGCTTGGTGGTACAGTTCAGAAAGATGTCATCTTCAGTGCCAGTGTTATCATCACCATGTTTATCGGCACAGTCTCTGCCGTCACCATGTTTATCGGCGCAGTCTGTGCCGTCACCATGTTTGTCGGCACCACATTTGTTGGCACTGTATGTGCTGGTGCCATATGTATTACTGCTATCCTTTTTAGCACCATGTGTGTGCTTTAATGCCTTTTTTGATGGCACAGAACATATTAATACTCATTGCTTATGTATCACTGTTTATGCTGCCAGCCAGCCAGCCTATGTTCTCTTTCTTCTTTGTGGGAACTTCAATGTCCTAGGCCTGGCTCCCAAGCCACCGATATGTTGCTGGGGCATGCATCACATTACAGGGGATCTTTAGGCATTTTCACACCCTCTGCTGTGTTTTGGTGGTCATCTCCTCAAAAGTCACCTCCTAATAAAGGACAGTTTTCCCCGAGTTCAGTTCCTACTTTGAAATGCACTCCGGTAGGACTGACAGTCTAGTTCCCCACCCCAGGAAGTGGACTCCTGTCTCATCCTTTCAAGCTTGGTCTGCCTTCCTCCTTTTTGGGGTATGCTACCTGTACCTTACACCTGCCAGGGTTCTTAACAGACCTACAGTTTTCAACCTGGCTTTATGAGGTATGGAATTGGTTTAGAGACGCGGACCCTATCCATTGGTCTAAGTCTCCTCCGGATCTTTCCAGGCCTGCTATCTCATCTTTCTCACTTTCTTCTTCTGAAGTGAACAGAGAGTCACACTACAGTTCCCCTTCAGAAGCAGAGGACCTTTTTTTTTACAATTGTATTTATCCTCCTCGGCAGGCCGCCCGGTTGTCAGCCAACCTACCGGCCACAGGGTCATTCAGGGGCTTGTAGCACCTTGTGCACCCCCGGTGGAACCCAAGAGCCAGCCCAGAGGCTTCATCCTTGGGTGGCCCCCGACTTTCCTCCATATTTTGCCACAGGTGCCCTGCTCCTGAGTCCCCAGAAGCAGTGACACATACGCACCGCAGCTCCAGTACCAGCCTCTTCTGCCCTGCCTTGGCCTAGCACCGGCACTCCTCGTAGCGATGCAGCCACTCCAGCCTCCACCAGGGGGCGGCCATGCTTCGAGGAGAGGAGATTCCCTCTCCTGAGGCGGAGAACCGGCAGCCACTCACATCTTGTCCCTCCCCCCTGCCAACCTCCGATGACACAGGCTCATTCCCGAACCCAGGTCGCATGTGTGGCATGAGGTGTGGCATCCAGTGCCTCAACCCTCTGTGCCACCAGGCTGGTCCTGCAGAGGACCTCTTGTTCTAGCACTTTGTGGATGACATGCATAAAGCTCTGCAGCGGCAGACAAAGTTTGTAGCCTACCCCAGAAGGTCTCATTTTCAGTTTTTAAGTCACAAACTCTCATCCACCTGCTGTGTGACTGCTTCGGTGGTGTGACAGACCTGGCGAAAGGGCTGCCTGTATACTGCTTCTTATTTTTGGAGTGTGGTTTTGACAGTATCCAAATTATTTCTGCTATCCTATGGAGTCTGGTTACCTAGCAATGCCTGCTAGCTACCCTGAGGAGTCTGGGTTCAGTAGTCTCCATTGCAGCGGTGAGTCTACGAAGGAAAGGGGTTAGCTGGGTTGTAAAACACTGGGCTGGTGATTGCAGCTAAGTACTTTGGGAACAGAATCTGTGGGGGGCTGTATCCCACAAAGAAGTATTTTAAATTTTAATTAAGATTTTAAAACGCTCAGTAAGAGCAAGTGAGGGGTCATGTGACCTGGAACTGTTGTTCTGGGTTCTGCACAAAAAATTGGGAGCCCTATGTGAGGGGGGAAGCGCGTGGTCACCGCGCACGGAGAGATGTGCAGCACGTCTGTGGGTGACTATAGTGTCAGTAATGGAAGTAGTGGAAGAGGTCTAGGAAGTACACACCAAACAAGGTAACTAAGTCTCTGTTTATATCCCTAGTAAGTAAAATACTTAATAAATTAGGGGGAGATGCCATTGTAGAGCATAAAAATGGATACTAACATAGAATAGAGGGAGGTGTTTTAGGAACTAGATGCATCCTATCTAGTAAAATAAGTACAGAAGTCACTAATGATTTCCTAATCCTTACCTGTAAAGAATGTTTATTGATTAAAAAGTTAAGGAATAAAGTGCTACATTTTGAAATGAAACTTGTTTCAGTGCAACAACAGAAATTACTACACCATATGGGAGACTCGCTACAGTCTGGTGTGGGTGAAAATAGGGATTCAGCACAAGATACAAGAAAGAGAGGCGGAGAAAGTGAGGAGACCTAAACGTGCGGGGATACACTATGCTTAGGAAGGATAGAAAGGAGGACAGAGGGGGTGGAGTGGCTGTGTTCATTAGAGATGACATAGAAATTGCTAGGGTAGTAGAGGCAGAGGGAAACGTGGAGGCCTTATGAGTCACCTTACGAACCCCAGCAGGAGGTAAGGTCAAGCTGGGTGTAGTATATAGGCCCCCCGGGTAGGCGATGTTCTGGAGGATGGTTTGCTGGACAACATCATTGCCCAGTGTGGACCAAAAGGGGAAGGAGTGGTGTTGACGGGGGAGCTTAATATGCCAGGTACAAACTGGGGAACCATGTCCTCTAAGGTGGCCAAGGAGCAGAGGCTGCTGGACGGCTTCAAGGATGTGTTCTTAACACAGCATGTGTTGGAGCCCATTAGGGAGGGGCATGTCCTGGATGTGGTTCTGGCAGATGGAGATCTGGTAAGGGACCTGGTTGTAGAGGATCCCCTGACTGGGAGCGACTACATTACTGTCTGGTTTCAAGTAAGCATGGGGGAAGGGAGGAGAGATCTGGGACAGTGGCAGTGGACCTCAGGGGGGCAGACTTTGTGGGCATGGGAAATATTCTCAAGGATCACTTGAAGGCGATTACATCAATGACAAATGTGGAAAAGAGATGGAAGGTTATAAAACAGGGACTTCATGAGGCAGTCAGGACCTGCGCTAAGGTGAAACATAAGGGAGCAAGGTCACATAAACCATGCTGGTGGTCCAGTGAGGTTCAGGTAGCGGTCAGAGAAAAGAAAGCGGCCTACAAAAAGTATAAAACAACAAGAGGGGATAGAGAAAAGGAAATGTACCATCTTGCATCTAGAAAAGTCACCAGGATGGTGAGGGGGGCAAAGTCCAGTAAAGAGCAGCGGCTGGCACAGGGGATACATGGAGGGGAAAAGGGGTTCTTCTGGTATATTGGAGAGAGGAGAAAAACTAAGGCCAACTCAGCAGATTGAGATCAGAAAGAGGGTGGGTGGAAGAGGTGAGGACCAGGCAGAGGTATTAAGCAGTACTTCGCCTCTGTGTTCACTAGGGAGGGATGGGATATCTACAAAGCAAGGCCACGATGGGGATAGAGCGGTAGTGAGTGGGATCAGGGGAGCAACAGAAATGGAGCAGGAGGGAGGGAGAGGTACCCCAGGGGTGTCACATCAGGATAAGGACAAAAAGGCCAGTAAGGTGGAGGGGACGGATGGTGTTATCTCCACCGAAAGGGTGTGGGTAGCCCTCAAGGCCCTAAAGAAAGATAAATCTCCTGGGCCGGATGGCATTCATCCGAGAGTACTATGGGAATGGACGGACATACTGGCTGTACTCCTGGCGGAACTCTTCAACAGGTCGCTTGAGACAGGGAGGGTACCTAGGGATTGGCGAGAGGCACATGTGGTGCCAATCCATAAAGGGGGGTCGAGGGAAGTACCAGGTAACTATAGACCCATCAAGTTGATCTTGGTGATGGTAAAATTAATGGAGAGTGTACGAAAGGAACGATTGGGGGTGTACTTGGAGGAGGTGGGAGGTCTGGATAGTCGGCAATATGGGTTTGTGCTGGATAGATCATGTCAAACCAATCTTGTGGAGTTCTACGAAGGGGTAACATCAGAACTGGACAGGGGAAAGCCTGTGGATGTATTATTCTTGGACTTCAGCAAGGAGTTTGACTCTGTCCCTCACAGTGGTCTGGTGGAGAAACTGATAGGGTTGGGAGCAGACCCTTTCCTGGTCAGATGGATTGAAAACTGGCTAGCTGGATGCACCCAGAGAGTAGTGGTCAGTGGGGAGCTCTTGAACCCTAGAGCGGTCGGAAGTGGGGTACCGCAGGGCTCAGTCCTGGGTCCGATCCTGTTTTATGCATTCATATCAGACATCAGGGAGATTATAGGGTCTGAAATGAGTCTCTTCGCTGATTACTCCAAGATGGGAGCAGTAGTTGAGGGGGAAGAGGGGAGGTTGGCCCTGCAAGGGGACCTGGACACCCTGGGAAGCTGGGCTCACACATGGAAATTAAATTTCAATATTACCAAGTGCAAGGTGTTACATCTTGGGCGAGGAAACCCTAAACACTGGTACACCCTGGGAGGGCAGGCGCTGGAGGCCTCAACAGGGGAAAAAGACCTAGGGGGTCATGGTGGATGCATGTATGAATAACTCCGAGCAGTGCAGGAGATTGACTAGCAAGGCAAACAGGATGTTGGGATGCATCGTAAGGGGGATCACCTCTAGGAGCAGGGAAGTGATTCTGCCGCTGTACAATGGACTGGTTAGACCACACCTTGAGTACTGTGTACAGTACTGGAGACCACACTTGAACAGGGACATACAGCTCCTGGAGAGGGTACAGAGGAGGGCAACTAAGATGATACGAGGACTAGGGGATTTATTTTATTGTATTTAGTTTTTGTTGACTGGGTAAGTGCACTAGACAAATCCTGCCTATTTTCAGGCACGACCCGGGGGAGGGGGATACAGATGAATGCCAACTGACCTTGAACCAGATAAAGCTGTTGGTGGTATTTTTAGTGATTGATATGAGGACAGACTTGAGGAGCTCTGCCTGTTTTCATTGGAGGAGAGGAGAGGAGAGACGGGGGGGGGGCATGATTGAGGTCTTCAAGTACCTCAAGGGAATAAATAGGGTAAACATGGAGGGGATCTTTAGACTAAAGCAGGGAGGTATCACCAGAGGGCATGGTTGTAAGTTGGAAGGGTGAGGGGGGAAAGAGGAGGAGGTTTTTCACTGAGAGGGTGGTGGACCCTTGGAATGCACTGCCTGGAGAGCTGGTTCAGAGATCCACAGTGGAGGGCTTCAAGAGAGGGTGGGACAGACACAGAAAGCAGATGTATCAGATGATGGCCTGGCACAGGGGGGTGGGGATGGATGATAGGGGTTTCTGGAACACAAGAGGGGGGCCTTGGCACCCAGCTAGGGATCTGAGGTTCGAGCAGACTCGTTAGACCATAAGGCCTAATCTACTGGCAATTAGTATGCTAGAAAGGAGTATAGGAAACTGAAAAAAGAAAGTACGCAGGAGAGCAGTGGGTCTAAATCTAGAGACCAGTAATAGATTTGAGTCGCCAATATTGCTGGAAGAAGAAAACACTGAGTTAGTAATTGAAGGATCAAGTAAAGACAGTAATGAAGCAAACAAAATTATAAGGGATGCATGGGGGAGACCAGTAGAACTTGGAAAAATGGAGCAATAAAAGATATAAGAGAAGCAGAAGCAAAAAGCAAGAAAAGGCATAACTTAGTTATGGGCGCGGAACAGAATGATATGGTGGATAGTCCTCACACACCAGCAGTCCTAACAAACTCTAATGTCATGACACCTCAAGACTTGAATGGTATAGAAAATAGTGTTGAATGGAGCAGATCGGGGGGGAAGGGGTAGTTCAGGATCTTCTGTCTCACCAGATAGTAACCTTGTATTACCCTTAACCCCAGTTAGTGCCAGCAATAGTGTTGAAATGAATAATCAACTTGGAATGGAAAACAGCACTGGTCCTAATGATGATATGGACACTGATGTGACTGGAGAAGCAATACAAGATATAAAACAGGTGTCTGTGTTGGGGGGATTCCATTTCGAAGTACACTGACTGATGCACTCTCTTTACAACTTCTAGAAGTGTTAACAACCAGTTACTTTTCAGGGGCAAAGGTGAGAGATGTGCATAGCATGTTACCAGATATAGTGAAAGAAAAAGATGGTACTGCCACATTGATTCTGTATCTAGGGGTTAACAATATAAAGGGACAACCTCTAGAAGAAATGAGGAATATAAAAAAATCTGAGCTGAGGCAAAAAGACTAAAATGCAAAGTATATTTCTCGGAAATGTTGCCAGTCCCTAGGGAACATATGTATATTAACAAGATAAAAAAATTAAATAACTGGCTGAGGCAGTGGATCTGATGGAGGGACTAGGATGTGTCACCCACTGGGAACACTTTATCAGTGAACCTGATTACTTTTGTCAAGATGGACTGCATTTAAGCAAAAAGGGCAGCAGAAAGTTGGGGTAAAAACATAAGAAAGTGGGTAGATATTAGTTTAAACTGAATAAAATGGGGACAGGTGAAAGGTACTATAAAAATAACACTGGAGTCCAAGAAACAGCAGTTAATACTAGTAAGAAGGCTAATGGACTGAAGATGTCGTCATTAAACGCTAGAAGTCTTACTATAAGTAAAAAAGCAGAATTAGAAGCTAAGTTAGTAGCAGAAGGGGTGGATATCTGCTTAATTACAGAAACTTGGTGGGAGGCAGGAGTCTTGTGAAACCGCAACATAGAGGGCTACATTTTATACTCAGGAGACTGACAGAACAAAAAAGGGAGGTGGTGTAGCTGTTTTATACAAGTAATAACTTACATAGTATGGTATATAACCAGAAAAACAGAATTTAAGAAGTCAGATCACTCTGGGTGACAGTACAAATAAAGACAGAGAAAAAAATGATCTTACTTTGAGACACAGCTCTTGCAGCAGGTTACACCATTAGGACTGAAGCGGCAGGCATCAGGACCCCACGGAAAAATTATAGCTAGCTATCTTCAGCGGGGACCGTCCCCGACGTCGGTCCCGCCTCCGACGTCAGACGTAGTACATAAGGGGGCGGTCCCACCAGATTCTCCAGTTCTTTCCCTCCGGCAACTTGCATCGTCTCAACCCTTCGGTTCAGTCTCTAGCGCGCGACGCGTGGTAAAGTTTTTTCCTACGGGAAATTCGTTTCTACAATCAAGTTCTTCGCTGATGTCCTCTCCGACCTCCGGTCACTCCTCGAAGTGTGCTTGTGGGAAGCAGATCCCCTTCAAGGATCCGCACACGGCCCGCGTCCGTGCCTAGGGCCCAGACCACGATAATTCGGTCCCGCTCCTTTGCCAGGGTTTTAATAGCAGAACCCGGATCCGTCGCCAGAAGGCCCTTCAGGCATTCCTGCTAGAAGAAAAGCTCAAGACCATGTCTTCCAAGGGGGATTCTTCGCAGAAGGCCCACAAGCATGCTGAGAAGCATTGGGAGAAGGCCCCTTCCAGGTCTCCGTCTAGGGCCTCAGACTCGCACAGCTCTGGTTCCAGGTCCGACCGCCCTCCCGGGCCAGCTCTCAGCCTCCCCCTGCTGCGGTGAGAAAGTCTTCATCCTCTTCCCAGGCCAAGACTCCCAGGCCTTCCTCGTCCTCCAAGGCCCTGGCCAAGTCGGGGGTTCGCCACCATCACCATAAGTCGGGTTCCCGCCTTTCTGAACCCGACATCAGGTCTGCTTCCTTGCCTCCTTGCAAGACCAAGGCGCTCACCTCTGTGAAGAGGCCGCAGGACCCGACGCCGGTGCGTCCGTCATCGACCTCTCGCCACAGGTCCCCAGAGCTGCCATCGGCCAGAAGACTGTTGCCGGCCAGGCCAGCGCATCACCGGATGCCGATAGGGGGACCGGCGCCGGCTCCTATTGAGAAGAGGACCCTGATGCCTCCGACCGACGTCGGTCAGGAGACCATCACTGAGGAGGAGTTGACTCAGCCCGAGGACCAGACGGCGACCCGGTCCTCGTCGAGGGCGCCCAGGGAACCCTCGCCACTACCCGAGCCCTTGTGGAGCCGACGCCGGGACCCGACGACCATCCACCGGTGCCGGGACCGTCGTCGGGCCTTTCCCTTTCAGAAGTGAAGGAGCTGTTTACTTACTGGTGGGACACCGTAAAGAAGGACATGGTCCCCACTCCACCTCCTCGTCTTCCTCCTCCTCCTACACGGTTACTCCTTGGTTCTCGCCCCCTCTCCGCCCGGAGTCGGCGGGCGGTTACCTCCTCCCGGGAGCACAGAACACCTCCAAGGGGGAGACCAGACAAACGGAGACCTCCGTCCAAATCCTCTTCCAGGTCACCCAGCCCTAAGAGACCCAGAAGACACCAACGATCGCCTTCGACGGAGGACACGGGATCAGAGTTCTCAACATCCAGATCCCCATCTCCCCTCTCCATCCCTTCTCCAGATCCACGCGAGATGCCAAAGTCTCCTCCGGATGACCCTTCATTCTCGGATATTATGAGACACATCCAAGAGAATATGGGATGGAATGTGGAAGAGCTAGACCCGGAAAGGCTACGCCTTGCAAAGTATCTTCGGCAGAAGGACCCCAAGCCTGTGGTGGTGCCACCCTTGGTAGACACTTTCGTGGACGTCACCAAGGCAGCGTGGAAGCATCCACATTCGCTCCCGGCAATGCCGAAGACAGCTGATCGCTTGTACAAGGCTCCCAGGGAAGACCAGTACTTGACTCAGCATCCTCAGACCGACTCTCTGGTCATAACAGCCTCTCATGACCGGTCACAGAGACCGCAACATTTGAGCACCCTGCCACCGGACCCAGAGTCCAAACAGCTAGACCCGGAAAGGCTACACCTTGCAAAGCATTTTCGGCAGAAGGACCCCAAGCCTGTGGTGGTGCCACCCTTGGTAGACACTTTCGTGGACGTCACCAAGGCAGCGTGGAAGCGTCCACATTCGCTCCCGGTGATGCCGAAGAAAGCTGATCGCTTGTACAAGGCTCCCAGGGAAGACCAGTACTTGACTCAGCATCCTCAGGCCGACTCTCTGGTCATAACAGCCTCTCATGACCAGTCCCAGAGACCTCAACATTTGAGCACCCTGCCGCTGGACCCAGAGTCCAAACAGCTGGACGCCATGGGTAGGCGCACGTATGCTTCCACTACCTGCGCCATCAGATCCCTGAATTACTTGACCCACATGGTGCAGTTCCAAAATGTCTTGTGGGAGCAGGGTCTGGATGCGGCTGAGAAACTGCCGGAAGGTGGGCAGAAGGAGGAGATGCTACAGCTGCTTCGTATGGGTTCGTACGTGGGAACCCAAGTGCTACGAGCCGCGTACGACTCCGCGGACTCCTCGGCCCGAGCAGCAGCTTCAGGCGTATGCCTCCGGAGACACTCTTGGTTACGCGTCTCCGGTTTCACCCCGGACGTCCAGAAGAATATCATGGACGCCCCATTCGAGGGAGAAGTTTTGTTTGGTAAACCCTCAGAGAAGATAATTACCAGACTCCAAGAGGCCGGGAAGGCGGTGAGGTCGGTCCAGGCCATGTACCGACCCAAGCTTAGTTCCTTTCATAGGAACCAAAGCCGATTTCATGGATGGACGCAGAGACAACAGTCCCGCCCGCTCCACAACAAAGGGCTCCCTTTTGCAGAGCCCAGGGAAACAACCCGCAGGCGAAGCCAGCATACTCCTAAGCCGCTCCAGCCAGCGGGACCCTCAGCCGCCACAGCCTGACTCCTTTCGCCCCCCCAGGATCAACGGAAATCATGGTCGGGGTAGCATTACAACTTCCTGCCGGACGGCAGGCTATAACCACCGAAGGTGGGTTCTTCAGTTGGTCGGAAGAGGCCACTTTACAGAATTGCAGAAAAGCCACCTCGAGGCCTCCTTTGCTCTCCGGTACCGGGTCAGCACAAGTCACTGATCTGGCAAGAAATACTCGCACTCTTGCAAAAGGGAGCGATGAAGTACGTCCCGGAGAACCAGAGAGGACAAGGATACTATTCCCACTTCTTCCTGGTTCCAAAGAAAACAGGGGACCTCCGTCCGATTCTGGACCTCAGCGACCTCAACTTGTCGGTCGCCTAAAAGAGATTCCGCATGGTGACTCTTCCGGGTCTCATTCCCATGCTGAAGCAGAACGCCTTCTTAGCGTCTCTAGACATGCAGGACGCATACCTGCCATCCCTATAGCTCAGGCACAAGAGGTTCCTCACCCAGGTTTCCGGCCACCACCTTCAATTCCGAGCCTCCCATTCGGACTGTCATCCGCACCCAGGGTCTTTACAAATGCATGGCAGTCGTGGCAGCGTCTCTAAGGAGACAGGGCCATTATGTGTTTCCGATACCTGGACGATTGGCTTCTCATGGCCGCCTCCAGAGAGGCGTTGTTACGAGCGATCCAGAGTACCCAGGACCTGTTTCGATCTCTAGGCATCCTAATCAACCACGAGAAGTCTCTCCTGGTACCGTCGCAGAAGCTGCAATTTATAGGCGCAGTACTGGACACCATTCAGGGAAGAGCATTTCTTCCAGACGACAGAGTGGAGCGCATCAGATCTCTCATCAGGGAGCTTTCGTCGAACAAGACCGTCCCAGCCAAGTCGGTCCTTCGCTTGCTCGGACACATGGCTGCGGCCATTCTGACCGTCCCTTTCGCAAGGCTCCACATGCAGGTAACTCAGTGGATGCTCAAGGTGCAATGGGACCAAAGACAAGACCACATGCAGCATCCAGTCAGAATCACGAACACCGCGATTCGAGACTGGTAGTGGTGGCTAGAGCCAGGGACACTCTCTGTGGGCGTCCCATTTATAGCGCCATCCCCGGAGGTAATTCTCACCACAGACTCCTCAGGTCTAGGGTGGGGAACACACCTGGACGGGGTGATGTCCCAGGGAACGTGGACCCCTCTGGAGGCCCACCTCCATATCAACGTCCTAGAGATGAGGGTGGTCCTTTATGCCCTGCAGGCATTTCAGTCAGAGATCCCCCGAGTACTCTTCTGCTTCAGACAGACAACACCGGCGGTGATGTATTACCTCAGCAAACAGAGGCGCACACTCTTACCTCTTGCAGGGAGGCCATGAGGGTGTGGGATTGGTAATCCGACACGCGCAACCCTGATCACAGTACATGTTCCCGGGTGGACAACACAATTGCAGACGGCCTGAGTCGCTCCCAGGCCAGAGTCCACAGTGGGAACTTCTCCAGGAGGTAGCAGAGGATCTGTTTCTTCGATGGGGAACTCCAGAGTTGGACTTGTTCGCTTCCCCATCCAACGCAAAACTGCCCAATTTTTGCTTGCTAGATCCAGGGCCTGGTGTTTTCTGGTGAGACGCGTTGTCCCTCTCCTGGGCGGACAGATTCCTCTACGCTTTCCCTCCCTTCCCGTTGATCCAGAGAGTTCTTCTCAAACTGCGCAGGGAGCATGCTACAATGATCCTGGTGGCCCCTTTTTGGCCCAGACAGGTCTGGTTCCCTTTGCTGATACAGCTATCCCGGGAACCTCCACTCCCATTGCCTTTCAGCTCCCATCCCTTGTCTCAGGAGGAGGGTTCACTGGTCCACCCGGACTTACGCTCACTGAACCTGCATGCATGGCTCCTAGAGACATAGCCATTTTGCGACAAGGGGTCTCGCAAAAGGTTCTGAGAGGATTCTTTCTGCAGGAAAGCCACAGCACCATCGTACACGCCATGAAGTGGCGCCCGCTTTTTGTTTATGGTCGCAAACACGCGCCTGTCCCTTTAGTTGTCCGTGAAGGCGGTATTAGAGTACCTGCCTCCTTTTCCGCTCGGGTCTCGGCCTACCCTCTATTAAGGTACCTCTGTGCCATTTCAGCTTATCACCTTCCGGTGGGACAGCGCACAGTGGCACAATTAGATGCCTGTCGGGAATTCCTGAGAGGGGTGTTGCATCTTAGGCCACTCATTAAGGATCCAGTGCCTCCATGGGATTTGCTCTTTGTCTTGGAACAACTCACGCTTCCCCCTTTTGAACCTGCCGCGGATTGCGAGCTGCATTTTCTGTCGTGGAAAACGTTGTTTTTGGTTGCTGTTACGTCAGCAAGAAGAGTTTCTGAGCTTCATGCTCTCATGTGCAAAGAGCCTTATTTAATTTTCCACCAGGACAGAGTATCCCTGTGGACGAATCCTAAATTCTTGCCTAAGGTGGTTTCCACACTCAACTCTCAATCAGGATATTGACCTGCCGGTCTACTTCCCTAATTATTCTAACAGAGGAGAGGCGCTGCTTCACACCCTGGATGTTCACCGCAGCTTAAGGTACTACCTGAGCAGAACTAAGCAGCTTCGTTCTTCAGAGCAACTTTTCGTTTCCTTTACTGAAAGGATGATGGGCCAACCAGTATCCAAACAGTCCCTGTCTCGCTGGTTTGTCCAGTGCATCTCATACTGTTATGATATTAAATGAAAGCCCCTCCCGGGATCAGTCCGGGGCCATTCCACTAGGGGTGTGGCCACCTCCTTTGCAGCATCGAAATGTCTCCTCCTCTGCCATTTGTGCTGCAGCCACTTGGAGCTCTGTACATACCTTTATCAGGCATTATAGCCTGACATCGCTCATCAGGCGAAGATCAGGTCGGCCTGGCGGTGCTACAGGGTCTCCTGTCCTAGATTCAGGACCTGGAATATTCTTCTAATTTCCTCCTCCCAGAAGTTTTTGCAAGCTCTACTGCTTGGGAATCGGTCCTAATGGTGTAACCTGCTGCAAGAGCTGTGTCTCAGTAAGATAGTACAGTTACGTAAGAACTTACTGTAACAGTGGTCTTCGAGAACAGCTCTTGCAACCAGGCTATCCGATCACCTTCCTTGGAGGAGGCATGGCTTAAGCCTTGACTAACGAGGATTTTTCCTTTCGACTTCTGACGGTGGATCCTCGGTCTCCCATTTGATGTCAGCCTCGGCCGGTAGTCTCCGGCGGGAGAACTGGGGAATCTGGCGGGACCACCCCCTTATGTACTACGTCTGACGTCTGAGGCGGGACCGACGTTGGGGGCAGTCCCCGCTGAAAATAACTAGCTAGAATTTTTCCGTGGGGTCCTGATGTCTGTCGGCCTCAGTCCTAATGGTGTAACCTGCTGCAAGAGCTGTTCTCGAAGATCTACTGTTACGGTAAGTTCTTACGTAACTGTACTTTCTTTTCTTTAATCGGAGAGCCATCACCCTGGTTAGAGGGTTATAAAACCGGTTCCTTCCCATATTGAACCTTTATCCTGCAGTCCGTTAAAATGCCTATTAAGCGCTGACTGAGGAATACGTCTTGATTTTACAGATGTTTCAATCTGACTTCAGGTGGTTAAACCCTGGGCAAAAACACAAATACATGAGGACCTGCTTTCAAACAGTTCCCCCACACACTATACAAAGCTGAAAACCCATTGGGCCAGTTCTTTTCTTGGGTTAGTGACAAAATCAGTAAAATCCCCAAGAAATGGTTCTCTGAGAATCAGAAATCCACACTAATGAATAAAATACAGAAATTTACTTTTACAATTGTAAATAAAAATCTGGTTCCCTCCCGGTTAAAAGAACCAGAAAGAAACCGAAAAACTTACCAGAATAATGCGAAACCTAAACTAGTTTACCTCTAAACAAGAGGACAGTGCTTTAAAAATGATCACCCCAAGCCGAGGAGGTAGGCAGATAAAGAAATAAAGTAAAAAAAAAAAAAAAAAAAGAGGCATTGTATGCCGAGTGCATGAAGTGCCTGGTAGCAGTGGCATCACCAGTTCCAGCCACAGACAGCAGGCCCTGCTGCACCTCCCCTGGAGGCAGTAAAAGCAATCTTGCATCGACACGCTCCCAGAGATGAAGCTGATAGTTCCGAAAATAGTCTCATAAGTTGCAGTTCACAAGATACAGTAGCTGTGGCACCAGCAAAGACTTTACTGGCAAATGTGTCGATGCACATGAATTCTTGTGAAGTAGCACAGGTTTAGAGGAAGGGATCGTAACAACTCCCACTGGTGTGGAAAACCTTTTGAATCCGATCTAGAATTGGGACTGGTAGGCAGAAGAATCCATAGTCAATGTAATATAGCTGAATTACACACCAAAAGGCACTGCTGGAGTATGTAACATGCAATTCCAGACTGCCAATGTTGCCTCAGATAGTACCTGAAGTGGTGGAGTAACAGAAATGGTCTCCAGGAAGGGTACTTATACTTGGTAATTATACTAGTTATAGAATGGAAGAAGGCAGCAAAATACCCATTACTACCATTCCCTGAATTATCGGGTCCAGGTCAACCCATTTAATATAAGGCTGTCTGTCTCCTTTTTTGAAGATGTTCAGTGAAGCACTTGGTAACACTTGGTTTGGCAACCTATTCCATAACCTTTCTGTCCTATTGAGATAAAAATGATAGCTATTATTTTTATTTATTTTACCTGTTCTAATTAGACGTTTATGTCCCCTTAACCCTTTGGGTTTATCAATAACCTTGATGTTCAATTCCGCCATTAGTTCTATGTCACTCATTATTTTGTACAGTAAAAGCACATCTCCTCTCATTCTTTTCTGTTCTAATGAAAACAGACCCAACTTTTTTAGTCTATTAGTGTAACTATAATCTTTTATTGCAGTAATCATTTTGGTGTACCTCCTCCGAACTCTTTTCAATCTATTAATTTCTCCCCTAGCATACGGATTCCACGAAGATCCATAAGCTGTATGTGGTCTAACATCTGGTATAATGATCGCATACATTCACTACTTTTATTCACAAAGCTCCTTTTTATATTTTTGATTGTCAAGTTATCCTTTTGAATCACATCAGTATGCTGTTTGAAGTTTAAATCACTGTCAGTTTTGGTTTCACAATCTCTCTCTGTTTGAACCGATTTTAAAGGTTTCCCATTGAGTTTATGCTCAGCATTAGTATTATTTTTTTCCCATATGCATCACTGAACATTTATCCACACTGAATGGCATTTTATTTATCACAGACCAGCATTCCATTTTTTTAAGCATAATTTTAACGTTTCAGTATCTTGCGTATTACTAACGTGGCCTCCTAGCTTGATGTCAGCAAATTTGACTACCAAATTATTTGTCATGTTGGAGATCACTAATATACAGGGAAAATAGTATGGGCCCCAGGACCGAGCCCTGTGGTACCCCACTTGTAACACTACCTGATCCTGAATAAGAATCTAGAACTCTGACCATTTGTTTTCTGTTTTCCAGCCAATTTTTGATCCATGTGAGTAACCTATTATCTATTCCTATATTGCTCATTTTATTTATTACATTTATGTGTGGCACCTTATCAAAGGCCTTCTGGAAGTCTAGGAAAAATATGTCCACTGGGATGTTGTTATTCATGTCTTTATAAACAAGCTCATAAAAGGACAGCTGATTTGTAATACACACTCTATTTTTCCTAAAGCCATGCTGCTTTGTAGCTTCATGATTTATTAACATTAAGTTCTCCTCTATTTTTTGTTTCAGAAAGCGTTCAGCTACTTTGCATAGCACTGCCGTTAAGCTCACTCACTGGTCTATAGTTAGATTTTCTTTATTTTTGTTTATTTATTTATTCAGTCATGAATTACAATGCCTTTGAGCAGAAGACCGCTCTTTTACAAAGGTTCCGTGTCGAAAGGGTAGGAATACATACATACATTGTGGAGTAGGAATACATACATACATACATTGTGAGTTAGGAGTATCTAGCAAGGTGGATTAAACATATACAAAAATACATTGTGAATTGGTAACAGAGAAGATTTTAACACAATGATTATACAAGTAATAGAAAGTAGCCAAGCTGGCATTGTCAGGTAGGGGACAGAAAACAGTCATTCTGTAGGACAGTGGGTGAGGAGGAGGGTGGAAAGGTGACTAGTAAAGGGAGATGAGGAGGAAAGTGCATTTATTGCAGGGTAGGGGGGAAACTGGAGGAAGGGGGGACATAGGTAGGAGTATGGAGGGGGTTTGACCTGGTATCGAATCAGTCCAGGGTCACAGGATACAATGCTTGTTAAGTTAGGAAGAAAAGCAATTAAAATGTGCAGTCACATGAGTTTTTCTTTAGTGGGGTGTTGACTGAGCTTGATCTTGAAAAGTCCCAAACTCGGCTTGGCAACAAGGTCAGTATCGAGGTTATTGAGCCAGAGTGGATCCTGGTAGTCATAGGACCTCTGCCCTTGGGAGGTTCTGTTGCGTGGGATGGTGAGAAACTGATGGACAGAGTTCCTGGTGTGGTGTGGGCCTGTGGAAAGGCTTAGCAGGTTTGTGACTCCAGGAGGTTCCAGTTCAAGTAGTGTTTTCTTAGCTAAGAGGCAAGTTTGGTATCCTATTTTCAAGTTGTAGCCACCCAGCTTGCTCATAGAGATCACAAGTGTGCGTCAGGCGGGTGCAATTAGTGAGCAGTCTGCAGGTTTTGTTGAGGGCTACTGCTATCCAGCATAGTGAGGTGGGAGTGGCTGAGCTGTACATGACCAATCCATAGTCGATAGAGACAACTGAGCTTTGGATTGCGTTTTTTATCGCTTCAGGTGTCAGGCATTTCTTGTGCCTGTGCAAGAGTCCAGTTCTGATATTGACTGTTTTGGCCACATTCTCAATGTGCTCTGCATAAGAGAGGGAGTGATCGAGCATAACCCCAAGGTATTTGAATTGCTCCACTTGTTCAATTGTAATTTCTTTGTGGTTGGTTATGTTTAGTGATGTTTCTTTGTGTTTGCTTCTAGCACCGCTAAAAAGCATTGCTTTAGTCTTTTTATAGTTCAGAACAAGCTTGTGTATTCCGAACCAGTCTTCAGTTTGTTCAAAAGCAAGTTGTAGCTGATTTTTTAGGGTGTAGGGGTCCTGGTGGGAAGTAAAAATAATAGCATCATCTGCATAGAGTAGCATCTGTTGGCCACAAGATCGAGGTAGGTTATTTATGAAGAGGAGAGGTTCTAGAATCGACCTCTGGGGGACCCCGCAGCAAACCAGTAGGCGCTCAGATGTGATGTTTCCAATCTTTACCTGCTGGGAGCAGTCGGCTAAGTAGCATTTGAACCAATTAGTTGCATGGTTAGAGAGGCCTATAGAGGTGAGTTGTTGTAGTAGTGGAAAGTGACTGACAATGTCAAAGGCCTTAGGTCAATAAAGACCGCGCCTACAAGGTTGCCCTGATCCAGTGAGCTATGAATACAGCTGGTGAATTCCATAAGAGCAGTGGTGGTGCTGTGCCTTTCTGAAATCCATGCTGTTCTGGGCAGTGGATACTGTATTTGTCAAGGTATTCTACCAGCTGGTCTGATACTATGCACTCAGGTGCTTTTGACAGTGGTGGTAGGATAGAAATAGGCTTGTAACTGGCATGCAGTGCCCGATCACCGCTCTTATGTACTGGCGTTACCATGGCTGACTTCCAAGCTTGGGGGAATTGAGCCAGTTGCAGGGATAAGTTCAGCAGCGTAGTAATGGGAACTAGGATTTCTTCAGGTGTAAGGGAGATGAACTTGAGGTCGAGTGCATCGTCACTTTTCCTGGATTTTCCTAATACCTTACAAATGTACTTTCTTGCTTGATTGTAGTTGACAGATTTGAAATAGAAGGGAGGAGGGGATGTATGGGTAGGGCTTTGGCTTTGGGTTGGGTTGGATTCATTAAAGAAATTTAGTCGGGAGTACACTGCTCAGGTCAGTAAATGCTTTGTTGAACGTGTTGGCAATTGCTAGAGGGTCAAGAGTAGGGACACCGTTAATGTTGTGCATTTGTGGAGCCTCTTTCTTAACCTTCCCTGTTACTTCTTTTAAATTACTCCAAAAGGACTTGCTGTTGCCCCAAGAGGTTTTTAATGGTTCGTTGAGATGGTTACTTTTTTCGGAGCGGATAGCCCGAGTGCAGTAATTCCTAAGTCTTCTATATTCGTGGAGGTTTGATTGCTTGCCAGAGTTCTTTGCCCTATGCCATATGTTGTCCCTGTCTTTTAAATGGCTTATTAGATCCGGTGTGATCCAGGTGCTGTTTCTTGCTCGGATCCTTGTTTTCTGTACTGGGGCATGACAGTCACAGGCAGCGTTAAATTGTTTGACGAAGTACTCGAGTGCAGTGTCCATGTCCTCTGCTGTGTCAAGGGGGGTTCAGTCAGTGTTGCATAACTGCTCCTTGAGGAACTCGAGATGACCCCTTTTTAGTTTTCTATTTGTGATTGTTAGGGGAGGTGTTGCATTGAATTTGTTTGTCCAGCTGCAGGTGACCAGCGAGTGGTCACTAAACGAGTCTGGGTGGACTGTCACATTGGATATACGATCCGGGTAGTTTGTGAGGATCCAGTCAAGCAGTGTGCTAGTTCCATTTTTATAATTGGTTCTGTAAGGTGAGTCAGCATGTTGTGTAAGATGTAGTGCAGCTACAGAGTCCTTGTATGAGCTAGACGGGGGTTCCAACCAATTAATATTGAAGTCCCCTAAAATGATGGATTCAGAGCCGAGATACTGACATCTTATGACCTCCATGAGTTCTTCAAACCCTACTGATTTCGCTTCAATAGGGGTGTAAACTGAGAGTATCGAAAGTGCATTATTGTAGGCCCCTAGCAGGATTTTTTATGAGGAGAATTTATGCAGGACTGGTTAGGCAGGGTAAAGGAAGAGCAAACCCCTTTATTGAGTCTTTGATATATAACGCAGAGCTCCCTCCTCTTTTAGAGATCCTGTCATTCCTGAATAGCGTGTAACCAGGTAGTGAGACAGCAGAGTCTGGGAGTTTTTGGAGTGAGCCATGTTTTGACAACTGACAGTACGTCCGGGTTGTGATGTGAGACCCAGACTTGCAGGTAATCTATCTTTTTGAGCAGACTACAGATATTTATGTTGGCAAGCGTAATTGTTCCTTCTCGATTATTGTTTCTTATAGATGAGTTCCCAGTTGGGCAGGGATTGGGGTGTATATTCCCAGATATAAGTAGGAGCAGAAGGATGAGTCTGAGTAGATAAATTTTTAGCTGGGCTCTACAAAACTTGTTGTTCCTTTGCTGCTGAGTTGATGATCTTTTCTGGTTATGATGGATGTGTAGGCAGTAAGAATGTGGCAGGTATAAGAAAGGCAGGGGGTCAGAGGAGATCAGCTGACTTTGGTGCCATATAGGGAGCCAGCTGAAATGGCCGAGTTGAAGGTTATGTCCGTGACACAGCCTGGAGTGTAGTGAAGCACTAAAAGAATCCTTATGTGAGTTCTAGGCCCTTGCTGGATATCAGTGTAGTCTATTTGCCCACATAATGCAAGCAGAGTCATGGCCAGAAGGGCTCATTGCTGGGGTCCCATTTCCAACAGTATGTCAGGGTGCAAGTAGAATGTTGCAGTTACTCTGATACCACCAGTGTACTGAGGGGTAGGGTACCCTTCCAGACAGGGCTTATAACCAGAGACTGTGGCCACTTGGCAAGCAGCTATGGTGGGCTGGGTAGGAGGTACTTACAGCTGGAAGGGGGCATGGGTTGAGCTGCAGTTGGTGGCAGGAGGCCACCAGGGCTTAAGTTGCTAAGCGATTTTAAGTGCTAGAGGGTGGGGGCTAAGAGACGGCTTGGGGGTTACAAACGGTAGGCTAGCCGGGGCTGAAATTCACTTAGGCAATGTGCAGTGGGACGGTTAGCAGAGGATTAGATATGAAATTGGGATGGCAGGTGGGGTGGTGATAGTCTAAAATAGGACAGGCCTTAAGATGTTGGAATAGTTTGGCGCGGGTGGGATTACCACGCCTATAAAAATTAAACAGAATTATGTATTTCAAATTATTAATCATTATACTGGTGAAGGGGACCGGCCAAACAAAGGAGGAAAGGTGGACGAAAAACAGACTAGCAAATGGCAGGCTTCCAGAAGATTACAGATGCCTATCAGGCCCGTTGCTAGCGGGATTGAAAACGTCGCAGTGTCTTTAAGTATTTAAAGGAGGCTTGGGCGGGGTGGGGGGCGGAGGAAAAAAGCCACCACAGAAGTGCAGCGGCTGTGAGAATATTAAGTTTTAAGCAGTTCAGATAAAAATTCAGGGAGTCCGCCGAGAAAGGCGCTCCAGTGACGTTTTAAGATAACAGCCGGGGAGACCAATCAGCATCCACTACCGAGCTGCCGCACCAGTCGGGTTGCTGCAGAAGGCAAAAGGCAATCTTCCAGCTCAGCGGTCGTACCTGGGTTGTGGAATCCAGGCCGCTGATTCCAGAAGGGCGAGCAGAGGCCAGCTGTAGGTGGCGGGCGGCGGCTGAGATTGTGGCCATACCGCTGCAAGGGCAGGTTGCACCCGCATGGAGCACGGTGTCCTTAGGCTGTGAGAGAGAGAAGAGCAGGTGATCAGTGAAATAGGAGTGGACTGGCGGCAGTCAGGGAGCTGGGGGTGAGGGTGACAATGTGAGGACAAAGGATAGTTTCGGTGAGAGGATAGCAGTGACACAAAAGGAGGAATCAAGGGTGGGGCAGGCTGAAAGGTATTTTGTCTGGGGGGGGGTGCTGGGTGAGGGTCCGAAATCAACCGAATAGACTGGGTCAAAGTAGGGGGCAGGGAGCCATGTTCAAATGGCGCTCAGAAGTAGGAGTTGCTCTTGGGAGTGTGAAGATAGACTGAGTATGCTAGGATAGAGAACAGAGGAGAGGTTCAGCGTATGCTAGGACGGAGGACACAGGAGAGGTTCAGCAGTTTAACAGTCGGTGTGGTCACAAAAACTGGTCCCTAGCACAATATTTCTATAGCAAATGCAGTGCCTAGTTTTAAAACATTTTCCTCTTTACACTTGGGGTTTAACAATCTAAACTTTGTTCATGTGTCTAGGTTAGCAGTCCAATACTGTATACATTCAGTGAGACAAGACAGAAAAAAGCCACCACATAAGTGCAGCGGCTATGAGAATATTAAGTTTGTGGCATTCTGGTCTACTACAGGAGTCATCTTAATCTGTCAGTGCTGGCCTACCTACAACCTGTGCAGCCCCCCTGTGAACTGCTTCATACTGTTCTACTACTGGGGAATGCAAAGAAGCTACACATTGTGTGCACCTACAATCCCCCTGCAGGGGGTGTACTGGGCTTATCTTCCCTTCTTGACTCAGTGGGTTCAAGGACTGGGAATAATAAGGTACTGATTCTAGGGGATCTTAACCTTAACTGGCTTGGAGGTAATATCAAGCAATATGAGACTCTTATAGCAGGCCTCTCACTGTCCCAACTCATTAAGGATCCCACCGGGTGTTCGTCTGTGGGTGGTACCAGCTCTCTCATGGACTGGGTCCTGTCAAATAGGCCTGAAAAGATCAGCCATCCTCTCTGACGCCATCTCTGACCATTCCCCTGTATACTGTGCATGGAAGGTCTCTACCCCAAAAGATCCCTCCCAAAATCCTCCAAGTCGGGGACTTCTCCAAGTTCCACCTGGGGACTTTCCATGAGGATCTCAGGCTCACGGAATGGTCTGCTGTGACAAATGCCCAGGATGCTTCCCCTGCAATCTGTCATTTCCTTAGTACTTTCGGGGTACTAGAGGACAAGCATGCCCCTCTTGTCAGACGAAGGGTAAGGGGGACTGCTATGAAATGGTTGCATGGAAGCCTCCTCGCCCTCATGAGGGTTAGAGACAAATGTTGGACCAATTTCAAGGTCTCCATGGACCAGGCACTATTCTTGCAGTACAGGAGGCTCAGGAATGAGTACAAAAAGGCGATCAGGACTGCCAAAAGTAAATTTTATAAAGCCGCCATACGGACGTCTGCTAAGGACCCTAGGAGCTTCTGGAGGAATATTAAGAGCATAGTGAGTAGCTCCTCCTCCTGTGAGGCCTCTGATATGCTTGTTGATGGTGCTAGCTGTAATAATCCGCTAACCATCGCCAATGCATTTAACTCTCATTTTTCAGATCTGTCCACCCTCACTTTGCTATTGTCCTCCAGTGATCTTGATAAGCTTGTCTTGGTCCCTTCATCTCAACTGGCACCCTCCCCTCATCCTCTGTTCTACTTCAAGGCTGTGATGGCACAAGAGATGTAGAGATTGCTGTCTGGTCTCTCCCCCTTTGCTAGTGCTGGCCATGATGGTATGGAACCAAAGCTTCTCCGCCATGCCGCTGATTTCATCGCCTCCCCTGTGGCCATATCGTCAACCTATCCTTAGCCTCTGGGGTTATCCTTGACCTATGGAAGGTAGCAAGGGTTGTCCCTGTACACAAACAGGGAAATCCTAGGATTCATGACAACTACCGACCAATTGCCATCTTGTCTGCTGTCGGCAAGCTTCTTGAGAAAGTTGTGTCAGGGCAACTCACGGATTATATCCAATCTCATTCGCTACTGTCTCCCACGCAGCATGCCTTTCATAAGGGGCATAGTACAGCCTCTGCCCTGGTTACTGTTACGTCTGAGATAAGTGCTGCTGTGGACCAGAGCAGACTCTCTGGGGCCATCTTTATCGACCTCTCTAAACTCTTTGACCTAGTTGACCATGCCCTTTTATGTGCTCAACTTAGGTCCTTGGGCCTGTCTCCCCCCCGGCGCTCAGGTGGTTCTCCAACTACCTTCAGGGCAGGCAACAACTTACCAAATATAGTAAGGTGCTCTTGACCGCCACTGCCGTGTCCTTGGGGGTTCCCCAGGGGTCAGTCCTTGGGCCCCTGCTATTCTCCATATTTGTCAATTATCTTCCCTCCTCAGCTGCCTCCAGCAAGGCCATCCTGTATGCTGATGACCTAGTTATTCTCACCCATTCCAGGGATATTGGGGTCATTAACCACCACTTGAGTGAGGATTTTAGGAATATCCAATCCCGGATAATGTCCCACAAGCTGGTCTTAAATCTTAAAAAGACTCAGGCCATGCTTTGGTTCCCTGGCTAAGTTAAAGGCCTCCCCTGCTCATTTGTGTTTCTCGGGTTGTGGTGGTGCTTCCGTTCTCATCACCGACTCTGTCAAATACCTTGGGGTGACACCTGACCCTCAGCTTGACCTTGGTCATCACATTCACAATGTGTGTCGAGCTGTTAACTGGAAACTGGGTCTGGCTTACAGGGCGAAGAATAATCTTACTTCAGCTGCTCGCCTAGCACTGGCCAGAGGTGTGTTTCTACCATCCCTCTGTTATGGGCTCCTCTTGTTTGTCCATACTTCCAAGGTCCACCTTACCAGGTGGACCGTAGCTTACAATAACATCTGCCACTTTGCGCTTGCAGCTCCTCGTCTCACTCATCATTGTGATCTGTACAGCAAGCTAAACTGGCTCCCCCCCATCCATATTAATTTTGTTTTGGGCTGCTTCACGGGTAAGGTTTTGGGCACGGGCACACCCCCTGGGCTGGTAGAGCTCCTTGTGCCTGTTGACTCCTCTGTCTATTCCCTTAGGTCATCAGGCCCTGCTATCCTTAAGGTTCCTGCTACACGTACCCAAATGGGGGATAGGGCTTTTGCATCATGTGCACCTAGATTATGGAACTCCTTTCCTGTCCAGGTCCGGTCCTCCCCTTCCCAGGTTTGCCTACGTACCTCCCTGTGAAACCATTTGAAGCTCTCCCCAGTATGTGACTGTCTCAGATCTCCCTGGTCCTCTGCACTGTGCTTGAGCATATCATATCCTGTACCATGGCTCTGGTCTTGCTGTTGTTGCCTGCCCGTCTGGGTGTGGCCCTGTGCATAATGTGTAAATTTTGTATATAGCTGTAACTACTTGAACTGAAACCTCCTTGAGTCACAAACCTGCTAAGCCTTTCCACAGGCTGACACCACACCAGGAACTCTGTCCATCAGTTTCTCACCGTCCCACTCTGCAGAACCTCCCAAGGGCAGAGGTCCTATGCCTACCGGGATCCACTCTGGCTCAGTAACCTCAATACTGATCTTGCTGCCATGCTGAGTTTGGGACTTTTGAAGATCAAGCTCAGTCAACACCTACTAAAGAAAAACTCATGTGACTGCACATTTTAATTGCTTTTCTTCCTAACTTAACAAGTATTGTATCCTGTGACCCTGGACTGATTCGATACCCGGTCAAACCCCCTTCACACTCCTACCTGTGTTCCCCCTACCCTGCAATAACTGCACTTTCCTCCTCATCTCCCTTTACTAGTTACCTTCCCACGCTCCCCCCCCCACCCCTACTGTCCTACAGAATGACTGTTTTCTATCCCCTACCTGACAATGCCAGCTTGGCTACATTCTATTACTTGTATAATCATTGTGTTAAAATCTTCTCTGTTACCAATTCACAATGTATTTTTGTATATGTTTAATCCACCTTGCTAGATACTCCTAACTCACAATGTATGTATGTATTCCTACCCTTTCGACACGGAACCTTTGTAAAAGAGCGGTCTTCTGCTCAAAGGCATTGTAATTCATGACTGAATAAATAAATAAACAAACAAAAATAAAAAAAATCTAACTATAGACCAGTGAGCTTAACGGCAGTGCTATGCAAAGTAGCTGAACGCTTTCTGAAACAAAAAATAGAGGAGAACTTAATGTTAATAAATCATAAAGCTACAAAGCAGCATGGCTTTAGGAAAAATAGAGTGTGTATTACAAATCAGCTGTCCTTTTATGAGCTTGTTTATAAAGACATGAATAACAACATCCAAGTGGACATATTTTTCCTAGACTTCCAGAAGGCCTTTGATAAGGTGCCACACAGAAATGTAATAAATAAAATGAGCAATATAGGAATAGATAATAGGTTACTCACATGGATCAAAAATTGGCTGGAAAACAGAAAACAAATGGTCAGAGTTCTAGTTTCTTATTCAGGATCAGGTAGTGTTATGAGTGGGGGTACCACAGGGCTTGGTCCTGGGGCCAGTACTATTTTCCCTATATATTAATGATCTCCAACATGATATAAATAATTTGGTAGTCAAATTTGCTGACATCAAGCTAGGAGGCCGTGTAAGTAATACAGAAGATACTGAAACGCTAAAATTATGCTTAAAAAAAAAAAATGGAATGCTGGTCTGTGATAAATAAAATGCCATTCAGTGTGGATAAATGTTCAGTGTTGCATATGGGAAAAAATAATACTAATGCTGAGTATAAACTCAATGGGAAACCTTTAAAATTGGTTCAAACGGAGAGAGATTGTGAAACCAAAACTGACAGTGATTTAAACTTCAAACAGCGTACTGATGTGATTCAAAAGGATAACTTGACAATCAAAAATATAAAAAGGAGCTTTGTGAATAAAAGTAGTGAATGTATGCTATCATTATACAAGATGTTAGGCCACACACAGCTTATGGATCCTCATGGAATCCGTATGCTAGGGGAGAAATTAATAGATTGAAAAGTGTTCAGAGGAGGTACACCAAAATGATTACTGCAATAAAAGATTATAGTTACACTGATAGACTAAAAAAGTTGGGTCTGTTTTCATTAGAACAGAAAAGAATGAGAGGAGATCTGCTGTTATTGTACAAAATAATGAGTGACATAGAACTAATGGTGGAATTGAACATCATGGTTATTGATAAACCCGAAGGGTTAAGAGGACATAAACATCTAATTAGAACAGGTAAAATAAATAAAAATAATAGCTATAACTTCTATCTCAATAGGACAGAAAGGTTATGGAATAGGTTGCCAAACCAAGTGTTATCAAGTGCTTCACTGAACATCTTCAAAAAAGGAGACAGACAGCCTTATATTAAATGGGTTGACCTGGACCCGCTAATGCAGGGAATGGTAGTAATGGGTATTTTGCTGCCTTCTTCCATTCTATAACTAGTATAATTACCAAGTATAAGTACCCTTCCCGGAGACCATTTCTATTACTCCACCACTTCAGGTATTATCTGAGGCAACATTGGCAGTCTGGAATTGCGTGTTAGATACTCCAGCAGTGCCTTTTGGTGTGTAATTCAGCTATATTACATTGACTATGGATTCTGCCTACTAGTCCCAACTCTAGGTCAAACTCAAAAGGTTTTCCACACCAGTGAGAGTTGTTACGATCCCTTCCTCTAAACCTGTGGTACTTCACAAGAATTCATGTGTAGCGACACATTTGCCAGTAAAGTCTTTGCTGGTGCCACAGCTACTGTATCTTGTGAATTGCAACTTATGAGACTATTTTCGAAACTATCAGCTTCATCTTTGGGAGCGTGCCAATGCAAGATTGCTTTCACTGCCTCCAGGAGAGGTGCAGCAGGGCCTGCTGTCTGTGGCTGGAACTGGTGATGCCACTGCTGTCAGGCACTTCATGCACTCGGCACACAATGCCTCTTTTTTTTTTACTTTATTTCTTTATCTGCCTACCTCCTCGGCTTGGGGTGATCCCATGGTTCCCCATTCTGGTCCGCTGGCGTCTGCTGCACCGGGCGCCATGCCCAAGCTACAACCCCCTCCCTTCTCCCTCTCTAAGGCCACATTGTAGGCCGTAAAGTGGATGGCCAAGGGGTCTGGGACAGAGGGAGCTTCGGGGAGCATCCAGTGCAACGCCGCAGCGAACCATCAAGAGCGCCCTAGGATTCCGCTGTTTTTGTCCCAGTTTCACCTCCCACGACACAGGCATGCAAGGACACCCAAGACGCTGCTGCACACGCTCCCACGTACTGCACGTCAGACATCTGTCTGTTCAACCCTCTGCTACCCATGAGTGGCATTACCACTTAGCCTCCACTAGGAACCAGCACCTTTGTAGGAGTCCCTCCCCTCCGTCCCCGGAGAAGAGCAGTCTGAGGGACGCTCGAACCTCCTGCCTGTGGCCGACTCCGGGCGACCCAAGCTTGTACCTGAACCCGGGTCGCCGGTGTAGTACGAGGTGTGGCGTCCAGTGCCTCAACCCTCAGCGCCACCAGGCCGGCATGCAGTGCCTCTTAAGTTGCAGTTCATTCAGTAGCCACAGCAGTCTGTATGCAGACATATAGTATGTTGCTTTACCTTGCTAGTCCAGTCCCCTTGGTGAGAAGGAAGCATCTTAGTGTGTCCTTTGGACTTGAGACTGTTTATTCTCAGAGTGGCGGGACTGGTGACCTCAAGGACTTACTAATCCTCCCTTACTTCCTTCATTCCACTCAGCAGGTGCAGTCCTCAGGAGCACAGTAAACACAAGTCTGTGGAAATTCCCCTTCCCTCAAAGCCCTGGAAGCCTACTGGAGTCTTCTGAATGAACACGTTTTTTCAGTCATTGCCTCTTTACTGCACCTCCCTGATGGATTGGGACTGCTAGGTACTAGACCAATGAATGGGGCTATATGTAGAAGAGTAACCCTTGAAAGATAGGAAAGTTGCTTACTGTAACTACTGATCTGGAGTATCTTCTCCGTAGAGCCACACTCACCTTCCCTCCATTCCCTGTAAAGACTAGTCAGAAATACAGACTGCCACATGTTTCCTGGTAGGGGCAGAAAAAGTATTTTGTCTCTTAGATTGTGATGCAACAATGTCATGAATTACACTTGTTTAATATCCCTAAGTGGACAGGGCCCCCCTCTTTTCCTCTTCTCCAGACTCAGAGCTTATGGGCCTGCACTGGGAACTTTTTTGCTGTTTTGTTGGATACAGTATTCATCACAGAGCAGCACATGCAGGCTATTACTTTTCTGCCCCTTGGGGCATGACTTGTGCCTGTTGTGGGAACACAAAAGATATAGAGGCCTGAGTCAGAATCACATATTCAATGTATCTTGTCCCTGTTGCTCCTTTTCCTCTAATTCCCTTTTTTAGGGTGCCGTACTTTGCACTTCCAGTGCAAGGTAGTTGGAAAGAAACAAGATACTAATAGTTAAAATATGAAAGATGAAAACTATTGCTGTACTATATTGTAGTGGCGAGGTAGTGCCACTGTAGTTAGGGTTGAGCAGAGTTTCTATGTTAAACCCCAAACTTTGCACTTTAATAACTTCACAACCGTTCAGTGGATTTGTAACAAACTTTTTGCATGTGTGGTTTCAGGGGCAAGATCTCTTGATTGTGGATTCCAAGACCTGTATAGTGATGTAACCCCCTTGTTACCCGGGGTTACTAGAATCACAGTAGACCTAGTGGTAGGCAGGGAAGGCAGCTTGTGAAACTCCAGTTAAATGGGTTTCACACTGTCTCACTCTGTTCTCAGTCTCAGCTGAGACTGAGGGATGACATCACCAATAGAACTATCGCAGCTGCATGAGCCACAATGGAATCTGCAGCAAGGGAGTTGGAATAAAATGTTGGGAGGTTTGAACAGTGTTCAGTGATCAGTTGGTGTTGGGAGCTTGCTGAGGAAGCAGCACAGCAGCTCAGTGTAGGCTCTTGGAGCCTCAGCCCTGACAGAGGGCTACTTTTAGGTAAAAAGGGTGTGTGTCTTCACCAAAGAGAGACACAGAAGATAATTGAAGTGGTGGAGACCGCTGTTTTCGGGTCTCAGTGCCCCCTCCCTCCGGGGATGGGGGCAGGAAAGGGTTCCCAGCAAATTCCTGGGGCAACCCCCTAGTTCTGCTAGTAATGGAGAAGCTGCCTGTTTGTTCCAGAGTTTCTTTTGGGGAACAAGAAGACTTGTGAGTCGCCTGTGGGGCACCTGCAACCGGAAGGTGAGTGTCTGCTCTTCCTGAAAGGGCCTATGTTTTTCACACTGGGACTTGTGTGACAATGTGGGGATTGAACTACTAAGATAGTGGGAGGCCTAGAGTAATAGGCTTAGCCAACAAGTAAAAGTAGGTTCAAGTCCAGTGCTTATTGGGATCAAAATGATATGTAGAGGAGATGTGACATACGTCTACCCAGGAATCTACATTTTCAAGTTTTCAGTAAAGGAATTGTTTAGTTTCCAGAGAAATGGCCGGGTATGGGCTGTGGGAGCAGGAGGTGGGAGACCCCCATTCTTTAGTGACCAGGTCCACCTCTACGAATTTTCTCTATGGATTTCTACTTTGCCTCAGGCACTTAGCCAGTGATGAGGGAAGTACCCAGATGTGGGATTGGAAGGAAAATTCCCTGTAGGAGTCGAAGGCCCTAGTGTGGTTTGGGGAGCCACAACAGGATAATTGGTTCATTCCCAAAATGGACCGCGGATCAAGTGGCGTGCGGGGGAGTCGGGCCAGTGAGGAAAAACCCAAGTAGTGTACAATTCGGGCTGTGTACCCCAAGCTGCGTGCAAGTCTGGGCTGTGTGCCTGGTGGGTTCAGAGCCTGAGGGCTGGAAATAGTGATAAAGTGTTCTGTTGTCTCTAATCTGCATTACCAGGAATGTAGCCCCATGGGGGTCCGTCTATGCTTTGTTTGTTCAGCTTGGATGTGAATAAAAGCCACACTGGAGAATCCCTTTCCTGGTTCTGGACATTACAGTTATTGCTTCCTGTGTTCGGATTTACTTGGGTGCCCCTGTGCCGAGTAACCTCATCCTCCCCGAAACCAGTCCCCACCAGGTACTGCTGTCAGCTTCAACAGCATGCCACCTGTCGTTTTTGCAAAAAGGCAGGGGTTTCCAAAGTTATAAGACTTTAAAAATGTTGTTCTGAGCATGTGTAGTTCGCGTTGTTGGAAAGCTGCTTGGAGTGAAAAAAGAGTTTGGCCCATACGGAAGAAGATTTTGTTTTGCATGCTGCTAATCTTTGTTCGTGAGTGGAAATTCTTTTTTCATAAGGCCATCTTGCTTCCGTTTTTTTCTCCAAAATAAAAATGTCAAAACCTATAAAAATTATATTAAGATACGAATACATTTATCTTGCTCATCGGTGGATTAGGTGGATTCTGCAGTTAGTTTTAGGAAAAATGACCTTGAAATGTTTTTTTTTTTTTTTTTTTTTTTTTTACACATTTTAAAATCTTTCTTTGTGGCTTTTTTTTTTGTAAAAATAATGGCCCATATGAAGCAAGATTGCCTTCGTATGAAAAAAGAATTTGGACTTAATTTTTTTTTTTAACGAATTCTTTTTTAGTATGAAGCATTCTTTTTTTCATGAATATGACACAATCTCACAAAAAAAAGAATGCCTCATAAGACTAAAGAATCAGGGGGTGGGGGGAACTAAGTCCAAATTATTTTTTTGTATGAGCCATTCTTTTTTCATGAGTATGACCCAATATCATGAAAATAAGAGAATGCTTCATAAGAAAAAAAGAACTGGAACTTATTTTTTTTTTCAGATTATTTTTTCATATGAAGTGCTTAGGCAAGCATTAAGACACAACAGGGTAGTCCTTATGCTGCGATAACAGCTCGCCCATGGACGTGGAGAGGTCTGACGCCACAGGTAGAGGGCCCTACAGCTCCTGGAAAGGCGGTTATCTCTATATAAGGACCACCCCAGAGGGTCTTACTGCACTTATAAAATGGATTACATGTGAAAATATGATAAATGCATGTGGAAACATTTTATTTTTAACACTTGTCATATTTAGTAAAATTGTATTAAAAAAAATAGCCCCTCCACTGGTGAGCTTTGATTAGAGTGCCACAAGGGGTTTTTACAGTAGCTCAGTTGCTCTTTATGCTTACCAGTTTGCTTATTATACAGTTTTGTGTTAGTTGATATAGTAGCTCCCCCATTTGTTGTTCTTTTTGCACTTAATGTAAAATAAAAACAGTAGTCTGTATTTTAAATCTGCTTATATTTTGTGTCCTAACCTGATAGTGGTTGTCTGAGATGAGCAGTGCACGAGCAAGTGTGGTGTGAGTGGCTCAGTGGTGCATGAGTGAGAGGAGACTGTGAGACACTGGTACTTGAAGACCGCACGATGAGTTAAATCAGTTCAATTGCCCATTATGAAATTGTACGGAATTGCATTTCTGTGAACATGCGCAGTTCAGGCAATGGCATTGTAATTAATGTGTTCATATATTCAGAGATGGATTCCTGAGGTGGCCATTAAGCTGTATAAAAGTCTAGCTAGCACATGGGGTTCCACCCCCTAGTAAAGACGCAGAGGCTCTGAACGCACATGGGGAAAGTTGGACACGGAGGAGGCATGTTTGCACTTTGTATGCATGTCTTAAAAGTTTATATTTTGACTCCTGAGTACAGGTCCCATTTTTTCTGTGGTAGTAGTTCGTTTGTGGCAGGGTCCTGCACAACAGAGTTCTGCAGTGCGCTGAGGTGCATTGAGGTCTTTGTGCATTCATTTCTGTGTACCTACCAATCCCATCAGTGACATGGTGCTTGCTATGTATGATGTGCTGTCCCAATGTGATGCATTGGCTATGTGCATGTGTAGACCCTGAGCAGTAAATGAATGTGTCATGGGTAACTTAGCAGTATGCGAGTGAGAGAGGCATACTTGTACATCACACCTGTTTACTTAGTGGATCAAGAAGCAGGACACATTTAAACAGAAGAAAAATCTGAAGAGGAACTTGTTTGTTTTCATTGTGTCTGTGTTTTTCTGCTAAATGAGGACAAAACATGGCATTGCTTTGAAACTGAACATTCTGCTGCTATTGCTGCACATTGATATAGTTGGCGTCTGGGCAGGCTGGCACCAGCACTTTTTGTACCTGGGCATTAGGCTGAGATAAATGCCCTGGTGCCAGCCTGTCTCAGCCAATCAGGGACCTGGATTTCCTCTACCGTTTCATAAATGGACAATAATTGTGAGCATCCCCTGCTCAGTTTAACAGTTTAAGGCAATTCTCCCAAGTGCTTGAGTAATTACTATTTTGTTTTGAATGGGGAGGATACTTCATGCATTATAATTAATGTTTTCTTTCTTTTATTTAAGAAATAGAGATGGTGATTATGGAGAGGTGTAAAATATCCGAGTCTGTAGTAACTGAACAAAATACGACGGATGAAGAGAAGAGTGCTGCTGCAGCTGCTGGGACAGGCAGTTCATGGAGCAGGTACTTGAGACCATTTGAGTGCTAATGGATTGGGAGGGGGCAACATTATTTTATACCCTGCTGTTCTGCTAACCTACAGGTCCCATCCACACTAGGACTTTTAAACAGTTTTAACTCTATTAAAACAGTTTAAAATGTTTGTGTCTAGATTGTAGGACAGTAAAACCGTGCTACAATCCATATTCTAAAATCGTGCTAAAACCGTACTTGGAGCAAGGCTTTAGCGTGGTTTAACCACTCGTACACTTCATTACAAGCCAACTGTTATGCTCCATTGCGATTTTCATTTGTTTGTTCGTCATTCTGCGTTTGCACTCATAAGTTGGTACTGTAACTGCATCTTGTTATAATTCTAATTTTTCTGTACTCCCTTTTCCCCCTGCCCCAGGGTCACACCTGGAAACAAGCCTCAGTTCAGTGTGCCTTTCCCGGTTACCAGTTTTTAAATAAATAGATAAATGGTTTTAGACCAACACAGTTGCCTAAACCATGTTAACAGCAGCTTCGATACGATTCGTACTGTAACACTGTTTATGGTAATTGACGCCACAATTTAAACCCTTTTTCTAGGTTGCCAATAAGGGGAAGAATTGCTAACTTACATTTCTGGAGCTAGCAATGAACTCATGATTACTGTGCTGTCACTTTTTTTATTACGTTCGTTACTGTGCCCAGTCACTTAGCCAATCCCACTGTGTTCCACTTTGCTGTGAATGAAATCTTTGATAAGTTGTTGATGGAAAAGGAAGGTAAAAGGTGTTTTTTCTCCTATGGAGTTCATCTAACTAAAATTAAAGATTCCACGTGTGTTTTTTGTGGTTCTGTAAAAATTAACACAGCTGTAGTTATTTTATTTAAAGTCTGAGATAGCCGTGCTGGAAACTATGATTTCTTCTTGTAGGAAGCATTGTCAATTCACTAATACCAGTGGATTTTTATTTTTTATTTTATTTAGTTTTTGATGACCGGGTGGGTGCACTAGCCATAACAATGACTATTTTCAGGCACGACCCGGGAGGGTACAAAACAAAACATTAAGATAACAGGTTACAATATATGAGTTCACAATATTCAAACATAGGAATACAGAGCAGGCTGGAGATTACATTACAGATAATAGTAAAATAAGTAACAAAAGACAAAAATAAAGGTAAAGAGAGTAACAATTACATTAAAGCAAATAACAATTAGGTTTGGTCATAAGAGCGAATATTACCATGGACATCTAGGAAGATTATAACCAGGAGACAGAGGCATTATAGTAGTCAATACAGGATAATGGGGGGGGAGTAAGAGTTAAAAGAGGGAAATGGGATTGGAAGATGAGGGTAGAATAAGATAGGAAGATATTGAGAGATAAAAGTCCCTAGGTAATAAGAAGGTAGAAAACAGGTGGTAGGAAGAAAGAGCTATGCATAGGTAAGGGTCAGTAAACTAAGAAGTTGCAGGAAACATAGGGAGAGGAGACAAAGGCTAGGGTGGTTTGGAACAGGAGCAACAGGAGGAGTGTACAAGATAGAGTAGCAGCAATTTTTTAAAGGAGGCATGGGATGATGCTAGGTGAGTACTTAGGGGAGGGAGTTCCAGAAATGGGGGGCACAACAGGCAAAAGCACTAGCACCTTTGAACGTTCTGTATCTGTGGATGTAGACAGGGGCGTTATTAGCAGAATGAAGACCATAGCTGGAAGTGTGGTTTATAAATAGTCCTGCCAGTGGTTTGGGAATTTGGGATCTGATAACGTTATCTATGAGTGATCCGAAAGCATAAGATCTAACTGCTGAAGGGGAAAGCCAGCCAAGATAAGTGTAGAGGAGGCAATGATGTTTCAACTGAGGCGAGGAGGATGCATAGCAACAGATTTTATTATAGGTAACATTCCATTTTTGGAAAGCTAGATTTACAGGCAGAGGCATAGGTTGTGACACTGTAGGTGAGACACGGTAGGAGTATTCCACGAGCTATAGCAAGCTTAGCGGATGGTGTGAGCACATAGCTAGTCCAGTAGGCAATACTAAGTTTCAAGTTTACCATCTTGCAAGTCTGCTGAATATGGAGATCGAAGTTGGGAGTGGGGTCAAGGGTAATACCGAGATAATTAAACAAGTTTATTACCCAAACAGCTGAGCCATTTGCAGTGGAGACTTTGAAATTAGATTGGGAGAGTTTGAGTTTAGTGTTGGAAAAAAATAACGTGGCCTGAGTCTTTCCATCGTTTAGGATAAGCTTGTTTGTCATCAGCCAGTGTTGAATGACTTGGAGGTCATGGGAGAGTCGTGTGTTGATGTCAGCTATATTCTTCGCACTGGTGTACGGAACAATATTATCTGCATATAGCAGGGAATCTGTGTGAGTGAGATTGGGGGTGATATTGTTTATAAATATAGAAAAGAGCAGGGGGCCTAAGATGGACCCTTGCGGCACTCCAATATTAATGGTAGCTTTGTCTGAGAAAGTTGAGTTAAATTTTACTCTCCGAGTCCGGTCAACTAGGTAGCTTCCAAACCACCTGACAACATTTGGTGAAAAACCTAGTGATTTAAGAGTTGTTAGGAGGATGGGGTGGTCAACTAAGTCAAGCGCTTTAGTCATGTCAATGAAAATGGCCCCAGTGAGGAAGCCAGAGTCCATGGCCGGTAGGGCATCTCACATAAACTTGAGTAGTGCAGTGGTTGTACTATGACCATTATGGAATCCATGCTGGGCTGTCATAAGAAGGTAAAATTGCTGGAGAAAGTCAGTGGTTTGAGTGGCAACAAGTTTCTCAAGAATTTTACTAAGAACTGACAGGATGGCAATTGGCCTGTAGTTGGATGGATCTTTACAGTCACCTTTTTTGAAAACCGGGTGATCCTAGCTGTCTTCCAAATATCCGGAACGGGGGGGGAAGGGAGGGGGAGAGAGAATGAATGAATGTAGGGTGCTGCATGTTTTAGGAGCTTAAGTTTGAAGTCGTCAGACCCGATCACAGCAAACTCTGATATATTATTGAGCAATCTTAAGATATCGCGGTAAGAGACTGACTTGAAAAAGAATAAAGATGCCGTGACATCAGTGGGAGAGGTGGAGTTAGATAGGACAGGGAAGGAAGAAGTGTGTTTGGTAAGATCAGAGAATTGAGTATTGAAAAAGTTAGCAGTGGCATAGGGATTGTTACAGTGTATGCCATTTAGTAGCATGTGATTAGGAGTAGGGGCCTGGTTAGAACCCAGGAAGGACTTTATATGGGACCAGAACTTTTTAGAGTCACCATAGGAGTTTAATAACTCCTTACAATAGGCACTTTTGGCCTTTTTAATATCCTTCTTACAAGAATTTTGCAGTGCTCTATAGGTATTTAGATCAGCAGGTAACCCAGAGTTTCTTTAAAGGAGCCAGGTTTTGTCCCGCTGCTGGAGTTTGGAGAGTAGGTCAGATTTGGTTGCAAGGGGGCAGTGTTTATCCTGAAGCACAAGAAAGTGAGTGGGGAAGAGGTTTAGAGCCGTCTGGACATCACTATATTTGAAAAGAGGGGCCCAGTCAATAGCACTGACATTAAGAAAGCCAGTGAGTTAAGGTGAGAGTAGTTTCGGAAGGTAATAAGACGTGGATTGGATGAAGGTGGCCTACTCTTACCCCATATATAAAAAGTAGGAGAGTGGATTACCAAATTAGTATTGTCAATTTAGTAACTGCAGTGGATTACCAGATTAGCTGCTGACTCAAGTTGATGCCATAAAACTGCAGTAGTGTACAATGTGTACATTTGACAAATGTTACAACCCGCACCAATGTTAAGAGCTTGTCCTCCCAGTTAGATGCCCATGTGGCCACTTATTTAAAATGTTTCATGATCCGAGCTGTCTTGTACTGGTGGCCAGTTCAGACAGTTGCACAGGATAGGTACCCCACACCAAGGGACATTTGGCCACTTGTGCAGTTTTAGTAATCACTAATGACTTTTAAGGGACAAGCCTTGTATTTAAATATGGGACACTTTTAAATGTCATAACTTCATACCCTGTGATGTAAAAACCAGGAGACCCCTTTGGTTCAACTGCCCATTTGGTTTGCTAAAACATATTCAAGCCCAGTTCTAATACAGTATTGTGTATCTTATCTGTGTCAGTCTTCACCATTCATCACCTTTGAGTATAGTGCCGGAGGGCATGACCCCGCCGGAGCTCTTTTGTTTTTGGATGGGCGGAGTCGACGCACCATCGGCAATGCCCTAGAGGCCGACATACTGCGTGGCACTCGCAGGTTGGCCGTTAGCTGTCGTCGACCCTGCCCTCCCTTCAGTTCTTCATCTCCGGCCGTAGAGGTCGCACCTCGTGGAAGCTCTACTCGCAAGAGGCCTGCTGCTACATCGAAGCCTTCGGCTCCTTTATATCTCGACCGTTATTTCTCGATGCAGAGTCTGTCGACTCCGTTTATCGAACTTTCCTGCCGGTTCTGCTGTCCGCATCCACTCAATGTCACCTGGTAAGACTGTTCCTTTTCTTTTATTAGCGACGTTGAGTCTTGTTTTGCTTGTTTTGTTCGTAGGTCATGTCTCAGTCGGGGGGGCAAGAAAACTTCTAAGACGTCACGGCTCCCTATGCATAGGTGCCCGTGCGGCTGTAAGTAGTCCATC
Organism: Neoceratodus forsteri; assembly: GCA_016271365.2. Lineage (NCBI taxonomy): Eukaryota > Metazoa > Chordata > Ceratodontiformes > Ceratodontidae > Neoceratodus > Neoceratodus forsteri. Next base: position 167,060,211 of record JADMNL010000025.1, on the reverse strand, counting down.
ACCGACCTGCATGACCGTTGCCTCGCATGCCTTTGCCAGCTACATGACATGGATTCGTGCGATGCCTGCTTCTCCATGGACCGTTGTGTCATCGAACAACATGCGTGGAAAGTTGGACGAGCTCCGCCGACTTTCCGGGGACGGGCGCGCACTCGTCGGACCAAGCCGTGGTCTCTCTGCCTTTCCTCCGGGTCCCCTCTTGGTTCTGTATGGACCACGGCGGAGGGGGCTTCTGTTCCTAGTAGCCTCACTGTTGCAGAAGCCCCTTCCGCGGTGCAGGAGGCCCAGTCCATTCCCCTTGGGGATGGGCAGGAGAACACCGCTCTGGCAATTGCCCTTTGGGATGAATGCTCCCCGGTAGTAGCTTCCGCCCAACGGAAGGCCTGGTCATTGCCGTCCCTCGAATGCCGCTCTGTCGGGCGCTGCTTTTGGGCCTCGGGCGCCATTCGCAGTGCCGTGGGCCAGTCCGTCGCTCGGCACCGGCTCTGCTGTCGGAGCCGTTTGCAGCGCCAGTGGTGCTGATGGCACCATGGGAGGCTCTACAGCACCATCCTTCACTGTTTCTCACCCCAGCATTGTTCGCAGCGCTGTGGTTGAGCACGGCATCGTGTCTAGCTCTGGTGCCCCAGCCCCGATACTGCTGCCGTCCTCGGCGCCGTGTCTTCTTCACTCGCCATTCGTGGTATGATTGAGGTCCTCGGCGCCAACTCTGGTGCAGTCACTCGTTTGGGTGCCCCATTCACTCGGGATGGTAGCGTGCGTCCATGTACGTCTGGAACAGGACTTTGGTCTCCACCTCCTCGGAGGCGGAATCAGACTCTGGGTCAGATAGGCGGTCTGACTCTTTGGAGTTGGCTGCTCACATGGACACCTTGGTTATGTCCTCAACAGACCGGAGCCTGCCCCCCTCTGAGAAGTGGACAGTTGCTCCTGGGTCCAGGGTCAGGGGTGCTGACCAGCAGACAGTGGTGCAGGCCACCATTGCTCTGCAGCCTGGCCTGGGAAGGTTTTCTGACCCCCCTCAGTGGTGGTACCCTTCAGGTGGTGTGCCTGGATCGCCCAACTTTAGGGCGTCGGAGCACCCACAGGAGGAGGTGGTGCTCCTGGATGTAGCCCTCGGGGGGCTGTTAGAGTTACTGGCTACTAGGCTGGCTTTTGAGGGGCAGGCTCTTTCAGATTCCGAAGGGTCAAGGGGTAGGGGTTTGACGCAGCGACCCTTTTCTAGGGCCCATTCGGGTTCCGGAAGGAGTCATACTGCAGATCTCCGCCCTTCCCTTTCGGTTTCCTCGAGAGAGACCCATTCTTTGGAGGTAGGGGACCATCCTGTTGGACTTTCACGGCCCCGGTCACCTCACAGAGGGGGATCTTTCAGGGCACAGCGTAGGCAGTTCCAGTATGGTTGACCAGCTTTCAGCTGTTGAGTTTTCCGGAGCTCCCTCTTCCCTTGGGGCTCCAGGTATGCGCTCTAGCCCAGGCGGAGGACAGCCGATTCTGGTTGTCGGCTCTGCCCCCTCTCCTTTGCCATCTTCTCCTGCTCTCCCAGGTATTCTTGGTTCGAGTGGCCCTCTCTCCTGGGAGCAGTTCAGAGCTGTGGCTGCTTGATTTCCCTCTTATGTTAGGGCTATGAACAGACAGGTTTTTCAACCTCCCCCGAGCAGCCAACCTCTGTACCTTTGAGGTCCTCTGACTCCTTAACCTCCTCTTCAGGAGGTGAGGAACAGTCTGTCCACATCTCCCCAGCTGCTGAAGTGGCTAAGTATCAGCGTTTTCTTGTGAGGATGTTGGAGGACCTGCACATCACCCCACCCACTCAGCACAATCCGGAGCATCCATTGCACGCCTTTTTGGACAATTTCAGTGCGGACACTCTTGTAGTTTCCCCCGGCCTGCTCCTTTTTGGGAGGCGTCGATGCATTTCTGGCAGAGACCCTCTTTTCTGGAGTCCGAGCCCCTAGGGATCTCCGCCAGAGGTATTGTGCCCCCCTCCCCGGAGTCTCCAGGTAGTCTGCCTTATCTTAGCTTAGGATTGACGCAACTGGATACTCCCGATGGGCTTCGCACCCTTCACCTTGACCGGCCCCCAGATGCAGACTCCATGGATTTTGACTTCTGGGATAGGAGGACTTTATACTCGGCACAGTTGCTTCTCTCTATGTCTGCTCATCAGGCCCACTACGCTACCTATGACAGGTTCCTGTGGTCCAGGCTAGGTCAACTCCTAGTCTCAATGCCTAACACGGAGGAAACCAGACAAGTCATTGCACTCTCTGTACATGGCCTGGAGCTGGCAAGGCACCAAGCAAGGGCATCTTAGGACGCCAATGAGGTAGCTTCCAGTGTCGTAGGGACAGCAATCTGCACTAGGCAGACGGCAGGCCAGTTCTGGAGACCTCATCTCCGCAAGGACATAGACAGGATAGAGGTAGTCCAGAGGAGGGCAACTAAAATGGTGCAGGGTCTACAAGAGAAGCCGTATGAGGAGAGACTGAAGGAGCTTAATATGTATACCCTTGAGGAAAGAAGGGAGAGGGGGGACATGATAGAAACTTTTAAGTACCTCAGTGGAATCAACAAAGTCCAAGAGGGTAGCATCTTTCAGAAAAAGAGACTTACAAGAACAAGGGGACACAATTTAAAGATAGAAGGAGGGCGGTTCAGGGGCAATGTGAGGAAGTATTATTTCACAGAGAGGGTAGTGGATGCATGGAACAGCCTTCCTGAGGAGGTTGTGGGGTCTAAAACTGTGGGAGATTTCAAGAATGCATGGGACAGACATAAGGCAATTCTTGTGGGGGGTAGTAAGAAATAGGCTGTTGGTTAACTAGGATCTGCGGCCTATCCTATAGGTAGGGAATTGGGCAGACTAGATGGGCCTAGCGGTCCTTATCTGCCATCAAAGTCTATGTTTCTATGTCTATGGCATGGCTGCATCTGTCCCGGTTGTCACCCATGGCCCGGCGTAGGGTGATCACCTCCACTTACCAGAGAACTCACCTTTTCCCCCATAGGATGAGACGACGACTGTTGGGGCAACTTCCTGCCCCCTCCGGGGGGGAGGGGGTGGTGTTCCCATCTCACTCTTCCCACTCTTGGGCCTCTCCAGACCCTCAAAGTTTCTCTCTTTTGGTGTGCCACCGACTGAGAGCTAAGGGACTTAGTCCCTTATGGTTAAGACCCCCTTCGGGGAGGCTTGGAACTCACCCAAAGATTGACACAGATAAGATATGAAAATTACATACCTACCGTAATTCTGATCTTTCTGTGTATCTTCACCATTCATCACAATCCCACCCTCCATCCCCCTGGGGCCTCAGTCTCTGGGTCCCCTTCCCTCTCTGTGCCCTCTCCTTAACCCCCCTCCTTTCTGTTGGTCAGGAGTGGAGTGACCTTGGGCACACAGGGGGATGTTTTTCTCTAGGGGGAGAGTGGTCAGGATGGGGGGCACTCCTTCCTCAGTGCTTCGGCTTCACCCCCGTGGGGTGGGGGTTGGTAGTTGCCCTTTTTTCTGTTCTCTCTCTCTCTCTCCTTCCCCTTCTCCACATCAGCTTTACTTTGATTTCCTTGTCCTCTGGACACAACCTCAATTTAATTTAAGAAACTAGTTTTCTCCTACCAAAAATTTGACTGGGGGGGGTATTCCCTGTATCCTGTCTTTTCTTCCAGAATAGCTGACTCTGCTTATGTTGCAGTTATTGCCAGTGATTCTGTGCCTTGAATTCTGGCAGTTTAGCCTTCTGGCTACTCCTTCGCAGTTTCTATACAATCTGGAGACGGGTCAAGGTTCCAAGGTATGTTCCCTTCTCTCCCCCCTCCTCACATCCTTACTTCTAAATTCCTTAACCCTCTCTTCCTCCTCCTTTTCTGCTTCCAGAGATTGGGGCCCCCTTCCCAATCCCCTTAGTTTTCCAGTTTATTCTGTCCTCTCAGTTATTTATTTCTCCTTTTAGTTCATATATCTTTTCCTTTATCTGTCCCTTAGACTTCCTTGTCCCTCCCTTCCAACCCTTTCTTACTCTACGGCGACTCAGAACTGGCGGGAGGGCAGGGTCGACAACACCTAACGGCCAACCCGCGAGCGCCACGCAGTGTGTGGGCCTCGAGGGTGGCGCCAATAGTGAGTCGACTCCACCCATCAAAAAAAAAAAAGGGGGCTCTCGCGGGGTCGTGACCTCCGGCACTATACCCAAAAGTGATGAATGGTGAAGATACACAGAAAGATCAGAATTACGGTAGGTACGTAATTTTCATTTTTTGACCCTGTAACCGAGAACAGTAGTTAGTATATTTTTTATACTTGGTTTATTGAATATCACATTCGGATTTCCATTGATTTAAAACAGGTGTTGAACAATACAAACACAACTCAATGAATCTTGTTAAAAAAAAAATATATATATATATATATATATATATAAAAAACAGTAACATGAGTGTGCCAAAAGCAGTGCATTAATAAATATAAATAAATACCAGTCTACAGAAAAAGACTTTAGAAAACTGTAGAAAATGGTTAGTAAATAAAGTCCATTACTAACATTATTTCAGTGTTCTGTAAAATCCATAAATATTTTATTTGAGGGGTAGAGAGTTAAAATCATTTTACTTTGTAATTTAATGGATCCAGGCAGAAATATGTAATTAAGGTTTCTGTGTATGTAATTATTACATTACTATCAAAGAAAAAAAAATAATAGGAAGTAAATCAATAGATGAGTAGATAATGGAGAAGCTCAGCTAATTAATCCTTGATTAATCCCATCTAGTCCATCTGTTCTGAAAGGCAGGAGCTTTATGCTGTAGGTCAAATAAGTTTTTCAAACCTTTGGATGCAGTATGTTGGACTGTACAAGTCCATTCCAAGATAGTTGGTGGGTAGAGTTGCAGCCACTTTTTGGTAACAGATTTCATGGCTGCTGCTACCAGAAGAACAAACCATAAGTAAAATAATTCACGTCCCCTAAGTTGTGAGAGTGAGAGCCCTAAAAGTGTACTTTCAGTGTTCAGAGGCTCAGTGAGACCAATTATACTGGACATATGAGCAGAAACGTCTTTCCAAAAACTCTCAATTTTAGGGCAAGACAAAAAAATATGGGTGTGTGTGGCTATTTCTTCACCACCGCTTTTCCAGCATGCAGAAGTTTAGTTTATTGGAATTTCGGAAACAACCTTTGAGTAAGAACTCTTTTATGAAGGGTCAATGTCGGTTAAACAGTATAAATATGGACATAATTGAATTCACAGTACAAATACAGACATAGTTGAATTATCAGTACAGGAAGTAGCAAAAACATAGAAAACAGCCAAGAGTTTCTTATGAGTTTCATTAAGGGTTTAATACTAAGTGCTGTATGGTGTAAGGAAGTATATGAAAGAGAGGAAAATGTAGGATAGGGAGAGAGTGCTCAGTGAATGGAGCATGGGAATAGAGCAGCCCAGGAGGAGCATTGTCACACTGCATTACTGCTTTGGAGCTGAGGAGCTGGGGATAGTGCATGTGAGTGTGTGTGGTAAGGTGGGAGAAAGTGGTTAGGAGAGAGAGAGAGAGAAAGTGTGTGTGGAGGAGAGGGGAGAGGGGGAAGGAAGGAGAGACCAAGTGGGGAAGGGGAGGTATCATGAGAGTGGAGATTGATGGAGAAAAGGGGGTGAGGGTAGTGTGGAGAGAGGGACAGTGAGGCGCGAGACAAATGAGAGAGCACAACCACTAGTGGAATAAGAGCTGCAGAGCATGAGGTGCCAAAGTGTGGGGGGCAGGGCTAGGAAGTGGGAAGGGGTGGCCCATATGAGTGAGTCCATGAGTAGTTGCTGGTAGGCAGGGTTGGTGCAGGTTCTGGAGATCCGCTCTAAACAGTTTAGCACTCACAGACATTCTTTTGCAGTATAAACTGCTTAAGTTTGACTTTGAAGGTTCTAGGGTTAGCAACATTTAAAGTGTTAGCTGGGATCTCATTAAGCCACAGTGGGAAGTACTTGGTGACCATCCATTTGGAAAGGAACACAGGGACCAGAAAATATCTGACCCTAATTTTCCAGGAAAATTCTCTCCAAATTGGGGAGGATGTGTAGTGTGCCAGACACACCTCCATATTCCCTGCCACTGCTTATCACTAAGAGGCAGATCAAGCTGTCTCTCCCATTTAAGCTTTAAATAGTCAGCACTATGGGCCAATGCTGGCTTCAGTCCTTGATATAAAAGAGAAATAGCTTTCCGCCCACCTTGCAAAGGCCCACATCCTTTCAAAGGGGTAAGTCTTCTCAGAACTCTGAGAGTGTATTTCTAGTGCCTGAAGTTCTTTGTTTATAATGTCCCAGATTTAGTAAAATCTGTCTGCTGCTCCCCAGCAAAATCTTTGTCGTGCTTGTGCAAAGGAAATAAACATGTTGTTTTGCAACATTTGCCAGGGGGCAATAAAGCCCTTTTCAACCTGTGAGCTATACCAGGAGTCCACCTGTGAAGGGGAAAATAAAGGGTTCTCTATCCACCAACGGTATTTCCAGAGGAGGGGTTTAGAGGCTGTGCCAGAGGTACCTCTCTTCCATCCTTCAGTGGTCACCCAAGTTTCGAGGGGAAGCAAATGCTTCACATGTGTAAGCAGGGTGGGACTGAATAATAAAGCCGGCAGGGGTAAAGGAAGAGGCCTGGCAAGGTTGATGCCCTTCCAGCATTCCTGATAGGGTTACCCCAAAGCAAGGCCATCTTCATCTGGACCGTAGCCCAGTAATTAGGAAGATATGGGAGAGCCAAGACCCCCAAACCTTCAGGAAGGACTAACAATTGTCACAATTGAGGGTGTTTATATTGCAGTAGTTACTATATTTAAATAATAATACTTGATGGGAAGCCTCATGCCCAGGCATTTAATGACAGAAAGAGTTTTGCCGTAGGCCCGTAACCCACCACTGGTTAACTAATCCATCAGAAAATAGTCTCCTAGAATGCATTATTTATTGCTGTTATAACCCAAGAAATGAAAAACGGTACTTATTGCTTTTGTTTTTAATCTTTTTTTTTTTTTTATCTGTCTTCTTCTGTTGGCCCTGGGGACCCACTGATCAGGTCCTCAACACCCTGCCTTCTCCCTGGGCTTACCTCTTTCTGACATGGCTGCTGTGGCTTGCCCCCATGGTGGGGCCTGTGGGGTTGTCCCAGACTCTTCGACACTTCAGCCTATGGTGCACAGGAAGTTGACCCGAGTCAGGTGGTGTGGACCCTGCAGGTGAGGGCATGGACCTTCACGCTGCATTTTCCATCCCTCCCCGGGGATGCCATCATTATGATGTTATCAGATGTGCCCATGCACACTGTGTGCATTGACATTCGTGTTGTTTCCCACCCCCACCACCAAGCATTCTAGGCTGTGCCGTCCCACTGTGTTACCCAGGGGCTGGTGCAGCAGCAAGGATCAGCATTCTCCTTCCTTGAAAGAAAGGAGTTTTCTCTGAGATTCTCAACTTCCCTTCCTCAGCTGGTCCTCCAACAGTCCGTGTTCACTCTGGAACGCAGGTCGGTGGTGTTGCTGATGGTAGCCCTACAGCTGTGCCAACAGATCGGCTGTAAAAAGGTACTAGTTTCTAATGTGTTCTGCTTACACCAGGAGAAGTATGAGATGGAGGGGGGGGCAATAAGTGACCAAAAGAGTCGTCATTCAGCCAGGACTCAGGCATGTGACATAACCTAAGGGCATAATCCAGTACATTGCCCATTCTTCTGGGTGGGAGTGGGACGTGAATAAAGGATACTGTGGTGATTTGCAAATATAACAGGTTCCTTGTCAAGCTAGAGTTTTATTGGCATGAATTTGCATTTAAATGGTAGGCAGAACTGACACAAAGGTAAGCAGAGGTGTACAGAGTTGCAGTGCTCCTTCCTTTATCCATCCCCCTTTTATCCCCCACCCTCACTTACCACCAGTGTAACTTCCTGTCACGTTTTCCAGAAATGTTCTCTCCCACTTTAACTGTCACCCTCTTTTATCCACCAAAATTTAGTCTGTACCGAGGCTGGTAAATAAACCAGGGAGCACCGTATTTATATCTACCATAAAATATAAATATCACTCATAACTCAAAATGTATCTAAATCCATGCCGTGACAGCTGGTGCTTGAAAAATACTAATGCAGCACACATCAGAACAGCTAAATGTCACTCTTTGCCGTTTCTTTATCTCTGAGCAAAAATTAAGAACTAGCGTTAGACTTTGCAGTTGCAGAAGACCTCACCTAAATAACTGCAGAAACAGCAAAACTATGCAGAAAAATTGGTTGATGTTTCTGCTACTGGATTATTGAGGAAGACCAGGGCCAGATTAAGGATTTCGGGAGCTTCAGGCCCAAGAAAAATCTGCCCCCTCCCACAGGACCTTGCCTCTTAGTCTAAAGCCATTTGTTACTTCCTTTTCATATTACCAGTGAACCAAGTTTTCTTAATGATTAGACATACTTTGTTACTGTAAATAAATCTGTCAGCCTCCGAACCTTTGCAGATATTTCTGTCTCATTTACTTGCTGCTTCCTGGTCACTGCATAAACAGGACGGCCCTGTCCCATTGCATTTCTAACCTTTGCCCTTCTCAGCTCGTGTTCAGTCCCTAATCTGCACCTCTCATCTCATGATCTAGTTCTTAACACCATTCTCCACAATCCTGCTCATGTCCTGGAGTAAGGATCTGGAGCACACGGACCAAGAACGAACATGGCAATGAGTTAAGAAAATTTTCCAAGTCTTTCCTTCCAAATCCAACTCACTTTGTGGTGGTCCCCCCTCCCCCATCCTTTATCCCACTCCGTCAGTTCCAGCCCTGACTCGTTCCTTCTACAGCTTGGTTATTTGTTTCTTCACAGGACAGTGGGTATTGGAGGATTTTCAAATTCTGGCAGTCCTTATGTGGCCTGCATTTTATTAATCATCCAAGTGAATTTTTGACAACAGGGGACAGGATTCCCTAAACAAAAACTGTAGTACAAAGCCATACAATATTGTAAAAGAAACATACAAAAATACAACAGTATGCATCAAAAGCAGCAGCAGGCACCTGCATATTCATTAGATTTTTCTGTGTTTTAAATCTATGATTTGATCCATTTCAGGCTTAGAAATATATTCCCTTCCATAGGTGAGTGTAAGCTATGTATATTCCCACATAAACCTGAAATGTAACTTAAGAATACTAAAGGACTAAAAATCCTTAGAGGAAGTTGGAACAAGAGAATGACCACAGGCACAGTGGAGTTTCAAGTCAACAGGCTGGCATAAAGGTGGCCTACTGTTTTTGGGGGCCCCCAGCAAAGCTAGTCATGGGGGCCCCTACCCCTTTATTGTGGTAGGTATCTTCATGTCATTGTGATGCCATTTTGAAATATTCTGCCCGGCTGACTGACTCCCCGTGTGTGCTGTTCAACAAGGCACAGTAAGACATCTAAATAATTAACAAAACATTTCACTATTGATTGATACTTTACAATGGGTCATACGGAGGACCCTTTGAGTTGTGGGTCCCCAGCAGCTGCTGAAACTGAGGGTGCGTAATGCCAGTTCTGGGCAGTCAGTAGCAAGCAGAAATAAAATAGTTAAGCAGCTGCAGCAGTGCCAATGTATCCGTCAGACTGACTACTGTAGCTAGGGGAAGGGGCTTATCTTTTAAGAGTACTTAAAAGTTTATATTGAACCTGGCACCACAGCAATTGCATGTAAATGAGATTCTCTTTCCAGGTGGGGCAGATGGCCAGGAATATAACTCAGAAGTGGTAGTAGGCTGATGAGTTTTTAATAGGTGTTGGAACAACAGTGCTTTGTTACAGAGATTAGATTGAAGTGTCACAGACAGCAATGATTACAAGTTGGTCTGAGTCTGCTTTCTGTAGCCGGGATGATCCACTCTGAGCTGGGGCCCCCCTGGCAGGCAGGGTCCCTAAGTCTGGGCCTTGCTGGCCTATGCCTTAATCTGGCCTAGAGCAAGACAAATGCATGAACTTTCATAGCCACAGTCTGTAGTTGATCAGATTAGGCAGCACCCCCTGGTGAAGAAAGGCTATTACTACTGACTTTCACTTTTTCTGTTATACTTTATTCCAAGGTTATTTTTGTGCCACCTGTCACTGAGTGGAGAGGGTGTTATGGTGCCGTGAAGTTGTCTGTCCATTTTGATATAAATGTCATCTATTTCAGGTATCATAGATTGAGGGGCACTTCCGAGCAATTGGAGCACTGCTTTGCGCATGAGACACTCTTATTCGAGTGTCTCACATGCAGTTGTCCTAGAATTTTTGTGCCTACCTGCCAAGGAGTGGAGAGGTTGTTAAACTGCCCTGCAGTTGTCATTTCATCCATTTGTATATTTTGATTAAAATGCCAGTTAAGCATAGAAACATAGAATTTGACAGAAAAGGATCACTTGGCCCACCCAGTATGCCCAGATGGGTCCCTACCTAGTCTTTCTCCACAGACCCTAACATGTCTCTGGTGACCCTTCCTCCTCCCTTCTTATTTACTAATATTTCCCCTATGTCTATCCCACGCATGCTTGAAATCCCTTACTGTTTTTGCCATCGCCACTTCCTCTGGCAATATGTTTCAGGCGTCTACCACTCTTTCAGTGAAATAGTACTTCTAGGGACGTGGATATGTTGTTCAATCCACACCGTCTGGCAGGTTCCTTGCCACTTTAATTCTTGCCGGAAGGTCTTCAAGCTGGCTTCTCCCACCCACCCGGGTGGTAAAACCCTCGACTCCACCCCATGATGCCAGATCTTCCTTCCCGCTTGGAAGCTCAGGTTCCCTCCTTAGCACTCTGCGTTTTAGGCCTGGATCCAAACTCTTTGGGTTTTCCGGAAAAATTATTTTAAAGTTTTCAACACTACGGTCTTCATCTTCCCTCGTGGCTGCGAGGGACAAATCCACTCCCGGCTTCCGTCGGTGCCCTTGCGGGCAGAAGATGTCCCGGACCGATCCGCACTCTGTGTGCATTTACTGACTGGGCCTTGCCCACGATCCGCAGGCCTGCGATCTGTGCAAGTCCTTCTCGGCTTCGGTCTTAGAGGACTGCGCTGCCAGACTACAACTTGGGCATCCCGAGAAACGCTACCCGCCGGTGAAGTCAAAGGAGGTCCGTTGGGTGGTGTCCGCGGCTGCGGGCTTCGCGGAGCAGCTGGAGCAGTTGATCGCCCTCGAGGAGGAGGCGGCCCAGGTCACTTCATCTTCCTCCTCGGCTGCGGCGTTTATCCCGCTCTCCTTGGGCTCCTCCTACAATACTTCTTTTAAGGAGCTTTGTCAGTCCCTCTCCATCAAGGGAGAAGGGCCATCGGGACATACCAGTCAGTCAAAGAAAAAAGAACCAAAAGGTTAAGTCCCACCGTCAACGTTCATGAGAGCGGGAGAGATCCCCTTCACTGGACTGTCGGCTCTCGACTTCCGTTGAGGTTGCGGCTAAGGCTGCTGGCTTCACGGTCTCCCCTTCAGGTCAGCCGTCTGAGACATCCGTTGACACGGTCAAGATTTTTCTCGACCAGTTGGACGGTTTGTCGACTGGAGAAGCCGACAACCCTTCTTCACTGGTTCCCCCAGTGGTTACCGAGGACTTGCCCGTGCCTCCTGTGCCAAAGTCCCCGGTAAAGGACCCTGAACCAGGGGATGAGCGGGTTTCCCCCGCCCCCTCTTTGACCCACCCTCGGCGACCCCGAAGGTCTCGGTCCTCTTCTAGGTCGAGTAGGTCCCACCGATGTCAGCAGTCTCAGTCTTGGCACCATGGAAAGCGGCGTCGCCGCTTGTCCTCTTCGACCTCTTCAGAGGATAGGCTCTGACGTAAAGTTACGCCAGTGCTACGAGGACATGATGTGGCAGCAACTTTTGTTGACCAGTAACAAGGCGACTCCGTCGTCTTCTCCGGCAATTAAGTGGCTGTCACCAGAGCGACCAAAGCAACCCCTTGTGGTTATCGAGGAGCTGACCCTGGTGCCGGTTGTTTGGCCGAAACCGGCTGCTCCGCCCATTGTGGTGGAACCACCGCCTCCTCAACTGAAGACTGGGGCCCTGACCAAGGATTCTCGGTTGGGTCAGGGCTTGTCCCACAGGTTGTCGGTCACTCTCACTCCCGATCGACGTCGGCAGGTGGAGGGTGGCTCAGGTGCTCGGCAGCTGTTTGCAGATTCCTTGGGGTCTGATGACGACTCCTCCCTGTATTCCAGGCCCATTGACCTTGAATCTGCAGGGGGTCAGTCAGTGGACGAGAGTCCATCATCGTTCATGGGATTACCTCGGCTCATCTCAGAATCTGCTGGGATGAAGCTCAAACCGGTGTCAAAGCAGACCAAGTATCCCCTCACGGAGATACTGGACCGAGGGGATTCTCCTACGGAGGCCTTTCCTGTGGCCGAAGCCATTGTTGGTCCGGCCCTGGAGCTGTGGCAGCGGACGGCTTCTTGTCCAGCTCCCTCGTCCAGGATGGCCAGGAAGTATGCCGTTCCCACCGGCTCACTCTCTGGATTCTCGGAGCACCCCTCTGCGGAGGGGTTGGTGACCGACAGTGTTTTCTGGCGCTCCGGAAATGCTCGGGACGTGGACAAGCCACCCGATAAAGAGTCCAAGAAACTGGACTATTCCGAGCATTAAGTTTACACTGCATCCTCCTTAGGCCTTTGTCAGGCGAGTTCGGCCGTACTGATGGCACACTTTTCCCACGCCCTTTTGGGCTCCCTGGATGAGGTGATTCCTCATCTCCCGGCTGACCTCTAGACTACGGTCAAGCAGGTGCAGGATCAGGGAAGGGCGGCGGCAAAACAACAGCTCCAAACTGCTGTTGACATTGGAGACTTTTGTGCCTGGTTAGTAGCGGCCGCAGTGGCCATGCGCCACAGAGCTTGGCTGCGGATCTCCACCTTCACGGCGAATACCCAGCACAAGCTAGCAGACGTTCCCTGCCTGGGTACCAACTTGTTCAGTCCCGGGGTGGAGGGTCATTTGCAGAGGATCGAGAAGTCCAGTGCCACCTTGGACTCTGTCACGTCTGCTCAGAAGGACAAAGGCCGCCAGCAGCAGCGTAAGCCCTTCCGGCCTTCTGCCCTGCGGCACGTCCGCCCAGCAACACCAGCATCAGGGCCAGCAGGCTCGCACCCCAAAGCCAAGCCTGCAGCTTCCTCCAGCAGGAAGCCAGGAGGAAAAGGCCCAGGAAGTTCCTTGGCCGGTCCTTCCTCCAAGCCTGCCCAGTGACGGGTTGAGGGGTGTCGCCCCAAGCCTCGTCACTCCCCCCCAGGTTCCCCCTCTGGGGGGACAGCTCCGCCACTTCCTTTCTGCCTGGTCTGCTATCACCATGGACCGCTGGGTGTTGGAAGTGGTAAGGAAGGGTCTGCCTCTGGAATTCGAGCAGGTCCCACCCTATCGAGCCGTCGCCCCACGGGGGGCTATGGGGTCCGCAGCACCTCTGTTGGCTCAGCGAGCTGACATTGCTCTGCTCCTCCAAAAAGAGGTGATCAGGGAGGTGGCGGATCCTCCACCAGACCCAGGGTTTGTGTCCAGGTATTTCCTGGTCCCGAAACGGATGGGGGGCTGGTGCCCCATCCTAGACCTACACAACCTGAACAAGTTCCTAAGGTCTCGAACCTTCAGGATGGTCACTCTGGCACAGATCATTCCATCCTTGGAACGAGGCGTGTGGTTCTGTTCTCTGGACCTACAGGACGCGTTCTTTCACGTCCCAATCCATTCGTCCCACCAGCGATTCCTCCGCTTCAGAGCACAGGGGTCCCTTTACGAGTTCCGGGCCATGCCCTTCAGACTTTCTCCAGCTCCTAGGGTCTTCACCAAATGTATGGCAATGGTGACAGCATTCCTGCGGTGCCGAAGGGTCCGGGTATACCCTTACCTGGACGACTGGCTGATTGCAGCCCCCCCCAGGCTGGAGGTGGAGTGGTCCAGGGATCTGGCCCTCCAGGTCTGCTCTCAGATTGGTCTCCTCATCAACGAGGCCAAATCAGAACTCGTGCCAATGCAGGTGATTCAATTCATCAGGCAGAGCTTGACTCTCTTCGAGCCAGAGCATGGCTCCCGGCGGACAAGGCCGAGATTCTTTCCTCCTTTGCCCAGTCATTTCTGGTTGGGCAGTTGCACCCTGCCCAGTACTTCCTGCACCTCCTGGGCCTCATGGTGGCCTGCATCAGCATGGTCCGTTGGGCCCGCTGGCACATGCGTCCCCTAGAGTGGGGACTGGCCTGTCAGTGGTCACAGCGCTCCGGTCTTCTGGACCAGCCAGTGGCGGTGACTCAGGAGATGTGGAACGCTCTCCAGTGGTGGATCATTCCAGCCCATCTGCAGGAGGGCATCCCGTTTGTCCGCCCCGAGCCAACGGTCATTCTAACGACCGACGCCTGTCTGATGGTTTGGGGTACCCATCTGGGGGAGCACAGAGCGCATGGCCTCTGTTCCCCTCAGGAGTCTTGATGTCACATCAACCTGCTGGAGCTTCGAGCGGTCCGACTAGCCCTCACCGCCTTTGCTCCATTTGTATGGGGTCAAGTGGTCCAGGTCCAGACGGACAACACCACGACCATGTACTACCTAAACTACCAGGGCGGGATGCCTCTGTGCAAGGAAGCTCTCCGCACTTGGTCCCTTGTGAGCAGACTGGAGGCGGATCTCCTAGCCATCCATGTGGCGGGAGCCTCCAACACTCTGGCCGATGCCCTAAGCCGGATAGGTGCTGCATCTCATGAGTGGTGTCTCCTGCTGGAGGTAGTACACGATCTGTTCTCCCACTGGGGCACACCTCAGGTGGACCTGTTTGCCTCCAGGAAGAATGCAAAGCTGAGGCTGTTTTGTGCCCGCCCTCCTCAGCAGGGCTCGCTGCAGGGGGATGCCTTCTTGAGGCCGTGGACCCCGGGCCTCTTCTATGCCTTTCCCCCATTTCCCTTGATCCACAAGGTGCTTCTCAAGGTGAGGGGGGACAAGGTGCAGGTGATTCTGGTAGCCCCAGACTGGCCCCGCCAGTTCTGGTATCCAGATCTCCTCAGTCTCAGCTCCAGGCTCCCGAGGCAGCTACCAGCCCGCCCGGACCTGATCTCAGTCAGCCAGGGGAAGGTACTCCACCCGGACTTTCAATCCCTGCACCTGACGGCCTGGTTCCTAAGCGGCTAGAGTTCCAGGCCTTGGGTTTTTCCGACAAGGTCCTCAACGTTGTTGAGGCATCCTGTAAGGATTAAACCAGAAAATGCTATGCCTTCAAATGGAAGAGATTCTCCATTTGGTGTCAGGATAAGGGGTTGGACCCTTCCTCCTGTTCTTTGGCCAGCATTCCAGACTACCTATGGTCCCTTTCTCAGCAAGGGCTTCGGTCGACGACCCTTAAGGTGCACCTGGCAGCCATCTCTGCTTACTGGGCGCTGGCCGGGAAGCAGTTGGTGGCGCAGGAGAAGGTGGTCGGGTGCTCTTTCAAAGGCCTTGATCACATATCCCCTCCGGTGCGAGAACCTCCACCTCCATGGGATCTACTGCTGGTATTGGCTAAGCTCATGGGCAAGCCATTCGAACCGATGCACAGGTGTGACATCTCTCACCTGTCATGGAAGACCACCTTCTTGGTGGCTATCACGTCAGCCAGAAAGATGGGAGAGTTCCAGGTGCTTTCCATCGAGTCTCCTTATCTGATCTTCCACAGGAACAAGGTTGTCCTGCGCCCCCACCCAAAATTCCTTCCGAAGGTGGTGTCGGAGTTTCACCTTAACCAGGTGTTGACTCTGCCGATCTTCTACCCCAGTCACACCTCGGAGGCCGAATATAGGCTTCATACTTTGGACCCTAGAAGAGTGCTCTCTTATTACAAGGAGCGGACGGCTGAAGTTCGGGGAGAGGTTCGCCAGCTGTTTGTCACCTACGCTGAAGCCGCACCTGGCAGACCTGCAGCCAAGCGGACGATAGGCAGGTAGGTCACCTCCTGCATAAATCTCTGCTATAGGTTGGCGGGCATGGGAGGTCCCAGAGGGATAAGAGCTCATTCTACCCGTCATACCGCTGCTTCGGTGGCTGCTTCCAGGGACGCCTCTATCCAGGAAATCTGCAGGGCTGCTACCTGGAAGTTAGCACACACCTTCATGACCCACTACCACATCGACCTTGAGTCACACTGGGATGCTGGTTTTGGGACCTCGGTTCTCCAGTCCTTATTTCCTAAGTAGGGGGTGTGCGCCTTGCCTCCCTCCTCTCGGAGAACTGCTAGGAGTCTGCCAGTAAGTGTGGATAGAACAACATATCCATGTCCCTAGAAATACAGGTTACTCACCTGTAACAGGAGTTCTAGGAATGGTATATGTTGTTCATCCACACAACCTCCCCGGCTTTAACGCGCAACCTGGCTTCCAGCGGGCTAGATCTGGCTTCATGGGGTGGAGCCGAGGGTTTTACCACCCGGGTGGGTGGGAGGAGCCAGCTTGAAGACCTTCCGTCAAGAATTAAAGCGGCAAGGAAACTGCCAGACAGTGTGGATGAACAGCATATACCAATCCTAGAACTCCTGTTACAGGTGAGTAACCTGTATTTCTTCACATCCCTCTTAAATTTATTCCCTTCCAGCTTCATCACGTACCTTCTAGTCCTGGTGCTCTTTCTCATTTGAACGAGACTCCCCCTCCTGCAGCCTTTTCACCCCTGTGAGGTACTTACAGGCTTTTGTCATGTCTCCTTTCCCAGTTTGTGTAGATTGAAGGAACCATCCTTTCCCCTGCATGTGACAGACTAGTCTGTAAAGTGTTTGCTCTATTTAATAAATGACTGTGTGATTTCACATTTCACCAGAGCCAGAGTCCTTGATTTTGAGGTGGTGAGTGCCTGACTTGTGTTGATACATGTTTGAATTTTTGACAATGAGCACACCAGCCCAGTGCGAACTTTCTTAGTGCAAACCCAGTGTTGAAAGCAGTTGGGTCTGCTTCTTGTATCTGCAGGCTGTAGATACTTTAAAAAGCTCCTTTATTGTTTGTCATTTTTGAGAAAAGTTTGAAGAAACCTACATTTTTCAAAACTGATCAGGTCGTATTTTACAGATTGATAGCTTTTCTCTTCTATTTGTCTTTTATCGCCAGGTTAATTTGCACAGAAGAAATGATCCTTTGCCCCCTAGAATCCACTCGCTTAAAGAGCAACTCTACACTTCAGCATGTACTTTCAATAAGTTTTAGCTGTTACAGTTTACTAGAGAATACATTTTTTTCATTTTCAATATTCCTTCCCAAGGATTACAGCACATCTTGGTAGTCAAACTAAAAAGTCGGTATAAAAAAACAAAAAAAAAATGCCTCTCCCGTTAGCCTCACAGTATGTTTATTTATGACATCATTGTGCTCACCATGACAACAGACTTTGATGTCACAAACCACAATTGTGAGGTCAGAAAGGGGAAGTTGCATACATTTTGGAAGACCACGTGGAAGAAGTACTGAGTGAAATATGTACTGCATCAGCTGCAGTATTTAGTAGACCAACAATTTGGAAGAGTAAAAAAAAATAATTAACTAGAACACAGTAAAGTTAAAACATAACTGGTGTCAGTCTAGTCATTTTAAGCTTTATATTGTAGTAGAGTTGCTGATTAATAGATGCATAGAAACATAGACAAAGACAGCAGAAAAAGACCAAAGGTCCATCTAGTCTTCCCGGTTTTCCCTGTCTGCCTTGGGACTTTTTGTCCATATGGGGTTTTATCCCTCCTGGTCCACCCTCCTGCTCCCTGATTTAAAAGATGCTTAGTCCTCTGATGAAATCATAAACCTCTGTGACATCACAGTTTGTTGCTGTGGAAATGCTTATGATGTCACAAACTACTTCTGGGCCTTTAGATAATGTGTATTTATTGAGCAGGACAGTGAGTGTACCCCGCTCCGTTACAAAGCCTCAGTGTTTGGAGGTGAAGAACAAGGGCAGTTTGGTCTGCTGACTCGCTACAAGACCCATCAGTAAAGAGTTTTTTTTTTTTTTGCCAGCAATCCTAACTCAGTTTATTTTATTTTTGCCTATGGGCTATTAGTATTACAGGTTTGTGCTTTGGTCATGTTTTATTCCAGCCCCACCCTTCCCGTAATTTTCACAGCTATTTCTTTATTACAAAGAACATTGCATGTAAACAGATTCCCTGCCGTATCTGCTTGTCTGCACACCAGCTATCACAGTTCTGTTTGTAACCCCAGTCTGGTATGCCATTTGTGTCTGACAGCTCTACCAGGTGCAGCACCTAGGCTAGGTTTGACTACTGTGCACAGGGGCACCCAAGTAACTCCGAACACAGGAAGCAATAACAGTAATGTCCAATACCAGAAGTGGGATTCTAAAGTGTGACTTTTATTCACATCCAAACAGAATAAACAACGCATAGATGGACCCCCCACGGGGCTACACTCCTGGTAATGCAGATTAAAAGAAACCAGAACACATCCTCATCACTTTAGCCCTCAGGCTCTACAACACACTGGGCACACAGCCAGGACTTGTACACTGCTTTGGGTTACACAGCCCACATTTGTACACTGCTCTGGGTTTTCCCTGGCTTGGCTCCCTTGCCAACCACTTAGGCACCTTCCATACTTCATGGAAACATTTTCTGGTGGCTCCCTAAACCACCTAAGAGCACCTCGGCTCCATCAGGGAATCCTCCTCTTTAATCCTACGTCTGGGTACTTTCATCAGGCGCTGGCCAAGTACCTGAGGGAGAGCAAAAGGTGTCTCCGAGCAAATCCGTAGAGGTGAATTTGGTTATTACTGATGGAGGGTCTCCCACCTCGTTCCCACAATTCATACCTGCCCATTTCTCTGGACTGTAAACACCTCATCGTTTAGCACTTTGCTGTGTAGATTCTTGCTAAATGTATTTCACATTCAATCTACTTGTCTTGCTTCCCATTTGTGCTGGACTTGAACATACTTAAAAAATAAGTGGCATTGTCCATTACTCTAGACCCCCCCACAGGTTAAGCAGTCCAATCCCCACATCTTCCAACTGTACTTGGCTGTCTTTTCCTGACCCCATAGTAACAGTCCCTTTAGTTTCCTTCTGTTCAGGTGAAAACACTTGGTCGTTTTTCAGAGCGAACTCACCCTTTGGTTGCAGGTGCCCCACAGGTATTTCCTCATCAGGGAATCTCTTACAGAGCTTCTGGCGCCTCAGCACAACTCAGACAGGCAGCTTCTTTCCCTTAGCTGTACCCAGAGGGGTTGCCCCTGGAAAACAGGCAGACACCTTCCCCACCCATCCCCTCTGGGATGGAACTCTGAACCATTGAGAGCGGTCTCCATCACTTCAATTACCATTTCCTGTGTCCCTCTTCAGGTGGAAACACACACCTTGAACAAAAGTAGCTCTGAAACAGAGCTTAAAGCTCTTAGAGCCTGCACACACTCAGCTGCACTACAGTCTCTCACTCAGACTGGCTTCAAATTCCCCAACGTTCTACTCTAACCTCCAACTGCAACATTCCAGTGTGACTTGTGCAGCTGCGACAGTTCTAAAATGATGTCATCTCTCAGTCTCAGCTGAGACTACAACAGAGTGAGACAGTGTGAAATCCATTTAACTGGAGTTTCACAAGCTGCCTTCCCTGCCTACCACTAGGTCTTACTGGGATTCTAGTAACCCTGGGTAACAGGGGGGTTACATGTTTATAGCATCCCTGTCTGTTGCCGTTGATATTGCTATGATGTCACCAACAGGATATGATAATAATCGGGTTTAGATGAGCTGCCTGAGCAGATGAAGTCGAGGGAGCAGTGATCCTGGTTTCATGCACTTGCTCTCTGTTACAAAGAAAAAAGGTGAAGAACTACAGAACATATATGAAATAAATAATGAATTATGTCAAAATCTTACAGTTTCCAAGTTTTCCCAATGATATCGGCATCCAGATATGTAAGCAAGTTACCTCCCCCCCCCCTTTTTTTTTTTATAAAATTTGTTGACTTCGAAGGTTAAAATGGAGCCTAGCTTTTTCCTGACCTGTCAGGAGCCACTACTCAGCTGCTTCTGAAGGAGCTGCACTCAGGAAGGGGAATTGGGAATTGGCACTGCAGTTATCAGTAAGTAACCCTAGCTTACATTTTTTTAACATACAATAGAATCCTTCCAAACTGGGTATTTATCATCTTAGTAATGCAGCACCACACATGGACAAAATCTCTGGGTAATGAGGTAGCCCGTGATGAGGGCGCTGGGGAGAGGGCGCCGACAGTAACGGCGACCCACTCCCATTGCAGGAAAGGCTCTGAGGGGATACGCGCCAGATTGGGGGCGACTATAGCGACATTCTGTCATATACGTGCACGTGGGGGGTGGGAGTGGGCATGCATGCGAGGGATGTGGGGTGGTGCGCGGTCTGTTGCCATGCTGGCCCGTGGTGTAGTGGGTGGTTGCTGCTGGTCGGTCGGCAAGGTACTGGAGTTCGGGTCCAGGCCTGCGGTGCGCTTTTGTTGCACCCAGCCCAAACCTTTCTTTTAATGTTTCACACACCCGACTTACACCCCCAGGGTTGAGAGTCTTTACTAGGGGGGTGTGGGAAGCGAACTTCCCCATGGGGGCCTTCCACAGTAAACATTAAAAACTAAGTCCCTGGCGCCCTTTTTCTGTGCGCCGGAGTGTCAGAACGCCTTTAGGCATTCGCCATTATGACATAGATCCGGGTAATGATCATACTTGTATATTTACATTTTTTAAAAACATATTCCCAACCCGTTCTTTTCAGACTTGATTAATGTATAGTTTGAATGTTCCAAGGCACCATGCTATGATACAAAATGATTGTAGCCCTTTACTTTCTAGGTAAAGGTCAAATGTATTTTTCCCTTTTATTAACATCAAAAAAAGAGAAATACCATGTTAGGGTAAAAAGTTCCCAGAATTTTAGCGATTGTGTGGTCTGATGTTCCAAGAGTTTGACGATTACGTGAAGCAGAATTGGAATTGCTCTTAACTTCTGCACCCTATTTCAAAGCAAAATAAAGGGTTCCATTGGCATGCAGTATATTGTGTTGCTTATGTATTCCCTATACCCCTGCCTTTTTGCAAACGACAGGTGGTATGCTGTTGAAGCTGACAGCAGTACCAGGTGGGGGACTGGGTTCGGGGAGGACTAGGTCACTCGGCACTAGGGCTTAGGTTTGGCTACTCTGCACAGGGGCACCCAAGTAAATCCGAACACAGGAAGCAATAACTGTAATGTCCAGTACCAGGAATGGGATTCTAAAGTGTGGCTTTATTCACATCCAAACTGAACAAACAAAGCATAGACGGACCCCCACAGGGCTGCATTCCGGGTAATGCAGATAAGAGATACAGAACACTTCTTCAACACTTCAGCCCTCAGGCTCCGGACCCACCAGGCACACAGCCCGGACTTGCACGCTGCTTTGGGTACAAGCTCGACTTGTACACTATTTGGGTTTTCCTGGCCCGCCCCTGTCAGCCACTCATCGAACCCCGTCCCTATGGCAGTGGACACATTTTCCTGGTGGCTCCCTAAACCACCTTAGAGTCTTCGACTCCATAAGGGAAATTTCCTTTCAATCCCACATCTAGGTACTTCCCTCAGCACTGGCCAAGTGCCTGAGGCAAAGTAAAAGGGCCACAGAGCAAATCCGTAGAGGTGAACCTGGTTACTAAAGATGGGGGGTCTCCCACCTTCAACTTCCACAATCCATACCCGGCCATTTCTCTGGACATTAAACAACTCTTTTTGAAAGCTTGACAATGTAGATTAAAGGGTACATGTATAGCACACTTCCTCTACATGTCTTGACTTTCCCCTTGTACTAGACTTGAACATACTTAAACATCTCTTTCTGAAAAGCTTGGCAGTGTAGATTAAAGGGTAAATGTATAGCACATTTCCTCTACATGTCTTGGTCTTCCCCTTGTGCTGGACTTGAACATACTTTTACTTTGGCTTAGCCTATTCCTCTAGGCCTCCCACTGATTAAGCAGTCCAGTCCCCACTTTAAAACAGTTCAGGTGAAACATAGGCCCCATGACAAGAGCAGAACTCACCCCTTGGTTGCAGGTGCCCCACAGACGAATCTTGACAGCTTCTGGTACCACAACACAACTTAGAAAATAAGGCAGTTTCTTCCCTAGCCGGAACCAGGAGGTTGCCTCTGGAATAACAGGCAAACTTTCCACCCCCATCCCCTCAGGGATGGGGCACAGAGACCAGAAACAGCGGTCTCCACCACTTCAAGAACAGTTTACCATGTTCCTCTTTTGGCAGAAACACACACCTTTCCCTAAAAGTAGCTCTGATAAGAGCTTTAGGTTCCAAGAGCCTGTGCTCAGACTGCTCCTCTCTTCAAGACTGCTCACACACAACTGCTGCTCACTGTTCAAAAACTCCCAACATTCTAACCTAACTCATATCTGCAGATTCCAGTGTGGCTCATGCAGCTGCGGTAGTGCTTTGGTGATGTCATCCCTTAGTCTCAGCAGAGACTGAGAACAGAGTGAGGCAGTGTGAAATCCATTTAACTGGAGTTTCACAAGCTGCCTTCCCTGCCTACCACTAGGTCTTACTGGGATTCTAGTAACCCTGGGTAACAGTGGGGTTACACTTATTTATTTTTTGAAAACATTTCGCCAGGAAGGGCACACTGGACAACAAGTTGCTCCTCTCATGGTGCGTCCTGGGGGAAGGGGACGTGGGAGATTACATAAATACATACATCCAGCGATACAAGCATATCACATTTGCAGTTTACAGCAAGTGAAAGACCAATAATAATTATTTGTAGCATAAGAAAGTGTATATTCAGCTGTGAATTACAGCAACAGAGGCAGATGTCACTAACAACCTAAAAACAATGCTATTAAGTGCTGTGCAGGTGCAACAATTTAAGGTGAGGTGTTACTTTATAAGGTAGTACTGAAGTTAGGGCAATCTAAGTGCTGCCTCCAACAGGTTATTAGTATATTTTTAATTACTGGTTTTACCTTCACACAGTAACGGCCCCCATCATAGAAACAGAAACATAGAAGCCGTCGGCAAAAAAGGACCTTCTGGCCCATCTAGTCTGCCCTAAAGTCCTTACCTACTGTGCTACCGCAGACCCTAATTAAACTTTGGCCTTATCCCCGCAAACCCTGTTACCAAGGTCCCCCTGTATCTGTCCCATGCAGGTCCCCCTGTGTCTATCCGATGCATGTTTGAAATTTGTCACTGTTTCGGTACCCACCACCTCTGCTGGGAAGCTGTTCCAGGCATCCACCGCCCTTTCCGTAAAGAAATATTTCTTGACATCCCCTCTAAGTCTTCCCCCTTCCAGCTTCATATCATGCCCCCCTTATCCTTGAGCATCTCTTTGTATGCAATATGCCACCCTCTTGTACCTTATTTATACCCTTGAGGTATTTGAATGTTTCTGTCATGTCTCCCCTTTCTCTAGTGGTTATCATCAGCTACCACCACCCAGCTCCATCACCCAAACTGAACTTCAGAGGGTCCCCTTACCTGGCCCGCATCTTACCCCTGGTGGTTCAACTCTTACTACCCACTCTAAATACAAATTTTATGGTGAGGGGACCTCTCCTTGCCTGGGTGGTGCGGAGGCAGTATGTGTCTGAGTTCTTTTTGGAGGTCTGCCATATGTTTCACTATTTTTTGCAGCCCCCTCCCCCAAGGTGCCAGCATGTACGTTATGCAGGCGACTAGCACTTGTGTAGCTTGGTCAGTTTTCCCTTTCTCTTTGCCACTCCCTCCCAGCTGCCTCCACTTGTGGGCTCCCATATGGTGCTCCTGCCGCAGGTATTGATCTGATTCCCACCCTGAGGAGGCATGCTTCCTGTGGAACACTCAAACTTTCTTGCCTGCTGGCCTAGAACCTGGGCCACCGGCATTGCAAGTGATGGCTGTACTGCTGTGCCAGATTTCAGGCAGTTTTTTAAATCCTTGGAACACCGCACTACACGGTCACCAAGATTCAGGAAAATTGTACAAAAATGGTTCTTGTAAACCAGATGGACGAGGAGTAAAATAATGTTTATCCTTTGAATTTAGAACCTAATCTCAGTTTCCCAAATGAGGGTGAGATTGGGATTGTATGTACTGTACATGTGTCATGGAGCCTCGAACTTGCCCCCATCCCCCAGAAATCCAGCTGAGAAATAATTTACTGCTACCCCAACCCCAGTACTGATATATTTATTTGTGTTTGTATGTGGTAGGGTTGGGGATAAACAGCAGACTAAAAGTAATTTAAAAAATGTTTTTGCACTTTTATTTGACACCTTTGTCGTCCAGCCTCCCACTCCCTTCAGTTATCCCAAGGTGTATCCGACCCCCAGTTACCCCTCTTACATGCAGACGCAGTTCTTTATCTAGCCTTGGTTTGCCCTCCAGGTGGGATTGATGGGTGTAAGATTTACCACCGAACATTCTATGTCATCAGGCGGTGCTGAAGTCTGTGTGTGTGTGTGTGGTTGGATATACTGGGGTCCTTTGTCATGGTGGGGGGGGAGATTTTCTTCTGTTCTCCCATTCCCTTTGGATGTCACATGTCATGTCGTATTGTTGCATACATTCAGGGCGTGTATAGTGCCAATGACCGTGATGTCTGCTCCCTCCCTTCCTCAGCCCTCCATCTGCACTTACATCTGTGCAGTCCAGCGGAGGATGGAGCCCTTGTGTCCTGGAGGAGGAGTGTGTCCTCTGGGAAGCTCAATCCTCCCCCCAAGCCGGCCCCCCTATGACCCAGGCTCGTTCCTCAACACGGGTCGCCGGTGTCGTGAGCTGTAGCTGTTCCTCTTTGCTGATGGGTTGGCGGTAAATATGTGTTTTATGTTGATCATTGGGAATCTATGTGACATTGCGATGATGTCATAGATGGAATTGCGAATCGGTTAGCTTTAGCCAAAGTGACTCACCACATAAAAGTGGAATTTCCTATTTATAGTGTTTCCCAGGTAAGTGTCTGATGCTATCTTAAAACCATCTATAGTTTCACAAGAGACAACATGGGATGAGAGTGAGTTCCAAGTGATAATGACTCACTGATTGATCCAATCACCCCTTTTTTGTTTTAGTTTTTCCAGTTTCTCGTTTGAGTTGCATGTTATGATGCCTGGAACTTCTTGCCACAACCATGTCCTTTATATGTAATCTTACAAACTCCCAGAACTAATGATCTGTGAAAGCTCTGTATATTAAACAAAGGTCTCCCCTCATTCATCTATACTCCAGGGAGTATAAATGCGCAGTGTTTTGAGTCGTTTATCATATGACATATTTTTAAGTTCATAGATGTTTCTTGTGGCTTTTCTCTGCACCATTTCAATTTATTTTATACAAGTTTTGTTTCTAGGATCGTGGATATGTTGTTCATCCACACTCTTTGGCATGTCCCTTGCCCCTTTAAGGATCACCGGAAATCTTCAAGCTGGCTCCTCCCACCCACTTGGGTGGTATAACCCTCCACCCAGCCGCATGATGACAGATCTTCCTTTCTGTTGGAAGCTTCAGGTTGCCTCCTTCGTGCTTCTGCATTTTGTAGGCCCTGGCTTCAAAACCTTTGATTATTCCGAAACTTTGTCTAGTTCGCATTAGCGATCATGACTCCTTACCTTTGATTATGGAAGACAGGTCTTCCCCTGGATTTTGCTGGTGTTCATGCTGCCAGAAAATGTTGCGCACTGATCCCCACACCGTGTGCGTCTTTTGCCTGGGTGTCGACCATGACATCTCAAAGTGCGATTTTTGTCTTGCATTTCACACTAACGTCCTCAACGACCATCTTGCATGCCAGAAGTTGGGAGGCCGGAAAAAAGGAATCCTCCGGTGAACTCGGAGGCTTGGTGGGAGGTTTCTGCAGCCTCTGGATGCGCCGAGCAATTGGAATGCATGCAAGCCTTCAAGGAGGAAGCGGCTTGTGCCGGGGAATCCTCCTCTCAGAGCTTCTTTGTTCCTCTCAACCTGGGCTCCACCTTCTCGGGTTCTTTCTGAGAGTTATGCCAGTCTCTCCCGACTAAGGGGGGGAGGGTCCTGCAGGCACACACTTCTCTCGGTCCTGTAAGCGGGAAAAGGACCCGGGATCGTCTTCATCTCTATGAAGATGCTCTTGGGATCAGGAGAGAGCTCGGTCCCAGAAACCGACAGTCTCAACTTCGGTCGAAAGTGCTTCTTCAGCCCCTGACTTCTCGGCTTTGCCGTCTGGCCAGTCGACCGAAGTGTTGATCGATAAGGCTGAAATAATCATCGACCCAATCGACCCATTGTCGCCGACTCCGGTCGACGATTCTCTGCCGGACTCTGGTCCTTTCCTTCCCTGACGAGGAGACCCAGCCCATTGGGAATCGCATCAAGGAAGTGGTCCCCGACCCTGGAAAATCACTGGTCCTGCTGGTGCCTCCCAAGTGACCGAATCGGCCTGTCCAATCTCTATCGAGGTCCAGAACCCCCTCGACTGAAAGGCCAAGGAAGAGCCACAAGCGCTCTAAATAGAGGCAACGCCATCAGTCGTCCTCCTAAGATGAGGAGAGGCTCCGGTGGAAACTCTGATGCTACAAGGACCTCATGTGGCAGTAGCTGATTTTGACCGGTCACAAGCCGACTCTGGCTCCTACCCTGGCCATTACTTGGTTTTTGCCTCCCTGGCCAAAGCCGACTCCTTTGGAGCCGATTAAGTTGTTTCCCCCACCCGCGGAGTCTGTGAAACCTCTGGAACCACTGTCCAAGCAGCCTGTGGGAGGGGCTCCTTCTAAGGAAGATAGACCGGACACCGGGTTTCCCTGGCGTCTTTCAGTCACTGTCACCCCGGACCACCCTCGTCGGGTCAAAAGGGACCTGGGCGGTCAACCGTTGTATCCGGATTCCTCGGATTCAGACGAGACTGGCCTACATTCTCATCCTGGGGATGATGAATCGGCTGGTGGGTTAGAAATGGAGGAAGGTCCTTCGTCCTTTCAGGGCATTCTTCGCTTCATCTCTGAGTCTACAGGGATGCCCCTGGAACCTATCCTGAAAAAGGCGGAGTTCCCTCTCACGGACATCCTCAAGAGAGGGGATACCCCAATGGAGGCCTTTCCTGTGGCCGAGGCCATAGTTGGCCCAGCCTTAGAACTTTGGCAGGGGACACATTGAAGGAAG
Source organism: Neoceratodus forsteri (assembly GCA_016271365.2). NCBI lineage: Eukaryota > Metazoa > Chordata > Ceratodontiformes > Ceratodontidae > Neoceratodus > Neoceratodus forsteri. The sequence continues at coordinate 167,033,126 of JADMNL010000025.1, read as the reverse complement.
TTTTAAGGGGTCACTTGATACAGTATACCTCCGTCTTGGCAAAACAGCGCAGAGAGAGACAGGAGCAGTTAGAACAGACCCTTAGTTTCCTCCAAGCAGCGCACCAACAGGGGGACTTCACAGTGGACACTCTGTTAAAGCAGACCAAACAGGAACTGGATAAGTTGTGCATACAACAAACTGAGATAGCCTTGGCATTCCTTAGACAGAGTTATGGTGAGGTGGGCCTCCCGCCTTTTGACTTTTAGGTCATGCAGACAGAGGCGTCTTTCCACTATAGCATCTATAAAAGACCCAGTGACGGGAGTAATCCACACAAGGCTGGGGCAGATTTCAAGGACATTTACTGATTACTACAAGAAATGATACACACCAGAACATTCAATAGAACGGAATAACATTGATGCCTTTCTCTCCCCCCTGAACCTTCCTAAAATTGATGGGAACCAGCAGGAAGGCCTCATTGCCCCCATAACCCTCATAGAGTTAGGAGCGGCTATTTCTAACCTAAAGACTATGAAGGCCCCCAGTCCTGATGGATACAGGACAGAATTTTATAAATGTATGGAATTAAAGGTAAGCCCCTTTATGCTTCAAACCTATAACAAACTATTGCAGGGACAAGGGACCCCCCCCCTTGCTGGTTGAACGCCACAGTCTCCGTCATCCCAAACCCAGATAAAGACCCACAATTGTGCAGTTCCTATCGCCCTATCTCAGTGTTAATTGTAGATTATAAAATCCTTATGTCCATTCTGGCTAAGCGCCTGGATGCGATCCTCCCACACCTGATAGTACTGGATCAAACAGGATTTGTCAGCTCAAGGTCAACCACCGATAACACCAGAAGGGCCCTGCATTTGGTCCAGGAGGTGCAGTCGTGTAACACCCACTCAGTCCTCCTCAGCCTAGATGCTGAGAAGGCATTTGATAAGAGTCTCATGGCCATTTCTGTTTTCAATGATGCTTAAAATGGGGATCCCCCCGGTGTTTATATCTGCGGTTAAGGCTCTTTATTCCTCCCCAAAGGCGTGTGTGAAGATTTCTGGTCACCATTCAGAGTACTTCCTGCTGCATAGGGGCACTCGCCAGGGTTACCCTTTGTCCCCTGGACTGTTTGCCATCTTCATTGAACCTCTCGCCCAGGCAATCAGACGCTCATCATGGATAGCTGGGGTGATGATGGGGGGCGAAGAACATCGCATCGCACTGTATGCCAACAATGTACTATTATTTCTAGCTAACCCTGCGCATTCAGTCCCAGCAGTATTTCAGATCTTGGAGGCTATTGAAGTTGCTCAGGGTATAAATTGAACACTTCTAAAACTGACGGCCTTCATTTTGTCCCTGCATTGGCACTCTAGCAATCTTACCCATTTCGATGGGACCTTGACAGAATGAGATACCTGGGTAATTACCTCTGCTGGTTCACCCAGCAGACAATCAGGTACAACTATGACCCTTTCTACACCCAGCTGCAGACAGATCTTAATAGGTGGTCCATCCTACCGCTCAACCTACTTCAACGAGTAGAAGTTGTTCGGATGGTGACTCTCCCTCAGGCTCTCTACCTCTTTCAAAATGTCCCGACATACGTGCCGGCGAAAATGATCCAGACCTGGAATAAGGCAATACTAAACTTTATATGGGCAGGTAAGTGCCCCAGAGTGCATTTCTCAGTGCTCTGCCTTCCCTGGCACAGAGGGGGACTGGCTTTGCCAAATTTAAAAGTATACAGTTGGGCCTCTCACCTCTCATTCCTTGCTACCCGCCTCGCACGTAGTAACCCTGTCAGATGGAGGGAGATGAAGGAGAGCTTTCTTCCCTTTAATGACTTGGTGAGAGCAATTTTCTGCCAGTCCTCATCACTGTCATCCCAGCTGAATCCCGACCCGTAGATTGCACATCAGATTAAAACCTGGTGGGCAATCCGAAGGAGGCTGACTTTCTCCCCTTTCTTAATATATGTATGCCCGATTGCCCTCCTGGAGAATTTTATACCAGCCCGACATGATCACACATTTAAACAATGGGATCGGCTTCGGATTTACTCCCTTTACCAATTACCCAAGGGCGTCGAGTTTAGTTCCTTTCATGAGTTGCGGCAGACTTAAGGGCTCCGGCAAGTTGATTTTTATAGATTTCTACAGTTAAGACACTTTTTTTTATTCTCTACCTGCTGCCCAACGGAGAATCGATAATATACCCCCAGTTATTCTACTTCTCCAAACTGCCCTTTCAGCAGGTCAGATCCCTCATGCCATTTCCTCGTTCTACAAGGCACTCAATAACACTACTAACACAAGTATCACTGTGATACAGAATAAATGGCAGAGAGAGATAGGTTCTGATATCACTGTACAACAATGGAATAAGGGATGGCTCCTATCAGCGAGGCTTACCTGCTCACATACATGGAGGCTGTTCTCTTGGCAGATGATGACCAGATTCTTCCTAACCCCAGCCATAACAGCCCACTTCTCACCCACAGCCCCTACGGGCTGTTGGTGCCAATTTGGGGTGACACTCGCACATCACACTCATATCTTTTGGATATGTCCTGTCCTACAACCTTTTCTAGCCATCCTACAACAGGAGCTATCAGATATGCTGAATACCACTCTTAATATAACCGCAGAGTGCTTTTTACTTCTTGCTCTCTCATCAGAGTTTAAGGACCCCCCATATCAGGTATTTGCTTGGGATAACCCTCATGGCAGCAAAAAAGACCGTAACAAGATTGTGGCTCTCCCCGCACCCCCCTGCCATATAGGCCTGGAGGGACACAGTGAATCAAATATATAAGGCTGAAAGAATTACATACCAGTTAAATTATCAGGTTGACCTATGTACTCTGAAGTGGACCAGATGGATCCTCTACATCATGGCCCGAGATCCTGACTTTGTTCCCTGATTAATGCAGACAACTGGTAAAGTAGAGGCTGCGTTGGTGGGAGGGGAGGAGTGGGGAAGATGGAGGTGTTGAGGTGATGAGAGACTGAAATTGGCGTGGTGAGGGAAAGAGGTGTGTTCATTCACATGCATGACCTATGAAGACAAAGTCTATACTGAAAATATATACCCACCTTCTGTTTAAACTATATTAAAAAGTGCTTTAATGTACTCTGATTGACTCCCACTATTAACTCTGCTCTGCAAACAGTCAGTTGTCAATTATGAAGATTACCCCTTCCCCCTTTTTTCTTCCCGTTTTTTGAAAATTTTAACATTTTACCAATAAAGACTATATTTACAAAAAAAAAAGAACTTGGGCATCACCCTGCCTCTTGTCCAGCTCCATCTTCCCGCATGGCCCGCAAGTATGTGGTGCCCATGGGGTCCTTTGCGGGTTTCACAGAGCACCCTTTGGCTGAGAGCTTGGTGACCACCTCTGTGTTCAGGCTTACTGGCAGTTCTGCCGACACTGACTGACCTCCCGAGAAAGAATCCAAACTCTTGGATCATTCGGCTCGAAAGGTCTATGCCTCATCTTTAGGTCTTCATCAGGCAAGTTCGGCCGTCATCATGGCACACTTCTCCCATGCTCTCTTGGGGTCTTTGGATGAAGTCCTCCCACACCTCCCCACTGACATGCAGACCACAGTCAGCAGATCCGGGATCAGGGCCAAGCTGTTGCCAAACAGCAGCTTCAGACAGCCCTGGACATTGGGAATTCTTGTGCCTGCTCAATGGCAGCCTCCGTTGCCTCTCGTCACAGGGCTTGGCTGAGATGCTCTTCTTTTCTGGCAGATACTCAGCACAAACTAGCTGATGTGCCTTTCCTGGGCACCGACCTTTTCGGCCCAGGTCTGGCTGGTCTCCTTCAGCATATTGAGCAGTTCAGTGCCACCTTGGACGTTACTTCTGCTAAAGGTTCTTCGGGCAAGAAACAGCAGAAGAAGAAGAAGAAGCCTTTTCGGCACTCTTCCTCTGTGGCATAGCAACCCTCCTTTCACAGAGGGCAGCAGCAGGCACAGGCTTGGTGCCCCTGGGCCCTCCCAGGCCTGTAAAGGATGCTGAGATTCAGGTCCTGGATCCTCCTCCTCCAAGCTTGCTCAATGACAGGGTGTGGGCTGCCTCCCCCTCTCCCGCCATGCCAGCTCTGGGTCCTTCCATGGGGGGCCGGCTCTGCCACTTCATTTTCACCTAGTCTGCTATCACTATGGACAGGTGGGTTCTCAAGGTAGTCAGTCAGGGACTGCCTCTGGAATTTAAGCAGTACCCTCCAAGCTGAGCCCGTGCCCCTCGGGAGGAAAGAATATCTGTCCAGACTCAGTCGCCTCTCTGAGATGACATTGCTCAGTTCCTCCTCAAGGAGGCATCAGCTCCAGTGGCGGATCCTCCAGCAGACCCAGGCTTTGTCTCCAGGTATTTCCTGGTGCTCAAGCAGATTGGGGGGGGGCGTGGCGCCCCATTCTAGATCTGCACGACCTGAACCAGTATCTCAGGTCACGCACCTTTCGGATGGGCACTCTATCCCAGATCATACCATCCTTCGAGCGAAACATGTGGTTCTGTTCACTGGATCTGCAGGACACGTTCTTTCACGTCCCAGTCTGTCCTTCACTTCAGAGCCGAAGGGACCCTATACGAGTTCCAAGCCTTGCCGTTCAGCCTGTCGTCGACCCCATGGGTCTTCACCAAATGCATTGCAGTGGTGGCAGCCCATCTCAAGCGTCGGGGGGGGCAGGATTTATCCCTATCTTAATGATTGGCTCTTAGCAGGTCCCACCCAGCAGGAGGTGGAGAGGTCCAGGGACCTGGCCTTCCAGGCCTGCTCTCAACTCTGCCTCCTGATCAGCGAGGCCAAGTTGGAACTCGTGCCTTCTCAGGTGATGTGCTTCATCAGGGCAGAGCTCGACTCTTGTCAAGCCAGAGCTCAGCTCCCGGTGGACATCGTGGAGGTTCTCTACTCCTTTGCCCAATCATTTCTGATTGGGCACTTGCGCCCTGCCCGGGACTTTCTGCGCCTTGTGGGTTACATGGTGGCATGCACCTCAGTGGTCCATTGCACCCGGTTGCACATGCGCCCCCTCCAGTGGGAGCTGGCCGCCCAGTGGACTCAACACTATGGTCATTTTGACCAGCTGATCACCGTAACCCAGAAGATGTGGGACGCTCTCCAATGGTGGACCGCCCCAGACCGGTTGCAGGAAGGGATCCTGTTTGTCCGCCCCGAGCCAACAGCCATCCTCATGACCGATGCCTCTCTCACGGGCTGGGGAGCCCACATGGGGGACAAAAGGGCCCATGGGTTCTGGACCCCTGAGGAGTCCCGATACTACATCAACCTGTTGGAGCTCAGAGCAGACAGACTGGCACTGTCAGCTTTCACTCCTCAGCTCCGAGGTCAAGAGGTTCAAGTCCAGATGGACAGTATCACAACCATGTAGTACCTCAGCAAACAGGGCGGCACGCACTCCCATCTGCTTTAAAGAGAGGCGCTCCACATCTAGACCCTCTTCAGTCATCTGGAGGCAGATCTCCTAGCCATCCATGTGGCAGAAGCCTCAAACCATCTGGCGGATACTCTCAGACTCTTAGGCGAGACGTCCCATGAGTGGTCTCTCCATCCAGAGGTAGCTTACAGCCAGTTCTCCTACTGGGGCAAACCGATGATGGACCTGTTTTTCTCCAGGGAAAACGCCAAGCTTAGGCTGTTTCATGCCTGCCCCCCTCAGCAGGGCTCACTGCAGGGGGATACCTTCTTGAGGCCGTTTACCCCAGGCCTCCTGTACGCCTTCCCTCCATTTCCCTTGATCCACAAGGTGCTCCTCAAGGTGAGGAGGGACAAGGCGAAGGTGATTCTGGTAGCCCCAGACTGGCCGTGCCAGTTCTAGTATCCAGATCTCCTCAGCCTCAGCTGCAGGCCCCCAGAGCAGCTTCCAGCACACCAGGACCTGATATCTCTCAATCAGGGGAAGGTACACCATCCGAACCTTCAATCCCTGCACCTCACAGCCTGGTACCTGAGTGGCTAGAGTTGCAGGCTTTGGGTCTTTTCGCGGATGTCCTCACCGTGGTGGAGGCATCCAGAAAGGAATCGACCAGGAAATGTTATGTCTTCAAATGGAAAAGGTTTTCCATTTGGTATCAGGGCAAGGGCCTGGCCCCTCTGTCCTTTCCAGTGGCTAACATTCTCGACTACCTTTGGTCTCTGTCCAAAGGGGGTCTTCAGCCATCGACCCTTAGGATGCACCTGGCAGCCATCTCTGCTTACCAGGCATGGGCAGGTCAGTCGAAGTTGGCACAGGAGGCAGTGGTCGGTTACTTTTTCAAAGGTCTGGATCACATATCACCTCCGTTGCGTGAACCTCCACCTCCATGGGCTCTACTGCTGGTATTGGCAAAGGTCATGAGCAAGCCATTTGAACCAATGCAGAAGTGTGCCTTGTCACACAGGTCGTGAAAGATGGCCTTCCTGGTGGCTTTCATGTCTGCCAGAAGGACAGGGAAGCTCCAGGAGCTTTCGGTGGACTCCTCTTATCTGGTCTTCCACAGGGACAAGGTTGTCCTATGCCCCCACCTGAAATTCCTTCCGAAGGTGGTGTCAGAGTTTCACCTTAAATAGGTGTTAACCCTGCCAGTGTACTACCCCAGTTACACCTCAGAGGCCGAGTACAGGCTCCATACTTTGGACCTGAGACGTGCTCGCTCCTACTATAAGGAGAGTACGGCAGAAATTCGGGGAGAGGTTTGCCAGCTGTTTGTCACCTACGTTGAAGCCACTTCTGGCAGACCTGTAGCAAAACGGACCATTGCAAGATGGATTACATCTTGCATAGGTCTGTGCTATGAGTTGGCAGGCATGGACCCTCCCAGAGGGATATGAGCTCTCTCTACCTGCCATACCGCTGAATTGGTGGCTGCTTCCAGGGACATCCCTATCCAGGAAATCTGCCAGGCTGCTACCTGTAAGTCAGCAAACACCTTCATTACCCATTACCTTGAGCCACACTGGGATGCTGGTTTTGGGGCCTCAGTTCTCCAATCTCTGTTTCCTAAGTAGGAGGTGTGCTCCTTGCCTCCCTCCTCCCGGAGAACTGCTAGGAGTCTGCCAAGAAGTGTGGATGAACAACATATCCATGATCCTAGAAGAACAGGTTACCCACCTGTAACAGTAGTTCTAGGAGTGGTATATGTTGTTCATCCACACAGACCCACTCGACCTCCCCGGCTGCGGACGCACAAACCTGGCTTCCAGCAGGCTTAGATCTGGCGGATCCAAGGGTTATACCACCCGGGTGGGTGGGAGGAACCAGCTTGAAGACTTCCGGCGATCCTTAAAGGGGAAAGGGACATGCCAAAGAGTGTGGATGAACAACATATACAACTCCTAGAACTACTGTTACAGATGAGTCACCTGTTCTTTTTGGTGACCAAAAGGGACTGCAGTATTCAAGATGGGGCCTTATCATAGCTGTGTAAAGTGGCAAAATGACAGATGAGTCTCTGCTTTTTATATGTTTAAAAATGCAGCCCAAAATGTTATTACATTTTCTGACAGTTTCTCTCATGTGGCAATTGAAACTGAGTTTGTTAGTCACAGTGATACCCAAGTCTCTTTCCATGTCGATAACCATGAAGTCTTTGCTATCTAGCCTGTATGTTGCATTTATTTTTTTTATGGCTGAAATGCATTACTTTACATTTATTAATACTAAATCTAAGTTTATTTGATTTTGCCCATAATCCTATGTGGTCTAAATCTTGTTGCAGTTGTGTAGCATCTTGCTTGTTTCTCACAATTTCCCCTAGTTTGCTATCATCAGCAAACTTGCACATCCAGGTATTTTTGCGAAGCCTGTATTGAAGTTATAAAGACATGAAATAATTATTCAGTTTTGTTCAGTAGAAACAAAATTGAGTTTACTGAATTAATATGTAATAGTTTTATTTTTCGTTATAGGCCATTTCTGGATATGATATATAATGCTCTGGATTGTTCAGGAGATGATTACTATGCGCTGTTTGCACTGTGTCTGCTGTATGCAATGTCCCACAATAAAGGTAAGCTGCCCCTGGTTATGGTTATCAAAACTCAGCTGCATTATTCAGAATCATATGTGCACTAGGAAGCCAGGTCCATCTGTATTTACTGCTTATCTTTCATTATAAACAAAACGGAACATTTCATGACTAAATTTGTGGTTTTGCTGCCTTATTGGTTAATACCCTATACATGATTGGTAAGGTAAACACTAGCACAGCTCTTTCAAACAGAAAATTACAGTATAAAGCTAATGGATTGGTTTCCTGTGTATGTAGCCAGCTGGATTCTCGGCCTTCTGTACCTTCCTTTAGCCAGTCAGTAATTGCTAGAATGTACCTGACTCAGCTGGCCGAGTGGTGCAGAGGGTTGAGGCACTTTCAGGCGCCTTTCCTCGCCCACACTGGTGACCCGTGTTCAGGAACAAGCCGGGCCGTGCGGGTGGGAGGGTGGGTGGGCTGGAAGAAGATTGACTGGTCGCTTGGCAGCTCTCCTTTGCCAGACTGGGGAGATGAGTCTTCCCAGCTTTTGGCTGCCATCGAGCAAATTGAGGGGTAGGCATTAGGCCGGGTGGGTGTAGTGGGTTCGCCAGTTCTGGAGCACATGCATGCCTCCACGTGCATGCACAGCCATGTCGCTGAGACCCTGGGGAGTAAAGGGGAGAAAAAACAGGGAGAAAAACACTATATCCTTTTGTTGCCACATATGACGGCCCTTGGGACTCTCGCACTGCATGGATCCCTGCTGATATGATGACGAGACTGGGGTCCACAAGTGGCCCGATGAAAGACACAAGGTAGGCAATGAGGGCAAAAAGTTCTATTAAAAAAAAAGTGCCTAGCTCATCAGTCATTGATTTTTTTTTTTTTTTTTTTTGCAAAGCCGCTGCCTCTGCCTTTTGCCTGGCCCTTCTGCCTATGATCTTCCAGTCCCATCTACCTTCCAACAGCTGTTGGAGACCGTGGGGATCTTTGTGGAGCAGGGCCCGAGAGTATCAGAGAAGGCCCGAGCGCCATGTTTTTTTTTTCCCTTGGGTTTTCTTCCTGGTCCCCTGAACCCCCCAGCTCTCTGATGCTGGGTGATGCCCTGTCAGGGCTCGACCACAAACAGCAGCACCATTGCAGAGGCGACAAGTTCACTGGTCCGCCACAGGGGTTGCTGCAGAGGCTGAACCACAGTACCATCCTTCCCCAGCTGAGAGCACTGCCACCCCAGCCCCCTTGACTGTCCAACTGAGGTCCCAAGTTCACTACTGAATCCAGATCGCTGATGGGGGAGCAAAAAAAGACTACTTGCTGGGCCACTGTGCGGTTCCTCATCATCGATTTCTAAAGGGAATGTGTACCTTCAACTCCAGTCCAGGCTGTACTTCCACGCTGCCCAAAACTCCTCAATCACCCAATGAGGCCATGACCAAGCTTTGTAACAGTTACATTATCCCTACTCTTGCTTTTGTCCACAGCTGTTTTTTTTTTGTTTGTTTTTTTGCATAAATTAAAGTGCTACAAAATATCTCGAATTGCTTGATTGGTTCCTTAACTGTTATAAGAATTTGTACTGAGGAAATTTAGGTTGCTGGAAGGTTTGGCACCTTTTATTGGACTAATGTGTCTTGTACAAAGATGGTACAGTACATACGCTTTTGGGGCCTCACAGGTCCCTCCTTCAGGTGAACAGCAAACTAAGCAAAATAAGCAGCACTTACATACATTGCAATACATTGTTTAAAAAATAATTATGATGGAATAATTCAGAAGAATATAACATGAAGAGTGAGTAGGTAAAGGCTGTGAAGGGATATTTAGCAGGAAGTGCGAAGATATTTGTAAGAGAGGCTGAATGATGCCTTGAAGTGGTAATTGGAAAGGTATCGTGACAGGAACACAGAATAATAAAGACCTGAGATAAACAGAGTGTAAGGTCTATACACACTGTGGTGCATTGTTTCAAAGTAATTGAGATAGGACGGGTGAGAAGAACTTAACAGGAAGGGTGATTGGGCAGTGAATAAATATCCCCTCATAGCCTTTGCCCACCTACCCTTCCTGTTATATTCTTCTGAACTATTCTATCATTATTATTTTTAAAACAATGCATCACCATGTACATAAATGCTGATTATTTTGCTCAGTTTCCTGTTCACCTGAAGAAGGGACCGGTGAGGCCCGAAAGTTTGTATACTGTACCATCTTCATACAAGACATACATTGGTCCAATAAAAGGTATCAAACCTTCCAGCAACTCCTGTTTGCCAATTACCAATACAACTAAAATCTCTCTTTACTGAGGAAATGAAAATTCACTGCACTTGAATGATTTCATTTTTAAATTTCCTCTTTTTGTTTTCTTACCCGGTGAATATATATTTGATGCAGTTGTTTGTCTGCTGAAAAATCACTAAATGACATCTAAAAGGAAAAAAAAATTGGAAGCGCAGAAGCTTTTAAGTTAAAAAGCTATAGAGTATTAATAACCCAGTTAGACAAAGGTTTTTTTTCCTTGCAAGCATCACTTAGCACAACCATAGCAACTGAGAAACAGACCCCAGATAACAGTGGTAAAACAAGGGGGGAGCCAAAAGACGAATTAGTAGAAAATAAATCTGTCATTGGGTCCAGTGGGCAAGTGGATGGCGCTCTTGGTTTCTGTGTTTTTTTTCCTCTGGTTGGCATCCCAGAAAACCTGCAGAAGGATACAAACAGAAAAATCTTTAACATTACAGTTATTAGAGGTGAAATAAATGCATTGAGTTTACCAGTGTCTATTTCTGACAGCGCTATAGTTTTCTCTGAACTGGCAGGTCATATGTCTGCCAAGCCTCTCTGATGTAACTAGCTGGACACCTCCTGCAAGAATACAGCGTACTACGTTGCTGAAAATTCATGAGAACTCCTTGGTGATGTGAGAAAGGCCTATGTGACGTTTGATTTCTGTGACATCAGTGATGAATTAGCAGGTGTAACAGCGGGATCTTCCCTTGTCAATCTTCACCATTCATTACTGCTTGGGTGTAAGTCAGAGGAACGCACCCACCACGGGAGTTTATTTAATTTTTTTTCAGAGAAGTCGGCACCGACGGCACCACCCCCGAGAGTGATGTATTGCGTGATGTGCGGGGGAGGCCATTAGGCGCCGCAGCCTCCTCCTCCTCCATCCCAGTTCTGCTTCTCCTGCCGTCGAGGCTGCACCTGCTAGCGCATATGTGAGTTTTCTGTTCTGCACCATAGGCCTTGTTCGTCTGTGACTCCTTCCTGGTTAAACAATTTCCCCTTTCCCTTCATCCCACTGTTTTTCCTGACGCCGTTGACAGCCGGTAAGTCCATTCCTTTTCTTTTCCACGGCGCCGGGAGCTTTACTGTGTTCTTGATTATTTTTGTATCATGTCTGGTTCGGGAGCTAAGCGAAAGTTGAAAGCGGGCCGTGCCACTATGCGTTGGTGCTCCTGTGGCCGGCATTTTTCCGTGATGGACCAACATGATGTTTGCCTTTGCTGCCTGGGACCTAGCCATGATATGGATAGATGCGACTCCTGTTTCTCGATGGACCGCCATGTTTTTGAAATCCGCATGTTCAAAATCGGCAAGGCCCTGCCGACTTTTGGAGGATGGCGTCACTCTCGGGCCTTCCAGGTCAGATCTTTAGACCCTTCCTCTGGGTCCCTTCCCAGGCCTATATGGTCTGGAGAGGAGGAGGCCTCCTCATCTTCAAGTCTTGCCGAGGAGGAGGCTTCTTTTGCGGTGTCGGGGGAACACCGTGGTGCCACCGCTTTGGCAGTCACCTCTTCGGAGGTGCAGGCTCCCCCAGTGTCGTGGCCCACGGTTGCCGTGCCCAGTGTGGGTGGACCCTCTGCCACTTTCTGGTGCCACCTTGGATCCCAGCGCCAGTGATCGGGGCAGCGGCGCCGTGTTGGTTTTCGGTGCCACGGGTCCATTCGACTCCGCTGGCAGCGCTGTGTAGGGTCCCGGCACCGAGGGCGGTGCCAGGGACTCGGCTGGGGCCGCGGGCGAGTCAGGACTGGGTTCCGTCATTGTCTGTGGCGTGCCGACCGGCACCGTTCGTGGCGCCGTTTCTCAGGAGACTCCTGGGGTGGCCAGTATTGAGGTCCTGCTAGTCATCTTTTCCTCTGAAGCGGACGATTCAGACGTGGACCCATCCTGGCTCCCCGATTCTTCAGGATCGGAGTCTTCTGTGGGACATGGTGTCAGGTGGCCCAGCGCGCCCATTCCTCAGTCTCCACAGCAGTTTTCTTCTGAGGACTTCCAGGCTGGGAGTGGATGGCATGGGGGTTGGGGAGGGGTCTGTTCGCCCAGAAGGGGCTGTAGCGGCTGCTGTCTCTGGTGCTGCTGCGCCCCCTCAGGGTGAACTAGGGGCCTTGTCTTCTGGGGGCTCCCCTCAGAGATCCCAGGATCGACGGGCTCTGTCGCTGGCATCGAGGAGGGCATCCTCTGAGTCTGAGGGGCTGATGTGAGGCACGTCGAGCTTCGCCTGCTACCCCTCGAGGTATACGTAGGAGCCATAGTGCCTCACCTCTCCCTCTCCCTCTTGGGCTCGAGGGACCCCTCTGGTGTTGTTGCTGTGGGCTGCCCTTCTGGATCCTTGCAGCCCCAGGTACGTCACAGGGGAGGATCCCCTTCCAGGCTCTTCCAAGGTTCGCATCCCCAGGGTTCCGTTCTGCAACCTGGTTTGTTATCCGGGACCCTGCCAGCTCAGGCTCTGTTCCCTGGATTCCAGAGCCTGAGCAGAGGACAGTTGCCTCTTTGTAGGTGCCCTACTCTCATTCCTCTGCATCCACCACCCTCTCTCCTGGGCCATGTCGGTCCTATGGGTCCGTTATCCTGGGAGACATTCAGAGGCACTGCAGCGGCCTTCCCCTCGTATGTTAGATGTATGCATGAGCGGGTGTTTCGCCTATCCCCACCACAGGAGTCCTCTGGACATTCAAGCTCCCCATCCTCCTCGTCTCCCTCCTCGGAGGGAGAGGAACCCTCTGCTCACCTCTCTTCCACGCTGATTTCACTGAATATCACTGCTTCCTTTCGAGGGGACCTCCGTATCTCCTTTGTTAGATGAGACAATACTGAATGGGAGACGCGTGAATTCCTCAGTGAATTCAGTGCCCAACATTTGGTGGTGCCATCCTGGCCTATTCCTTTCCAGGAGGCTTCTATCCATTCCTGGCAGTCTCCAGCCGACCCTATCCCAGCCCCGGCAGACTGCTGGAGGAGGTATTGTGCCCCATCTGAGTCCCTAGGTTCTCTTCCCAACCCATCTTCAGGATTGGTGTTCCTAGAGACTCCTTCCGGGTGCCGCCTGGCGCACGACTGACCACCGGACTCAGATTCTCTACAATTTGACCGGGTGGGGCGAAGAGTGTTCTCTTCCTCTCATGCAATGCTGTGTATCACATCACATCAGGTACACCATGCTGCCTTCAACAGGCACCTATGGTTGATGCTATCTCAGCTTCTAGCATCAATGCCTGACATGGAACAATCTAGACAGGCCATTGCTCTCTCTACTATAGGCCTGGAGCTGGCAAGACACCAGGCAAGGGCATCTTATGACACCAACGAGGTGGCTTCCAGGCTTGCAAGGACAGCAGTCGGCATTAGGCAGATGGCATGGCTTCGTCTATCAAGATTGTCACCCCTGGCCCCGCCGTAGGGTGTTTCGCTCCGCTTTCTGGGGGACCCGTCTTTTCTCCACCAGAGCTAGGAGGCTTCTGCAGGGGCTTCCTCTGTCTCCTCGTCTCTGGAGGACACCTCCTAGCTCTCCTCAGCCTTAGGCTTCTCGTCTGATTATCCCAGGGTCTCTCCCTTCTGTTTTCCACCAGCAGGAGGCTGAGGGTCTTGTTCCCTCAGGGTTTCTCTTGCCCTCCCCCCGGGGGGGGCTTGGCACTCACCCAAGCAGTAATGAATGGTGAAGATTGACAAGGGACGATATGAAAGTTACGTACCTACCGTAATTCTTGATCTTCTCTTGTATATTCACCATTCATTATTGTTACCCGCCCACCTTCCCCTTAAGGGCCTCCTACTTCGGCGTCACCCCTCCCTGCTCGTTCCTTCCCTCTTCTTTGTTGGCCTTTAAGCCAAAAAAAAAAAATATCTTGATTTTTCTGTTCTTCTCTAGATGGATCCCATTTCCTGAAGGTAAGGGGGAACGAGTAGGATTTATTTCTGTCCTGAGGGAACTCTTTCTGATTGCCCCTAGGGGTAACCTCTTGACTCTTTATTAGCCGTGTTGTTCAATTCACAGTTAGAGACCGTCCCTGTAATGGCTCGGTCCCCTTTTTCCAGGTTCCCTGTGGCAGGTCTTAATCTCCTGTTGTGTCAGCTTCTGCTGGTTGGTGCTGTCCTGGCACTTCAATTACCTTGAGCTGATGTTCTTGCCTTTCCTTCAGGGAGTCCAACTGAGTTCCCACTCTATGCTTTATGTAAAGGAGTGCCCTCTGTAGAGCTCACCCCCTCCCCACACACATCTGTGTTAGCACTTAACAAGGTGCTAGGGGGCTTCTTTCCTCTTCCTAGTTGGGTGCTCTCTTTCCAGAACAGAATTTCTGCCTTAGCAGTCTGTGAGCTCTCACATAGAGTATAAGGGGTTGGTATGACGGGAGGTTAGAGAATCTGCCCTTTGTGTCCATTCTGTGCAAGTGGTTCGGTTGAACCTGCTCTTCAGTCCTATCAAGTGGGATCCTTGCTCCCTTGTTTTTGGTTCTGAGTTTATAAGCCTTTAAACCAGTATCCCAATGGGCAGAGTTCTCCCCTCCCAACATCCCTTGTTCTCTTCCCTCTCTTCTTCTTCTTCCCTTTTCTCCTCTTCATCTGTTCCTCCCTTGGAGCCACCCCAGAAGTGAGGCCCTGCGGTCCCTTAGGGTAGGCATTTCCTTCTTGTTTCTGTCCTCTATCGGCTTATTCCTTTTTCAGTTTATATCCTTTCCTTTTTCTATCCCTCGGCTCTCTTGCTCGCTCTTTTTTCTTACCCTTTTTTTTTCACCTTTCCAGCTAACAGAACTAAGATGGAGGATGAGTCTGTGGTGCCTAATGGCCAACTCTCACGCATCACGCTATGCGTCACTCTCGGGGGCGGCGCCACTGGGGAGGGGACTCTGTGGCGGTGCGCCGCCAACACCCAAGCAGCAATGAATGGTGAAGATACAAGAGAAGATCAAGAATTACGGAAGGTACATAATTTTCATCTCTACTGCGTGCCTTGGTACCTTGTAAGAATGAACAGTTAGGAGTGTGGAGGCAGCTATATGCCAGTAGATTTTGACAGTTGGGTGGTCTGTGGTATGAAGGAATAGGTGACTCTGTAAAGGAGGCTTGGATATTATGGTCAGTTTGCAGAATGGCAAAGTTCGTAGTGAATATCCAGTGGAGAGAAAAAGTATTTGAATGGAAGGGAAATACCTGTGGAATACGTTAGTGTTGTGGCATGAGAACATGCCTTCTGGGAAGGTCCAGGTTACAGGGCATGTTGCCAACCCAGGAGGGTACTCTATCCACTGTGCTTTTTGCATATACTCTGTCATGAAAATATAAATACAAAATAGGTGAGTCAACCTTACAGACAACTGAATGATTTGAGCCCCTGAGAAGTCCCAAATGAAGATAAATCATCCATCTCAATACTGTGTGCATTCAACATTTTTCTCTGCTCTACTTTGAACAGATAAAAATGGATCGCTTAACCAGTGGGCGAGCAACTTGAACATCACAGTGGTGCCTTGCACTCAGAACAGAGCAGTGAAATCAAGTAAACAGTCACAGCTTTGTAAAAAGAACTAGTATAAAAGCTTTACAATTTAAAACCCATTGTATAAATTGGGCACACAATAGCCTGACTCAGAATCTATTAATCACCACTTGTCATGGGGCAAGGCTTTCATAACTCCACCCGTTGCTTTGCCACTCATGGGTTATGGTCCTGCTGCCTCGCTCATGAAGATAAATGGCATATTCTGAGACACGCCATTGCGAATTCCATTTATATATGTATAAGGGATATGCGGGGGGGGGGTGCCTGTGGGATAAAGCAGTTATTTGTAAAGTAGCCTATGACCTCGAGTAACCTCACAAGTGGCGAAGCCTGAGTGAGATGTACGAGAGGGCACAGGCTACTGTACAGATAACTGCTTTATCCCAGAGGTGCCTCCCCTGCATATTTAAGTTATGCAACAGGCGTTTATTTTATATTTTTTTATTATGGCAGCATTTTTGAGGAGGAGGAGCTGGTTTTTACATGCTGGAGGAGAGTACAGAGGATATGCTTTTGTATGAAAATGGAAGGAAGTGGAGAGAGAACTGTTGTTTGAAAGTGGTGAAGGAAGTGCTGGTGTTGGTGTGCGGCTGGCAGGATATAACGTGTCTGAGGGAAACTGAGAGCACTGGAGAGGGAGTGAGGTACCAGGGATGGTGGTTTGTGTTGGAGGTGGTTTCATAAGATGCGTTAGGAAGAAATAAAATGCCGCCGGATGTAGGGGGAAAAAAGGATAAGTGTATAGGAATTTGTTGGTCCTTGCATTTTGGGAGTTGTGTTGGGGTAACTGAAGCTGTGCAGTTTTGTTTTGTGGTACAAGGTAGCACTGGTGAGGGGGGGTAGTGACATAGTCACTGTACAGATAAATGGGCTGTGACGTAATCACTATGGGAATAACTTCACGTTATTCTTATAGTGATCATGTCATGGTGATTTATTTGTACAGTGTGTTAAATAAATGTGTTTATGCAGCAGTTTTCATCCTGATGCCTGTTGCATAAATATAATTTATTCTTGTTGCTGCATCCATGATTTTATATTAGAATTGTCTGTCTACTTTGTGCTGGGATAGCTTGTAATTGGGTTACTAAATGTTAAAGTGATTTGCTAAGATTATTGTATGCCTTACATTTTTTTGTCGTTTATAATGGCAAATGTGTGTCTCTAACTTTCATAATATTCTGTGCTGTCATTCTAAAAGTGGAGGGGACCGTATTTTGGCACAGCTAACATAGCCAGCTGATTCCTTCCACTTCCTGGTCGATAATGCACCCCCTGCATTGAAGCATGTAATGACCTGTGTCCAGGGAGAGCACGGGGCTGCACTCCATTAAAGTCCATGGGGGTCAGTTTTAAGAACATTTTTATATATATTAATGGCCATTCAACGTCATTTGGGGCTTGTTGGAGAGGTTGTGGGTTCCATCTGGTAGACCATGGTCACATTTTCTGGTCATGTCCCATAATTGGCTCATACTGGGAAGCCATTTTGGGGGAGTTGGAGGAATTGATGGGAGAACCAGTTGAATTAACACCTGAGTTGGCACTGTTATTCATCCCTGATAGAGGCAATCATAGAAGACCCAATTCTATGCTTTTAATATGTATATATATGTGTGTGTGTGTGTATATATATGTATATATATATATATATACAGTCACATATATATATATATATATATATATATATATATATATATATATATATATATGGGCTGCAAGAACGCTATCGCATGCCTCTGGATGACTACTAGAGTTCTGACGGTGTCTGAATTGCGTGGTATAATTTAAGGAATTTATACAATGGAAAAATTAACAGCAGAATTACATGATAGGGTCAAACAATTTAACACTAGATGGTGATGCCGGATACCATACATGGCAAGGGAGGATGCAGAATTTGTTCCCTGAAAGGGTATTGAGATCCATGGAGGCAGTGATGCTACTGCTCGGGGTTGGGGGGGGGAGTTTAATCCCATTCGCCTGTCCAGTAGAGACATCTGTGAGGGTGGTTTCTCTTTAAATAAAACAAAATATTATGTTAACATGAAAACAGTATAATTTATAAAGTTAATGGTTGATTCAGCTCTGTGTCTAATTTTCTTTATACTACTTTATTGATATTCCATGTTCAACATATAGAGCATAAAGTACAAGCACTATAACAACCTCCAGTCTCCAAGGCAACATGGAATAAATTTTACAAACCAATATATTTTATAATCACTCTGTGTCTGTTTAAAGAGTATAACGTATGTTTTAAACACAGGTCCTCATCTGCAACAGTATATTGTAAAATGTCCTGGTGAGTGGATTGTAGTAATGCTTCTCTCAATAAAAACTTAAATACAAAAATAAAAAATGTCCATTTGATGATTAATCAAGGGCACTGGACGACTACCAAGGACCTTGTTAGTCGACCAGTGCCCTTGATTAATTATCAAATGGCCATTGTTATATGAAAATGTTCTTAAAACTGACACCCATAGACTTTAATGAAGCATGCCCCAGCGCAGTCCCTGGGCACACGTCATTACATGCCTGAGTATGTAAGTGGATTGATCAACCGGGAAGTGGAATGGATCGGCTGGCTGCCTCAGCGGGGCCAAAATGTGATCCCTTCCACTTCCAGAATGACAGCACAGAATATTATGAAAGTTACAGAGATGGACTTTCGCCAATACAGGCTGCAAAAATATGTAAGGCATATCTTTTCTTCATAAACTTGGAAATTCACTTTAAATACAGGCAACCTACAAGTTGGATAAACACGTAGTTGTCCCTGTTAGGGTATGATGCACACTGAGTT
This sequence comes from Neoceratodus forsteri, assembly GCA_016271365.2. Taxonomy (NCBI): domain Eukaryota; kingdom Metazoa; phylum Chordata; order Ceratodontiformes; family Ceratodontidae; genus Neoceratodus; species Neoceratodus forsteri. The sequence goes on along the minus strand of JADMNL010000025.1, from coordinate 167,014,566 downwards.
TTTTTTCTGAAGTCACATTAGAGCTGTCTTTGTTTTCTTTTAAATGCATAAAGGCAGTGAGTGCGTACTTTGCTTTCACCAGGATACCTATATTAGTGTGACCCTTGATCTAGCATGGAAAAAAATCTCTGTGCGTCCTGCTGTTTATGCCTTACATAAACATGTCCATAGAAGTTGCAAATTTGTCAGATAATTACTTTATTGTATGCAGACTAATAAAACAAATACAAACACGAGTTGCAATATGCTATGCAGTTCTCCAGCTATGGCTGTAATTTTCTCTGTTTAGAAAACAAAATGATATCCTAGTATGGACATCAGCCATTGAGTGAGTACTTGGAAGTTATCCTTCACCCAATGAACCAACATTCTCCACCTGTTACTATGTAGTATCCCTATCTGCTTTGCCAAAGATCTTTCCCAATGTAAGTTACCGTACAAAGTTTCACTTTTATACCATTTGTAGATCTTCATGTAACAAACTTGCATACTTTGAGGATTATATATACATGGAACGTCAATATAATGTTTTCCAAATTCAGGTCCTGCCGCTTTTTTTAAGCTCCTGCTAGACCCTTTGCCCTCCAAAGACTTTACTGTGTTTGTCTGCAGTTCACAACCTCTGGAGGGGTCCAACATCCTGTCCAGGTCTCTGCTCATGTACTTCAAGTGCCTTAGAAATATCCCCTTGGTGGAATGACCCCCAGTATCTGACGATGTTGGCTTCTGTCAGGGCTAATGTATTTAGCACTGTGGCCATGCTCATACATAGGTCTCCTTCTTGAGCCCTGCCTGTAGTTCTAAACCTGACTGTCATACTGATGTTGTTTTCATGCTGCTATGCGAGTTTTTTTTTTAACCAGTAGAGAGATACTAAGGTGAAAGCTTTTTCACAGGTGCGACCTGGGAGCACAGGGAAGTTAAGTGACTTGCTCAGGGTCACACAGTATGCAAGTGGGGGCTGTGGGATTCAAACCCAGGTCTCCAGGTTTGCAGCTCAGAGCCTTAAACCACTGCGCTATACTGCCTCCCTGTTCTTGCTTGCCTCTTTGTCATATCCTACGAATGTTTCTATTTTTTCTCTTGAGATCCTGAAAATCCTTGTCTCGCCTATATATTTCCTTGTAATCTTCCGGGTTGCACCTGAAAATAGGCATTTGTTTGTCTGGTGTGCTTACTTGGTAAACAAAAGCTAAATAAATAAACAGGCAGAGAGTCAAAATTGGGTTGAGCAGGAGCCAGAAAGCAGTGGGTCCCAAAGTGGGAGTATCAGGAGAAGAAAGGCAGTATTAATAGCTGGGAGGTGGGGCCATTTTCTAGTTATCTTCCTAGGTCTGTTTCCTCAGGGATGTACCATCATGCATCTGGTCCTACTAGCTGAAGCAGCACAGCTGCACCCTTTCTACCTGCTGAGGGCTCACCACAGTACTGCCATCTATGGCCAACAAGGTGGCAATATTTGTAGTAGGAACCATGGCCAACTCTCCAGAAATAGGAGAGTGTCCACTCAGATGCCAGATCCTCTCTTCCTGCCAGGCTTGGAACACCAGGGTAGATCACCAGCGCTGTAGTGTTAGCCCCCCCTCCCCCCATGTTATATCAGTTGTCTTGTATTGTAGGAATAGGTTTTAGGAATAACTTTCCTTTGATTTATGATAATGATATTACTCTGACTTTCACATGATTCCGCTCAGAGAAATTAGTATTAGTGGTGTCCGGATAGTGCAGTCGAGGATCCGACTGTCCCCTCATGAATAGTATTGGAATCGATCCCCAAATCTGATATTTATCCAACCAAATTTGGATTTCGGATCCAAAGTCGGATTCTTTTGATCCAAGTTTGAATCTTTAGAGCTGAGGTTGAACCCTTGGATCTGATGTCAGAACTACAGATCAGATCCATTGTATCCATTGATGCGATTCGAGGTCATCAGATCTGTTCTCTGATGTCACTGCTATTCGATGACATACAAAATCTGATATTTTGCCCACTATCTGATGGTATCCGAGATGCCATGATAATATCTTAACACCACTAAGTAGTACATTTAAAATAGAAAAATAATTATTTCTTATAACTGGAAGGAAAAAGATGGTTTTAGTTTATGGGCTGCATATTCAGTCAGTAGTCAATAGGAGTTAATTGCAGCCACTGGCATTCCATCAGTTGAAGTTTATACATACTGTCAATACTCCCAAACTGTTCATAGAAAAAAACAGTTAAAAATAATGGGAGGTCCCAATTATAGACATTTATGTGCAGATTCATTACAGAAGTATTGTTACTAACGCCGTTTCAAATAATGAAAGGTTAAAGTACAAAATTACATAAGGATCTTTCCCAGAGAACTTGGGGTTCATACCTAACACACTCAGAGTGCATGGGCTAGTAACAGCCGTTAGTGAGCGATTTCATTTATGGAAAATTCTCTCTAAAAGAGTATCACAGTTATTTGGTAGACATTTATCCATGTTTGTCAGTTGCCCAGGGAATAAGGCTATTGGGCAACTTTTTGGTTCTAGACTTTTTTTTTTCTCCATCATAGATATTTATTGTTTTTCCAGTAAAGCAACAAACTTCAGAATAGGGTAGTAGTTAATGTTACAAACATGTTATAATAGTCAAATTGTAGATGTACAGTAAGTAATAAAAGTAAAGCAATAATAAATGATTACTTAAGTTTTAAAACTTTAGTACAGATACTAAAAAAACAAGATATAACGGTAAAGATAATTTTTCCCATTAGTTAATAGCAGTAACAAGGTAGTAATAATGAGACTCCTTAACATATTGCCTCCAAAAAACGGTGCCCAGATTCTCGAACAGATCAAGTTCATCAATAATACTATAACTGATACGTTCATTATTGGCTAATACTGCCATGTTGTCGTACCATTCTTTTAAAAGTGGATTTTTGGGGATTTCCAGTTCCTTAACAACAGTCTTTTTAAAGTTACTGATGCCAGACAAACCCATACACGTTCATGTGAATCTAGATCTCAGTTCTCAGAAAAGCATCCTATAGATAAATTGCTGGGGACAGGACGAGAGAGGTTCTAGCTAGATAACTACCTATTTTATGTACAGTTGTCCAGATACCCTGAATAGCTGTATAGTTCCATAGCATGTGAGCCAGCCCAGCATCTGAGTGATTACAGCGCCAACCATTAGAATTAGAGATTAGGCCCATATTGTACAGTTTAAGTGGTGAGTGATAAAAGCCATGTAGTATTTTAAACTGAATTAGCCTACCTTGAAGTTATTTGTAACTCCTGCAAACCTGTTTCCAGGTGCTTTCCCACTCTTCCAAACTGAAAGATGTACCTAGTTCTATTTCCCAGAACTCCTTTGCTCCGGTGGTGGAGGCTGGAGAGAAGGTGGTAGTTGTTAGGAGTTTATAAAGAAAACCTGCATTTCTCCTGATGGTACCTAACCTATCTGGTCCCACTCTGTTTTTTTCCCATCGATAGTCCTGTGCTTGGCCCACTTTAAGTAAGTCCCTCAGCTGTAGGTACAGATAAAAATGTGATCTGTGGATCCCAAAATTGTTTTGTATCTCTGCAAAGAAAAGTAATGCAAGCAAAAACATAAGGCCCCAGGATACAGTGAAAAATGCGTGTAACATGGCACAATAAATGATGCTCAAATCGAGGAACAAGATTGGTGGAACCGTAGCACGTGACGAAAACCGAGCGGTGATTAACCCAGCGTAGAGCCCGCTTGTGTAGTACCTAAAGTGTCCACAGAGGCCAGCTGAGCGGTACCAGAAATCGCCACAATCTGAGGTGGCAGCTAGGGAACATGAAAGGCAACGTAGAGATCGCCCGCTAGTGCACGTGGGTGACAAGGAGCAGCCTGCTACTGTGAGCGCGCACCATACGCACTGGGCCTGAATAGTGCTGTCAAGCCCTGTAGATGGCACTACTGGCGGACGAGCAATAGACCGATCGCTGAGATGCAGCGCTGCGAGTGGGTCCTCTGGCAATGGATCTCTCCCATGATGCACCGTTGAAGTGCTACAACGAGACACGGAAGCAACGAAGAAACCGGAAAAGGTGTCGCGCCGAATGAGCAAATCCGATTGTTTGCGGGTCTGTGGGAGCCCGAAAGTGGCCGTGGGACATCTTGTCAAAGCACTGCACACCATATAAATAGTGGTGTGCCGTGGAACGGGAACGCGAACGTCTCTCCAGCATCCCTGTGTGTCACAAAAACGAAGTACAGCAGAGCACTAGCAACATACTTGGACATCTGGGTAAGCGGAGTCTGCTGTACAGCTGAAGAATACTATCGCTATGTCTCTCTCGCGCTTGCCATGTTACAAGCACATTAATCACCTCCTGCATCGGGTTCTACCGTGGATTAATGCCCGCTGGGTGGTTGGAAGTACCCGGCCTTCGGCCTCGTGCACCAACACCCTTCCCCCCCCAGCAGGGCATTAATCCACGGTAGAGCCCTCCTCTGTTGGTGATTAATGCTTACTTATTCAATAACTAACAAAGGTCCCTTGAAAAAGCTTTCTCAGGTGAAACCAGGTCGGGTTGTTTTCCTGCCGAGGACTTTTCTGCACTTTTAATGGCCTAGCACAACAAGGTATTGTTTTGCCTTTGTTATTTATTGAATAAACTGCATTTTTCACTGTATCCTGGTGCTTGATGTTTTTGCCTATGTTTGGTGTATTTTTCATGCTATGGCACAGGAATAGTAGCTGTGTGGCTTGTTTTTTGTCTGTAAAGGAAAGTAATGTACCCGTTTTTTTGTTCACCATATCCCTTACCCTGTTGATACCTGCTTTTCTCCATCCATCATTGTTCAAAGTTTTCCTATTCTATGCCAGTAGGGGATTGGACCAGAGGGGCATAAAAGTCAGGAGTTTTTTTTAATCAGGGTTTTATTTATTTTATTTATCAAGATTTCGGATGCACCTTTGAGCCAGGCTCTTTTGCAAAGGTTCCACATCAGAGGACAAGTGCAAAAGGAAAAAAAAAACATAGACACTTGAGCAAAGAAGTAAGACAAATTGACAGCCAGGGGACCTTGTCAGGTACAATAGTGAGCAAATACACTGCAAAGCATATATACAGTAGTGAGGTGGGAGGTCAACACAGGTGAGGTAGGAACCGGGGGGAAGAGTCAGTAGTCACAAGCAGGATGGTAGAGGTGAAGAGCAGAGTCAGAGTAGGGTAGGAAGGGAGAGGATAGGTGAACATAGAAAGAAGGGCAGGATGGGGGAGGAATAGGCTAGCTAAGAGGAGCAGTCACAAGAGGCCCTGGTGACAAGGTGCTGTCGCAGTCTGTACTTAAAGGCACCCAGAGTTGAACTGTTTGATATTTGTGATGGAAGTGAGTTAAACCAGGCTGAGGCTCTGGATTTGAAGGAGTGTTGGTCTTGGGGAGTTCGGCAGCAGGGAACGGTAAAAGTAAGACTTTCAGAGCTTCTGGTTTGTCTTGTACCACAATGAAAAGCAAGCAGGGTCTGAATCCCTGAGGGTAGTAATTCCAAGATAAGCTTTTTGGCTGGGATGCAGGTTTGATACTGAATCCTAGTTGGAGCCAGTTTGCTTGTTCGTACATGTCGCAGGTGTGTGTCAGTCGGTGGGCTGACATCAGAAGACGACATGCCTTGTTTGGTGCAATGGTTACACATCGAAGGGCAGTGTCAGTGGCAGATCCATAAACCACTGGCCCATAGTCAATTATTGAGATGACAGAGCTCCGGATAGCAGTACTTAGTGCTTCAGTTGTGAGCCAGTTCCTGTGCCTATAGAGCAGGCCAATGCAGGTATTCATGATTTTTACTATGCAATCGATATGTTCAGAGTAGGCAAGCTTACAATCCAGGATCACACCCAGGTATTTAAACAGGTGAACTTGTTTGAGTGGAGCCCCATCCCTATTAGTGATATAGAAACTTTTGTCTTTATGTTTGCTGTGGACACCATGAAACAACATTGATTTAGTTTTCTTATAGTTTAGAATGAGTCTATGAGATTTAAACCACGTCTCCACTTTAGCAAAGCTTGATTGTAGTTGTGACTGAAGGAAGGGAAGCTCAGGGTGGGAGGTGAGGATGACTGCATAAAGTAAGATTTTATTAGGGCAGGATGTAGGGAGACTGTTTAGAAAAATAGTGTGGGTTAATAATATTATTAACCTGTTTCAGAACATGTATAGAAAAGGATAGACATGGGTTATCTTTCCAGCTCTTTGGTTTGGTTAAAAATAGAAAGTCTATAAGAACGTTGGATCCTAATAGGTGGTGCTCCATCTGCAACCATAAAGATACATCTGAAGTTTGCTGTGGAGTATAGACCAAGTGAGGCAGAGTCTGTTTTAGTGCAAAGGCCAGATGGCATCTCTCCCACCACGGTAGTGCTAACTCTCCCATTTCTTTGGGCGCTCTTAGTTTAACGCCCAGTCTAAGTGGAGACCCATCCTATAGAAATTCTTCATGTTTCTTGAAATGTTTCTTTCAGGGCCTTTAAAAAACCTTTTTTCAAGATTCATGGGGATATTTTGAAAAAGTAAAACAGTTTAGGAGCTATGATAATTTTAACTGCATTAACTTTCCCCCAGAGAGAGAAATTAAGTTTAGACCACTGAGCCAGATCAACAAGCAGTTTCCTTCAAAAAAGGGGTATAATTTTAGGTCTACAATTGATTCCAGATTGGTGGAAACATTCAGCTCCAGATAAACAATGGCATCTCTGAGCCACTTGGTATCAAACACTTTTCCTAATGCATCTTTAATAATCGTGGACAAGTGCTTATGCAAAACTTGAATTTTGTCCCAATTTGTTACCAAACCTAATGTTTTAGCAAACTCGTCTAAAAGGTCACGGAGAGCATTGCATGAGACCACTGGTCTTGTCATAGTCAGTAACAGGTTATTGGCAGAAGTTAAGGTTTTGTGCTCAGCTTTCCCTAATTTAATACCCAGTATAAGTTGGTCTCTGTTGATGGCCCAAATGAGCGGTTCAAATGCAAAAATCAACTAATAGTGGGATAGTGGACACCCTCGTCATGATCTACAGTGTAAATTAAAAGGGGAAGAGAGGATTCCATTAGTAATGATTTGGGCAGTGTTTTTTTATAAAGCATAGAAATCCAGGTGAGAAAATCCCTTTGGCTGAGAGCCTAGTGACTGCCTCTGTGTTCAGGTGTACTGTCAGTTCTGCTGATACTGACTGACCTCCCGAGAAAGAGTCCAAGCTCTTGGACCATTCAGCCAGGAAGATGTATGCAGCTTCTTCCTTGGGCCTTCGTCAGGCAAGTTCGGCCATCGTCATGGCACACTTCTCCCATGCCCTCTTGGGGTCTCTGGATGAAATCCTCCCACATTTCCCCATGGACATGCAGACCGTGGTCAAACAGGTCCGGGATCAGGGCCGAGCTGTTGCCAAACAGCAGCTTCAGACGGCCCTGGACATTGGGTATTTCTGCGCCCGTTCGATGGCAGCCACAGTTGCCTCTCATCGCAGGGCTTGGCTGAGAGACTCCTCCTTCCTGGCTGATACTCAGCACAAACTCACTGATGTGCCTTTCCTAGGGACTGATCTTTTCGGCCCAGGTGTGGCTAGTCACCTTCAGCGCATTGAGCAGTCCAAACCACCTTGGATGCCACTTCTGCCAAAGGTTCTTTGGGCAAGAACCAGCAGGAGAAAAAGAAGAAGCCTTTTTGGCACTCTTCCCCTGCAGCACAGCTGCAGCCCTCCTTTCAAGGAGGAGAGCAGCATCAGCAACAGCAGCAGGCTCAAGCTTGGCGCCCATGGCCCAAGCCTGGGCCCTCCCAAGCCCATAATGGAGGTCGCAGTTCAGGTCCTCGATCCTTCTCCTCCAAGCCTGCTCAGTGACGGGCTGCCTCCCCCTCTCCCGTCATGCCAGCTTTGGGTCCTCCCATGGGGGGCCGGCTCCGCCACTTCCTTTCTGCTTGGTCCGCTGTCACTTTGGACAGGTGGGTTCTGGAAGTGGTCAGTCAGGGACTGCCTCTGGAATTCGAGCAGTACCTGCCAAGCCAAGCCTGCGCTCTTTGGGAGGAAAGAGTATCCATCCAGACTCAGTCGGCTCTTCGAGACGACATTGCTTATCTCCTCCTCAAGGAGACAGTAACTCCAGTAGCGGATCCTCCAGCAGACCCAGGCTTTGTGTCCAGGTACTTCCTGGTGCCCAAGCCGATGGGGGGCTGGTGTCCCATTCTAGATCTGCACAATCTGAATCAATATCTCAGGTCACGCACCTTCCAGATGGTCACTGTGTCCCAGATCATACCAGCCTTGGAGCAAAACACCTGATATCTTTGCCCCAATGTTGACCCGCCGTTCTAAAAGGCAGAATGCCCCCTGGGTAACCCCAGCTTTGACCCACCAACTCAAACATAGGGACAACCTATGGCACCGTGCCATTGAGACTGGCTGGCCCAGTGACAGGCAGTTATATGCTACCGCCCGAAACAAGTGCACTCGGGCCATCAGAAAGGCCAAGTCTGAGCACTATCGGTCCTCACTCACTGCCTCATGGGGGAACCCCAGAACCTTCTGGGATAACATTAAACAGTTAAATGGGAGTGCACACTCCCCCCCACACACACACCCAGATCAACATTAATGGCGTGATCTCCTCAGACCCAGCCCTCATAGCCAACCACCTCAACACCTCATTCACTGACCTTAGCCCTATCCTCCCTACACATTTTTTTGACCCTCCTCCCCCAGCACCTGCCATAAATCTTTCTCGCCCTTATTTTCTCCTCCGCCGTGTTTCTGCCCAAGAACTTAGGCCGCACCTTGTCTCTGCCCTCAAGAGTAATTGTACAGGCAGTGACACCCTGGATCCATGTATCCTACAGCTGGTCTTAGACACAGTCCTTACCCCGATCACATGCCTCATCAACCACTCTCTTTGCCTGGGGAAGGTTCCAACTGCCTGGAAAGTCGCCATTGTCACCCCTATCTTTAAAGGTGGTGATAGGACTGTGGCTGGAAACTATCGGCCAATCTCCATTCTCTCTCTCTCCTCTCTCCAAGGCCTTGGAAAAAGTGGTGGCCTCTCAAATCTCTGACTACCTCTTCACCTACAATGTCCTATGTCCTGAGCAGCATGGCTTCCATGCGGGCCACAGTACCAACACAGCCCTCCTAGAGTTCTCCAACTTTCTCCACTCCTCCTTAGACACTGGTTCTCTGGCTGGTGCGGTCTTCATTGACCTCTCTAAAGCTTTTGACACTGTCTCCCACCCCTCCTTCTTGATGCCCTTAGTCTCTGGTTTTGCTGCTGGGCCTATCTCCTGGTGCACCAGTTATCTGTCTGATCACCACAGCTGTAAAAATTAATGGGACCTACTCAGACATCTGTCCCATCTTTTCTGGGGTTCCCCAGGGCTCCATTCTGGGCCCTTACTATTCTCCTTTACCTTAACACCTTCCACGCTCTTGCTCGGGGAACATTCTGTTGTACGTTGATGATGCAGTTATCTTTGCCTCAAGTCGTAAGCCTATTGCCCTCCAGGACTCGCTGCAGAAGTCCTTCGCAAGCCGAGGGCTGGTTCAAGGAACATAGATTGGTGATAAATCTTAAAAAACAAAACCATGTTCTTCACTCATCCTCAAAACAAGTCCTGCAACTTCAAACTCCTCATTCACTCTGGGTCCTCTTTCCACTCGAACAAGTTTGCTCCTATAAATACCTAGGGATCCATTTTGACCCTCCTCTCCTTCCATGGACACATCGCTGCCCTAACCACTGCCACTAATATCCGATTGGGCATCTTACATCGGTATAAACACTGCCTCCCCAGAGGCTCTTCACTCGCAGTCACCTCCTATCCTGTCCCTAGTGGACTGTGGACTGCCGGTGTATGGTGCTGCTGATCAGACCGCACTCCATAAAATTTGCACTACTCTGAATAAGGCCTGCAGGTTGTGCAGGGGCACCTAGGCTAACACACACCTGTCTACTGTCGCTAAAAGCGCTGGTACTTGATCTTGACGAGCGCCTCAAATATCTTACCTGTACCCTTACAAAAAAGACCCTCCTTGGGCTATTCCCGCCAAGATTGACCACCACCATACGCTGCTCTGTCCCACTAGTTCATACTCTGACCTCTGGGAAAACCTCTTTTGTTATCCCTAGAGCTAGGACCTCTCATGGCCAAAGAGCCTTCAGCTTTAGGGCCCCCTCCTGGTTCAACACACTGCCCCCCTCCATCTCCGAAGCTCCAACTATATCGTGCTTCAAAACTTCCTTACGTAACCACCTTATTAACACCCAAAGCTGTAATTGCCACTAGTCAAAGCCGTACTCAATACTTATGACAAAGCTTACTACTAAGCTGCTAAGGACAACATAACTCTGGTATTGTTTGCATCAATCCTACCTGTACCAGCTTGTTTGTATCTATGTCTTAAGTTACTGTTATACTGTGTTGTACTGTTATACTGTGTATTTTTGTTTGTCTTACTGTGACAAGGTACCTTTGTAAATGAGCCTATGGCTCAAAGGTTTTCCAAACTGCTGTTTAAATAAATAAATAAATAAAAACATGTGGTTCTGTTCACTGGATCTGTAGGACGCATTTTTTCACGTCCCAATCCATCCGTCCCATCAGCGGTTCCTCCGCTTCAGGGTCAAGGGGACCATGTACGAGTTCTGAGCCATGCCGTTTGGCCTGCCATCAGCCCCGCGGGTCTTCACCAAATGCATTGCAGTGGTGGTGGCCCATCTCAGGCATTGGGGGGAGGAGTCAGGATTTATCCTTACCTCGACTGTTGGCTTCTAGCAGGCTCCACCCAGCAGGAGGTGGAGAAGTCTAGGGACCTGGCCCTCCAGACCTGCTCCCAACTTGGCCTCCTGATCAACAAGGCCAAGTCGGAACTCATGCGTTCTCAGGTGATGGGCTTCATCGGGGCAGAGCTCGACTCTTGTCAAGCCAGAGCTCGGCTCTTGGTGGACAGGGTGGAGGTTCTTTCCTCCTTTTCCCAATCATTTCTGGATGGGTAATTGCACCCTGCCTGGGACTTTCTACGCCTTCTGGGTTACGTGACGGCGTGCACCTTAGTGTTCCATTGGGCCCGGTTGCACATGCGCCCCCTCCAGTGGGAGCTGGCCGCCCAGTGGACTCAGCGCCATGTTCATTTCGACCAGCTGATCACTGTAACCCAGAAGATGTGGGACGCTCTCCAATGGTGGACCGCCCCAGACCGGTTGCAGGAAGGTATCACATTTGTCTGCCCGAGCCAACGGCCATCCATACGACCGATGCCTCTCTCGTGGGCTGGGGAGCCCATATGGGGGACAAAAGGGCTCACAGGCTCTGGACCCCCAAGGAGTCCTGATGCCACATAAACCTGTTGGAGCTCAGAGCAGTCAGACTGGCACAGTCAGCTTTCGCTCCTTAGCTCTGGGGTCAAGTGGTTCAAGTCCAGACGGACAATACCATGACCATGTACTACCTCAACAAACAGGGCGACACACACTCCTGTCTGCTGTGCAGGGAGGTGCTCTGCATCTGGGCCCTCATAAGCTGTTTGGAGGCAGATCGCCTAGCCATCCATGTGGAAGGAGCCTCAAACCATCTGGCAGATGCTCTCAGCCACTTAGGGGAGACATCCCACGAGTGGTTTCTCCACCAAGAGGTAGCTTACAGCCTGTTCTCCCACTGGGGCAAACTGATGGTGGACCTGTTTGCCTCCAGGGAAAACACCAAGCTGATGCTGTTCCATGCTCACCCCCCTCAGCAGGGCTTGCTGCAGGGGGATGCCTTCTTGAGGCTGTGGATCCCAGGCCTCCTCTACGCCTTCCCTCCATTTCCCTTGATCCACAAGGTGAGGAGGGACAAAGCGAAGGTGATCCTGGTAGTCCCAGACTGGCCGCACCAGTTCTGGTATCCAGATCTCCTTAGCCTCAGCTGCAGGCCCCTGTAGTGACTCCCAGCAAGATCGGACCTGATATCTCTCAATCAAGGGAAGGTAATCCATCCGGACCTTCAATCCCTGCACCTCACAGCCTGGTACCTGTGTGGCTAGAGTTCCAGGCTTTGGGTCTTTCCGAGGATGTCTACACCATGGTGGAGGTATCCAGAAAGGAATCGACCAAGAAATGTTACCTCTTCAAATGGAAAAGGTTTTTCATTTGATGTCAGGGCAAGGGCCTGGACCCTTTGTCCTGTCCAGTGGCTAACATTCTTGACTACCTTTGGTCTTTCACCAAAGGGAGTCTATGGTCATCGACCCTTAGGGTGCACCTGGCAGCCATCTCTGCTTACTGGGCGCAGGCCGGTCAGCCGACGTAGGAGACAGTGGTTGGGCGCTTTTTCAGAGGCCTGGATCACATATCCCCTTCGGTGCGTGAACCTCCACCTTCGTGGGATCTTCTGCTGGTACTGAAAAAGCTCATGGGCAAGCCATTCGAACCAGTGCACAAGTGTGCCTCATCACACTTGTCATGAAAGATGGCCTTCCTGGTGGCTATCGCATCTGCCAGAAGGACAGTGGAGCTCCAGGCGCTTTTGGTGGACTCCCCTTATTTGGTCTTCCACAGGGACAAGGTTGTCCTACGCCCCCACCCAAAATTCCTTCCGAAGTTGGTGTCAGAGTTTCACCTTAACCAGGTGTTAACTCTGCCGGTTTACTACCCCAACTACACCTCAGAGGCCGAGTACAGGCTCCATACTTCGGACCTGAGACGTGCTGTCTCCTATTACAAGGAGAGGACGGCAGAAATTTGGGGAGAGGTTCACCAGCTGTTTGTTACCTACACTGAAGCCACTTCTGGCAGACCTGTGGACATTCGAGGAGAGGTTTGTCAGCTCTTTGTCACCTACTCTGAAGCCACTTCTGGCAGATCTGCAGCAAAGTTGATTATTGCAAGATGGATTACATCATTCGTTGATTGGTCTGTGTTATGAGTTGGCCAGCAAGGAGCCTCCCAGAGGGATAAGAGCTCATTCCACCCACCATACCGCTGCATCGGTGGCTGCTTCCAGGGACATCCCTATCAAGGAAATCTGCCTGGCTGCTACCTGGAAGTCAGCAAACACCTTCATTACCCATTACCACATTGACCTTGAGTCACGCCAGGATGCTGGTTTTGGGGCCTCAGTTGTCCAATCTCTGTTCCCTAAGTAAGGGGTGTACGTGTCACCTCCTTCCCTCCTCCCAGAGAGGTGCTAGGAGTCTACCAAAGAGTGTGGATGAACAACATATCCACGATCCTAGAAAAACAGGTTACTCTCCTGTAACAGTAGATCTTCCACGGAATGGTCTCTTGCAGTAAGTCATTACTTCTGGGAGTTCCCGATAGGTAGCGCTCCAGCACGAAAGTCTCTTCCAGCAGTCTGTATACCAAGGACCACCCACATTACCTAACTTCCTGGGCTGTACCTATAAAAGTGGGTGGTCCCTGGTAAGCTCCGTTCATTTTCCCGCCGGCTTCAGCTCTGGCAGCAACTCTCCTAGTAGCAGTCTACGACATGGATTGAACCCATAGCCTGGGTGCCTGGGCTTCACACAGACAACATATACCTACAATGTAAGATTCCCTGTCACACACACAGGGTGCTCAGCCAAAGGGCTCAAAAAACTTAGAGTCCTCTTCAAGAGATAATCCTGGGAAGGAAACCCCTTCACCTAAAGTCCTGCCTGACCGCCTTTCAGTGGTCGTGCCTCCAAAACCTGGATCATCAAGAAGATATTCATTGTCGAAGGGCACTTAACCCCTGTCAATGGCAGGCTCTACTCCATCAAAAAAGGAGCGTTCATCGTCGACATGGCATCATTCCTCAGCTCCCCCATCGACCAGGACTCCTGCACCATCGATGACAGAAGTCTTGCTGCCTTCCCCATCAACGGGCATAATCCCCCATCGATGGGAGGGCTTTACAAGATGGCATCATCGATGAGAATGCCTCCCCCATTGATGGAGCACATGCTACATGCTTCCTCATCAACGGAGCTGCCTCCCCCGTCAACGGGACCTGCTCCCTATGCTCCCCTGTCGACGGGCCATGCATCCATTCTCCCATCGTCGATGACAGCATTTCCATTGTCGATGGAGCATGTCTTCACTCCCCCATCGTCGACGATGGCACTTCCATCATCTATGGAGCATACATTCACTATCCCATCATCGACGGAGCATATCCCACCGTCGACGACACATGCCCTGCCTTCCTCATCGTCATTGGAGTATATTCCCCCGTCAACAGGGCATGCTGTTACTGAACCTCCACTTGTAAGACAGAGTACATCATCGATGAGTCATGCTTCTCTGCCTCTCCCGTCGACGGGACTGATGCCTCCATCATCAAGACAATCACTGCTGCATAGAACACCCCCCCCCCTTGCCTGCATATAGTACAGCTATGGATGATCCTTATGGAAGGTTGACCATGAAAAGCCAAGAATATTCTCAAAAACATGTATCGAAAGATGCATATGAGCTGCATTTCTACAAAATAAAGAACTATATGCTTCAGAGCACAGAGGCCCTCCAGCCTCATTGTCGTTCCCACCTGGGGCTCACAACCCCATTGGAAATGAACAAAGATGCCAAAGGAACACCGGATCACTTTACCGGGAGGTGCAAATTGATCCCCCGTCCCCACATACGCTGGATTCAGGACCTGCTTACATGACAATTCCATCATCACAAGTTCCAGATATTGAAAAAATAGTATATAGAGTACTGGATTATATGGATTTTGACCATAGCCTCACTCCCGAACACAACCCTCAAACACAAATGATATCGCTACCTCCATCAAAACAGGCATGCACAGAGGTAGAACGCTCTCTGGTCCTGCCTCCTCCCGAATATTCAGAGGAATATTTCTCAGATTATCACATGAATCCAAACCTTCATAGGACCTATGATGATTCCCCTGACACAAGAGGATATGAATCCCCTTTGGAGGTGCTCTCCTACTGGGACGAAGGGCTGTTGCAACCATGAAAGGTCATTTCTCCACCAGATGACCTCTCATTCCCCGAAATGATGCTACAAATACAAAAAAAAACAAAAAAACAATGGGGTTTATCACAATGGAACAGGACAGAGTAAGTAAAGATATGGCTGAATATCTGGGCCTACTGGAAGACCCTGTCCGGGCTATCCTTCCTTTTATACCAATGTTCAGAAATGCTATTACTGAAGCTTGGAGTCAACCCATAGCCGCACAGGAGTTGCCTAGAAAGGCCCAAGGACTGTATCAGGCTCCTCCTGATTATCAATATTTAATGAATATGCCAGCGGCGGATTCTTTGGTTACTGCGGCTGCCATAACCGCACCGGCAATCCTAAACATACCAGCATGATACCTCCAGAGAGAGACTCTAAACGTTTTGATCATATGGGGAAGAGAGTGTTTGCTCTAAACACACTAAACATCAGAATACTTAACTAAATGGGGCACATGCTGTAGTACCTACGTACAGTGAGCACTTCCGCTGGAGAAGTTATAAGTAGAATACCTGCATCCCCTGAAAGAGAGCAACTTACATCTATAAACAATAAAGTTAGTTCACTGTCTCAGCATCTATTAAGATCAGGATATGATCTTGCCGATACTTCGGCTCGAGCCTCTGCAGTCGGTATTCTTATATGCCACCAGGCATGACTCCGACTTTCAGGGCTGGCACCTGATATTCAACACAAAGTGGCTAATGCTCACCTTTCAGGCAACCATCTTATTGGGCCAGGAGCGCAAACGATACTGGAGAACCTACAAGCCTCAGACAGACAACTGAAAACCGTACAATACATGTACCAAAAACCACGCCCCTCAGTATAATTATTCATACAAAACTGGACCTAATTATACCCCACGTGACACCTTTAAGGGCAGAGAACAAGTAACAAGTACCACAGCGAAGCTGGCCTGTGGCCGCCCCGGGGCTTCTGCACCTCATTAAAGACTCTAGACTCCGCCCCGGTCCCCTTTTCTTGGCCTCTGGGACCTTTTGGGGCCACAAAAAAGACTGAGGCCATTTTCCACATCTGCTCAATACATCTAGCCATTTTCTCAGGTATCACTGTTTTTAGACTATCACGACCATTCCATCGAGATGCCTTTTTGACCTGTGGTGCACCGGTTGTCCTGTCCCCTCTCTCGACCAGGTCCATCCACTATTGACTCACATGTTGAGACACAATCAATCCCACTGCGGACTATATTCTTCTCTCCTCCACTGCTATTCGCAATTTTCCCTTGATCATGAACAAAGATCATATCAAAAAAGGGTGAGTACATATACAGAGATTATATGTTTTTAATTACTGCTTTGTTTTATTTGGTCACAGATACATTGTCTCAATGGCTGCATTATCTGTTACTTCAGTATTCTACTTTTTTGTCAAATGGATACATCCAATACTGGCTAGACAATCTTGGGGGTCTTCACTTGCTACTTTGTAGCACCTCTAAAGAATAACATTGTATTACTTGAGCTACTGTTATAATTCGTAACAAAGTTGCCTGTGCCTCAGACTGTGCTTTCACTGCTGATCACTGAAGTGCCATAATTGCTCAGTGCTCTTAATATATTCCTTCTAGTTTTTTTAAAACAATGCTTCACAGTGAAATCATGTATCCCTTTATTCCACTGCTATGCTATTTTAGCATTCATTGGTCCCAGGACCACATTTTACCTACGGCAGAATGCCATCTGTGGCCACCCACTGCCATATAACCTTCCATTCTGATCTGCTATAGGTGAATGTTTGATAAAGTTCACCCCTTTTCGTATCAGAATGGATGTTCCACATTGTTTAGTGTTGAGATAACTATACTCTTCTTGACCCATCCAAAGACGTTTTAAGTTTTTCTGCTTCATCTTGTGACATATGTGTTTCTTGGATAAGGGCTATGTTTGCCTTATTCTTACTAAAATATGTTAATACTTTTTTCTTTTAATGGGATTTCCCAATCCCTTAACATTCCAAGAGATAATTTTGTAATTTACCATGACTGCAAAAGAGCTCCACCCTTTTTTAAAAGAAAAAAAAAGAGGTGACAGCTTTATAAATAAATAAATAGCAATATACCAGTAGCAGGAACTCTGTGATCTGTAGTGTCACTAAAACAACGTTGTCAGTAATGACTGGCTACACAAACAACGGTACAGTTTAAGGTCACTAAGAATTAAACAGCACAAATGTTGTACATCTAATTTAAACAGAGTAAGTATAATAGAAGTATATGTTCCTGACAACCTAAATCAATCTAATCAAACAATTAAATTGCAATTATGAGTAATTAAACTAAAAAAAAATATATATATATAAAATGTAACTATTTTAACCTTTTTGTTTTTAAAATGTAGGTGATAGAGTAAACAAACAATTAAAAAGAAAAACACACCAAAAAAAAAAAACAGGTTGAAATCTACTACAGTACCTCTTGTCCACCGGACTGAAATAATCCAAGGTGGTTTGGGTAATGGACAGTGAGTTTGGCAAAAATAGGCTTCCGGAGAAAACCTGATTTTTGTTTATTTTGTAACAGCTCCGTAATTACATATGACATGAAAGGACTAGGAATTAGCCACATGATGCGAGTTGTCAGTACTGTTGTCACCACTAGAAGTAGATAGGTAACCCCTTATAATGTGCCTGGATGGGGAGAGGGAAGCACAGAAAGGGAGACATACAGTCAGAGCTCAAGGTTACAAGTAAAAGGAATAAATGCAACGCTCCTTACAGAACCATGTATTTTTAGAATTTAGTAAGCATAAAGCCTCTAGCTTATAAGAGCCCACCCAATATTTTGCCATGTAGATTTCCTTAAGGATAGCCTATTCAGGCTCATGACACAGACAGCAACTCCAGCCAGGCAATAACCACATCACATACACATTTTAATAGCTTTCTTTTAAGTCCCCGGTCTCTACACGTGACCATATTGCGTATCTGTTAGTATCCTGATGTATTTGTAGTAAAGGCTCAGGGAGATAGATATATCTCGCAGAGGAGCACATTACAATACTAGTACTATTAACTTACCTGGGAGATGCAAACAAAGCAACAAAGGGATAGATGGATACCTCAGGAGCTTGTTAATTTTCATCAGAGGTGAAGGAATGTTAAGCAGAATTTAAAAAAAAATCCTGACCAAATACACATCATGTGGACCCAAATTTGTATAAGCATGCTTTTTATTTCAACCCATGTCAACTCGCTATCAAACATCACAGTTCTTACAGTGAAATCTGACAGCTACACCATTTCTATCTTTGCTTTTCTTGACTTAGCATAGAAAAAAAAAAACAGTACCTCACAGCCAAATCCATAAGGAATATTTCCCCAAAGTCCTGAAAAAAAATTAAGGGTTTTTCCATCAGCTTCGATAAAGAAGGGTATTCACTCGAAACAAACTCCTGTTTTCTAGCATCATCAGACAGGAAGCGCTGAGATCAGAGAAGACTGTGTCCCAGGTCGGACCTATTCCCTTCTTGTTGTATCATTAAGGAGACAGGATATGTAAAATGGTAAGGCACACCATAGCACTGAAGTTGTTTAACATCAATAAAAGTTTTTCCCCTAGTAATAATCTCCAATTTGAAGTCTTGGAAAATAGATATATGCTCACCTCTCCAGGTTAATGATTTTTTTCATTCTGGCCAACCTCATTATTTCTTCCCTCACAGAAAAATGTAACATATAAGCCAGAATGGGTCTAGCTTTACCATTTTTTTGTTTTGGACACAATGATCTGTGTGCCCTTTCAATCTCTAGATGCCAAGGCCATTGATGCCAAGCAACTCTGGTAGAATGTTTTGTAAAAATAAAATCATATTGTGTCCCTCTAATCCCTCCGGAACACCCAGGATTCTTATGTTATTCCGGCGACCTCTGTTTTCAAAGTCATCTACCTTTTCAAGTAAATAAGACATATGAGAGCTTTGTTTGTGGGCAAATTGTTCCACATAGCTTACAGAATTAGTGGGTTCCGCCATTTTATTATCATTAAGCTCTGTCCTGGCATT
The DNA here is from genome assembly GCA_016271365.2 of Neoceratodus forsteri. Classification (NCBI taxonomy): domain Eukaryota; kingdom Metazoa; phylum Chordata; order Ceratodontiformes; family Ceratodontidae; genus Neoceratodus; species Neoceratodus forsteri. The sequence goes on along the minus strand of JADMNL010000025.1, from coordinate 166,995,588 downwards.
TAGTTCCTCAGTATTTTTAGCTAAAGTTGCTGTGGTGGTCTTAATGTCTGTTATGTCAAGTTTCAGATCAGCCAGCATGTTTTTCATTTGTGCCACATCACTTTTACTTGGCGCTACATCTTTGTTATTTATTCCTTCCTCAACATTATCAGGGTGTCCTTGCCACTCTATAGTCCTGATCTGCGCGGCCCGCATTATCCCCTACTTCACCGAGCACCGGAATGAAAATCCCTTATTATTTAAAAAGTAAATGTTTGAATCAAGTAATTTCCATGTCAGTTGATAGCACCAAATTAATTATTGAAATACTCTAGTCCACGGTTAATGTTATTCTGAATTTAGCTGATAATTTTAAAATAATTACTGGTCGCAACCGGGAGAGCTCGTCTAACCCGCCATTCATTATCAGTGCTGGATCGCACCCCCCGGGTTCTAGATTTAAGAAAGAAAAACATTTCTGTCTTTCTGGCACCATACTTTTTTGGTTAAATGTTGAAAGCTTCCCTAATGTTACAAAAACAGACACCTTGCATTATTTAGTAATATTAGGGGGTGTGCTGTGAGGCATTGGGATTCACTAATGCTGTGCATAGATTTCCACTCATCCTGCATTAGCCCTTGGAGAACTTTCTAAAAGGGGAGTGGCACAGCAGTACACAACATCTTACTACTTTTGGAAGAACTGAAAGGGCTGAGGCTTACTATCAGGTGAGTGCACATATTACACCATTTCAGATCTGGATCACTATTGTGCAACCCTTTGAAAATCAGTTTCAAATAAGACAAGTGGCAGGAGCATTAACAACCATCTCAGGATATCAGCACTCGTTTTAAAATTTAAGAAAATGAAAAGTTAATGAATATATGGGGATGTGGTGGTGTGGGGAATTAGATCCCACAAGTCCCTTGAGTAGTTGTGGAGTCTCCAGTCCTTGATTTATGGGACCCACTGTGAACTGAACATATGCCACCAGTTGGAAGCCTGGTGCCAAGCTAGCTCATTGGCCTGCCACTGAGATGTTGGGTTGGCAACAGTTGAAGAATTGCAGTTAGAATGTGCCTCCAGTACTCTGGGTAGGAGTGACTAAGTGTTTTGGTTATTCTGTGCCATGGCTTTGTGGAATGGCCTATTTTTTGAACCTGGGCCATCAAGGGATGACCAAATGTTCTTCTGAAGTTTGGGCTTCACTATGAGTGTTATGTAAGGTGTACTGATATAGTAAAGAAGTGTAGTTTATAACAACAGCAGGTTCAAGTAATGCATGTGCTAACAAAGCATAGATTTCTATGCCATTTCATGAGTCTTTGTTGCCCTGGGTTTAAATCAAAGTCAGATAGTGTCAGCAGTGCCATGTTGAGGCCAGTCCAGCTATTAGAGTTCCTGTGACCATTTGATTCAGTTTGAATCCTTTGGAAAAAGGATACCTGGAATGACTTTTGGGGATTTGCTTTTGTGGGTAAGTCTTGTGAATAATGTTCTAAGATATGAAAACTGTAATAGTTTAAATTACTTGTCTTTCATGCATAGTTATTTAAAGGTGAACTGCGCTGAACCTGTATGCCATTGTTTCCTGTAGAAGTTGATTTTTTAAATACTGATTTCATTTCTGTTATTGCTCTATTTCTGTGGGCTCTTATTTATAATAGTGGGTATTTTTGAGTTGCACACTGAGGGTAATGACCATTGTAGAACTGTATGAAGTAATTTGTATCCTTGTAAAGCTCTTCCTTTGTTGTCACAATGCAGCCTCATTTTACTGTAGAACTCCGTGACTGAGAGGGACATAAGCTACATCATGCAGTTCTAAACTGGTCCTTACCATCAATGTGTGACTCAGTAACACCCACTGAGTTTATTAATAGGCCTGTATAGATAGAACAGTTACAGAAATGGAACTAGTATTTTAAAAAGAGCTGTTACTGGAAAAATGGCTTTCCGGTTCAGCACAGTTCTCCTGAAAGAGTTTCTGTTCTCAGCATGCATATTCTTTTGGACCACCTGGTTCATAACAACACTTCACATATAGGAGTCACGTGCCTCCTTAATTTAAACCTGACATGCTGTTTTTTTCCCTAGGCCATTGAAGGAAATATGGTTATTAGATTAAAGATGTATTAGCCCTAGGGTGGGAAATTGTGACAGCTGTTGACCATGTTGGACTTCTAATCAAATGCAGAGAAAGTGACAAACTTCTGTCTTATTCCAACTCCTTTATCTGTGGCTTTCTTTGTTTTGCCTTTACTCAGGTATTGATTCTACTCTGTTAGAAAAAATCCAGCTTCCATTTCAACAGGCATCCGAGAAAAGTGTGTATAGCCATGTTCTTGCTGAAAGGCTAATCAGGATAACAATCCATGCCGCCCAGCCAGGTAATGCTTATCAGTAGTTGTGTAAACTTTTCTTTTTTTACTGGATAAAATATTGGGGCTAAAGTCCTGTTTACTAGGTCTAAATACCATTATGTCAGAAATGTTTGAGTTAAACTACTGAAGACCCCAAAACAGTCCTCACTCATTAGTTTATTTATGCATTCCTGTAACTATGAGGAAATTAAGTCTTTGCATGCATAGAAGTGCATGTCCACATACATACACACAGTCAGAGTGTGGACAACCCAACCTGCTCAGCATCTGTTGGGCTTTATACACCTGAACTACACGTTATGCCACTCTCACTCTCACTCTGCCTAGTAACTCCTGGGAGACTCCAATTACTGACTTAATTTAAAAATGAGGTAATAGATATGGGTGTGACATTGTCTCTATAAAGAATATTATTAAAACAAAAACAAAGTTGTAATATGATTGGCTGACAGACATTCTAAGTCCCTTTAACTGCTAGAAAATTTGAGGTTGGAGCATCATCACAAGAAGACACAGCAGATCTGTACTCTAGAATGGAAAAAACAAGATCTTCTTTGGGGATATCTCTTTCATCAGGCCACACCTATGGAACTATAAGCCGCCAGGTGCTAGGACCACATGGAAACCTTTGCAAGGAGTCCAACGGGAGCCACCCATGGCAATGTCAGACATCGGCTGCTACATAAATGTGGGTGGACTCTTCCTTCTTCAGTTCTTTTCCTGCTGTCGACCATGCTCATCAGACTGCTGACAGAAACACCACTGCAGTTGCTGGTGCTTAATTTTTGTCTTTATAGCATAGTAATCACTTTTACAAGTGATTTTCAACGACCTCTATGTCGATGAAGGAATCGTTGTAATTCTTCTGGTACTGTGACTGCGGTGAGAAGATCTGCACCAGTGAATCTCATGACGTCTGTGTCTGTTCCCTAGGCCTAGACCACAACATAAAAGCCTGTCCGATCTGCAGAGGTTTCAGTTCTTCCACCCAACATCACTGAAAAAGGGCCATAGAGAAACACCTTTTGAAGCAATGGGTAGCCCTTATGTAGAAGGGGCTCCAGCAGAATAGCATCGCCATGTCGCTGGCCCACTGTTCCAGGTCCAGGTCCTTGAGATCCTGGAAGAAGTTGTCTGGGAGTCATAAGTACAAGCACTGGGAGAAAGAAAAGGAGAAAACCTATCTGGTGTGTTCCAGGTCACCCCTTCACACAGCAGATATGACCTCCTCTGCACCATTGGCTGCAGTGGGGGCCACATTGCTCATCCCCCACGACCGTTGACACAACTGCCAGGTTGGGGCATGGCGCTGGCATTAGCAGGCCTAGTACAGCTGGTATGTTGTTGTAAGGGGCTCTGCCTCCCCTGTCAGCTCCTACCAGCGCACCCATTCACCACATGGGCATGGACATCCAGGCAGTTCTGTCTTCCGTCACAGACATGCTCAGACACCTGCTGCCTCCTCTCCATGTTCCAGAGGGCCTGTCAACAGCGCCTTCTACTACCCCGCCAAACAACAGTGCAAACCAGAGCCTTGCCTTTGCCACTTCATGGGATGCTGCTGACCTCAGCAGCGCGTTCCCTGCTACCCACTGACCAGGCTGACAGTTTTGAATATAATCCTGATTTAATATGCAGGGTGATGAGGACGAACCTGAGGACTATGCTTAAAGCACTTATGAAAGGGTCATCAGTTCTATAGTGTCCACCTGCAGTGAGGACTTGGTGGTCCACACTCCAAGGTCCCCACCAGAGGACCCAACTTTCCTCACCATGATGCAGCAGTTACAGGCTGCCATGGGTTTTGACCTAGAGGAGCAGGACACCAATTTAATAGATATCTCGGAGTTGCCTGATTTCACCCCCCCCCCCACCACCGTTGTGGTACCACCTCTCCTTCCTGCATTAGAGGATGCTACCTTTGCTGCCTGGCGCAGGCCAAATGTCATCCTAGCCATACCAAGGAAGGCAGACGAAATGTACATGGCTTCTTCTGGGAAGCCTTGTTTTGCCACCCAGCCTGAGGCATATTCTGTGGTTATTAATGCTGCCCATGATAGGTCAAGGGCACCTAAGCACCTACACTCCCTCCCTTCTGATAGAGTTCAGGAGTTTGGATGTGCTAGGCAAGAGGACTTTTGACCCAGCTTCCCAGTGCCTTAGGATTGGTAACGATCAGGCCCAAGTGATTAAGTACCAGAACACTCTTTGGAGAAAGGCCAGTATAGCCTAGAGATTAGAGTAATGAGCTGTGAATGAGCTTGGTGCATCCAGCAGACCTGGGTTTGATTGCCACAACCTCCACTTGCATACTGTGCGACTCTGAGCAAGTCAGTTAACCACCCCAGTGCTCCCGGGTCACCCCAGAAAACAGGCACTTGTGCCTAGTGGGTCTTACCTAGTCACCAAAAGAATTAAAAAAGGTCAAAGCAGCTGCACAAGCCTTACCAGAGTGCACCCCCAAACGAGCTCCTTAAGACTGTCACAGCTGGGGCAGATGTGGGAAAGCATTTGCTTCATATGGCCTATAATGTTTCAGATATTTTTGCCAGGGCTGTTGCCTCGGGCATCTGTCTGAGGAGGTACTCCTGGCTCAGGGTGGAAGGGTTTGCGAATGATGTGCAGCAGTCCAGTCTGGGTGCCCCCTTTAGAGGACATAAACTATATCCAAAACATTCTTTCTAACCTTCAGGCCTCAGGCAGGTCCCTGAAGTTTGTGAACTCCCTCTACCGTACCCAACCAGGGGTAGGCAAAGGGCACCCTTTTGTCCGGCTGGTGTTAGACACCGTCCAGTCACCAGACAACAAGGTAAGTGCAAGGGAGCAGGAACCTTGCCCACCCCAGGCACCACCCCAGGTGCCTATTAAAAAGGCCCTAGAGGTGATGGTTTAGGAGGAGCTGCCAAAACCAGCTCTGCCTGACTCCTTGTACACCCCACAACCACCATTACCTCCAGGGGTGGTTATAGGGGGTGGTCTCTCCCTACACTTAACTCTGTGAAAGGAGGAGACAACAGACGCCTGGATTCTGGAAATCATAGAACAAGGACATACTCGGGAACTTTTGGACACATCTCCAGATGATCCGCCAGTGCCAAGTCACTATCCTCCAAACCATCTTCCTTTGCTCCTGATGGAAAATTGAGATGTTGCTTCAGAAGAAGGCCACAGAGCCTGTGCCCTTCGAACAAAGAAACACAGGGTTCTACTCTTGCTACTTCCTAGTCCCAAAATGGACAGGATGCCTATAGCCTATTTTAGGTCTTAGGAACTTAAACTTCTTCATGGAGTACAAAATGTTCAGAATGGTCACCGTGCAACTCCTGCTCCAGCTGCTGCAAGCAGGGGATTGGATCTGTTCCCTTGATATGAAGGATGTCTACCTTCATATCAGAATTTGCAAACCTCACAGAAAATATCTGAGGTTCCTTTTCCAGGGGAGACACTACCAATTCAGAGTATTGTCCTTTGGCTTGTCCTCTGCGCCATGGGTCTTTATCAAGTGCTTGGCAGTGGTGGCAGCAGCCCTTTGAGGGAAGGTCTCTATGTCTTTCCCTACCTGGATGATTGGCTATTAAAAGCCCACTCAAAGGATCAGCTCCTGCACATCGTAGCTCGAACGAGGCAGATGTTTGGTGCTTTAGGAGTTACTGTCAGCATATCCAAGTCTCTGGTGGCACCTTGTCAGCACCTGCAGTACATCAGAACAGTATTGAGTACAGCTCAGGGCTCAGCCTTCCTGCCCCTGGACACAGCCGAATGTCTGATTGCCCAGGCCCAACTGGTATATGATAGCTGGTATATCTCAGCCAGGACATTCCTTTGGCTCATGGGCCTTATGGCAGCAGCCATTGTCACAGTACCTTTGGCCATGCTGCACATGAGGATCCCTCAGTGGATCCTAAGAGTCCAGTGGGGCCAGCTCACAAATGATCTAGAACAAAGAGTTCTAGTCACTTCTCCTGTATGCAGCATGTTCAAGCGGTGGAAGGAACCCAGCAATCTGTAGAAAGGGGTTCCTTTCCTGATCCCCTCTCCTCAGCGGATTTTAACAGATGCCTCGAGGATGGGCTGGGGTGCACACTTGGGCCCCCATTAGACGCAGGGTACATGGACCCCAGTGGAGAGCACCACTCTGAGATCCTGCCAGTTTGGGAGAGGGGGGCAGATGGATGGAAGGTCAGAGAAGGGGAGATAGGGGAGCTAAACGTGTGGCTCAAGGGCTGGTGCTAGGAAAAAGGACACAGATTTGTAGGGAACTGGCAACAGTTTTGGGAGCAAAGATTCTTTAAATTTAAATAATGTGCTATACCTGGTTAAACAACTGAATAAAAAAAAATAAAAAATAAAAATTTGATGGACTGCATCAGACTAAGGAGAGAGTCAGTGCATTGGGGCAGAAGTTTGATGTCTTTGCAGAATATTTTAAACTAGCAAATGGGGAGAGGGGTGCAGCACTCCATACGGCGAATGGGAAGAACACCCTTCCCTCCTCAGCTAGCGGTCAAACAGGAGTTCAGCATGTTTGTAGTACATTTGCATCACCAGGTAAGGAAGAAGGTCTGGCTCCCCATACGTCACGCAGGGGAAACACCAGACCTCACCCAACAACTAACACACTGAAATCTGGCCAATGGAAAATCATATACACAAATGCTCGCAGTCTGGGAAACAAGATCCCAGACCTGCAGGCAATAATGACAGAGGCTAAACTGGACATCGTAGCCATTAGCGAGACATGGTTTACCAGTAACCACACTTTGGAGACTTCAGTACCTGGCTATGTACTGTTCAGAAGAGACCGAGGTGCAAAAAGGGGGTGGTGGAGTGGCCCTTTATTTCATTGAAAATATCAAAGCTACAGAAATTCAGAATACACATAAGGAGCCAGAAGAACTGTGGGTCACCCTGGAAACCGGAAATGGGACAGCGATATGAACTGGGGTTGTGTTCAGGCCTCCAACCAGGGGGAGGACATAGACACATTACTGTTAGAAGATATACAAAATATGACAGTTAAAGGGGAGGTTCTGATAATGGGAGACTTCAACATGCCAGATACAGATTGGTCAATACCACCTGGGACATCTGCCAGAACTAGACTCACGGTGGATTCCCTGCAGGGGGAGGGCCTCAGACAACTAGTACAGCAACCCACAAAAGACAGGGCTGTCCTAGATCTATTACTGATCAACAGGGAAAGGATCATAGATCTCCAGGTAGAAGGTCACCTGGGGGCCAGTGGCCATCACATGGTATGGTTCAGTTTGGCCACTAGAACTAAATCATCCCATTCCAAGGCAAAAATATGGGACTTCAGAGGAGTTGACTTTGATAAGATGGCCAACAGAGTTAAGCTAGCCCTGGCAAAAAGAAATACATGTGAGGGGTTAAAGGCAGAGTGGGCAAGCATTAAAGATGCAATACTTGAAGCAACATCCTATTGTGTTAGTGAGAAAAGGAAGTGCAAAAGAAGAAGGAAACCACTTTGGTTCTCAAAAACAGTAGCAGAAAAGGTCAGAGCCAAAAGGCTGGCCTTCACGAAATATAAGGGAACGCAGCAGGATGAAGAGGGAAGCAAACCAAACTTCCCTAAGGGAAGCAGGGAAGGCAGTAAGGCAGGCAAAGGCGCAAACCAAGAAAACACTAGCACGAACAGTAAAAGAAGGTGACAAGACTTTCTATAGATATATTAGTGAAAGAAGGAAGTCCAGAGGGGGTATTGCTAAGATTAAAGGGGATAAGGGGGCATGTGAGGAAGAGGACCATGTAAAAGCATCTATCCTAAATAGATACTTCTGCTCAGTATTTACTGAAGAGAAGGCAGGTCAGGGCCCACAGCTCAGCACCATGGACACGGGGGAGGGAGGTGTGCACTAGTCCCTTCACAAAAGAAAGGGTCCTACAAGAGCTCGATAAGCTCAGGGTGGACAAGGCAATGGGACCTGATGGCAAACATCCCAGGGTACTAAAGAAGCTAAGGGTAGAACTAGCAGAGCCATTATCAGACCTGTTTAGTGAGTCTCTGAGCACAGGAGAGGTCCCAGAAGACTGGAGAAGGGCTCATGTGATCCCGCTTCACAAGAGTGGTAGCAGGGAGGAGGCAGGGAACTACAGACCAGTCAGTCTTACCTCAGTAGTGGTCAAGTTTATGGAGACACTCCTTAAGGAAAGGATAGTGCAACACCTGGAATCCATAGGAGCATAGGATGCAAGACAGCATGGGTTGGTTTACAAAAGAAGGTCCTGTCAGACTAATCTCATAGATTTCTTTGACTGGGTAACCAGAGTGGTGGACCAAGGGTGAGCAGTTGATGTCGCCTACCTTGACTTCAGCAAAGCTTTCGATACTGTTCCACATAGAAGATTGATTAATAAGCTGGGTAGGCTCGGGGTGGGTCAGACATTGGTTAACTGGGTGGCAAACTGGTTGACGGGCAGAAAACAGAGAGTGGTGGTAAATGGTATACAGTCAGAAGAGATGCAAGTCACAAGTGGGGTACCTCAGGGATCAGTCCTGGGGCCAGTTCTCTTCAATATCTTCATCAGTGACATTGCAGATGGATGGACTGGAAGGTAAGGTTTGTCTGTTTGCAGATGACACCAATGTCTGCAGCAGAGTAGATGACCCAGATGGGGTGGGCAGAATGAGAAGAGATCTGGATAAACTAGCAAAATGGTTAGAAGAGTGGCAACTGGGGATTAACGCAGAGAAGTGCAAAATCATGCATATAGGGAAGAGAAACCCTGAGCCACCTATAGGCTGGGAGGGGAGTTGCTGGCAGTCACAAGGGAAGAAAGAGACTTGGGCGTCATCATTACCGATGACCTGAAATCATCCAAGCAGACCACTAAAGCAGTAGGTAAGGCTAGAAGGATGTTGGGGTGTATTAGTAGTGGTATCACAAGTCAGAAGAGGGAGGTAATAATTCCTCTTTATAAGACATTGGTTAGGCCCCATCTGGAGTACTGCATGCAATACTGGAGGCCACACCTTCACAAGGACATTAACCAAATTGAGGCAGTCCAGAGAAGGGCAACCAAAATGGTACAGGGACTGCATCAGAAAACATATGAGGACAGATTAACTGAGATCAATATGTATACCCTAGAGCAAAGGCGGGAGAGAGGTGATATGATCGAAACGTTCAAACACCTTAAGGGCATTAACAAGGTGAAAGAGTCTAACATGTTTCAATATAAGAAAAATAGCAGGACAAGAGGACACAGCATGAGACTAGAGGGAGGCCGATTAAGGGGTAATGTGAGGAAGTTATTTTTCACAGAAAGGGTGGTGGATGCATGGAACAGCCTATCTCAGGAAGTTGTGGATATGAATACAATGCAGGGCTTCAAACAAGCATGGGAAAGGCATAAGGGAGCAATACAGATGAGTATAAATAGATAGGCCATTGATAGAGTAAAGACCAATGGCACATTCATAAGGTAGAAAAAGAAATGGGCAGACTGGATGGGCCTTGCGGTCCTTATCTGCTGTCAACTTCTATGTTTCTATGAACATTAATATTCTAGAAATGCAAGCTGTCCTGTATCGGCTGCAAGCCTTCCAAACTCTTCTGTCCCCTGGTCCTCTGCTAGTACAGATGGACAACATCAGTATGATGCATTACATCAACAAGCAAGGCGGAGCTCTCTCTTACCGCCAGTGCAGGGAACCGATGAGAGTCTGGTGTTGGACTCTGGAACACGGTCTAGAACTGTCAGCAGTACATGTTCCAGGTGTCCAAAATGTCTTGGCAGATGGGCTATGCAGGTCCTAGTTCAGGATGCATGAGTAGCAACTGCTGACCTCAGTGGTTGAAGACCTGTTTGACAGATGGTGTCATCCAGAGTTGTACCTTTTTGCATCCCCACACAATGCAAAACTGCTGCTTTTTTGCTCGTTCAGTCCAGGGCCCAGAGTTTTCTGGTGAGACACGTTGTCCCTCTCTTGGAAAGGTAGATTCCTGTATGCCTTCCATCTAATTCAGAGAGTGTTACTCAAGCTCCAGATGGAGGGGGCTACTGTGATTCTTATTGCTCTATATGGTCTTGACGGATCTGGTTCCCTGTACTACAGTAGTTGGCGATGGAACCACTAGTGCCTCTGCCCCTTTGCAAGGACCTGTTGTCACAGGAACAGGGAACTATGGTCCATCTGGACCTCAGATATCGCTTCATCTTCATGCATGGCTCTTGAAAACATAGCCAGTGCCTGTTTTGAGGTTTCCTGAAAAGTGTCTGGTGTCCTGGTGGCTACAGTGGCTGCCAGAAAGCCTTCCACCAGATCCACATATTCTGTGAAGTGGAATCAGTTTGCTCTGTGGGATGCTTCTCCTCACATGGACCCACTTACATGTCCAGTTAACCAGGTACAGGAGTATCTGCTGTCCTTATGGGATGCAGGCCTGCGGTATTGCTGAATCAGAGTGCACTTGGCTGCCATTTCAACTTTACTTGTGCCCTTTGAAGGTCATGCAGTTGCCCAGCTAGAGGTGACCAGAACATTTGTAGCCCCCTTGTCACCCGGGGTTACTAGAATCCCACTTAGATCTAGTGGCGGGCAGGGAAAGGCAGCTTGTGAGACACCAGTTAAATGGGTTTCACACTGTCTCACTCTGTCCTCAGTCTCAGCTGAGCTGGAGGGAAGACATCACTATAGAATTCTTGCAGCAGCATAAGCCACAGTGGAATGTTGCAGCCAGGAGTTAGGTTGGAATGTTGAGGATTTCAAAGTCAGTCTAGAGGGAGACTCAAGAGAAGCAGGAGGTGTGCTGCAGTTGGCAGCCCCTCAGAGCCTAGCTCTGTCATAGAGCTACTTCAGAATAGGGTAGTGTGTTCTCACACTAGAGAAGAACACTGAAGATACCAGCAGAAGTGGTAGAGACCGCTCCCCAAGTTGTTCCAGTGCCCCATCCCTGGAGAGATGGGGGGGCACCAAAATTTCAGGGGCAATCCCCTGGCCCTGCTGGGAGTGGGAAAAGCTGCCTGATAAGAGTTTGTTTTGCATTACCAGAGAATTTTGTGTTTCCTCTGGGAGAAGCCCCGGGGCACCTGTGAACTATGGTGAGTCTGCTCTGACATAGAGCCCGTGTTTTCACCAAGTACAGTTGTGTAAAAGTATCTGCCTACCATGGGGTCAGGAAAGGATTAGCCAAGTGCAGTACTTTGAGATATGTGTATGGCTTGAAATGCATCTAACCAGTGGGGGTCTACAGGGATGGACATAGCTACTTACAGTACTTTGCAAGTCAGGACACTGGTTACATAGATAGTAGAATGTTAAATGCGATATACATTTCGAGATAGCGTCTACAACCAGAGAGTTCAAAGAAAGGTGTTGATTCCAAATGAATGGCCAGGTATGGATTTGGGAACAAGAGGTGGGAGACCCCTCATCTGGAGTAACCAGGTTTATCTCTACAGATTCACTTTGGGCACCTATAGCTTTCTCCCAGGCACTTGGCCAGTGTTTGCAGAAAGTACCCACACATGGGATTAAGGATGAGATTTTCCCTTTAGAGCTAGAAAGTTCTTGAGGGTGGTTGAGGGAGCCACCACCAAAAATCCATGACATATGGAAAAGTGTACTAGTGCTGCCCAAGATGCCAGAGAATCCAAGAGTGAGAGTACCAGATTGGGCGTGTGAGCCCAGATGTGTTCAGAACCTGAGGGTTGTTGTGGTGATGATGAAGATAATGTGTTCTGACCTCCATAGATCTGCATATGCAGTGAGTGTAGCCCCGTGGGGGTCCATCTTGCTTTGTATTCTTGTGTTGAAGTGAATAAAAGCCACACTTTAGAATCCCACTCCTGGTTTGGACATTTTCAGCTATTGTTTTCTGTGTCCGAAATTACTCTGGTACACTTGACCAGAAGTGCAAACCTAGCCCTGATGCTGAGCGAATGTTTTCTCCCCGAACCCAGGCTAGCCAGGTAGTGGGTCACAAAATGCAGGCACCGCAACTCCCTGATTACACATTCTTTAGAGGCATTCTACATCTGAAGCCTTATCTGTAATCCTGTCCCAGCTTGAGACCTGAATTTTGTTTTGGAAAAGCTTACTTTGGCTCCTTTGGAGCCAGCCGCAGCTTGTGGCTTACATTTTCTTGGAGAGCACTGTTTTTAGTTGCAATTTCTTCTGCTGGAAGGATTTCAGAACTATAGGGTGTAATGTGTGAACCTTCTTATTTGATTTTTCACAAAAACAGGAGGGTGTTTTTGCGTACTATCGTAAGTTTTTACCAAAGGTGGTGTCTGAGTTTACTTTAAAATCAAACCATCCACCTGTCAGTTTATTTTCCTGAGTTTTCCAGTCCAGGGGAAGCACTGCTCCCATACTTTAGATGTACATAGAATACTTGGGTACTATATACACTGCATGAAGCAGGGGTCAACAAATCCCATAGCCTGGTGCCCTGGTCTACCAATTAAGGAGCACAGACAAGCATTAAGATGGGCAGCCAGTTGCCGATGGACCACCAGTAATTTAAGCAATGAGCAATACCTTGTTATGTCCTCTAGCCAGCAGGGGTTGTGGCGGCTGTGCAGATCCAGGAGTCCTGTGGTGCTTCTCCCAGGAGAAGCATTTGGTCCGGAGCAGGCTGGAGCATTGCCATGGAGCAGGTGCAGGATTGGGTCACAGGATTGCCAGGGTCTGGAGACCACATGATCTGCCTTCTTGCAAGCAGCAATGTCAGGTGATGGGGGGCATAGTGTGGGCACTGGCAGGAATACATGAGATGCCAGAGGAGAGTGGAGAAGCCGGGGGGGGGGGGGTGCAGGTGCCAGTAGCAGTGCATGAGTTGCCAGAGGAGATTGGAAGAGGTGGGGGGGGGCAGGGAGCAAGATGGGCAGTGGGAGTCCCCTATCATTGGTGAGACTCACCAAATCTCCCTGTGCTCATTGGGGTGGAAAATTTAAGGGGTGGACAAAAAAAGGCTGCTGGTGTGGTGCACGCATTGATCTGTGCGCAGTGAGTGCATTTTGTCTTTCAGTGAGAGAGGTCCTTGATTGCAGAACAGAATCAGTATTGCAGCAACATTCATTTTTGTAGCAGTAGATTGGTTGTGTTCATTTAAGCATCTGCATTGCTAGGGAGTGGGTGGTGGATTCACTGACTGAGGTGTGAACTGTGAAGAAAAAATGAAAAGAACTGAAGGAAAAAAACTATGGAAAAGAGGGGTCTGCTGGTCTGACTGAGGCAGGAGAAGGGAGAGTTCTGGTGTGGTGGGGAGGCAACTGATTGGATGAAGGTCGAAAGGAAAGAAAAGAGTAAAAGAAAAAAAAATTAAAAAAACAAAAAGATCACATTTTATAGCACCCTGACCTGGGAAGGGGCCCAGATGGGATTTGTTGAGAGTGGGCTGGACTGAGTGGTCTGCGATTCTGGGGAAGGGGGGCTCTGATAACTAAACAAAACAAAAATATTTACTAAAAATACTGCAAATAGAAAAAGGAAGGGGACTGGCCTTGGGCAAGATGTGAGAGGAGAGGGATAGTTCTGGTGTGGTGGGGAGGAAACTGCCTGTGTTGGAGGGGTCAGGACTCCGAAGGGAAGCATTCATTTTGTTTGCTAGCTATGCTGCTGTGACCCCACCAGGAGGGGCCAGATCGCATTTGTTAGGAGTGGGTGAGCCAACTGGACTAAGTGGTCTATGACTTCAGGTTCTACCTGTGTTGGGGTGTAAGAAAAAGGAAAAGAATTTAGAATTAATTAGAAAAAGAGGACTGCAAATAGAAAATGGTGGGGGGGGGGGGTTGTTGGCCTGGGGCGATGTGTGAGAGACTGAGTTGCTGACATCATGCAGAAGGAGAATTCTGTTATGGTGGGGAGGGAACAGCCTGGGTGAGGGTCAGGCCGGATGGGAGGGAAGTATAAGGGAAAAAAAAAAGATAAAAAAACCAAAATGGTTAATTACGTTTGTACGCCACCATCCCACCAGGAGGAGCCAGGTCACATTTGTTGGGAGTGGATGGACTGACTGGTGTACTGCCTCAGGCTCTGGGGTCCGGGGGTCTGAAGAAAAAAAAAAACAGTTTAAAAATCATTTAAAAAAAAAAAAAAAAGGGAACAAAGACTGCAGTGCCAATAGAAAGGGGAGGGCTGTGACAAGTTGTGAGAGACTGACTTGTGGTTGGAGAGGGAGAGTTCTGGTGTTGGGCGATGGAGGGAAGGTAAGGTACAGAGAAAAAAATAAGGAAAAAAAGGTCACATTTTGTATGCCACTGCAGGAGCGACTGTCTATAAAAAGGAGAACAAGGCAAAGTAATTAATAAAAAAACAAGAAGACAGAAATGGAGAGGAGGAGAGAGTTATAATGTGACACTTGGAAAAAAAATAAAGGGACTGGACTGAGGTAAACTGAAGCAGTGTGAGGAGGTCAGACAGGAGCTGAGGGAAAAGGTTAATTGGGGCAAGAGGGCCACGAGGTAAAAGGTTCCAGCACTTGATGAAAAACTGTTTACAAAGTGCACAATAACAAGTTAAGCGTAAGCACCACCTGAACACAAAACTGTTTCTACAATTCCTATTCCCCTTCTGCTGCACCCCCACTGCCTGCCATCACTTGCTTACGCAGCATCAAGGTTCAACAGAATAAAGTCTGTCCCATCCCAGTCTCCCATCTAGTCAAGGACACACCACACACACACAGTGAGATATTTTAAAATAAATTTTATGCGCATCAATAGTAAAACAAGTGTGACAAGACAATATGCAGAAGAATAAACAGACTTTTTTTTTCTTTGGTCAGCAGCAGCAGCAGCCTCTTCTGGCACAACACAGACAGCCTTCTACTTCTCTAGCTAAAAGCAGTACTGAATCGGACTCTTCCGTGGTGCTGGATATAACAGCTGATGATCATTGTCATCAATCAAGTTGACTTAAACAGTGATGCTGGAGCATCTGTTTCACTTCTTAAAAAACACACTTTATATAGTGCTGGATTAGCAAGTGGGCAAGATAAATAAAGACAAGAAATATGATCAAGAGAAAAGGGCCAGAATAGTCTAGTCTCATTGGCTGACCAATTTCAAATGGTTAAGATATGGTGAAAAAAAGGGCCTGATGGTATTGCACAGTATGCGAAAAATATCCTACCATTGCAATACCAGCTTTTTCCAAAAAATACATCTTTGCCCCAGGGTCAGATGGTTTTAGGATTGAGTCGCTATGTGCGCACGATAAGCCCGATCCACATGTGCTGTGTCAGAATCAGCATATACTGGAAAGTGGTCAGCGTGCTTTCAGTTTTTATATCAGTGAGTCACCACTATATCAAGCCTTTGCTCAGTAGGAGGAGGGCACCAAGGTTAAGATGAGATGTCTATTTAACACAGCGTACTCCATTGCAAAAAAAATGTACGCCCTTTCTCGGACATGGAGTGACTGTGACTTACAGGAGAAAATTGGGGTTAAGCTTGGTGCTTATTAGACCAATGATAAGAGAGCAAGAGACGTTTGTAGTGCTATATCTGCTGTTATATCCAAAACCCAGATGCAGATTCTTACTAATGCTAAATTTGTGACAGTTCTTGCTGACGTTCGTACTGGTGCCAGCATAATTGAGTGAGAGAATGTTTTCCTGCGTTTTTAGATTCTACCCCAAAACAAGTGTACATTTTTGATCCAAGCTGTACCCTTGGAAAATGCACATAAAGAAGGCGTCTTTAATGCAATATCAACTGCATTAGACTCAGTATCTCTTCCACTCGCTACCCTAAAAAATGTGAACACTCTGGCATCACTTCTTATTTTTGCCAATTTTAAAAGGGGGAAGTGTCATGATGAGTGAAAGGTGAAACCATTGCAAAGTTACAGGAGCACTGTCCTTATGTCCTAGCCAGGCACTGTGTTACCCATAAACTGGAGCTGGCAGTTCTTGATGTAATGAAAAAAAATAACTTTGTATCTAAGCTTGAAAATAATCTCAAGGGAATATTTAAATTTTATCATTATAGTCCCAAAAATGAGAGAGCTTCAAGAAATTGCAAGTGTGACAGATACTGATCTGGCTTACTTTAGTGCAGTTAAACAGGTGAGATGGCTTGCCATTAGGTCACGTTCAGTCCATACAGTTCATGTGAACATACCTACATGGAACATGCATCTAGTTTATCTGGTGATGATGGTTCAAAATTAAAGGCACTCTTAAAGGAAAGCAGTCCAAAACGTCAGCTCCCCACCCCCAAAGGCTTACCACGTGATTAAGCTTTTTGCAAGGAAAAGCCTTTGTTTTATGTGCTGGAACTTATACACTGCACCATTCCATTTAGTGTGAAAATATGGAGCTGCACTGCTCACTTCAATACAGTGCATTAAAGCAAGCGGTGCACCACTGCATTTTCACATTAAATGGAACCGTGTAGCGTCTGCCATGTTCCGACTCCGGAATTTACAACAGTAAAATAAAGTAAGTTCCAGCACATAAAACAAAGGCTTTCCTCTGAGAAAAGCTTAATTTGGGGGTAAGTCTATGGGGTGGGGGGTTGAAGATTTGGACTAGCTTCTCAAGAGATGTACAGTGTGTGCAGTTTGTAAAATCTCTTTATATCCTGCAAGATTTCTTACCAGTACTGAAGAATCTGTCACTGTAGTTTCAAAAAGATAACTTACTAATTCTGGAAGTTCCACAACTCGTCGAGACCTGCCTACTCCAGCTGATGGAACTCAGATCAAAGCCAGGAAAATACATGCCAGCTTTCCAAAGCCATGACAAACCTCAACACAAATGCAGGGACCATGTCATTTCAAAGAAGGGAGGTGAGGAGAAGACGGTTCCTTCCATTTGCAGAGGCAACTGCCCAGAAATCAATTTTGCAACAGATGCCCCAACTGCAGAGTTTAGTAGATGCAGCAATAACTTACATAGATGAGAGATTTCAGAGTTTCTTAGAGGTGCCTCTTGAATGCTTCACCTGTCTGGATTTTAAGCTGTTGGATCTCCCAGGAGAACAACTTGCAGAGTTTGGGACCACTGATTTGGCTAATTTGACTTAATACTTTTGTTTTTTTCACTCAAAAGCAGCAGGGAAATATAAAAATGGAATATGCTGCATTTAAAGCAGTATTGAAATCTGCAGCAGACCAGCCCTGCCTGCAGGTCTGTACAAAACTGTCCCAGATTGTTCACATTCTTGGGTTAGTCAAAATACTACTGGCTACAAGTGTATCAACAGCAGATTGTGAAAGAGTTTTATTTTTCATTCAAAACCCCATAAAAACAAAAATAAGGACATGGCTGGCTGATGCTACACTCCAGTTTCTTCTGCAGATAGTGGTAGAGGGTCCTCAGCTGCAGGATTTTGATTCTCATCCAGCAGTCAACAACTGGCTGGTGTCTGGTCCCGTCATTCGACATGTTCGTGGGCATGCTGCTGCTACAACTGCTGCTGCATCTCCTGCTAGTACACCTGCTCCATCATCCTTCTGTTCTAGTCCTACTCTTGATGATACTGTAGTTCTTCTGAGTTCTCATTGTTCTAATTCTAATGTTTCTGTTGTTCTGGCAGACTGACTCAACCTGTAGTTACAGAAAAATGTAGAAATACAATTATTTTTTCTGTTTTCTGATGTTCTACATCTGCCTTGTAGTAATAGTACAATCCCCACACCACATACTTTGTTGTTACATTATGTTTTTTTTATTTCCCTTGAACAATCGCGTTTTGACCATGGACTACGACTCGAAACACTGGGACTACCATTTTTGGCAAGGCCAGTTGTCCTTGGACAAGTACATAATTTTGAAATTTGTCGACCCCTGGCATGAAGGACTGCCGAAAGTCCTTGCATCTTTTTGTTTCGTCCACCCCTGGGGAAGAGAGCGCCCCAGTTTCTAAACAGTGCCTGTGCAAATGGTTAGCAAACTGTGCTACATTCAGTTACAGGAAGAATGGTAAGAAACTTCCTGGGGTTGTTTGTAATTATTCCACTAGAGACATGGCCACATCTTGTTACCTGTTTCAGAAATCTGTCTGCTGCAGACATCTGTGCAACTGTCACCTGGAGTACTTTCCACTCTTTTACTTATCACTACAGTATGGACGTTGCCTCTCGAAAAAGAGCTGGCTTTGGCCTAGCCATGCTTCAAGGCCTGCTTTCTTAGGCCTGTAGGCTCCAGCCACCCAGACTGTTCCTGGCACAGCACTGCTTGGTACTTGTTCATAGGTATTGCCTGATGAAAGAGATATCCTTGAAGTTAGAACAGTTACATACTTATCGTAACAGTAGAACTTCGCGAGATCCCATTCATCAGGCCATGCTCTCCCACCCTCCTTCCCCCCCTCTACAGGGTCCTGAGACTCTAATCAGTACTGTCTCCTTCTCCATGATGGTTTGCCTATGGCTGTGTGCGTCACCTGGTTAGCAGAGCCCTAGGTTCTTTCCTGGTTCCTACAGAGGGATCTTTCAGGCATGATCTGTGATGGTAAACTGAGGACGGAAGGGGCTGCCTGCATTTATGTAGCTGCCGACGTCTGATGTGATCGAGGGCGACCCCTGGTGGACTGCTTACAAAAGTTTCTGTGTGGTCCTACTGCCTTACTGCTTATAGTTCTGTAGGTGTGGCCCGATGAAAGAGATTCTCTCGAAGATCTACTGTTATGGTAAGTATGTAACTGTTCTAGCTGCCTAAAATTCAAAGCATTCTAAAGTCAGACATCAGGCACATACTATTCTATCTACAATCAGACTTTTTTTTGTGTGAAAGATTATTTTCAAGCTCCTTCTGTTTTAAACTTTATTATTTTCAATATAACATGAATATAATTCACATTCTCATACAGTGTAGTAGGCAGAGAAGAAAGAAATGTGCTTCCCATTTCAACCCTACGAATTTAACACAGTAAATTGCAGATTAAAACTTGAAACTTTCAGCTGCACTGTTACAGTTGGATTTAACATAGGTTAGACCTGAACAAGAGAAAAAAAGTCCCTCTCTCACACTTCCCAAGGTTCGCGGATGTAAAGTGAGAAAACATGCGGAGAAAACTCACCATCGGACTCATGCAACCTGCGCGACAAGTTCAGTTCCTAAAAAATGTTCACTAAGTCCCTTGAACAATGATAGCTAAAAAATTGAATTAGTCAATGAAAATAATGAGTAACTTATTCTTTTCCTCCTTCCCCCCAGTCTCTGGTACTGGTTATGCCAGGAAAACATTTCAAGCCTCATATTCAGTGAAATCTAAGTCCCTGAGAGTCTCTTTCTTCTCCTCTCGTTGCCTCCTCCAGTCCAGGCCTGTCTGCAGACTCCTCTTCTGTCTTCTTGAGCCACCGACCCACATTCTTCGGGTCGGTGAACTACCAGGACTTACCCCCATACATGGTCTGGAGTCTGGCAGGCAGTAAAGATGAGTGGATAATACCCAGGGCTTTTTAAAAAAACATTTTTTTTGTTCTGGCCCCACCCCCAGTTTCTTCCAAGGAGGGGTCTCAGCCCCTGCCCTGAATGCTGTTCCACCATGCTCAGGCTAACCCCACCCCCGGGCGGGGCCTCTGGGCAGGCACCCCACCTCCGAAGAACACTAGTGGTGTGCCCTGGCTTGCCCCCCAGGGTGGGGCCACGGGAGCGCCCCCTCCCTGACAGGCACTGGTGGCAGCAGGAACAATGTCGGGGCAGAGTGTCATGCCTGGGGGCCCGGAGGTTTTTGCAGTGATTCCCAGTGAGGCGGGTTGCAGCATCTGTCCCACCTCCCACTCAGTCAGGCACTGGCTTTATCACGGTTCCCCTGGCCTCCGCCAGAGGTCGCCGATCAGCCGGACACTCATCCTCCCCACCCCCCTGGAGAAAGGAGAGCCATCCAAGACTCTCCATTCTTCTCCACCCGGCCGGGTCCATTCCTGAACTTGGGACACCAGCCTCGCAAGTGGTCGCCTTGCCACTGCGCCAACAATACCCAGGGCTTTAAGTCAATGTCTCATACCATCAGATTGCTTCCTCCTTGCCCTGGTCTGGAAAGAAAGTCCAAGCGTAAGTTTTACATCAGGTAATTTATTGTTAATGGATACGCCACCCAGGCTGCTGAAAGGAGGAGGTCCCGGGTCTTGACTCCTGAGGTTCGCATCAACACTGCACGTGGCTGATTGCCATTCACTGGCTGTACCCTGGGGTCTATCCTGTAGGCTCTTTTAAGGCTTTTTCAGTCGAATTCCCCAGGGACGGCTGTGGATGACTGAAGTCAGCTGACTAGGAATGCCAGTAGTTCAGACTCCTCTGCGCCCTTCAGTCCTCCACCAGTTGGAGGTTACCAGTGCAGATTCAATTCTTGAGGGCCTCAAGGCATCCTCTTAACTGCGAGATCTTCTTCAAGGATATCTCTTTGATCAGGCTACACCTATCTAACATAAGCCGCCAGGCTCTAAGACCACATGGAAACTTTTTCCAAGTAGTACCGCTAGGGGCTGCCCGCGATGACGTCTGATGTCACTGTCCCTACATAAGTGTGGGCTGCCATTGACTAAGACGTGTCGGACATGCAGAAACTTTGCTTCTGCAGATTTCTTCAAACAGAAGCTAACAGTTTAGCTACAATGCTGCCTCCCACTCTGCCATTGCCCACGACTCTGGCCTTTTGCTCCCTGGCCCAAACCGTTGATGATTTCAGCCGTTTGGAGTGGCGCTTGGTCAGGCCAAGTTTTCACCTTGTCTCTGGGCCAAGGGGCCTTCTTGTTGCTGGCTGACCCGGCTCTTCGTGGTAGCAGGGGCCTCCTTCTTAGGATCTTCTCCTATCCGACCTCAGGGCCTTTTTGTGCTTCCAAGATACCGCTTTGGCTGCCCCCCTCACAGAATTCCCAGGCAGAGGGGCCCTGGGGTGGCTTTCTGGGCTCTAGCTATGGCTTCCTTCTCACCTCTAGTCCTACTTGCGGCCGGGGTACAGCTGGGATTCTTCTCTTGTGCCAGTCTCGGCTGGCTCAGACCTCTGTGGTGGTGCCCCATGCCTCCCCTGCTGATGCTGCCTCATGGACAGTGACACCACTGCCTCTCCCATTGTCCCACTACCCTCTGTCGCTCTAGCGGCCTGGGTTTGGCAGGATTTTGACTCGGTCAGGCCCTGGTCCAGGCTTGTCGACTTTGGCGCTTGGTGCCTCCCCATTGTCGTACGCCTCTCTGCAGTCCCCAGCGATGGCCGGACTGAGGCATTTCTTGGCTGTATGATGCAGGTTCAACAACCCTTTTGTCGACCAGCATCTCGCCGACAGGAATTACGTCGACTACAAGTTGTGGTTTACATGATTCCTGTGTGTCTGCCGGCCATTTTTTTTTAGCCCCCCCCCCGCCTCCCTGTCTTTAGGATTCTCAACTCCAGTTGGAGTTGATTCAGGGTGGGGTGCAGGACTGGGAGACCGTGTGCCCCTGTCTTGGGCACACCAACAAAGCGATCTGTCAGCAAAGTGTCGATTTTGCCGACAGGAGTGTATTTTGCTGTGTTGGTGTCGCTGTACTTGGTTACTACCCTTTTCTTTTGGGCTGCCCAGCCACGTCAGTGGGGTGCCCTGTTCCTCCTGTTGCTATCCCCCTCCCATAGCACTCTGGTGGCCACAGGATTGACTCTCTCTGACCCAGCTAGTTCAGCCTCGTCGCCAGGATGTCCGATGCACTCCCTGACACCTCTTCCCTTCCCCTTGCAATGATGATGGACACTACGACCACCCTGATGCTGGCGCCTCTTGCCTTCCCCATCAGTTGCCTTCCCAAGTTGGTCAGTGCTAAAACTGTCAACGCCGAGGGCCTTTTTTTTTTCTGGATGCATCCCGCTGCTCAGACTAGACTTTGACAATGTGGTTTCCCATCAATATCCCCTCTGGACTACTGTTGATGTTGGATGCATCTCTGACCCATCAACACTATGGAGGTCGATGCCAAGTGATTCACCTGCCTTGGCCCCTCTGGATGCTGGGGCCAGGTTTCTGCCATACTGCCCTCGTCGATTTTGCCTTTCCCACGTCAGTGTCGGGTGTATATGTGGATGGTGGCTTCTCTGCCTTCCCCGCTGCCCTTCTAACTGGCCAGTCGATGGTGCACACATCGACACCGGGTGGGCATATCCCTCCAGCCCGCCGGAGTGCTCTGGCTTCCACCCATCCTACAGGGTCAGGGGTTCCTGGCAGCACTCAGTTCGTCCTTTTTCCCCGGCGCATGGCCAGGGCAGCTGGTCTGGCTCCTATAGGGGTACTTTGCTCTGCCCCCTGAATTGCTCTGTGGGAGATGACCCCACCTCCTTCTCCCTCTCCTTTCTTCGACGGGGTTGGGGGTAGCACTGCCATGCCTTCTCTGGGGCTAGGGCTAGCTGCCTTCTGAGTTCACCCAGCATTTCTTGTGGCTACTCCATGGAGCTTTTTATTTATTTTTTGTTGCCGTGACCCCTAGGAGCTCAGCCCCTGCTCCCTGGCCCCCCTTCCCCCCAGGACTTACCTCCAGTGACCATTCTCCTGAGCTTGCCCCCCAAGACGAGGCCACTGAGTTGGTGCTCCCCAATGGACAACCAAATCCTGTTCCCATGAACCTCTGTAACTGGTGTGCCTCCTGGCTAGCCCCAGGGTAGGGCATGAGGGTCTGGCCAGTTCCAGTGGAACACTAAGCTAGAGTCGCCACTCTGTGCTGCACGTGCGGGATAGAAGCAGCGGAGTGGATGCATTATTGGATATCATTTTCTGCTGCTGAAATCCCCATGCGGAGGCATGGCAGGTGACGTAGCGGCACAAGACACAACGGTGCACGCCCCACTACCGTGCTCTGGCAGCTGCTCCCTGGCCTCTGCCAGAGGTCAGTTGAGTGCCGGATGCTCAACCACCCTCCCCTGGAGGAAGAGAGCAGTCTTTGGATGCTCAATCCTCCTCCCACCCCCCAGCCGCCCTCGAACTCCTCAGTTCCTTCCGAACCCTGGGTGCCAACGTCGCAAGCAGACGCCGTACCACTGTGCCAGTTTGCCAGTCTACTACCTGGAACTTGCAGGTGTTCAGGTTATGTGCCCTCACTTTCTTTGGTTTTGGTGCTTGCCCATCCAGTAGCTCCCAGGGGAGTGGGACGTAGGCACCCCTTGGCACTTTTGCCTAGATGGCCAGTTCGGTCTCTGAGTGGCCTCACTTTTATTCCTGCTCGGTCTAACCAGCATTGGGGGAAGGCACAGATGTCAGTACCTCACCCTGGCAGGCCCTTACCTCAAGACAGCAGGTGCAGCTTCTTTCCCTGGGCATGGCTCTTGTGACCTGCCTGGGTTGCCAGACAGTTGGCAGTCATATTGCCTACCCTGTTTCTCCTCCACCCCCCCTTCTCGCCATACCTGGAAGGGGCCAACCAGTGGCACCTGTGGCATAGGGCTCCACTTGCTTTTGCACCCCCCACCCCTTTTTCTGGCGGGGCTGCCAGGCATCCCCCAGTCTATCCTGACTTGGGGAGAGTGCTCCTACGCCTGTACCTGCTCTTTACAGGGAGTGGTCATGTCCGGGGGATTTTCTTTCTGTCCCTGGATCTCTCTCTAGGCCTCCCTTCCCCCACTGCCCTCTGCCACAGAGGGTCCTGGTGCCGGTGTCTCCTTCCCTTTGGTTGGCGGTGGGGCTTTGGGGCTTTTCGCCCCATATTGCCCTCCCTCTGTCACTAATAGGGGTCCAGACATTGCCTGGGGTTCATCCTGCTTTCAATCGGCCTGTTTTGGTGGTTTCATGGGCCTGGCCCCTTGCAGTCATGCGTGAGGGGCCCTCCTACCATTTAATATACTGCCCCTTAACGTGCCATCCATGTCATTTGACTTTCCTACTAGGCCCAGCAGCCCTCTTAGGCATTCTTGCGGCCTCAGGGCCTAGGGGTCAGTGCTTTTCTTGTTCCAGGGGGAACACTACCAGTTTAGGGTATTTCCCTTTGGCTTGTCATCTGCACCACAGGTATTTACCAAATTCTTGGCAGTTGTGGCAGCAGTTCCCAGGGAAGAGGAACCATACGTCTTCCCTTACTTGGATGACCGAATGCTAAAAGCACAGTCCAGGGAGCACCTGTCCCATGCCCTAGTGCATCCCATACAACTGTTCCACACCCTATGGATCACAGTCAATCTGCCCAAGTCAGTGTTGATCCATTGTCACTGTCTACAGTACATAGGGGCAGCTCTGGATACTGCCAATGGCCTTGCCTTCCTGCCCTGGGAAAGGGCAGACCGCCTGATGGCTCAAGCCCGCCTGCTTTACAACAGCAGGAATGTCACAGCCAGAATGTTCCTGAGACTGTTGGGCCAGATGGCAGCAGCCATTATCACGGTACCCCTAGCCTGGCTGCACGTGAGGATCCCCCAGTGGACATTAGTGGTCCAGTGGGCTCGGCGCCCTGATGACCTAGAACAGCATGTTCTAGTCGCTTCCCTTGTCAGGGAGGTACCATTA
Source organism: Neoceratodus forsteri (assembly GCA_016271365.2). NCBI lineage: Eukaryota > Metazoa > Chordata > Ceratodontiformes > Ceratodontidae > Neoceratodus > Neoceratodus forsteri. The sequence goes on along the minus strand of JADMNL010000025.1, from coordinate 166,970,849 downwards.
TGGTGGCTGGCGTTCCCTTTCCCCGAACACTCCCCCCCTGCAGCTTCTCACCACGGATGCTTCAGGGATGGGCTGGGGAGCTCATTTGGGGTCTTATCAGACTCCAGGAATGTGACTAGAGTGGAGCCTTCCCTCCACATCCCCGGTCTAGAGATGGGGCCATTCTGTATGCTTTGCTGGCTGTACAGAACCATCTCACCCTGGGCTGGTGCAGATGGCCAACATCAGTGTAGTACACTGGATGCACAGACAAGGGGAACCCACTTGTATCCCCTGTGCAAAGAAGCAGTGCGGGTCTGGTACTGGGCTATAGGTTATGGTCTTGGACTGTCAGCCATGCATGTTTCAGGCGTCTGTCACGTCCGGGTGGACAGACTATGCCGGTTGCAGTCTCGAGTGTATGAGTGGGAGCTGCGGACCCTGGTTGCAGTAGGCATGTTCGACAAATGGGGTTGTCCAGCATTGGACCTTTTTGTGTCCTCACTCAACATGGAGCTGCTGCTTTTCTGCTCGCTCGCTCCAGGACCTGGGGTTTTCTGGCAAGATGCGTGGTTCCTCTCACGGGAAGGGAGGGTCCCTTATGCTTCCTCTCCCTTTCCTCTGATTCAGAGGGTGGTAATCAAGCTTCAGATGGAGGGCGCCATTCTAATTTTGGTGGCCTCCTTCTGGCTGTGTTACATCTTGCTTACCCAGCTGCAGTAGTTGATAGTAGACCTCCCTGTGCCCCTGCCTCTGTACAAAGGCTTGCTCTCACAGGATCAGGGAACCCTGGTCTACCAGGACTTAAAGTCCCTGCATCTCTTTGTTTGGTTCCTGAAGACAGAGCCATTGTGGGATTTGGAGTGTCTCCTAAGGTGACCGATGTCCTGGTGGCTGCCTGAAAATCTTCCACCAGGGCCACCTAGTCATGGAGTGGAAGCGGTTTGCTTTGTGAGCCGTGTCACATCAGCTGGATCCTTTTACTTGTCCAGGGATCCAGGTCCTAGAGTGTCTCTTGTTCCTGTTAGTGGCAGGACTTCAGTATTCTTCTATGAAAGTGCACCTGGTCACTATCTCGGCCTTCCTTGTGCCTTTGCCAGTCGTACCGTAGTCCAGATGGAGGTAGCTTGTATGTTCTTGAGAGACATCCTGTGTTTGAAGCCTCCCATCCGCAATCCGATCCCGAACTGGAACCTGCATTTTCGGTTGGAATACCTCACTTTGGCTCCTTTCGAGACAGCTGCAACTTGTAAGCTGCACTTCCTTTCTTGGCAAATGTTATTTCTAGGAGTGTGGATGTGTTGTTCATCCACACTGTTTGGCATGTCCCCTTCCACTTTAAATCTTGCCGGAAGTCTTCAAGCTGGCTCCTCCCACCCACCTGGGTGGTATATACCTCGGCTCCACCCCATGACGCCAGATCTTCCTTTCTGTTGGAAGACACAGGTTCCCTCATGCTCTCAGCATTTCGTAGGCCCTGGCTTTCAAATTATCAGTTTTACCGAAAATCAAACTCGTTCGAGTTAGTGATGCTTTGTCCGCGTCGACTATGGAGGAAAAATCTTCCCCAGGATTTTGCCGGTGCCCCGCAGACACAAGATGTCGTGCACCGATCCCCACCTCACGTATGTTTACTGCCTAGGTGTCGGACATGACACTTGGTTGTGCGGTTTTTGCTTGGCCCTCCATCCCAACATCCTGGACGACCGCAAGGCACGCTTGAAGCTGGGGAGACTGGAAAAAAGAAACCTGCCTGTGAAATTGAAGGAGGCTAGGTGGGCGGTTTCCGTGGCCGTGGGCTCCGTCGAACAGCTGGAACAGATGAAGGCATTCGAGGAGGAAGCAGCTCGCGCTTCGGCGAATCGAAGCTTCTTCGTCCAGCTGAACCTAGGCTCCTTCAGGGAGATGTGCCAGTCTCTCCCCACTCGGGGTGAGGTGCCTTCGGGCTCGCACTCCTCCCGCTCTCGGAAAAGGGAGAAGGACCCACTGTCTTCGTCTTGATGGAGATGCTCTTGGAACTGGGAGAGGTCCGAATTCCAAGAGCAAGCGATCTCGACCTCTGCCGCTGGCTTTTTGGACCTTCCGTCTGGCCAAGGGACCGAGGAAGTGGCCAACGAGGTCGAAATTATCCTCGACCTGATCAACCCCTTGTCGCCGGCTGTGCCCAACGACTCATTGGAACGGACTCCGGTCCTGGTTTTTCTGGATGAGGAAACCCAGCCTGCTGGTGTCCCCATCAAGGACCCGGTCCCGGACCCTTGGGTCTCACCAATCCTGGTGTCTCCCGATTGACCGAGTCGGCCTCCCCGGTCTCGGTCCAGGACCCCCTCGGACGATCGACTGAGGAAGAGCCATAAGCACTCAAAAAAGAAGCGATGCCACAGGTCCTCATCCTCCTCGGACGAGGAGGGGTTCCGACGGAAACTCCGTTGGTGCTATGAAGACCTTATGTGGCAGCAGCTGATCTTGACCAGGCAGAAGCCAGCTCCGCCGTACCCCAGCCATCACTTGGCTCTCCTAGGCAGAAGCCGACCCCTCCAGAACCGAAGCCCTTGGTTCCTCCACCATCGGGGCTGGGCTGTCTCCCAGTTAAGCCTACTCCGGTCTCTCCACCGATTTGGGTGGAACCACCGCCTAAACAGTCCGAAGGAGGGGCGCCCTCGAAAGAGGACCAACAGGACACCGGGCTTCCCCATGTCTGTCGATAACAGTCACCCCAGACCACCCTCGGCAGATCGAGGGTGACTTAGTTGGTAGACCGCTGTATCACGACTCTTCGGACTCTGACATCACCGGCTTGCACTCACATCCCGGGGATGATGAGTCGTCTGTTGGTGCAGGAATGGAGGAAGGCCCTTCCTCTTTCCAGGGCATTCTCCGCCTAATTTTCGATTCCACCGGAATGCCTCTGGAGCCTATCCAGAAAAAGGCAGAGTACCCTCTTACTGACATTTTCAAGAGAGGGGATACCCCAACGGAGGCCTTTCCTGTGGCCGAGGCCATTGTTGATCCGGCACTCGAACTATGGCAGCACCCTGCCTCATGTCCAGCACCATCTGCCCGCATAGCATGCAAGTACACGGTGCCCATGGGGTCCCTTGCAAGGTTCACAGAGCACCCTTCAGCCAAGAGTCTGGTGACCACCTCTGTGTTCAGGCATATTGGTAGTTCATCCGACACTGACCGACCCCCGGACAAGGAGTCCAAGAATATGGACCACACTGCCCATAGGGTCTATGCGGCCTCTTCTCTGGGCCTTCGTCAGGCTAGCTCGGCTGCCATTGTGGCACACTTCTCTCATGCCCTTCTTGGGTCATTGGATGAGGCCCTCCCTCGTCTCCCACTGGACATGCAGACCATGGTCAAGCAGGTCCATGACCAGGGCCGTGCTGTTGCTAAACAGCAGCTCCAGACAGCCTTGGATATTGGGGATTCCTGTGCCCACTCTTCTGGCAGCCGCAGTGGCCTCTCGCTGCAGGGCTTGGCTGAGGCTTTCCTCCTTCCTGGATACTCAGCATAAGCTTACTGACGTGCCCTTCATAGGTACCGACCTGTTCCGTCCAGGACTGGCTGGTCACCTTCAACGTATAGAGCAATCTAGTGCCACTCTGGATGCTACTTCTGCCAAGGGTTCTTCGGGCAAGAACCAGCAGAAGAGAAAGAAGAAGCCATTTCGGCACTTTTCCCCTGCGGTCCGGCAGCCCTCCTATCAAGGAGGACAACAACATCGACAGCAGCAGCAGGCTCAAGCTTGGTGCCCTCGGCCCAAGCAGGGTCCTCAGCAGCCCCATAAAAGAGGCCGAGGCTCAGGTCCTGGAGCCTCCTCCTCCTCTTCTAAGCCTGCTCAGTGACGGGTTGGGGGTGGCCAGCTCTACACCCGTCACACCAGCTCTGGGTCCTCCCGTGGGGGGTCGGCTCTGTTACTTCCTTTCCATCTGGTCCGCTATCACTTCGGACAGGTGGTTTCTCAAAATGGTCAGTCAGGGACTGCCTCTAGAATTCAAGCAGTACCCTCCCAGCTGAGCCCGCGCCCCTCGAGAGGAACGGATTTCCGCATGCACCCAGTTGGCTCTTCGAGACAATGTAGCCCAGCTCCTCCGCAAGGAAGCAGTAGCTCCAGTGCTGGATCCTCCGACAGACACAGGCTTTGTTTCCAGATACTTCCTGGTGCCCAAGCAGACGGGGGGTTGGCGCCCCATCCTAGATCTCCACGACCTGAATCAATATCTCAGGTCCCGCCCCTTTCGGAATGGTCACTCTGAACCAGATCATACCATCCCTGGAGTGAAACATGTGGTTCTTTTCACTGGACCTACAGGACGCATTCTTTCACGTCCCAATCCGTCTGTCCCATCAGCGGTTCCTCTGCTTCAGGGTCGAGGGGACCCTGTACGAATTCCGAGCCATGCCGTTCGGCCTGTCATTGGCTCTACAGGTCTTCACCAAATGCATTGCAGTGGTGGCATCCCACCTTCGGCGTCGAGGAGTCAGAATCTACCCTTATCTCAACGATTGGCTCTTGGCAGGTTCCATCCAGCAGGAGGTGGAGAGGTCCAGGGATCTGGGCTCAAAACCTGCTCCCAACTCGGCCTCCTGATCAACGAGGCCAAGTCGGAACTTGTGCCTTCTCAGATGATGGGCTTCATTGAGGCATAGCTCGACTCTTGTCAAGTCAGAGCTTGGCTTCCAGTGGACAGGGCGGAGGGTCTCTCCTCCCTTGCCCGATCATTTCTGGTTGGGCATTTGCACTCTGCCCGGGACTTTCTGTGCCTTCTGGGTTACATGGCGGCATGCACCTCAGTGGTCCATTGGGCCTGGTGGCACATGCACCCCCTTCAATGGGAGCTGGCCGCTCAGTGGACTCAGCGATATGGTCACTTCGACCAGCTGAGCACTGTAACCCAGAAGATGTGGGACGCTCTCCAGTGATGGACTGCCCCAGACTGTTTGCAGGAAGGGAATCCCGTTTGTCCGCCCCAAGCTGATGGTCATCCTTACGACCGATGCCTCTCTCGTGGGCTGGGGAGCCCACATGGGGGACAACAGGGCCCAAGGGTTCTGGACCTCCGAGGAGACCCGATGCCACATCAACCTGTTGGAGCTCAGAGCAGTCAGACTGGCACTGTCAGCTTTCGCTCCTCAGCTCTGGGATCAAGTAGTTCAAGTCCAGACGGACAATACCATGACCATGTACTACCTCAACAAGCAGGGCGGCACACACTTCCATCTGCTGTGCAAGGAGGCGCTCCGCATCTGGACCCTCGTAAGCCTGTTAGAGGCGGATCTCCTAGCCATCCATGTAGTAGGAGCTTTGAACCAGCTGGCGGATGCTCTCAGCCGCATAGGCCAGACATCCCATGAGTGGTCTCTCCATCTGAGGTAGCTTACAGCCTGTTCTCCCGTTGGGGCATACTGTTTGCCTCCAGGGAAAACAACAAGCTGAGGCTGTACCATGCCCACCCCCCTCAGCAGGGCTCGCTGCAGGGGGATGCCTTCTTGAGGCCATGGACCCCAGGCCCCCTCTGCACCTCCCCTCCATTTCCCTTGATCCACAAGGTGTTGCTCTGGTGAGGGACAAGGTGAAGGTGAGTCAGGTAGCCCCAGACTGGCCGCGCCAGTTCTGGTACCCAGATCTCCTCAGCCTAAACTGCAGGCCCCCGGAGTGGCTTTGTACATTCCCGGACCTGATATCTCTGAACCAGGGGAAGGTATTCCATCTGGACCTTCATTCCCTGCACCTCACAGCCTGGTACCCGAGTAGCTAGAGTTCCAGGCTTTGGGTCTTTCCGAAGATGTCTTCACTGTGGTGGAGGCATCTCGAAAGGAATCGACCAGGAAATGTTACTTCTTCAAATGGAAAAGGTTTTCCATTTGGTGTCAGGGTAAGGGTCTGGACCCCTTAGCCTGTTCTGTGGCTAACATTCTTGACTACCTTTGGTCACTCTCCAATGGGGTCTACGGTCATTGCCCTTAGGGTGCACCTGACAGCCATTTCTGCTTGCCGGGCGTGGGCCGTTCAGCAGACATTGGCGCAGGAGACAGTGGTTGGGCGCGTCTTCAAAGGCCTGGATTACATAGCCCCTCTGGTGTGTGAACCTCCACCTCCGTGGGATCTGTTGCAGGTTTTGGCAAAGCTCATGGGCAAGCCATTGAAACCCATGCACAAATGTGAGCTCTCACACTTGTCATGGAAGTTGGCCTTCCTGGTGGCTATCACATCAGCCAGAAGGACAGGGGAGCTCCAGGCGCTTTCAGTGGATTCCCCTTACCTGGTCTTTCACAGGGACAAAGTTGTCCTGCGCCCCCACCCAAAATTCCTTCCGAAGGTGGCGTCAGAGTTCCACCTTAACCAGATATTGACTCTGCTGGTATATTACCCTAATTACACCTCGGACGCTGAGTACAGGCTCCATACCTTGGACCTGAGACATGCTATCTCCTACTACAAGGAAAGGATGGTGGAAATTCATGGAGCGGTTCGCCAGCTGTTTGTCACCTACACTGAAGCTGCTTCTGGCAGACCTACAGCCAAACGGATCATAGCAAGATGGATTACATCATGCATAGGTGTGTGCTGTGAGTTGGCAGGCAAGGAGCCTCCCAGAGGGATAAGAGCTCATTCTACCTGCCATACTGCTGCATTGGTGGCTGCTTCCAGGGACATCCCTATCCAGGAAGTCTGTCGGGCTGCTACCTAGAAGTCAGCAAACACCTTTATCACCCACTACCACATCGACTTTGAGTCATGCTGGGATGCTGGTTTTGGGGCCTCTGTTCTCCAGTCTCTGTTTCCTAAGTAGGGTGTGTGCGCCTTGCCTCCCTTCTCCCAGAGAACTGCTAGGAGTCTGCCAAACAGTATGGATGAACAACATATCCACACTCCTAGAAGAACAGGTTACTCACCTGTAACAGTAGTTCTAGGAGTGGTATATGTTGTTCATCCACATGCACCCACCCAACCTCTCTGGCTTCGGGTGCACAACCTTGCTTCCAGCAGGCTAAGATCTGGCGTCATGGAGTGGAGCCGAGGTATATACCACCCGAGTGGGTGGGAGGAGCCAGCTTGAAGACTTCTGGCAAGATTTAAAGTGGAAGGGGAGATGCCAAACAGTGTGGATGAACAACATATACCACTCCTAGAACTACTGTTATAGGTGAGTAACCTGTTCATTTAGTTGCTATAATTTCTGCCCAAAGGATTTTCAAGCTTCAGGCTCTCATGTGTGAGCCTCCTTACTTGATTTTCTTTGCATACCTAACTTAAGTTTCTTCTAAAGATGGTGTCTGAGTTTACTTTAAATCAAACCATCCACCTGCTTGTTTATTTTCCCGAACATGCCAATCCAGGGGCAGCATGGCTCCATACTTTAGACGTACATAGCATACTCAGATATTATGTTCATCATACGATGGACTATTGGAAGTACCCATGGCTTTTGTTTCCTTTGCCCCAGGAAAGAAGGGCGTACCAGTTTCTAAACAGTGTCTGTCCACATGGCTGGCAGGACGTATGGTAAGGAAATTCCTGTAGTTGTGTGTGGCTATTGAACCAGAGGCATGGCCACCTCTATTTATTGTTTCAAGAATGTCAGCTGCAGAAATTTGTGCTGCTGGTACTTGGAGTACTGTCCACACTTTCACTAAACACTACAGTCTGGACATTGCCTCCAAAAGAAGGGCAGACTTCGGCCTGGCTGTACTTTAAGGCCTCCTTTCCTAGGCGTACAGCCTCCAGCCACCCAGACTGACTGACTGTCAGAAGTGCTGGGGACTCGTTCCATAGGTGTGGCCTGATGGAAAAGATATCCTTGAAGAAAATAGTACAGTTACGTAAGAACTTCCCATAACAGTAGATCTTCAAGAGAATTTCTTTCATCAGGCCATGCTGACCCACTCTCCATCCCCCTTAGACTTCTACCTTCATCTTCTGGTGTTTGGTCTGGCTGTTTTAATGGGGTGATCTCTGGGAGATTTCCTGCTGGGCCTGACAGCTAGAGCCCTTTGTTCTTTCTTAGTCTCCTATAGACAGCCCTATGAGCATGTTCCTCTCAGGACATTAGGGCCATACTGGTGCAGCCCTTTTCCTCTTCAGGGCTGCTCTGCTATTTTCCTGCCTTGCTTCTCAGCAGAGCCATAGTTTCTCTCCTGGTTCCCTACGAGGAGGTCCTCCGAGCATGATCTCTGGTGGGGGAACTAAGGAGGGACGGGGTGCCCACGCTTATGCAGGGACATCAGACGTCATGGTGGGTGGCCCCTAGTGATGCTGCTTGGAAACAATTTCCATGTGGTCTTAGCGCCTAGTGACGTATGTTCCATAGGTGTGGCCTGATAAGAGTTTCTCTCGAAGATCTACTGTTATGGTAAGTTCTTATGTAACTGCACTCTCGCCTGAGTCCGCGTAGAGACAGCAGTTTGTCTAGTTGTAGTTTTCCATTCCGCTTCAGCAGTTGAGCAGGTAAGCTCCTTCAGGGCTGCATCATGTGTTATTTTGTTTTGTGAGGGTTCTTTCAATGTTACTGTCCATCACTTTCATAGTAACGATTATCTGTTGGGGGCTGTGAACGGGCGTACAGGACTGCTGCCTTGTGGCTGGTGCTGTCTCGCTTCCCTGATGTTGGCGGCTGCTGTTCCTACATCCTCTAGCTGCTGTCTTTTTGGACCCTTACTTAAAAGTGGTATTGTTGGACTCTGCTCTTCCTCGGGATTATGATTCTGCATGTCTGATAGTGGTTAAATGCAGTTAAACTTCAGTTGTATACCAAATAACCATGCAGATCTGCAGAACTGTTGTAGAAAAGTTCCTGCCTGGAGATCAGCTCTCGAGCAGTCGCTGAAACTCTGTTTTTCATTCAAACACAGGACGGCCTCCTAAGCACAGCAGTAAAACAAGTAAATACATTATAGGAGAGTCAGTAATCTCCAAGTTAATCATCATGTGGACCCCTTCCCTCCAGAAATTGTCCAGGTCCCGGCTATCATTGCTAAGTAGCCCCAATCACCCCAACACCAATACCACCACCACCACCACCTTCTTGATACTGGAAAGAAAACATGGCCACCTGACCCCTTCTAAACCCAGGTCTCCTGCTGTACAACAGTGCAATGCACCACCTCTTGGTCCTCTGGGTGGTTAGTGTGTTTCAGACAAATACAGCTTGCAGCTATATATTACCTTTCCTTTTTCAGTGCTGTGCAGGTAGCAGAGAGGATCTAACCACTTTACCATCACAGGAGACTTGAAACAGTTTTTGTTTTTTTTTGGGGGGGGGACATGACAGTTGACTTGGGTTTTAATAAATCCAAACAAATGTTTCTTTCTCTTTTTTATCTGCTGTGCTCATTTGCCAGTTGTGTTTTAGGATAAATGTAAACCAGTCAAAGGGTTTGACTCCAGATGAAGATAAAATGTTACCAAAATGTTTTATCTCATAAACCAGCAAACTATAGTTGGAAAATAAAAAATATCTTTAAAACTTAATGAGTACGGCAAAAAGCTATGGAAAAGTTTCTGCATATCCGTTCATTTTTATAATAGCATTGAGGTACTCCCGGGAGTTGGTTTACCTGTCATCTGTCCAACCCCCAGGTGCATGAGGCACTTGGCTACGCCTCTGAGCCTTATTACGTACCTGAGGGTTGGATTAACTACTGGTACACCAACCCCCGGTCATACCTTAATGCTTAATTCAAACAACATGAAGTCTTGCTGTATTCTGGCAATCTGCAGTTAGCGCCAGCCTTTAAACTGCCCCGGAGAGTATAGGGTTAATTTTCTATGCAGTGCATAGAACGTTGAGCTCAAGCTCAGTTGAGGTCTCTGTATGCAGCCCTTTGAAACCCAACTGTCAGATTCTTTACCCCTCCTCCTCACTGAACAGTGACTCCGGAGATTTCTCCTTCAGCTCAGTTCAAAAGTCGGTTAAGTGTCAGTTTTAAGCCGAAATTATTCCGAATTTGTTCCGCATTGTTGGTTCAGGCTCTGTCTGCGTTACTGTGAGTACTAGATAGTTATTTTTTATTACTTGTGGAAATTGTAAGTTTGTTTGATCGGTTCGGCTAAACCGATTCTATATACTGAATCCTTGTACTTTGCTTTAATGTGTGGTTACCGGTCCTTATCGGTTCTAAAAAAAAGTGTTTTAAATGTTTTTTCCCAATACCCGTGACACGGTTAGGAACCGATAAGGGAGTCTTGCCTGGCGGTTTCCGAAAAAAGGGTAAGTTTGGGTAGGTTGGCCATGTCTGAGAAACCCAAGAAAAAAACCGGGCCCACTGAGTTTCAGCACTGCAGTGAGTGTGGGGAAGTCTTTACTAAGGCCGATCCCCACACCACCTGTGTTTATTGTCTGGGGTTTGAACACCTCAATACAGACTGCCAAATTTGTAAACATTTTCCTAAGTCTACCCTGGAAAAGAGATTAGGTAGACATAGAGAAAAGGAGGCTGAGAAGTCCATTGACCCGGATGGCCAGCCCGGTTCAGTTCCGACAGAATGAAGTGCCCTCTGACCAGGGCGATACTTCTTCGGGCAAGAGGAGAGCCGAGCCTGAGGGATCAGTTCCTACAAAAAGGAAAAGGAAAGACAAATCAGCCGGTTCGGATCCAGAGGTTCATGTTCCAACCGCTGATGAGATTGCCCAAGCGATTCGGATTGTTCAGTCGCTTCACCCAGTTCCGCCCGATCTGGCTTCGTTGGCTAGGGGCTCGGTTCAGTCGGTTCCACTGGTTCAGGAATATACCTCTGAAGATTTTGAGCCAGAATTTGAGGAGGAAGGGGATTATGAACAAGATGATGATTATGATGGAGTAGAAAGTCTGGATGTGCCCCTTGAACCGGACATCTCCCCAGACAGACCTTCTGGTGTTTCCCCTCCTAGGCTCTCTGAGTCCCATCCCCACTAAATGTTTTACAGGAAAGTTGCTGAAACTCTTCAGCTCCCTATGGAGGAAGCTACAGAGGATCAAGAGGAGCCTGATTTTGTAGAGATGATGGATATCCCAGAGTCCAGGAGGCTGTCTATTCCCTGGCACAAATCTTTTGGGAAACAGACACAAAAAATGTTAGTCTCCTAATTCTGTACCTCCTGTTGATAGAACAGTGGATAAGAGGTACACTTTATCAGGTTCAGACACGGAGTTTTTCTACCAACAATGCAGCCATGTTGGGGTTGTGCAGGCTGCAGCCTGTGACAGGGCTAATGTCCTCTTGGCTTCACCCCCCCCCCCCCCAGATAAAGACTCCAGGAAGAAGGATGCCTTGGCAAAGAAGCAATACATGGCATCCTCTTTGGGATTCACACAGGCTAATTATATGGCCTATACAGCCAGGTACTAGAAGTCCAGGTGGGACACTGTACTGGCACTGGCTAAACAGTCCTCCCCCCAGCTGGCCAGCTGGAGGAGGTGGCTGCGGATGGGATTGAGGCATCTAAGGTACAGTTCCATGCTGCTGGGGACTCCAATGATGTGTCATCAAGAGTCATGGCTACATCTGTGGCTCTTCGGAGAATGGCATGGCTCAGATATACTAGCCTCTCACAGGACACCCAGGCTAAGGCCATGGATTTCCCTGTGGCAGGTAATTCTCTGTTTGGGGAGCTGACAGAGAATTACATGAAGAAGATGAAGGAATATAGGACCACTTATAGGAGTGCACAGGCCAAGGAGAGGCAGGCAGCTCCTCAAAGGCAGCATTCTTGGGGCAGGGGCAGGCCTTTTCATAGGCCTTTCTACCAAGCACAGGCCTCTTCTCCCTTTTTCACAGAGGGGGATCTTCAGAGGGAGAGGCAGAAGGGGGATGAGCAGGGCTGCATCCACTCCTCAGCCTAAGGCCCCTGCCAAGCAGACACCCTGATGGGCCTGCCCGAGTCAACTCTCCTATTCCAGTAGGGGGCAGGTTGGCTTACTTTGTCCAGGACTGGGTGTCTGTTACTTCAGACAAGTGGGTCCTGGAAGTAGTAAGCCAGGGACTGGTTCTCAGCATCAAAAAATTTCCAAAGATGAGAGCCAGATCTTTTCCACCTGCAAGTCTCTCCGAAACCCTTGCCCTAGAGTCAGAGGTTTCATCTCTTCTGGCCTTAGGAGCCATAGAGAGAGTTCCTATCCTACACTGGGGCAAAGGTCTGTACTCCAGGTACTTCCTTACCCCAAAAAAGACAGGGGAGTGGTGACCCATCCTAGATCTAAGATACCTGAACAAACATCTTTTAAAACCAAGGTTCAAGATGGTGACTCTGGGAATAATTCTTCCCTCTCTAAGGCCAGGGGACTGGCTAGCCTTCCTGGACCTCAGAGATGCCTACTTTCACATTCCCATCAGGTGCACTCACAGAAAGTACCTCAGGTTCAAGTTGCCGTCAGGCCATTACCAGTTCAAAGCAATGTCCTTTGGCCTAACGTCAACTCCAAGGGTTTTTACAAAGTGCCTGGCAGTAGTAGTGGCCTTTTTAAGAAGGCAGAGGATTTCCATTTTTCCATATCTGGATGACTGGCTCATAGTGAGTCAGTCTTCAGACCAAGTCAAGTCAGACCTGCAAGTGACCCAGCAAGTGCTCTCTTCCCTGGGGTTTCTTCTCAACCTCCCCAAGTCAGTCCTCGAACCAGTACAGCTTCTTACCTTTATTTTTCAACTGTTTAATCAGGTGAGACACACCAAGCTGAAAGCTTGTTTACAGGTGCAACCTGGGAGCACAGGGAAGTTAAGTGACTTGCTCAGGGTCACACAGTATGCAAGTGGGGGCTGTGGGATTCCAACCCAGGTCTCTAGATTTGCAGCTCAGAGCCTTAAATCACTGCACTATACTGCCTCCCCCTTTATAGGGGCAGAGCTAGATACTGCCAAAGCAAGAGCCTTTCTTCCCCTGGAAAGGGCAAGAGTTCTTACAGAACTAGCTTCTTCCTTCAGCCTTCAGATGTCCCTACCAGGAAGGTACTTCCTTCAGCTCTTGGGCCACATGGCAGCTTCTACAGCAGTGGTCCAAGGGGCAAGATTCCAGATGAGGGACATTCAGTTCCATCTGAGGGCCTTTTGGTTCCAAATGAAGGACCCACTTACCAAGCTGATTCCAGTGACTCGGGCACTGATCCAAACTCTTCAGTGGTGGCAGGATCAGGACAATTTAAGGCAAGGGGTCCCATTTGTCACTCAGTCTCATTCGGTGGTCTTTACCATGGATGCTTCCGTTTTGGGGGTGGGGAGCTCATCTGGGGGCTCTCACAGCTCAGGGACTGTGGTCCCTTCAGGAGTCCCTTCTTCATATCAATCTCCTGGAACTCAGGGCAGTTTTTCTGGCCCTGCAAGCTTTCTCTCAGTCTGTGCAGAACAAGGTAGTTCAGGTCAGAACAGACAACACCACCACCATGTGGTACATCAAGAAGCAGGGAGGCACTTGATCTACAGCCTTGTGCACAGAGGCCATGCAATTGTGGTCTCTGGCTTATTCCCTGCAGACCTCTGTGATAGCAGTCCACCTTCCAGGAAAGGACAGTGTGCTAGCAGATGCACTGAGCAGGATCTCCCAGGGCCACCACGAATGGTCCCTGGACCCCCTAGTATTGAAAGTAATTTTCTCAAGGTGTGGCACTCCAGAGGTAGATCTCTTTGCAGCCCCAGACAATGATCAACTTCCTCTATTTTGTTGCAGACCCTCAGTCCTGGGCTCAGTCCCTCTGGATGCTCTGATTTTGAACTGGGAAGGGAAATTTTGGTATGTCTTCCCTCCTTTTCCCCTACTGTTCAAAGTTCTAGTCAAGATAAGGTCACAACCTTGCAAAGTGATTCTGATTGCTCCAGACTGGGCCAGACAACCTTGGTACCCCCTGTTACTATCTCTAGCAGTTCATCTTCCACTGTCTCTTCCCAGGAACTAGAACCTGTTAACCGCCTCTCAGGGGAGGATTTGGTACCCCAATCTTCAGTCTCTCAATCTCAAGGCATGGCTGTTGAAGAGTTAGAGTATGCAGATTGCATCTGTCTCGGGGGGGGTTCTGGATATTCTCAGAGCTTCTCGAAAGCCCTCCACCAGAAAGACTTGTAACTCCAAATGGAAAAGATTCATAATTTGGTGTTCCAAGAAGCATGTTTCTCCAGACACTGCTGAATTGCCTACAGTTCTGGATTATATGGTCCATCTTAATGGCCTAGGACTCAGACCAGATACTCTCAAGGTGCACTTGTCAGCTGTTTCTGCCTTTCTCTCAGTGGGGAAGTCTTCCTCACTATCATCTCATCCTGTGTTCTGTAAATTTTTCAAGGGATTGCTTCATACCAATCCTCCCTTTAGGGATCCTGCCCCTGCCTGGGACTTAAATGTTTGCATTGTTCAACTTATGTAACCTCCTTTTGAGCCTATGTCCTCAGCAGAGCTTAAGTACTTGACTTGGAAAACTGTGTTTTTGGTAGTCATTACCTCTGCCGGACGTATCAGTGAACTGCAAGCCCTGTCAGTGGAACCTGATTTTATCTCCTTTCATAGAGATAAAGTGGTCCTTAGAACCAGTAGGAGGTTCTTGCCCAAAGTGGTTTCAGACTTCCACTTGAATCAGTCTGTGTCTCTTCCTGTCTTCTTCACTGATCATTCTTCCTCAGGAGAGAGGAGGCTACACAGTTTAGATGTTAAAAGAGCCCTTAGCTACTACATAGAGCGTACCAAGGGTCACAGGTTTGATTCCTTCCAGTTGTTCCTCACTTATGGGGAAGTGGGAAAGGGCAAACCTGCCACCAAGAGAACTGTTGCCAGATGGATTGTGTCTTGTATACAATTGTGCTATGTAAAACTGGGAAAGATTCCACCCTCAGGCCTGAGGGCTCACTCTACAAGAGGTACAGCCGCATCCCTGGCTGCTGCCAGGGATATCCCTCTGTTAGAAATCTGTCAAGCAGCCACTTGGAAAACAGTCCATACCTTTACCAAGCTTTACTCTCTGGATATCCAGGCTAGGAGTGATGCTCGGTTTGGCACAGCAGTACTTCAGAGCCTATTCCCAAAGTAGGTTCTCTCCCTCCTCCATGGAGGTACTGCTTGGTAGTTTGCAGATTGTCAGAATACAGCAAGACTTCATGTTGTTGGAAGAAAAAATTACTCACCTTAGTAATTGTATTTCTTCTAATGGAGCCTTGCTGTATTCTGACCTGCCTCCCCTCTCAGAACCTGGCTTTTGGGAAGTGGGTGGGCAGGTGCAGTGCTGCACCCTAGGGGTGCTTCTTGCACACCCTCCTTTTTATTTGGGTGTTTTTTTGTATTGTTATCCTTATTTGGATTGGTTTTTGGTTTTGGGTTTCCTGACTGGAGTCTTCCTTTGGGAATCCAAAACTTCTGTTGCCAGTTGGCTAGTTAAAGATTTTACAATTTCCACATAGAATAGTTAGTGAGTTTTTGCTCGTAAGAATCTGACGGTGGGGTTTCAAAGGGCTGCAGACAGAGACCTCAACCGAGCTCGAGCTCAACGTTCTATGTACTGCATAGAAAATTAACCCTATACTCTCTGGGGCAGTTTAAAGGCTGGAGCTAACTGCAGATTGTCAGAATACAGCAAGACTCCATTAGAAGAAACACAATTACTAAGGTGAGTAATTTTTTCTTACTGGGTATACTCCCATTTAAGTAAACCTCGTATAAAAATTTCAACCCTTAGCCTTTTCCTGGTAAATTTTATTGTCTTGCTTATACCTGGTAAAGCAGAAGATTAGGATGGTTACCGCTGTAGGTCAGCCCCCAGCCTAGTATTAGAAAAGATGTAAATATTGGTCCACTGTGCTGGCTCTTGCTTACATTGCTTTGTAGTTCTCAACCAAAGACCTTGAGAAGGCTCTCATAACCTTTAGAGACACTGTAACTGTACATATACATATAAACATATACATTAACTGATGCGTGCACCGAAACTGTAACAAGCAATATTTAAACGATGATGTCCTTCTCATCTTCCCCCGACGGCTGTGCCCTTGAGGTCCTTCTTGCCAGTGATGTCCTCCTCATCTACCCCCTGACGGCCCTGCACTTGAGATTGTCTCAATCTTTAAGTAGCTAGGCATGCAACTTGACCCTGTTCTCACCTTCACTGACCACATAAATCATGTAGTCCACAGGGTAAACCAGAAACTGTGCACTGCCTACCGCCTAAAGCCCTGCCTCACAAATGAGGCCTGCCTGGCCATAGTCACTGGTAACCTACTCCTCCTCCTCTTTGACTTGCTGTCTCCCATATACTCTAGGACCTCCGCCACCCTTCAGGCTAGACTCACCGTAGCTTACAACAGTGCCTGCTGATTTGCCCTGTCTGCCCCTTACTCTACTCACCACTGTGACCTCTATCGCTCCCTCGGATGGCTCTCCTTGCAGGGGCAATTTGACTATACCCTTGGTTGCCTAGTGGACACTGCCATTAGGAGTGGTAATGTTTCCCCTCTCTCTCTACTCTTTTCAATTTCAGAACCCCTTCTAGGAATCTACGCTCCTCTACTATGCCCTCCCGCTAGGTACCTAAAACCCTCACCAAAATGGGTGGGAATGCTCTATCCAGAGTGGCCCCCTCCCTGTGGAATGTATTTGCCGAGCCCTCTTAGAGTATCCGAATCACATCTAACTTTCAAACACAACCTCAAATCCTGGCTCTTTGGCAAGCACAACTGCAGTTGCCCCACTTGCTAACATTCTCTTTGCCTATCATACTTTCTGGCATCTTTACTCTTCCTACATCCTGTGCCCGGCCTGCCCTCCCAATGGGCTCATCTCTCACAGTGCATACATTGTTTCTTCCTGTTGTACTTATACCCAATGCTAAGCACTACCCACTTGAGAGTGGTTGTACACTGTTTATAATTTTTTCTCTACTCAACTGTGTATATATGCTGCATGCACAATTTATTCTTTTTTTGACTTGTTGCTTACTGCTTGTATATACTTGTACTGTGATTGCTACCTGTATATACCTAATTAGCTGTATTTCCTGTATTGTACCTGTTCCATGATTATTATATGCAAGTACCTCTGTATTAATGCCACGTGTTGGCCCGGGTCATGCCTGAAAACGGTCCCCAGGATTAGTGCCCTTACCTGGTTACCAAAGAATAAATAAATAAACACAGCCCTGTTTAATGCTTTAGATTAGTTTCTAAATTTCTCTTCCAAGACTCTATTGCTGAAGTCATTTTTATTTAAACAGGGCATTTGCCCCTTGAACTTCACTTGTTGCTGCTGTTTATTCCCATTCTGAAGTGAGATTTCTCTGTTTGTGACATATGATAATTTCCCTGTCAACAGATTGTGATCTAATAGATAAAGGATTATAACTTCAACTTAAAGAGCAACTATCGTGCTCTTTCTCGAATCCCCTCCCGCGAAGCCCAAATAACCCTTACCTGCCCCTAAATCCAATTTGATTTTAATTTTTTTTTTTATGAAGTGCCCCGATTTAGGAATGGAAGGGAAGGGATCCAAATTTTGTTCCGTGGAGCTCCGTCTCGCTGATCACTTCCAGTTCTTGTACCTCTGAACAGAGCACTCCGCCCCGATCCTCCCCCGCGCTACTACGTTTTGAAACATAAGTGTATGAGGAGTGCGGTGGCAAGCGTCCATTGCATTGTATGGGGCTGCATTTAAAAGTTTAAATTATGTAGTTTAGATGGCAAGTCGGAATAAATCATGGCTACCGCTTAGCTAACAAGGATCGTGTTGGTTGAAGTGGTATGATTAACTAACCATCTACTGATATAAACTTTAAATGCAGCCCCATACAGTGCAATTGACACTTGCCTCTGCGCCTCATACACTTATGACCAAAACTTAGTAGTGGGAAGGAGCACTGTTCAAAGGTACAAGGAAGTGGAAGGGATCAGCGAGACGGAGCGCCACGGAGCAAAATTACAGTTCCTTCCCTTCCTAAATCGGGGCACTTCATAAAAGAAATTAAAATCAAATTGGATTTAGGGGCAGGTAAGGGTTCTTTGGGCTTCTTGGTGGGACTGGGTCAAAAGTTGCTCTTTAAGGAGGTGCAGCTGGAAAAGATAAATTCTAATGGGCAAGGATTGTGCTTTGTTGAAAATTCCTAAGTATCAAAGAATAAAACAAAGATAGATAGTGAATAAATATAAAATATAAGCTATGGCATGCCTGAACATTATGTTTTTTAAAGTTGTGTTAGAGATTCCAGTTGCACATGGCGTCCCCTCAGGTGAACCCTTCCGTTGGGCTTCAGAAAGTATGTCAAGTGCCACAAACCCGTCCCATCAGTTGATGGCCACATCTTGAGTGTCTGGGTACAGACCATACCAAGAAGTTTTGTATGTGCTCCAAGATGTTCAGGAAGTCTAAGGAGATTTGGGCCAAGAAGATGGAGGACTCTCCTTCAAGCAAGTTCACCTCTCGTGGTTCCAGTCGTGAAACCGAGGGGGCCAATCCAGTTTCTTGGATCCGTCAATGAAATGCCATCACCAATCCTCTAAGGACAAGGCACCCACCTTCAAACAGACTGGGTGGAAAGTGCCACAGTTCAAATTCTGCTGCTCAGCCCCAGTACTAGGACCCCTCCCGTTCCGTTTCCAAAACTGAGCACCATCAACTTTACCTCGCCTCGTTTGTACCCTGGTGTGTGTGTGTGTGTGTGTGTGTGTGTGTGTATATAGTATAGGGTCATGCCAAGTACCACTGAGTTCCTGGCATCAGTACCAGTCCTAGTCCCAGTCTAGATCTGGCTGTCCTTGGTTTGGTTCACGGTGCCCAGGTCTAACAGGGTGTCAACTGGGCACTCCTTATGTGAGTGGCTATTGGGGGAGTCGTCTGGTGCGCCTTATGCGACTGACTACTGGGGGAGTCAGCAGAACCCTGCTCTGACACAAGGCCTTCCTGCAGCTGCCCCCTAGGGCTCCAGCAGGTGCCATCAACTTCTGGTAGGCCTCCTGCTCAGCTCTTGTTAGTCCTTGCTACCAGGTCCCATGGTGACCCTGCTGACTGGGATTCAGAGTCTGAGCTTGCCTCAGTAGCTGAGGGCATGCTGGACAAGAACTGTGATATCTCGGAGACTGATAACATGGGGAGAGTCTTCCCACATTTTTGATCCAGAGGACATATTTTCTTACTAAGCCTTTTGGAGACATGTGGCCAAATATTTTGACATAACCTTAACAGACTGAAAAAACCCTGTTGGGAACTAGATACCCATTTATCTTGCTGATCATCAAACTGCAGCTCTTATTTAGTGGTCTCATAACAAGTATGACAATTATGTGAATAAACTTCTCAGTCACTTGCTGTCTACGTTTTAAACAGAGCTACTTTGAGGCTGGTCTTTGGTATTTATTTAGTGCTTAAGAAATTATACGTAAGACAGTTCTATGCAGTTTATTTCTATCGCCGTTTTGTAACTATTGCATTATGAAACTGTAGATGCAGTGAAAGCGTTAACCAAGATAGGTACCTTCTTGAAACCCGGCCAAATAAGTTTGTCATTTTGTCATATATAGGCCATTAATAGAGATTCTAAAAATGATTTTGGTCAGTCAGAATTACAAGGAACAGAAACTATTTATTTAATTTCTTTGTAATTTTTGATTGAGAAAGGCACACTGAGCTGTGATGGTTAGTTTCCAGATGAGTCCTAGAAGGGGATGGAGTGGGTGGTATGGGTTTGATTGAGGGAATGTTGGCCAGGACACCAGGAAAAAATCCATTGTCTTATGATAAGTTGAATGCTGAAGGTTTAGTAAGCTCAACCCTGCCTAATACACAGAGATTTTATCACATTTCTTATACATTTTCTTTAAGTTTTGCCCGGGGTGTTCCTGCTGTGTGGCCAAAATCAGAATCAAATAATTATAGTACTGCTGCCCCCCCCCCAAAAAAAACTGCTTGAAAGGTTGCAATTAATTTAATTCCAGTTTCTTACGTTGTCTTCATTCCATCACTTTAACATTTTAAAGGGGTTCTTGGTCTTCTCATTCGGCCGAATTATGATTAGTCTGACCACTGCTGACAAGATGGCCCCCTCTTCAGTCAGGTATCTTGCAAGAAGTGCCCTGGGATCTTCGACTTCCACCTGTACAGCCACCACAGATGATCAGAAGGGATCTCGGTTTAAAATCTCTTCTGGATGACTCCTCACTGCCCTTGTGCTGCATCACAGTGGCAGTCCTGGGTGCAGCTGCAGCCAAAGACATGATTAGATATTTCCTGCAATTCCAGTGATAGCTCTAGAGAGAAATTCTCTGCCTGCTTGCAGTACCACTAAAGGGCCACCACAGAGAATCTCTTTAAAAATATCAGGAAATATTTGGAAATATCTAACCAAGTCTTGGACTGCAACTGTATTAGCCCAAGTTTCCGTTGAGGAACTGTAACCCACCACCTTCCAGTCTTCTGGCCTTCAAAGTGAGCAGGAAACATACTGAGCCACGGAGACTAGTAAATTTGGCTTCAGCTAAGACGCTGTACATACAGAATAAAGGCTACAGGCTGTCATCCTGCCCTATACACAGCTCAGTTGTGCTACAGTGTGCCAGACACTGGTGAGGAACTAGTTTCTACTCACTGGCTATTATTTGGGGGCGTACAGAGTATTAAGTTGCATTCAGGAGCTGAGTTGAGTGGAACTTGGTGGGGTTTTTGATGAGACTGCTTCCCACATTGCTGTCCAACACCGCGTGCAGCTGAGTTACGAGTGGAGCTTGGTGGGGTCTCTGATAAGACTGCTTCCCACTCTGCTCTTGGCTGCAATCAGGTGCAGCATCATGTCTTCAAGTGATGGACATGGGACCATGAACGTGGAAAAAAATATATATACTGTTTGTGATGATGATGTTGAGTGGTATCAGTGGCCCTCATATTGCTTCTACATGCACTGCTTTGCTCAGAGTATTGATTTTACATGCATGGGCTAAATCTTCTTTATATTTCCATGTTCATGTGCAGATTGCTGTATGATTGCCAATATGTAAACAGTATTGCCCCTTCAGCACCCATACTGATATTTTATCAGTTTTTATTTGAAAATGACAGATCTGGCTTCTGCACTGCATGTTCTACTATCCTGTCCTGATCAGCATGACCTTCCATTTTTATTATAATTCATAATGAAGGAAACAGACTTTTTCTATCTCGATTTAGGTCTTCAGTATCTACATTAGAAAAGTGTGGTTACAGTGTCACTAACATGTTGTTTTTGTCCTATTTTACAGACAGCAGGATCCGATTAGCAACCTTGGAGCTTAGTTGTTTGTTGCTGAAACAGCTTATGATGTCCAGCAGCAGCTGCATTATAAAAGATGTACACCTAGCCTGCTTGGAGGTAAATAATTTATTCCTACAAATTGTTTTATTACGCCACTACCACAGAGTGGTGGGGGTTAATGTTATCCATGTACCAGTCAGTAATTAAATTAAGTTGAGGGGTCTGAGGATTCTGTTGTCTAGCTGCCCCCCTGGTTGCATAGCAGAGGGGAATGTGTGGGAAGGAGTACATGGCCCCAGACAGTGCAAAAACGTACCACTGGCATGATGCAGAATGAGCATCACATGTCCAGTCATGTGACTGCAAGTGTTCCTTAGAGCGTGGTGGATGAGCCTGATCCCAGTCTGTGCCTGAGTGGCCAGAAGAGTCTTCGGTCAAAGGCTCCTCTCACCGTGTGGTGGGTGTGGGACAAAGGGAGTATAGGGGATGAAGAACAGTTGGAAACAGCATTGATGTGAACATATATACATTGATTCTGATGGCAGATAAAAACTCTTTAGCCTCACTAGTGTGTCAGTTTGGAGGCAGTATAGCATAGTGGTTTAAGGCTCTGAGCTGCAAATCTGGTGACATCCAGCAGACCAGACCTGGGTTTGAATCCCACAGCTTCCACTTGCATACTGTGTGACCCTGAGCAAGTCACTTAACTTCCCTGTGCTCCCAGGTTGCGCCTGTAAAAAAGCTTTCAGCTTAGTGTGTCTTACCTGGTTAAATAACTAAAAAAAAAAAAAAATTCCTACCTAACTCTATGTCTGGCCTGATGTCAGACTGGGGTTACTGGGACTGTTACCCTGCTGATAATCCATTGGCCCTCTCCCCGGCTGTGAATCCTCCCTCCTGCCCCTTTTAGGTCTTAATATCCCTTTGTGCCTATCCCAAGTGGATGTTGCCACCACATGCTGGTGGGTATAAGAGATGAAGAGCAGTTGGAAACAATGGTGATGTGTTTCACTCTCTAGATGGATGTAAAAGATGAAGAACACTTGGAAACAATGGTGATGTGGAGGTGTATGTTGCCTCCACACTGTCCAGTTGAATGCAAGGGATGAAGAACAGTTGGAAAACCATGTGGTGTAGAGGCGTATATTGTGTTACTAAAATGAAGAACAGTTAGAAACAATGATGGTATGGAGGCAGATGTTACCACCACTGTCTCCAGGTTGACATAGAGGATGAAGAACTGTTGGAAAAAATGTGATGTGGAAGCATACATGGCCACTACACTGTCCAGGCAGATACAAGGGATGAAGAACAGTTGGAAACCATGTGGTGTGGAGGCATATGTGGCCACCACACTCTCCAGGCAGATACAAGGGATGAAGAACAGTTGGAAACCATGTGGTGTGGAGGTGTATGTTGCAACCTTACTCTGCAGACAGATACAAAAATGAAGAACAGTTGGTAACCATGTGGTGTGGAGGTGTATGCTGCAGCCTTACTCTGCAGGCAGATACAAAACTGAAGAACAGTTGGAAACAACAGTGTTGTTGAGGCAGATATTGCCACCACACTCATCAGATGGATACAAGGAATGAAGAATAGTTGGAAACAACGTGGTGTGGAGGCATATGTGGCCACCACACTCTCTAAGCACATACAGGGGATGGCGAACAGTAGAAACAATGTGGTGTGGAGGCAGAAGTTGCCACCACGCTCTACAGGCAGATATGGAGGTGAAGAATAGTTTGAAACAATGTGGTCTAGAGGCAGATGTTGCCACTACTCTCTCCAGGAACAACAGCAGTTGGAAACACAAGTGATGCAGAGATAGGTGTTGCTACTTAACCCTCCAGATGGGTACAGGGGATAAAGAACCATTGGAAACAACGGTGGTGTGAAGGCATATGTTGCCACGGCACTCTGCAGGCAGATACAGGGGGTGAAAAGCAGTTGGAAACAGTAGTGATGTGGTGGCATATGTGGCTGCCACACTCTCCAGACATATAAAGAGGATTTATTTATTCAGTTTCTGTTTACCAGGGAAGAACACTAGGCAATCAGATGATTATTTTTAGGCATGACCCAGGAGGTTACATACCAAAATGTTTATAGACCGAAACATATAATGTGATAAAGCAATACAGTATAACTGGGATACCAGATATTGAACAGCAGCAAGGAAAAGCAAAAGGTAGCATCAGGAGAGTCAGTGGGTGGTTAACTGACATGGGATGAAGAACAGTTTGAAACTAATCCAGTTAACAGAAGCACTCTGGATAGGGGAATCAATCCCAGTCCTTTCACAGAAGAAAGGGTTCTGAAAGAACTCCTAAAACTGAAGGTGGACAAAGAAATGGGGCCTGACGGAATTCACCCCAGAATTCTAAAATAATTAAGGGGAGAACTAGTGACACCACTGACTACCCTTTTTAACAAATCATAGGAGAATGGTGTGGTACTTGAGGACTGGAGGAAGGCAGATATGATTCCATTTCACAAAAGTGGGAGCAAGACAGAGGCAGGAAATTACAGACCTGTCAGTTTGACCTCTGTGGTAGGGAAAGTGATGGAATCACTTCTGAAGGAAAGAATTGTTGAGCACCTAGAGGCCAGTGGGGCACAGGACCCAAGGCAGCATGGGTTCGCAGCGGGAAGGTCATGTCAGACGAATGTAACTGATTTCTTTGACTGGGTGACCAAAGTAGTAGACCAGGGAGGGGCTGTGGACATGGCCTACCTAGACTTCAGCAAGGCATTTGACTCAGTCCCACATAAAAGATTAATAATCAGATTAACCAGCCTGGGAGTGGGTCCCAGGGTAGTAGCCTGGGTAAAACATTGGGTGGACAACAGGACACAGAAGGTAATTGTAAATTGAGTTCACTCTGAAGAAAGGGGGTTACTAGTGGGGTACCACAGGGTTCAGTACTGGGTCCAGTCCTTTTTAATGTCTTTATAAGTGACATTGCAGAGGGGCTGGAAGGAAAAGTATGCCTCTTTGCAGATGACACAAAGATCTGCAACAGGGTTAATACACAAGGAGGCGTGGAAAGGATGAGAAGGGACTTGGCAAAGTTGGAGGAATTGTCAGATGTATGGCAGCTTGGATTCAATGCAAAGAAGTGCAAAATAATGCACCTGGGAAACAAAAACCCAGGAGAAGATTACACAATTGGGGGGTAGTAACAACAACAAAAATGGAAAGAGATCTGGGGGTAATCATATCAGATGACCTTAAGGTTGGCAAGCAATGTGAGTAGGCAGTAGAGAGGGCTGGGGGATACTAGAATGTATAGGGAGAGGCATCACCAGCAGAAAACAGGAAGTTGTTATCCCTCTGTACAGACAGTTGGTGAGACCTCATCTGGAGTACTGCTTCCAGATCTTATCTGTGTCATTCTTCACCATTCATCACAATTGGGTAATGTGGCCAAAGGTCACAACCCTGCAGGAGCTTTTTTCTTTTTTTTTTTTTTTGAAGGGCATGGTCGACGCACCAACGGCGCCGCCCCAGGGGTCACATGCACTGTGGCGCCATGGGTTCGTTGTTAGGTGTCGCCACCCGCCTCCCACCAGTTCTTTATCTCCCGCTGTAGAGGTTGCACCTTGTGAGGAGCTGCTGCTATGTCAAGAGGCCTACTCTGTGAAAAGCCATTATCGACGCTGAAATTCGTCGACACCATGATAGTTTTCGACTCCTGCCAGTTCTGTTACCGCTTCCATTCGATGCTGCTGGTAAGATTATTCCTTTTCTTTATTTTCTCAGCGACATCGAGTCTTGTTTAGCTTGTTTTACTGTAGGTCATGTCTCGGTCGGGGGCCAAGAAATCTTCAAAGATGGGACGGCTCCCTATGCAATGTGCTCGTGCAGCCCTAAATACTCCATCACCGAACAACATGACTGTTGCCTCGAGTGTCTTGGACTGCTTCACGACATGGATTCGTGCAACGCCTGCTTCCCTGGACCGTCATGTCATCGAGCAACGTGTGTGGAAAGTTGGACGAGCTCCGCTGACTTTCGGGGGACGGGCGCACACTCGTCTGACCAAGCCACAGTCTCTCTGCCTTTCCTCCGGGTCCTCTCCCGGTTCTGGACGGACTGTGGAGGAGGGGGCTTCTGCTCCTAGTAGCCTTGCCATTGCAGAAGCCCCTTCTGTGGTGCAGGAGGCCCAGTCTCGCCCTCTGGGGGGGTGGGAGGAACCACATTGGCAATCACCCTTCCGGGGGTGAAGGTTCCCCCGGTGTCTCCTCGGGCTGAGAAGCCTGGGTCGGCGCCGTCCTCGACGCCATCCATCGGTGCCATCTTGGGCCTCGGCGCTATTGACCCTGATGGCGCCGGTCCGTCGCTTGGCGCCATCTCCGCTGTCGGCGCTGATGGTGCCATGGGAGGTTCTACGGTGCCGTCCTCGACTTTGGCTAAGTACGGTGCCTTGTCTAGCTCTGGTGCTGCCTCAGAGGTGTCAGCGGAGACCGCGGCACTGTGGGGGGTACAGCTCTTGGTGCTGTTCACAGCGCCGAGAGAACTGTGAGCCGTTAATGTGCCGTCCCCTGACTTCAGCTGCTTAGGCGCCGTGGTTGGGGCGGCACTGTGACGGCACAGGTGATGCTGCTGCTGCGCCCGGCGCCGTGTCTTCTTCATGCACCTTTGCGGTGCGGTTGGGGCCGATGCTGACTCTGGTGCAGTCACCCGGACTGGTACCCCCTTTGGTCGGGATGGCAGTGGGCGTCCGTGTACTGTCTGGCATCGGACTTCGGTCTCCACCTCTGCGGAGGCGGACTCTGAGTTGGACAGGCGGTATGACTCTTTGGAGTTGGCCGCTCACGTGGACACCCTGGTAATGTCCTTTACTGACCGGAACCAGCCCCGCTCTGAGGAGCGGGCAGCTGCCTCCGGGTCCAGGGTCAGGGGTGCTGACCAGCAGGCAGTGGTACAGGCCACTATTGCTCTGCAGCCTGACCTCAGAGGGTTTTCTGACCCCTCAGTGGTGGTACCCCCTCAGGTTGTGTGCCTGGATCGCCCAACTTTGGGGCTGATTGGAGCACTCACAAAAGGGGAGGGTGCTACTCCCTAGGCAGTCCCTTCGGGGTCTGACCAGAGTTGTCAGCTACCTAGGCTGGAGTTTGTGAGGAGGAGGGCTCTATCGGATTCCCAGGGGTTGAGGGGTAGGGGTTTGACATGGCGACTCTTTTCTGGCACCCACCCGGGTTCGGGAAGGAGTCATAGTGCGTACTTCCGCCCTTCCTTCTCAGTTTTCTCGAGATTGCCCTGTTCTTTTTGAGGTAGGGGGCCATCCTTTTGGAGTTCCACGGTCCCGGTCACCTCACAGGGGGGAGTCTTCAGGGCACAGCCTAGACAATTCCAGTACGGTTGATAAGCTGTTGGCTTTTGAGTTTTCTGGAGCTCCCTCTTCCCTTGGGGCTCCAGGTGCACTCTTTTGCCCAGGCAGAGGACAGTCAATTCCTGTTGTCGGCTCTGCCCCCACTTCTCTGCCACCTTCTCTTGCTCTCCCAGACATTCTTGGTCCTAGCGGACCTCTCTCCTGGGAACAATTCAGGGCTGTGGCTGCTCATTTTCCCTCTTATGTTAGGGCCATGGACAGGCAGGTGTTCCAGCCTCCCCCTGAGCAACCAGCCACTGAATCTACGAGGTCCTCTGCTTCTTCATCCTCCTCTTCAGGAGGAGAGGAACCCTCTGTCTACATCTCCTCTGCTGCTGATCTCTCAGAGTATCAGCATTTCCTTGTGAGGATGTTGGAGGACCTGCATATCACCCCACCCACTCAGCACAATCCGGAGCACTCAACGTGTGTCTTCGTAGGCGATTTCAGTGCGGACACCCTTGTGCCCCCCTGGCCTGCTCCCTTCGAAGGCATCGTGTACTTCTGGCAGAGACCCTTTCCGGAGTCCCAGACCCTAGGGACTCTCACCAGAGGTATTGTACTTCCGGAGTCCCCAGGTAGTTTGCCTCATCCTCAGTCAAGACTGACACAACTGGACACTCCTGATAGGCTTCGTGCCGTTCACCGTGACCGGCCCCCAGATGCAGATTCCATAGATTTTGACTTCTGGGGGAGGAGGACTTTCTACTCTGCACTGTTGCTCCTTTCAATATCTGCACATCAGGCCCACAACGCTACCTATGATAGGTTCCTGTGGTCCAGGCTAGGTCAACTCCTAGCCTCTATGCCTGATACAAAGGTAACCAGACAAGTCATTGCGCACTCTGCACATGGCCTGAAGCTAGCAAGGCACCAAGCAAGGGCAACTTACAATGCCAACGAGGTAGCTTCCAGGGTCGTAGGGACAGCGATCTGCACTAGGCGGATGGCGTGACTACGTCTCTCCCGGTTGTCACCCTTGGCCCGCCGTAAGGTGATTTCCTCCGCATACCAGAGAACCCATCTTTTCTCCCGTGGGGTGAAGCGGCGTCTGTCGAGACAGTCTCCTGCCCCCTCCAGGAGGGTCCCCATTTCACTCTCCCCAGTCCCTGGCCTCTCCAGACCCATGTAGGTTCTCTCTGTCTCTGTGCCACCCACTGAGAGCTAAGGGACTTAGTCCTTTAGGGTCCAGGGCCCTCTTTGGGGGTCTTGGCACTCACTCAAAGGTGATGAATGGTGAAGATTGACACAGATAAGATATGAAAATTACACACCCACCGTAATTCCTGATCTTTCTGTGTATCTTCACCATTCATCATAATCCTGTCCTTCATCCCCCTCCCTCTGTGTGCCCTCCTTTCCCCCCCCCTTCCTTTCCACTGGTCAGGAGCGGGGTGACCTTGGGTACACAGGGGGACTTCTGCATTCTGTCAGAGGGGAGAGGGCACTTCTTTCCTCAGTACCTCGGCTCCACCCCTGTGGGGTGGGGGTTGGTGGTTGCCCTCTCTTCTTTTCTCTCTCTCTTTCCTCCCTTTTCACTATTCTCCCTCATTCTTGTCCTTAGGGACTCAACCCTCAAGTTAATTTGGAGAAGCCTGTTTCTTTCCTCCAAATTGGGTTTGGGGCACCACTGTATCCTGTCTTTTCTTCCAGAATAGCTGCCTCTGCTTTTGTTGGAGTTATTGCCAGTGATTCTGTGCCTTGAATTCTGGCATTGTAGTCTTCTGGCCACTCCTTCGTAGTTCCTATACAATCTGGAGGCAGGTTAAGGCTTCAGGGTATGTTTCTTCCCCTCCCGCATCCTTACTTCTAATTCTTCCCTCCCTCCCTCTTCTACTTCCAGAGGTTGGGGCCCCTTCCCAATCCTCTTAGATTTCCAGCTCTCTTTCTGTCCCCTCAGTCGTTTATTTCTCCTTTTAGTTTGTATATCTTTTCTTTATCTGTCCCTTGTCCCTCCCTCCCAATCTTTTCTTACTCTACATTGACTCAGAACTGGCGGGAGGGCTGGATCGATGACACCCAACGGCCAACCTGTGAGCTGGCCTCAAGGGCAGCGCCAATGGTGCATCCACTCCGCCCATTGGAAAAAAAAAACTACTCCCGCGGTGTCATGACCTCCGGCCACATTACACAATTGTGATGAATGGTGAAGATACACAGAAAGATCAGGAATTACGGTAGGTACGTAATTTTCATTTCTGGAAACCCCATCTCCGCGAGGACATAGACAGGATGGAGGCAGTCCAGAGGAGGGCAACTAAAATGGTGCAGGGTCTACAAGAGAAGCCATACAAGGAGCTTAATATGTATACCCTTGAGTAAAGGAGGGAGGTGGGGGGACATGATAGAAACTTTTAAGTACCTCAGTGGAATCAACAAAGTCCAAGAGGGTAGCATCTTTCAGAAAAAGAGATGTTTAAGAACAAGGGGACACAATTTGAAGATGGGGGATGGCTCGGGGCAATGTGAGGAGGTATTTTTTCACAGAGAGGGTGGTGGATGCATGGAACAGCCTTCCTAAGGAGGTTGTGGGGTCTTAAACTGTGGGAGAATTCAAGAATGCATGGGACAGGCATAAGACAATTCTTGTGGGGGGGTAGGAAGAAATAGGCTGTTGGTTAAATAGGATCTGCAGCTTATCCTGTGGGTAAGGAAATGGGCAGACTATGTGGGCCAAGTGGTCCTTATGTGCCGTCAAGGTCTGTGTTTCTATGTAAAGATGGTGTGGAGGCAGATGGTGCCACCTGGATGACTACAAGAGACACACTCAAGGATCGGAAAATACAGTAACCAAAAGCCAAGTAATATGTTGCAAAGGAAATGTAATGCCAGCAGTTGGAAGCAGCAGTGATGTGGGGGAAGGTGATCTCACCAAACTCACAAGCCTCCCCCCCCCCCACATTAGAAATGTTTGAGCAGATTCTACTCCCATGCTGTCGCACTCAGAGGAGTAAGTTTAGGGTAGCATATGAAAGGACAGGCAGTGGGTATCTGGTGGTTTGTGGTTAACGCTGCAGTTGGTGTGGGATTATGTGTTTGTGAACAAGCTGAAGAAGAGTCTGACGCACTGGTTGTGGGGGGGGGGGGAGGTGGGATGAATTGAAGGTAAAAAAGAATGTTGGTTGAATACCAGCTTCATAGCTGCCTGCTGTTGCATGCCCTGTACAGGCTGCAATCAGTGTATGGTCAGAATCCCAGACCGCTCTGATCTGGGTACAAAAGGTCAAAGTATGGATTTAAATGGTGTTGAATATTTTACACCCAGTTCCTTTTTTTTTTCCTCTTCATAGAGCTGTTTCTTGGTATGGTCACATCTGGTGGCCTGCCCCCCAAGCCCTGTCTCCGATCTTCCCACAGACTTACAGGTTATCTGCTACTTGCCCAGGACCATTGTGATGGGCAGCCAGCTGTGTTGGTCATGTGAGAGCCTGCAAGGGGGTGCTGGCTTGGACGGCTGGCATTTTCCTCCAGACTTCCTATTTTTCTCCCTGCATGCAGTGATGCATCTACGCAGTCATGCATGCATGCATGTCAGGTATTCCATGGCAACCCCAGTCCATTCTGATGCTTCCAGCGATGCCACCAACTGGTCTCCACCAGGTGGCAGTCACGTTGCAGGAGCAGTGCACCCCCCCCCCCGAGGGAGAGCTGTGCTTCTTGGGACTTTAATCCCCTGGTCGGCCTTCGACCTATGCTGTTTCCCAAATGTGGGTCACCAGTATCGAGAGCGGTATCGCTATTGCTGCGCCAATGGGCCGGCTCAACACCCAATTCTTTTGAAACTTGCCATGTGTACTTTTAATTTAAAGTTGTGACCAGGAAAAACACACTGAGTCGAGGCTTGCTTCCAAGGGCAACCTTCAGTGGGGTGGGGGGGTGAGGAGCATAGGTTAAAAAGTCCGATTTACACTGGCTCCATGGCGCCAGGTGATAGGGATTCGCCTGGCACACTGGTGACCCGGGTTCATGTCCCGAGCCTGGGGCGACAGGAGCAGAGGTCGGCAGGGAGGGTTCAGAGCGTCCATCGGATGCTCTCCTCCCGGGGGAGGAGGGCTAGGAATGCGTCGGGCAGCTCCTAGTGGCCAGACTTGGCACTGCACACTGCGTCGTAGGTGACCGCACGATGCATGTGTGGGCAATCAGGATGCTGTGGTGTGCATCCCACAAGGGGAGAATCAGAAAAACAGGAAGTTGGCCGCTTTGCAGCCAGATGACGGCGACACCTGTCCTCCCAATGCTGCGATAGCCAGGATGGCCCATGATGCTGTGCCCCTCGCTGCCCAGCCCAGATGGTGAAAGGCACCTTCGGGTGCTGAGGTCTCCCCTCCTGGTTGCCCCCTGCGGGTAGGGGGCCCCTCCATCGAAGGGATACAGCGGAACAACTGGGGCAGCACGATGAGGGAGCGGCAGATGGCTGTGGAATGGAGGATCGGGGTGGTGACTGAGGAGACTGGCTGCCCAAAGGAGTGGCCAGCCAGACGGGCCACCGGCAGAGAAAGTAAATAGATAATACAAAAAAAATGCACAATTTACAGCAGAGATACAAAATACTGCTACTTTATGTATAAGACATATAGAGGCAATATTCAGAGAACTACTGTGTTGGAAGTAACAGCCTGGGGGAAACACGTACGGATATTTGGTATAAAAGAGCAGAGCAGCAGTTTAGCATTCAGAGCCAGTGACCTAGGAAGATGGTTGGCATGGGCAAAGGAGGGATGGAGGCAGTTGTAGGCCAGGGGATTATCTGGCAAAGAAGTCGAGGGCACAAGCAGGGACCACAGAGTGGAAGAAGGTACGAGGAACAGTAGTAACAGTGGACGGTAATGTTCAGGAACCAAGCCTTCAGAGTGAAAAGAGAGGAGGAGGAGCGACTAGGAAGGGGGAAATTATTCCAAGACTGGGAAGTCACAAAATGTCAGAGCGTGGGAGCAGATCACAGAGTCAGGAGGTGGAACGGGGTCATGTTGCCATCCCCTTGGGACAAATTATGATCCCTTCCTTTCCTTTGGGAACCAGTAGAATTTTTTTAAAGCATCATGGTGGAGTTCCCATTAAGGTTAAGGGAGCTCCATGTTTCTGCTTTTTAGCAGAAAGAAAATGCAGGAGAGGTTCACTTTAAATTATTATTATTTTTTTTTTTTTTACAATAAACGCTATGATAAAGAGGCCGTGACCTTTGTGATGTAGCCTGAAGGTCAAGTTCAAGTTCTGCATTCTCTCTGTCATGTTTGCAACAGTTCATTTGGGAAATGTGGCAAATTCACACCTTAAAGCTGCAGTGTCCCCAGCTTCATAATACAGGCAGACGAGTGGTGTTGTAGTGTGGCAGCTCATCAGCTAATTTTAGGGAGTCACTGTGATTTTTTTTCCCCATCTTGTACTTTCTCCTTTCTTCATGTGGCACCATTAAAAATTCGCACTGCAATTCATCAGAATCAAAGTCTACTCCTCGAGTCTTTTAATTGGTTTAGTGGTAGATATCTGCCCTCTTGTACACTATTAAGAAGAACAAAGCTCCCCAGACTGCGTTCTTCACTCTTCCCTTTCATTTGTCCCTTTATTTAAAAGGAAACATTTCTTGATGAAACTGTCCCAAACCATTCAGTTTTGCAGCAGTATGCAGCTTTCTTTCCTGTGCAGTATGCGAGTTAAACTTCACTATCATTTGTTAATCTCCGCTTCCCCCTTGCTTTCTGAGCCTGGGGAGCCAAAACAAGGTATTTACAATAATTTACAGTAATTTGAAAAAATGTAAATCTGCTTCACTGTAAATGTTATGTGGCTAGTTCCTGCTAACAGTAGAGGGTAGGCAAAGGAAAAAAAAAGAACAAAGTAACCATATGCTGTATTTTACAACATGGGGCACTGGGTTCTTTAACTGTTATCTAGGTAGATTTGTACAGACAATCCGTGGCCATTTCCTGATATACCTGGATCTGATGATTTCTGTTGCAGGACTCCGCTGTAAGTTATTTGCTTCATCTCATTGCCAAATTGGGAAGAAATTATAAAAAAAAAAAAAATAACCTTACAGATTGAGACCTTTGAACATTAGGGTTATCTTTTAGAGTTTCTGTTTTATCATTGCTTCTGAGTTCATTCTTAGATTCAAACCATTTTTGATTCTGCAGGAAGTATTGTGTAACTCTTGTGTTCTAGTGACGCGGATATGGTGTACTTATGCACACTTCTGGCAGTGTCCTTTCCCTTTAAGGCTTGCTGGAAAGTCTTAAAGCTGGCTTTTCCCACATACCCGGGTGGTAACTCCCTCGGCACCGCCCCATGACATCAGATCTTCCTTTCCACTGAAAGAAGGTTCCCTCCTTAACGCTCTCTGCGCTGAGTAGGCCCATTGCTTTGAAAATGTTTGCGTTGTGATTCTATTTGTCTTCAGGCGATTCTTTCACCTCATCCATGATGGACGAGTCAAACTCGGCATTGGGATTCAGAAAATGTGCATGTGGGCAGAAGATGTCCTGGATGGACCCGCACTCCATGTGCTTCTACTGCCTAGGCCACAAACACGATCCTCAGGTGTGTGGCCTGTGTCGCACCTTGCATCCTACAATGTTGGAAGACCGGCATGCTTGCTTCTGCTAGGGCGCCCTGAAGAATGGAATCCTCCCATTAAATCAAAAGACATTGGGCGGTCTCAGCGGCTGCAGGGTCTGCTGAACAGCTTGCGGTGTTTGAAGAGGCTGCGACTCTGGCTGCAGAGCATGCCTCTTTGGCCTTTTTGCTGCTTCCTTTAGGTGCCACCTTCTCATGGGCATTTAGAGATTTGTGCCAATCCCTTCCAACACTTGGGCAGGGACCTTCTTTGGGCATGAAATCTAAATCTAAAAAAATGGACTAAAAAGAAG
This sequence comes from Neoceratodus forsteri, assembly GCA_016271365.2. Classification (NCBI taxonomy): domain Eukaryota; kingdom Metazoa; phylum Chordata; order Ceratodontiformes; family Ceratodontidae; genus Neoceratodus; species Neoceratodus forsteri. The sequence goes on along the minus strand of JADMNL010000025.1, from coordinate 166,937,464 downwards.
TCACGCTCTTGATCGTGGGATTGCGAGCGCACTCGGGCCTCGGATTGACATATTTCTACAGAGGTTTCGACAACGGTCTATCCTTTGTCCCAGACCACTGGCTCCATGGTCTCCCCATCTGGCCAGTTGGTTGAGACGCCCATCGACCAACCTGTCTAGGTTTTTCTTGAGCCAGTCGACCCGTTATCCCCAGATGAGCTGATACCTCCCTCTCTAGGACTCCGATCCTGCCTATTACCTCCAAGGGAAGGTCAGACCAGCATGCTGAGTCACTGCCTCCTCCTCCTCCTCCTCAGGACCCTTTGCTTTCACCGGCTCCCTCTGAGACCTGCTGTCGGCAGCCCTGATGCTCGAGGTCACGGTCCCGATCCCGAAGTTCAGAGTCGAGCAGCCCACGTTGTCACAATCTGACATTCAGGCAAGTGGTGTCACCACTCTTTCTCCTGTTCTTCCTCTTCAGATAAGGAGAGGCTTTGCCACAAGATGCGTCGGCACTGTGAGGAGCTTGTGTGGCACCAGCTCATGTTCACCAGGGTTAAGCTGATTCTGGCTACCACCCTGGCTATCACATGGCTCCCACCACCGAGGCCCCAGCCTACCCTGGCTTGGCCTCCCCGTCCCGGAGGTAGTACACAGCGTATTCTCCCAATGGGGCACCCCTTTGGTGGATCTGTTTGCCTCCAGGGAGAAGGCAAAGCTGAGGCTGTATTGTGCCCACCCCCCTCAGCAGGGAACGCTACAGGGGGATGCCTTCTTGAGGCCCTGGATGACGGGCCTTCTGTATGCCTTTCCTCTGCTTCCCTTGATCGACAAAGTGTTACTCAAGGCAGGGAGGGAAAAGGCACGGATGATCCTGGTGGCTCTGGACTGGCCCCGCCAGTTCTGGTACCCTGATCTCCTCAGCCTCAGCAGCAGGCTCCCAAGGCATCTCCCTCTATGCCCAGGCCTGCTCTCATGCAATCAGGGGAAGATCTTCCATCCCGACCTTCAATCCCTACATCTGACAGCCTGGTTCCTGAGTGTCTAGATTTCCAGGCTTTGGGTCTCTTCAATGATGTTCTCACTGTAGTTGAGACTTCTTGGAAAGAGTTGACCTGAAAATTCTATGCCTTCAGATGGAAGAGACTTTTTATTTAGTGGCAGGGCAAAGGGCTCGACCCCTTAACTTGTCCGCGGCTATCATTCTCAAGTCTTGTCCCTCTCTGTCAGGCCACTGGTCAACAACCCTTAAGGTGCACCTGGCTGCCATCTTTGCTTACCGGGCATGGGCTGGTATGCAGTTGATAGCACAGGAGAAGATGGTCTGGCGCTTTCTCAAAGGCCTTGGCCACATTTCCCCTCTGGTGCTTGAGCCAACACCACCTTGGGACTTGTTGCTGGTGCTGGCAAAGCTCATGGGCAAGCCATTCGAACTGATGCACAGGTGTGAGATGTCTCCTCTGTCATGGAAGACTTCCTTCCTGGTGGCTATCATGTCAGCCAGAAGAGAAGGATTGGTGAACTCCAGGCACTCTTGGTGGTGTCTCCTTACCAGATCTTCCACAGGGACAAGGTTGTCCTTCACCTCAACCCAAAGTTCCTCTCGAAGGTTGTGTCAGATTTCCACCTTAACCAGGTGATTAATCCCCAAGTGTACTTCACCAACCACACCTTGGAGGCTGAGCACAGGTTCCATACGTTGGACCTGCAGCAAGTGCTAGCCTACTAGGAGGAGCGCAATGCTGGAGTTCGGGGAGAGGTTAGCCAGCTATTTGTCACCAGCGCTGAAGCTGCACCTGGAAGACCGGCAGCTAAGTGGAGGATTGGCAGGTGGAGTGTATCCTGCATCGATCTTTGCTATAGGTTGACAGGTAGAGAACCTCCCGTTGGGTTAAGGGCTCATTCCACCCGTCATACTGCTGTCTCAGTTGCTGCTTCCAGGGATGTCCCTGTCCAGGAAATCTGCAGGGCTGCTACCTGGAAGTCAGTACACACCTTCATTTCCCACTACCACATCGACCCTGAGTCACACTGGGATGCTGGTTTTGGGGCCTCAGTTCTCCAGTCTCTGTTCCCTAAATAGGGGGTGTGCACCTTGCCCCCACCTTATGGAGAACTGCTAGGAGTCTGCCAGAAGTGTGGATAAGTACACCACGTCCACATCCCTAGAAAAATAGGTTACTCACCTGTAACAGTAGATCCAGTAGATCTTACTTCGAGAGGGCTCTTGCAGCAGGTAATTAGATATAGGACTGACGTCGGCAGGCGGCAGAACCCCACGGAAACATTTCTAGCTAGCTGTCTCTGGCGAGGGACCGCCCCACGTCAGGTGACCGGCGTCAGGAGACGGTATAAAGGGGCGGTCCCTCACACCCACCTTCCAGTTCTTTCTCACTGTTAGCTCTTGCCAGTGCCTCGCGGAAAAGTTCCCTGCTCGTCAGGCTCTTTCGTCGGTATTTTAACCGAGTATTTTCGATTTTTTTTTCTTTCTCTTATCATCAGTCAGGTATTCGTCGGTGTGTGTCGTCCCCCACACCCTCCGAGCACAAAAAAAAAGTGCGACTCGTGCGGCGCCCAACTCCCGCACAAGGACGGCCATTCCCTGTGCCTTTTTTGCCTAGGCCTCGACCATCTGGTAGAGAAGTGCCAGCACTGCCTTAGCTTTAACCCGGCCACCCGGAGAAGGTGGCAGCAGTCCCTGGAGGCCCATATTTTGAAAAAGAAAATGAGCTCCATGGAGAAAGAATTGAAAAAGCTTCGGCAGGCGTCAACGTCTCCTGAAGGCCATCGCAAGAAAAAGGACAAAGAAAAGCACCGGAACAAGGGCTCCTCTCCCACCGTGACTTCCTCGGGAGTCGCCGTGAAAAAGGTAACGTCCCCACCCGGGGGGGACTGCTCCACGATGGCCGCCTTAGAGGCTTCTAAGGTGGCGTTGGCCCGCCTGTCTGGCTTGCGCTCAGGCCCTTTGGGCACCTCCGGGCTTTTGGAGGCCTCCGCTCCAGGTAAAGCTGTGGTTTCGTGGCCTACTGGTGCGAGCGGCTCCGATAAGCCAGACATCTGCTCCTCCGACGCCCACACGGAAAAAAGGTCGGTAAGTCACCTGACCCTTCGGGGCGGAGCGCAGCCCCCATTCCGCCCGACCAGGCCGCCCCTCCATTGCGGCCTGTCTCCGGTGATGGGTCCGTTAAGTCAGACGCCGGCCCCTCCGGCGACCGCCTGGATCCCACTGCTAAGCCGCACTTTGGTTTGCCCGACGCCCCCGCGACAGCAGATGAGCTGGACGCTGGACCCCCACGTCCGCGTCCCGGCTCCCTGCAGCCTCCGCTGCCCTCTGGGAGACCCTGGTCTCCTCAGCCCGACCCCAAGGATTTCTCCCCCCCCCATCCCCGGGCGACGCTGAGGTTCCTATTCCACCTCCGTCAGACCGTCCACCTTGTGGTCCGACCGATCTGACGTCAGCTCCCCGGACGCCGGCTCCGTCGTCGCCCCGATGCCGGTGTTGCCGACTCCGGGCGACATCCCACTCCCCGATGCCGCCCCAGCGCCGGGCCCCAGAATCACCTGTGGGGCCTCCTGCCAGGCCGTCTGCTCTGGCAGCCCCCCCCCCGGTTCCCAGGTACCCGACCCCATCGTATCAGACGCCGTCATACCCGGGACCGCAGTATCCGGCGCCAACACATCCAACGCCGCAGTATCAGGCTCCTCAATACCTGACGCCGGGCTTCCCGCCATTGGGTTATGGATACGCGCCTTATGGGTATAATCCATACCAGTATCCCCCTCCTCCTCCACCGCCCCCAGCCGCCGGTGGACCTGCAGGAGACTCTGGCCTCCTGGTGGGCTGAGGCCAAGGCTCAGCTCATCAGAGAGGTGGAGAGTCGTCTTCCGAGGACGGTGCCGGTTCCTGTACGTCCACGACGACAAACTCCCTCCCCACCTCTGGACACCAGGGCTAAACCCTCTGGGTCCAGAGAGGGGCAGGACACGCTTCCCTGAGGGCTTCCCAAGGGGTCCATTCCTCCCCCTCGTCGGGAGAGGGAGTCTACCTCTTCCTCATCATCTTCTTCCTCGGACACCTCGGATGCTTCCGACAGTTGTTCTGAGCTAGACGATGAGCCTTGCTCTCCGTCCAAGCCCCGGCCAAGGACTCCTCCGAAGGATCCTTCTTTCACGGAGTCTCTGCGAAAGATCCAGGTAGTACATAAGTGGCAATCCTTGGAGCCAGACCCCCAGCATAAAAAACTCGCTGAGCATCTGGATCTGCCAGTGACGGCTCCCACTTTGTTGCCACCCTGGATCGAGCCTCACGCCAACCTTATTACCACTACATGGAAACAGCCGTCGCCCTTAGCCCCACTTCCCAGGAAGTCGAACAGGCTGTACCAGGCTCCCGAGGGTGTTTACTATTTAGACTTGCACCCTAAAGCTGACTCGGTTGTGATTAGTGCCGCTCATGGCCAGTCAGCTCAACCCAAACACCTTAGCTCGTCTCCACCTGACAAGGAATCCCGCCTTCTGGACCAGTATGGCAAGAAGATTTTTGCTTCTTCCACTCTGGGCATTAGGGCCCTAAACTATGTCAGCCACATGGGGGATTACCAGAAGGCTATTCTTAGTGAGGTGGAATCTAAATTGGACTCCCTTCCGGACTCTCAGGTCAAACAGGAAGTGGCTGACCTTGTCTGTTCTGCACATTTGGCCAGTCGACACATCCTTCGTGCGACCTACGATGCAGGGGACACTGCTGGTAGGAGCTCAGCCTTCGATGTAGGCCTGCGGTGTCATGCTTGGCTCCGAGTGTCAGGGTTGGTCCCGGAAGTGCAGTCCGCCATCCAGGAAGCGCCCTTCCAGGGTTCGGTGCTGTTTGGGGGTGATGTCAAGGACATCATCACCGACCTGCAGGAGAAGGGGACGGCACTAAAGTCTGTGGACTCTTTGTAACAATCGCAGCGCCGTCCCTTTCGCAGACGGAATCGGCCCAAAACGAGACCACAGGGAAAGAGGGCCACTAACATCGGGCCCCCCCAGCTGCCAAGCCCCCACCCACCCAAAAAAGCAGCGGGAGCTTCAGCTGTGGCGCTGCCACACACCACCTGACTTCTTCCCTCTCCCACATCCTCCGGGCTTCCCGGAGGAACCGGTAGGAGGGAGGTTTTCCCTCCATTTTCCGGGTTGTGAGAGGATAACATCAGATTCATGGGTGCTCCAGCTAATCGCAGAAGGACACTCAGTAGAGTTTCTGCAGAAACCAGCTCGTCACCGTCCCCCAAGGTCGTCATACTCTCAGGAACATCATCTTCTGGTCCAGGAAAAAATTTCAGCACTTTCGCTGAAAGAGGCGATAGAACCTGTTCTCCTTCCACTGCAAGGAACGGGTTACTATTCCCACTTCTTCCTGGTCCCGAAGAAGACAGGCGACGTAAGACCTATTCTAGATCTCAGTTCCCTGAACTTTTTTATGGCATACAAGAGGTTCAGGATGCTCTCACTGCAGAGCCTTCTGGCCCTGCTGCGCTCGGGCCAGTGGCTGTGCGCTCTGGATATGCAGGACGCTTACCTGCACATATCTATCCGCCCGTCTCACTGCAAATATCTCCGTTTTGCTTTCCAGGGGGACCACTACCAGTTCAAGGCACTTCCATTTGGCCTTTCCTCGGCTCCCTGAGTATTTACCAAATGCCTTGCGGTGGTGGCGGCCTATCTGCGTTCCTGGTGGGTACAGGTTTTCCCCATACCTGGATGTTTGGCTCCTGGCGGTCTTGTCCAGGGAGGAACTCCTGCACTGCCTCTCCCTCACCCAGCAGGTCTTTGCCTGCCTCGGTATTACCATCATCCATTCCAAGTCTCACTTGATCCCATCCCAGAGGCTCCAGTTTATTGGGGCGATACTGGACACGACCCTGGGCAGGGCCTTCCTGCCACCGGACAGGGCGGCTGCATTCCAGACTCAGATAAGCCTGTTGTCCGGCCGCAGGCGGGTCAGTGCCAGGTCGGTTCTTCGCCTCCTCGGACTTATGGCGGCTGCTATCCCAACAGTCCCTCACGCTCGGCTCCACATGAGGGTCTCTCAGTGGACGCTTCACTCTCAATGGGATCAGTTGGTAGACGACTTGGACCAGTTGGTCCTAGTCTCCTCTCCCATGATTCAAGATTTGCAGTGGTGGATGGTTCGAGAGAACCTTCTTCGGGGAGTTTCATTTTTCCTTCCTCCCCCTCCCTGACTCTGACCACAGACGCTCTGGCGAGGGTTGGGAGCCCATCTGGTCCCAGATCGGTCCCAGGGCTCTTGGTCCAAGCTCAGACAATCCCTGCACATCAGTGTGCTCGAGCTTCGGGCGGTGCTGTATGCTCTTCAGGCTCTACACCTGCATCTTATTCCAGGCCACCTAGCCGTCCAGACGGACAACGTGTGTGTGGTATGGTACATCAACAAACAGGGCGGAATTCGGTCCTACCCTCTTTGCAGGGAAGCGATGTGAGTTTGGGATTGGGCAGCACAACACAACCTTCACCTCATGGCAATTCATGTTCCAGGGGTCGAGAACTCCTTAGCAGACAAACTAAGTCACTCGTCTGCTCAAGCTCACGAGTGGGAACTGGATCAGGGGGTCCTAGACAATATCTTCCTACGTTGGGGAACACCTCAGGTGGACCTGTTCGCTTCACCTCTAAACGCAAAGCTTCCCAACTTCTGCTCGCCGTTCAAGAGCGGGCATTTTTCTGAAGAGACGCCTGTCTCTAGATTGAGGGACAGATTCGCCTATGCCTGCCCCCGATTCCTCTGATCCTATGTGGTCTTGCAGAAACTGTGCTCAGATGGGGTACCTAATGATTCTGATCGCTCCTTTCTGGCCCAGGCAAGTTTTGTTCTCTCTTCTGCAACAATATTCAGAGGAACCTCCTCTTCCTCTTCCACTGTCACGAATTTTATTGACCCAGGATCAGGGGACCCTGGTCCATCCAGGTGTCAAGTCCCTTCAACTACATGCGTGGCTCCTGCAGACATAGTTCAAGCCCGCTTTGGGGTTTCTCCCCGGGTGGCTGAGATATTGGTGGAGGCTAGGAAACCCTCCACTAGATCCACTTACGTGATGAAGTGGAAACGGTTCTCATTCTGGGTTGCTGCAAAAGGCGTCGAGCCTTTCTCCTACTCGGTTGGACGACTGCTGGAGCACCTGCGTCATCTCTTCGACCTGAGTCTTAGTCACTCGTTGCTGAAGGTACACATGGTGGCCATTTCGGCCTACCATGTTCCCTTCGCAGATGAGACGTTTGCTCAACGGGAAGTCTCTAAGACTTTCCTCAGAGGGGTTCTTCACTTGAGACCCCCATCTGAGTTCCTGCCCTCCTTGGGATTTGAACTTTGTTCTTGAGAAACTTACTTTGCCTCCTTTTGAACCAGCGGCCTCAGCAGACATGAAGTTCCTTTCATGGAAGATGCTCTTCCTAGTGGCCATTACCTCTGCTTAGAGGATTTCCGAGCTCCAGGCCCTGATGTGTAAAATCCCGTACCTTGATTTTTCACAAGGAACGTGTGGCTCTGTGCACCAGTCCTAAGTTTCTCCCCAAGGTGGTAGCGGAATCTACACTGAACCAGTCCATAGAGTTACCTGCCTTCTTTATGCAGTACTCCAATCAGGGGGGGTATCTACTTCACACTGTGGACGTTCACTGGATCCTGAGATACTACACTTACAGAACAAAGGATCTCAGAAAGACTGATCAAATTTTTGTCTCTTTTGCCCCCAAAAGAGAAGGCAATGCTGTTTCCAAGCAATGCCTGTCTAAATGGTTGGCTCATTGCATCACCTTCTGTTATGACAAGTACAACAAGACCCTTCCGGGTCAAGTAAGAGGGACACTCCACCAGAGAATTTGCTGCCTCAGCAGCATGTTTCAAGAACGTGTCAGCGGCAGACATTTGTGCTGCCACCACTTGGACTTCTGTCCATACATTTACAAAACATTACAGTTTGGATATTGCCTCTCGCCATAGAGCAGGCTTCGGGCTCGCTGTTCTGAAAGGCCTCCTTTCTTAAGGCCTTCACAGCTAAGAGGATCTGGTTTGAGTAGCTTTCCTCTTCTCGTGTGCTTCTTCTTGTTCCAGACTGCTTGGGACTCAGTCCTATATGTAATTACCTACTGCAAGAGCCCTATCGAAGTAAGATAGTACAGTTAAGAAAGAACTTAAAGTAACAGTAGATCTTCAAGAGAGGCTCTTTCAGTAGGTAATATCTTCCCGCCCTCCATCCCCCTAAGCTTTTTCAGCTTGTTTTCCAGTGAGGGAAATATCCGCTTCTCTCTCTCGTTCGGCCTCTTGTGGCCTGTGGCGGGAAAGAACTGGAAGGCATGCATGAGGGACCGCCCCTTTATACCGACGTCTCCTGACGCCGGTCACCTGACATGGGGGTGGTCCCTCGCCAGAGACTGCTAGCTAGAAATTTTTCTTCGGGGTCCTGCCGCCTGCTGACGTCAGTCCTATATGTAATTACCTACTGCAAGAGCCTCTCTCAAAGATCTACTGTTACGGTAAGTTCTTTCGTAACTGTACTATCTTCTTCGGGGGTAGGTCAGTCATCAACTAACACTGTGGAACCCACACAGAAGATTTTCAGCAGTACAGCTGTGGCTGCCCACGCCATCAGTGTCTGTCGATGTCATCAACCGTACTAATGCGTGAGCAGCCCTGCTTCCTCCTCAGTTCTTTCCTGCCCTTGACTCGCTCAGATGGGTCTCCTTGGAAGCTTTGTTGCAGTATTCGCGCCTTTTTTCGCTTTTGCCTTTTTCTTCAACTTTTTTCAAAATCTCTTTTGGAAAGAGATTTGTCCACATTGTTTATGTCAAGAGTTAATCCTTCGGCTTCTCTCTTCCATCGCTGCTGCTGCGGAAAGAAGATTACCTCCACAGATGGACACTCTCTCTGTGTCTGCTGTCTTGGGCATGATCACAAAGTTTCTGACTGTGAGCTCTGCCAGAAGTTTAACCAAACAACCCTCAGGCGATGCAGAAAGGCTCTCAGAAATTTCCTGATGGATCAACAGGTAGCCAGTTCTGGCCAGGGGTCCTCCGGGGTCCAGGCCTCTTGGTCGCCTACCAGTTCTTCGAGGTCCAAGGCCTGAGACAAGTCCTCTGGGAAAAGTCACAAGAAGGACCAAGATTGCAACTGCTCCCCACTCCGGCATCGATCTCGTTCCTTGTCGGACTCTCCTTCTTCTAGAGGATCTTCATAGGCTGCGGCTAGACCAGCGAAGAAATCTGCTGTCCAGGTCTCTGTCCCCACCAGACCCATACAGACAGCACCTCTGTCTGATTCTCTGGGTGGCCGGCTGTCGACCTCTGAGTCATTGACCTCTCCCTTGTCAACTGCAGGTTCGCTGTTGATGACTCTCCTGTCGAGACCTTCCCCCTCTCCCTCTGGGGCTACATGCTCTTCGGGTCCTCAGGATCCAGCAGGTGGGCTGTTGAACCCTCCCTCCATCGATGACCACCATCGACCTGAATGAAGTTCTGCTCAAGTTCACTAATGTGCTTGTGCACAGCTGGGTACCTTTAGGCCCTCCCTTGGCAACGTCTGCTCATCGGCCCTGGGAAGCTCCCAGTGGGCCGTTGTCGGTGCATCCAACACCTGACCCAGATTTAGAAGAGGTTGACATCGAGGAGTATCACCCAGACCTCATTCTTCCTCATGAAGAGGAGGAAGAAGAGGAAGAGATCCAGCTCTCTGACAGGTCCACAGCCTCTTCTGTCAGTAAAGACTTGGTAAAACATACCCCCAGGTCTCCTCCTGAAGATCCCACATTTTTTTTTCTATTTTTACCTCGCCTGTTTCCCAGCGTTGTCACTCAACTCCCTGTCTCCACCGACACGACCTGCCAGACCCCCAATGGAGCCCTGGCCTGCTCCCTAGGCGGGGACACAATGGGGGGGCCACCCTCTACCCCTTCCCCAGGGGAATCAAGTGTGCGTCGTGATCTGAGCGAGCGGCAGGCAGGTGGGGACCCACTGTCAGGCCCCCGTGTCAGTGTCACGCCGGGAGAGGCATTTTTCATTCTGCGCCCTTCCTGAGCGTGACATGCCACAGTGACACCATGGTTTACACCGGCATCCGTCATGCTTTCCCCACTGGTGCAGTCTCTGGGACTGCGATACCTCCGGCCGTCACCAGAGGTCAGGCCACCCTCAGGCCATTTTACTCCACTCCCCCCGGAAGAACTGAGCAGTCCATCGGATGCTCAGGTATCCTGCCCCCGGACGGCCCTCCGACTCTCTGGTTCGCTCCCGAACCCGGGGAGGACCCCACATTTTTTTAATGTGATGAAGCAATTGTCTTCAGCCATGGGATTCTACACTGAGGAAGAGGATGCCACCAGAAAAGAATTGGTGGACATCCTGGAGATTCTAGAATCTCCCCAAAAGATCATTCCTCCCATTTTACCAGCATTGAGGAATGCAGCCTCGACAGCCTGGCCCAGACCAGATATGGTGCCAGCTATACCTTGCAGGGAGGACAGACTCTGTCATGCCACCCAGGGTCTCCCCTGCTATGCTGCTCGGCCAGAGACTGATTCATTGGTCATTAAGGCAGCTCATGACCGGTCTAAGGCACCTAAGAACCTTAGCTCCCTTCCCCCAGACAAAGAGTCTCGCAGAATCGACCTCTGGGGTGAAAGGGTATATGCTTCCTCTACTCTAGGCTCGAGGATTGCAAGCTATCTGTTTCACATGGTTAAATACCAGAATGACAGCTGGAAGAAGGGCAGAGCTGCTGCCCAGGCCCTTCTAGAGGGCACCCAAAAACAGGAACTGCTTCAGTGCCTTCAGGCCGCGGAAGATGTTGGTAAACATCTCCTCAGAGCCCTGTAGGTCATGGCTGACACAGTTGCCAGGGCAGCTGCCACGGGCATATGCCTATGCAAGCATTCCTGGCTCAGAGTATCGGGTTTTGCAGCCAACGTGCAGCAAAAAGTGCTTAATATTCCTTTTAATGGCACCAGACTTTTAACCCTGATGTCCAGGACATCGTTGATGATCTGCAAGCATCGAGCATGGCTCTCAAGTCTGTCTATTCCCTCTGCCATACTCAACCAAGGGGTAGAGGGCGTCCTTCCTTTGCAAACCAAACAGTAGACCTGGATCAGCTCCCCCCCACCCCAGTGAAAACGCAGAGCCCAGGTTGCCTTGCCTGCCCCCTGTAGTGCTGGAGCAGCGACCAAGTGCTCCAGAACTGAGGCGACCATGCACTCTAGAAGTGAGGGACAGGCTTCACCTCTGCTTGACTCCTTGCTGGACCCCCCTCTTCTGGTCCCGGACCAGGAGGCGGTGATCAGAGGTTAATTCTCCCTCCATCTGAATCGTTGGAGAACCATAACTTTGGATGCAAGGAACCTGCAGATCATAGAAAGGGGACACACCTTGGAACTGATCGAGCAGCCTCCAGAAACCCCACCTCTGCCCTCCTTTTATCCCCTCGCTCACCTCTCTGTTCTCCAGGAGGAAGCATAGCCCCTTCTGTGCAAGCAGGCCATCAAGCCAGTGCCCAGGCACCAGAGAAACAAGGGGTTTTACTCCAGATTTTTACTGGTCCCCAAAAAAACCTGAAAGACATCAATCTGTATGTCCAGTACAGGAAGTTCTGGATGGTAACGTTGTCAGGCCTGATGCCCCTTCCCAAAACAGTGGACTAGCTCTGCTCCATAGACATGCAGGACGCCTACCTGCACATCTTGGTCTTTCCTCCTCACAGGAAGTTTCTCCATTTTGCATTTCAGGGTAAGCATTATCAGTTCAAAGTGCTACCCTTTGGCTTTTCATCTGCACTGCAAGTCTTTACCAAGTGCTTAGCAGCGGCTGCAGCAACTCTCAGAAGGAAGGGACTTTATGTTTTCCCTTATCTAGACAACTGGCTCCTAAAGGCCCCATCCAGGGAACAGCTTTTGCAGACTCTGGAGGCTTTTCAGCAGCATCCTGTACACCTAGCTGTTCAGGCCGCACCTGGAATTTGAGGTCCAGTTCTGGAGGCCATACCTCAGGAAGGATGTGGAGAGGGTGGAGCAAGTTCAGAGGAGGGCAACAAAGATAGTGAGGGGGTTTGAACACTTACCATATGAGGGGAGACTGAAGGACCTAGGCATGTACTCACTGGAGCAGAGGAGGGAGAGGGGTGACATGATCGTGACACTTAAATACTTAAAGGGTATCAATAAAGTGCCAGTGGAGAGCCTTTTCCAATTAAAGGAGTGACCTAGGGTGAGGGGACATGAATTCCAAATCAAGGGAGGAAAATTTAGAGGAAACTTTAGGAAGTATTTCTTCACTGAGAGGGTGGTGGACAACTGGAATGGGCTGCCAAGGGAGGTGGTGGGGGAGAGGATGGTGGGAGGGTTCAAGAGGGCATGGGATAAGCACAGGGGGATGTCTGGGACGGGGGAGGACTACAAAAAAGACCTAGCGGATGTCTAGGCAGACTTGGTGGGCCTGGTGGTCGTTTTCTGCCATCACATTCCTATGTTCCTGTCTCGCTCCAGGTCAGCTGCTGGTGCAATCGGACAATCTCAGCATAATATACTACATCAACAAGCAGGGGGGACTTATTCATACTCCCTTTTCAGGGAGGCCATGAGAGTGTGGTACTGGGCATTGGATCACAATCTGACACTCTCTGTAGTCCATGTGCCAGGTGTGCTAAACACTCTGGTGGACAGTCTCAGCAGGACTCAGTCCAGCATGCACAAGTGGGAGTTTCTCTCATCAGTCACAGAAGACTTGTTCGACAGATGGTGTCGTCCAGAGTTGGACCTTTTTGCGTCCCTACCCATTGCAAAACTGCCCAATTTCTGCTTGCTAGATTCAGGACCTGGACTTTTCTGGTGACATGCGTTGTCCCTCTCCTGGAATATAACTTTTTTTTTTAATGCCTTCCCTCTGTTTCCTCTAATTCAGAGGGTGCTCATCAGATTGCAGATAGAGGGGGCCAGCATGATCCTGGTAGCTCCGTTCTGGCCTTGACCAATTTGGTTCCCTCTGCTTCAGCAGATGGCGGAGAAACCTCTGGTCCCTCTCCCGCTTTGCAGGAATCTGCTGACCCAGGCTTAGGAGACCCTGGTCCATCCCAACCTCAGATCCCTCCATCTGTGTGCCTAGCTCCTGAGGACATAGCCATCACCAAATTTGGGGTATCTAACAGAGTGGCGGACATCCTAGTGGCCGCCCAGAAGCCTTTCATTTGAGCCACATATGCCATGATGTGGAAGCGGTTTGGCATCTGGGCTGCCAGACATAGTTTAAACCCTTTCGCCTGCCCGGCGCCAGCAATATCCTGGACTACCTGATCTCGCTCTCCAACTCAGGTCTCCAGTACTCCTCCATCAGGGTCCACCTTTCATATGTTTCCGCATTTCATGAGCCCATGGGTGACTGCACGATTGCTCAGCTGGCTGTCTCCCATACCTTTCCCAGGGGCATCCTGCATCTGAAGCCCCAAATCCATTCTGCTGCCCCTGCTTGGGACTTGAATTTGTTTTGGAGAAACTGACCCTGTCTCCTTTTGAGCCAGTCGTGACTTGTGAGTTACGCTTTCTGTCTTGGAAAGCTTTATTTTTAGTTGCCATTATGTCTGCTCGAAGAATTTCAGAGCTTCAGGCCCTCTGGTGCGAGGAGCCTTATTTGATTTTACACAAAGACAGTATGTCTTTTCGCACAAATCCTAAATTTCTACCTAAGGTGGTTTACAATCAACCACTCTATCCTCCTTTCTGTTTATTTCCCTGAGCATGCCAATCCAGTGGAAGCACTGTTCTATACGTTAGATATCCGCAGAACTTTGAAGTACTACCTGCTTAGGACCAAGGAGTCTAGAAAGTCAAAGCAGCTGTTTGTTTCCTTCGCCCCAGGTCGAGAGGACGTTTCAGTTCTAAGCAGCATTTATCCAAATGGTTGGCAAATTGCATTGTGTTCTGCTACAGTAAGTATGGCAAAGAATTGCCTGGTGCTGTCAAAGCTCATTCCACAAGGGGCATGACTACTTCTGTGGCTTGTTTCTGAACGGGTCTCAGCCACTGACATCTGTGCTGCTGCCACCGGGAGTACCGTCCATACCTTTAGCAAGCACTAGTGTGGACATTGCCTCTAGAGCCCATGCAGGTTTTGGCAGGGCTGTGCTGCAGGGCTTCCTGTCTTAAGTTTATTGTGAGCCCTCCTCCCAGACTGCCTGTTTTGCCCTTGTAACTGCTTGGGACTCATTCCTACAGTATTACCTGATGACTGAGATACTCCTGAAGAAGATAGAACAATTACGTAAGCAATTACTGTAACAGTAGGTCTTCGAGGGGATCTCAGTCATCGGGTATGCTTTCCCTCCCACCATCCCCCTTCTTGGGGGCTTCTGTCTAGGAACTGGCTGTCTGGTGTATCCAGCTTTTCACATGGGTATGGGTACCTCTCTTGCTTTCCTTGGTCCCCCATGGCAAGAGCCTAGCTCCCTTATTCTCCGGGGGAAAAGAACTAAGGGAGAGGGATGCCGCTCATGCCTTTATAGGGTTGCTGACATTGACAGATGTCGACAACATGGGCAGCCCCAGTTGTACTGCTGAAAATCTTCTGTGTGGAGTCCACTTCACCAACGGCAAAGGTTCCTACGATGTTACCTGGTGACTGAGATCCCCCTTGAAGATCTACCGTTACGGTAAGTTCTTATGTAACTGTTCTTTCTAGGAGTGGTATATGGTGTACATCTACACGGACCCACCCGAACTCCCCTGGCAAGTCTTGCTTCTAGTGGTCAAGATCTGATGTCACAAGGCGGTGCCGAGGGAGTTACTACCTGGGTGGGTGGGAGGAGCCAGCTTGAAGACTTTCCGGCAAGCCTTAAAGGGAAAGGAGACTGCCAGAAGTGTGGCTGTACACCATATGCCACTCTTAGAACTACTGTTACAGGGGAGTAACCTGTGTATTCTGTCCTTTGCAGCCCAGGCCATTGATTATACACCTAACCTACTGCCATTTACATTTCTGTGCTCCTTTCGTGACATACATCCTAAGGTGATTTGCAGTACTGGTCAAGCAGCGTACTAAAATCAGGGAAAAATGAGCGAAAAGCGCATTGATTTCTCACAGCTCTTGAAAATAGATGTGCTTTCGGCAGGCATTTTAGCTGCTGGGAAGACATAACCGTCTGAGAGCATAGACGGGAAAGGCTTGTATTTTGTCTGCAATGATCATTACATATTAAATAATCCATTGTTTAAAAGTTGGCCCATACACAGCTTCATTCCTTTCGCACAGTATTATGAAACCCTGTACCTATAACCTTTGATTTATACCTTTCATCCATTTGCCGTGTTTTCGCGTCTGTAATAATAGTAATGGGTGATGTAATCAGTCTTATTTTCTAACAGTAATAAAATCTGTGATATGGTCACAGTTTGAAAAACTATCCCGTTTACCTTCTCAGTTAGGGTTTGTTATATTATAGCAATACAGCAGTCCTGGGGTGTGATTCACTGCATGTGTCCTCATGGAGGCACTCCTGCAGAGTATGATCATCTCCAGCGAATCACATCCCTGGAGTGCCATATTGCTTACTTAGAGTCCTTCCTAACTTGGCACCTTTATTCCCTACACGAATGAAATGCAGTTTATGTGTGGTAGTAAAAAATCAGTCTTAACCCGTGGGTCACAAAAGGTGGAGCTATATTTCTTCCATTTTCTTAGATTATATGGTTGCTTCCAAAGTATCTGAGCCCAGTCTCCCAGGAGCGTCTGACCTCCTGCTGTCAGAAGCAAGCCGTCGGCTGCCAGATGTGACTGGAGTGCACGGTTGACCTGGGAGGGTATGGGAGCTGTTGCAATAACCAGAATACATTCTGGTGAGCAACAGCAAGCAAAGCTTTGAATGTATTACCACCATTCCCGATGATGTGGCTTTGGGCCCTTAAACATTGACTGTTTACCGGTGGAAGTAATAAAAACAGTACTTGTGGAAATTACTAATAGCCAAGCCTTCCTTTGTATTTGTATTTATTTATTTTACCAGGAAAAAAACTCCATTGAGCAGTGCTCATTTACAAGGAGGTCCTGGTTAGAACAGGTAATGTTACAGCAGTAGGATAACAATATAACAGCATATATAGCACAGTACACATAGAACAGAATTAGAGCTAGTTCCTAAAGACCGGTCACATTATATAATCTAATACAAGGCTGATAACACTAGAAGTAGAAACTATAGATATTCTTGGACCATCTTCACCATTGATTCACACAGATGGGTTTTGAGCTGGAGGCATTAGGACCCTGTGGGAGCCAGAACTTTTCAGGAGTTCTGGTGCCGAGGTGGGCTACTCGCATGTATGGCACTGCAAGACTAGCTTGCACTGCATGGCTTACCTCACAACTGGCCCTCAACTGCCTCAATTCCTTTTTTTCCCTGCCGTCGAGTGTGCTTCAGTGACGATGTCGCTCGCCCACCCACCAGGAATTAAATCTTCATATCTGTATGACCGCAGCATTCAATCAATCAAGTCTTTATTTAACCAGGCGTTCATCGTTGAGCAGAAGCTCATTTGTAAGATGGACCTGGGTGGAGCATGAACAATTGTATATACAGGTCAACACAGGTATTTACAAGGCAATACAGATAATACTCTTTACAGAGAGGAAGAAAAGAAGTTCATATGTACATAGAATTATACAGATATTGTACAGATTACACGTATTTACATACATAGAAGTGTCTACAGGAAGATAAAGCAGGTTATCTAAGGTTGCAGGAGGAAGTAACGGAAGAAAAAAATAAAAATAAAAATATACACCAGGTAGAGGTGAAGGTAGGGGGGAAGAGAGGGAGGGAAGTAGGGGAAAAAGGCTAGGAGGGCACGGTGCACAGAAAGGAGTTGGTAAAGCTGGATGTAGAGAAGGTGGATGGAGAAAAGGAGTATGTGTGAGCCCTGGGATTGAATGCTATAAAGTACGGGGCATGGTAGGATGTCACAACCCAGGGTAGTGAGCTCCTATCCGAGGTTGGGAAAGGAAGAATAAGGGGATGGATGGGCCTAGTGTTGATAAGACAGGGGGATAAGAGAGAGAACAATTAGGCTGGTGAGGAGCAAGCTGAGGGGGTCAGTACTTAAAATTGGGTCTAGGCGTGGCTATATACCAGTGCAGACACCGGTACTGGGTCTGAGTGGGTGAAGCAGTTACATACTTCTCTGATTGTACGGAAATAAAGCATCTTGAAAGCATTTATACCGATTAGAGTGCTTAATTTGAGGGTTTTTTGTAGATCGTTCCATAAGGTAGGTAGCACGAAGCTTATGGCTGCCCTGCCGAAGCGGGATTTTGCTTTGGGTACTTTAAGTGTAATAGCTGAGTAACTTCTTAACGCGTATTTCCCAATTATACTCAGGGGAAGACAGCAGGAGATATAGTAAGGCAGCTTATTAGAGATGGCTCTATAGGTCCAGAGAGTGGCGTTTCTGTGGCGCCTGAACTTTAGTGATGTCCATCCCACTGCCGCATATAGGGTGCAGTGATGTGTGTCAAAGGGGAGTCCCGTTATAAACCTCAGTGCTCGATGGTAGAGTGTGTCCAGTTTAGCCATGTAAGAGTTGGGGCATTGGCTGTAGAGGAAGTCAGCATAATCAACCAATGATAGGAAAATGGATTGGACCAGTTGTTTCTTGGCATCTCTGGTGAGAAATTGGCTGATTCTAAAAAACAGTCCAAGCCTTTGCCGAAGTCGTTTTAGCAAGTCCTCGATATGTTCAATGAAGGAGAGTCTTTGGTCTATCCAAACTCCCAGATACTTGAATTTTGTAACAAATTCTAGTTTTTCACCTAGAACTGTGGTAATTTGGGGAACTGTCCCACTGGACACAGGGTTAGCTGTACGGATAAAAGGAGAGAGGACCATCGCTTTAGTTTTTTTGGCATTAAGGAGTAGCTTTTTTTGGAGGAGTTGGCTTTGCAAAAGGTTGAATTCTGACTGTAGGTCATTGCAGGCAGCTTCAGGTGTTGGGCGACTCAATGAGAACTGTATCATCTGCAAACAGATGGATGTTGGCTTTTTATACAGTAGTCGATGTTATTAATGTAGATTGCAAAAGTAAGGGCCCTAATATAGAACCTTGAGGTACCCTCTTTGCAGAATTTTTAAGGGGGACAGGCCTCCTTCGGCTTTAACTTGTTGAAAGCGCCCTGTAAGATAGTCAGTGAACCAACGCAGAGAGGAGGGGTCCACACCTATGGTTTGAAGGGCGGAGAGGAGCAGACTATGGTCGACGGTGTCGAAAGCCTTGCTTAGATCAAGGAAAACAGCACAAATAAAGTTTTTGCTCTCAAGATTACGCTGCCAGTTGTTAGTAACTTTGGCAAGGGCTGAGATAGTGCTATGTTTAGCTCTGAACTGACTGCATAGGATTTAGCAGTTCCCTAGACTCAAGGTGAGTCCTCAGCTGTGCATTTACAATTTTCTCTAGGAGCTTGGACAGGACCGGAAGGAGGGAAATTGGCCTGTAGTTATTGAGATCGCCACGGTCACCTGATTTGAACAGTGGTATGACATGTGCTGTCTTCCATATAGGTGGTAAGGTGCCCTGAGACAGGGATAAGTTAAAAAGGTGGGTGACGGGTATTGCTAGTACGCGGTAGGCAATTTTTAGGAAGTAAGGGTCAAGGAGTCGGCCCCAGCACTTTTTCTAGTATCCAACTGAAGCAAGAGGTCCTCTACCCTTTCAGTGTGGCAGGTTGAAGTGAGAAAGGCGTTGCTTATCGGAGTTTCAGGCAGTTGGCTGGCAGTCTGGGAGCTTAAGTATGTTTGCAGGGAATTATCAAATGCCATGCCTGCAGTAGCAAAGTGGTTATTGAATGCGTCAAGTATATCCATCTTTTCGGTTATAGTCAAGTTGCCAGAGGTAATCTTGGTCGGGAGTGAATTTCCTGGGGAGTGGCCTAGCAGATCACTGATTGTGTTCCAGAGCTTGATTGGGCTCTTTGTGGCAGAGTCGAGTTCGGATTGGTGGCCTTCGATTCTCTGATTGTTTTGGTACATAAATTTCGTAGTCTCTTGAACTGGTTCCAATCCTCTGCAGTGTTCAGTCTGCGTGCTTTTTTCCAGAGCTTATCTCTTTCTAGAAGCAAGGACTTGATCTGAGGGTGAACCATTTACAGGTTTTGGTCCTAGTTCGAACTTTAATAAGGGGAGAATACTTATTAAGGGCCCTTGATAGAATGTTGTGAAGATATTGTAAGCTGACGAATCGCTTTTGGCCAGGTAGAAATCTTGCCACTCAGGGGAGTACTTAAGCTCGCTTAGGTAGGTATGTTCATTGAAGGCGCCTGGATCTCTTCATAGAGAACTTGCTGATGGGTGCTGGGTTGTTGGTGGATCTTACTCCCATAAAACAATGGTCGCTGGCGCCTGAGAAGAAGACATCAGCGTGAGAAGAGATGAGGTTTGCTCACCATTAGCACATCCAAAAGTGTACTTTTACTGGGGTTCTTCATGTTTGTGCGTGTTGGTTCAGTAATAAGTTGCGTCAGCCCATGTTCATCACAGAAGGATGCAAGGGGGGCAGCTGTGATAGAGAGCCAAAGTTGAGGTCTCCTAAAATAATAGTTTCTGGCAGCCCCTGTCCCAACTTGTCACTTAGATATGACACAAGCTGTAGGCCAGCAGACGGTGGTCTGTAGCATCCTATTACGCAGAGTGCAGTAGTCTGTGTAATTTCCACTTTGAGAATTAGGCATTCGAATTCACTGGCGACAGATGCCGAGGATAAGCAGGAGGCAGAAAATTTGTCTTTAACGTAGATAGCTACCCTCCTCCTCTGGCATGCCTATCAGCTCTGAACAAGGCATAGTTGGGTATGTTTACTTTCTATCAGTGGTGCTGGGTCTAAGCCAAGTTTCGGAAATCACAAGTATGTCAGGAGAGGTATGATTTACCCAGGTTTGTATTAAGGTTATCTTTTAAGGAGGCTACATCGTGTAATATGCAAGAAGCTTATTCCTTTTAAATTTGCTAGTTCTGCTGGCAAAGCAATAGCTTCTGGGGGCCAGGGTTGAGTTCTATGCTGCCTGAACAAAGCAGGAGGATAAGTAGATTTTTCTAAGAGCGCTAATTATAAGCTTGTAATTCCTGCCTTTCTCCGCCTAGTAGATCTGATGTTTTAGGGACTGGAAAGTAGCCACCATAGAAGAGCTGATCTGTTGTAGCAAGAGCTAGTACCCTTACCACAATAGGCGGGAGGAGATAGAAGTCTGGTGGTGGGAGGTGGGCCTTGTGGTGGGGGAGTGTTATAAGTACTACTGGTATGTGTGGTCCAAGAGCAGGGTTTGAGGTACTGGTACTTGGAATCACGGAGGCAATTAAAGGATAAGTTGCCATGTGGTATACAGCACAAGGTGCCGTTGTAGACCAAACATGATGGTAGTTCAGGTGTCCAATGCTGGGCAGCTGGTATCAGCAGAAGAAGGGGCAGTAAAAGGAGCCATATAGGGCCCGACATGATGGTACCTCGAAAAGGAGCCACTCAATTAGCCCAGGGGCCAGTGGGGTTGCTGGATTAATGCAGCTTATAAGGAGCTTTCCGATCCAGGTCGACCCAAATTTGATAGCATTAAAGATATTTAGTGGTGAAGGCACAGCCAAGGAGAGCCTATGCGTTTTAGTAAGGCGAGGCCCTGAGAGTTGGATCCCGTAGGCTGGATAGAGAAGAGGGGATCACAAGCTAAGTCTCTATTGGTGGGCACTGCGCCAGGGATGTGGACTAATATTTTGGCAGGAGCTACTGTATTTAATAATCAGCGGAGGTGGGGAAGGGGGCGGTCGAAAAAGTTGCGGCAGTTGCCGTACCTTGTAGGGCCTTAGGTCCGTGTCTGCGGTCTCGAGCATCGGCTCGAGTTTGTTCCGTTTTAAGAGATCCAAAGCTAGTGCTTGTTACTCTTGTGTCAGTTTAGTTTAAAAAAAAACTAAAAAACTTTCCTTTCAGTTTCTCTCAGCCCAACTGAGCAACGGCCTAAGACCACGAACGGTGACCGTGGGGAACCTCTTCAGGCATGCTGCTCCGGTAGTGGGTCCGTGTCCAGGCCACTTCTCTTACCGAGGGAGGGTTCTGATGATGGGTGGTCCTGTATTTGGGAGGGAGGACAGCCCTCCCATAAACACAAAAAGAAGCGGGCTTGTTCCCAATACCGGTTGAGGACCCAGCATTGATTGACCTCAAGTTCTTTCCTTTCCGTCGGACAGAGAAGAAATGTAACATTCGAGGTCGCCCCCTGGTAGGTCTTCCATGAGGTCTTCTAGGTCCAGGAGTAGGAGGCCTTCCCTGATACCACCTGTATTCCCAGCTACTCCTGCTTGCGGTCATTCAAGGTATCAAGCCCGGAGCCCCTCACTGTCCTTCTGTGGGCAGTTTCACCTCTGGGCAGCTCTTATGGAGCTGTGGGTACAGCATCTGGCTCATTTGCCCCTTCCCTTGGAACTGGGTCTGGGCCCCTGGTGGCACAGTTGGGACATTCTAGCCAGGTAGAGCGTTTGGCGTTGTCAACAGATCCTGATCCTTTGTCAGTGACTGCACTGCTGACGCCAGTTACACTAGCATTATCACTGTCTTGGGACCGGCACAAGTACCTTTTCCAGTCACTTAGGTGTCAGCTGGACCTATGTCGTGGGCAGTGCTGGGTTCGGAGCCAGGTTCAGGCCTCTTCAGGCTTGTCCCAGTACTGCATCCAATTACACGACACCAGGCTCAGTCTCTTTGGGGGCTCCAGCCCTGGCTTCTTTGTTGCCGGTGCTGGCGCCAGCTCCCTTGGTGCTGATGCTGGTGCCAGTGCCAGGCCCGGTGCTGGCTCCTTCTGGGCCAGTGTCGGGTATAATGCCAGCTTCTCTGCCGGTGTCTCCTGTCTTTCTGACCCCTAGAGCTGGGCTGGGCATTCCTAGGTCCACTCCTCTCCTAGCTCCTCTTTCTGGAGAGGAGTTGAAGGGGGATGAGTCTGACCCCAACCTCATTATTTCTGAGGGAGTGAGGATGACTCCTTTTACGCCTGGATAACCCTAGTACAGGTCCCCCTCCTGTTCCACAGGTGGACCTTTCTTTCCAGGCTTTACTTCTCAATATGCTTGCAACCCTTGCCTTTGAGACTACTGCCACTGACCCATGGAAATGACTCCAGCTGGAGTAGCTCCATGTTCCCAATATATTAGTCAACCTTACACCTCCTGTCCCACCTGTTTTGAGACTCTTTCAGAGGTATTGTGGGCTAGGCCCACGTCCATTCTCTCTGTCTGTAAGCAGATAGATCGTAAGTATACCACTCCTAAAGACAGACCAATTCTGGCTTTCCAGCCTATTGCTGATAAGATTGCCATTCTGGTCAGGAATGACAAGGCCATTCTTCCTCAAGAGGTCACAGCACATTCCGTCAATAAAGAGTTGTGCAAGATAGACACAATGGGGAAGAGAGTTTTTGTGGCAGGTACCCTTAGCATGTGAATAACTAGCTATCAAGGAAATTTCTCCCAAGTATGGGTACGCCCTCTGGACCTCTCTGAAATCTCTCACAGAGGCCTTGCCAGACTTGGACACTAAGCAAAAATTTCTTCAAACTGTTACCCATGATATTGAGTCCAACAGTCATCAGTTAAAGGCAGCTATGAACGCATCTTATTTATTTTATATTATTTTTTTTATTTAAAATTTGGTGATCGGGTAGGCCCACTGAGCCCCGAAGGTCCCTTTTTCAGGGGCGACCCGGGATAACAATACATGTTTTCATACGGAGAAAGACTTGGGTTACAGAGTAGTTTCAGGTGTGTGAGCAGGTTACAGCCATGGTTATTATCATGCATCAGTCCTTACAAATATGTTGACAGTAGAATTAACAAAAGGTGCAAAAGAAATGTAATTTTACATGGTAAGCTCATTGTTTACTACTGGCATGGGTCAGTGGAAAGTTAGCTGTGGTACTATGCCTAGAGGGAAGCACCGTGGAACCTGATAAGGTGCTTGGAGGATCTGGATATTAGGAGGATAGAAGCAAGTGGGGGGGTCATGAGCCATGACAATGACAAGTGCTAGTATCAGACATATAGGCTTTGAGTCTGGTGAAGAAGTTCATTAGTGAGGAGGATTCCTACACTAGGGGTGGGAGTTTGTTCCACAGGTAGGGGGCTGAGTAGCAGAATGACCTGCCGCCAGCGTTAGTCCTGACTCTGGGTTTTTCAAGCAGTGTACGTCCAGATGTCTGTAGGCTCCTGGGGTTATGTTTGAGTGCGACAGTTCCAGAGATGCTGGGTGGAGCTGAAGGGCTGAGTAGCTTGAAGGTCAAGCAGAGCATGGGGTAGTGGAGACGAGAGGTCAGTGATGGCCAGCGTAGCTGGGCAAGTGTGTCTCAATGGTGCCTTCGCGAGTGGTCCTGGGTAGCAAACCGGGCTACCTTGTTATACAGGATTTGCATCTTGGTGACCTCCTGCTTGGCCATGCCCTGTAAGATCGGGGCAGCGTAAGTCAGGGTGGGGAGGAGGACACTTGTGGTGATTGAGGTCCTGACCTCAGGGGTGAGCTGGTCTTTTAGCCGGTACAGAGTACCAAGTTTGCGGTGTATGGTCTTGGTGACCTGATCGATGTGGTACTTGAAGGTAAGGCAATGGTCCAATGTTAGACCTAAGTATTTTAAGGAGGGCACAACCTCGATGTCGTTTCCCGAGAGAGCAGTGAGTTGCAGAGATTTAGACCTGTCATGTCTAAGGGCATTGCGTCCGAACAGCATCGCCTTAGTTTTGCCTGCATTTAGGACCATTCTATTTGCTCTCAGCCAGGCCTCAAGAGATGCTAGGTAGGCTTGGAGAAGGGGACTTAGAGCTGCAATGTTATCTAGGGATCAGTAGATGATGGTGTCATCCACGTACTGAACGACCAGGCTTCCCCCACAGTAGAGGCTTAGGTCGTTAGTAAATATGGAGAAAAGGAGTGGGCCGAGGATCGAGCCCTGCGGTACTCCCTCTGTAAGGGGTAGAGGACCCAAGGCGGCACCCTTCCAGATGACCCTCTGGGATCGGCACGGTAGGTAACTCCCAAACCATTTGAGGGCAAGGGGGTCTAGGCCAGTGTTATCCAGTTTTAGTAGCAGGAGTTTGTGATCCACAAGGTTAAAAGCCTTGGACAGGTCTATAAAGATGGCGCCAGTGGGTGTCCCATTATCTATTGCTCTGAGCAAGTCATTCGAGAGATGGATGAGTGCTGTGTCAGTCCCATGGTTAGTTCTAAAACCATGCTGTGAATGTGCAGTTAGCTGATGGGACTCCAGGTAATCATGGAGTTGGCCATAGACTAACCTTTCCTGTAGCCTTGCAAGTGTACTGAGCAGGGGAATAGGCCTGTAATTGCTTATGTTTTCCCTGGAGCCGCCCTTGTGAATAGGGACCACGTTGGCCTGTTTCCACTGGTCCGGAACAGTCCCTTCAAGTAGGGATCTGTTTATGAGCGAGGTCAGGGGGCTGGTGAGGGATGGGGCGCCAGCCTTAAGTAGCCGAGGGTTTATCCCATCAGGACCTCCTGAGCCTTTTTCTTTCAGAGCCCTTAGGAGGGATTGGACCTCTTTTGTCTTCACCAGTCTTAGATGGAAGGATGGACGGTCAAGACAAGTAGGCTCGATAACATTAGGAGCCGAGGTCAGGGAGGGCAGGCCGACCTTGTAGGCATCGAGGTTACCAAAGTGATTGTTGAGGGCAGTAGCAATTTTGAGGGAGTTGCTCACTGGCTGACCATTGACCTCAATGGGGCCAGGTTCAGTCTCAGTGTTACCCCGATCAGGTTGTTGATGTGATACCAGAATTGTTTAGGGTTGCCCAAATTGTATTTTTATAGGCGAGTGACATACTCCCTTTTTGCAAGTTTGATGGCTCTCTTGCATTTGTTTCTTAAGACCTTGTATGACATGAGACGGCAGGAAGGGAAGGGAAGAGAGCTTGAACTTCTTCCAGGCCTTGTCTCGACTGACCATAATGGTTTTTAAGGATAGAGAGATCCACTTGTAGCAGCTACCCTTTGTTCTACATTTTTTCAAGGGGGCAAAGAGGTTAGCTGCTGTACATACTGCGCTGTGGAAATGCTCCAGAGCCTCAGCCAAGGTGGGGAGGAGCTTAATTGGGCTCCAGTCCAGACACTGCTTCCTGCTCTGCTGCCGTGGGTATCTGCATTAGGAGACATTCCTGGCTTCGGACTTTGGAATTTTCCAATGACGTTCAATAGCAAGTCATGAATGTCCCCTTCAGTAGCTCTTATCTGTACAGCCAGTAGGTGGAACAGTCCTTCGTGGCCTCTCAGAAGACTAGAACAGCCATTAAGGCATCTCTGCCTGTCCCATCTAACCTTCAAAGAGGAAAGGGACGCATCTTCTACCACAATAAGCAGTCCTTTTGTGGCAAAGGTAGGGGAACTTAAGTCCCAGCCTCCTCAACCGCAGAAGGAAGCTGCAGCTGAAGTCACAGGCCCCAGGGGTGCCTAGTGTCACCCTCTGAAGCTCCAGCCCCCAGCAGACCTCTCCTCTCGGGGGGGGTGGGGGGCATTTGACTCAGTTTTACCATCAGTGGAATCCATCACCGCAGACGTGGGTTTTAACAATTATCTGAGAGGGACACTTACTGAATTTCTTGGAAATCCCTCTGGACTATTCACCCAAGAAGCAGCACCCCCTGTCAACTGCCATGTCGGACCTTCTCACCACAGAGATAGCGGGCCCCTTGAGTAACAGGGCAGTGGAAGTAGTGCCAGTAGAGGAGCACACTACAGGCTTGTACTCCCATTACTTCCTCGTTCTGAAGTCAGGGGGTCATGTGCCCCATTCTCTACCTCAGAAAGCTGAACAAGGTCTTGCACGGAGAGAAGTTCAAGATGGTCTCCCTAGGGACCCTGCTGCCACTTCTCAAGTCCCAGCACTGGTTTGCCTCCCTGGACATGCAGGACACCTACCAGCATATTCCGGTCCATCCCAGCCACCACAAATTTCTCCGTTTCGTGACTTTGGGCCAGCATTACCAATTTTGAGTCCTGCCCTTTGGGCTGTCCTCGGTGCCTCGAGTCTTTACAAAGTGCATTGCAGTTCCTATGGCGCACCTCCGAAAACCTAGGTTCCAAGTTTTTCCTTATCTGGATGACTGGCTACTAGCCAGCCCATCCAAGCAGGGCACGGAACAAGCAGGGACCACAGCAGCTCACTTCCTGACCTCTGTGGGGGTTCTGCTGAATCTAGAGAAGTTGCAGCGTCAACCCTCTCAGCAGCTCCTTTTTGTAGGAGCCCTCTTGGACACCACCAAAGTGAGGGCCTTCCTCCCAGAGGACAGAAGGAAAGCCATCCTTAAGATGGCACACTTAATCTTGGAGAACAAACCAGTTTGGGCTCACTCCATGTAGTGGATGTTAGGCCTCATAGCCTCTTCTGTCTTCACAGTACCTCTAGCACATTTTCACAAGAGGACAACCCCGTGGATGCTCAGCGCACAGTGGTCTTCAACTACGCATCCTCACCCTTACTCTGTCAAAGTGACGAAACCCCTGCTTCTGTCACTTATGTGGTGGATGCAGGAGGACACCTTCCTCTAAGATCTCCCCTTCTCACCCCCAGGGCCTTACATAACCCTCACCACAAATGCATCTCTGTTGGGGTGGGGAGCCCATTGACAGAGCCACCACACTCAGAGAGTCTGGAGCCCTATGGAATCTCATCTCCACATCAGTGTTTTGGAGATGAGAGCAGTCCTGTATGCTCTTTGAACCCTAGTGGACTTTGTATGTAACAAGGTAATCCTCCTTCAGACAGAGAAGTCTGTCATGTTTTACATCAACAAACGAGGGGAGCACACCGTTACCTTCTTTGCAGAGAGGTAATGAAAGTGTGGGAATGGTGTCTGGGCAAGACACTCTGATCCGAGTGATTTATTTGCCTCAAGCTCAGGACAATCTGGCAGACAAGCTCATTCAGACAGAAGCAGATCCTCAAGAATGGTCATTGGCACCAGTCATTGGGCAGTTTCTCTTCGATGAGTGGGGAACCCCAGAGGTGGACCTTTTTTGTGTCCCCACTCAATGCCAGACTTCCTCAGTTCTGCTCCAAAAATCCAGCACCTGGCATTTTCTGTCAGGATGCATTCAGGCTGCAGTGAACAAATCACTTTCTGTATGCATTTCCTCCTGTTCCTCTAGCTCAGAGGGTACTGCTCAAGCTGGAGGCACATGGGGGCAAAATGATTCTGATTGCCCTTTGCTGGCCACAGCAGATATGGTTTCCTCTGCTCAGCAACTTGTCAGTTGCCCCTCTTAGGCCTCTTTTCCTGCAGACAGACCTTCTGATGCAGGGGTCCCTGGTTCATCCCAACCTGCACTGCCTTCATCTCCATGCTTGGCTCCAGAGGAGATAGAAGTGACCAGGTACAAGGTCTCTCAGAGGGTCTCTGAGTTTCTCCTAGCTGCTTGCAAACCCTCTACGAGAAAGACTTGTACAGCCAAATGGAGTCGTTTTTTCTCAGTGGTGCTTCAAATCCTGTATAAATCCGTTCTGATG
This sequence comes from Neoceratodus forsteri, assembly GCA_016271365.2. NCBI lineage: Eukaryota > Metazoa > Chordata > Ceratodontiformes > Ceratodontidae > Neoceratodus > Neoceratodus forsteri. The sequence continues at coordinate 166,909,930 of JADMNL010000025.1, read as the reverse complement.
TCTACCGGATAAGGTTTTGGAGTGTTTGCTGGACCTTTCTGATGCGGTGTTGCAATACTCCTCAGTTAGGGTCCATTTATGTGGTGTCTCAGTGTACCATGAGCCAGTTCAGAACCTCACCCTAACTGAACTGCCTCTTTTTAAGAGGTTCTTGAAAGGTATTTTACACACAAGGTCAGGAAACCGGTTGCTACCTGGTACCTCAACCTTGTGTTGGATGTGCTCACCTGTAAGCCCTTTGAAGCCCTGGCTAGGTGTGACCTCTGCCCGCAGGGTCTGTGAGATACATGCTTTGGTCACAAACCCTCCGTATACTGTCTTCCATAGAGACAGAGTGGTTCTCCACACACACACACACACACACACACACACCAAGTTTTTGCCTAGGTTGGTTTTGGAATTCCATCTAAACCAGCATTTGGTTTTGCCCACCTACTTTTCCAACTTCCAGATGTTAAAAGAGCCCTCAGGTTCTACCTTGATAGAACTAAGGGCATCTGACAGTCCAAGCAGCTCTTTGTCTCCTTCAACCCCAACTGGCTGGGTCAGCCGGTTACGATCAAATGCATTTCTTCGTGGATATTAGCTTGTCTCCCCCAGTGTTATTCCATGGTGCAGGTCAAGTTGGAAGGCCAGGTCCATGCCCACTCCATAAGAATGATTGCTATGTCCGTAGCAGAGATTTGCTGTGTGCCTGCCACTGACATTTGGAGAACTGCCACCTGGAGCACAGTGCACACTTTCATCAAGCACTGTGCCTTAGATGTCCATGCCAGGCAGCATGCCTCTTTTGGCAGGCAATCCTCAATGGACTCTTGTCCTATGTGAGCTCTGGTTCCTGCCGCCCTGCCCGAGGGGACTTTTATCTGAGCTTGGTACTCAAACCCAACAGTGTGAATCAATGGTGAAGATATGGTCCAGGGAGATATGAAAATTACGTACTCACTATCATTCCTGATCTTCTTGGACCATCTTCACCTCTGATTCACATGCCCACCCACCATCCCCCCAGGCTCACTCTTTCTGTTTGATGGTCTTCACCTTCCCTTGTTTGGCTTGGGCTGTGAAGACACTGCTTTCTTGTTGTTAGCTCTTTCAACCCGTATAAGGGTCATCTTATGCCCTTTTAGGTTAGGTGTTATACTTACGTTACAGTGCAGCTCTTCGTTAAAAAAGGTACTGAGTCGGTTGAGGGCCGCTACGGAGTAAGTCATGCAGCTCAAGCTAGTCTCGCAGTGCCCTGCATGCGCGCAGCCTACCTTGGCACTGGCCCTTCTGAAAAGCTCTGGCTTCCGTAGGGTGTTGGCACCTCCAGCCCAGAACCCATCAGTGATGAAGACGATCAGGAATTATAGTGAATACGTGATTTTCATATTTTACAGCAGAGAGGAATATACAAAAGTGCAGTGGATCACAAACAGTGTAACACAGTTTACATAGTAATTTATTAGCATACACATTTGTCAATACAAAAATTAACCAAGAAGTACCTTGAAAAAAGAGGTAATTATCAGTGAATTGAATTAATTTATTTTTTATGCTTGCATCCCCTTCTCTGCGCAGCTGACTTTTCTTTGGGGACTCCCATGGTGGGGGCCAGCCTAAGCCCCGGAGCTCGGTCCTCTCAGCCCCCATCCTGCCTTGGATCACCCCCGGGGCGGGGAAGCGGAAGGTCCATCAGCCTCCCCAGTTACGCCATATGTGCTGGGCCTCCAACCGATGCTCCGGGACTGCACCACACCCCCACCGTGGCCTGTCGCCAGGCACAGCTACGGGGCAATTTTTCCGTTTTTTTTTTTTCTCTGTTTCCCCTGAGGACATTGGTGGCCAAGGAGGCAGGCACACATGGAGACGTGACGCTGCTCTGGACCCCAGCAGACATCCTCATCTCCCATTTGGTGGCCTCTGCTGCACTTCTACCTGTGTGCACCCAGATGGCAGTGTTGCAGTGGGAGCAGCATCCCTCCCTTCCCGGAGGAGGAGGAGAGTGCCCCTTGGGTGCTAAGTCCTCCTCCCCCGGCCGACCTTCCACCAACCCGAGCTTATTCCCGAATCCTAGTTGCCGGCACCGCAAGTGATAATCCAGTCGCTGCACCGGCAGGCTGGCCTGTGAATTTAATTTAAGCAATTCCTGCAAGGCATTCCAGGCTGTAGGGGATGGCCTAGCTGAAGGCCATTTTACCATATTTGGAGAAGTGTCTTGGGACATAAAGCAAAACAGCACTGTGCATTCTTAGACAATACAGCCCTCTTGATCGCTGAAGGAGACTTGATATGTATGGTGACAGAGAATTCTGCAGGGCTTTTAAAGACCATAAATGTATTTTGTAGATTTTCACTACCGCGCAGCATGACTCCACTGTATTGGATTAATTGCCTGTACAAGGCAATGGGCATCCTGAAACCATATGTTTAAGTCTCAGGAGTTTCACCTAAATCAGGCACTCATGCTAACCATTTTCTTCCTGAAGCCTTATGCTTCAGAGGCTCATCGAATGCTTCACACACTACATGTTTACAGGGGTCTGCTCTTCTACCAGGAGCGTACGGCGGAATTTTCTGGTGACACCCATCAGCTGTCTGTCTCATATACTGAAGTCACCCTAGGCAGACCGTCAGCCAAAGAAGACTGCCAAATGGCTACCATCCTGCATTGCACTGCTGTAGGTTGCCTGGGGAGAAGCCACCTTTAAGATTGTAGGCTCACTCCACCAGGCATACTGCTACCTCTGTTGCTGTTGACAGGTACAATCCCATTTCTGAAATGTGTAGAGCTGCTACCTGGCAGAATACAAAGACATTCATCTCCCATTACTGCATCTACATGCTTATTTATCTTGATGCTGCTTTTGGGTCCTTGAGTCTCTGTTCGCCTAATTTGGGGTGAGCACTTTGCCACCCCCTCTTCAGTACTGTAGAAGTCTGTATAAGTGTACATAGCGAACTGAATTTGCAGTGATAGTTAGGAATAGAGGTTACTTGCTTATTACCACAGTTCTACTGATAGTATTCAGTTCACAGCGGGGTTCACAGCCACACAACCCACCCGACCTCTCCTGACAAGGCTAGCTTTGGATTCCTTCTCTAGCATGCAGATCTGAGTACAAAGGGGGTGGAGCTGGAGGACCCATATGGTTAGGTGATATAAGGAATTAGGCTTGAAGACTTTTTCTGTAACTGAGCATGCTCAGTGGAAGGCTGCCTAAGTGAGACATGAATTGATTACTAGTAGCAGAACTATGGTTAGCAGTAAGTAACCTCTGTATTGCTGACATCCTTGGATTCCTCATTAGTGTATTTTTTGTTTCTCTCTCCCCTCAGTTGGCCAGCCCTAGCCCCTGTCAGAGCCCCGTGCTGCCCCAGCCTCATCACCCCCTCATCTTGTAGGGCTTATTTATCTTCTGGAGTTGTTCGTCACGGTATCCCTTCCCCATGGTGGAGGTCCTTACGCTGGACCTGGTCCCTCAGAAAGGTTGCGATTGGGACTCCAGGAGTGAACCTAGGTCAGTGTGGTGCAGGGTTTGCAGCAACACAGAGCCATCATGTAGTACAGCTGCATTTTTCCTCCCTCACTACCCTCCTCATCCCCCCTGGGGATGCTGGCTCAGATGGGCATGCTCATGCAGGGTGTGTGCTTCCACCCAGCCAATCAGTGGTCCCTTAACCCAGTTGCTGCACTTCACCTGCACCACCACCTGTGGTGCGATCGCACAGCGATAGTGAACCCCTCCCTCTCCCTGGAGGAGAGCATCCTATGGGATGCTCAGTCCTCTCCCCCGACTAGCCCTCTGATAATCTAGGCTCATTCCTGAACCCTTATTTATGGCGTTGAAAGCGGTAGTGCCAGGACGACTTCATCACTGTATTTTCACTTCCTCAAATATTTTCAAAACCGCTTGTATTACTAGGTTTGTTATTAATAGCTCAAGTCAATCAATTTGGCCACCGCTAGCAGTTTTTAGAAATCTCTTTAACTGAAGTTACCTTTTGACTGCATGAATTTTGTTCACACTATTGCTGTATTAGGAGGGTGCTGTTTGTATTTATGTGTTTTACCAGGAAAAAAGCTCCACTTAGCAGTGCTCATATACAAGGAGATCCTGGTTAGGACAGGAAATGATACACGCATATGACTTCGGAACAAATGAATATAAAAGTACACATATAATCAGAATCAATCAAATAAAGTGTACACCTAGCCATGATTTAAAAGTCAAATCAGTAAACAAGGAAAATCAGACTTACAAATGAAGATGAAATATTTTACATATAATACAGAGGAAATCTTTATTACGTAAAAAGGAACAGTGCAGCGTAAGAAAAGGTACTTACACAGAAGGGCCTTTTTACCAACAGTCACATTTATTTGAGCAGTAATCTTCAAGAAGCTCCTTACATGAGTTAAGGCTGATTAGCGAACTAACTGTAAGTGTACCTTGTAGTTTACACAGCTTATAATGGCAAACAGAACAGCATGACCCCCACGTGTTTAATTCTTTTCCTGGTGTGCATATGGCAGAAGAGCAGAAACTTTTAAAAGCTTCAAACCCGTGTATCCCAGCTCAGGGATAAAATAAACTGAATGAAAAATGGGTAAACAGATGTATTTTTGCAGAGATACATTCATAACTAAATAAATAAATGGTGCAATGTTTTGCTAACAAATACAGCTGCTTTAAAAATCCCATTTCTCTGGGCTACTTCTGTACACTGATTGGTTCTCATTTGAACTTGGTGTCTGTACACTTTATATATATAAACAAACATTCAAGGGCCGATAAAAATAAATACTTCCCCTCGTAGAAATACTGCGGAGTTATTAAAGCACTTTTGTCGGGGCTTGCATGTGCTATTTTTGTTAAATATGGAATTCTTTTTTATTTGTTACATTTCTGAGAAAACCACTGACAAATACTAAGATTTCAAAATGGTAAGTGGCCGTTATCTGTTTCGTAATTCTGCAGTTGTTTCATGATTATGTTTTTTTTTTTTTTTGGCACTTTCCTTATCCCAAATGATTTCCATCGAAGAAGATGGTTTAAACATCCTGATCAAAGATTGTTCCTTGTAAATGTGAAAATAGCCATGGTGAGTTTACACTTTCAGACCTAGATTAGACTTTTTTAGGTTCTCTACTGCTATTCCAAGTAGCAATAGGTTTGTCTACGTGTGTTGATTGTGGTTGCTTCTAATACTTGTGTTGCTTATGTGAGCTTAACATGTATAGCATTGCATGCTGATTAGCAGTTCATGATCAAGTAATATGTATTGATTTATTTTATATATATTTATGATTATTTTCATGATCACATGGATATGAGTGGAAACTGACAGGAGGGAAGCTCAGGAGGGACATGAGGAAGTATTATTTCACGGAAAAGGCGGTGAAGCTGTGGAACAGTCTGCCTGCTGAAGTGGTGTGTGCTAAAACTGTTGGTGGGTTCAAGCACAGTTGGGATAGAAAAAAAATTGCAAGAAGAAAATCAGACCGCTGTGGTTCTAAAAAGAGGTGGCTGTGAAGGTAAAGGCAAAAAAGTTAGCATGCAGGAGGTATAAGGAGACTCGGAGGAGGATAGGGAGATGTACTAGGAGAAGCAGAGGGAGGCAGGGAAGGCAGTCAGGAGTGCAAAGGCACAAACGGAGAAGAAAATAGCCCAGGCAGTAAAGAATGGGGCTAAGACATTTTTCATGTATATAAGCGAAAGGAGAAAGACCTGAGGAGGGATTGCAAGGCTAAGGAGGGAAGAGCAGGAGTGTGTGGAAAGGGACCAGGAAAAAGTAGCCATTCTGAACAGATACTTTTGTTCAGTGTTCACAGAGGAATGGTAAGGTGAGGGTCCATAGATAAATATCAGGGGTATTGATGGTAAGGAGGTGGACACAAGTCCATTTACAGAGGAGAGAGTCCTGAAGGAACTCGCAAATCTGAAAGTAAACAAGGCAATGGGGCCAGACGGGATACATCCAACAATATTGAGGGAGCTCAGAGGGGTGCTGGCTACACCTCTGATAGTCCTGTTCAATCACTCACTGGAGACTGGAGTGGTCCCGGAGAATTGGAGGAGGGCAGATGTAATCCCTCTTCACAAAAGTGGTAGCAAAGAGGAGGCTTGCAATTACAGGCCAGTCAGCCTGATTTTGGTGGTGAGAAAATTAATGGAATCACTACCGAAGGAAAGGATTGTGGAATATCTTGCATCCAGTGGGTTATAAGATCTGAAGCAGCATGGTTTCACAAGGGGGTGGTCATGTCAGACAAATCTGATAGATTTCTTTGACTGGGTGACCAGGGAAGTAGACCAGAGTGGAGCAGTGGATGGATGTGGCCTACTTAGACTTCAGTGAGGCTTTCAACACCATTTCACATAGTAGACTCGTAAATAAGCTGGGTAGCCTAGGGCTGGGCCCAAAGGTGATAAACTGAGTAAGAAATTAGTTGGGGGATAGGAGACGAAGGGTGGTGGTAAACAGAGTTCACGCTAAGGAAGGCAGGATGATCAGCGAGATGCCGCCAAGTATTCGGTAGTAGCACCAGTCCTCAATAATGTCTTTATTAGCAACATTGCAAAGGGCCTAGGAATGAAGGTATGTCTTTCTGCAGATGACACTAAAATCTGCAATAGGGTAGACAATCCGGGGGGAGGGGGGATGAAGGGATGAAGAGGGACCTAAGAAAGCATAAGTAGTGTTCATGAGGGTGGCAACTAAATTTCAATGCAAAGAAGTGCCAAATCATGCATTGGGGCTGCAGAAACACAGGGTTGGGGTATAAAATGGGGGGAATGGTACTGGCGACCACCAAACAGAAAAAAGACCTGGTGGTAATCATATCTGGTGGCCTAAAGGTGGCCAAACAATGTGACAAGGCAGTGGGGAGAGCCGGTGGGATGCTAGGGTGCATAGAGAGGGGTATCGCCAGAAGAAAGAGGGAGGTGGTGATACCACTGTATAAATCGCTGGTGAGACCTCACCTCAAGTACTGTACCCAGTTCTGGAGACCACATCTCAGGATGGACATAGAGTAGAGGCGGTCCAGAGGAGAGCAACTAAAATGGTGCAGGGTCTGCATTAAAAGCCCTATGAGGAGATACTGAAGGACCTCAGTGTGTACACCCTGGATGAAAGGAAAGAGGGGGGGATATGACAGAGACTTTCAAATAGCTCATAGGTATAAATAAGGTTCAAGAAGGAAGCCTTTTTTAAAGTAAAAGATGCTCAAAAACAAGGGTCCATGCTATGAAGCTAGAGGGAGGTAGACTCCGGGGAGATATAAGGAAGTACTTCTTCACAGAAAGAGTATTGGATGCCTGGAACAGCCTCCCAGCAGAGGTGGTGGGGGCAAAAACTGTAATGGGATTCAAAAAGGCATGGTATAGGCATAAGGGATCCTTAGTGGTAGAGAAAGGTGGGGATACAAAGCCAGAGATCAAGTAGGGTTTGCGGTGTTATAGTAGGTAGGGAAAATGGGCAGACTATGTGGGCCAAGTGGTCCTTATCCGTCAGACTCTGTTTCTATACCATGAAGGGTATAGTGGTGGCTCAGGGTGGCAGAAACTGGGAGGGAGGATGGAGAGGGCTAAGACCCTGGAAGGACAGTAAGTCCCAAGGCTAAATAGGGAAGTTGAGCAGACAGGAAGGACCATTGATCTTTTTCTGCCATCTTTGTCTGTATCTTTCTGTAACTTATTTTTCCTTTTAAATTCGTGATCAGGTATAAACCAATATAAAAGAACTACTGATACAAATTAAGAAAAGTTAGCAGACATTAAAATCGATATGTTCTCGTCACAAACTAACCTAACAGAACTGGCTGACTAGAGTGAACACTGCTGAAGAGAGGATCACTCTAACAGAGGATTCTCTGACTAAGCTAGAAGATCTTACTGAACTCCACTCAAAGCAAATAAGTTCTCTGTTAACTAAAATAGATGGTCTTGAGAACAGGAATAGACACAGCAGTTTGCATATTGTGAGGGTACTGGAGGGAGCAGAGGGGGAGGATATGTGTACCTCTCCTTCAGCATTTTATTCCAGCCATCCTGAATTACCTGTGGCCACAGCCACTGTAAACTGAACGTGCACATAGGTCCCTGACAGCTCGTCTCAAACCGGGGCAAAGACCCAGCTCCATCATAATAAACTTTGTCTGTTTCTCAGTAAGGAGAAAATACTGAAACTTGCCATGGAAAGGCGCAGCTTAATATGGGTCAGCAACAGAGTATTTATTTTTCAGGATTACTCCCTGAAACTGGTTAGAAAAAGGAAAGGACTGGGGATGTAAGGGCATAACTTCAAAGACTGGGAGTACAGTATTTTATCAATTATCCTGCAGTGTTCTTATCAGCTGGGGTGGGTGGCATTTCATTCTGGCCAGCATCAGCAAACAGAGACACTAACCACCATCAGAATGGGAGAGCAAGTGGGCCGGCCCGCCGGTGCAGCGGTTGGATTTCCGCTTTCGACGCCAGCGACCCGGGTTCGGGAACGGACTCGGGTAGCTGGAGGGCCGGCTGGGGGAGGAGGATTGAGCGCCCAACGGCTGCTCTCCTCCTCCAGGGGGGAGGGTGGGGATGCAAGTCCCGCTGCAATACCGCCACCTGGGTGACCACAGGTGGAGGTGCAGCGACACTGCATGTTGCAGGGAGGAAGGGCGTCTGCGGGGGAATGGAGCGTCAGGCACGTTCGGACGTGCTCCGCCCCTAGGCTCCCAGCGTCGACGTCTCTGGGAGGGAAGAAAACCAGGAAATCCCCACCGACTCCTGGTAGACGGAGCTCCTGGCCACGATCCCTATCAGTCCTACCGACGCCAGTACCAGCATCCCCCGATGAAAACTAAGTCACGCTGGTGTAAGGGCCCCACCCTGCACCTGCCTGGGGGTATAGCCAAGGCTCCATGGGGATGGACTGCACTGGTCAGCCGCTAGTAGGAGCGGGACGAATCAGCCCGATGGAGTCTCCAGAAGGAGCAGGAGTTCGGTGGTGAGAGAGGGGGCATACAAAGAAAATATAAAAAAAAGAATGGGAGAGCAAGTAACATTCAACATAATGATACAGCTCAAGCTCTCCCTTCAATTAGATTGCCTGCTAGAAACATAGTGAAATCACAGACTACTCCTATGCCCCGTGCGCCCCCCCTCCCCCCAGCTCCATTTCAGCCAAAACACAGGTCACAAAAAACACAGGCTCATCATTTAGCAGTTCCTACACACCTAAAAGAATTGTTAGAAAAAATGTGCAGCAATTCAGGAACAGAGAGAGAGAGAGAGACGAATTCCTGATTCCAAGTGTAACTAGAAAAAAAAGTACAACAGAAGCAGACAGTGCTCTCCTTTTACTCCCCCTCCTGCTCATCAGATTGTGCAGTGCTCTGAAACAGATATGCTACAGTCCTCTCTTATCCAACCAGATTTGTCAGCACTAATACCCACTTTTTGAACAACTCGTATCAGCTGGACTTTGATATACTGTTCAGCTAATTTCTTCAGCTGCAAATAGTAGAGAAGCTAGTATTAATATACAGCCTTACAGAAACAGAGCTGCTGTCACAGATGCAACTAATGGACCATAGTTACATATTTAATGTCAGCCCTAGTAGTTTGGCTTTTGCTATAAATGATAGAGAAATAAGTTCTCATAATCCCTCCTCCCCGCCAGCAATTAAAAAAAACTTAATTCACCTGATTTTTGGTAAATTTACTCTTGATTATTTAACACGGAAGATGGAGTCAGGCTTAGGAAAACTACCTGATTTTCTGAAATCTGGAAACGTCTTACCAGGCCTGATGTCTTTCATAACAACTACAGAAACACAGCTTTTCACAGAATTAGTCCACTTTTTGGAAATACAAAATAAGAAAAGAATAAATCAATCACTAACTTCTTATTTCCCTCAGTTAATGTGGCAGGACTAAGCAACAAAAGGCGGTGTCTGAGTTTCCTTTAAATCAAACCATCCACCTGCCAGTTTATTTTCCTGAGTGTGCCAATATAGGGGAAGCATTGCTCCATACTTTAGAAGTACATAGAATACTCTGGTACTGTACACACTGCATGAAGGACTGCAGGAAGCTTTTTGTTTAATTTGCCTGTGGGAAAGAGAGTGCCCCAGTTTCCAAACAATGCCTGTCTAAATGGTTAGCAAGTTGTATTACTTTTTGTTATAGGTAGTACGGTAAGGATCTTCCTGGGACTGGTTTGTGGTCATTCCACTAGCGGCATGGCCACATCTGTTGCCTGTATAAAAAAAGTGTTTATTGCTGAAATCTGTGTAGCTGCTACCTGGAGTACTGTCCACACCTTCATGAAACATTACTATGCCAAGCTGTCAGTGTACTCCAAGGCCTACTTTCTTAGACCTCTCACTCCTGCCACCCAGACTGTTTATGATCAGTACTCTTGGTACTGGTTCTACAGGTGTGGCCTGATGAAAGAGAGATCCTTGAAGAAGACAGAACAGTTACATATTTAACAGTAAATCTTCGAGAGAATTTCTTTCATCAGGCCATGCCATCTCACCCTCCTACCCCCTATCAGATCCTGAGAATCTGGGAATGCTGTCTTCTTCTCCACGAGGATCTGTGTACTGATCTTATCTGTGTCAGTCTTCACCATTCTTCACTATTTGGATACTGGCCAGAGCCTAGGACCCCGTGGTAGTGTTTTTGGTTTTTTTGTTTTGAGGTGGAGCCGACGCAGGGGCGGTGCCGCCCTTGAGGCTGACGTGCTACGTGGCGCTTGTGGGTTGGCCGTTACCTTGTGTCGACTCCACCCTGGCTCCAGTTCTGCTTCTCCCGCTGTTGAGAAGGGACCTCGTGTGGAAGCCTCGAATTTTCTACTGCGTATTGCGGCCTAGTCCGTCTGTTCACAGTTTTGATCGCCTCTGTACTCTGCGCTGCCTCCCACAATACCCGGTAAGACCATTCCTTTTATTTTCTATCGACGCAGAGTACTTTGTTTTCTTTTATTGCTTCATCATCCGGTCATGTCTCATTCAGGGGGAAAATAAATCTTCAAAGAGGTTGGCTTTAACGTCCATCTTGACCCGACTTTTTTCTGCCACGGACCAGCATGACCAGTGCTTATCCTGCTTAGGCCGTGACCATGATATGGATTGCTGCGATGTCTGCTTTTCTATGGACTGCCAAGTGTTGGAAATGTGCATGTTTAATGTCGGATGTGCGCCTCCGACTTTCGGAGGACAGGCTTGCACGTGGAAGGCCAAAGTCAGGTTTCTTGGCCCTTCCTCTGGGTCCCCTCCAGGGCCTATACAGACCACGAAGGAGGGGGACCTGCGCCACTTTTAGCCTTGCTGCGGCGGGGGCTTCTTCCATGGTGCAGGAGGCCCAGTCTGGCCCCCCTCTGGGTCCGGGCGGGAGGCACCGTTTCGGCAGTCACTTCTTGTGAAGTGAAGGCTCCCCCGGCATCATGCTCTGGGATCTGCGGGTCCGAGCTGGCGACGTCCTTGGTGCTGTCTGTTGGTGCCGCCCCTGACTCCGGTGTGGCTTGCGGTACCGTGGGTCTGGGTGGCGCTGCAGACAGTGTCGCGCCGGTTCTGACTCTGGCACCATTTGCGGTGCCGGGGATGGGAGCGGTGCCATAGGTGGTGTGGGACCTGTCTGCAGTGCCACTTCTGTCTCCGGTGCCGCTTGTAGCACCAGGGATGGGGGCAGCACCTTGGGCGGTGCCACCTCTCTCCGGTGCCATTTGCGGCGCCGGGGATGGCGGTGGTGCTGCCTCTGTCCCCAGTTCCGTTAGCAGTGCTGGGGGGGAAGCGGCCCTGCTCATGGTCCTGGCAGGGATCAGGGGGTGGTCTGGGTCTGGACTTCGCCATCTGAGGAGAAGGACGCGGAGGCTGACCCAGATTGGCTCCCGGTTTCCTCTGATTCCTCAGGGTCTAGCCCTTCGGCATCCACTCAGTCCCCTACTGGGGAGCGGGCGGATTCCTCTGGTTCTGGGGTTGGTGGTATTGACTAGCTTTCGGGTGCCCAGGTGGACACCACCTGTCTGCTCCTCCAGTGGGCGTACCCACTTCTGTGGCTGTTCTGGCTAGCCCAACTTCTGGGCTGGCTGGGGCATCCCAGGCAGTGGAGGGCGCTGCATCTCCTGCTGCCTCCCAGGAGTCAGCCAGGGGATGTCAGCTGCCTCAGCTAGTGGTGTGGAAGAGGACTTTTTCAGAGTCTGAGGGGTTGAGTAGCCAGGGTTCAGTGCAGCGGCCTCTCCCGGGGACCCAGACGGGTTCTGGGAGGAGTTGTAGTGCGGGTCCTCACATCTCCCCTGATGTCTCTCCGAGAGGCATACCTTCACAGGAGGTCAGGGGTCATCCTTTTGGGCCCACATGATCCCGGCCACTTTGCAGGGGGATTTCCTTCATCGGACACAGCTCTGGTCGTTCCAGTCTTGTTGAATGGCTCTTGTCTACTGAGACCACCGGGTCTCCCTCTCCTTTGGGATCATCTGCTCGGTCCTCCTGCCCGAGCAGAGGCTGTGCCATGCTTCTGCCAACTCCTCCTCCTCTCCCAGGTGTTTCCGGTCCTACGGGGCCCCTTACCTGGGAGCAGTTCAGGGCCTCAGCTGCACTTTTCCCTGCCTACTTTAGAGCCATGGACGAGCAGGTATTTCACCACTGCCCAGTGCAGCCTGACCCTGAATCTCCGGACTCCTCGACTTCCTCTTCCGAGGGAGAGGAAACATCCATCTACCTTTCCCCAGCGGCTGATCTTTCCAGCTATCAGCGGTTCCTATTGGGGTTGCTCGACGAGCTCCATATCTCCACCCTTGGAGAGCGCAATCCGGACCGGTCGACGCGAGCCTTCCTAGGCGAGTACAGTGTGGTCAACCTCTCAGTTCCTGATTGGCCTGTTCCCTTCTAGGAGGCATTGTACCGGGTCTGGCGATGTCCCATTTCCTCAGTTCCAGCCCAAGGGACCTTTGCCAGAGGTATTGCACCCCGGGGTTTCCAGGAACTGTGCCTCACCCCTCTTCGGGCGTGACGCTTTTGGTTACCCCTCTGGGCATGGAAGCCCAGGCTGTGACCGATCCCTGGATTCAGACACTTCAGACTTTGATTTCGGGGACAGGAAGATGTTCTCCTCGGCACGGATTTTGCTCTGTGTGGCAGCGCATCAGGCCCACCATGCTACCTGCAACAGGTACTTGTGGTCATGGCTAGAACAAACTCTAGCCTCTCTGCTTGATTTGGAGAAAACCAGACAAGCCATTGCCCTCTCCACGCAGGGCCTGGAGCTTGCAAAGCACCAAGCGAGGGCATCGTACGACGCCCGTGAGGTGGCTTCCAGGTTGGTGGGGACAGCGATCTGCATTAGGCGGTCGGCATGGCTTTGTCTGTCCCAGTTGTCATCCTTGGCCCGGCATAGGGTGATTGCCTCCGCTTCCCGGAGAACCCACTTTTTCTCCCATAGGGTGAAGCGGGAGCTTCAGGGGCGCCTTCCATCTCCTGCGAGGAGATCCCCACCTCACCCAGTCTAGTCCCAGGCCTAGCCAGGCCTGTAGGGGGTCTCCCCCACTGGAGGCTAAGGGACACTGTCCCTTAGGGAGGTGCTGGGTTCCCTTCAGGGGTCTCAGTACTCATCCAAATAGTGATGAACGGTGAAGATTGACACAGATAAGATATGAAAATTACGTACCCACTGTAATTATTGATCTTACTGTGTATCTTCACCATTCATCACTAAATCCCACCCTCCTTCCCCCTGGGGCCTCAGTCTCTGAGCGATCCTGCTCCCTGTTTGTCTCCTTGTTGGTCAGCACCTCCCCTCCTCCCCCTTTCCTTGGAGCAGGGGAGGTTTGCTCTGGGTAGGCATACAGGGATGGTAGTGCTCCGGGAATCCTGGAGTTTCCCCTCCTCTCCCTCTTGAGATGAACCTCTGGCTCCCGCTCGGGACGAGCCACTGGGGGGGGGGGGGCCTCTTGAACCTTCAGCTTTCCCCTAAACTTTATTTTGCAACCCCCTTTGGGGGTGATCTGTTTCTCTCATTCCTGAGGTATTGTCTAACACCCCCTTTTCAGTCCTACTGTCTTGTTGGTTAGCAGGAGGGGAAGACACCACCCACCTTAATCCTGTGGCCTGCCTCGATCTTTAAGTGACGGGTTCTCGTCAACTCTAGTTTGCTTTCTGCTATCAACCCATGCTGCACCGTGGTCATGTGCTCATGCACTTTAGTCCTTCTGGATTTAATTCTAACAGCTTTGGGTGTCAGTCTGCTCCTCGAAAGGCCTAGGTCATTGCCCGGGGGTGGGCGGTGTCTCCTACTCTTCCCTTTTCTTCCTCTTCCACCCTCCCTTCTCCACCCTTTCCTTTCGCACAGAGATTGGGGCCCCCTACTTTCCCAATCCCTTAGGCTTCTCTCTCTTTTTGCTGTCCTCTCAGTCGTTATTCCTCCTTTTAGTTTTATAGTCTTTCCTTTTTCTATCCCTTGAGCTCCCTTGCCTGTCCCCTCCCTCCTTCCCTTCCTATCCTTCTGACCTGCTTGCAGAACTGGAGCCAAGGTGGAGTCGACACCAGGTAATGGTCACCCATGAGTGTCACGTAGCATGTCGGCCTCAAGGGCGGTACCGCCCCTGTGTCAGCTGCACCTCCAAAAAAAAAAAAAAAAATCTCCCGTGGGGTCCTAGCCTCCAGCCAGTAGCCAAATAGTGATGAATGGTGAAGATGCACAGAAAGATGGAAGAATTGTGGTAGGTACGTAATTTTCATTTCTCTGCCTCACCTGGTCGGCAGAGTCCTGGGTTCTCTCCTGGTTCCCTACAGGGAGGTCCTCCAAGCATGATCTTTGGCAGGGAACTGAGGAGGGAAGAGGCCACCCACGTTTTTATGGGAGAGCTGACGTCTGACGTTGTCATGGGTAGTGCCGGTGGACTGCTTGCAGAAAGTTTACATGTTGCCCTAGCGCATGGCGTCTTATAGTTCCATAGGTGTGACCTGATGAAAGTGATGCTGTTGAAAATCTACTGTTACAGTAAGTACATAACTGTTCTTTTTTTGTAGATTGTGTAGTAGGAATATATTCTTGTCTGTCCAGCACCTCTGATTATAGAAGCCTTAAGATGAACATTTGCTGCTAAGCTTAAGGTGCTTACCTTGTGTTGTCTGTTTTCCATTTCATTATTCTGACTGAGATGTGGCCTTCATTTCCAATCTCTGGCGCTGTCCGCTCAATAATGCCCACTTGGGATGCGCAATGCTGTAAAACAGGGCCCCTAGCTCTCCACGCACTTTAGCCCCGATTTCTGCAGCAGGGCTCCCAGGCTTCTGAGGCAGTGTTTGTTTAATTCTTTGACATGAATTATTCATTATGAAGTAGAATGCAGTCCTGGTATTAACTAAAATATGATGTGATGTCCTTGATGACATCACATACTGGGCATAGAGGAGGGGGCTTCAAGGTAAACAAGGTGGGGAGGACAGCCAAGTACTATGAAAACAAAAACAACCTGTAGCCAGTCTGTCGGTGTAGTGGTAGCATTCTTACCCCAGGCGTCCTTTAGCATCAATAACTATAGCATTTAGCTGGCTAGGTGCAACTACCCCGGAAGTATGCCTTTAAGATAATTAGCATAAGAAGCCTGAGCATCAGCCAATCAAAAAAAAGGAGAGAAAACAGCCTGAAGGGCTTCAGAATTTTTTCTCTGCTCACTGAGCAACTTTGCCCCAGAGGTGTCTCTCAACTTTCCTTGTTGACAGCCTTTTTCTGCTTATGTTGGTAAAGTTTTCCTCACAAACTTAATTTTTCAGTGTGCTGAGTGTAATTTTAGTACTGTTTAAGCATTTTTTCTTTCCACGGTTCCCTCTGTTTATTTTATATTTATTTTTACCACGATTGAGTATTTTCAGCAGTTTCTTTCATAAATTTACCGCGGTTCCCCTTTTCTTGTGAGAATTGTCGAATGTAAAAGTTTTTTTTAAGTATTTTTTACCTCAGAAATCGCGGATCCCTACCGTGAGGTAACATTTTGGTTTTTCAAACTTTGGCAGTTATTGCTGGGTTCTCTGTGGATTGGCATGTCAGAGAATCCCAGAACTGTAAAGCTATCTGGACCTACAGGATTAAAAAAAAAAAAAAAGTATCTCAGCTGTCACAGGATTTGGCTTAACAGCTTTTCAACAACTTGTGCCTCAGGTGTTTTGGTACAAATCTATTGGTTCTTTTTGCACAAATTTGGTGAGAAACAGAGCAAAGAGACCGAATAAAAAAAATATGGCTGAGGGAAAATCTAAGGCTACCGATGAGGGGCTATCTAAAATTAATCACAGTAAAAATTCAAGCGGGGTGCTGATGAAGCCTCCAAGTCATCAGCCAAAAAATAAAGCTTCCAAAGGAGCTGATAAAGTTCCTCGCAAATTTAAAAATAATAAAGGCGCTGATGAAGTGTCTGTACAAAAAAGGAAGCATGAACAAGCTGCTGATGAAGTGGCTAAAAAGATGGTCTGTAAAGACAAAAACACTCCTGTTCCTCCTGGGAAAGCCAATAGTGAGACAACAGGCAGCTTAAAGCATAAAGAAAAAACAAAGCATATACAGCCACAGTCTGCGCAGGAACTCCCATCTGTGCAAAACATGGCAAAGGCATAGCACGTCTTTCAGACTCTATGAAAGATGGGGTCTATATTTACGGGGGCTGGTAAGCACGCTTCCGCAGTTCTCTCTTCTGGAGACTGTGAGGCTGATGCAGATGATGATGAATATTTTTATGATGCCTCTGACATGAATTTGGCGGGCCTAGAACCTGATGTGCCCCCTGACCCTCTTTTTGGAGCTTCCTCTGCTGACCAGGAGTATCCCTCCTCTATGCTTACGTTTATCCAAAATATGCTAGACACCCTGGACCTCCCTACTCAGGAGTCCATCCAGGATGAAAATGAGGATAAAGATTATAGGGAGATGAAAGGTCTCCCACCCCTAAGAGACTAGTCATGCCTATCTATAATGCGTTCAGAAAAAATACCATGAAACTGCTTCAAACCCCCACTTCTGTAACAGTGGTCGACAAGCGGGCTGAGAAAAAATACCAGTTGTCTAAAAACAATACTGAGTTCCTGTCTGTACATCCTAGCCATGAGAGTATAGTGCAGCAGGCAGCTTATGAGAAAGCTGGAGTTTCCTTGTCCTCTTTAACCCCGGACAAGACTCTAGAAAAATAGATTTCATAGCAAAGAAAATGTATACCACAGCTTCCCTGCTAGCCAGACTTTCATCCTACATGGCTTTCACTGCCAAATATCGGAAAATACTGTGGAATTCTGTCCTGTCCATTACCTGGAATGGGTCAGATACAATGGTACAGAAGCTGGTGGATATGGCAAAAACTGCCCTGGGTGCTGCGAAATGCCAATTCCACATGGCAGATGACAACAGTGATGCCCCTCCAGGGCCGAGGCCAAGCCATCTCTCTGAGGTGCTTTGCCTGGCTTAGAACTACCAGTCTGGCCCCAAACACCCAGTCTAAGGCCATGGACTTTTCCCTGTGATCAAAACATGTTGTTCATTTCCAGAACAACCGACTACATGAAAAAGGTCGATGAGTACAAGGCCTCCTGGCAGAATCACTCCTCTAAACCTAAGCCTCCTTTCTCCCGCAGAAATCCCACCCGAGGGGCAATAGGGGCAAAGGTTATTTTCCCAGGCCTAACATTCCCTATCCCCAGTCTAATTTTTCTCAGCACAGGGGTGCTTTCAGAGGGAGGGCCAGAAGGGGCCAAAGAAGGGCCACCTCTACCCAGCCAGCAGCCTCGCAGTCTAAGCCCTGATGTGAGTGTCCAGGTCACCTCCCTTCTACCAGTAGGAGACAGATTCTCCCACCGTCTTCAGAACTGGTCCCTCATTACCTCAGACAAGTGGGTTCTGGAGATGGTGAAAAAAGGTTGTGCCACTACAGTTCAAGCAGATGCAAGACCTCAAGCATACCCAGGTGTCAAAACCTCTAACCCCAACACAGGTGCTGCTGTTGGAATTGAAGGTAAAAAAAACCTTCTAGCTCTACGAGCAGTGGAGAGGGTTCTGGCCCCCGAAAAGGGCAAGAGCCTCTATTCCAGGTACTTTTTCACACAATAGAAAACTGGGGAGTGGCAACCTATCTTGGATCTCAGATATTTAAACAAACATCTGTTAACCCAAATTCAAGGTGGTCACTCTGTCACTAGTCATACAGTCCTTACAGTAGGGAGACTGGCTAGCCTCCCTGGACCTAAAGGATGCTTACTTCCATATACCCATATGGAGGTCTCACTGGAAGTTTCTCAGATTCAAACTCCCTTCTAGCCACTATCAGTTCACTGCAATGCCCTTCGGCCTGCCTCAGCCCCAAGAGTCTTTACCAAGTGCCTCGCAGTGGTAGCAGCACACCTCAGGAAGCTGGGTGTTGCTCTCTACCCCATTTAGATGATTGTCTCATAGTGGCAAAGTCTCCTTGTCAGGTCAAGGAGTCCCTTTCCCTTACAGAGCACACTGTGGAGAGTCAGGGATTCCTGGTAAATCTAAAGAAGTCTCACCAGGAACCCACCCAGCTACTCGCCTTCATGGACACCGAGAAAGGATATGCCTTCCTCCCACAGGAGAGAATTCAGAGTTTCCTCTCAGTGGCAGTTTCTTTCATCCAGGGACAACCAAGACCAGCCAGACATTTCCTCAGGCTCTTGGGACACATGGCTTCAATAACCGCAGTGGTCCTAGGAGTCCGGTACAGGATGCGACACCTGCAAGCCTATCTCAGAGCTCGCTGGTCTCAAAGAAGCAACAATTTTTCAAAACTGATACCTGTGGCAGAGCAGTTCCCTCAGGCTCTGCTCTGGTGGAAGAACCCTGCAAATCTGGCAGCAGGGATACCCTTCCAGGCTCCACTTCCCACAAAGGTGATCACCAGAGACACCTCCCTCCTGGGGTGGGGAGCTCATCTGGACAGTGCCTCAGTAAATGGCACCTGGACCCTCCCAAGAGTCACAGTTACACTTAAACTGTCTGGAACTCAGAGCAATCTTTCTAGCTCTCAAAGCATTTGCTCCTGTCATAAAAGGACAGACTGTACAAATTCGAACAGACAACACCACTGCAATGTTTTACATAAACAAGCAGGGTGGTACCAGATCAGGAATACTCTGTTTGGAGGCTCTGAAAATCTGGTCTCTTGCCTTCTCCCTGAGAGTCAGCCCTTCAGCTATTCACCTCCCAGGCAAGCACAATACCCTGGCAGATGTTCTAAGTCGCATCAGTCAAGGCCAGAGTGAATGGACTCTGAACAAGCAAGTACAAACCACAGTGTTCAGGCGGTAGGGCACACCAGAAGTGGATCTGTTTGCCTCTCCCCTCAACTTCCAGCTTCCTCAGTACTGTTGCAGGCCCCCAGTCCCAGGAATGCTTCTCATGTATGCCTTGATCCTTGACTGGTCAGGGAGGTTCCTATATGCATTCCCTCCCTTTCCCCTGATACTCAGGGTATTGCTGAAACTCAGACAACAGCCTGCATGAATGATTCTGGTGGCTCCGGATTGGACCAGGCAAGCCTGGTACCCTCTTCCTTCTCTCACTGTCCTGCAGCAGGCCCATTCGCCTGCCACCAACTCACTTTCTGCTGACATTTCCCCAGGCAGAAGTGCATTATCCAGATATACACTCTCTTCACCTCAAGGCCTGGATCTTGAGGAGTTAAGAGTTTCCATCCTCTCAGTACTTGGAGCAGGTCCTTAAGATCCTGAGAATGGCTAAAAAAACAAACACAAAAAAGACTTATGCAGCCAAATGGAAACAGTTCTCCTTCTGGTGCAAGAGCAAAAAAGTCAATCCTCTTACAGCTTCAGACCCTCAGCTGCTGGATTACCTGGTACATCTGCAGGCGTCAAGCTTGAAACCCTCTTCCCTCAAGCTGCACCTGGCTGCAATTTCGGCCTATCTTTTGGTGTGGAAGAAAGTCATTTTTTTCCCACACCATATTCAAACAGTTTTTCAAGGGCCTCTTGTACCTCCAGCCTCCAGTCAGGGAGCCGTTTCCTCCTTGGAGTCTGAATCTCTGTATAGCCATGCTCATGCTACCACCCTTCGAGCCTATGGCCTCTGCACATATCAAGTTTGTGACTTGGAAGTCTGTCTTCTTGTTGGCCATTACCTCTGCCAGGAGGATTTCAGAGTTACAGGCCCTGTGCACTGAGCCTAATTATATCATTCCTCACAAAGATAAAATTGAGCTCAGGACAAATAGGAAGTTTCTGCCTAAGGTGGTTTCAAAGTTTCACCTTAACCAGTCTATTACTCTACCTGTCTTCTTTACTGAGAAATCCACTCCTGGTGAACAAAAGCTCCACAGTTTGGATGCCAAAAGAGCTCTCTTTTATTACCTAGAGCATACTAGGCAGTCCAGAGGCTCTTCCACTCAGTTACTCACCTACATGGATGTAGGCAGAAGAAGACCGGCTACCAAGAGAACTATTTCCCGCTGGTTGGTCTCTTGTATTAGATTCTGCTATGAAAAAGCTGGTCATCAACCTCTTGTGGGGCTCAGGGCCCACTCCACCAAGGGCACTGTAGCCTCTGTGGCAGCAGCAAGGGACATACCCCTTCTGGATGTCTGCAAAGCGGCTACATGGAAATCTGTGCACACTTTCATTAAGCAATACAGTTTAGATGTGCAGTCCAGATCTGATGCCAAATTTGGCAGGGCGGTTCTGCAGAGCCTCTTTCCTAAGTAGGTTCTCTGCCCACCTCCCACTTTGTACTACTCGGTGGTCTGCTATAGTTACTGATGGTAAAGGACTCCTGGGGTAAGAAGAAAAAAATTACTCACTGTGGTAATCTTCTTTCTTCCAAGGGGTCCTTTAGCATCAGTAAGCTCCCACCCTTCCTCCTTGGTTTACCTGTTAGGAGAAGGGCTCTGTTCTCAAGTTTCAGTACCAAATTTGGGTTTTTATTAATGAGTCTTAGTGCTCAGGTTGTTGTTATCTGTTGTCTGGTTTTGGACATTTGCATGTTTTTTTTTGAATTCTGTTGGTTCACTTTTCGGGGCATGTGCCCATCATCATCGAAAAAATTCTGAAACCCTTCAGGCTGTGCTCTCTCAGCACACTTCCCTCCTTTTTTTTTGATTGGCCGATGCCCAAGCTCATTATGCTAATTATCTTAAAGGCATACCTCCAGGGCAGTTGCACCTAGTCAGCTCACTGCTATAGTTACTGATGCTAAAGGACCCCTTGGAAGAAAGAAGATTATTACGGTAAGTAATTGTTTCTTGCTGCCCGCAATGTTGATGACCCAAGTTTGGGAACAAGCCTGGGTCGTTGGAGGGCCAGCTGGGGGGGAGTGAGTGGAGTGTCTGTGCAGATGCTTTCCGCCTTGGGAAGGGAGGGTGCATGGTGCTCTCTGCTCTACCGCCCCTTGTGTGACCACAGGGTAGGTGCAGTAGGTCCCATCAGCTCAGAGAGAGAGTATGTCAGCTTTGTCCAGCACATGTTCAGGGGAGAAAGGCAGAAAATGCTGGACCGCGCAGAATGCTGCCTGCCTCGCTCCGCAAGTCCTGCAGCATTGCTCCATAGTACTCCCTGGACACCGAGCTAAAGAACTAATGGGAAGGAACTGGGGGACCCCCGAAGGCCCTGCCCTTGGAGGAGGGGGGTTAAGCCGCGGAGGAACACTGGAGAGGTAAATCCCGGGGAATGGATGACGGTGCTGGGGGCAGGGGTTGGACCAAAGGGGCCCGGTTCAGGTGTAGGAGAATAAAGCACACTAAATAAAAAAAATAAATAAAAAGACAAACTGTATAAATATATTCTATGGGATGGTGCAAGTTCTATAGCAAGTTCCACTGTTGTGGAATCACACAATACCAGGGCCCAGGGACTTGGCTACAGAATGTAATGAACTCCGACGTACTTTCATGTACTAGTTGTATGGTAGTGAAGCTCATTTCATTAGAATCAAAAAATGAAACCTGAACAAAACTGAATATGTTCAGTAGAAATGTGATAATATCTGAAATTCACAAGAGAGTTGCTTCCTTCACTGAACAGATCATGTTGATTGTCTTAGAGAATTCTGTGAAATGTAGGAAATAGCCCTCCAGGGCAGTAATATAGATATTTTTAGTAGGCTTCCAGTGAATAGTTAGCAACTCAGTGACTTCTTGGTAAGTCATAGAACAGTTGATACATTCTGGATAATCAATAGCAATTAACGTTGACTAGAATTGCAGTAAGGATGACTGTAGAAAAAGGCCCTGCGTAGACATGCAAGAGTTTATATGTTGGCGCACGCACTTTCCTAGTTATAGTTTAAGTGGAGGGAAATTAACGAGTCGGGGGACATAAAAATACATTTAGCTTTGGAGATCAGTGCTATATTTTATTTATTTATTTAAAGCAGCAGTACTACCTAACCAGGAGGTGATCCATTACGACCGCTGTAGCGCCACAATCAGTATGGCGGCTGCTATCTAGTACTATTGCCGTCAGTGCAGCAGGGGGCAGAAATGTAAACAAACACAAAGGATGACTGTGCAAATTACGGGGTGATAGTACATTGCCAGCGGGAAAGAGTACCAGGTACATACTCGGCAGAGCACAGGGAATAAACAGTCGAAAAAGCACCGATATTTTTTTTTTTTTTACATTGTACTGTTGCTTTTAAAATTTTAGTGACCAGGAGCGGCACACTGAGCCGAGGCTCATTTCCAGGTGCGACCTGGGGGAAGGGGTAAAAGGGAAGTGCAAACATACAGCTGAACAATATAAGTACAGTTTACAAGAGTGCAAATTTGAAGGTACAAAAGAAGTGTCAGATTACAATTTAGATTGCAGCAGTAACATTACACAGTATTTTAAGAACGAAAGATGCATGATAGTACAATGTTGAGAAAGGTGAGAAGAAATCCTTGGGTATGGTTCAACAAAATTGGAAGGGATAAAAGTCAAGACATATTATGGAGGAAGGGAGGGAAAGGGGGGAGGGGATGAGAGTAGAGAAGTAAACTGGTTACAAGGTGGACCGTGTCCAAGCAGGGGTTGACCGTAACTGTTTTTGCACTAACCAGCAGGACAAGTTGACTCAAGATAGCACTAGTCTGCAAATAGTTGCCCTAGTCCACCATGATAATGGAACATTTTGTGCAATTGTATAATGAAGTCAGGCAATAGTCCATGATTATTGCACATCTATCCCACATCTGTGTCACTGAACCACCCCCAGCCACTGTGGAAAAAAGACATGCTGTGCTGGGACTTGAGTTCTGTTCCCCCCCCATTATATATTTGTATGTTTAGTTACAGGTGTCTCTTACGAAATAGGAAGGTTATCTCATGCTGGTTTGGGCAAGAGGACTGCAAAGCTGAGCAGTTCGGTCAGCCCAAAACAACACGAGATAACCTTCTTAGCTCGTAAGAGACACCCGTAACTAAACATATTAATATATTATGAAGCAGTTGAACTGCCTCCAGCCCAAAAGAAAATGGTTAAAATCCAATTTTAAGGGACAGTGTGTGCTTCTGTATTGCTGGTCTCCCCTGCTGTTCAGATACCATGTGGTACATTCCATGAGCGGACACTACACTGCGTTTAATGGTCGGCGGGGCTGTATGCAGCTAAAACATTCATATATATTTCACACTTTTTATTTTCATTTATTTTAGAATTTTACATTTTCACAGAAAACAAAGCATCAGATTTATGGCAGCAGTGGGGGGACACACCCTGTAATGCTCGGCGGGGCTAACTGCGGCTAAAAGATTTGAATCCATGCACAACTTTCCTTGAAGTTTTGTGGATAAACACCTGCTCATTTGGGAGGCTCTGTTGACAAGTTGCCGGTAATGTTTTGTGCTAAAGTCAAGAGACTGTTTTTTTGACTAACCCCTTTTTTTATGAGATCCTGTCACAGCTGATTCCACCACGGCGATTCTCACACAAACTGTGTGACAATCCAGCATCACTGCGTTGAGAATCAGCTGTGTGGAGGAGTGCGAGGCAGCAACTGTACACAGAATAAGAGGTACAGTAGTGCTGGCCTCTAATTGGTGGAGGCAGTTCGACCGCGTTATAATTTATTTTTTTTTTCCCAATTGTTTAATCAAGTGAGACGCACTAAGCTGAAAGCTTGTTTACAGGTGCAACCTGGGAGCACAGGGAAGTTAAGTGACTTGCTCAGGGCCACACAGTATGCAAGTGGGGGCTGTGGGATTCAAACCCAGGTCTCCAGATTTGCAGCTCAGAGCCTTAAACCACTGCACTATACTGCCTTCCTAAATTTGTGTCACGGCTGTCTCTCTCTCACTTTCTGTGCGCCCCCCCAAACCAGACAATCCTATGGCAGCAAGTAATCAGCCAGGCCACCACCGCCATCTACATACGGTTGCATGTGGAGCTCTGTCGGCATCATGATGTGCCTCACTGCACTCCTGCCTCTGCTCACAGGGCAACGGACAGAGTCGGGCAGAGTAAGACATACCCAGCTCCCGCACCATGACCAAACAGAGGGCTGTGCTTCTAGAAGTGAATGTGCTGTGCCCAATGAACAGTCAGCCTAAGGGGTTGCCGCAGCAATTTCTGGGGCAGCCCCAGAGGACCTGCACTTGACGGGACAGATACACACTGGGTATGGATGCTGGGAATTTGCCGAGTCCAATCCGATTGCACTGTTCAGGAATTTGGGAAGTTCCTATTCCTAATCCGATTGAAATCCTAAGCAGACCTCAAAATCAGATTCCGATCTAGAATCCTGAATCCTATATTGCTATGTAAAAATGTTTTAGGATTCAATCTAGGAATTAGGATTTTCAGACTGCAGTTATTGAAAATCCTAGTTCCAAAAATTGGATTGGAATCTGATGAATCTGATTCCCGTTTGGCGGATTCCAAGCATTCCTTATAGAGGGTTCGCTGCATTAATCCGGTACAGTTTACTGTGCCCCAGAAAGTTAATGTTGAAGTTGACCCCTGTGTCCAAGTGACATTTAATGTGACAGTATCATTTCTTGTTGGAATCCAGCACCTCAAGTGCAGACACTATTATAGGACAAGGGGGCCCTGGGTGAAATGAAGAGTGTCGTAAACCTCGACTGGTCTGTTTTGAGGTACTTTATGACTAAAGGGTTTGTCCAACAAGCATTTTCAGAAATGTATGATGGAGTACCCTGTTGGCATGTGAAGTAGCACATAATAGCTAAGGTCAAAAGATGACTCACTACTTGTTATAAGCTATTACATCCCCATCAGGGCCAGGATTTATTTTGTAACTGTGACATGCACTTGTTTAATTTTTATTAAAAAAAAACAAGTACTGGCTAAGAAGTGGAATGTTGCAAATGGTCAATGAATTTTTACTGATGAGCGACTGGCCTGTAGTATCTGTAACTTGGAGGTGAAAGAGTGGCCCAAGCTTTAAAAGTGTCAGGCAGGTGGAGGGACAGGTGATGTCTGTGAATTGTATGGGTTGGACAAACAAGGGGGGAAAAAAAACAGCATGATGGCTGGTCTATACTACCATTCATTGTACAGAATTTTGCCTACCCTCAGTGCCTGGTGCAGAACAAGTGTGACTTACAGGATGCTTCTGTGCTCCACCATGTAGCGGTTACCCATGGGCTTTTGTTATGGGAGTGGACATCTGGGATGGCAGCAGAGGGTCACGGTTCGGTGTGCTGATGGGCGACTGGAGGAGCAGGAGGGGTCCAACAATGCAAGGTGCAGCAGGGTCTTGGGTACGGGAAATAAACTGAAGGATGTGAGGCAGAAGGCATAAAGTAAAAAAAAAAAAAAAAAAGAGTTTGCAATGAATTGTGATGCCTTGGTAGAGCTAGCTTCTCCATAATAAAATGCTTTGTTTAGAAATATATCTAGAAGACGGTGTGGTGTAGTGGTTCCAACACAAGCTTGGGGGGGGGGGGGAGACCAGGCTCAAATGTCAGCAGAGCTACCTAATTACTGTTCATCCGGAGCGGTTCACTGGGATCTCATATTCTTTGATCCTCTTGCCTCAGTCTTTGTGCTGCAGCTGTCATTCTTCATTCCTCGTGTTGCAGACCCCGTTCTTTAGTCCTTGTGCTTCAGTGCTCTGGCACCAGTGCTCATACTTCAGTCCTCGTGCTTCAGTTCTTGTTCATCGGTGCTTGTGCTTCAGCCCTCATCATCAGTCCTTATACTGCAGCCCTCGTGGTTCAGTCCTCATGCTTTAGTGCTCATGCTTCAGTCCATGTGCTGCAGCTCTTGTGCATCAATCTTCATGCTGCAGCCCTTGTGCATCAGTCCTCGTGCTTCAGCCCTTGTGCATCAGTTCTCATGCTGCAGCCCTTATGCACCAGCTCTTGTGCTGCAGCCTTTGTGCTTCAGTGCTTGTGCATCACTTCTTGTGCTTCAGCCCTGCCAGCTGTAAGCTGGCTAGAATCAGGATGCCATGTAAAACTAAATGTTGCATTTCAGGTTGTCTGTCCTGGGTAAATAGCTCACTTGTACTTCTGTTCCACTTTAGCAAGGTCTGCTTCATGGTTTTCTGGTTTGTGTTTTGTTTTATATTACTTTTGAGGGGCTGTATGTTAGTTTTTTTAAACATTTTTGATAATTATTACTTTTGTATAAGACCATAAACTGACGTGCATAAATTGCATTTTGCTGAGCTCTTACTAAGATGAACTTATGTCATTGGTGCCAGGATTGGCTCCTTTCCCCCAATTTATTATTTCTATTCCTGCTTTGCTGGGTGGCCAACATGTGGTTGAACCCCTCGAGCCCTATAGCTTGCTAACCCCAGATATTTACCACAGCCTTCAAGTTTCACTGTGGGGCACCCTCTGGGGAGTGTGCTTTCTCCAGTGGTAGCAGTATCTAGTCCAGGTGGGGGTGCTTAGTCAACTGAGCAGGGCCTGCAAGTGGCCAATCGCCATACTGTTGCAGAGGTGGTATAGTGCATTCGAGGGGCCAGTCACCGTACTGAAACTGAGGTGCTATAGGGCCTGTGAAGGGGGTCTGGTCATCATATTGCTGCGGAGGTGGTGTAAGGGCTGCAAAGGGCTGGTTCCCATAGTGCTTCTGTAATGGTGTAGGGCCTGGGAGGGGCCTGTCGCTATCCTGCTGCTGAAGTACTGTAGGGCCTGTGAGGGCCCAGTTGCTATCCTGCTGCTGAGGTGATATAGGGGCTGCAATTGGCCGGTCCCCATACTGCTGCTATGATGGTGTAGGGCCTGTGAGGGGGCCCTTGGCCATTCTGCTGCTGACGTGGTGTAGGGACTGACAGGGGCCAGTCACCATACTGCTGCTCTGGTGGTGTAGGGCTTTCGAGCCACTGGTTGCCTGCTGCTGCGGTTGTGTTGGGGCCTGTGACATGCCAGTTGATATCCTGCTGCTGAGGTGGCCCAGGGCCTGTGAGGGCCCATTCACCATCCTGTTGCTGACATGGTGTATGGCCTGCAAGGGGCGGTCACCATTTTGCGGCTCAGGTGGTGTAGTGCCTTCGAGGGGCTGGTCACCATACTGTTGCTAAAGTGTTGTAGGGCCTATGAGGGTCCGGTCGCCATCCTGCTGCTGAGATGATGTGGGGCCTGCGAGGGGCCAGTTGCCATACTGTTGTTGAGATGATGTAGTGCCTACGAGGGGCTGGTTGCTGTACTGCTGCTGAGGGAAGTGTGGGGCCTGTGAGAGTCCGATCGCCATACTGTTGCTGAGGTGGTGTAGGGCCAGTGAAGGGCTGGTTGCCATACTGCTGCTGAGGTAATGTAAAACCTGCAAGTGGCTGCTCGCCATACTGCTGGTGAGGTAATATGAGGCCTGCGAGAGACCGGTCACCATACTGCTGCTGAGGTAGTGTAGTGCCTGTGAGGGGCCGATTGCCATACTACTACTGAGGTAATGTAAGGCCTGTGAGAGGCAGCTCGTCATACTGCTGCTGAGGTGGTGTAGGGCCTGCAAGAGGCCAGTTGGCATAATGCTGCTGAGGTGGTGTAGTGCCTATGAGGAGCCAGTTGCTGTACTGCTGCTGAGGTAATGTAAGGCCTGCAAGAGACTGGTCACCATACTGCTGCTGAGGTGCTGTAAGGACTGTGAGGGGCCGGTCATCATACTGCTGCTGAGGGGGTGCGAGGCCTGCAAGGTGCCAGTCGCCATCCTGCTGCCGAGGTGGTGTAGGGTCTATGATGGACCAGTCATCATACTGCTGCTGAGGTAGTGTAGATCCTGTGAGGGGCCAGTCACAATACTGCTGCTGAGGTGCTGCAGGACGTGCGAGGGGCTGGTCACCATATTACTTCTCTAGTGCTGTAGGGCCTGCAAGGGACCAGTCGCCATCCTGTTGCTGAGGTGGCATAGGGCCTGTGATGGGTTGGTCATCATACTGCTGCTGAAGTGGTGTAGATCCTGTGAGGGGCCAGTTGCCATACTGCTGTTGAAGTGGTATAGGGCCTTCAAGGGGCCGGTTGCCAAACTGCTGCCGAGGTGGTGTAGGGCCAGCTGAGAGGCCAGTTGTCCTACTGCTGCTGAGGTGGCGTAGTGCCTTTGAGTGGCTGATTGCCATACTGCTGCTGAGGTGCTGTAGGGCCTGCAAGGGGCTGGTCGCCATACTGCTGCTGTGGTGATGTAGGGCCTGTGAGGGGCTGATCGCCATACTGCTGCTGAGGTAATGTAAGGGCTGCGACAGGGCCAGTTGCCATACTGCTGCTGAGGTGATGTAGTGCCTGCAAGAGGCCAGTGGCCATGCCGCTGCTCAGGTGGTGTAGGGCCTGTGAGGGGCCGTTCACCATACTGCTGCTGAAGTGGCGTTGGGCCTATGAGGGGCTGGTTGCCATTCTGCTGCAGAGGTGGTATGGGGCCTGTGAGGGGCCAGTCATCATTCTGCTGCTGAGATGGTCTAGTGCCTGCAAGGGGCAGGTTGCCGTACGTCTGCTGAGGTAATGTAAGGCCTGCGAGAGGCTGGTCACCATACTTCTGCTGAGGTAATGTAAGAGCTGCGAGGGGCCAGTCTCCATACTGCTGCTGAGATAATGTAAGGTCTGCGAGAGGCCGATGGTCATATTGCTACTGAGGTAATGTAAAGCTTGCAAGAAGTCGGTCGCCATACTGCTGCTGAGGTGGTGTAAGGCCTGCAAAGAGCTGGTCACCATACTGCTGCTTAGGTAATGTAAGGGCTGCGAGTAGCAAGTCGCCATACTGCTGCTGATGTAGAGTAGAGCCTACAAGGGGCCAGTTACCATACTGCTGCTGAGGGAAGTGTGGGGCCGATCGCCATTCTGCTGCTGAGGTGGTGTAAAGGCTGCAAGGAGTCAGTTGCTATACTGCTTCTGGTGTAGTGCCTGTAAGGGGCCAGTTGCCATACTGCTGCTGAGGTGATGTAGTGCCTGCAAGAGGCTGGTTGCCATGCTGCTGCTCAGGTGGTGTAGGGCCTGTGAGGGGCCGTTCACCATACTGCTGCTGAAGTGGCGTTGGACCTATGAGGAGCTGGTTGCCATTCTGCTGCAGAGGTGGTGTGGGGCCTGTGAGGGGCCAGTCATCATTCCACTGCTGAGATGGTCTAGTGCCTGCAAGGGGCAGGTTGCCATACGTCTGCTGAGGTAATGTAAGGCCTGCGAGAGGCTGGTCACCATACTTCTGCTGAGGTAATGTAAGAGCTGGCGAGGGGCCAGTCTCCATACTGCTGCTGAGGATAATGTAAGGTCTGGCGAAGAGGGCCGGTGGTCATATTGCTACTGAGGCCGTAAAGCTTGCAAGAAGTCGGTCGCCATACTGCTGCTGAGGTGGTGTAAGGCCTGCAAAGAGCTGGTCACCATACTGCTGCTGAGGTAATGTGGGGCTGCGAGAAGCCAGTCGCCATACTGCTGCTGATGTAGAGTAGAGCCTACAAGGGGCCGGTTACCATACTGCTGCTAAGGGGAGTGTGGGGCCTATCGCCATTCTGCTGCTGAGGTGGTTTAAAGACTGCAAGGAGTCAGTTGCCATACTGCTGCTGATGTAGTGCCTGCAAGGGGCCAGTGGCCATTCTGCTGCTGAGATAGAGTAGGGCCTGCAAGGGGCCAGTTACCATACTGCCACTGAAGTGGTGTAGGGCCTTCGAGGGGCTGGCCACCATACTGCTGCTGAGGTGGTGTAGGGCCTGCGAGGTTCTGGTCACCATACTGATGCTGAGGTGATGTAGGGCCTAGTCACCATACTGCTGCTGAGGTAGTGTAGATCTTCTGAGGGTCTGGTTGCCATACTGCTGCCAAGGTGCTGTAGGGCTTGTGAGGGGCCAGTTACCATACTTCTGCTGGGGGGGTGGTGTTGGTCCTGCAAGGGGTCAGTCACTATCCTGCTGTTGAGGTGGTGTAGGGTCTGTAAGGGGCCAGTTGCCAAACTGCTGGTAAGGTGGCCTAGGGCCTGTGAGAGGCCGGTTGCCCTACTGCTGCTGAGGTGGTACGGGGCCAGTAAGGGGCTAATCGCCATACTGCTGCTGAGCTAGTTTAGGGCCTGTGAGGGGCTGTTCACTATACTGCTGCTAAGGTGGTGTAGGGCCTGCGAGGGGCTGGTCACCATACTGCTGCTTAGGTGGTATAGGGCCTGCAAGGGGCCGGTCACCATACAGCTGCTGAGGTGGTGTAGAGCCTGCGAGGGGCTGGTCACCATACTGCTGCTAAGGTGGTATAGGGCCAGTGAGGGGCTGGTCACCATACTGCTGCTTAGGTGGTATAGGGCCTGCAAGGGGCCAGTCACCATACAGCTGCTGAGGTGGTGTAGGGCCTGCGAGGGGCTGGTCACCATACAGCTGCTGAGGTGGTGGAGGGGCTGGTCACGATACAGCTGCTGAGGTGGTGTAGGACCTGCGTGATCTGGTCACCATACTGCTTCTGAGGTGGTGCAGGACCTGCAAGGGGCTGGTCACCATATTGCTGCTGAAGTGGTGTAGGACCTGTGGGAGGCTGGTCACCATACTACTGCTTAGGTGGTGTAGGACCTGCAAAAGGCTGGTCACCATACTGCTGCTTAGGTAGTGTAGGGCCTGTGAGGGGCTGGTCACCATACTGCTGCTTAGGTGGTGTAGGGCCTGCAAGGGGCTGGTCACCACACTGCTGCTTAGGTAGTGTAGGGCCTGTGAGGGGATGGTCACCATACTGCTGCTGAGGTGCTGTAGGACCTGTGAGGGGCTGATCGCCATACTGCTGCTGCTGCTGAGGTGTTGTAGGCCCTGCTAGGGACTGGTTGCCATACTGCTGCCGAGGTGGTTTAGGGCCTGCGAGGGGCCGATCACCATACTGCTGCTGAGATGGTGTAGGGCATGTGAGGTTCTGATTGCCGTAGTTCCACCGTGGTGGTTTTCTACCCATTTTCTCCCCAGGGGACTGCCAGCATACAATGACACAGTGTGCACTTGTGCACAGCACACATTGGCTTCCGCAGCAGTCCCCAACCCCTAAGACAGCCTCTGTGTATGCTGCTGCCTAGCATCTGTTTGGCTGCACTGAAGCAGTGCAGGACAGAGTCCTCTCCCCTCCCAACCCTAAAGGAGTAGAGCTGTCCAGTGAGATACTAACATACTAATTGCCAGCAGATTAGGCCTTACGATCTATCGAGTCTGCTCAAACCTCAGATCCCTAGATGGTAACAAGGCCCCCCCCCCACCCCGTGCTCCAGAAACCCCTATCATCCATCCAAACCCTCCTGGGCCAGGCCATCTTCTGATACATCCGCTTTCTGTGTCTGTCCCACCCTCTCTTGAAGCCCTCCACTGTGGATCTCTGAACCAGCTCGCCAGGCAGCACATTCCAAGGATCCACCACCCTCTCAGTGAAAAACCTCCTCCTCTCCCCCCCACCAACCTTTCACCTTCCAACTTCAAACCATGCCCTTGGGTGATACCTCCCTGCTTTAGTCTAAAGATCCCCTCTGTGTTTACCCTATTTATTCCCTTGAGGTACTTGAAGACCTCAATCATGTCCCCCTGTCTCTCCTCTCCTCTCCTCCAATGAAAACGGGCAGAGCTCCTCAAGTCTGTCCTCATACATCAAATCCCCTAGTCCTTGTATCATCTTAGTTGCCCTCCTCTGTACCCTCTCCAGGAGCTGTATGTCCCTCTTCAAGTGTGGTCTCCAGTACTGTACACAGTACTCAAGGTGTGGTCTAGCCAATCCATTGTACAGCGGCAGAATCACTTCCCTGCTCCTAGAGGTGATCCCCCTTACGATGCATCCCAACATCCTGTTCGCTTTGCTAGCCGCTCTCCTGCACTGCTTGGAGTTATTCATACATGCATCCACCATGACTCCTAGGTCTTTTTCCCCCTGTTAGGGCCTCCAGTGCCTCCCCTCCCAGGGTGTACCTGTGTTTAGGGTTTCCCCGCCCAAGATGTAACACCTTGCACTTGGTGATATTGAAATTTAATTTCCATGTGTGAGCCCACTTTTCCATGGTTTTCAGGTCCCATTGCAGGCCAACCTCCCTTCTTCCCCCTCAACTACTGCTCCCATCTTGGAGTCATCAGCAAAGAGACTCATTTCACACCCTATACCTTCCCTGATGTCCGAAATGTATGGCCTAAACAGGATTGGACCCAGGACCGAGCCCAGCGGCACCCCACAACCGACCTCTCTAGGGTTCGAGAGCACCCCACTGACCACTACTCTTGAGTGCGCCAGCTAGCCAGTTTTCAATCCATCTGACCATCAAAGGGCCTACTCCCAACCCCGTCAGTTTCTCCAGCAGACCATTGGGGGGGACAGAGTCGAACGCCTTGCTGAAGTCCAAGAATAATACATCCACAGGCTTTCCTCTGTCCAGTTCTTTTTTTTTTTTAAATTTATGTTTATTGCATATTGACATAAGCAATATCATACAGTACTCTCTTGCAAGGCATAGAATAAAAATATAACAGTTATGCATCTAATGCAAAAGGTTTAGTTAGCCTATACAATCTGGTTTCAGGAAGTGGGGGTATACCCTGCTTTTAAGCATGCATTTAAACGATATAAACCAGAATAAGCTGCACCCTACATAGACTTTTGGCGGTCAGACCTACAATAATTAAATCCATACATACAGCACAACACCAAGTGTTGATATGACCCCATAACCCAAAGAAAAAATATAAACCCTGTTTTGTAACACTTATAACTGTAGTACACAAGTCTGGAACTTTGAGACTATTAAACCAGTCCATAATAGCCTAAAGGAAATGTTCAACGTAAAGAATTTTATTCCTTTAATAGGCAAAGCGCTAACTGGGTGCTACTGTCCTTAGTAAACTAAAATATAAGTAAAAAAGTTACTGTTGTCCAGCACCAGTTCAGGTCTCTTCCTCAGATTCTTCTCGGGCATCGAATTCCTTGGCTATTGCTTCAGTCTTCCTACCCGCTTCAAGGGGATCCGTATATTGAAAAGTTTTGCCCCCGTAATAGATGCGAAGACGAGCCAGCATCAGTAAGGAGTGTGTCACTCCAAGAGACCGAAGTTTAGATCGAACAGCATCAAATCTTTTCCTTTTTGGGCCCTCGTTGCGTAGGAAAGGTCGGGAAACAAGTGAATAGTGGCCCCATCGTAGTTCAGGCATTCGGTAGATCTGGCTGCTTGCAAAAGTAAATCCCTGGTAACAGGACTGGCGGTTACTAGCAAAACAGTTCGGGGAGCTTCTGTCTGGGGTCCTGCTGTACGTGGGGTAATTCTGTATGCTTTATGCAAATAGCCGTGTATTGCCTCAGGGCTAATCTGTAATGCAGTAGGAAGCCATGTTTGAAAAAAAAACCAGCAGATTGTCTCCTTCAGACCCCTCCGGGAGTCCGACTACCCGAACATGAGAGGCCCTATTCGCGTTCTCCAATGCCTCCAGTCGATACCATAATTGCGTATTCTCCTGCATCAGTTTTGTCGTGTTGTTCAGGGCTTGTGTAGCAACCTTTTCTGCTGAAGCGGCTGTCTGAGACGCTGCTTCTAATTTTACATCTTGATCAGCGAAGGGCTGGAGAATCGACTCGACTTTCTGGTCAGTTGCTTGGATCGAGATTTGTATTGCTCTCCACAGTGGTTCAGAGCCAGTCATCAGCAACGTGGGTAAAATATCGGCCTGCGTGTCTACTTGTGGAGTTTTATTACGCTCTCACCTGTCTTCTAGCGAATCTACCAATTGTGGTGTTTGGCACAATCTCCTCAGAGAGAACCCTCTTTCCAGTTGTATTCTTGGAATCGAAGTTAGTTGAGGCTAGGACAACAATTTTTCACTTTAAAGTTCAAAAACTCGGAACTCAGTCAAAGTGTGTCTAGTCTGTAGGTGTGCTCCGCAGCGCCCCCCTCTGTCCAGTTCTGATGTTACCCATTCGTAGAACTCCACAAGATTGGTTTGACATGATCCTCCTGGCACAAACCCGTGTTGCCGACTGTCCAGACCTCCCACCTCCTCCAAGTACACCCACAATCGTTCCTTTAGTATACTCTCCATTAATTGTCCCACCACCGAGGTCAAACTGATGGGTCTATAGTTACCTGGTACTTCCCTCGACCCCCCTTTATGGATTGGCACCACATGTGCCTCTCGCCAATCCCTAGGTACCTTCCCTGTCTCAAGCAACCTGTTGAAGAGCTTCGCCAGGGGTGCAGCCAGTATGTCCGCCAATTCCCATAGTACTCTCGGATGAATGCCATCCAGCCCAGGAGATTTATCTTTCTTTAGGCCCTTAAGGGCTAACCACACCCTTTTGGTGGAGATATCATCATCCGTCCCCTCCACCTTACTGGCCTTTTTATCCTTATCCTGATGTGACACCCTGGGGTACCTCTCCCTCCCTCCTCCCTCCCTCTTGCTCCATTCTGCTGCTCCTGATCCCACTCTACCTCTATCCCCATCATCCCTTGCTTTGTAGATATCCCATCCCTCCCTAGTGAACACAGAGGCAAAGTACTCGTTTAATACCTCTGCCTGGTCCCTCGCCTCTTCCACCCACCCTTCTTCTGATTTCAACCTGCCGAGATGGACTTTAGTTTTTCTCCGCTCCCCAATGTACTGGAAGAACCCCTTTTCCCCTCCCTATATCCCCTGTGCCAGCCGCTGCTCTTTACTGGACTTTGCCCCCCGCACCATCCGGGTGACTTTTCTAGATGCAAGATGGTACATTTCCTTTTCCCTATCCCCTCTCGTTGTTTTATATGTTTTGAAGGCAGCCTTCTTTTCTGTGACCGCTACCTGAACCTCACTGGACAACCAGCATGGTTTATGTGACCTTGTTCCCCTTACGCTTCACCTTAGCGCAGGTCCTGACTGCCCATGAAGTCCCCTCTGTTATGACCTCCCATCTCTTTTCCACATTTGTCATTGTTGTAATCCCTTCAAATGATCCTTGAGAATATTTCCATGCCCACAAAGTCTGCCCCCTGAAGTCCACTGTCAATGTCCTAGATCTCTCCCCCATGCTTATTTGAAACTAGACAGTATTGTGGTCGCTCCCAGTCAGGAGATCCTCTACAACCAGGTCCCTTACCCAGATCCCCGTCTGCCAGAACCACGTCCAGGACATGCCCTTCCCTTGTGGGTTCCATCACATGCTGTGTTAAGAACACATCCTGGAAGCCGTCCAGCTGCCTCTGCTCCTTGGCCACCTTAGAGGACATGGTTCCCCAGTTTGTACCCGGCATATTAAGGTCCCCACCACTCCCTCCCCTTTTGGTCCACACTGTGCAATGATGTTGTCTAGCAAACCATCCTCCGAAACATCACCCATCCCGGGGGCCTATATACTACACCCAGCTTGACCTTACCTCCTACTGGGGTTCGTAAGGTGACCCATAAGGCCTCCATGTTTCCCTCTGCCTCTTCTACCCTAGCAATTTCTATGTCATCTCTAATGAACATAGCCACTCCACCCCCTCTGCCCTCCTTTCTATCCTTCCTAAGCATAGTATACCCCCGCACATTTAGGTCCCAGTTATGGTTTTTGTTTGCCCACGTTTCCGTGACCGCCGCCACATCCACCCCCACCCCTCGAACAGCATGGCCTGGAATTTGCTAACCCCCACCCCTTATCCCTGATCCCTTTGTCGAACCCCACCCAGGTTCCTTATACTTCCATCCACCCTCTGCTCCTCATGAAACCTCCTCCCCCCCCATGTTTGAAGGCTACTCTCATCATCTGGAGGTGAGGACTCCTGGTCAGCCCCTCCCTTATCCCTCCCTCACAAGTTTAAACCCCACTTTTCTTGAATGTAGTCAGCCACCCCCTGTTTAAGGACTTCCTTCCCTAACGGGGCAAGATGAAGCCAGTCCTTGGCATACAGGCCCTTATCCTCCTAAACTCCTTTCCAGTTCCCTAACACCCCCGACCCACTTTCTTCACCCCACTTCCTGAGCCAGTCATTAACCTCTGTGATCTTCATTTTTTTCTCCACTGAGGCCTTTGGTACTGGCAATATCTCTGAAAAGGAAATGTTGCATCCATTATCCCGACGAGACTCTGGCAAGTTCTCGGAACCTTGCTTGGATTTCCAAAACGCTATTTCCCTCTAGATCATTAGTTCCCAAATGCACCAGGAAATACGGTTTCCCTCCACAATCCCTAACCAGTTCGTACATCGTGAACTTTGCTCTGTGCACCGTCAGCCCAGAGATGCTCACTACCTTCACCTGGCTATGGCATCTACCCCCCCTGTCCCTCCCAGTGGATACCCCTAATCATCGAGTCTCCCAATAACAGAACCTTAACACCGCCATCATCCTTATGCAATGCAGTGCGTTCGACTCTGTCCCCCACAATGGTCTGGTGGAGAAACTGACGGGGTTGGGAGTAGGCCCTTTGATGGGCAAATGGATTGAAAACTGGCTAGCTGGATGCACTCGGAGAGTAGTGGTCAGTGGGGAGCTCTCGAACCCTAGACAAGTCAGTTGTGGGGTACCGCTGGGCTCGGTCCTAGGTCCAGTCCTGTTTAATGCATACATTTCGGACATCAGGGAGGGTATAGGGTGTGAAATGAGTCTCTTTGGCAACCTCCACTATGCGCTGTCAACCCCCCATCCCCCCCTTATTCGTGATCTCAATTCTATGGGGGTTTTCCCGCCTTATTAGAGACCCCCTTATCACCCTCCCCTTTCTGCCTCCCTTGTTATTTTGCCCACTTAACTGAGACCCCCCCCCTGAATAGGTGTCCCCTTTAACCCTCTCTTATCAGAACCATTTATCCTGGCCCTGATGGTTTCCCCTTCCCCAACACCACCATCCTCCTCCCTTTTAATAGTACCCCTGCTTCCAGAGGCCCTCTGTGGTTCCCCTTTACCTAGGGCCCCATCCTTGGTACAAAACCCCCTCCTGAAGGGGGGGGGGCCCTCCCCTGCCTCCTTGTCTCCCAGTTTCTCTCCAGTCGTGCTCTCTTCCCTCATGTCTGCAGTATGTTGCATCTCCCCCATCTGCTTAACATTTACATTTCCCCTTCTCCCTCTGGGACTATTTCTATCCTTTCCGTTTCCAGTCTGTGATGCCCTGTGGGTATCAGACTCCCTCCCCTCAGCCTCTGTATCAGTTTCTTCATTTTCATCAACCCCTTCCTCCCCCTCTAGGTTGCTTAGTAGCTCAAATTTATTGTAACACTCTATGCCAGCCTCCATCAAGTAACCTGAGTTTCCCCCGACTACCCCTCTTGCCCTGTTCTCCTTAGGGGCTCCCTTCCCACAGTCTGCTCTTTTAGGCTTATCCACCACAGCCCTTCCCTTCTCACTGTCTGCTCTTCTAGGCTTCCCCACAACAGCCTCTCCTGACTCTTCCCCCTCCACTCTCTTTATATTCGGAATGTTTACCCCGTAAGTTTTCCCCTTAGCATCAACATCTCTATCTAAGGGTCCTCTGTCCCTAATATCCCCCCTCCTGCTTGGTGTAACAAAACGTCCTGTAATTTCTGAGCATTGCCCCAGCTTCCCCTCAGCCCCACCCTTCTGCCACCCATATCCACACCCCTTATCCTGGACACCCCCCCCCAACTCCCCCAGCTTACTCCTTAACCAATATACTTCACTCCTGATATGAGATAGCTGTCTACAGAGTGGGCAGCCTCCCTCTCTCCAGGCCCAATTGAGAATTATTGCCACCCCACAGCCTGTGCAGCCTACAACCCTTCCGAAGATGCCTGCCATGGTGGAATGTGGCCACTCTGTTTGTCCCTCTCTGTCCGTAATGACACACACCCCTTTTCTCAGTCCCTTCCCCCTGGAATACCGTCTCTTTCTCTCTATACTGACTGCAGTTGTTTACGAACCCTATTTCAACCCCACCAATAATGTTCCCAAGTCTCACAAACACACACAGTCCAGTGTGTGTCCAGTCCTGCTAACAGTGTGTGTATGCAGACATCAGGTACCATATGATGTCACAGGCCCAGCAGTTCCTGTTGCTTCAAATTTCAGTCACAAACAGAAATGCACAGCCCTTCAATCTCAACCCCCAGTGGCTTTTCAGTATTTAAGAAAGCCTACAAAACAGGATGGGTGGGAGGGCTCTACCACCAGGCAAACATCACATTAAATTTCACTCCACTTATCACTGCCAAACAAGTGTTCCCACAAGCCCCAATAGTTACAATATCACAGCCCAAGTAACAGTTAGAAACATAGAAACATAGACTTTGACGGCAGATAAGGACCGCTTGGCCCACCTAGTCTGCCCATTTCCCTAGCTAGAGGATAAGCTGCAGATCCTATTTAACCAACAGCCTATTTCTTCCTACCCCCCACAAAAATTGCCTTATGTCTGTCTCATGCATTCTTGAATTCTCCCACAGTTTTAGACCCCACAACCTCCTCAGGAAGGCTGTTCCATGCATCCACCACCCCTCTGTGAAAAAAATACTTCCTCACATTGCCCCTGAGCCGTTCCCTCCTCTATCTTCAAATTGTGTCCCCTTGTTCTTGCACACTTCTTTTTCTGAAAGATGCCACCCTCTTGGACTTTGTTGATTCCACTGAGGTACTTAAAACGTTTCTATCATGTCCCCCCTCTCCCTCCTTTCCTCAAGGGTATACATATTAAGCTCCTTTAGTCTCTCCTCGTATGGCTTCTCTTGCAGACCCTGCACCATTTTAGGTGCTGTCCTCTGAACTGCCTCCGTCCTGTCTGTGTCCTTGCGGAGAATGGGGTCTCCAGAACTGAACGCAGTATTCCAGATGGGGTCTCATCAACTGTCTGTACAGGGGGATAACTTCCTGTTTTCTGCTGATGATGCCTCTCCCTATACATCCCAGTATCTCCCCAGCCCTCCCTACCGTCTTCTCACATTGCTTGCCAACCTTAAGGTCATCTGATATTATTACCCCCAGGTCTCTTTCCATTTTTGTTGTTGTTACTACCTCCCCCCCCCCCCCACTGTGTAATCTTCCCCTGGGTTTTTGTTTCCCAGGTACATTACTTTACACTTCTTTGCATTGAATCCAAGCTGCCATACTTCTGACCATTCCTCCAACCTTGCCAAGTCCCTTCTCATCCTTTCCACGCCTTCTTGTGTATCAACCCTGTTTCAGATCTTTGTGTCATCTGCAAAGAGGCATACTTTTCCTTCCAGTCCCTCTGCAATGTCACTAATAAAGACATTAAAAAGGACTGGACCCAGTACTGAACCCTGTGGTACCCCATTAGTAACCCCTCTTTCTTCAGAGTGGACTCCATTTACAATTACCTTGTGTGTCCTGTTGTTCAGCCAGTGTTTTACCCAGGCTACCACCCTGGGAGCCACTCCCAACTCCTAACTCAGAATAGTCATGTTTAACACACAGAACTAATTTCAAGTACAAAACTATTCAAATATTTCAGTTAAAACAGAATATAAACCAAACCTCTTTCCTAAACAACTTCCTACTTCTGTTCCCAGGTTGACAATGAAAGACAAGCTGATTTTTGTAATTACCGCTCCCCCTAACACCAGGCAAACATCACATTAAATTTCACTCTAAATATCACTGCCAAACAAGTGTTCCCACAAGCCCAATAGCCCCAATACTCATCACTCCTTTCCCCAGTCAGCCCCCTGCAACCTGAGCCCATTCCCAGGTTACTGGATTGAGCGGATTCCTTTCTATGGCGCTAGTTGGCTAACGAGGATTGACCCTTGACCGCCTACACCCACCATTTTATTAAGTTTGTAGTGCTGCTTGTGGAGGTGCAGAAGCAGAAATCCCACCAGTTGTTGCATGTGCATTCACACTACTGGAGGCTGTAGTGGCACAGTTTTAAAAAAAGACTTGATGTATTGTATGTGGAACGTTTCTTTCCTAGTTGGCTGTCAGCACCTAGCTTGAGAATCTATTATTCATCCTATAACATTAAACTAACACTTAACAAAGTCTTTATTAATAATAGAAGAAAGGGGACTGCATCTAAAAACATGATGGCCCAGATATTCAGACTGCGCCTGGCAGTGGCGCAAGCGTGGGTGCAGCGCAGCTGGGATGCGCTGGGGTCAGGACCAGGTGATATTCAACGGTGATGCACCATGGCGCAGCAACGTTGAATATGGCATGAACTGCGCACGGCACAGTGGCACTGTGCAGAGCACAAGCCATAGATAGGGAGCATGGGGATGCGCCAGCACAAACGCAGGTGCGCTGGGCGCAGCAATTGCGATATTCAGAAGAGGGCATGCAAATGAGGCCATAAAATATGCAAGGTGCAAATGGGCCATTAGCATGTCATTATGGCCCCATTTGCTTGCCTTGCGCGGAGCAGCCCTGCAAAATGCGCCTGGCGCCATGCACAGAATGACGTGTGCACTGAAGGGTTCCCAGGGCATCTCCTGCACCATAGCACGATCGCAGGTAGTAGTAGTAATTAAAGCCCAAGCCCTGGTAGTCTAGTGGCACCCCTCCCCCGTAGCTGCGATGGCCAGTAAATTGGCAAACCCACATTCCCTGATAGTCCAGTGGTCCACCGCTAAGCGCCAGTGAAATGCCATAAATACAGTCCCTGGTGATCCAGTGGCTCTCCCCACCCCTCCCCCACACATGACCTTGCCCACTCCATCTCCCATCATCGGGCGGGAGGGCAGCAACCCCCCACATGCCGCCCACCAAATGACAGGTTACAGTATGGGTGCCAGGCGGTATGTGGATCGGTTGCAGCCACCCGCCAATGGCAGGGGGCACTGGGTCCTGTGTGGGTGGGTGGAGGGTGGTGGGGGTGCCACTGGATCACCAGGGACTGAATTCATGGCACTTCACCGGCGATCGGGTCTAGGGGCGGGGGGGGCCCACTAGATCATCAGGGAATGTATTTATGTCATATTACCGGCAATCATGGCTACAGGAGGGAAGGGAGCACCACCAGACTACCAGGGAGTGTCTGGATGACCCTATATCAGTGACCGCGGCTATTGGGAGGGAGGGGGTACCACTAGACTACCATGGATGATATGGGTGCTTGTGGACGGTGTTCTGGGTGGGCAGGTGACCATCGACGACTGGCGGCTGCAATACAGCAGCCTGCCTGTGGGTGGCCGGCAGTTGTTCCTGTTTTTTCCTGGAACAACTTTGCGCCCAGGTTTGCGGCACATCTGGGGGTTGTGCCAGCATGTGCGCCACACATTCTGGACTGAATATTAGGATGTGCCGGATATGCATGGGCATGCCCCCTTCAGCTGTGCTGCATACCATTACAGTGTGCCCCGGTGCATCGGGATTTGCGCTGTGCATATGCCCCTTTTGAATATCGCGCTGGGGCGCATTGCGGGGTTGCGCCAGGCGTATCTCTTTGAATATCCAGGCCGATGTGTACAGAGAAGTTCTGGCCAGATGGACTATGAATATTTCACAACATTTCTGAACATTTGCCTTTGCACGTTACTCAGATTACTGTAGAAACAATTTCATGTGCACTATATTGATTTGTATGTGAATGCCTAAACAATCTAGATTTTATGTATTAAGTACTTTTTTAATGCATGTGATTATATATATGTATATCTTTTTCTTTTGTATTTTCAGTTTTTTACCTACTTTGTAATTTTGTAATGACTTTTAAGTCTAACAAATAAACTAAAAAATTTACTGAAGTCTTTATTTGGCTGGTGCAAAGAATGTGGAGAATGTCCCATTAATGACCTCTCTAATAAATGCGTGAAAACCTAAATATAAATATATTACCTAGTTGTCTCGCCAGACATTGCTTCCTGGAAGAAAAATGCATTAAAGGCATGTAGATTTACAGCCAGTTTTAGGAGAACACATTCTGTTCCTCTTTAACCTTTTGTTTTGCGACAGAGAGAGAGAGAGAGAGGAATTCAGGGGAAGATCTGCCTTTTTCTAATGATACAAAGATCTGCAGTAGATTGGATAGTGAGGCAAGAGTCAGACTAATAGGGAGGACTTGAGCCGGTGCACTCAAGGGCTGGTGGCATGGGAAGAGCCCATGCTGGAATCCTACAGTCTGCTGATTAATCCATTTTTCCCTGTTCAGCTTACCCACCTCCCCGCCATGATCTCAGTACGACTTCTTTGGGGGGGGGGCCAGCAACACATAGTCACCCACGCTGGCAGGGACACTGCCACCAAGCCGCTTTTTATTCATGCAGCGCAGCCCTCTTATCCTGAGGAAAGGGCATCCAAAGAACCCCAAGTCCTCCCAGCCAGCTTTCGCTCTTCGTATCCCTACCTTGTGGTATGAACCCTTGTCTTCATCGGGCCAGAGCAGTTCCCCACCTCTTGGTGCCACAGAGCTG
Organism: Neoceratodus forsteri; assembly: GCA_016271365.2. Taxonomy (NCBI): domain Eukaryota; kingdom Metazoa; phylum Chordata; order Ceratodontiformes; family Ceratodontidae; genus Neoceratodus; species Neoceratodus forsteri. Next base: position 166,867,322 of record JADMNL010000025.1, on the reverse strand, counting down.
GCATCCTATTATAAGTTAATCAAAGAAAAGACTTGTTCTAGTCTGACTTAAGAACAGCATCCATTACCCTTCTGTAAACTATATATAGGAAAGTGTATGGGAGACCATACACAAGCATGCTATTCTAATACCGAGTGGTTTCCATGATGATGAGGACATCAAGAGTGAAGCTCAAAAGGTCCCTGTTGTCATGGAAACCACAAGATATTAGAATAGTGGGTTGTGTATTGGGGCTCCCATATGCTTTACTATATAGTGTATGGCTTCCCAAAACACATGTCCCTTACTTTTTGTTGCTGCTGTAGTCGCGAGGGACCCGCACTCCTCGTCTGTTTTCCGGCTGGTCCCCTCGCACATGTGACTCCTCAACCACCCCCTGTCCTATGAGCGGTGCTGTTGGGGGCGGTTGCATTGTAACGTAGCTACTCAAGCAGAACGAAAAGTCATTTTGCTTTAGTAGCTCCGTCACTACTGCAGCAGAACCACATTTTTGAGTCTATGGATTTCCATACACAATAACATTTGGCCATACACTATAGCCCAGTTGTACAGGACTGTGTAGCAGCAGCACTGTATGTGATTAGAAGTGCTGTATATTGCCGGCCCGGTGGCGCTGATGGTTGAGGCACTGGATGCCACACCTCACTCCACGCCGGCGACCCAGGTTCGGGAATGAGTCGGGGGTCATCAGGGGAGGGGAAGGACTGAGCATCTGTAGGACTGCTCTCCTTCTCTGGGGAGGGGAGAGGGCTGCCATCGGTACTCTAATGGCCCCTGACGGTGGCTGAGGGTGTTCTCAAGAGCACTGGCAAGACCTATGGGGACGTACTGGACTGATGCCTGGATCAGAGTGTGTGTGGAAGTGTGCACGCTCTGGACCTTAGGTGTCACTGCATGCCACAGATGTCGGGGGAGAAAAGCGGAAAATAGGGCACCAGTCATGGCGGCATGATGGCCGTCTCCAGTGGGGACCAGTTCGGCGCCGATGGTACGCAGCAGTACTGGATCCTGACAGGGGGTAGAGCTAGGGGAAGAGCTCCCCTCCACCCCGACGCGGGGGGCAAGCCATGGGGGTAGCTGCGGGACCTGACTAGGAGCCGAGGAGAATCACCCACGATGGCGGCCTGAGACCCAAGGAGGATGCCTGACGTGACGAGGTAGGCAGACTGGTGACCCAAGGGATAAAAAAAAATAAAAAAAAAGTAAGTGCCGTATATCAACACATAATGCCCACTGATTGTGTTTCCATTTACAAGACCTTTCTTTTGTTCTGTTTTACAGGGAGCAAGGGAAGAAAGTGTCCACCTGTTACGACGTTTCTATAAGGTGAGTTTCCTGAACATTTCCAGGCTACATTTTTTAGGTGCACACTAAACTAGCAGCTTGCTGTTTACCTTGGGAGAGGATTTCCTTCTAAGAGGGATTGTGCTCCGAAGTATCAGATTCAGTAAATATATCAACATAAGAACACAAAAACGTGCCGGCAGAAGGGGACCGTGTGATCTATCTAGTCTGCCCAGATTGCCTACCCTCCTTTTCTGTTCTTCTTCCGAGATTACCGCAGTACCTGTCCCATGCAAGCTTAAAAGCAGTGACTGTTTTGGCCTCCACAACCTCTAGTGGTAAGCTATTCCAAGGGTGCACCACCCTTTCTGTGAAGTAGAATTTACAAATGTTGGTTTTAATCTTACTCCCTGTTAGTCTCAAACTGTGCCTCCTCATTCGCATGGTCTTGTTTTTGTGAAAGAGGCTTCCTGCTTGTACCTTATTTATGCCCTTTATGTATTTGAAGGTTTCTGTCATACCCCCCCCCGTTTCTCCTTTGCTTGAGGCAGTACATTTGCAGTTGCTATAGTCTAGATTCATTTTGTTCCTGGTGCAGTTCCTGTACCATTTTAGTAGCTCTCCTCTGTACAGCCTCCAAGCGGTCTGTGTCCTTTTTTAGGTGTGGCCTCCAGAACTGTGCACAGTACTCGAGATGTGGCCTCACCAAGGACATGTACAGAGGGAGTATGACCTCTCGCTTTCTACTTGTAATGACTCTGCCAATACATCCGAGGATGCTACTAGCTTTCTGCACCGCCTTTTCACATTGTCTACCCACCTTTAAATCATTGGAAATAAGTACTCCGAGGTCCCGTTCAAGTTTTGTCTCTGTTAATTGTTCACCATCGAGTGTGTATGTTTTCCTTGGGTTTCCTTTACCTAGGTGCATGACCTTGCACTTTTTGCCATTGGATTTCAACTGCCAGTCCATAGACCATGCTTCTAGGCTCTTTATTTTTTATTTATTGAAATATTTCACCAGGAAGGCGTGCTGAGCAACAAGTTGCTCGTCTCCCGGTGTGACCTGGGGGGTAGGGGAACATGATAGTTTACAGATATTTGGTACACAATATAAATTTACAGTAGATTACATTCAAATAATTTGAGCAGACTGCACAGGAGTAATGAACTAGTGGGATGCTAACAGTTTTGAACTGGATAGATACTACGCCAACACTTTTGGACTGATAGATACAGAAACACAAAATAACATTTAGGCATACACTAAATGACACGTAACGGTGTAGCTAGAAAATGGCCGAATAGAATTGTTGTAGTTTGATCTAGGGAAGTCAGTGAGGAGTAAACACAGGCAGAACAGGTTGGCTAAGGTCTAAGGTATAACAGAAGCGCAAGTTAACTACAAGTGCAGTAAAGATTAGGGGTCAGCCACAACAGACGTGCAAGTTAACTACAAGTGCATTAGAGATTAGGGGTCAGCCATAGCTAGGGCTATGTAAGGGGGAGAAGGGAAGGTGAGAGAGAGAGATAGATATGTTGATAGGCAGAGAAGCGGGGGGGGGGTGATGGAAGGGGATGGAATGAGGAGGTGAAAGAAGAAGTGGGAGGAGAAAGATCTGCTGGGGCCTGACCCCACCAGTATGCTGAGACCCTGCGTGCACAAGGCAGGGATCAAGCACGAGAGGAAGGGAGCAGGTTGTGGCAACATGAGGTAGAGTACAATAGGAGGGAAGCATGTTGTAGGCAGCGAGGGGGAATAGGCTTCGGAAGAACAGAAGAGAGGGTGAAGGTGAGAGAGAGAGAAGAGAAGCCGAATCCCAGCCCATTCAGGATGTGGAGAAGTGGAGGGAAGAGTTGGGTTAATGGTGTAAGGATAGGGTAGGGACTGGCCCTTGGTACAACTTTGAATGATTAAGAAATTACAGTAAGAGAACAACGGAAGGTCTGAAGGAAAGGAATTGGAGGAAGGGAAAGAATGCTGTTTTTTTTAGGTGGGTGGGGAGGTGGAGCTGCAGCGGGGCATTGCATGGGTACTGAAGAGGGTAGGGTTTGTCAGGGGCTTAGAGGGGGGAGTTAGGGAGGGTTGTAGCAGGAATAGCTAGGTGCAAGGAAGTTTTTAAGGGCAGAGCTGATGGAATAGTAGGAGGATGAGTGACAGATTTGAGGGGGGGAGTTCCACATTTTTGGGAGGCGGTGAGAGTATCCGGATTGGCTGATGAGGGTGGTCTCATGGGGACCGACATGGGGTCGGATGATCTAAGGGAGTGGGGGGTGTTATAAATGAGGGGGAGAGGTAGGAAGGGAGTTTACCCAGCCAATGCTTGGGGGTGAATTTAGCGCAGTGGGAGGAATCTGTTTGTAAGAGAGGGGAAGGATAGGGCATGATAGAGATTACAGTGATGGGTGGGAGAGGGAGCTTCAAGGGCAAAACGGCAGAAGGAATTGAAGAGGGTATTCAGTCTGGCCAGGAAGGACTTGGGAGCAGCACCGTAGACTACATCACAGTAGTCGAAGATGGGCAGGATAATCTTCTGAACAAGTCCACGCCTAACCATAGAGGGGATACAACTATGGTTCTAGGATCGTGGATATGATGTTCATCCACACTTCTTGGCATGTCCCTTTCCCCATTAAGGATCGCCGGAAGTCTTCAAGCTAGCTCCTCCCACCCACCCAGGTGATATAACCCTCAGCTCCGCTCCACGACTCCCGGCTGAGGAAGTGTATCCTGCCCTGCCCTGGAACCAGAGGGCTGCCTCTGGCATCCGGGGTGGGGAGGGAGTCTCTCTTCTCTGATGTACAGGGACCGAAACCGGCACCGTCGTCGGAAGATGGCTCTCTACCTCCCCGGTGAGATGAGCCTTGGCCTCAGCCCACCAGGAGGCCAGAGACTCCTTCAAATCCACCGGCGGCTGAGGGTGCGGTGGAGGAGGAGAAGGAGGGGGGTATGGATATTGGGTATATCCATACTGCGCGTATCCATACCTCGATGGCGGGAAACCCGGCGTCAGGTATTGAGACACCGTGTACTGCGGCGTCGGATAGGCCGGCGTCGGGTACTGGGGCGCCGGATGCTGTGGACCTGGGTATGACGGCATCGGAAAAGACTGAGTCGGATACCCAGGGACCAGAGGGTCTGCCGGGGCAGACTGTCCGGGAGGGTGCCCAGCAGGTGGGCCTGGGACAGGAGGCCCGGCGGGCAGCATGCCCGGTGTGGGGTCGGCATCCGGGAGAGGAAGAGGGATGTCGCCCGGCGACAGGAGGACTGGCGTCGGCATACGAGGAACCGACATCAGGTCGTCCGGCCCAGCAGGAGGGAGACCTGATGGGAGCATGCTAAGATCTCCAGCATCACCTGGAGAAGGAGGGAAAAATCTCCGGGGTCAGGCTGAGGAGACACTGGGACCTTGGAGGGCAGTGAAGGCTGTGGGGAGCTGGGGACTATGGACAGAGACTTAGGGTCCGGCGTCAGCTCCGACGCCGTGCGAGTGTCGGAAGGTCCGACGTTTGACTTACCGGCGTAGTCTGGGCGGATGACGGAGGAGCGGTCATCTGACTTAGTGGAACCATCATCCGTGGCAGGCCTTGATGGGGGTGCGGTCTGGTCATGCGGAATAGGGGCTGTGCGCTGCCCCGAAGGGTCAAGCGACTTAGCGGCCTTCTCCAGGCAGGCGTCAGAGGAGCTGACGTCCTGCTTACCGGAGCCACTGGCACCAGTAGGCCACGCGGCGGCGGTCTTGCTGGGAGTAGAGGCCTCCTTTAGCCCGGAGGCACCTGAAGAGCCCAAACGCGTGAAATGGGTGGGCCGACGCTGTTTTGAAGCCTCAAGACTACTGTCAGGAGCAGTCCCCTGGGGGGACATTACCTTAACATGGCGACTCCAGTCAAGTCGTGGTGGTCAAGGAAGAGTCCGGTCCCAGTGCTTCTCCTTATCTTTCTTTTTGCAGTGGCCCTCTGGGGAGGTTGAGGCCTGATGAACCTTTTTCAGCTCCTTCTCCATGGAGGTCATCTTCTTTTTAAGGATGTGGGCCTCCAGGGATAGCTGCCTCCGTCTGCGGGTGGCGTCATTGAATTTCAAGCAATGCTGGCACTTCTCCATGGGGTGATCCGGGCCCAGACAGAAGAGGCACTGGAAGTGACTATCCTTGTGCAGGAGTTGGGTGCCGCATGAAACACACTTATTCTTGTGCTTGGAGGGTGTAGGGGACAACATACACCTTCGAAAAAGTTGACTAAATTCGAATAAATCGAAGAAAAAACCAACAGTAGAACTACCGATGACAGACTGACGAGCAGTGAACTTAATCACAAGGTGCGGCGGGAAAGAACTGGAAGGTGGGCATGGGGGACCGCCTCTTTATACTGACGTCGCATGACGCCGGTCACCTGACGTGGGGGCGGTCCCCTGCCAGAAACTGATAGCTAGAAATTTTTCCATGGGGTCCTGACGCCTGCCAGCATCAGTCCTATATGTAATTACCTACTGCAAGAGCCTCTCTCGAAGATCTACTGTCACGGTAAGCTCTTACGTAACTGTACTTTCTGCCGACACTGACCAACCTCCTGAAAAAGAATCCAAACTCTTGGACCATTCGGCTCGAAAGGTCTATGCGGCCTCATCTTTAGGCCTTCATCAGGCAAGTTCGTCCATCATCATGGCACACTTCTCCTATGCCCTCTTGGGGTTTTTGGATGAAGTCTTCCCACACCTCCCCACGGAAATGCAGACCACAGTCAAGCAGGTCCGGGATCAGGGCTGGGTTGTTGTGAAATAGCAGCTTCAGACAGCACTGGACATTGGGGATTCTTGTGCCCGTTCGATGGCAGCCGCAGTTGCCTCTCATCGCAGGGCTTGGCTGAGACTCTCCTCTTTCCCGGCAGATACTCGGCACAAACTAGCTGATGTGCCTTTCCTGGGTACCAGCCTTTTCGGCCCAGGAGTGGCTGGTCACCTTCAGCGTATTGAGCAGTCCAATGCCACCTTGGACGCTACTTCTGCTAAAGGTTCTTTGAGCAAGGAACAGCAGAAGAAGAAGCCTTTTCAGCACTTCTCCCCTGCGGCACAGCAACCCTCCTTTCAAGGAGGGCAGCAGCAATAACAGCAGCAGGCTCAAGCTTGGCGCCTCGGTCCCTCCCAGGCCCATAAAGGAGGCATAGGTTTAGGTCCTGGATCCTCCTCTCCAAGCCTGCTCAGTGACAGGGCGAGGACTGCCACTCCCTCTTCCATCATGCCAGCTCTGGGTCCTCCCGTGGGGAACCGGCTCCACCACTTTCTGTCCGTCTGGTCTGTTATCACCATGGACAGGTGGGTTTTGGAAGTGGTTGGTCACGGACTGCCTCTGGAATTCAAGCAGCACCCTCCAAGCCGGCGGCCCTCAGTAGGGAAGAGTATCCATCCATACTCAGTGGGCTCTCTGAGACGACATCGCTCAGCTCCTCCTCAAGGAGGCAGTAGCTCCAGTGGCGGATTCTCCAGCAGACCCAGGCTTTGTCTCCAGGTATTTCTTGATGCTCAAGCGGACGGGGGGCTGGCGTCCCATTCTAGATCTGCACGACCTGAATCAGTATCTCAGGTCATGCACCTTTTGGATGGTTACTCTGTCCCAGATCATACCATCCTTGAAGCGAAACATGTGGTTCTGTTCACTGGATCTGCAGGACATGTTCTTTCATGTCCCAATCCATCCGTCTTATTGGCGGTTCCTCTGCTTCAGAGCTGGAGGGACCCTATAAGAGTTCCAAGCCATGCCGTTCGGCCTGTCATCGGCCCAATGGGTTTTCAGCAAATGCATCTCATCGGTGGCAGCCCATCTTAGGCGTGGGGGGGTGTCAGAATTTACCCCTAACTCAACGATTGGCTCTTAGCAGGTCCCACCCAGCAAGAGGTGGAGAGGTCCAGGGACCTGGCCCTCCAGACCTGCTCCCAACTCGGCCTCTTGATCAACAAGGCCAAGTCGGAACTCGAGCCTTCTCAGGTGATGTGTTTCATCGGGGCAGAGCTCGACTCTCGTCAAGCCAGAGCTCGGCTCCCAGCGGACAGGGCAGAGGTTCCCTCCTCCTTTGCCCAATCATTTCTGGTTGGGCAATTGCGCCCTGCCCGGGACTTTCTGTGCCTTCTGGGTTACATGGCGGTGTGCATCTCCGTGATCAGTTCGGCCCGGTGGCACATGCTCCCCCTCCAGTGGGAGCTGGCCACCCAGTGGACTCAGCGCCATGGTCATTTCGACCAGCTGATCACTGTAACCCAGAAGATGTGGGACGCGCTTCAATGGAGGACCGCCTCAGACCGGTTGCAGGAAGGGATCTCGTTTGTCCGCCCAGAGCCGACAGCTGTCTTCACGACCGATGCCTCTCTCATGGGCTGGGGTGCCCACATGGGGGACAAAAGGGCCTGTGGGTTCTGGACCCCTGAGGAGTCCTGATACCACATCAACCTGTTGGAGTTCAGAGCAGTAAGACTGGCGCTGTCAGCTTTTGCTCCTCAGTTCCGGGGTCAAGTGGTTCAAGTCCAGACAGACAATACCACTACCATGTACTACCTCAACAAACAGGGCGGCACGAACTCCCATCTGTTTTGCAGGGAGGCGCTCTGCATGTGGACCCTCGTCAGCCGTCTGGAAGTGGATCACCCAGCCATTCATGTAGCAGGAGCCCAAACCATCTGGCGAATACTCTCAGCTGCTTAGGCGAGACATCCCACGAGTGGTCTCTCCATCCGGAGGTAGCTTACAGCCTGTTCTCCCAGTGGGGCAAACCAATGTGGACCTGTTTGCCTCCGGGGAAAACACTAAGCTGAGGCTGTTTCATGCCCGCCCCCAGCAGGGCTCGCTGCAGGGGGATGCCTTCTCGAGGTCATGGACCCCAGGCCTCTTGTGCGCCTTCCCTCCATTTCCCTTGATCCACAAGGTGCTCCTCAAGGTGTGGAGAGACAAGGCAAAGGTGATTCTGGTAGCCCCAGACTGGCTACACCAGTTCTGGTATCCAGATCTCCTCAGCCTCAACTGCAGGCCCCCAGAGCGGCTTCCAGCACGCCCAGACCTGATCTGTCTCAATGAGGGGAAGGTATACCATCCGTATCTTCAATCCCTGCACCTCACAGCCTGGTACCTAAGTGACTAGAGTTCCAGGCTTTGGGTCTTTCTGAGGATGTCCTCACCGTGGTGGAGGCATCCAGAAAGGAATCGACCAGGAAATGTTATGTCTTCAAAAGGAAAAGCTTTTCCATGTGGTGTCAGGGCAAGGGCCTGGACCCTCTGTCCTGTCCAGTGTCTAACATTCTCGACTACCTTTGGTCTTTGTCCAAAGGGGGTCTTCGGTCATCGACCCTTAGGGTGCACCTGGCAGCTATCTCTACTAACCGGGCGTGGGCCGGTCAGCTGACGGCGCAGGAGACCGTGGTCGGGTGCTTTTTCAAAGGCCTGGATCACATATCCCCTCTGGTGCGTGAACCTCCACCTCCATGGGATCTACTGCTGGTACTGACAAAGCTGATGGGCAAGGCATTCAAACCAGTGCACAAGTGTGCGTTGTCACACTTGTCGTGGAAGACAGCCTTCCTGGTGGTTATCACGTCTGCCAGAAGGACAGGGGAGCTCCAGGCTCTTTCGGTGGACTCCCCTTATCTGATCTTCTACAGGGACAAGGTTGTCCAACGCCCCCACCCAAAATTCCTTCCGGAGGTGGTGTCAGAGTTTCACCTTAACCAGGTGTTAACTCTACCTGTATACTACCCTAATTACACCTCGGAGGCCGAATACAGGCTCCATACCCTGGACCTGAGATAAGCCCTGTCCTATTATAAGGAGAGGATGGCGGAAATTCAGGGAGAGGTTCACCAGCTGTTTATCACCTACACTGAAGCCGCTTCTGGCAGACCTGCAGCAAAATGGACTATTGCAAGGTGGATTACATCTTGCATAAGTCTGTATTATGAGTTGGCGGGCATAGAGCCTCCCAGAGGGATAAGAGCTCATTCTACCCACCATACTGCTGCATCGGTGGCTGCTTCTAGGGACATCCCTATCCAGGAAATCTGTTGGGCTGCTACCTGAAAATCAACAAACACCTTCATTACCCATTACCACATCAACCTTGAGTCACGCCAGGATGCTGGTTTTGGGGCCTCAGTTCTCCAATCTCTTTTCCCCAAGTAAGTATTGAGGGGGTGTGCGCCTTGCCTCCCTCCTCCTGGAAAACTGTTAAGAGTCTGCCAGGAAGTGTGGATGAACAACATATCCACGATCCTAGAAAAATAGGTTACTCACCTGTAACAGTAAATCTTACTTTGAGAGGGGTCTTGCAGTAGGTATTCACGTGTAGGACTAAGCCGCCAGGCGTCAGAACCCCACGGAAACATTTCTAGCTGGTAGTCTCTGGCAGGGGACCGCCCCCACATCAGGTGACAGGCAGCATACGACGTCGGTATAAAGGGGTGGTCCCCCAAGCCCGCCTACCAGTTCTTTTCCGCTGTCAGCTTGTGAAAGTTCCTCGCAGTAGAACAGCGCTAGTCAGTCATTCGTCTGTATTCAAGTTTTTAAACTTTTTCGACCTAATTTCTCTATTTTTTGACTTTTCTTCAAATGTTGTGTGTATGTCGTCCCTGACGCCCTCCAAATTGCATAAAAACAAGTGCTACTCATGTGGTTCCCAACTTCTACACAAGGACGGCCACTCCTTGTGCCTCTTCTGTCTGGGCCCAGACCATCCCGTGGAGAAGTGCCAGCACTGCCAGAAGTTCAACTCCGCTACCCGCAAGAGAAGGCAGCAGTCCCTGGAAGCCCATATCTTTAAGAAGAAAATGGCCTCCATGGAAAAAGAGTAAAAACAAGCATTTGTCAATGCAGAATGTTTGCTTGCTGGCATTGGCATTGGTAGTGTAGAAGTTACAGAGCTACATAATAGGAATGGCAGCAAAGTATTGAACTGAAGCCAACCCCACCACCACCCTGCAGAGAGTGACAGGCATTGGGGTGTGCCTTTGGGTCGTCAGGCATAACGACCACGCCATTTCACCACATCCTACCTTGCAGACACTGACAAGTGTCACGATGTGCCTTGGGGTCTTTGGCCCTTATGCGCACCCCATTCCATCAGGAATTATGGTGAGATGGGTGCGGTATAGGGGAATGGGGTGAAGTTTGGGCCCGAAGAGTCCGAGGCACACCTTGATGCCTCTCACTGGCTGCAGGGTGTGGGTGGGGGTGGAATGGTATGAGCATGACAGGCAAGAATCCCAAGTCACACCCCTGATGCCTGTCATTCTCTACAGGGTGGGGCGTTATGGTCGGAAACCCTAACGCCTCAGGCATTCGTTGGTATTTTCACTCCAAATTTTCAACATTTTTTTTTGTGACCCCCACCTCATGAACAGTGGCAATATCAGTTTGTTAGTCGAAAACTGCTTTTGCACAGTGACTATGGCATTTGGCACCAGAGGTGCAAAACACATTCGAACAGGATGTGAAAATGACAGCGTACTGTTCATGGAGGTGTAAAATGGCAATGTTGAAAATCTGCTGTGAAAATCTTAAAAACTGGTGAAGTCACGAGGGAGAGAAACTGTGCAACGCACACCGTAATGTAACTAGTTTGGGGATTTTTTACAGCAGATTGTTAACACAGGCATTTTGGGACCTCCGATCATGAACAGTGTCAGTGTGTTTTTCTTTATCTGTCCCGAACAATGATTTCACAGCGACACGTATTTCTGTGCTGAAAGTGTGAAAACACATTTCGCCATCGCTATGAGAAATGACAGCTGTACTGTTCATAATGAGGTGGGAAATGCCACTGGAAAATCTGACTGAAAATATTGCAAATCCATGAACTTATGAGGGTGCGTGGAAACTGCACAATGCTCACTGTAGAACACAGTCATTTTATGGAGTTTTGTCACCAAATTTTCAACATAGCCATTTTAAGACCTCTGCTCATGACCAATGTCACTGTGATTTTCTTAATCTGTCCCAACATTGTTTTCGCACACCGACTGTACCATTGTGCGCCATGTGCATGGAAACACATTTTGAAGTAGATGTGAAAATGGTAGCTGTACTGCTCATAAGGAAGTGCGGTAAAATGGCACTGTTGAAAATCTGTGCAACATTACAAATTTGAAACTTGCCAGCTTAAGTGTAGAGGAACTGCGCAACGCGTCGCCTCTAAAACAGTCATTTTTGGGAATTTTTCACCAAATTTTCAACTTAGCCATTTTAACACCTCTGCTCATGATCAGTGTCACTGTGATTTTCTTAACGTGTCCCATACATTGATTTCAAGACACACGATTGCCCATTGTGCGCCATATGGGCAGAAACACGCCAGGCTAGATGTGAAAATGACAACTGTACTCGCTCTTAAGGAGGTGTGGTAAAATGGCAATGTTGAAAATCTGGAGGAAAATATTGAAAATTTATGAACTTACTGCTTGCATAGAACTCTGTAACGCACGCTTGTAAAACAGTCATTTTAGGAATTTTTCACCAAATTTTCAACATAGCCATTTTAAGACCTCTGCTCATGAACTGTGTCACTGTGATTTTCTTAATGTGTCCCGTGACATTGATTTTGCACACCGACTGCGCCATTGTGCACTACATGGGCAGAAACACATTTTGGGTGAGATGTGAAAATGACAGCTGAAGCTGTTTATAAGAAGGTGTAGTAAAATGGCAATGTTGAAAATCTGGAGTGAAAGTATTGAAAATTCGCGAACTTACGAGAGTACGTACGAACTGCGCAACACACGCTCGTAAAACAGTCATTTTTAGGAATTTTTCCACCAAATTTTCAAAATAGGCTTTTTGAGAGCCTACTTTATGAACACTAGCAGTGTCGTTTCCTTAATCATTCCGGAAAGGTGATTTCGCGCAGTGGCTGCGAAATCACCCTTTGGGCCCTAGTAACGCCATGACAGTGACAGCATTCATGAGAAGGGGTCCCAAAAACCCCATGTTGAAAATTTGGTGCAAAAATTCCAAAAAATGCCTGAGATATGCAATAAAGTTGAAAACACCCTATCTATCCCATTATACAGCTTTACTGGCATTTCTCAGTTCACGGGTCGGCTTTGAAGAGTGCAGACGTGTTCCCGTCCTCCAAGATTGTCGCGCTTGAGCTCCGGAGGTAAGTATGGGTGTGGTGGGGAGGCAGGGGTGCGAGTGGTGGGCAATGGTGTGGGCAGACACACCGAGGGACCATTTTTGATTTTCAGGTTTTTTTTTTTTATTACGACGCTGGACGTCTGCCACGCCTGGGGTGGGCCTCTCAGCGGGCAGAAGGATGGCTGGGGGGCGGAGCCGACGGGATTGGGCACCCCCGCCAGCCATGGCATCTGTTGCCACGCTTGGGGTGGGCTCCCGTGTGGCACCCTGTACTCGGGGCACAGTGAGCCGACGGGATTGGGCACCCCGCCGGCTATACGACGTAGCCATGCTGGGGTGGCACCTCAGCGTGGCATATAAAATCAGGGTTTTGGGGCAGCAAACACGGGATTGGGCACCCCGCCGGCTATACAGTGTGTGCGTTAAGCAGCACGCAGCGTGTGTGTGTAGGGGAGCGCATGAGCAGGCGATATCTGATCGCTGCTCACTGAAGCGTAGCTCCCCCTTTCAGCTGTACGCCGCTGCATTTTGGAGCTGTCATAGACAGCTCCAGCAGGCATTGGAGAACTGCGGCTGCACCTGCAATCACACTGACTGAATTGGAAGAGGGCTGACACACCTCTAAAAACTCCGATGATGGCACTATGTTTCTTGCACATGCATGCAAGCAAACATAAAAAGCTTAGGCAGGCATCCACTTCTCCCGAAGGTCATAAGAAAAAGCGTGACAAGGAGAAGCACCAGGAACGTTAATCGGCTTGCACAGCAGCCGTGACTTTGGCTGGAGTCGCGGCCCTCAAGGTAACATCCCCTCCGGGGGATCGCCTCATGACAGCCATCTTCATGGTTACCAAGAAGGCGTCGCCCCTCCCATCCGGCTTGCGCTCGGGTCCTTTGTGAGCATCCGGGGCAAAGGAGGCCTCCACTTCCATTGAGGCCGCTCCTCCCTCGCGGCCTTCCGGTCAGATTGGGTCCGGTAAGTTGGACCTCAGTTCCACCGACGCACACCCGGACAAGGCTGCTAAGCCGCTCACTTCTTCAGGTGAGCACCCAGCCAAAACCCCTTCCGACAAGACCGCCTCTCCTTCGCGACCTTCCTCGGGTAGGAAGTCTGGTAAGTCAGACGCCGTCTCTCCAGCATCCACCTGGACACTGCCGATAAGTCAGATGCCGGTTCCACCATTGACTGCCCGGCCAAGAAGCCTGCGCCAGACCCTATTGATCAATCTGATGCCCCAGGCTCTCCACAGAGTCTCACCAAGTTGCCCACTGAGGTCCCTGCGTCCCATTGACCGACTTCTGGGGATTTTAACCCTCCTTCCCCGGTCATCACCAAGGACATCGAGATGCTGCTGTCAGGGCTGTCTCTTCCTGCGCCAGACCCCCTGACGCTGCATCCTCAGACGCCGGTCCCGACGCCAGCCGGCCTGACACCATCCTGTGTCCCTTTGCTTGAAGGAAGACCTATTTCTCCATCAGGACTGTTGGACCTGCTCGACGGTATACCCACACCGGGCCCGACGCCCAGCAGGGCCGTTTTCACTGTTTGGTCTGCCAGCAGGGCCTCTGCCAGGTCCCTCTGCCCCGTCAGAACCCCTGGTGCATGGGCACCCGACACTGCAGTACCTGGTGCCACAGTACCTGGCTCCTCAGTATCTGGCGCCGCAGTACCCAACGCTGCAATATCCAGCGCCACAGTACCCAACGCCTCAATACCCGATGCAGGGCTACCCACCGTCAAGTTACGGATACTCCTTTTATGGGTACTTTCAATACCCATATTCCCCACCACCTCCGCTGCCCACACCTCTGCTGCTGGCGGATCTGAAGGAGACCTTGGCCTCCTGGTGGGCTGAGGCCAAGGCTCAGCTCATCAGGGAGGTGAGAGTCATCTCCCAACGCTGGACCCGATACCGATCCCCACGCCGAGATGGAGGCTCCTCCTCTGCCCGACACCAGAGGAGAGCCCTCCGGTGCCTGATGCGGGGAGGATACGCACCCCCGAGAACTCCCCAGAGGGGTCGTCCCTCCCCCTTCCAGGGAGGAGTCCTCTTCCTCTTTGTCATCTTCTGACTTGGACTTGTAGTCCGGCCACTCTGACCCCAAAGACGAGCCCCATACTCTGGAACACCTCAGGCTGAGGGATCCTCCGAAGTCCCTTTCTTTTCTGGAGTTATTGAGGAAAATCCAGGAAGTTCATCTGTGGCAATCAGTGGAGCCAGACCCACAGCATAAAAAACTCGCTGCCCATCTGGATCTGCCCGAGACCGCTCCTACGCTGATCCCTCCCTGGATAGAGCCTCATGCAGATCTTGCTTCCACCATTTGGAAACAACCTTCTGCATTAGCCCCCCCTTCCGAGGAAGGTGAACAGGTTGTACTAGGCTCCTGAGGGTGTAGATTTTCTTAGCCTTCACCCCAAGACAGATTCGGTCATCATCAGTGCTGCTCACGGCCACTTCGCCAATCCGAAACACCTCAGCTCATCTCTGCCTGATGAGGAATCCCGGCTTCTGGACCAGTATGGGAAGAAGAAGATCTATTCCTCTTCTACCCTAGGTATCTGGCCTCTTAACTATGGAGTACATATGGGGGATTTCCAGAAGACCATCCTTAGCAAGGTGGAATCTAAATTGGACTCCCTTCCTGTGTCGCAGACTAAGCAAGAAGTGGGTGACCTTGTCCGTTCCGCTCACTCCGGCCTGTCGGCACATGCTACGGGCCACTTACGATGCGGTGGACACAGCTGGAAGGAGCTTGGCTTTCGCCATAGGCCTATGGTGTCATGCCTGGCTCTGGAGGTTAGATTTGGTCCCTGAGGTACAGTGCTCTGTACAGGATGGTCCCTTGAGGGGTTCAGTGCTGTTCAGGGGTTATGTCAAGGACATCATCACCGAACTGCAGGAGAAGGGTGTACTGCACTCAAGTCTGTCCAGACTGTGTACAGGCCCCCTCAAGGGCAGCGGCATCCATTTCGTCGCCAAAACCGACAAAGACAAAAGCCGCAGGGCAAACGCACCAACGAACATTGGGCCCCTCCAACAACCAAGACTCCCCCCAGCAAAAAAGCCGCGGGAGCCTCTGCTACTGCGCTGCCCCACACCTCCTGACTCACTGCCTCTGGGGGTTCCAGGGGAGCTGGTAAGGGGGGGGGGATTCTCCTCTTTATCTACCAGGTTGGGAGAGGATAACATCAGACGCTTGGGTGCTCCAGTTGATATCGGCAGGACACTCAATAGAGTTTCTGCAGAAACCGCCCTGAAGATCCCCCCCCCGCCAAAGTCATCTTGCTCTCCACAACATCTTCCTCTGGGCCTAGAGGAAATCATCTCCCTTCTCTCGAAGGCAACAGTAGAGCCAGTTGCCACTCATCTTTGGGGAACAGATTACTATTCCCATTTCTTCCTAGTTCCAAAGAAGATGGGAGATCTAAGGCCCATCCTAGACCTCAGCTCCCAGAACATGTTCGTGGAATAGAAACGCTTCAGAATGCTCTCTTTGCAGAGCCTTCTACCACTACTTCAGCTAGGACAGTGGCTATGCGCTCTGGACATGCAGGATGCCTACCTGCATATCCCCATGTGCCCTTCCCACCGCAAATTTCTTCGGTTTTGTTTTCAGGGGGACCACTACCAATTCAAGGCCCTCCCATTTGGTCTTTCCTCTGCCGCCCCGAGTGTTTACCAAATGCCTGTCGGTGGTAGTGGCCCACCTCGCGTACCCATGGAGTACAGGTATTTCTGTACCCTGACGATTGGCTTCTGGCAGCCTCGTCCAAGGAGGAACTCCTGCACTCTGTTTCCCTTACCCTGCAGGTTTTTCACAGCCTGGGTATCACCATCAACCAGGCCAAGTCCCACTTGGTCCCATGCCAGTGCCTTCAATTTATAGGGGCGATTCTGGACACGACCACCAGGAAAGCCTTCTTGCCTCTGGACAGGGTAGACACCCTTCAGAATCAGGCTTGTCTTCTGTCCAGTCGCAGGAGGGTCTGAGCCAGGTCAGTCCTCCACCTCCTCGGGCTAATGGCAGCTGCCATTCCGACAGTTCCGTTCGCTCGGCTCCATATGAGCATCTCTCAATGGACACTTTGGTCGCAGTGGGACCAGACCAGGGACAATCTAGACCAGGAGGTACCAGTATCAGATCCCATGATCAGGGACTTAGAATGGTGGATGGTTCAGGAGAACCTGTCCCTGGGAGTTCACTTCTGCATCAATCCGCCCTCCCAGGTGTTGACGACAGATGCTTCAGGAGAAGGCTGGGGTGTCCATCTAGGGTCTCACAGGACTCGAGGCAGCTGGTCCATGTTCGAACAAAACCTGCAGATAAATGTGCTCAAACTGAGAGCAGTCCTTTATGCCCTTCAGACTCTACTCGCCTTCATCCTCCCTGTCCCCTCCTCATACAATCAGACAACATGTGTGTAGTCTGGTACTTCAACAAGCAGGGAGGAACACGTTCCTACCCTCTGTGCCGGGAAGCGATTAAAGTCTGGCACTGGGCAGCTCAACATCACCTTCACTTGACCGCGGTTCACCTTCCAGGAGTGGAAAACACTGGCAGACTAATTCAGTTAGTCCTAAGCCAGGTCCCACGAATGGGAGTTAGATCAGCAAGTCAGAAACGACATCTTTCAGCGATGGGGAACACCTCAGATTGACCTCTTCGCCTCTTCCCAAAATGCAAAACTTCCCGCCTTCTGCTCGCTCACTCCAGGGCGAGACATTTTTTTGTGGGAGACACTGTCTCTTGGCTGGGAGAGACAGATTTGTTTATGCCTTCCCTCCCATTCCTTTAATTCTAAGGGTCATGAACAAACTCAGAATGGAGGGAGCTGGAATGATTCTCATTGCTCCCTTCCGGCCCAGGCAAGTTTGGTTCTCTCTTCTGCAACAGTTTTCAGAGGAACCTCAACTTCCTCTTCCTCTGTCGCAACAATTGCTTACCCAGGATCAGGGGACCCTTGTTCTTACGGGTCTCAGATCCATTCATCTCCATGCGTGGCACCTGCAGACGTAGCTAAAGCCCGCTTTGGAGTCTCTTCTCTAGTAGCAGACATTTTGTTGGAGGCCAGGAAGTCTTCCACCAGATCCACCTACGCCATGAAGTGGAAACGGTTTTCTGTTTGGCCAAATTCAAAAGATTTTGAGCCTTTCTCATGCCCAGTCAATAGAGTCCTGGACTACATGCGTCACCTCTTCGATCTGGGTCTCAGCCATTCCTCGTTGAAAGTCCACATGGCATCTGTCTCAGCCTACCATATTCCCTTTGGAGACAGGACTTTTGCTCAGTTGAAAGTCTCTAAGACTTTCCTTAGAGGGGTTCTCCATTTGAGACCCCCCATACGCATTCCTGCTCCTCCATGGGACTGGAATTTCATCCTGGAGAAGCTTACTCTGCCTTCCTTTGAGCCAGCAGCAACAGTTGATCTGAAGTTCCTTTTTTGGAAGACACTTCCTAGTGGCCATTACTTCCGCTCGGTGAATTTCTGAGCTGCAGGCCTTAATGTGTAAAATCCCATACTGAATATTTCACAAGGAACATGTGGCTCTACGCACCAACCCTAAGTTTCTCCCCAAGGTTGTGGCTGAATCTATGCTGAATCAATCTATTGAGCTACCCGCTTTCTTTATGCAACACTCCAATCAAGGGGAGTACCTCTTGTGTACTTTGGATGTTCACCGAATTCTGAGATACTACACCAGTCGGACTAAGGATCTCAGGAAGACTGGTCAGCTTTTTGTCTCTTTTGCTCACAAAAGAGAAGGCAATGCCGTGTCTAAGCAATGCCTATCCAAATGATTGGCACATTGTATCACTTTCGGTTACAAAAAGTACAAAACCCTTCCGGGTCAAGTCAGAGGTTACTCCACTAGAGGAATAACTGCCTCTGCAGCTTGTTTTAAAAACGTGTCAGTGGCAGACATCTGTGCAGCCGCAGCTTGGACTTCTGTCCATACCTTCATGAAACACTACAGTTTGGACATTGCCTCTCTCCGTAGAGCAGGCTTCGGGTTGACTGTCGTACAAGGTCTCCTTTCATGAGACCTGTTCAACCCTGAGGTTCCATGCTATGGATGACTGTTCTCCTCCTGAGTGCTTTTCCTTGTTCCAAACTGCTTGGGACTCAGTCCTATATGAGAGCCCTCTCGAAGTAAGATAGTACAGTTATGTAAGAGCTTACCATAACAATAGATTTTCGAGAGAGGCTCTTGCAGTAGGTGTTGCCTTCCTGCCCTCCGTCCCCCTAAGTTTCTGTGCTTCATTTCCATGGGGGGGATATCCTCTTTTCTCTCTCTCTCTCGTCTTGCCTGTTTTGGCCATTGGCGGGAAGGAACTGGAAGGCGGGCGTGGAGGACCGCCCTTTTATACCGATGTCATATGACGCCGGTCACCTGACGTGGGGGCGGTCCCCCACCAGAGACTGCTAGCTAGAAATTTTATCATGGGGTCATGACGCATGGCAGCTTAGTCCTATATGTGAATACCTACTACAAGAGCCTCTCTTGAGGATCTACTGTTACGGTAAGTTCTTACGTAACTGTACTTTCAAGGAGTGGTATATGTTTTTCATCTACACGGACCCACCTGACCTCCCCGGCTGTGGACGCCTAAACCTGGCTTCCAGCAGGCTAAGATCTGGCATCATGGGGCAGAGCTGAGGTTTATACCACCCGGGTGGGTGGGAAGAGCTAGCTTGAAGACTGGGAAAGTGACATGCCAAGAAGTGTGGATGAACAACATATACCACTCCTAGAACTACTATTAGAGGTGAGTAACCTGTTTTTCCTGAACAGGGCACCAAGCTTGGGGCACAGTTTTTTGGGGATGGCGTCAATATGTCTGGAGAAGTTTAGGTGTTGATATAGCCAAACTCCTAGGTACCTGAAGGAGGATGTATCCTCAAGTAAAGTCCCATCAAGGGTGTGGAAAGTGGGCAGGGAGGGAAGCCTAGAGAGTCTCTGCCTTGTGCCAGAGGTCATGGAGAGAGTCTTCTTGGCGTTGAGAAAAAGTTGATGGTTAGCAAACCAGAGTCGAACCATGTTAGTGTCTTGCTACAAGTTGGATGTAACCTCAGCTGGGCAAGATCTTTAGATCTGCTTCCATTGCTACTATTCCTTCAATTGTATGTACCCTGTTGCAGAGCTTTGTGTCATCTGTGAACAGGCATACCTTACCCTGCATGCTTTCAGCAATGTCGCTGATGAATATATTGAAAAGGAGTGGGCCAAGGACAGATCCTTGAGGCTTACTACCGATCACCCTTCCCTCACTAGACAGTGTTCCATTGACTGTGACCCTCTGCATTCTATGGTGGAGCCAGTTTTGAACCCACTTAACTATTTTGTGCCCTAACCTGATGCGCTCTAGCTTATTGACCAGTCTTCTGTGGGGACAGAGGCAAAAGCTTTGCTGAAATCTAGATAGACTGTCTGCCGCCCCTCCCTGGTCCACTATTTTGGAGACCTAGTCAAAGAATTCAATCATATTTGTTTGACATGACCATGCTGCTGTAAGTCCATGCTGTTTTGTATCGAACTACCCTGTTTCCTTAAGGAACTTCACTATTCTTTCCTTAAGTAGGGACTCCTTAAGCTTCCCCACAACTGAGGTCAGGCTCACTGGCTGGTAGTTTCCGGCCTTCTCCCTGTTTCCACTTTTGTGCAAGGGTACCACTGTGGCCCTTCTCCAGTCCTGAGGTATTGCCCCGCTCTCTAGAGACTGTGTGAGTAATTCTGTGAGTGGGCCTGCAAATTCCTGTGCCAGCCCCTTCAGAATTTTAGGGAGGTTTTTATCTGGGCCCATTGCTTTATTTGCTTTTAATTTGAGACACTCTATTAGGACACTGTCTCTTGTAAATGGTCCAGCATCTGCTTCTATGGTGAGTCTGCCTGTGTTCTGCATTTTGGGTCCATTACCGTTGTCTTCTTTTGTGAAGCCTAAGCAGAAGAAACTGTTTAGAATCTCTGCTTTTTCGTTATAATTTTCTGCCTGTTTGCCGTCCTTGGTTGCTATTCTTATAATGCCTGCTTTTCTTGAGTTTGCTGTGGCTGACTTCCTCTTTACTGGCGATGGTGATGCAGATGGTCCTATGGTCACTGGTACCCAGATTGCTACCCACCGTTGTGTCAGAGATCCTGTCGCTATTTGTGAGCACGAGGTCCAGGATGGCTTCCTCTCGTGTTGGTGTGGTCACCAAATCTTCTAGTCCTGCTCCCTTTAGTGCTAGGAGGAATTCTGTGCTCCTTTCCATAGAGGCCATGTGTGAGAGTCAGTCCACATCCGGTAGATTAAAATCACTGACCAGCAACAGTTCTCATTTGTCTGTCATCTGTAGGATGGCCTCCAGGAGTTTCCTATCCAAGTCTTTATCCTGGGCTGGGGGTCTGTATATAACCCCAACTCTGATAGGGTACTTCCTTCCTGCACCGAGGGTGACCCAGAGGACCTCCGCATAGATATATCTCTATGGCTATATATATATATATATATATATATATATATATATATGTGTGTCACACAAATATTGACTAGAGTCGAGGGCTATAGTGTGGAAACCTTGACCCTGAGGGACAAACTATTGCCTGAGAATAGCTACATTGCCCAAAGCCGAAGGCTGAGGGTAACATGACTATTAGAAGGCAGTAGTTCATCCCAATGGGTTCAGCGTTTTAATACTATAACTAAAATAAACACCGGTCAATATCTGTTATGCAAATCCTTTCCTGTGTAATGCCCCCCACCACCACACACACACACCACTTCTAAGGAGTTGGCAGTCATAATAAAACCTCACTTGCAGTTAGTTTTAAAACAATTAAACAGCTTCCCATCCTCACTCCCACAACCAAAATGCATCTTTATTTTTAAAATAAAGTGCAGAACCCCCCTTCTCTTACCTTTTTTAGGTTGCTTCCAGCTCTCTCCATGACTTATCTTCGGTTGAAGGTTGCTAAGTTGTTCTCCTTCCCCACCTCCTGTCACCATCGCTTTGAATGAGACTATCCTGTTGTGCTCACCAGCCCCCAACAAAGTGCTCAAATGAGGCCAGGGGCGGGAAAACAAATGAATGTCTTCCCCCAGACTGATACTGTTTGTGGCTACAGCCACTGACATACTTACTTACTGCAGTCCGGACATCACAGTGCTCCACACCCAGCCCCCCATGAACTGGTTAAGTGGAGCTGGGCAGCAGGACAACAAATGTTTCTTTTTTTTTTTTTGGTAGTAAGTGAGCGCAGTGCGGACTGTCTGGCTGGAGCCGCTAAAGTACTTTTCTCCCTGGCTCAGACTTGAGAATGGGGTGGGGGATCAGAATGTGAGTATCCGGATCTGCTTAACAAATTTCTCACCCTACCCAGCAACATGTGTGAGGGTCAGGGAGCATAAAAAAAGAGGGATTTTGTGAGTGTCTCAAAAAAGCTGGCCACCGCCTAAACAGTGCAGCACAAACATTGCTATGATGACCGTCACTTGCATTCCACTATTTCAAAACTGCTGCCAACTCTCTGGTGTTGTTTTGCATCTGAGTCAGCGGCAGGTTGTTGTAAAATAAACTTTATAAAGTATGTATAAAACAATAATGCATTACATACTGCGTATTACTGAGTAGAGGGTACAAAAGCCTATTGAGGGAGCAGATGACATCTTCAAGTTTGGACAAGTGGGGGAGAGGGCATTGTGAAGGACTGATTGACAGTTTGACCGGTCAGTTGTTCAAAGACTGTTGTCAGGTCTAGTGAACTGTTGACCAGTAACAGTTCAAAAACTTTCAGTATCATGTGACTGGCTCTGTACCAGTCAGAGACTAGGATTTTTTTCAAGGTTTTATTAAACAGAATTTAGATTGATGCTGTCTGTAGATAGATGGATGAATAGGTAGATACAGTAGATAGATACAATAGAGAGAGAGAGAAATGGATACTGTCTCTCTCTCTGTGTGTATGTATGTTATGTATATATATATATATATATATATATATATATATATATAGAGAGAGATATGGATGGATGGATGGAAAGATAGACAGATGGATGCTGTCTATAGATAGATAAATCAATCGATCTATCCATTGCATGAAACTACATTAATACAGACATTAGGGTTGAAGAAGCATAGAAGTGCACAAAGTAGGAAATGAAAACATAAGGGTTTTGGGTCTGCAGAGTATGTTGATGAATCAGTGGTGGGGTCTTCCACCTTAACGCTCAACTCCCGGGCTGTGGCCTCCTGTCCGAAGCACAAGGTACAGCTCCAAGCCCGTGTCTCAAAATGATATGCTCTTCAGAGGTAGAAAAGTAGGGCTTGACACATGTTGCCAATAGAATCTGTTGCAACTGTCTTCATACAGGGTCCTGCGGGCACTGCATGAAGAAAATAGAACATGTCTGACCTTGTTTGCTCAGGGGAAGGAGTGGTCATTAGGCTTGACAACCCCACTGATTTGTCAATAACCAGAGACCCTAAACTATAATGTTTTCCATTTCCCTACCTTGTGCGCTTTGCATTCCTCAACCCTAATGTCTGCATTATGTTGTTTTTTTACAGTTAATTTCCAGTCTTTTTCTGATAGTGGAATCGTATCTTCATTTGTGCAGGTACCAAATGCAATAAACAGAATATTAGAGTTATTTCTAGCCCTGCTTCACCAACCAACAAGTGAAAGACAATAGCGTCTTAAAAGTTGTAGTCACACTGTTAATGGTGCAAGTGTTACAACTGTTAGCTTAGATACAGGACTGATGATAAAGATTTCTCACCTGGGTACTGTGGATTGCAGGATGCTTGAGGGAACATCCAGCCATACCTATAAAATAAGAACAGCAAGGGGTTTACAGAGGATCTGCAGCTCTTTAGTAACTAACTGTGACAAACAAGGTACTCTAAACATAAAACAATACTTGTCTGATGCACGTGGTTTCCTCCAGTGCCAGTGCTGACATCCTTTGGACCTGTAAACATAAAGTAAAAAATGGTTTACTGTAAGCAGTAAAAACACCAATCAGCTGTGTAGGGTGTAATTTTATTTTGGGGGATTTCAAGTGGGTTAGTTGGTAAGGGTAGATGCCGGTACCACAGCAGCAACCCAGGTTTGTGAATGGACTTGGGACACTCATGGATGCCAGCACTGGGGGACGTGGGCAGGATCAGAGTCCCTGGGCTCACTCTCTTCTTGGGGTGGGGGTGGGGACAAGTTGCTCCACTTATCGACCCACCACCAGGGTAGGATGAAGCCACCTCTTTCCGCACACCTTGCAACACCGATGGGGCTATAGACAGTCAAGGGGGGGCAGATATCCATCACCACCTATCCCTGTCATGTGGGAGTCTGTGGGGTAGTGCAAAGACACATGTTAAGTTCCTGAGATGGAGGGTGATGGGGCTGGGCGGCTGACAGCAGTAGGGGGCCTATTGTTCCTGTGGGACCTGCAGTGACCCAATCTTTATCCTACCAAGTACACTTCCCCAATTTTTCTTGCCACCTTACTTGTCCAGACGCAGTGAATTGACCCATCAGGTCTCGACATGCACATCAGCCCCTTGTGAGGGAATGCCTTTCCAGCCCGCCACAAAGTGCCGTGTGTGTGCTAGAACATTGCAGTGTCTGTCCCCAGACTGGGGCCACTGTCTAATGCTGCACTGCCCCCCCCCCCCAACCTCTACCCATTCAGCCAACTCACTGAGCTCACACCTGAACTTGGGTCACTGGCACGGGAAGGTAACGTGGTTCCCAGTAGGCCAACGGATGTCCCTGCAAAGTGTTGTTTTAAAAAAAATTTTCGGTGGCATTTTGAGCCTGAAATTTCAACATTCTTTTATGACCCCCAAAAAAAATGACAAGTGTCATTTATGAAATAGAGGCTAAAATATCATTTCGTGCCACAATTCTGAAATCACATTTGGGCCAGAATTTGAAAAATGACAGCTGTCTGGTTCATGCGGCGGTATGAAAAAATGACTATGTTGAAAATTTGAGGTCAAAATATTGAAAATTACCAAAGTTATGAGTGAGCATTGAAAATGTAAATACACTTCGATAACTTTGTTGTTTAATATTTTGAACCCAAATTTTCAGCCTAGTTTTGTTATGACCCCATCTCATGAACCCGATAGTTGGAAATGTTTAAATCCCTGCTGAAACGTCATATTGTGCCACTGGTGCAAAAACACATTTTGGCTAGGATTTGAAAAACGACAGCTGTCACATTTATGAGGTGATGTGAAACAATGGCTGTGTTCAAAATTTGGGGCCAAAATACTGAAAATTACCAAAGTTATGAGTGAGCGTAGAAAACATTCAGCGTATGTACATAACTTTGTTGTTTTGTTAATATTTTGACTCCTTTACATGGACTCTAGTAGTTTTATTTGAAAGCAATCTCAGAGGGTGTTTTTTTTAGGCATTTAGATTCCTTTTTTCAAACAACATGAAGTCTTGCTATATTATGACAATTGCAGTGAGTCCCCATCTTCGAACTGCTCCGGAGGTGAAATAGTTAACTTTCCATGCAGGCATGGAACTTAGAGCGCGAGCTCGGTTGAAAAAACTGTCTGTTGTTCTTCAAACACAAACTGTCAGATTCTTTATTCCGCCTCACTGAACAGTCGCTCCGGAGATTTCTCCTTCTGCTCGGTTCATTTTGTCAGTTTAAAAGTATTATTTTCTCGGTTTTCAGCTGAAATTAAACCGCAACCGGTCGGTTCAAGCTCTGTCTGTGGTAATGTAAGTAATAGATAGGTTTTACATTTAGTTTTTCTGTGTGGAACTTGTAATTCATTATCGGTTCGGTTTGAACCGATCAGGTTGTATTTAAATCTACTAGTCCTTTTTTAGAGAGCGGTTCCCAGTTCTTATCGGTTCTAAAAAGAACGGATTTCATTACGTTTTTTTCCACGACCCATGACACGGTTGGAGACCGATAGAGGGGTGTCTTGCTTGCGGATTGACAAACGGGCAAGTTGGTTAGGCTGGCATTATGTCTGAGAAACCCAAAAGAAAATCCGATCCACTGTGTTCCAACACTGTAGTGTTTGTGGGGAAGCTTTGCTAAGGCTGACCCACACACCACATGTGTCTATTGTCTGGGGTTTGACCACCTCAATTCAGACTGCCAGATTTGTCAGAATTTCCTGTTGCCACCATAGATAAGAGAGTTGGTAGCTCAGGAAAGGGAGGCCAAGTCCGCTGACCGGATGGCTAGCCCGGCTGGTATCATCCCGACCGGAGGAAGTGCCCTCTGACACAGGGCGTACTTCCTCGGCAAACGAAGAGCCGGTTCTGAGGAGCCGGTTCCAGCAAAAGGACTAGAAAGTCAGCTAGCATAGAGCCAAAAGTTCTCCCCAACTGCTGAAGAAATAGCTAAAGCAATTCAAATTGTCCAGTCTCTCTTCCTCACTGACCGAACCGACACCTTCAGGGAGGCGCTCGTTCGCTGGTTCCACCGTTCAAGATTATGATTTTGAGGATTTTATGAACCGAGGAGGGGAAGAGGAATATGAGGAGAGTGAATATGGTTTTGAAGATCTGGATGTGCCCATTGAACCGGACATCTCTCCAGATAGACCCTTAGGGTTTCTCCCAAGGCTTTCTGAGTCCCTTCTCATTTCATGTTTTATAAAAAGTTGCTGAACTCTCCAGCTCCCTGTTGAGGAAGCTGTTGATGACCAAGAGGAGCCAGACTATGTAGAAATGATGGATATTCCAGAGTCTAGGAGACTATCTATTCCTTTGCATAAATCTTTTCGGAAACAGACAGTAAAAGTTTTAAAAACTCCTCACACTATACCTCCTGTGGACAAAAGGATGGACAAGAGGTATACCTTATCAGGCTCTGACACTGATTTCCTCAGTCAACAATGCAGCCATGTGGGGGTAGTGCAGGCTGCAGCCTGTGACAAGGCTAATATTCCCCTAGCTTCACACCCCCCTGAGAAGGACTCCAGGAAGATTGATGCTATGGCAAAGAAACAGTACATGGCAGCATCTTTGGGACTCAGACAAGCAAATTATATGGCTTATGCTGCTAGGTACCAGAAATCCAGATGGGATACTGTGCTGGCCCTAGCAAAACAAGTCCCTGACCAGCTTGCCAGGGAGCTGGAACAGGTGGCTATGGATGGTATTAAGGCATCCAAGGTGCAATTTCATGCTGCAGTGGACTCTAATGATGTTTCATTAGGAGTCATGGCTACATCTGTGGCACTTTGCAGGATGGCTTGGCTCAGATGTACTACCTTGTCTCAGGATACCCATGGATTTTCCTGTTATGGGAAATTCTCTGTTTGGGGAACAAACAGAGAATTACATGAAGAAAATGGATGAATATAGGACCACCTATAGGAGTGCACAGGCCAAGGAAAGGCAGGCCACTCCTCAAAAGCAGCTTCCTAGAGGCAGGGCAGGCCTTTTCATAGGCCTTTGCCAAACAAGCTTCCTCCTCCGCCTATGCTCAGAGGGGTTCTTTAGAGGAGAGGCAGACGGGCACAAGCAGGCCTGCTTCCACCCCTCAACCCAAAGCCCCTGCCAAGCAGGCACCCTGATGGGATTGCCAGGGCTGATTCTTCTCACTGTAGGCAGGCTGGCTTACTTTGTCCAGGACTGGAAGTCTTTAACATCAGACAAGTGGGTCCTGGAAGTAGTAAGCCAGGGACTGGTTCTCAGCTTCAAAAATTTCCAAGCTGAGAACCAGATCTTTCCACCTGCAACTCCATCAGAGGCACTCACCCTAGAGGCAGAGGTCTCTACCTCCTGGCTCTCAGAGCCGTGGAAAGGGTTCCTCCCTCACCAGGGCAAAAGTTTGTACTCAGGTACTTCCTTACCCCAAAAAGACAGGAGAATGGCGTCCATCCTGGATCTCAGATATTTAAACAAGCACCTTTTAAAGCCAAAGTTCAAAATGGTGACTCTGGGAATTATCCTGCCCTCCCGAAGGCCAGGGGACTGGCTAGCTTCCCTGGACCTCAAGGATGCCTATTTCCATATTCCCATCAGAAGCTCCCATCGAAAGTACATCAGGTTCGAGCTGCCCTCAGGCCACTACCAGTTCAGAGCAATGCCCTTCGGCCTCACTTCTGCCTCAAGGGTATTCACCAAATGCCTGGCAGTAGCAGTTGCCTACCTAAGAAGGCAAAAGATTGCCATCTTTCCTTACCTGGACGATTGGCTCATAGTAGGCCAGTCCCCAGACCAGGTCAATTTACATCTTCAGATAACGCAGCAACTGCTTACCTAGGTTTCCTTCTGAATCTCTCAAAGTCAGTTCTAGAGCCTGTCCAGCTTCTTACCTTCATAGCGCAGAACTGAACACACAGAAGCCAGGGCCTTCCTTCCCCTGGACAGGGCAAAGACCCTAGTCTCCCTGGTCTCCTCATTTACCCTGCAGGTCTCCCGGCCAGCAAGGCATTTTCTGCAGCTCCTAGGACACATGGCTGCTTCCACAGCAGTTGTGCAGGGAGCAAGATTTCAGATGAGGGACATTCAGTTCCATTTGAGAGCTTTTTGGTCTCAAAGAAAGGATCCTCTTACCAAGTTGATCCCAATAACTCGAACCCTGATCCAAGCCCTACAGTGGTGGCAGGATCAGAGCAACCTGAACAAGGGTTCCTTTGTCACTCAGTCTCATTCTCTAATCCTTACCAGATGCATCCTCTTGGGCTGGGGAGCTCACATGGGCGACCTCACCACCCAGGGTCTGTGGTCTCCCCAGGAATCTCTGCTCCACATCAACCTGTTGGAGCTCAGAGCAGTTTTTCTAGCACTTCAAGCTTTTTCCAAATCTGTTCAGAACAAGAGTATTCAGGTCAGAACAGACAACACCACCACAATGTAGTACATCAAGCAAGGGGGCACTCAGTCTACGGCCTTGTGCACCGAAGCGATGAAGTTGTGGTCTCTGGCTTACTCCCTGAACACCTCCCTTACGGCAGTCCACCTCCCAGGCAAGGACAATGTCCTGGCAGATGCTCAGCAGGATTTCCCAGGGCCACCACAATGGTCACTGGATCCCTGGTCTTGGGAGTAGTATTTGCCAGATGGGGCACCCCGCAGATAGATCTTTTTGCAGCCCCAGACAATCACCAAGTTCCTCTTTTTTGCTGCAGGCCCCCAGTGTTGGGCTCACTCCCCCGGATGCCTTAGCCCTCAGTTGGGAAGGGAAGTTCCTCTATGCCTTCCCTCCCTTTCCTCTCCTGTTCAAAGTGCTAGTCAAAATCAGATCCCAGTCCTGCAAAGTCATTCTGATTGCTCCAGATTGGGCCAGACAACCCTGGTATCCACTCCTGCTGTCCTTAGCAGTCCATCCTCCCCTGTGCCTTCCCAGGAATCACAATCTGTTAACCTGTGCCCAGGGAAGGGTTTGATATCCGAATCTCTCAATCTCAAGGCTTGGTTCTTGAAGAGTTAGAGTTTGCTGATTTACACCTTTCTCAGGGTGTAATGGATATATTGAAGGCCTCAAGGAAGCCTTCCACCAGGGCTACTTACAATTCCAAATGGAAAAGGTTTTCCATATGGTGCTTGGAAAAGCATATTTCCCCAGTCTCTGCTGATCTACCCACAGTCCTGGATTATATGGTCCATCTGAATTCTTTGGGGCTGAGACCAGCTACCCTGAAGGTGCATTTGGCAGCTGTGTCTGCTTTTATTTCAGCAGGTAAATCCTCTTCTCTTTCAGCTCATCCTGTATTTTCCAAGTTTTTTAAGGGGTTGCTTCACACCAACCCTCCATTCAGGGATCCTGCCCCTGCCTGGGATCTTAATGTTTGCATTGCTCAGCTTATGCAACCCCCCCTTCGAGCCCTTGTCTTCAGCTGAGCTCAAGTACTTGACTTGGAAAACTGTGTTTCTGGTAGCCATCACCTCTGCCAGACGCATAAGTGAATTACAAGCGTTGTCAGTGGAGCAGGAGTTTATCTCTTTCCACAGAGATAAGGTGGTCCTCCGGACTAACAGAAAGTTCCTGCCTAAGGTGGTTTCAGATTTCCACCTTAATCAATCTATTTCTCTTCCAGTGTACTTCACTGACCACTCCTCCTCTGGTGAGAGGAGGCTGCACAGCCTAGATGTGAAGAGAGCCCTTAGTTACTGCATAGAGCGTACCAAGGGTCATAGGTTTGACTCCCCAACTATTTCCTCACTTATGGCGTAGGTTGGTAGGGAAGCCAGCCACTAAAAGATCCATTGCCAGGTGGATTGTCTCTTGTATCCAATCTGCTACGGAAGTTGAGAAAGTTCCCCTCAGGCCTGAGGGCTCACTCTACCAGAGGTACAGCTGCTTCTCTGGCTGCTGCCAGAGACATTCCTATTCTAGAAATATGTCAAGCAGCTTCCTGGAAAACAGTTCACACTTTTACCAAGCACTACTCCCTGGACATCCAGGCTAGGAGTGATGCTCAGTTTGGCACAGCCGTGCTTCAGAGCCTATTCCCTAAGTAGGTTCTGTTCCTCCTCCATGGGGGTACTGCTGTGTAGTCTGCAATTGTCATAATATAGCAAGACTTCATGTTGTTTGAAGAAAAAATTACTCACCTTAGTAATGTTGTTTCTTCTAATGGAGTCTTGCTATATTATGACCTCCTTCCCTGCCTGCCCCTCTCAGAACCTCTGTTTTGGGATGTGGATGGGCAGTACAGGGTTGGCACTTTTTTGATGCCCACCTTGTTGTTTTTCACTTTCCTTTTTGGGTGAATTGTTGTTGTGTTTTTGCATTTTTGGGTCTCCTGATTTGAGTCTTTGTTTTAGGCCAAAAAATGAGTGTTTATGTTAGTAGCCAGTTGGCTAGTGTAGGTTTACAGCTTCCACACAGAGCCTTAGTGAGTTTTAGGTCGTAAAGATCTGACAGTTTGCGTTTGAAGAACAACAGACAGAGTTTTCAACCGAGCACGCGCTCTAAGTTCCATGCCTGCATGGAAAGTTAACTATTTCACCTCCGGAGCAGTTCGAAGATGGGGACTCACTGCAATTGTCATAATATAGCAAGACTCCATTAGAAGAAACAACATTACTAAGGTGAGTAATTTTTTCTTGCAACTCACTAACTTCCTTTTTGGGAGCCATTCCTTTTCGGCGAAAAAGAAGTTAGTGAGTCATAAAAGAATCCTTATACACCCTCCGGTCACTATACACACTTTAGTAAAAGGTTTTTGTCGACATCGGGGTGCCCAATCCCCGTGTCTGCGGTAGAATCCCCGCCGCCACTGTGGGACACTGGAGAGCCCACTACCAGTGTCCCGTGATGCCTCCCTCCCCTGCTAGTGTGGGACACTGTGTAGCCCACTCTCAGTGTCCCGAAATATTGATAAGCAAAGCAAATTGTTGTCTTTTTTTTTGCCGACATCAGGGTGCCCAATCCCCGTGTCGGCACTAGAACCCCCCAGCCAGTGTGGGACACTGGGGAGCCCACTCCCAGTGTCCCCAGTTATTTTCTACCCCCCCCAGTACTCTGGGCTACTGGGGAGCCCAGCTCCAGTATCCTGAACTATCGCTTTCAGTGTCCCCAGAAAAAGAAACAGTCCACCGATGTTTTTTTTTTTTTTTTACATGTTGAAAAAAGAAAGTGGTCACCATCGCCTCCCCATCCCCCTCCCCCATCCCGACCCTCCCACTGAGCAACCCACCACCTCCCCACCCGCTTGTCCTGTACTTACCACTGAGATCACTGGATGTCATCTTCTGTGGACCGACACGCCTGCACCTTCAAAGCCAAACCACGATTTGAAGAATCAGGTAAGTGCCGTATAATGGCTGTCAGTGGCATGTTGAACTTATGTTGATATCTCAGCCATTTTAGGTATTTTTTGAACCAAATTTTCAGCATGGGCTTTGGGACCCACCTCTGAACACTGGCACATTCGGTTATTCGTCAAGAAAGGTGATTTTGCGTCACTGTGCGAAATCACCTTCGGGACCGAGTAACCAAATGACAGTGCCAGTGTTCGCGAGATGAGGTCCCGTGAACCCGCCGAAAATCTGGTGCAAAATGTCCAGAAACGCCTGAATTACACGCGTCTGTTGCAATTTTTCTACGCACACGCGTAGCCTTGGCAATTTTTTTATATTATTCACTCCAGATTTTCAGCAGAGCCATTTTTGCACATCATCTCATGAATAGTACAGCTGTCATTTCTCACATCCTGCCTGAAATGTGTTTCCATACCTATGGTGCGGTTGCTGAGCAAAATCACCTTTTAGGACCAAGTAACAAAATTACAGTATCAGTGTTCATGAGGTGGGGTCCTAAAAGGCCCATGTTGAAAATTTGGTGCAAAGATACCGAGAAACGCCTAAGTTATGTGCTGTTGTTGAAAATTTTCTATGCACGCGTGTAACTTTGGCAATCTGTAATATTTCCAGTCCAAATTTTCAACATTGTCATTTGTTTACACCAGCTCATGAATAGCACAGATGTCACTTTTCAAATCCTGCCAAAAATGTTTTTTCGCACTGTGATGGTGTGGGTATAAGGAAGACACCAGATTCCAATGTAAATCCAACAGAAATTATTTATTTACTGGCAAAAGGCGAACTGAATGACAAAATAAAACAGAGGAAATCAAATAACAGGCAAAAATGCAAAATAAAAACAAAATAAGAAATACACTAGAAAACAGCTAGTGTTATCCTTTAGATGGGACAGTGAAGAACTAGTCCCTTCAAGCTCTAACTAAACAATGAAAAGGGGCTCCTTTTGTATAGACTAAACATGTGATCCAAGAAGCTCCACCCACTTTCTAGAAGTTTATCAAGAAAAGCAAGCCAATAATCAGTTCTTTTACTTTTACAGTCAAAATCCCCCTTTTAAAACTGTATAGCAAAGATACAAGGGCAGAGTCATAAAATAAAACTCTGGCTAGAGACATTTAGAAACACTAGATGCAAATCTAACCCTGCCTCCCTATTCCCAGACTATAAATAAAGAAGCAGAAAAGGCCGGCTAGCTCTATAGAGACAAGGCAAAAGAAAACAACAATGGCTTCCACCTTGTTTTGCACCCTATCTCCTGTGAAAAAGCTTTCAGCTTAGTGTGCTATACCTGGTTAAACAACTAAAAAAAAAACAAAAAAAAAAAAACAATGTCTCAAGCCAGAGTTTTATTTTATGACTCTGCCCTTGTATCTTTGCTATACAGTTTTAAAAGGGGGATTTTGACTGTAAAAGTAAAAGAACTGATTATTTGCTTGGTTTTCTTGATAAACTTCTAGAAAGTGGGTGGAGCTTCTTGGATCACATGTTTAGTCTGTATAAAAGGAGACCCTTTTCATTGTTTAGTTAGAGCTTGAAGGGACTAGTTCTTCACTGTCCCCTCTAAAGGATAACACTAGCTGTTTTCTAGTGTATTTCTTATTTTGTTTTTATTTTGCATTTTTGCCTGTTATTTGATTTCCTCTGTTTTATTTTGTCGTTCAGTTCGTCTTTTGCCAGTAAATAAATAATTTCTGTTGGATTTACATTGGAATCTGGTGTCTTCCTTATACCCACACCATCACATGTGGTGTGAGAAGTGGGATAAGGTTTGATATATCAGACTGGAGGATACTGCCAAGTATCAGAGAAGGACCAGATGCTGGAAGGAGAACTGACTAGTGGTGTTCACACTAGAACCATGGCAGCCAAGACTGGAGCAACTTTGTTACCTGGACTGGGAGATGTTAGGCGAAAGACGACCAAGACCGAGGAAGAAGGTGCTATACGAGGTAAAATGGCGGAGGAACCGGTACAGGAAGAAGATAAAATGGTGAGTCCACCTGTGGGAGACTCCCAAGAACTTTTACAATGGCTCTGTATGCAACAAATAGCTTTGGAAAAGCAGAGAGAAAGAGACAACCAGCGTAATGAGGCCAGGTGGGTGGATACTTTACGAGCAATTCAAGCATTAGGAACAGATCGCCCCCCTGCATTAGTGGATGGCCCTAAGGATATTAAGCCAACTAAATTAAGAGAGACAGATGACATTGAAACATATATAACAACATTTGAACGAATTGCTCGTGCTTGTAATTGGCCTAGACAGCAATGGGTCATAAGACTTGCCCCATATCTGACTGGTAAAGCACAACTGGCCTATGGGCATATGGACAGTGGCATGAGTGAGAACTATGAAGCAGTAAAAGAGGCCATCTTGAAATGCTACGACATCTACCTTGAAACTTATAGACAGAGATTTAGAGCCCTAAAGTTTCAGGCCTCTGATACCCCACAAGAAGCCTATACCAGATTAAAGGATCTGCGTACAAAATGGCTGTGCCCAGGGTCCAATACAAAAGAACAAATGTTAGAAGCCATTGTACTGGAGCAGTTTGTGAGGATCTTGCCACAGGATGTACAAGTATGGGTAAGAGAACATCGACCTGAGACCTCTTCAAAGGCAGTAAGCCTGGCTGAAGATTATCTGGCAGCAAGACCTCATAGACAAAAAGGACATTTCACTGCAAGCCCATCAACCCCCACGATAAGAACTTATACTTCTACAGCAAATAACACAGGTGGGGGTGTAAGAACAACAAAACCGGATAGACCATATAACGCTGACATTATTTGCCATATATGTCAAGCAAAAGGGCATATTGCCAGATTTTGCCCTAAGAAAAAGTCAGCACCTATACATCTAGCCTTAGCAAATTGGGGACAATATTTAACATCTGTCACTGTAAATGGTCAAAAAGTAGCTGGTCTCCTGGACTCTGGTAGTCATTAAACATTGATAAAAGCCAATTTGGTACCTTGTACCAGAAAACCTGATATTGTCACCGGAGTTACTTGTATTCATGGGGATGCTCATTATTACCCAGTACAGACATTGCGTATTGATATATAAGGAACTACACATCAAATGCTAGTAGGTTTAGTGCCCCATCTGCCAGTACCAGTTATTATTGGTCATGATCATCCTGATTTTGATACCTTACTGACTGAGGCTACACAGGTGGGAGCCTTTACCACCAGGACACAGACTAAACAGACTCTGGATTTGAATGATATCTTTCCTTTTGAAGATGAGATATGTACATCACCAGGGAAGTCTCGTAAGCCCAGACGTAAGAAGAGGCTGGACAAGAGTAGATGGAATCTCATAAAGGGACAATTAAGGAGAGACGATATCAAAGAAATGAACAATGATGTCGTGAAGGACGTTACTATAAAATCTTTTGGGACTGAACAAATACATGATTTAACATTAAAACCTTTTTTCCTACACGTGGGAAAAGATGCTGGGAAGGGACCAAAAATGGTGATACAGAAGGGGTTGCTATACAGGGAATGTGTTAACCCTAAGAACGGGGAAATAGTTTCTCAATTGATGGTTCCAGAGAGTTACAGACAGCATTTACTGTATGTAGCCCGTGATATTCCATTAGCAGGACACCAGGGAGTAGAAAGAACTTTGAATAGACTTTTGTACTGATTCTTCTGGACAGGTATACATAAACAAGTAAAGGATTATTGTAAATCCTGCAAACATTGCCAAAAGGTATGTCCTGTTTCCAGAAAGGATAAAGTACCCCTACAACCCCTGCCTTTAATAACTGAACCTTTTCAGCGAATAGCTATGGATATAGTAGGCCCTCTACCAAAAACAACAAAAGGGAATGACTTCATTTTAGTAATATGTGATTATAGCACAAAATATCCTGAGGCAATTCCATTACGTACTGTAACTGCAAACAAAATAACAGATGAATTAGTTAAAATGTTTTCCAGGGTAGGTATTCCAAAGGAAATCCTCACTGACCAGGGTAGTAATTTCTGCTCCCAACTGCTAAAATGCCTATACCAAGCATTAGGGATTCATGCCATACTTACATCACCATACCATCCCCAAACTGATGGATTGGTTGAAAGATTCACCAAATCCTAAAGCAGATGTTAAAGAAATTCACACAAGAGGAAGGGAAACATTGGGATCAATACCTGCCATATTTAATGTTTGCATACAGGGACCACAGGCCTCTACAGGGTTTTCTCCATTTGAGATGTTATATGGAAAAAATCCCAGAGGTATACTAGATATAGTGAAGGAAGCATGGGAAGATGAGTGTCCTGAATCAACAACCTTAACAGCAGTAGAGTACATTACTAACTTAAGGAATAAACTAGAATAAAAGGGATATACCTGAGATAGGGTCAGTGTTTTCTGACCAAGGAGTGAGAAGGGTTGATAAGACCTTATCACACAAGTAGAAACGTTAATGCTTAAGTTTGCCATAATGGCACAGAATGTTATTTACTTTTTATAACCTTTATTTCGCTCACAGTTTGAGCCTTTGACTTTATTTCTTTTTTGTTGGTTTTGGAACAAATAAACATTGCACCTTGCCAATGGTGCATTGAACATTATACCAGACTGTTGTGTCCTTCTGTTATCCCACACCCTATTACACTCACCTGTTGCACAGAATGGCGTTACAGTTGTGCAGATTTATGTTTTGGCAGGGATTTGAAAATGTTCTATAGTGTATAGTGGAACGTCATTGTTCACTGAAATCTAGCGCTCTCAAAATGTTGTTCTGCTGCACTAGTGACGTCCGTAGTGCAGCAGAACCAAAAAGTGACATCCGCAGGACAGCAGTGCGGGATGTCACACATGGTGTCCTCAAGCAGCAGTCTGACAGTTACTTATTTTAAAAAGAAAGATGTAGTAATTTTTTTTTTTTTTTGAGGTAACGACGTTCCACTATACACTATACAGAACAGTGCATGCGTACCATTTAACGGCAGGGCTGTTCTTTCTCCTCGTTGGTACTATGACGACTGATTACCTCTCGAGCTGCACTCTCGAGGTAATCTGTCGTCATAGTACCAACTCGGTGAAAGAATAGCCCTGTTGTTAACTGGTACTCATGCATTATCCTATATATAGTGTATGGTGAAATGCTATTCTGTATGGAATTCTATGCCTGGAATGTGCTTGTTCTGCTGCAGTAGTGACATCATTATGTTGTTCTGCTGCAGTAGTGATGTCAGTACTGCAGCAGAACAACTTGGAATGCTGCCACATAGTTGATTTTCCTATCCAGTTAATCTGGAAGTTTTTTTATTTTTTTTTAACTTGAACTTGCAGAAACATCTGCAGCACACTGTGTCAGTAATTTAGCCTACCACCATCCCTCAAGTGCCCCACCCCCAAAAAAAAAGCCGGTTCACTGAAACAAAGTGCAATGTCCAAAATGGGCATGGATGCCCATTCACTATAAAAGATTGTGTATGAGTAGTCATACACAAACAGCAGTGTTCTTGTATCTCAAGGTTTCCCTGGTAGTCAAGCACCTCTCGTGTAGTTGGTTACCAGATAGACCTCTTGATACAAGAATATCCTTGTTGTGTATGACTTCTCATATACAATCCTTTATGTACTGAGTACATGCAGTGAGATCATAAGAAGGCTATGTTGAAAATTTGAGCTCAGATAAGGATATTGTTATACTGTCTCAGCGGAGGGATGGGGGAAATAGGGATACTATTATGCTATCTCACAAAGTAAGGCAATAAATTGCAAAACCTTTGTTAATGCATCAGTTAGAGTTAAAGCGACAAAAGTAGGGAAATGTGGCGTTAGGGTTTCCAAGCCTAACACCACACCCCAACCCTGCACAGACGAAGAGGGATCGGGGGGTGGCATTGGGGTCATCAGCCCCAATGTTCACATTATTCTCTTATGCTGTGCCACCCAGCTTATTTTCTAATGGAATGGGGTGAGCGTTGGGCTGATGACCTGCTGGAACACAGAATTGGGAACTTGAGATCACCGTGAAAATATGGTTGAAGTTCGCATTTCCGGCACTGAAGGAAACCTCTTCCACAGCCCGAAGAGAGTTTGTTTGCCTGGAATTGCTGCTACAGGTACTTTAGGACCCCGACAGTACTTGTTAAGTTCATGCCAGTACAGTGTGGCACATGTTGGTGGGGATGTGGTCATTCCCCTGCAGACCACTCCCTCATTTTGGGCACTGTCCTGTTCTTATCGCCTACTGACAGGATATAGCAACACAACTGGGGGAGCTGTCCTTCTCCCAGGAACTGGTGTCCCCTACGATGGTATTACTGTGATGCAGTTGGGGAGTAGGAACAGAAAAGCAAGGTACACCATAGATGGGGAAGAAATCAAAGTAACAGAACAGGAGAGGGATCTGGGGATCATAGTCTCCTCAAACCTTAAGGTAGGAATCCAGTGTAGCAGGACGGCGGGAAGGGCCAGTGGAATGTTGGCATGCATAGGCAGGGGCATTACTAGCAGAAGGAGGGAGGTAGTAATGCCCCTTTACAAAGCCATGGTGAGGCTGCACCTGGAGTATGGGGTTCAGTTCTGGAGGACACATCTCCGCAAGGATATGGATGCATTGGAGAGGGTTCGGAGAAGGGCAACCAAGATGGTGCAGGGTGTGTAGGAAAGTCATACGAGCAGATGTGTAAGGAGCTGGATCTGTACACGTTGGAGGCAAGGAGGGAAAGGGGAGATATGACTGAAACTTTTAAATATGTAAAGGGGCTCAATAAAGTGGTAGAAGAGGGTTTACTTAAGAGGAAGGAGGGGGTCAGAACTAGAGGGCACAGCCTCAGACTGCAAGGAAAGAGATACAGGGGCAGTGTGAGAGGGCGTTTCTTCATGGAGAGGGCGTTGGAGCCCTGGAACAGACTACCAGAGTGGTGGGGGCTAAATCGGTGCAAGAATTCAAGAAGGCATTGACAAACATATGGGGCTGAGTATTTGGGGGGCTGGTAGGTGGGGGAAGAGGGCAGACTAGATGGGCCAGTATGGTCCTTTTCTGCTGCCAAGCTTCTGTGATTCTGTACTTTCCATCCCCAACCAGGATATCCTCCCTGGAATACATTTATTTTCTAGCTGTTAAAAAAAGCAGTCCTCCATCTTTGGATGCAGGCAAGCCCCCTCTCAGTATAAATATGGCGAGTGATAGTGATATCTACATAATGGAGAAATTAACGACTGCCCTCCATAACAGATCTCCCCAATTCCGGAACAGATGGCAATGCCGGGTGCTTTACATAGTCCGACTAAGGTTTGGACAGCACCGAACCCCTCTGCCTATGGGCCATAACCTCTGATTGGGAACACCAGGTTTGCAACAATAACACAGAATCACATCCAGGTGCCTGGAACAGTGACGAAGCGAGCTCCTCTGCTTAATGTTACCATTAAGTATATTTCATTATGTTTTAGGTAGAAACATAGAAACATAGAAACATAGAAGTTGACGGCAGATAAGGACCGCAAGGCCCATCCAGTCTGCCCATTTCTTTTTCTACCTTATAAATGTGCCATCGGCCTTTGCTCTGTCAGTGACCTATCTATTCATAGTCATTTGTATTGCTCCCTTATGCCTATCCCATGCCTGTTTGAAGCCCTGCACTGTATTCATAGCCACCACTTCTTGTGGTAAGCCATTCCATGCATCTACCACCCTTTCTGTGAAAAGAATTTCTCACATTCCCTTAATCGGCCTCCTCTAATCTCATGCTGTGTCCTCTTGTCCTGCTATTTTTCTTATATTTAAACATGTTAGACTCTTTCACCTTGTTTATGCCCTTAAGGTGTTTAAATGTCTCGATCATATCACCTCTCTCCCTCCTTTGCTCAAGGTATACATATTGAGCTCCGTTAATCTGTCCTCATATGTCTTCTGATGCAGTCCCTGCACCATTTTGGTTGCCCTTCTCTGGACTGCCTCAATTTGGTTAATGTCCTTGTGAAGGTGTGGCCTCCAATACTGCACAGTACTCCAGATGGGGCCTAACCAATGTCTTGTACAGAGGGATTATTACCTCCCTCTTACGACTTGTGATACCCCTACTAATACATCCTAACACCCCCTAGCCTTACCTACTGCTTTAGAGGTCTGCTTGGATGATTTTAGGTCATCAGTGATGATGATGCCCAAGTCTCTTTCTTCCTTTGTGACTGCTAGCAACTCCCCCCCAGCCTATAAGTGGCTTCAGGGTTTCTCTTCCCTATGTGCATGATTTTGCACTTCTTTGCATTAAATC
The DNA here is from genome assembly GCA_016271365.2 of Neoceratodus forsteri. Lineage (NCBI taxonomy): Eukaryota > Metazoa > Chordata > Ceratodontiformes > Ceratodontidae > Neoceratodus > Neoceratodus forsteri. Next base: position 166,827,934 of record JADMNL010000025.1, on the reverse strand, counting down.
CCAGTTGCCACTCTTCTGACCATTCTGCTAGTTTATCCAGATCTCTTCTCATTCTGCCCACCCCATCTGGATCATCTACTCTGTTGCAGATCTTGGTGTCATCTGCAAACAGACAAGCCTTACCCTCTAGTCCATCTGCGAGGTCACTAATGAAGATGTTGAATAGGACTGGCCCCAGGACTGATCCCTGAGTACCCACTTGTGACTTGCATCTCTTCTGACTGTATACCATTTACCACCACTCTCTGTTTTTCTGCCAGTCAACCAGTTTGCCACCCAGTTGACCAACTTCTGACCCACCCGAGCCTACCTAGCTTATTTATCAATCTTCTATGTGGAACAGTGTCAAAAGCTTTGCTGAAGTCAAGGTAGGCGACATCAACTGCTCCCCTTGGTCCACCACTCTGGTTACCCAGTCAAAGAAATCTATGAGATTAGTTTGACAGGACCTTCTTTGTAAACCCATGCTGTCTTGGATCCTGTGCCCTATGGATTCCAGGTGTTGCACTATCCTTTCCTTAAGAGTGCCTCCATAATCTTGCCCACTACTGAGGTAAGACTGACCGGTCTGTAGTTCCCCGCCTCCTCCCTGCTACCACTCTTGTGGAGTGGGATCACATGAGCCCTTCTCCAGTCTTCTGGGACCCTCCTGTGCTCAGAGACTCACTAAACAATTCTGCTAAAAGCTCTGCTAGTTCCTCCTTTAGCTCCTTAAGTACCCTGGGATGTATGCCATCAGGTCCCATTGCCTTATCCACCTGAGCTTAGCAAGCTCTTGTAGGACCCTTTCTTTGTGAAGGGAGTAGTGCTCACCTCCCCTCCCGCTGTGTCCATGATGCTGAGCTGTGGGCCTGCCCTACCTTCTCTTCAGTAAATACTGAGCAAAGTATCTATTTAGGATAGATGCCTTACAGGTCCTCCTCCTCACATGCTCCCTTTTCTCCATTAAGCTTAGCAATACCCCTCTGGACTTTCTCCTTTCACTAATGTATCTATAGAAAGTCTTGTCACCTTCTTTACTGTCCGTGCTAGTGTTTCCTCAGTTTGGGACTTTGCCTGCCTTACTGCCTTACCTGCTTCCCTTAGGGCAGTTTGGTATGCCTCCCTATCTTCATCCCGCTGTGTTCCTTATATTTTCTGAAGGCCAGCCTTTTGGCTCTGACCTTTTCTGCTACTGTATTTGAGAACCAAAGTGGTTTCCTTCTTCTTTACACTTCCTTTTCTGTCTAACACAATGGGATGTTGCTTCAAGTATTGTATCCTTAATGCTTGCCCTGCCTGTACCTCCTCACCTGTGTTTCTTTTGCCAGGGCTAGCTTAACTCTGTTGGCCATCTTATCAAAAGTCAGCTCCTCTGAAGTCCCATATTTTGCCTTGGAATGGGATGATTTAGATGTAGTAGCCAAATGAACCATACCATGTGATGGTCACTGGCCCCAGGTGACCTTCTACCTGGAGATCTGTGATTCCTTCTTTGTTAGTCAGTACTAGATCTAGGATAGCCCTGTCTCTTGTGGGTTGCTGTACCAGTTGTTTGAGGCCCTCCCCTGCAGGAATCCACTATGTGTCTAGTTCTGGCGATGTTCCTGCTGGTATTGACCAATCTGTATCTGGCATGTTGAAGTCTCCCATTATCAGAACCTCCCCTTTAGCTGTCATGTTTTGTATATCTTCTAACAGTAATGTGTCTATGTCCTCCCTCTGGTCTGGGGCCTGTAGACAACCCCAGTTCTTATGGCTGTCCCATTTCCTGTTTCCAGGGTGACCCACAGTTCTTCTGGCTCATTATGTATTCTGAATTTCTGTAGCTTTGATATTTTCATTAACATACAGGGCCACTCCTCCCTCTTTTGCACCTCGGTCTCTTCTGAACAATACATGCAGGTACTGAAGTCTCCCAAGTGTGGTTACTGGTAAACCCGTCTCACTAATGCTACTATGTCCAGTTTAGCCTCTGACATTATTGCCTGCAGGTCTGGGATCTTATTTCCCAGGCTGTGAGCATTGTGTACATGATTTTCCATTGGCCAGATTTTGGTGTGTTAGTTGTTGGGTGAAGTTTGGCATACCCTGTGCATCGTATGGGGAGACAAACCTTTTTCTTACCTGGTGATGCAAATGAGCGGCAAAACACGCTGAATTCCTGTTTGACCACTAGCTGAGGGGAGGGTGTTCTTTCCATTCGACGTGTGGTGCTGCACCCCTCCCCCATTGCTAGTTTAAATATTCTGCAAGCGTCAAACTTCTGCCCCAATGCACTGACTCCTCCTTAGTCAGATGCAGTCCATCAAATTTAAAGAACTTTCGCTCCCAGAACTGTTGCCAGTTCCTACAAATCTGTGTCCTTTTTCTGGCACCAGTCCTTGAGCCCGTGTTTAGCTCCCTATCTCCCCTTCTCTGACCTTCCGTCCATCTGCTCCTTCTCCCAGACTGGCAGGATCTCAGAAGGAGATGCAGACGAAATAGATGATGGTTTGTCACCCAGCCTAGTCAGGTGTTCCTTGGTCTCACAACTGACCGGCTGGCGAGATCATTAGTCCCTATGTGTACTAGGACATCAATGTTTTCTCCTGCTTTGTGAACAATTTTAGCAATGCGGTCAGTGTCTCTCCATGCTGATGTACCTGGAGACATCTGACCATCACCTGGCTGGAGATGGGTATCAACTCCCGAATCATGGAGTCTCCTATGATCAGAAGTTTTTGGATTTCCTTTGTGCTTGTTTAGTTTTGGTTCCTGATTTGGGTGAGTATTGTTGTGCCAGCTCCTGTGCTGGTGTCCTGCTCTGCAGTGTCTTCTGCCTCTTTATTTGATTTCAGAGATAGAGGCAGATACCTGTTTATAGTGTTTATATGGTTTTGGAGGTAATGTGTTGGAGAGCAGAGGTGATGGGGCACCTGATTTGCTCCTCCTAACCACCTGCCAACCTCCTGGACCAACTACCCTCTGCGGTCGAGGTTTTCTGTTGGATGCTGGGAAATGGCGGTGTTCTTATAATGTATTTCCTCTTCAATATGAAATTTGAGGCGGCAATCTCTGCCCATGCTGCCCGGAGCTGAGACCCAAGATCTCCAAAGGCCCAGCATGTAGGACAGTGTCCTAAATCCTGTAAGACTGTCCTTCTGAAAATTGTTCCACAGTACCTGCAGTTAATGAAATCCATTACAAATAAGTTGCTGGGTTTGTAACCTAGTCAGAGTAATTAGAAGGAAAAAAAAATGCAAGTAATGGTTTAATTGTGCTTTGTTTAACTTGTTATAACAAGTTAAATTACTAGTGCCTTGTAAATGAGATCACCTTGTGGAGGCCCCACTGATCCGCCCCTTCCTGCTCTGTCACAGGAAATGTCACAACTGTGGTACCCTATAAAAGGAGTGTAGCGTGGGGTGGTTGGGGATGGGGGTGGGTGGCTGGGCCCTTTCCTGCCTAAAAGAAGAACCACGGACGAAAGAACAAGGAGGTAAGAGCAGAAACAATCAGTCAACAACAAATGCAGTAACCCTGAAAGCTTATCCTAATGTTAGATAAAACTGTAAAACCTGTAAAGCACCACCTGTAATAATTTCAGAGAAGATATACCCTGTAAGAAACACTTTGCTCAGAGAAAATAAAGCAGTAACAGAAGATATACCTTGCAAAGTCAATTTGAATCAGAAGATTACAGCAGTAATCTGTTACACACACCTGTAGGCACACCTTGTAATAATGCAGAAGAAGGTATACCAGCAACAACAATTTGAATCAGAGAAAAAATAAAGCAATGAAATGTTAACAACAAACAGTAGCAATCCCTGTGAGTAAAAAATAAAAACACCACCACACAGTAAATCTGCTTAGCCAAACTAAGTCTTAATCCTTCTCCCTTGCTCTGGTAAGTTTCTCTACTCTGCCCTTCAAGCAGTCTTAGAAGGAAAGAGCTCAGGTGAAGCTAGGTGCCTTGGCCAGCAAACCAAGTCTTCGGTGATATCCCTGATTTCCAGCTTGTGTATCCTGCTAACCTATATCAAATGTGACTTGGAATGTCATCTGTATTGTACTTTGCTTCAATAAACTTAAAAAGAAACAAAAAGAATATGGGGAAACGTAAGCTGGGAGTTTTGGAAAAATTTTATTTTCAGGCTTACAAATTTGTGGAAAATCATGCATGGCTTAGATGTCTCTTCTCTGAAAATCATCTGAAGTATGTGGACTCTGGGTATCAAATTCGTGCTACTGAACACAATCCCTTAAAGCTTCCTTTTTAAATGAACCGTTGTTAGATGTTGTTTTATCAGATTATAAAATGCTGAAATTTAGTTGCCTTCCTATATTCAGTCAAATGATACTCTTGCTTTGATTAAATCTCTGCAGAAGCGGCATCTTTTTTCTTTTGTATTTATTCTATGCATTTTTATTGTTATGTTTTTATTTCTGAAGTTTATTCTGTTTCTTTGTTTTGTTGCTGTTCTTAGTTACCCTTGAAAATATGCATTACTGCTACTGTGTTCTTACCTATCAATTTTGTTTTTACTGAAGTTCCTTATGTCTCATAAAGGGATCTTATCTTTTTATTTTACTGAAGTTACCAGTCAGACTGTATGTCGAATGCATATTGTAGCTTTCACGGCCCTGAACTACTTAAACAAATGTTGCAAAATCTAGTAAACTTGATTGACTGCAGTACTGCTATCTTCGACATCTCCTAGACATTACCAGTACTTCAGTTTGTTTGCTGCTGGCAATGAGAATGAGCTCTCACTACCGTGGTACCATAAACCGACTGACAAGTTTATTGAGAGCACACTGCATTCTTTGTCTGGCTGACAGCTGTTTCAGAGTCCTGAGGACTCAGAAAGAGCTCATTGATTGATATTTAGGTATAGAAGTGAAATTTGTAACATGGGGAAGAGAAAGGGTTGCACAGGATTGGTCAACTTGCATCAGCTGACCATACATTAATCCTCAATTAATGTATGGTTGTGTCCGCCGGCATTGTCTTCCCCCTCTCACAAGAACCTCTTACAGATGCAGTACTACCATTCTTGTTTGAGTGGTCAAAACAGTCTTAGCCTGCAATTCATGGCCGGCCAATAGATTGCTGTCAAACAAGAAAAGATATGCTTAATCATTTATACCTTGGCGGCCATTTTGTATCAAGGTTAAACAATGGAAAACTCGGACTTCAAAAAGCACTCCAGGTGGTAATGAGTTAAGTGAAATTTCTGGTAGTTTCATCATAAGTAGCTTGAAAACATCTATATGACTATGTAGTGTGTTTTTTTTTTTACTTGATCTATTGGCTCAGAAACGCATACCCTTTCAGTAACCACACAGTAATGAATGCCACATGTGGGTTTTTTTTTTACTTGATCTATTGGCTCAGAAACGCATACCCTTTCAGTAACCACACAGTAATGTATGCCACATATGATTTTCCAGATTGCTTTATTGTCCAGATTGTCTCCATGTCTTTTATTAAATATTTTAAAAAACGACTTTAACAGTGGGACCTAAAAACCACAAAAGCACACACCTTGGACCACAAACAAGAATATATATGGTTAAGTGAAACTTCTAGTAGTTTCTTCACTTGCTTTCGAGTCTCCTTTAGAAATTGACTGCTATAGTATATATAAGGCGGCATTCTGTTGGACAGTTATGAGACGTAAGCTATAATTACCTGTGGTTTATTTTAATCTAGCTGGTTTCTGTTGGAGAGCAGCTGAACAGAGATGGATTATGCTCTTAGAGACACACACTGGTACCTGGGATTCCGGTAGTGTGGAACAGATCAAATGTTCTAATATCTCCCTTTTTTTATTTTTTCCTACCCCTGAGGGCAACTACTATACTATACAACTGACTAAAAGTGAGAGGTAGTAATCCAGAAATACTCTGCTGCAAGAATTGTATTTTTATTCTCCATTTTTTTTCTGTGTGGTTTTCCCCTGCCTGCTACCTAGTGCTGTTTGGAATTTTCAAATCCCATTGGGACAGAATTCTATAGAATTTCTGAAAATTCCAACATATTCCTTGAAATTCTTTCAGAAAAGAATTGGCAGAATTTCACCAGCAAAATATGGATTATCATGTGAACTACATAATAATAGTATATAGTAGAGCATTGTTCTATGTAGAATCAACTACCAGAAGTTTCACAGCCATCTGTTGGCCTGCCAAGGGAATTGCAGGAACTACAACCAGACCTCATATATGTTGTGCACTGAAATATATGCATTTCCCATAATGCACAGTGGCCAAATCCCAAACAGCAAAAACAGTAGAAAAACGGAGACGGTTCCACAGTTCACAAAAGTAAGTCAGCCAAAATGAGCACATATTCTAAATTGTGGATCACATCTGCATGTAATCAGCAACTCAATGACTGTTCACCACAATATTAAAAAGAAAATCAGCCTGTTCAGCATGTAGTTTCTACAGCCAGGTGCAAACCCCTTTCTCTTCCCCAGGGTAGGTTCCTCCCGGAACCTTTGTAATTTTGCGCTTTAAAATGACTTTTATGCAGATATAACATGGGGAAGAGAAACCTATAAAAAGAGTGCCGAACCCTTTCTCTTGTTACAAGTTTCCATGTTACAAGTGAATTAACCCACTCCAGAACGTGGGTCTACAGGGATTAATGTATGGCTGGGTGGTTGGAATGGCCTCATGGTCCAACCCCCCGCCATACATTAATCCCCAGTAGACCCACGCTCTGTCATGGGTTAATACTTATGTGGCCCACTGGGAATTGAACCCAGACCCCTGACCATAACATTCCAATACTCTAACCATTAAGCTATGGGCTCACATGGTTAGTAGACCAATGCCAAGCAGAGGCTAAGCTGCACAGGTGAGGAGTGTCTGGAGGTCATTCTGACTTTTAGGTATCTATGACTCACAGTATATGTCCCAGCTCTAGTGTTGGGAGAGGCATTGGTGAGGAGTGCTTTGCCACTGGCTGCTAAGGGGAGAAAAGACAAGTGCACCCCTACTGTGCATGTAGCTGATGTACACTAAATGACAGTTATAATCCAGCTAGTGAGCCATTATTCATCATAGATGTCTCGCAGATCACTATAAAGAACTTCTTTAGCAGAATCAAAAAAGAAAGTCATTCCTCTCTGTCATGCATTTCAAGCAGTTCTAGTTCTGAGTGAATTTAACTGAAGCTTCACAAGAACCTGGACATGTCCCTGCAAGCAACAGATCATTTTTACTGGTACAGACTGTTTTGGCCCCCAAAACGTGTTGGGTTGCATTTTTTTCTTTGGAAATTATCGGTAAAAATTAATTATACAATGGCAAGAAAAAATCCTGGACTCTGATTGGTCAGTCTTGGGCTGAACCCGTGATGTTATCCCAGTACAACATCACGGGTCTAGTCTCAGCCTCACTGTGAACCTCTTGATGATTTTTTGGAGCTAGAGCTCTTTTTTTGCATCTCCTCTTAAGAAACAAAAATATTTTTCCACACTAATAAACATTCTTTAAAATGATTATTTTATTTTATATATAACAACGAGCCATTGTATAATAGCAATAATGCCCTCCAGGGTGTGTGTTGTTTGGGATAAGTCACGCCTCAGTTGTTGGACGCACTTGGCCTACGGCCTCGTGCCCAACCGCCTGAGGCATGACATTATCCCAGCATGACACACACCCTGTCGGGCATTATTGCTTAATTGAAGTACTACCCAATATGTAAGGTCATTTATCTTCATAATTTCTGATCAGCTGATTTGCCCTTTGTGCTTGATTGTGTAATGATAGGCTGTACCACAGCAGTTGGTTGCCAAAAGCAATTTGCATCCAGTTTCTTGATATGACTGATGTAGAGAAGAAAACCTACACAGGGTGGCAGTTTGGCATATGAAGATAGCAGTGGGCTTGGGCTACCTGATAACAGGCTCACAATTCCCCACCTCTACCCATTCCCAGTCCCCACAGTGAGAGTCGGGGCTGCTGTACTTGCCCCGTACTGTGGTGGGGAAGCCGGGTGGGTGAGTGAGGGTCGACCTTCATAGCTGATGCCAGTGCTGCTTCTGGATCGTCTGGTAGGGGGTGCGAATGCCAGGCTGCCAGCACCCCCATTGCCCTCTCCATGAGTCGCATGCCTCACCTTCATGGCACACCCATTCCCCGTTGTCTCCTGAGTGGGGTCCCAGGACGGGCACATGAACTTTTGTCTCCCAGCTAGCTGGCCACAGCTGAAATTTGCATACCATTGTGTACTGCATGACACCTTCTGACATTATCCCAGAATTGGTGTCTGCTTCCAGAATAGAATAGGAAAGCAGAGAACCTGGGTTCATGTTCAGCAACACCCTTCATATACAGGGTGTCTCAAGGTGGTTTTCTAAACCGCCAGTTAGATACTTGTAGGGTTGTGACTGCATGCATGCAGGTCTGTATATTGTTCTGTAGACCAAGTGGGGTTTGGTCAGTTCTGCCTCCTCTTTTGTCAAGACCTGGCACTATACAGGGGCATGCTACCCTATATGTATAATGCTCAACTGGTGAGGCCACATCTGGAATACTTTGTTCAGTTCTGGAGACCATGAGGCAGCGAAAATGGTGAAAGGAATGCACCAGAAAACATATGACGGAAGACTGCAAGACCTCAATATGTGTACCCTGGAAGAAAGGAGGGAGAGGGGGTTATGATAGAGACATTCAAGTACCTCAGAGGGATAAACAGGGTCCAGGAGGGAAGCATCTTTCAGAAAAAGAGAAGCGCAAGAACAAGGGGTTACGGTATGAAGTTTGGGGGGGGGGCTCGGGGGGAGCTAGAGGAAACTTTTTTTTCACAGAAAGGGTGGTGGATTAGTGGAACAGTCTCCCTGCGGGGGTCATTGGGGCAAAAACAATAGGTGAGTTCAAGGATGCATGGGATACACAGAAGGCAACCATAGTGGTAGGAAAGAGAAAGTAAGCAGCAGATTATTTAGGATATGGAACTTATGTAGGTAGGGAAATGGGCAGAGTAGGTGAGCCAGACGGTCTTTATCTGCCGTCAGTTTCTATGTTTCAGTGTAATGCTATGAAAGGCATTTTACCTGAGCACTAATGCAGAGAACAGTGATCGTTTTGCAAATTACACAACCACTTACTGTCAAATCATGAACCCTCATGTAACTGGCCAGCCCTCACATCCCATGTAACCAGCCAGACCCTCACATATCCCATATAAACAGCCACCCCACCCATATCCCATGTAACCAGTCAGCCTCCACGTATCCCATGTAATCAGCCCCTCACATGTCCCTTGTAAACAGCCTCCCTCACATATCCCATATAACCAGCCAGACCCTGACATATCCCGTGTAAACAGCCTCCTCACATATCCTGTGTAACCAGCCAGCCCCTCACATATCCCTTGCAACCAGCCAGCCCCTCACATATCCCGTGCAACCAGCCAGCCCCTCACATATCCCATATAAACAGCCACCCTTCACATATCCCATGTAACCAGCCAGCCCCTCACATATCCCATATAAACAGCCACCCCTCACATATCCCATGTAAACAGTCCCTCACATAATCACCAGCCAGCCCCTCACATATCCCATGTAACCAGCCACCACACACACACACACACGCCACAAAAATAAAATAATCAGTCAACAAAAATAAACCGATGTCAGCAGTTTTTCATACCTCATGGACAACATGAGCTGAAACCTTCAGAAACAGACCCAGAAAATCACAAAATGGAAAGATTTCCCCTACCGCCTTCCCCAGTGCAGGAAAGACAAAATCCAACTGTGCAAAACCACACACCAAAAATATAACAGGAAGAACAATCAAATAACTAGCTGAAAACAGTAAACGTGCTTTGAAACTGCACACAGAACTAAGAGAGAATAAGTGACCTAATTGCTCCCAGCAAAACACCAGAAAACTCACTTGTTCAACTGCAGATCAGACAGAAGTAAGTCTCACAGAGCTCACTACCTACAGAAAAAAATCCAACTGTAAAAAGAAAAGGGGGGGGGGGACTAAATAAAACACTGTAAAGTACTTCACAAACAGCCCTCCCTCTCTCTCTCTCTCCATGTTGGAATACTGGCTGGGTCCCTTTCTGTTTTCCATTTTTCCCCAATGACCTTCAACGAGGCACTTTCTTCTTAGTGAACTCTCCTCTCTGAAAAGACTCTTAAAGGGCCAGTACCATTCAAACCCAATGCCTTATTGAAACTGACCTTAAAAACAGATACATAAATATATTTATATGCACAGTTCCTGCATCTCTTATGATTGTAATGAAATGCATTCTCAGATTCTTTGGGTGAGAGAACTGCGAAGCAAAACTGAGTGGAACCAAAGGACTCTAGAAGAAACTCTTATAACCGTAAGATACACAGGAATTATACAAATAAACATATTACAAGGCATGCTGTAGATTTTTGTTTTTTAAAGAAATGGTGCTTGAATTTAAACACAAAATGTTATACATTGTAGAAAATGAGACACATCCCCTTTGTGAGAAATGGACTATGCCAAGTTAACTTAGAACTGCAGAAGTTTAGAACCATGTGCATGAGACACCCTTTTATGGCTGTAAGAGTACCTGGAATATTAGAAATAAAACATCCCTGACTGGTTAAGAATGATGTCATGAATCATGATTCATAATTTAATTAAAAGCTGGTTGATAAGACATTCTCGAGAGTTGGTATTAAACCTCATAACATGCCTCAGGCAGTCAGCTCACAACTTTGCATGTTACAGTGATATTATAACCATGACTTCACACCTTGTCCCTTACTTATCCTAGTGCAGAAGCAGAGTAATTATAGTATGCCTGGAGCTTTGCTACAGATGTGCTGTGTTGAAAAATTCTCTGGTTAGTGAACAGAGGGTCATGCATTAACATTTGTTTGTCTTTTAAGATAATTTCCTTTCCTTTCCTTTTTTGCTTTGTAGTCATTATTGGGGTTTCAGTAGAGAGCAAAATGAGAATATTACAAAATTTGGAACTGTAGTATAGTACAGAAAAACTGCACTATAAAAATAATTGTCTAGTGTTGCATTACAGTTCAGGAAATCCATTGAGAACTACAATATCCACATTGTATCACACTATATAGTTATAAATAAAAAAATGGGTAACGTTCTGTTTGATAAATGTGTATATTATGACTAATTACCAAGTCATACGAATAAGAGAAATGTCTTTTAGTTGATCATTGTGTAATCTAAGGGCAGGGTGTCGTTGCAGATACAGGAATGTGACCAAATAGAATTAAAAAAAAAACTAGGTTATAGAGTATCAAATTCTTATAAAATGGGTTGGAAATTTCCCGCTTCTTGATTGACTGTAAAGTTTGAGATCCATGTTTAAATTTCAACAAATGCACAGTTAGAAAAGGTTCATACAGTGAGATTTGGAATATGAGCAAATCACATGCAGAATTCAGGAGCCACTTCACTCATCCCTGATTTCCATCATAACCATGGCTGCCACCTTTACTGGCTGAATAACATCAACTAGACCCTGAAAAGTAAAGTAAAAATATTAAATAGATAGCTCATTTAGGGGCCCTTCATCACCTATCAGGTTTCTGAGTGAACTGTGGGCCTCATTATTCAGAAATCCAATGCTTTATGAATTGTTCCTTCTGTATTAATGCTGCATATGCTCCTGTGCTATACTGTGAAAGAGAATATGCCAATAAAAAGATTAACTGTACAAAAAAAAAAAGGTTCTATCAATAGGTGGATTAGATAGATAGATTGATCTATCTGATAGATAGTTGATGCATTTTCTTTTATCAATTTTGTCATCTTTGTTGTAAATGGTCTTCCATGTTCTATGAATAATGCTTTGTTTGAACCTGTGCTGTAGCCTTGGCCTGGGTCGTGCCTGAAAACAGTCCTTGGAATCAGTGTACTTACCCAGTTATCAAAGTCATAAATAAATAAATAAAAAATAAAGATAGAGAGATACTGTCTATGGATGGATGGATAAGATAGATAGATAGCAGACAGACAGATAGGTAAGTTTATTGTTCGACTATTCAGCCATTACAAATTACAGTACAAATACATATAAATACTTTAAAATTATTTAAAATAATTAAACTGAATTACACAAAGGTCAGACTAATTCCACATCATAATGCACTAAACACTGCTTGATTAAGAAACGTTTTTAACATTAAATAATCAGACTAGCATCAGTTCTATTCATATTGCATATTCGTTTGACATAATCACAATTCCATTGAGATATAAGTCATTAAACTAAATTGCACATAAGATCAGGTTAATTGCGCTTGACTCCACTCTGGTTAGGGAACACTTTTTACACTTAATGGTCAGACTGGTAAAAGTTCAACTCATCACACATTCATTAACACACTAGCATATTTTCATCAAGATGTAGAGTGCACTTTTCTTTTTCTTTTTTGGAATTTCTATTCAACCCCCCCCCACACACAGCCCAGAGGAGCCGCCGCATCAGGAGACGTCCATGAACCTCCTCCCTGCCACCAGCTCACCTCCCTACATGGATTCCTCCATCCTGCCTCAGTTTACCCCTCCCCAGGTGGGGGTGGGAGGGGGCCAAACCCCTGAATCTCAGAATTGCGTCAGGTCTCCAGGCAGTGGGTGGCTTGGTGGCACATCAGGACGTGGTCGGCACTTAGTCTTCTCGGCTTCAGCTGGGCATTTTTGCCTCTTTCTGTGTGGAAGCTGCTTGTACATAACGTCAAGTGCAAGGCGCGGCGTCCTTGGCTTCTGCCCTCCCCTAACTATGCCACTCCAGAGTGGATTGGTCCACAGACCTCCGCCTGTGGCCAATCCAGCTTCCGAGGTGTCGACGTGCTGGCATGCCCCCAGCCTTCGCCAGGGGTCAGCGCACGCCAGGATAAACCCCATCCCTCCCATCAGAGAAGGCAAGCTGTCGTTGGACGCTCCAGCCTATTATCTCCTGGCCGACCCCCGGTGTCCCGAATCCACTACCGATCCCGGGTCACCAGCGTGGTGCGAGGTGTGGCGTCCAGCGCCCAACCCTCAGCACCACCGGGCCGGCTAGATTGCACTTTTCTATTGGCACTCTTCTTTACCTTGATACAGGAAATTGTATAGAAAAATCCATCTAAGGCTTTGACTGCTATTTCATCCCTACTATATGCTGAGATTTTCACCAATGTAGGATTATCAATTAATAATTGTCTTGGATCATCAACATTGAAAATTGTTTTAAAAAGTGACAATCTTGGTCTATTATCCCATGGATATTGGCAATATTACATGGATAAGATTCTCAGGTTCACCCATAATACAGTCACAATTGACTGACAGGTTTTTATCCTTGCTATACCTTTTATGCAGGATATTACTATCAAAGGTTTTGAATTTGTAAGTCAGTAAGGCATTTCTTAATTTGGGATCTACCAGAATTTTCAAATAAGACTGTAATTTGGGCTGTGTACTCAGGGGTGTAGCAAGGGATTTCAGATCTGCACACCAAGTGGATTCACTGCTACCCCTTGTTAGGGTGTGCTACCCCCAGTGTACTTCACCCTAATTGCTAGCATCATTGGTTTAATAGATAATCTTCCATGGGCAAAGTTAAATTTTCCCAAAGCCAGGGCAGTTTTATTTGCTTGGATAAGTAATCTTTCGACATGCTTATTCCAAATGCCCTTTGGGGTCATTGTTAGGCCCTAGTAAACCTAAGATGAAACTACAGTGGCGTCCCCCAGGATGAAACCGACTTTTAAAGCACTCTGCAGCATGCTGCAGCAGACCTACTGAATAAAGCAGTGTAATTTCACCCTTCCCTGTGGATTTGATTATTTTTCATCATTTGACTCCTGGTACCTTGGACAAGATTTACTATATTACATATCCCTGCACATAACTATCTGCATGGTTTAATATTACTACATCAAGAATGCAACCTAACCCCATGAGCGGGCCAAAGGGAAATGGCTTGAAACTTGCTACGATGAATATCTGCAGCCTAATTCCAAAGGTGGCTCAACTGCAGGCGTGGGCCGCCCTACATAACCCTGATATACTTTGCCTGACTGAGACCTGGCTGTCCACCTGGGTCAGGGATAATGAGATAGTGCTCCCAGGTTACAATACTTTTAGTTGTGATAGGAAAGGGAAAAGAGGTGACGGCTATCTCATTTATTTACAGAACACCCTACAAGGCGTTGTGCTCCCCATCACAACCTGCAGTGTTGACCATGAGCTCCTTGCAGTCAGAATCATTTTTGGTGAACATAGAAAATCTCTGGTCATTGCACGCATCTATCTCCCACTGAAAATGGCCAAAGAGTGTCTAATTAAACTACTAAGGTCCTTGGCTGGCGTTAACAACAACTGTGAGCTCATCGTGACTGGGAACTTCAACATCAGTTGGCTCAGTAATGAATCGACCAACCAGAAGGATACCATAGCCAGCTCCCCTCCTTACGCAATTAGTCATGGAGCCCACTAGAATGAACCATGAGACCAGTATGCACATGCTCTTGGACTGACTCCTTGCAAGCTTACCTGACAGGATTACTGATGTCTTGGTACTACTGGATTCACTAAGCGACCACTCCCCTATCACCTGTCCGTAGTCCAATAAATTCAGAAAAGCACCACCTGTCTTTGTGAACAGCAGAATTCTCAGGAAAGGGCAGCTCTCAGCTTTCAAGGAGGTGCTTTCTCAGATTGATTGGTCTCCCCTTAAGGTACTGCATGACTTTGACATAACACTCCAGTACTTTATTGATAACTTTAATAGTGTTTGTGACAGATTTGCTCCGTTCAAAAAAAGAAGAAAAACATGCAGCCATAACAATGGGTAGATTACTAGTGACCTCCTAGATCACATAAGGGCAAGGGACAACCTTTGGTATCAAGCCAAGGCCTCTGGTAAGCCCAGTGACCTTCAAAGATACAGGGCAGCCAGAAACAAATGCACACATCTCATCAGGAATGCTAAGGCTAATTTCTGCAAGGATCAATTGGAAAGAACCTGGGGTGATGGGAGGCGGTTTTGGGACAATATAAAGGCACTCACAGGGAAAGACGACAAAACACAGCCATCACTGCTAAATAGTAAAGGCTCAAATACCATAGACCCCCACACCATTGCCAAAGAGTTCAACTCCACCTTCATGGATCTCAGCTCTGTTCTACCGGCTGAATACCTCAAGCCTATCAAAGCTGATAATAGACACCCACCGGACATCAACTCGCACCCTCAATTTTACTTCAAGAGAGTCACTGTCAAAGAAGCACTGGGTTATGTTAAGGTCCTGGGGAAAACCAGAATGCGGTCTGACAACATTGACATGAAACTGCTGGCGCTGGCAATCAACGAAGTCATCGCTCCCATCACTGTGATTTTCAATAAATCCCTCCAGCTTACCAGATTCCCTTCTCCTTGGAAACGAGCACTGGTGCCCCAGTGCATAAGGGAGGCGATAGATCGCTGATCGCAAACTACAGGCCCATCTCTATCTCCCCCCCCCCAAAGCACTGGAAAGGATTGTGGCAGACCAGTTTACTGACTATATTCACAAATATCAGCTGCAGTGTCCCCAGCAGCACGGCTTTGGGAAACTCCACAGTACAGACACTGTACTCGTGGATTTCACTGAGTGTATCCATAAGGCATTGGATGAGGGAAAACTGGTTGGGTCCATCTTCAGTGACCTCACAAAGACATTCGACACAGTCTGCCACCCACTTCTCTTGTCTCAACTACATGCCCTTGGTGTTTCCTCAAATGCTGCTCTGTGGTTCCAGGACTACCTAACCTCCCGGTCTCAAAGGGTCAAGATGGGTCACTCCATATCTGCATCCAAGGAAGTCTCGCTAGGGGTGCCTCAAGGGTCCATCCTGGGTCCACTGCTCTTCAGCATGTTCCTGAACGACCTACCTGATGCTTGCACTAGCAAAGTCATTCTATACGCTGATGATGCTGTCCTGCTTAGCTGTCATTCTCGCATAGCGCACCTACAGGCAGAGCTACAAGCATCCTTCCAGCAACTGGAGACCTGGTTTTACTCCCAAAGGTTGCTACTAAACTACAAAAAAAAGAGAAGACTATGTTCCTCTCTAGCCCCCAACTAAAAAGGAGATGCCCAGAACTAACAATCACAAATCACCTGACTACCCCACTGGAACAGGTTCACTCCTTCAAGTACCTGGGTGTCATTGTGGATGATACCCTCTCATATGTTCAGCACATTGACATGGTGGTGAAAGCTGTGAACGCTAAATTAGGGATCCTGTTTAGGCACTAGAAAAGCCTAACTGCTGAAGCCCTCCGGCTGTCAGTCTCCAGCTCTGTCCTCTCCCTGGTCGACTACAGGCTGGTGGTTTACAGTGCTGCCACTGATAAGGGCCTCAAAAGGGTTGCCACTGCCCTTAACAAGGCTTGCAGACTATTGCTAAATGCTGACCACTTCACGCACACTTGTACCCTCTATGGTCTGGCCCACATACTACCGCTTCAGTCCAGAATCAGATACCAAACTTGCCTGCTAGGGAGAAAGGCCATGCTCGCCCTAACCCCTGCCTGCATTGCAGACCTGGTAAAGGAAGCAAGCTCCAAGTACAACACATGAAGAACAGTGACAACACAGCTTGACGTCCCATTTCGTAGAACTTCCCTAGGACAAAGATCCTTCATGTACCGAGCTCCACTATGGCTAAATTAGGTCCCTGCTGCAGCTCTTAATACAACAGATGTTCGGTCCTTTAAAAGACAACTGAAGCAATACTTGTTGAACTCAAATGCCTGCGAGTGCCTTACCTGAATCCATATCTTCAACCTGGATACCCCCTCTTAAACACCTCTGGCTCCCTTACCTGAGTCCATATCCTCAACCCAGATACCCCCCTCATCTGTCTGAGCTTTCCTCCTATTTTACCTAGCTCGGACCCCCCACCTGCCATCCCTTGCCACCCCCCCCGTCTCTAGCTCCCTCCAACTCCCTCCCTTCCATATTCCCCCAACACCTCCCCTTTCCACCCATTCTCCCCTAAATATTCTCCTTCTCCCAATCTCTTTCTCTATCTCTCTCCCTCCCCCTTTCTCTCTCTCTAATCTGCCCTCGTTCGCAATCTCTCCCCTTTCTTTCTCTCTCTCTCCTACCCTTTCCGCTGCTGTACCTTGACAGGCCCCCACGGGGCATCTATGCCATACATTGCTGATTGGGAAACCTCGTTCCCACTCTTCCCCTGTTTCTTTCTCCTACCCTTTCTAATACTTTACCTTGACATGCCCCCTTGGGGCAGCTATGCCATATGTTGCTAATTGGGAATCTCCTCATGCTGTTTAATTTCAGTTGTCTAGGTTACTCAAATGTATTATGTATCTATTTTCTGTATTACATAGCAATCTTATGTTGTGTGTTAACTGTCACATTTTTATGTCTCTGCTGTTTTACATCCTGACGTGGAACCTTTGTAATAGAGTGTATACTCAAAGGTTGTATCTGAATTACCAAATAAATAAATTTCAATGGCAATTAGTCCCTTTTGTCATGCAGGAAACTGTGGCATTCACTTCATCCTGGCAGTGTCACATTTTCCTGAATGACAAATGGGACTAATTACCATTGACATTACATTGCTTTATTCAGTAATTTCTGCAGAGTGCTGCAAAATGCTGCAGAATTATGTTTCATCCTGGGGGACGCTACTGTGTGTCTAGTTTACAAGATCCCAGCCTCCAGGAGCCTTTTAGTCTGCTTTTACCAAAAATGGATATCTGTGTCTTTGTTTTATTTATCTGAAGAGCAAGCTTTTTGGATGTTTTAACCAAATAATCTATTTTTGCAGTCTTTTTCTAGTTAGAGAAAATAATAAAATATCGTCAGCAAAGGCTAAAATGGGGCATTTTTGGTTCAAAATGTTTGGACAGTCTGCATCAATCATCTCGTGCTTCCTGATGAGAGCATCAATATATATAGAGAAGAGAGTCGGTGCTAAGATACAACCCTGTCTCACTCCTCTATAGGTCTTTATTGGCTTACTTAACTGGCCATTTGCACCGTATCGAAATTTGGTCCATGTGTTCAAACAACATGAAGTCTTGCTGCATTCTAACATAATGCAGTTAGCCCCTGCACTTGAACTGCCCCGGAGAGGAAAGGGTTAACTCTGTGCAGAAGCATAGAACGTTGAGCTCGAGCTCGGTTTTCAAACCTCTGTCTGTGGTACTTCCCAGTGTTACCATCAGATTCTTTACTCCACCAAACAGTGAAGTCGTTCCGGAGATTTCCTCTGCTCAGTTCGGTAAAAGTAAAATTGTTCGGTTTTAAACCGTATATTTTTGTTATTTCAGATTTCCAGCCTCTGTCTACGGTACAGGTAGTGTGTAGATAGGGAGTGACTGTGTTTTATTTTTCTGAAAAAGTTGGAAATAGTTCTTTTCCTCGGTTTCTTTCCGGTCGGTCCGGTTTGGAACTGACCTTGTTACATTTCTGTTTTAATTTTATTTCTGGGATTAGAGTGGTGTTCCGGTACCGATCGGTTTCAAAAGCACCGGACCTTTTGCTGTTTCTTTTAAAAAACCTGTGACATGGTTTGTAACCAATTGGTTATTGCATTACGTGGCTTGAAAGCTGTAATAGAATAATTTGTTAGGTTGGCCACGTCTGAGAAACCCAAGAAGAAAACCGGTCCCACTGGGTTTCAGCACTATACTGAGTGTGGGGAGGCCTTTGCTAAGGCTGACCCCCACCTCATCTGTGTTTATTGTCTGGGGTTTGACCACCTCAAGTCAGACTGCCAAATCTGTAAAAACGTTCCTAAGTCCACGCTAGACAAAAGACTGAGTAGGCTGAAGGAAAGGGAGGCCGAGAAGTCCGTAGATCCGGATGGCCAGCCTGGTTCGGTTGTGGCCGAATCTGAGGAGGTGCCTACTGACCTAGGTGATACCTCCTCGGGCAAAAGGAGAGCCGACCCCGAGGGGCCGGTTCTGTCAAAAAAGAAGCGTAAGTCTGCTGGTTTGGATCCTGTACCGCATTCTCCAATCGCGGATGAAATAGCCAAAGTGATTAACATCGTTCAGTCGCTTAGACCGGTTCCGACCAAACCGGTACCACCGGTTAGGCGGTCGGTTCAGTCGGATCCGTCTCCTCCAGATTATGATCCTGATGCTTATCATGAGGAGTGGGAGGGAGACGAAGACTACGATGATGATGATGATGACCAGGGGGGTCTGGATGCGCCCATTGAACTGGACATCTCCCCAGACAGGCCCTCGGATGTCTTTCCTACTAGGCTGTCTGAGTCCCCTTCAGATTTTTTGTTCTACAAAAAGGTGGCAGAAACCCTGCAGCTTCCCTTGGTTGAAGCTGCAGAGGAGGATGAAGAGTCTGATTTTGTGGAAATGATGGACATCCCAGAATCCAAAAGGCTGCCTAATCCTCTTCTTAAATTCTTGGGGGAAACAGACACACAAGATTTTACAAACTCCTAATTCAATACCTCCTGTGGACAAGAGAATGGACAGGAGGTATATGTTATAAGGCTCAGCTGCGGAGTTCCTTTGTAGTCATAGCAGCCATGTTGGGGTAGTGCAGGCCGCAACCTGTGACAGGGCTAACATTCCTTTGGCATCACACCCCCCCAGATAAATACTCCAGGAAAGTGGATGCCATGGCCAAAAAACAATGTTTGGCATCCTCTTTGGGACTCGGACAGGCTACTTATATGGCCTACACAGCCAGATACCAGAAATCCAGATGGGATACGGTTCTGGAACTGGCTAAACAGGCCTCTCCCCAGCTAGCCAAGGAGCTGGAGGAGGTGGCTGCTGATGGAACTGAGGCATCAAAAATGCAATTTCATGCTGCTGTGGACTCCAATGATGTGGCATCTAGAGTCATGGCTACATTTGTGTCTCTCAGGAGACATGCTTGGCTCAAATGTACTAGCCTTTCACAGGATACCCAAACTAAGGCTATGGATTTTCCTGTAGTGGGTAACTCTCTGTTTGAGGAGCAAACAGAGGCTTACATGAAGAAAATGGATGAATACAGGACCACGTACAGAAGTGCACAGGCCAAGGAAAGGCAAGCCACTCCTCAAAAGCAGCAGTCTAGGGGTAGGGGCAGGCCCTTTCACCAAGCCCAGGCCTCCTCTCCCTTCCCACAGAGGGGGTTCTTCAGAGGGAGGGGTAGGAGTGGGATGAGCTGGACTGCACCCCTCCTCTCAGTTAAGGCTCTCACCAAGCAGACACCCTGATGTGTCAGCCCAGGTCGACTTCCATTTCCAGTGGGAGGTGGTTGACTTACTACTCCAGGCCTGAAATCTGTGACTTCAGAAGAGTGGGTCCTGGAAGTAGTAAGCCAGGGACTAGCCCTCAGCTTCAAAAAGTTTCCAAAAAAGAGGGCCAAGTCTTTTCCACCTGCACCAGCCTCAGAAACCATTGCCTTAGAGGCAGAGGTTTCCTCTCTTTTATTTATTTATTTTTATTTTAGTCTTTGGTAACCAGGTAAGGCCCACTAGGCACAAGTGCCAGTTTTCAGGGGTGACCTGGGAGCACTGGGCGCTAAAGTGACTTGCTCAGAGTCACAGTATGCAAGTGGAGGTTGTAAGAATCAAACTCAGGTCTGGTCTGCTGGATGTACCAAGCTTGTTCAGACCTCGTTCCTCTAACCTCTAGGCTATACTGCCAGCCCTTCTAGCTCTTCTAGCTTTCAGAACTGTAGAGGAGGTTCCTGCTCAACACAGGGGAAAAGGACTGTACTCCAGGTACTTCCTTACCCCAAAGAAAACAGGGGAGTGGCGACCCATCCTGGACTTAAGGTATTTGAACAAACACATTTTAAAGCCAAAATTCAAAATGGTAACTCTGGGAATAATCCTTCCCTCTCTAAGGCCAGGAGATTGGCTAGCATATCTGGACCTCAAGGATGCCTACTTCCATATTCCTATCAGGTGCCTCCCCAGAAAATACCTCAGGTTCGAGTTGCCTTCAGCCTATTACCAATTCAGAGCCATGCCATTCAGCCTAACATCAGCTCCAAGGGTGTTCACAAAGTGCCTTGCAGTAGTGGTGGCTTACCTCAGAAGACAGGGTATCACCATCTTCCCATGTCTGGACGACTGGCCATGGAGCAGTCGTCTCCACAGGTCAAGTCAGCTCTACAGACTACCCAGGATCTACTCAGTTCCCTGGGGTTTCTTCTCAATCTTCCAAAGGCTGTCCTTGAACCAGTTCAACTTCTCACCATTATAGGCATAGAGTTGGACACTGTACAAGCAAAAACTTTCCTTCCCCTGGCAAGGGTGAAGGCCCTAGTGGATCTCGCTTCATCCTTTCAGCTTCAGGTCTCCTGCCCAGCAAGACACTTCCTCCAGCTTCTGGGCCATACGGCAGTTTCCATCGCAGTGGTGCAGGGAGCAAGGTTACAGATTAGGGACATTCAGTTTCACCTAACGTCCTTCTGGACTCAGAAGAAGGATCCACTTACCAAACTAATTCCAGTGACTCAGACTCTAGTCCAAGCTCTCCAGTGGTGGCTGGACCAGGACAACCTCAGACAAGGGGTTCCCTCTCTCCCTCAAGTCCCATCAGTAGTTCTAACTATGGATGCCTCCTTCCCTCCTAGGTTGGGGAGCCCACCTGGGAGCCCTGGCAGCTCAAGGGGTCTGGTCTCCACAGGAGTCTCTCCTTCATATCAATCTCCTGGAACTCAGGGCAGTCTTCCTAGCCCTTCAGAACTTCTCAGATTCAGTCAAGAGCAAAGTGGTCCAAGTCAGAACAGACAACACCACTACAGTGTGGTACATCAACAAACAAGGAGGCACTCGGTCCTCGGCCTTGTGCACGGAAGCCATGAAACTGTGGTCTCTGACCTATTCTCTTCAGACTTCCCTAGTAGCAGTTCACCTTCCAGGGAAAGACAATGTACTGGCAGATGCTCTGAGCAGACTATCCCAGGGACATCATGAATGGTCCCTGAATCCCCCTCATACTGCAGCTCATCTTCTCCAGATGGGGCACTCTAGAGATAGGTCTCTTTGCAGCCCCGGACAACCACCAACTCCCTCTGTTCTGTTGCAGACCTCCACTCCTGGGAACTGTGCCCCAGGATGCCCTGATTTTGGATTGGAAGGGCAGGTTCCTCCCTGCCTTCCCTCCATTCCCTCTGCTATTCAAAGTCCTGATGAAGATCAGAACTCAGCATTGCACATTTATCCCAGTGGCTCCAGACTGGGCCAGGCAGCCTTGGTACCCTCTGCTTCTGTCCCTTACAGTGTCTCGTCCTCTGTCCCTTCCCAAGAGACACAATCTTCTGTCCCCTTCCCAGGGGAGGATTTAGTATCCTGATCTCCAGTCTCTCAATCGCAAGGCCTGGCTCTTGAGGAGCTAGAATATGCAGACCTGCATCGTTCTCTGGCAGTCATGGATATCCTGAAGATTTCCAGGAAACCATCTACTTGAAAGACTTATGATTCCAAATGGAAGAGGTTTACCATTTGGTGTTCTCAGAAAGGCATTGTCCCTGATTCTGCGGACATCTCCACAGCCTTAGATTATCTGGTTCACCTCAATGGCCTAGGCCTTAGGCCTGCAACTCTAAAGGTTCACCTAGCAGCAGTTTCTGCTTTCCTTTCAGCAGGAAGGGTTCTTCCTTGGCCTCATCATGTGTTTAAAACTTCTTCAGGGTCTATTTCATACAAACCCTCCATTTAAAACCGAACGCTGCTTGGGATCTTAATGTCTGCATTGCACAGCTCATGCAGCGCCCCCTTTGAACCCATGGCTTCAGCTGAGCTGAAATACTTGACCTGGAAAACTGTGTTCCTGGTAGCCATTACTTCAGCCAGGAGGATTAGTGAATTACAGGCCTTGTCAGTAGAACCTGACTTCATATCCTTCCATAGGGATAAAGTGGTCATAAGAACCAGTAGGAGGTTCTTGCCCAAGGTGGTATCGGATTTTCATCTGAACCAGTCTATATCTCTCCCCCTGTGTTTTTCACTGACCATTCGTCTTCAGGAAAAAGAAGATTACACAGTTTGGATGTTAAAAGGGCTCTTAACTACTACATAGAGCATACTAAGGCACACAGAAATGACTGTCTTCAATTGTTTCTCACTTATGGTGAAGTGGGTAAGCCTGCCACTAAAACAACTATTGCCAGGTGGATTGTTTCTTGTATACAATTCTGTTATGACAAATTGGGTAGGACACCCCCTTCAGGCCTGAGGACTTACTCGACTAGCGGTATAGCTGCTTCTCTAGCTGCGGCCAGAGATATACCCTTATTAGAGATCTGTAAAGCAGCCACCTGGAAAACAGTACATACATTCACCAAGCATTACTCCCTGGACATCCAAGCTAGGAGTGATGCTAGGTTTGGTATAGCAGTACTGCAGAGCTTGTTCCCAAAGTAGGTTCTGCATTCCCTTCTCCATAGGGAACTGCTTGGTAGTCTGCATTATGTCAGAATACAGCAAGACTTCATGTTGTTTGAAGAAAAAATTACTCACCATAGTAATGTTGTTTCTTCTAATGGAGTCTTGCTATATTCCTCCCCGCCTCCCCTCTCAGAACCTAGTTTTTGGGATGTGGGCTGGCAGGTACAGTGTTACACCTCAGGGGTGCACCTTGTACCCTCCCTCTAAGGTGGGGTAGCTGTTATTGTTTCTTTCTTGTGTTTTTATAGTTAAATATTGTCACTACCTTTCCTTTTTGGGTTCTCAACTTGAGTCTTTTTGGACCCAAAAATATTTTGCCCTTTGGCTATATGTTTGAACAATTTCCATACTATAGTACTTAGTTAGTTTGCTTGTAAGAATCTGATGGTTACACTGGGAAGTACCACAGACAGAGGTTTTAAAACCGAGCTCAAGCTCAACGTTCTATGCTTCTGCATAGAGTTAACTCTTTCCTCTCTGGGGCAGTTCAAGTGCAGGGGCTAACTGCATTATGTCAGAATACAGCAAGACTCCATTAGAAGAAACAACATTAATATGGTGAGTAATTTTTTCTTTTCATACAGTCCTCTAATTATATGTATGAGCTGGGTGTCAGTGCCCTTATCCACCATAATGTTCCACAGTATACCCCTATTAACAGTATCAAAAGTCGATTTGAAATCAACAAATACATAGATGTTTTATTTACGTAAGCAGACATACTTTTCTAGTAGATGAGAGAGTATGTAGCAGTTGTCAGTAGTATTATAATCTACTCTGAAACCAGCTTGAAACTTGCTAATGCCTCCCACTCTTTCTAAGTCCGTCAGTAATTTATCTAATATGATTTTAGAAAGAGTTTTAAAGATACATCAAGCAAGCTTATTGGTCTATACAAAGCTGGGTTATGACAGTTCCCCTTCTTGTGGATAGGCATGATGATTGCTCCCTGCCAAGTCAGAGGGAGGAAAGAATCCCACAGGATCTGATTGTATATGATAAGGAATAAGTTAGTCCAGACAGTGGCATTAGCTAAAAATGCCTCCGCTGGGATTAAACCTTGTTCTGGTGCTTTATTTATCTTCATAGTTTTAAGTGCCATATATATCTTCTGTTGAGTAATAGTTATATATTGACCTTCATCATCCATAAGTAGGGGAACCCCAACCTCGGGGCATTCACCAAAAATCCCTTCAAAGTAGTGGATCCACTCCTGCTTCTTAATGTACGTATCAATATTGTTTTTATTTATGCTTGTGCCCCTGGAGACCAGTGTCCAAAATATTTTACTATCTCCCTCATATATAGCTTGTAACATCTCATTCCATTTATTCTACTGGTATTGCTGTTTTTAACTCTTCAGAAATGCATTATAAGCCTTTCTTTGCTGGTTCAAAGTTTTTTATTTGTTAGTGTCATTAGACTATCTCGCCTCCCTAGTTTGAGTATTTAATAAATGTTTCTGGGTAAGGCAGTCTCTATCAGACAAAGTATTAACTGGTTTAGGCTTGGTTTTTAGGACAACTTGATTGTATAGTTTCAATTTTATACTATCAAATATAGCTAGCACAGAGTTCCATAGATCTTCTAGATGTTGATCATAACAGTTCCACCGTAATATCCTTGTAATTAAGTCTTCAGTTTGTGCTGCTAACTCTGTTTCTAATTGTACATTCCACTTCAGTGTCTTATTGTATCTGATTTCAACCAAAGATTGTTCCTCCAAACTGTCATTATTGTTCAAACAACATGAAGTCTTGCTGTATTCTGACAATATGCAGTTCGCCTCAGCACTTCAACTGCCACGGAGAGGAAAGAGTTAACTCTATGCGGAAGCATAGAACATTGAGCTCGAGCTCGGTTTTCAGACCTCTGTCTCTGGTACTTACCAGTGTAACCGTCAGATTCTTTACTCCGCTTAACAGTGAAGTCGCTCCGGAGATTTCTCCTCTGCTTAGTTTGGTAGAGTTTGAATTAGCGTTCATTTTTTCCAACTGTTTTATTATTTTCTGATTTCCAGCCTCTGTCTATGGTACAGGTAGTGTGGTAGATAGGTGGTGACTTGTCTTTATTTAAAATTCTGTGGAAATTGTTTTGTCTCGGTTTCTCATCGGTCGGTCCGGTTAGGAACCATTTTTTACTTGTTTTGATTGTTTTATTTTCTCTGGGATTTATTGTGGTGTTCTGGTGACGATCAGTTTCAAAAGAACCAGGCTTTTTCTGGTTCTTTTACAGAACCCGTAACATGGTTTGTAACCGATCGGTTGGTTATTACCTGACTTAAAAAGCTTTTAAGGGTAATTGTTTAGGTTGGCCATGTTTGAGAAACCCAAGAAAAAAAAAAAACAGTCCCACTGGGTTTCAACACTGTTCTGAGTGTGGGGAGGGCTTTGCCAAGGCTGACCCCCACCTCATCTGTGTTTATTGTCTGGGGTTTGACCACCTCAAAACAGACAGCCAGATTTGTAAAAACTCCCCTAAAACCACTCTAGAAAAAAGGTTGAGTAGGCTGAAGGAAAGGGAGGCTGAGAAGTCTGTAGATCTGGATGGCCAGCCCGGTTCAGTTGCGGCCGAACCTGAGGAGGTGCCTACTGACCTGGGCGATACCTCCTCGGGCAAAAGGAGGTCCGACTCCGAGGGGTTGGTTCAGTCGAAAAGGAAGCGTAAGTCAACTGGTTTGGATCCAGCACCACGTACTCCAACTGCTGATGAGATAGCCAAAGCGATTAGTATAGTTCAGTCGCTTCACCCGGTTCTATCCGAACTGGTACCACCGGTTAGGCGGTCAGTTCGGTCGGATCCGACTCCATCGGATTACGATCCAGATGCTTTCTATGTGGAGTGGGAGGGAGACGAAGAGTATCCCCAGGATGAGGATGAAGATAACGACTTTGAAGGTCTGGATGTGCCCATTGAACCGGACATCTCCCCAGGCAGACCCTCCAACGTCTCCCCTCCCAGGCTTTCTGAGTCCCCTTCACACTTCTTGTTTTACAAGAAGGTGGCTGGAATCCTCCAGCTTCCAATGGTTGAAGCTGCCGAGGAGGAGGAAGAGCATAGTTTTGTAGAGATGATGGACATCCCAGAGTCCAAAAGATTGTCTGTCTCTCTTCACAAGTCCTTGGGGAAACAGACACAAAATATTTTACAAACACCTAACTCCTTACCTCCTATGAATATGGGAGAATGGACAGGAGGTATGTGCTATCAAGCTCAGGTACAGAGTTTTTATACAGTCATTGCAGCCATGTTGGGGTAGTGCAGGCTGCAGCCTATGACAGGGTTAACATTCCTTTGGCTTCACACCCCCCAGACAAAGACTCCAGGAAGGTCAATGCCATGGCCACAAAACAGTATTTGGCATCTTCTTTGGGACTCAGACAGGCTAACTATATAGCCTACACAGCCAGGTACCAGAAGTCCAGGTGGGATAAGGTTTTGGAACTGGCTAAACAGACCTCCCCCCAGCTAGCCAAAGAGCTGGAGGAGGTGGCTGCTGATGGAACTGAGGCATCCAGAGTGCAATTTCATGCTGCTGTAGACGCCAGTGATGTGGCATCAAGAGTCATGGCTACATCTGTGTCTCTCAGGAGACATGCTTGGCTCAGATGTACTAGCCTTTCACAGGATACCCAGGCCAAGGCTATGGAGTTCTCTGTAGTGGGTAACTCTTTGTTTGGGGAGCAGACAGAGGCTTACATGAAGAAAATGGATGAGTACAGGACCAACTACAGGAGTGCACAGGCCAAAGAGAGGCAAGCCACTCCTCAAAAGCAGCAGTCTGGGGCAGGGGCAGGCCTTTCCACAGGCCTTTCTAACAAGCTCAGGCTTCCTCTTCCTTCCCACAGAGGGGATTCTTTCAAGGGAGGGGCAGGAGAGGGTGAGCAGGGCTGCATCCTCTTCCCAGTCCATGGCTCCTGCCAGGCAGACACCCTGATGTGTCAGCCCGGGTCGACTCCCCCATTCCAGTAGGAGGCAGGCTGGCTTACTACTTCCAGGCCCGGAAGTTTGTTACCTCAGACAAGTGGGTCTTGGAGGTAGTAAGCCTGGGACTGGCCCTCAGCTTCAAAAGGTTTCCAAAACTGAGGGCCAGGTCTTTCCCACCTGCATCCATCTCAGAAACCCTTGCCCTAGAGGCAGAGGTTTTGTCTGTTCTGGCTCTCAGAGTTGTAGAGAAAGTTTCTACTCAGCATAGGGGCAAAGGCATGTACCCCAGGTACTTCCTTACCCCAAAATAGACAGGGGAGTGGCGACCCATCCTAGACCTTAGGTATTTGAACAAGCACATCTTGAAACCAAAATGCAGAATGATGACTCTGGGAATAATTCTTCCCTCTCTAAGGCCAGGTGATTGGCTCGCATCCCTGGACCTCAAGGATGCCTATTTCCATATTCCTATCAGGTGCTCCCACAGAAAGTACCTCAGGTTCGAGTTGCCTTCAGGCCACTATCGGGTCAGAGCCATGTCATTCGGCCTAGCATCAGCTTCAAGGGTGTTCACAAAGTGCCTTGCAGTAGTTTTTGCCTTCCTCAGAAGGCAGGGTATTTCCAATTTCCCATATCTGGATGACTGGCTGATTATAGGTCAGTCATCTGACCAGGTCAAGTCAACTCTACAAACCACTCAAGACTTGCTCAATTCTCTGGGGTTTCTTCTCAAGTCTCCCAAAGTCTGTTCTTGAACCAGTACAACTTCTTACTTTCATAGGGATAGAATTGGATACCATCCAAGCAAAGGCCTTCCTCCCTCTGACAAGGGTAAAGGCCCTAACATATCTTGTTTCCTCTTTTCGGCCTCTGGTCTCTCGTCCAGCAAGGCAGTTCCTTCAACTCCTGGGCCACATGGCAGCTTCCACTGCAGTGGTGAGCCAGATTTCAGATGAGGGACATTCAGTTCCACCTAAGGTCCTTTTGGTCTCAGAAAAGAGACTCTCTCACCAAGTTGATTCCAGTGACTCAGACTCTGGTCCAAGCTCTTCAGTGGTGGCTGGACCAGGACAACCTCAGACAAGGGGTTTCATTTCTCTCAACTCCCCACAGTAGTCCTAACTACAGATGCTTCTCTCCTAGGTTGGGGAGCCCATTTGGGAGCCCTTACGGCTCAAGGGGTCTGGTCTCCACAAGAGTCTCTCCTTCATATCTGTCTCCTGGAACTCAGGGCAGTTTTTCTAGCCCTTCAGGTCTTCTCGGAGTCAGTCAGGGCAAGATGGTCCAAGTCAGGACAGACAACACCACCACAATGTGGTACATCAACAAGCGGGGGGGGGGCACTCGGTCCACGGCCTTGTGCACAGAAGCCATGAAACTGTGGTCTCTAGCCTATTCTCTTCAGACTTCCCCTGATAGCAGTTCACCTTCCAGGAAAGGACAGTGTACTGGCAGATGCTCTGAGCAGAATGATCTTCTCCAGATGGGGCACTCCAGAGAGAGATCTCTTTGCAGCCCCGGACAATCACCAACTTCCTCTCTTTTGTTGCAGACCTCCAGTCCTGGGGACTGTTCCTCTGGATGCTCTCATTCTGGATTGGAAGGGCAGGTTTCTCTATGCCTTCCCTCCCATCCTTCTGTTGTTCAGAGTCCTGATCAAAATCAGATCTCAACCCTGCACAGTGATACTGGTAGCTCCAGATTGGGCCAGACAGCCTTGGTATCCTCTGCTGCTGTCTCTGGCAGTGTCACGTCCCCTGTCTCTTCCCAAGAGATACAATCTCCTAACCTCCTCTCAGGGGGAGGATCTGGTACCCCAATCTCCAGTCTCTCAACCGCAAGGCCTGGCTCTTGAAGAGTTAGGATATGCAGGCCTGCATCTTTCTCAGGGAATCCTGGATATTTTGAAGGTTTCCAGGAAACCTCCCACTAGAAAAACTTATAATTCCAAATGGAAAAGATTCAGCATTTGGTGTTCTCAGAAGAGCATTGTGCCTGATTCTGCAGGCAATGCGACAGCCTTAGATTATCTGGTTCATCTTAATAGTCTAGGCCTTAGGCCTGCAACTCTGAAGGTTCACCTAGCAGCTGTCTCTGCATTCCTTTCAGCAGGGAAGGGCTCTTCCCTGGCATCTCATCCTGTTTTCAGTAAGTTTTTCGAAGGTCTGGTTCATATTAACCTTCCCTTTCGAGAGCCTACTCCGGCTTGGGATCTTAATGTCTGCATTGCCCAGCTTATGCAGCCACCCTTTGAACCTCTGGCTTCTGCCGAGCTGAAGTACTTGACCTGGAAAACTGTTTCTGGTAGCTATTACTTGTTCCAGACGCAGTATTGAATTACAGGCCCTGTCAGTCGAACCTGACTTCATCTCCTTCCATAGGGATAAGGTGATCCTAAGAACCAATAGGCGGTTCTTACCCAAAGTGGATCAGAAGTTCATCTGAACCAGTCTGTCTCTTCCTGTGTTTTTCACTGACCATTCCTCTTCCGGGGAAAGAAGATTACACAGTTTGGATGTTAAAAGGGCTCTTAGCTACTACATAGAGCCTACTAAGGCACACAGACATGACTGTCTTCAGTTGTTTCTCACTTATGGTGAAGTGGGGAAATGTAAGCCTGGTACTAAAAGAACTATTGCCAGGTGGATTGTCTCTTGTATACAATTCTGCTATGACAAATTGGGCAGAACACCTCCTCCAGGCCTGAGGGCTCACTGGATTAGGGGTACAGCTGCTACTCTGGCTGCGGCCAGAGATATACCCTTGCTAGAAATCTCTAAAGCAGCCACCTGGAAAACAGTCCATACATTCACCAAGAATTACTCTCTGGACATCCAGGCTAGGAGTGATGCTAGGTTTGGCACAGCAGTACTGCAGAGCCTATTCCCAAAGTAGGTTCTGCATTCCCTCCTCCTGGGGGAACTGCTTGGTGGTCTGCATATTGTTAGAATACAGCAAGACTTCATGTTGTTTGAAGAAAAAATAACTCACCATAGTAATGTTGTTTCTTCTAATGGAGTCTTGCTGTATTCTGACCACCCACTCCCTGCCTTCTCTCTCAGAACCTAGTTTTTGGGAAGTGGGCTGGCAGGTACAGTGTTGCACCTAAGGGGTGTATCTTGTACCTTCCCCCTTAAGGGTGAGGTATTTGTTTTATTACTATTGTTACGTTTAATATATACATACATTGTGTGAAAGTGCCTGCCTGAAATCCCAACAGGTCTGCCTGGAAGGTATCCTTCTATATTCTTTTTTCGTTGTGTCTGTGTTTTCTTCTAATATGTTACATGGACTGGCCACCCATGTATTAATGTTTTTTTTTATGTATATTGTTCTTCTATGTATCTGTTCCCCGTAAACCTTGTTTGTGTGGCACAGCATTTAGCTATTAGGTAGTGCCACAGACTTAAAAATAAGTGGCATTATTGATTTCATTGCATAAAACATATTTTTAGGCATTTATCTTATATGCTGTAATAATCATGTCCCTCTCTTACCGTATATTGTAGTGCTATATTGATAGCATCTGTTTATATCCAAATGTTGCTGAGGTAAATAAAGATATGCCACACTATTAGAAAGGAAGCCGTCAAGCACTTAGCGGCTTACTGAGGGATTTAAGAAAAAATATATATTTTTTAAAAATAGAAGGCTCTTAGAAAGCCATGCGAAGTCTGTCTTAGTGTTTGGGACGATTTGGTAAGCAAGTCGAGTGTAAAATGCCTCAGAGCGACAGTGAGGGGTCCAGAGTTTGCAGCTTCTGGAAGGTGCGCGTTCCCTTGGTGTTTGAAACTGACTCGCTTTAACATATCATTTCCCTACAGTAAAATGGAGCAGTGCGCTTTTTGTTAAACACAAACGTTACAGTAGGAAAGAGTATTTCTTTACATTGTGGGGTGGTATTTCTGGTAATTGTGCTTACTGCAAACTTCTTTTGAGAGAATCTGAACCTCTTCTTCAGCTCTTTCTTTATGAGCCAGCTGGCCTCAGTCTTACTATATTTATATCTGAAAGAGCTGGAGGAGCGCTAACAGATGACTCAATTATTTCAGTAGGGATATTTTATCATTAAATAAAGAGGAAAATAAAGAAATACACACTAATAAAAATAATATGGGGAATTTTGTTATAAAAATCAGAAGAGTCCGTAAGAGAGAGAGAAAAGAAAGATGATTCTTGTAACAAGAATGATTGACATGTTGGGCGGACCAATCCTAGAGTCCTGTCCACTTTATATGATGAACCAAGACTGATAATGAATCAGATGGGAGCTGGGTGTTGGAGAAGAAACAGCCATTTACACTAGTACCGGCTAGTGTTATATTTGTACACTTTGTTTTGTTTAGCTGAAGTTAAGCTGTTTGATTTTTGTTTACCTTCCTTACGTTTTATTTTGTCGTTTACAAGTCTGACTTTCTTTTTGTTCTGTAAAATAATAAACATTAAGACTTTGCTTTATTTACATCAGTGTATGTGTCCATCTGTATACTCCACAGCCTCTCACATATGGTGGCAGTGGTGGGATCCAGCTGGTACGTCATACTGACTGGAAGGTCCGGAGTAAGGCCTTGGTGGATAGCCGATGCTGCAGAATGAAGTGGACAGAAGACAACCTGCTGGTGCAGTTACAAGATCCGTGAGGGCGAAGTTACAGCTTCCATTGCTTTCGGGATTGGAACCAGCTGTCAGAGGGAAGGTGAAGGAACAGCTAGTAGGTAAACAAGAGATGGAAGATCCAGAGGGTAAAGAAGTGGGATCAGGGCCCAAGCAAGTGGGGGAGGGCCAGAGGACGAAACACCACCTCAGGAATCCCAGGACCTGTTAAGATGGCTATGTATTCAACATGTGGAGATGGAAAGACAGAGGGAGAGGGACCAGAAAGAAAATGAGGCACGCTGGACTGATACGCTACGTGCCATCCAGACTCATTGACAGTAGGCCTCCTCCTGCCTCCCCTGGTCTTGGTCAGAAATATATTAAATTAGTGAAATTGGCAGGAACAGATGACATTTGAAAGGGTGGCTGCTGCTTGCTGTTGGCCAAGGGACCAATGGGTCATAAGGCTTGCCCCATATTTGATGGGGAAAGACCAGTTGGCCTATAGTCATGTGGACTTAGCTCATGCTAATGACTATAATCAGGTAAAGTCTGCAATATTAAAAAGATTTAACATTAAGATTGAAACCTACCGACAGAGGTTTCAGGCATATAGGTTTCATGCTGCTGACAGCCCTCGAGATGCTTATACCCAATTAAAAGATCTATGAAATAAATGGCTACAACCTGCCACTAGAACTCTGGAACAGATCTTAGAAGCCATCATACTGGAACAGTTTGTGCGTATTCTTCCTCAGGATGTACAACTCTGGGTGAAGGAGCACCATCCAGAGACTGCTGATGCTGCTATTCATTTGGCAGAAGATTATTTGGATACACGACCTAATGGACACAAGGGTACAGTAATTAACCAATACTCAACAAACTACGGTAAGACCTGTTATTACCATTTCATCTAGCACTGGGAACAATAATACTGGGACACGTTATAAATTATAAATCCGGAAGGGGGTACAACCAGGATATTATCTGTCGGAATTGTAATGGAAAAGGCCATTTAGCCAGATTCTGCCCCAAAAATAAATCTGAACCCATACACCTCGCTTTGGCCAACTGGGTACAATACAGCGTGACTGTTCAAATTAATGGAAAACCTGTTCAGGGGTTACTAGATTCTGGGAGTAAACAAACTTTAGTTCAAGCAAGTCTACTAGATCAGCTTCCAAGAGCCGGAGGGGGCCCACTACCGGAGTGACATACATCCATAGGGATATCCATCACTATCCTTTGGCAGACACTAACATAACCATACACGGTCATAGCCAGCATGTGACAGTAGGTGTCGTGCCAGCTTTACCAGTTTCAGTATTACTGGGACATGACTATCCAAACTTTCAAAACTTGCTTAGTACTACTGTGTGCGCTGCTGTGACTAGATCACAAACTAAAGAAAAGGCCATTTTGGGACAACTGTTTCCTTTTGAAGATGTGGTATATGGGCCCCTGGGTAAAAGCAGGAAACCAAGACATCAGAAGAGATGTGATAAATACATATAGACTCAAAAGAAACATAATGTTTATGTGGGTGTACTTGAACAGAAAAAAAACAGTTAAGAAAAGTGAATTTCAAAAGGCACAAGAGCTTGATTTAACCTTACAACCTTTATTTTTACAAGTGAAGGGTGATGCTGGGACACAACATAAGTATAGGGTACAGGAGAATTTATTGTATAGGGTATGTACCAATCCCGGAACCGGAGAAACAGTTGAACAAATATTAGTTCCCCAGGCTTATAGAAAGCAATTATTAGAACTTGCCCATGATGTATCATTGGCTGGTCATTTGGGCAGAGATCGTACTCTCAGCTGACTTTTGCATATTTTTTTCTGGCCTGGTATTCATGACCAAGTCTCATCTTATTGTAACAGTTGCCCTGAATGCCAAAAGGTAGCAAAACTTGGCAACAAGGATAAAGTCCCTATGATCCCTATGCCTTTAATCACTGCTCCATTTGAAAGCGTTGCAATGGATATTGCAGGGCCTTTACCTAAAAGCTCTGAGGGTAGCAGATATAACTTGGTAGTTAGCGACTACACTACTCAGTACCCTGAAGCCATGCCTTTGCGTAGCATCACGGCACCTAGAGTTGCTGATGAATTGGGCAAAATATGTAGTCGAGTTGGCTTTCCTAGGGAAATATTAACAGACAGGGGTAGTAATTTTTGTTCAGTCATGTTGAAGTGACTCTACCAGACCTTGGGCATTACAGCAATACATACAACGCCTTATCATCCACAAACGGACGGTCTGGTAGAGCGCTTCAATCAGACCCTAAAGAAAATTATACAAAAATATGTTCAAGATGAGGGAAAGAACTGGGATCAGTATCTACCGTACCTGTTATTTGCTTATAGAGAGGTACCATAGGCATCTACTGGATTTTCACCCTTTGAACTACTGTATGGGCGGACCCTAGGGGCCCTTTGGATGTAGTCAAAGAAGAGTGGTAAGAAGAAAAAAAACCTCAAGGTTTGATGCCCTCTAACTATATATTCCCGCTGAAACATAAATTGGTACGATATGTACAAAAACAACAGATTACGCAGAAAACTCATTATGACCAAGGGACAGGGCAGAAGGAGTTTGTAGAGGGAGACATAGTCTTATTGTTGTTGCCACCATCAGACAATAAATTGTTTATGAAATGGCAAGTCCATATACCATAATAAAAAGGATGGGTCCTGTAACCTATGAGGTAGCATTACATGATAGAAAACAAAGTAAATGTGTATATCGTGTTAACTTGCTTAAAGCTTGGGTGGATAGAACCCTTCCCCTATCTGGCTACATTTATCCTGAAACCTCAGATAGTGAGTTGAACATGGCGTATCAACGTTTAGAAGGTGTAGGGGCACTGGCCAATGTCCATGTTAATCCAGAACTAACCTCTCAACAAATGGCAGAGATACAGACCCATTTACAGACATATGAAGTAATGTTTACAAGTCTCCCTGGCAAAACTAATGAAATGACCCATAATATCACACTTACAGAAGGACTACCTATACATCAAAAAGCATACAGACTTCCAGAGAGCGTAAGGGGTGATGTAATCAAGGAATTATAGAAAATGTAAGAGTTAGGTATCATCGAGCCCTCCCACAGTGAGTGGAGCTTTCCCATGGTGGTGGTGGGAAAGAAGGAAGAGGGAGTGAGGCTTTGTCTTGACTTTTGGCGACTTAATGCCATGTCAAAGTTTGACAGTTATCCAGTGTCTCGCATTGATGATATCTTAGATCATTTAGGTAATGCCCAATTTATAAGCACATTGGACCTAACCAAAGGCTATTGGCAGATACCTTTGGATCCTTCTGCCAAAGAAAAGACAGCGTTTAGCACACCCTTAGGCCTCTTTCAATTCACAGTAATGCCTTTTGGCCTGCATGGGGCCCCCGCTATGTTTCAGAGGGTCGTGGATAAAATTTTGACACCCCGTGCCACTTATAGTGCGGCCTATCTAGATGACATGAAAATATTTAGCCCTTCATGGTCTGAACATCTACGAGATCTATCGTTAGTTCTAGCAACTATTTCTGAGGCTGGCTTAACAATTAACCCTGCCAAATGCTCGACAGCAATGCAAGAAACAAAGTATTTGGGGTTTCAAATAGGGAAAGGCCAAATTAGACCAGAGGTCAGTAAGGTAGAAGTGGTGGCTAATAGCCCCCGACCTGTGACAAAAAAGACGTACGCTCTTTTTTGGGACTAGCAGGCTATTATCGCCATTTTATTCCCAGCTTTTCTACTATTGCCAGTCCCCTAACGGAATTAATGAAAAAGAATTGACCTAAAAAAATCACTTGGACCCTTGCGTGTGAGGAAGATTTTTGTACTATTAAAATCTAAATTATGCTTCTCACCAGTGTTGCGTACCCCAGATTTTTTCTTACCACTCATACTTTAGATAGATGCCTCTAACTGTGGTATGTGGCAGTCTTAACACAGATGATTGAGGGAGAGGAGCACCCGATCATTTATATAAGCAGAAAGCTTCACGAGAGAGAAATGCACTACTCCACAATAGAAAAGGAGTGCCTAGCAATACGTTGGCCTATTGAGGAGCTCCGTTTCTATATTTGGAAAGCTGAATTCGAGTTGTGGACTGACCTCAACCCCTTATGTTGGCTTCATGTAATGAAAGATCATAACCCTCGCATTATGCGTTGGTATCTGTCCCATCAGCCTTACAGGTTTCTTATTAAGCACCCTGAGGGCACGGTTCACAGTAACGTAGATTATCTATCTTGTTATGGAATGGATAAGGGAAAGGAAAATACCTAGCATGAGACCTCGGGGAATTAAAAACAGGGTAGTGGAAAAGAAATTCCACTGTCCCAGGACTGTTCAAGTTCTAAATAATAAATATTATTTAAGGGACCCCGAGGTGGAGCCTTAGGAGATGGGTGGGCTATGGTTCCATCTCTTATTGTAAGAGTTCTGATGTTAGGTGCATCTTGTCTGGGAAAAAAAAAAAAAAAAAACCTTTTGATAAAACTAAGGTAGTTTTGTCTTAGGCAGGGAGGAGTATGTCACAGGGCCTGCCTGAAATCCCAACAGGTCTGCCTGGAAGGTATCCTTCTATGTTCTTTTTTCGTTGTGTCTGTGTTTTATTTTAGTTTGTTATATGGTCTGGCCAGCCATGTATTAAATGTTTTTTTTTTATGTATATTGTTGTTCTTTGTATCTGTTTTTCTCCCCCCCGGGAAACCTTGTTTGGGTGGCATGGCATTTAGCTATTAGGTAGTGCCACAGACTTAAAAATAAGTGGCATTATTGATTTATTGCATAAAACATGCTGTTAGGCATTTATCTTGTATGCTGTAATAATCATGTCCCTCTCTTACTGTATATTGTAGCGCTATATTTATAGCGTCTGCTTATATCCAGACGTTGCTGGGGTAAATAAAGATATGCCGCGCTATTAGAAAGGAAGCTGTCAAGCACTTAACGGCTTACTGAGGGATTTAAGAAAAAATATGTCTTGTTTTAAAAATAGAAGGCTCTTAGAAAGCCGTGTGAAGTCCGTCTAAGCGTTTGGGACAATTTGGTAGGCAAGTCGAATGTAGTGTCAGTGGCTCAGTAGGTAGCACACTCGCCTCTGAGGCTGGGAGATCAGAGGCCTGTGGGTTCAGTTCCCACATCTGGCACTTGGGTTAATATCCCAATACTGACACTGTAGTGCAGCATGAGAGGGGTGCTGCACTTCTGAGGTGCCGCCTTTCGGATGAGACGTTAAACCGAGGCCCCATCTGCCTGGATTGGTGGTAGTTCAGGTGGATGTTAAAGATCCCATGGCACTTATTGAAAAGAGTAGAGGAATTTCCCCGGTGTCCTGGCCAAATTTCCCTCATTCACTAAAAATACCACCAACAGCTTAATCTGGTTCAAGGTCAGTTGGCATTCATCTGTATCCCCCTCCCCCGGGTCATGCCTAAAAATAGGCAGGATTTGTCTAGTGCACTTACCTGGTCAACAAAAACTAAATAAATAAATAAAATGCAGCAGAGCGACTGTGAGGGGTCCAGAGTTTGCAGCTTCTGGAAGGTGCGGCGTTCCCTTGGTGTTTGAAACTGACTCGCTTTAACATATTTCCCTGCAGTAAGACGGAACAGTGCGCTTTTTGTTAAACACAAACGTTACAGTAGGAAAGAGTATTTCTTTACATTGTGGGGTGGTATTTCTGGTAAATGCGCTTACCGCAAACTTCTTTTGAGAGAATCTGAACCTCTTCCTCAGCTCTTTCTTTATGAGCCGACCGGCCTCATTCTTACTATATTTATACCTGAAAGAGCCGGAGGAGGGGCTAACAGACAGCTCAATTATTTCAGTAGGGATATTTTATCATTAAATAAAGAAATACTAATAAAAATAATATGGGGAATTTTGTTGTAATAAAAATCAGAAGAGTCTGTAAGAGAGAGAGAAAAGAAAGATGATTCTTGTAACAAGAATGATTGACATGTTGGGCGGACCAGTCCTAGGGTCCTGCCCCCTTTATATGATGAACCAAGACTGATGATGAATCAGATGGGAGCTGGGTGTTGGAGAAGAAACATCCGTTTACACTAGTGCCTGCTAGTGTTATAATGGTACACTTTGTTTTGTTTAGCTGAAGTTAAGCTGTTTGATTTTTGTTTACCTTCCTTACGTTTTATTTTGTCGTTTACAAGTCCGACTTTATTTTTGTTCTGTAAAAGAATAAACATTAAGACTTTGCTTTATTTATATTGGTGTATGTGTCCATCTGTATACCCCACAGCCTCTCACATATTGTCACTACCTTTTTTCTTGGGTTCTCGACTTGAGTCTTTTTGGGACCCTAATTATTGCCTTTTGGCTATGTATAAACAATTTCCATAGTTTAGTATTTAGTTTGCTCTAAGAATCTGACTGTTACACTGGTAAGTACCAGAGTCAGAGGTTTGAAAACCGAGCTCAAGCTCAACGTTCTATGTTTCTGCATAAAGTTAACTCTTTCCTCTCCAGGGCAGTTCAAGTGCTGGGGCGAACTGCATATTGTTAGAATATAGCAAGACTCCATTAGAAGAAACAACATTAGTATGGTGAGTAATTTTTCCTTATCTGCCACCTGGGCCACTTTTCATGGATAGATAGATAGATAGATAGATAGATAGATAGATAGATAGATAGATGCTGTCTGCAAATAGATGGACAGATTGTGTCTGTAGATAGAGAGAGAGAGACTTCCTGTAAGTCCCCCACAGTAATGGAAGAGGTCTGGAGGGAGGAGTTGGAAGGGGCAAGAACACAGCAAAGGGTGGAGGGGGTGAGTAACACATAGCAAGGGTACGTGGAGGGGTGCACACAGAGGGGATAAATGTAACTAGAAGAATAGAGGGAAGAGCAGGAAGGTCATATTCTAGGTGGAGGGTGGTGTCTCTTAATGTGCGGAGTCTTGGAAACAAGATGGATGTCCTGCAGGCACTATTAGCAGGCAGGAGGGTGGATGTAGCTGCAGTACCGAGACTTGGGCAACATCACACCATGACTGGGACCTTGCGATCCCTGGATATAAACTATATAGGAGGGACAGGGGAAGGGGGGAGGGGTGGCAGTTTAATCAGGGAGGGAATAACTTGCATGAGGGAGGAATCAGAGGAAGGGGAGGTGGAGGCATTATGGGTTCCATTAAGGTCCAATAGAGTGAAAAAGGTGAGGTTGGGGTGGTTTACAGACCACCCAGTCAGGATGAGGAGAAGGACAGGGAACTGAGCTCCCAAATATTGGAAGCTGTGTGGAAAGGAGTGGTGGTAATTGTGGGGGACTTCAACCTGCCCAAGGTGGACTGGAGCATACCATCCACAACTTGTGCTAGGAGTCAGGTGATTCAGGAAGGACTGCAGAGTGGGTTCCTGACTCAGGGTGTCACTGAAACCAACAAGAGCTGAGGCAATTCTTAATCTGGTGCTCACAAACGGGGAGCATATACAGGAAATAATGGTCAGGGAGCCATTGGGTGGAAGTGACATTGCACAGTGTGGTTCCAGTTGGATATGGGCAGGGAAAGCATCCCGACTAAGACCAGAATCTTGTATTTCAGGAGGACGGACTTCAGGAAAATGGGTGATGAAGTGCTAAGGAACCATCTGGTAGGCATCAGAGCAGATATGGGGGTGGACCAAAGGTGGTCCATCATTAAGGAAGGAATACTGGTTGCCACAGATGAGTGCGTTAGGCTTATGGGGAAGAACACAAAGGCTAAAGTGCCCAGCTGGTTCAGTTCTGGGGTTGCCCAGGCAGTAAGGGAAAAGAGGTTGGCTTATAGAAAATTCAGGAAGACCAAGAGAGAGAGGTGGATAGGGAAAGTTCCCTAAGGTTGGCTAGTGAGGCAAGTAAGGAAGTCCGGCGAACAAAGGCACAGAAGGAGCTGCAGATAGCTGAAGGAATTAAGGAGGAGAAGGCTTTCTTTCACTATATAAGTGTGAAATGGGACAAGAAGAAAGGGATTGTTAGGCTTAAGAAAGGGGTGGAGTAGATGGAGGATAATGGGAAGGGGGGAAGCAGAGATACTAAATGAATACTTTTGTTCCGTCTTAACCAGGGAGAATGATGGACCAGTGCCTTCAGGATGGAAAAGAGGCGCAGGGGGGAGGTGAACACAGATGTAGTGATAGAGGAGGATAGCGTGAGGGAGGGGCTGCTGGCATTGAAGGTGGACAAATCACCAGGCCCGGACAGAGTACATCCAAAGGTACTAAAGGAGCTGGCTGAGGAGCTGGCAGGGCCACTGGCACACCTATTTAATAGTTCACTAGAGTCAGGTGGTGTGGTACCACAGGACTGAGAACAGCACATGTAGTGCCCCTCCACAAAAGTGGTCCCAAGGATGATCCAGGGAATTACAGACCAGCCAGTCTGACCTCCATTGTAGGCAAGCTCATGGAGACCATACTAAAGGAAAGGTTGGTGGAATATCTAGAGGAGCATAGTCTCCGGGATGCGAGGCAGCATGGGTTCATGGGGGGGGGGGGATTGTGTCAAACAAATCTGATTGACTTCTTTGACTGTGTCACTAAGACAGTACATGGGCCAAGCGGTAGACATCCTCTGTCTTGATTTCAGCAAGGCCTTTGACTCTGTGCCCCATAAAAGGTTGATCAGAAAGTTGGTGGATCTCGGGGTTGGAGAAAAGATGGCCAGATGGGTGGAAAACAGGCTGAGGTACAGAACCGAGAGGGTAGTTGTGGGGGGAAAGAGTTATCTGGCACCAGAGCGGTAACCAGTGGTGTCCCTCAGGGTTTGGTACTGGGGCCCATTTTGTTCAGTGTCTTCATCAGGGTAACCCATGAAGTGGGCGCATGAGGTAGGGCACTGTCCATTACGGCGACACCTTCCCGGCGAAATCCACTCACGGTGACAGAATGGTAGGGCGACCGGATGAGGAGGTGGGCAAACTAGGTGACAGGATGTCGCTATAGGTACACACGCACGTGGGGGGAAGGTGGTGGTGGGAGCAAGCATGGCGAGCTTGGGCTGGGAGGGGGTGGAGAGGCTGTAGGGGGTGGCGCTGTGGTTGCCGGTCGAGCTGCGTCATGGCATTGGGGATTGGCTAGTGGCTGAGGTACTGGGTCCGGGCGCTGGTGCGATTTTTATTGCGCCCGGCCCAAACCTTTTTATTTTTACTGCTTTCACCTCCCCGATATGCACCCCCCTGGAGTTGAGAATCCTTAAGTAGGGCAGTGCGGGGGGCACAGCCCGCCCACAGAAAGCAGTAAAAATATGTCCTCGCGCCGTTGTGCTGGTGTGCCGGGGTTGTCAGAGTGCCGAAAATGTGTTCGGCACTCTGACTGAGCGATAACAGTGATTGCCTTTAGGCATTTGCCGTTATTACATAGACATCTTCATCAGTGACATTGGGGATAGCATTAAGGGCAAAATGTGCCTATTCACGGATGACACTAAGCTCTGCAGGAGAGTGGACAAAGCTGAAGGGATACGGGACCTACAGGAAGATCTGGAAAAGCTGGGGAGGTGGTCCAGGATCTGGCAGCTTGGTTTCAATGCTAAGAAATGCAAAGTTATGCATATTGGAGGCAAGAATCCCAGGACAGAGTACTACCTGGGTGGAGCCGAGTATCTGCATCAGAGGAGGAGGAGAAGCACCTGGGAGTGATGATCACTAGTGACCTGAAGCACTCCACGCAGTGCAAGAAATCAGCAGCAAAGGTGAACAAGATGCTGGGTTGCATATCTAGGGGGATCAGTAGTAGGAGAGAGGTGGTTATACTGCCCTTGTACAGGTCACTGATAAAGCCGCATCTAGAGTATGGAGTTCAGTAGTGGTGCCCACACCTCAAAAAGGAAAATCCGCTGGAGAAGGTCCAGAGGAGAACTACAAAGATGATAGCGGGTCAGCAGGGTAAGGCATACGAGGAGAGGTTCAGGACACTGAACATGTACTCCCTGGAAGACGAGAGAGACAGAGAGAGACAGAGAGACAGAGAGAGACAGACAGACATATGATTGGGACCTTCAAGTACTTGAAAGGAATAAATAAGGTTGATAAGGAGAGTCTCTTTAAGCTGAGTGGCAACCATAACACAAAATGGCACAGTCTTAAACTGGAGGGTGGGAGGTCAGGAAGCATTTCTTCACAGAGAGGGTGGTGGACACTTGGAATGCACTGCCTGAAGAGGTCATCTCATTGAAGACAGTGGGCAGCTTTAAGAGAGGCTGGGATAGGCACAGGTGGAAGGTAAAGATCATGGGGACGGAGGGAGGGAGGGCATGGACATTAGCTTAAGCTGTGGACCCTGCAGTATGAGCAGACTTGATAGATCAAATAGCCTTCTTTTGCTGGCTTCCTCATATGTTCGTATATAGTCTAGACAGACAGACATATTTATTATATCCAGTAATGCGTTTTCCTTTAATTGAGCTGGAGTTGAATGACGGCATCTGGTGGTTTGCTGTACCTGTTAGTCTGAGCTGGTGATATGGCTAGTGGAAAGAACCACGCTTTATTTTGCCAGCACAGTTTTTTTTCTTTTATCCTAACTTAAACAGAGTAATAGCACTTTGTTAAATCTGCAGTAGGTTTGAACAGGATCTCTGTACTACTGTTAAACTGTAATAATGCGCACAGCATTTCCCAAAGATGCAAATTAGGAAAAAAGCATACTTCAGTTTTGCATCAGAAACGCATTGCCATTCAAGCAGGTAACCACAGACTTCATAAGAGTTAATTTGCAGCTCCTTAAGTGGTGATCTGTATTACTGTTGCTGTGAGGGTTTTGATATTTTTGTTGTGTTATAGTTGCCTCAAGTAGCAAAGAACAGAGATGCAACAGAACAAAGCTGATGGTACCCCATCCCTTCTGACTCAGTCTTCTCTCTTCTCCACCATGTCTGAGTCAGATACTTTTATCCTCAGAAAGTTCCTTTACACATTGAGAAATTAGTTTCAGTGCTCAGTCTGGGTCTTGCTTGTTAGAAGCTGCTGTCTTGCGAATGAAAATGTTAATGTTTTATATATTTACAACACATTCTCGATAGTGGCATTCCTGTACCTAACTTGCTGGAAAACAGAGGGTAATGTCTGAGGTAACTGGATGAATGAAGGGCCACTTCTT
Organism: Neoceratodus forsteri; assembly: GCA_016271365.2. Taxonomy (NCBI): domain Eukaryota; kingdom Metazoa; phylum Chordata; order Ceratodontiformes; family Ceratodontidae; genus Neoceratodus; species Neoceratodus forsteri. The sequence goes on along the minus strand of JADMNL010000025.1, from coordinate 166,784,911 downwards.
CTTCATAAGCCACCCCGTGTTTTTTTTTTCTTTTTAATTTTACGTTTTATTTACCTTGCATAGCCCAACTGAGATGCATCACCTCCTTATCAGTGGGGTCCTGCTGTTACCTGTTCTGGAGCTGGACAGAGGTTAAGTGACTTTCCTAAGGTCACACGGTGAGTATTTAGCTATAGCGGGATTTGATGCAGTGGTCTCCTGGTTTCTAAGCCAGTGCTCTAACCACTAGACCACAGCGCCTCAAAGTAAATCCTTGGTTAATAATGTACAGTGGGCTGTGTGGGATTAACTTGAACTTTAGAGGCTTGGATGGCCTTTCATCTTACAGTACAAACACCAGGAGAGATCTGTTCCATACACAACTCAGACACCAGTAAAGAATGGAATCATGACCTACTCATCAGGAATAATTTTAGTATTTTATTAAAGACAATCAACAGGTGAGTCTTGAACATGCCAAACAAGGGGGGGAGGTACCAACTCAAGCTGGTGCTGATGAACCACCCCCTTGCTTTGTTAATTTTTCAAGACCTGCGCTGTCACTTCTCATGAAAGGCCCCATAGCACGATCACTAGAGAGCCACAGTTGGAAGTAGGCAGGGCCAAGCAAAGCTGAGATGACAGATTATGAACAGTGATTCAAAATCAAGACTAGAAGGAAAGAGGCAGGATCATACAAAATCTTTGGAGAGTGGACAGAGTGTTTGGACTCTGATAATCCAAACATTGTCCAATTGGACAAAGCCTGTCCTGAGAAAACTTCCAGGTGAGTGGGTCGTTATTCCATTCTGTACTGGTCCCACCTCACCTGTGTTTGTAGTGTTATATCCAGTTTGTCCAAACAGTACCTGCCAACACAAATTAAAACCATTACAATGAAAGATACGGTAAGGTTAAGGGTCAACAATAAACCCACAAGGCAGGCAGTTCAGAAGTTAGGGTTTCAGATAAATCTGTACTGTAGTGACCGCTAGGTGTTTCCATGATAACAAGTGTCGTATCAGCTTTAAAGAGTAGCCTTGACTTTACCATACAATGGGGAATTTCTTTTCTCTCAACCTGCCTACCCAAGGGACTTTGCATATAGTGCATGGCACGATGCTGTGGTATTTTACCTTGGCTTCCAGGAATAATGTCATGTTAGAAATATATTCCCCACTGTGAGTAACATGACTTAGCTGTGTAAGGATATTTGGTGACCCAGCTCAGAATATGCATTTTGTTTTTCTCCAAGAGCGAGGAGGTGGGCCAGTGCTACTGATGAGCATCTTGCAAGTTGTGATAAATTGTATATTCTGTAAACAAAAACAAACAAAAAAGATGGTCTTTTCAGCTGAGCAGTGTACATGATCAGTTCAGTTAAAATTGCGTCCTGCCTCTCTTCCCTGGGTTTGGATCAAGCCACGACAGCTGCATTAGAACCTGCTGTCTCCTGGGACCAACTTACATGTGGGCAAGATGCCACATCTCATGAGATTGTTCCAATAAATGAAAATGTTAAATTAGCCATATCTTGTACTTCACACACGACTGAGAATCCACTTGTAGCCAGGGGCCTCAGGGTGACAGACCCTTTTTGTGAAGAGGCCTACTAGCTTTCTTACCATTTTCTGGTAATCCTGTTGGGCTGGAGGTGTTCTTTACCTTCACTTATTCTGAGGGGTTTACCTTTTTTTGTCTTTCTTTGCCACAACAATCTGAGTTTTCAGGTAGTGATGCACATAGGAGCCGGGTTTGTAAAATTGTTGGTGGGGCCCAGGGGTCAAGCCCCACCCCTGACCCAGAGGTCAAGGCCACGCCCCCATCCCAGGGGTCAAGGCCCCACCCCCTGCAGTGAACAAATGCAAAAACAGAGCAGGATACACCAGGTTTTGTTATCTGTAGGCTAGTAGAGGAGCCAATAGTCATGAGAGAATCCCCAACCCTCCAGGTTCCCCACATCAAGTCACGCACACAGTTTCTTAGCACAGCGCATCCCCTTCCTGGTTGCCCTGTGTGTTTAGCAGAGGTCGGGAGAGACGTAGTGTGGCATAAATGGAGTCAGTACTGCATTTCACTGCATACCCATATGCCATTATCACCAGGCAGGTAGGTTACAAAGAGTCGGAAACTCTATGTGTCGTATTTACAGTCATGTCCAAATAAAGTTTATATCATATATATACATATATATATATATATATATATATATATATATATATATATTACTGTATTTTCCTGAACAGATACTTTATATATGCTTTTTGGACATGGCCATAAACCCATAGAAGACCAGGGGTCAAAATTAAGTTTTGCAGCCAGTAGCCAAAAGGGCTAGTGACTGGGAAAACACACTGGTCCAATAGACATTTCCAGTGGCACAATTGTGTTCTAGCAATCCAAGAGCCATTATATACAGTAAATCTGCTTTTTAGTAGCCACAGGACCACATAACAACAGTGAAGAAGTAAGAACCCTAGAAATAACTCAGATGACTGGCAGCCGTTGCTTTTTTAATGCTTCCCTGTGCAGTTTAATGAGAAATGCAGCAGGTTTTTTTTTTTTTTAAACTTTCTCATTTGCTACAATGTCCACACACTTCAACTGGGCTTCTTGACCCTCTCAAGTCACATTTGTGCCTACATCTCATCACCGCTACAACTTTCTTCTCCGAGGTGCGCCCCAAATCTCTGTCAATTAATGTTGACAAATGCATTGGCAAAAAATGTTTACATTACACAGTTTTCAGCCCAACAGAAATATCACTGAACTGGGGTTTATTTCATCTCGCTTATTATATTCCACGGGAACAAGTCTGTAATGTTCGATTATATCTTTAAGTGGATTCCCAACTTTTGTCAATAATCTGAAACATGGGAAAGACTGTTTCATCAGGGATGCATACTTCACATGTAACATATAAGTCCATGACCTTTAATTAGAATTTTACAGTTTATTTTCTACCCCTTGAGGCTGACACCTTGAAAAATAATCTTCATTTTTTATTGCTAATAAGCATTTTTTCTTTTCCCCTGTGGTATTTTCAAGAAACTGATCAGCAAATACATATTAATCACAGTAATGGTGGCAATAATTTGTTAGCTGAATATGAGATCAGGGAGATGCAAAACAATGATCTGATTAGGGCTATGACTGCACTGGCAGTTAAGGAAAAGGATGCTTATATTTCAGAATCTAACTACTAGTACTACATGACTTTGTTTTTGTATTTCCAGGAGGGAATAAACATGCCCCAGCTGTGTTGCCGCTTACCGTATGACAGGGCCTTTAGGACAGAAACAGAGACCTAGCGTACTGTCTAGCTTACTAACTTGCTTGCTGAAGGCTTCAGCAAGACCCCACGCAAGTTAGCAAGCTAGTCAGTAGGCTACGTCTCTGTTCTCGTTCTGAAGCTACGCAGGCTGTCTCCCCCGCATCATACATTGCAGAGCTGCCAGAGACAGAGTCCACCCCCATACCCATCAGAGTAGTCGCACACTGCTGCAGAGGCAGACCACCAGGCCCACTTCATTCACTGGACTCAACACCCCTTTCATCCGTCCCCACTGAAGCAACATCAGCATCCCTCCCATCAGTCCCCACAGAGCCAACATCAGCATCCCTCCCTTCCATCCCCACAGAGGCAACATCAGCAAACAATTCTGTTTTGTAATTGCCTAAATAAGGTTGTTTGATTTGAGGATATTTTATATAATATGGTTTATCAACCATCAACAACTACTTAGTAAGAGAACTATTATAAATTTAATGTATCTGAAATATAGCAATCTGATTGGTCGTACAAACTTTTGGTTGATAAACCCATTTTTAATATTAATTTTGGGAAGATTTTGAGTTTTAATATGTGGTATATTCCTCCAGTAGCTAACAGGAATAATTTTGCCTCAAAAATAATCAGTTTCGTATTGAGCGATCTGATTGGTTGATACAACTGACTTTACACTTTTGAAATATTTGGTATGTAAAAGTGTTGATACTGTTATCATGAACTAATGTGTAACATTGTTTCTTTATTACCAATTATTTAATTTGAATATTTCCTAGTTTTATAGAAAGGAACAATCTGATTGGTTAATAACTGTGATGTCACATGGATTTTGAAACTAATTGGTATAAAAAGAGATTGCGTATTGCAAGGTTTATCCCCCTGATGAAGCCTTAATTGGCAAAACACTGGGGACCTTGCACATAATTGTTGTGCCTTCTCATGTTTGTTCAATAAAACCAGTATTTTTGTAAACAAACAGCAAACTGGATTTTGTGGCAATTTGTGACTACCTTCATTGGAGGACTATCTGTTCTCCTGGCTCTGGAATGTGTGTTTTTTTGTTTCTATTAATATCAGCATCCCTCCTGTCAATCCCCACAGAAGCAACATCAGCATCCCTCCCCGTCCATCCCCACAGAGGCACCGCCACCATCAGCATTCTTCCCATCCATCCCCACAGAGGCAACATCAGCTTTCCTCCCATCCATCCCCAGAGAGGCAACATCAACATCCCTCCCATCCATCCCCACAGAGGCAACATCAGCATCCTCCCATCCATCCCCACAGAGGCAACATCAGCATCCTCCCATTCATCCCCACAGAGGCAACATCAGCATCCCTCCCATCCATCACCAGAGAGGCAACATCAGCATCCCTCCCATCCATCCCCAGAGAGGCAACATCAGCATCCCTCCCATCCATCCCCACAGAGGCAACAGCAGCATCCTCCCATCCATCCCCACAGAGGCAACATCAGCATCCCTCCCATCCATCACCAGAGAGGCAACATCAGCATCCCTCCCATCCATCCCCAGAGAGGCAACATCAGCATCCCTCTCATCCATCCCCACAGAGGCAACATCAGCATCCCCCCCATCCATCCCCACAGAGGCAACATCAGCATCTCTCCCATCAATCCCCACAGAGGCAACATCAGCATCCCTCCCAGTCCCTCCCATCCATCCCCACAGAGGCACCATCAGTATCCTTTCCATCAGTCCCCACAGAGGCAACATCAGCATCCCTCCCATCCATCCCCACAGAGGCACCACCACCATCAGCATCCCTCCCATCAGTTCCCACAGAGGCAACATCTGCATCCATCCTGACAGAGGCACCGCCACCATCAGAATCCTTCCCATCCATCCCCACAGAGGCACCACCACCATCAGCATCCTTCCCTCCAATCCCCACAGAGGCAGCATCCGCATCCCTCCCATCCATCCCCACAGAGGCAACATCAGCATCCTTCCCATCAATCCCCACATAGGAAACATCAGCATCCCTCCCATAAAATTATTGTAAATGTGCCAGGCCAGCCCCTCCTCCAGCATGGGTTAAGAAGCTCAGAGTATACCATGAGTTGAAGTGCCTGAGGAGCAGGGTTGGTTTTCTAGTCTGATTGCCAGGGACACTCTACTGTGATTGAATGTGCACCCCACTAAACAGTTCTGCTGCTGCTGGCCTACCTTTGCTTGCTGGCTGACACTTTCCTCCTCTGCTGCTCCTCGAGATGACTTGCTCTGTGCTGCCGCCAGCTGCCTGGACTGCACCCAGCCACTTGTTGGCCTGCCACTGGCCCAAACCTCCCAAACCCCAACCAGCATGCTCAGGTCGCCCACTCGCTCTATTCCATCCCCTCTGCAGCACTAGTCTGCTGCTCAGCCTACTTGTGCTTGACTGTTGCTGCTGCCTCCCAGAGACCATATCAGTAGCTGGCCTGGATGGTTCCACACCCCGGCCATCCGGGTCCTCCTCCCTCTCACTCATCGCCGGCCCACCACCGCTCTCTTCTTCCAGGCCAGCCCACCGTTCACTCTCTCCCACCACCACACAACGGAAACAATCGCCCCCTCACACTGACAGACACAGAACTGACCCGACGCACGCACGCATGCATGCATATCGTGCCCGATACAAGCCCCGGCCCCCCGCAGCCGCTGCCAATCACAGTGCAGCATTCTGAAACATTGCACTCTGAACCCCAATGATTTTCGGGGGGGGGCACAAACTAAGGGAAAGGGAGGGAAGGAGGGAGGCAGCAAGGCAAAGGTGCAAATTTTAAATAATGCCAGCCACAGCCAGACTAATTAAACTGCAGGGGCGCGGCAGGAGTTGGGGGTGCGGGCATGTGGTCACACACACTCACAGTCAGCAGCAGAGGGCACATGTAGAGAAACCAGGGGAGAAAATGCCTTAAAAAAAGGCAGCATGTGGCAAAATATTGCTGGGGCTCAGCCCAGATAAAAAAATATTGCTGGGGCCAGTGTCCCACGGGCCCATACAACTCGGCGCCTATGCAGCCTTTATCTAAGACTGTACACAAAATGTGATGCGTTTTTACTAGGCATCTCAGACTATACTTTGCTTCTATTTCATGTGCCCAGAGCTAGGACACTCAGCGTAGACCCATAATTCAGAATCTTTCTTTGGTCGGATGATCACATAATGAGCTAGCGGCGAGCAGAAGTCTCCGAGATCGCTCCCACGCTTCGGAGAATTAAATATAATTTTTTACGTGGTTTGAAATTATATTTGAGACCCCGCAGTTCAGTTGTGCGAGGTGCATAGTGTTGCTGAAGGACACTGCGCTGTAGTGGATGACAGAAGCCATATTGCAAAGAAGAAAAATCAGTATTACTTACAGCGGGGGTCAAGTGTGGAATGGCCGAGATGGAAAATGGAAGCCCCGAGCCTCTGGCAGTAAGAACGCTGGCGGTGAAGCGCTCTAAGCCGCATTCCCCAACCGCTGAGGAGATCGTTGAATCCAGGGCAGAAGTTCAAGGGGGGCATTCAACCTCAGAGGATATTAGCGAGATCAAACAGCTTTTGCAGGGGCTGGTTGCCGATTTTACTCTACTTAAACCTGCCTTAAATGCCCTATCACAAAGGGTGGGGGACGTTGAGGTGAGAGTGGCCTCGCAGGAAAGGAAGACAGAAGCCATGGACCATGAGATGATTGGCCTTAAAAGACCAGTCAAAAAATTAGAAGATCGACTGGAGGATCAGGAATCACGCAGTAGGAGAAATAATTTAATCATGGCAGGTCTCCCCGAGAAGTCAGAAGGCCCAGACTGTGTAGCTTTCATGCAGGATCTTCTGAAGCTATTTGGTCCGACACCATTTGGGGAATCATATAATATTGAGTGAGCTCACCGATCATTGAGAGAAATCCCTCCACCTGGAGCCCGCCCCCGAGTTCTCATTTTGAGATTCTTGAATTACAAAGAGAAGACCCATGTTCTGAACAAAGCCAGGGCTAATAGAAACCTGCAATGGAATGGAGCTTCCATTTGGCTATTACAGGACTTAATACCCTCGGTGAGAGAGAAACAAGAAGAATATGCAGAGATTAAGAAGAAGCTGTACTTAGCTGGTTTGAAATTCAGATTGCAGTACCCTGCCACACTGACTGTGAAACTGCCAAAAGGAGACAAAAGGTACTCCACAGCATGCGATGCCCTGGAAGGCCTCAGGGTGGAGCTGCCTGACCTATTCATATCGGTGACCTAAAGGAACGAAGGGCCCACGATGGATACAGATGAAGCTGTGTTGAGTGAGATTATTGGCAACAGGGATGCGCCTAGATAGATGGCAGAAATTCACCAGTTGCTCATTTTTTTTTTTCCTTTTTCTCCTTTTTTTCCTTCTTTTTTGGATAGAGAGAGGTCTCAAGAGACTGTGAAAATGAATGCCCTGTTATTGACTCTGCTGTTCATTTTAACATTATTCTTTCCCAGGGCAGAACTGACTTGAAAGCACAGACCTTGTTTATGGTGATCTTTTCTTTCCGCTAGACGTTTAGAATTCACCTGCCTCATGATGAGCCCTAGGGGATAATTGATAAGCTGAGGCAGATCATTACTTGGTCTCTACGACCTTCTGGCTATTGTGGCATTTATGTAATGGGGAAGTGGCAGCACCATGCAGTTAGGTTATCATTTTCTTTCCTTCCCTTTGCTTCACTAACTTTACATGGGGCGAGGGGTAGACTTAAAGTTATCATTGAGGTGGGGGAATAGGTAGGGGTTCCTTAGTGGGTATATGCTGAGGTGTGGGGAGGGTCAGAGGCATGTTGGGGGCTGACTCATACACGTCTCATGAGAATCAAGGAGGGCGATCAGAGGATCGGGGCGGGGGGATAGGGAGCTACGGGGGGGAAGGAGAGAGAGAGAGAGAATTCAAGATATATAAAATAAAGAAAATAGGGCATATGAGAGTGACTATCAGGGGTATTGATATAGTAGATGGTCCTAATTAAATTTCTGTCATGGAATGTGAAAGGCCTCAGGGGGAGGAAGAAGAGAATGGTTATACTGCAGTACATAAACCAGTTAGGAGTACATATTGCGGCACTCCAAGAAACACATTTATTGAACGAGGAGTTGCACCTCCTTAAGAAAGGATGGGTGGGCAGGGTCATAGGAGATGGGAAAGCGAAAGCGTCGGGGGGTGTGGTAATACTAATTAGGAAATCTTGCCCATTCGTAATCGAGCAAACCTTGCCAAGAGAGGACGGTAGGGGGATATATGTGTCGGGCTCAGTTTTGGGAAACTCATTTTCATATGCCTCAATATATGGCCCTACTCCCCCCAAGCCAGAATTCTACACCTCCTTGGAAGCTGACATTGCTACACTTCCTCACAACCCATTGATCATAGCAGGCGACTGGAATCTCTGCCTAGACAATAAGGTGGATAGAAGCCCTGCTAGTAATAGACCTCCCAATGCCCCTCAGATTGCATTAAATAGATTTATGGGGATTACAGCCTTAGTAGATCCATATAGAGTGTATAAGAAAGGGGACACAGAGATGACTTTTTACTCTGGGGTTCATAAGTCGCATTCGAGGATTGACTTTTTTCTGGTCAATAAGGATGTGCTTAGTAGGATTAAAGGTCTGAATACATTTAACAGGGTATTATCGGACCACTCTTCGATCCAGCTGCTATGGGAATTAGATAACATACCTCCGAAACCATATCGATGGCGACTAGATGAGGATCTAGCGGAGGATAATATGGTAAATAAACTAGAGGAGTCCCTTAAGGAGATTATTCAAACTCAAGTTCCAACCCTAACAGACAAGAAGCTTGCCTGGCCGGTCTGTAAGGTCCTATATGCAGGAATGGCGCAGGAATACTCCGCTAGGAGGAACAAAATGGATAAAGCGCGGGAGGAATTCTTAATGGGGGCCATAGGGTCACTATTACTGCTGGAGGGGCCCTCCACAGAAATAGATAATGAACTAAAGGACTTAAGAGAAGAGTATAGGGGGATATGGAATCTTAGGGTAGACTGCTGGGGGGAGAGATTAAACGCTAAATATCTGTTACAAGGGGATGTGCCGGGCCATGTACTGGCGCACAGAATTAGGGAGCGGGAGGCAGAAAGAGTGATTCTGGTGGTGAACTTTGGAGGCGGAATTATTACGGAACCTCAAAGATTGGCTGATGCTTTTGTGGATTACTATGCTAGTATATACCAAGAGGGGGCCACCAGCCCAGAGGACGAAATTAAGAGGTTTCTCGATAGAATACCGTTGCCAAGATTGAGCACGGAGCACGCTCAAGCATTGTCTGCTCCAATCTCGAAAATGGAGATCATGGAGACGATCAAAAGCCTGCCAAATGGTAAGGCACCGGGGCCGGATGGCCTGTCGGCCAAATTCTACAAAGTTCATATAGAGACAATAATGCCTCTACTACAAGAACTTTTTTTGAATATTATGGAAGAGGGGGTGCCCCATTCTCCCTTATACCAGGCCTATATCACCTTGTTACCAAAGCCGGACAAACCTAGAGATTCACCGGGTAATTATAGACCCATTGCTTTAATAAATCAGGATATTAAAGTACTTACAAAGATCTTGGCTAATAGGGTCCTTAAAGTCGCTCCTTTATTAATTAGCCAGGATCAAGTTGAATTTATGCCAGGTAGAGGGGCGCATGATGCGTTAAGGAAACTTCACCATATCTTACACAAGGCCTCTAACTCAAAGTCCGCTATGGCCCTGATAGCACTCGATGCCGAGAAGGCATTCGATCGGGTTTCGCATGATTTTTTATTATTCACAATGGAAAAAATGGGTTTCCAAAAGGGATTTCTCCAACGTATTAAAAATCTGTATAAAGCTCCTACAGCCAGGGTTCTCTGTAATGGCTATCTCTCCAAAGAGTTTTTCCTTCGTAACGGGACTAGACAAGGTTGTCCCCTGTCACCAATTTTATTTAATATTTACCTGGAACCCTTGCTAAGAGCACTCTCTATGGAGCCCAGGGATTGAGGTTCAAGGGATGGAGCTTAAATTTTCGGTATTTGCTGACGATATCTTGTTGCACTTAAACAATCCGGCTCACAGCTTTCAACACGCCTTGGAAATTATTGGGGAATTTTCGGAGGTATCAAATTATAAATTAAACTTAAGCAAAACCCAAGTTCTCCCGCTTACGGTATACACCCTCAGATCAGATTTTGAACACCTGCAGATCAACTGGGCCTCGGATAAAATTAAATACTTGGGAATTTGGATTAGAGCCAGGTCTGAGGACGGGGTGGAGGACAATCTGGGTAACTTATTGGCCACAATTAAAAGCGATATTTTAAGGTGGAATAAACTCCCTTTAAACTTTACCGCCAGACTAGGAATGATTAAAATGAATCTGTTACCCAGATTATTGTATCCCATACACCTTCTACCGCACAGTATCCCGAAGGGCCAGTTTACTAGTATCCAAAGGGTAATTTCAAACTTCCTGTGGGATTCTAAACCCCCAAGGAGGAAACACGCTGCCTTACGCCTCTCTTATCCTAAAGGAGGCATAAAACTCCCCGATCTGTTTGTATATTATGTTGCAGGACAGCCTGGCTGATGGGGCAATGGGCAAGAACTGGGGAAGAAGGAGGGTATACACCAACCTGGCTGCGAATTGAGCAGCGCATTTTAAAGGATTTAAAACTTTCCCCGGCTGCACTGTTGTATACGGATCCGGTGGCTTTGCCTTTAGGGAGGAGCATACACCAATCGAAAGTCAATGAAGGCTTGGTGGGAGCTATTAAACCCGGCTCAGAGGAAGGCTCAGAGGGAGCCAGAGACCAACCCATAGTGGGTAACCCTAATCTTCGTCTGGGGATTGGTAGTAGCCCCCAATGGGCACCACACTTGGCCAAGTTAAATCTGGTAGATTTTATATTCGATGACAAGGTGAGCCTACCAGTTCATACTAGGGAGTGGAATTTTTTTAAAAAGGTCCAAATTAAAAATATGGTACAGAAGTTCATACGAGACAATAAAGTAGGGGGACTGACCCCATTTACTTGGGACTATTTGAAGGCGTTTGATCTCCTACAACACCCCCTTTCAAAGGTATATAGGGTGCTGTTGGATTTTTTGAGCTCAGAGTTTAAGGCCCAGACAGTCTACTGGGATAAAACTCTATCCCCCCCGAGGCCTGACTGGAAGGAGATTTGGAAAAATGTTAAAATCCTCCCGGTTCCGAAGTACAGGACTATGCAATTTTTCATTTGTTCGAATATTTATTATACCCCTGTTAAATTATGTTGTAGAAAACTCAGACAGACAGACAGATGTGTGTTTTAGATGTGGAATAAAATCAGGGGACCTATTGCATGTAATGTGGAGCTGTTCTAAAATCCATTCGTTATGGATCCAAATTGGCCAAGAAATGGATCCCCTGCTAAATTACACTGAATATATTAAACCGGAGATCTGTCTCCTAGGGGACATGAAAGCAGTATTGAGGGACTCAGCCAAATACCATGTGTCTCTGATGTCTGCCTTGGTTAAAGCATTTGTTTTGAGACACTGGAAGAATGGTAATATATACACTTATGGCCAATGGGTCAGCGATTTGATGCAGGTCCTGGGCAGACTTAAAAGGCAAATGGCTGTAGAGGGGAAAAAGAAATTATATGCTAGAAGGTGGGGGGGTCCTAGAAACAGTCTACTCGATACAACAGAAAGGCCCCCAGACTCTGATCTGTCTGTCTGAAGGGGAGTAACCTGCAACGCTCTTGTAATAGAATGTGATAAGTAACTAAGATTGTATGGAGATGTATCATTTTCTTTAGGGTATGTCTTTAAGTAATGGGGCATAACACTCTCACGGGATTGACTTTAATAGGGACGGAAGTTTTTAATACTTTATGGTCAAGAAGGGTTCTCTCCCAGGGACACAGTTATTAAAGGTTATCCTTGTGTAGTCACCTTTACCTCAAAGTTGACAGAGCTATATAAATCTGATGATGGCCAAGAACCGGGTTAGACTATCGCCAGCTTTGACGGAATAGAAATATTTGTTATCTCGATATAAGGGGACTCAGGTTTTTTCTAGTGATTTCATATAACTGTGATTGTAAATAAGTTTGGGGATGTAGATAGTTTCCATGTCCAGTTTAGGGATGTGGGCCCAGGTACCCATCCTGGGATGTATGTGTGTATGTCTTATTGCTGAAAACATAAAATTCTAATAAAGAAGTTCAAAAAAAAAAAGAATCTTTCTTTGGTTGCGAGTAAGGACCTACTGAATTCGCCTGATTATGGGCTTGGTTTACTTTGGGGTGGGGTGGGGGTAACTTATGACCCTGATTCAGGCTGAACTGTAATTCTTATAATTTTTCTCAGGAGATATTCCTGGGACCTTTTTCAGAGGCCGTGTTGCATTCCCACTGCTTAACTAAACTCAGGCCTTTTGTCAAAGCTGGTGGCTTGCTCACTCTTCTCATGTCACTTGGCCTGAGCTAGGACCAACTTTTTCCCTGTTTTTGCTGGACTACGGAATGGGGCGACCCTGTTGTGGGAACTATGGCTTCTTCCTGCTGGAGAGATCCACTTCTCCACTTAACCTGCGGGCTGGGCTGGCCCTACTACAGCTGGATGCATAGTGACTTCCCTGGTACCAGGCTTGAGTCTCACCTGGGAACTCCCTCAGGAATGGTCACCTCCACAAACCTGACTCTCTGAATCTGGAAAAACATAGGAATCGCCTGCATGGAGTACTTGTGCTGTGCTTTCTATGACCCACACCTATTGTGGAGCTCTTCTGTCTTCTCCCTTGGCATGATCAAAACCCATGCTTGTTCTCCAGCAATTGGACCTTGGGCTGTACCATAGCCCCTCAATGCAGAGAAGCTACACCAGGCTGTTCCATGTACCACTCAATGTGGAGGGGCTACACTGGGGTGCACCATAGTACCCTCAATGTGGAGGGGCCACACCAGGCTATAACATATCCCCCTCAATGTGGAGGGGCTACACCAGGCTATACCATATCCCCCTCAATGTGGAGGGGCTACACCAGGCTATACCATACCCCCCTCAATGTGGAGGGGCTACACCGGGCTGTGCCATCACCCCCTCAATGTAGAGGGGCCATACTAGGCTGTACTATACCCCATCAATTTGGAGGGGATACACCGGGCTACACCATACCCCCCCCAGTGTGGAGAGTCTGCACCATATCCCCCCCAATGTGGAGGGGTTACACTGGGCTATACCATATCCCCCCCAATGTGGAGGGGCTACACCAGGCTATACCATATCCCCCCAAATGTAGAAGTGCTACACCATATCCCTGTCAGTGTGGAGGGGCTACACGGGACTGTACCATCACCCCCTCAATGTGGAGGTGCCACACCAGGCTATTCCATATCCTCCTCAATGTGGATGGGCTACACTGGGCTGTACCATAGTCTCCTCAATGTGGAGGGGCCACACCGGGCTATACCATATCACTGTCAATGTGGAGGGGCTACACTGAGCTGAATCATAGTCCCCTAATGTGGAGGGGCTACACTGGGCTGAACCATAGCCCCTTCAATGTGGGGGGGCTACACTGGGCTGAACCATAGTCCCCTCAATGTGGAGGGACTACACTGGGCTGTACCATAGCCCCCTCAGTGTGGAGGGGCCACACCATATGCCCGTCAATGTGGAGGGGCTATACTGGGCTGTACCATCACCCCCTCAATGTGAAGGGGCTGTACCATCACTCCCTCAATGTGAAGGGGCCACACCAGGCTATTCCCTATCCCCCTCAATGTGGAGGGGCTACACTGGGCTTTACCATAGCCCCCTCAATGTGGAAAGGGCTACACTGGGCTGTACCATAGCCCCCTCAATATGGAAGTGGCTACACTGTGCTGTACCATAGCCCCCTCAATGTGGAGGGGCTACACTGGGCTGTACCATAGCCCCCTCAATGTGGAAGTGGCTACACTGTGCTGTACCATAGCCCCCTCAATGTGGAGGGGCTACACTGGGCTGTACCATAGCCCCTTCAATGTATGAGGGCTACACTTTTAAGTACCAAAACCATTGATTGACTTAGAGTGATATGAGAGAGAGACTGTGAGACCAATTTCCATATTTTAATCCAGATAATGATTGTGTGCAGTAGTATGGTACACCACAGATAGTGAGTGATATGTTCTCTGTAAGCCTAAAAAATTGCTTCCTTTCAAAGAAGTAATAAACACTGGAGAGCTACTCTAGTTGCTTCTTTTTTTGTTTCTTCTATTGGTTGTACTTTAGAATTCCGAATGCCCAACAAAAGATGAAGAATGGCAAAGTAATTCTTCACAGAGAAGTATAAACTTGTTGCACTTGAAACATCAGAAAGATGTAAATTATGTGACTGTCCCTGTTAGAAGCAGATTACAGGGTGGAGGGTGAGGTAAGGTTCATCATTCCTGCTCCAGCAATGTGACATTTCATACTTTTATGTATTTGCCTTTTATCCTTGATGTGCAGTTTCGCCATGTAACACTCCGTAATCTGTATGAGTTTAAGGGGGAAACACCCATCTAGGATTAAATTAATCAATATTGTTACCAATGAAAATCTGCTTTACATAAGCTATTGACCGAACCAGTAACACGTTAAGGGCTAGAATTATACCCATTCAGTTTCCCCTCCCTTTATAGCTGCAGACATCCATTTTCTAACTCACAGGCACAGGAAATGACATCACATCACGGGAAACGCATATAGTCGCTAAATATCTTAAGCAGGAGAGGCACACTAGGCCGAAGCCTGAATCCAGGTGTGACCTGAGAGCACAAGAAAGTTAAGTGACTAGCTCTGGGTCATACAGTAATGCAAGTGGGGACAGTGGAATTCAAACCCAGGTCTCCAGGTTTGCGTCTTAGAGCCTTAAACCACTGCACTATATTGCCTCCTTGAAAGGCAGAGGAAATGAAACAAAAAATGCTTTTTACCAGTCCATGGGGATGTGAACTTGCTCTAATCTTGAAGGGGTTGCTATAAACAAAAGTTGTGTACTGCCAGTGCCAACAGTTTCCGAGCTCCTTTGCAGTTTATAGTGCTTTGTACAATGTTTTGTGACATTTCAGTTTAGTAAAATGTTTAGTGCCAGTGTGATTTGCAGAATATTCTGCTTCTGTGGTAACACTGTAAATAATGTTTACTCCTGTACCTATTTAGTTCCAGTATTTGTTAGCACTGAAATGGCTATGTTTAAATTTGTTTTCTTGGCATCATGTTCTGTCATTTGTAGGAGTGTGATCTAGTGGCTAGAGCACAAGCATGTGGCCCAGAAAATGAGAGTTTCAAACCTCAGTAAAGTCAAATACTAGCTGTGTGACCTTGAGTAAGTTAACGTAACCCCTCAGTGCTCCTGTCTACCTAGCAGCAGAAATTAATAGCAGCAGGGACCCACTGGAAATGAGGTGGCACATCTCAGCTGGACTGTCCTGGGTAAATAAGTTGTAACAAAATAATTGTTTTGTGTTGGTGTGTGATATGATAGATAACTGTCAATACAGAACCCTTCTGAACATAGGTGCCAGAACCTACAGGTGTGTGTGGGGGTGGACACCCCCCACATTTGCCCATGAGCATTCAGAGTGCCCCTAAATGCACGCAATGTCAGAAGGGAAGCAATCATGGTCTCTTATTACTACAGTGCCCTCTCATACACACTCCGTTTTCCCCCATGTTCCAGCACTACTCCTTCTGAAGGTTGTGACATAAAAATACATATTTGAACACCATCCAGAAATAGGTATCCTTTCACCAAAGTAAAAGAAAAAAACACAGCAGATTTATTTTTTTCATTTCATGATTCCAACTGTTTCACTCTGTCTTTCCAGCAGGAAATCTCCAGTAGTCCCTTCTTTTTGAGACAAAACCTTGTCACTTCCCCTATTAAGTGGCTGGTTGTGACAGCTCATCAAGAGGCCTAACTCTTCTTTTCCTCTTACCTTGAAAGAGGCAGTGTAGTACAGTGGTTTAAGGCTCTGAGCTGCAAACCTGATGACCTAGATTTGAATCCCACAGTCCCCACTTGTATTACTGTATGATCCTGAGCAAGTCACTTAACTTTCTTGTGCTCTCATGTCACACCTGGACTCAAACTTCAGCTTAGTGTGCCTCTCCTGGTTAAAATATTTAGAGACTATATGCATTTCCCCTGATGTGATGCATTTCCTGTGCCTGTGATTTAGAAAATGGATGTCTGCAGCTATAAGGGGAGGGGCAACTGAATGGGTTATAATTCTGGCCATAAAAGTGTTACAGGTTCGGTCTAGCTTATGTAAAGCAGATTTCCATTGGTAACAATATTGATTAATTTAATCCTAGATGGATGTTTCCCTTTAAAAGAGTCATGTAAGTTGTATAGTTTTAAATAATATCTGCTATGCTGGTAGACTTTAAAGTGCCACCGTATCTTATCTAAATATCACGCTGTGCTGAAACAGTGCCTGAGGGGGTCATATTTCCCTATTACAAACATTCAAATATTACTGCACTTTTCCATGGGTAGTAGCATGGCCTGGCACATGTGTAGTCATATGGCGATACCTTATTACATTATAGAATTTTTCCTGTATGAGGCATCAAATCACTTGGATTCAATAATGCTGTTGCTAACATATGTGGACAAGACATGTATTGTTATGTGCATGTGCTCAGCCTTCTGCATTTCTAAGATTTTGCCTGCTTTTTTGATATATTTCCTTTTAAAATGAGTAAAATATAAGTAAAAAAAGAAAGATGTAAATTACTTTAGGCAAATTCTTGAATTTGGGAGCCTTTCTTTGTAATGGTATTTCAGTGTGGGTATTCACAGCTTCAAGAAAGCGTACCTCAAGTTGTCCTGTTTTTATATTGTTTTTTTTTTTTTGGTTGAAGGCTGGCCTGGTGGCGTGTAGGGCTAAGGCGCTGGATGTCTTACCTCCTCCTTGGTTCGTAAACAGACCAGGGTCAGTTGGGGGCTGCCCAAGTGAGGGAGGATCAAGTGTCCTAAAGACAGCTCTGATTCTTCAGGGAGGAGGGGACTCTTGAGTTCCGCCACTTGCGTGCCATCTGGCAGAGGCTGGGTCACAGAGCCAGCGGAACCAGCAGGCCTGGTTTTGTGTGTGTGTGTGTATGTGTACGT
Organism: Neoceratodus forsteri; assembly: GCA_016271365.2. Taxonomy (NCBI): domain Eukaryota; kingdom Metazoa; phylum Chordata; order Ceratodontiformes; family Ceratodontidae; genus Neoceratodus; species Neoceratodus forsteri. The sequence continues at coordinate 166,767,501 of JADMNL010000025.1, read as the reverse complement.
GTGTGCTGATGTACTACAGACATACATCAACCTTGCATGTACGTAGGTGCCCCTGGGAGGAAATGGAGGAAAATACCTCCCCTGCGGGCACCTCACAACTCTCAGGTGCTGGCAAGCCACCAGCCAATAGATGGCACTGTGTAATTTGTTTTTAACCTGAAAGTCCATGAGACGGATCGGTGACGGGGCTGGGGGGCGCTAGGACGAAGGTGCAGAAAAATCTTGTGTATAACAAAAAAAGCCTGAATAGACTCATTTAATGTGTTTAGTAGTGAATGATCAGCCTTTGTACAGTATTTTAAGTATTGTAATACAGCTAAAACAGGTTGGGCTCAAGATATAAGCTTTAACCTGGAGAAGTTGTCTGTTACCTTGTGAACTGTTTTAAGACACCTGTGCTCTTTTCCATGAATTAATCAAACATTCTTGACACTTCTGACAGAGTAAGCTTGCCTTCCAGGCAAAACATAAAAAAGAATTCTATTAAGAGATCAGCTTTCTTTAGTAAAAGTGGAAAAACAATAGGTTGCTATGGAGACTGGCAGCACTGAAGATATAACTGTGAGCAAATGTAATAAAAATGTGCTGTTCTGTACACTATGAGTTTTGCTATAAGTGACCATATTTCATCAGAGGTCCATTTACCAGCACTGTTCATTGTGAAAAATTGTGAACTCTGATCTCCCCCCCTCCCCCGACTGTGTGCTGCATAAAATTCAAAGCCATGTTCTTTTTTTGATATTGGTTATTTTCTGTTTCTGGAGATCCTACATTAGGAGCAGTCAGGCCATCAGTGTGCAAGAAACGTAGCCCTAGCCCACTGCCACTGGAGGAGCTGCATCTTACCTCCCGAGAGCTGACCTGCTCAAACCCGAGAAATGATTCTTCCTAGGGGATGACCTCCCTTGAACTTTTCAAGGCCAGATCCAGCTGGGGAGGAAGAGGGGCCCGAACAGTCCATGCATCCAAACTAGGCTGAGAAGGTGAGGAGCATCACATGCTTGAGCTGGTCTCCATTTTCATGCTTCTAACCCAGTTGGATGCCAGACTCCTTACAGCTCCAGGGAATAGTACTGCCCTTGAATGCCAGACCGAACCCTACCCTAATGAGACCACCCTGTGGAGCACTTCATTCTCCTCCATCCAATTCCCTGCAGCATTCCCAGTTTGGGAGGCAAGTGCAGCTCACCTGCATGGGAAGTCCTGTAGGCCCTCAACTGCTGCATCATCAAGCGACTCTATAAATTGTTGAGATTTTCTTTTTTTTATATAGCTTTCATTACACCTTGTTTGCTGGCCAAGGCACCTAGCTTCACCTGAGCTCTTTTGTTCTAGGTTGCTTGAAAGGACAGAGCAAAGAAACTTACCAGAGCAACAATAAGGATTAAGGCTTCTTTTGGCTAGGCAGGTTTACTGTGTGTTGTTATTTTTACTTTGTACTCACAGGGATTGTTACTGTTTGTTGCTAACATTTTATTGCTTTATTTTTCTCTGATTATAATTATTGTTGCTGGGTATACCTTCTGCTGCATTATTATAGGGTGTGCCTACAGATTACTGCTGTAATCTTCTGATTCAAATTGTTTTTTGCAAGGTATATCTTCTTACTGCTTTATTTTTCTCTATAGCAAAGTGTTTCTTACAGGGTATATCTTCTGTGAAATTATTACAGGTGGTGCTTTACAGGTTTCACAATTTTATTTGTCATTAGGATAAGCTTTCAGGGCTACTGCATTTGTTGCTGGCTGATTGTTTCTGCTCTTACCTCCTTGTTTCTTTCGTCCGTGGTTCTTCTTTTTCAGCAGGGGAAGGGCCCAGCCACCCACCCCATCCCCAACCACCCCACACTACACTCCTTTTATAGGGTAGCACGGTCGTGACATTTCCTGAAGCAAAGCAGGAAGGGGCGGATCAGAGGGGTATCCACACAGTGACCTTGTTTACAGGGGCACTAGTAATTGAACTTGTTATAACAAATTATACAAAAACAAACAAAACACAAAATGAAACTTTTGCTTTCATTTTCTTCCTTCTAATTACTCTGACCAGATTATAAACCCAGCAACTTACCTGGAATGGATATCATTAACTGCTGGTACTGTGGAACACTTTTCAGAAGGGCAGTTTTACAGGATTTAGGACACTGTCCTACATGCTGAGCCATTGGAGATCTAAATGCTCAGCTCCAGGCAGCATGGGCAGAGATTGTGCACCTCAGATTGCACATTCAAGAGGATATATATTATAAGAACCACCCGCCATTTCTCCAACATCCAACAGAAGCACCTCGACCGCGGAAGGTAGTCTGTCTGGAAGGTTGGCAGGTGCAAATCGGGTGTGCCCCATCACTCTGTGCTGTACAACATATCACCTCCACAAACCATATAAAAACTACAAACCGGTATCTGCCTCTATCTCTGAAATCAAACAAAGGGGCAGAGGACACTGCAGCACAGGAGCTAGCACAACAAAACTTGCCCAAAACATGAACCAAAGCAAAAAAAGCAAAAAGGAAATCCTCAAAACTTCTGATCATAGGAGACTCCATGATTCGGGGAGTTGATACGTATCTCCAGCCAGGGTTAATGGTCAGATGTCTCCCAGGTACATCAGTGTGGAGAGACACTGACTACATTGCTAAAATTGTTCAGGAAGCAGGAGAAAACACATTGTACACTGTGCCTACGATTTGTTTGTACCAAATCTCCTCATGTCCGATATTGAAACCTTGTATTCACTGTTCTCAAATGGACCTATGCATCAAATCTGTATATTGTGCTTACTATTGTTGCTTGTGTCAAATCTGTTTCATGTGTATTACTGTTACCTTGTACTCCACTGTCACCCTGCGCCATGTATTATGGCCCGGGTTGTGCCTGAAAACGGTCCCTGGGATCAGTGCACTCACCCGGTTATCAAAGAAATAAATAAATAAAACATTGATGTCCTGGTACACATAGGGACTAACGATCTCTCCAGCCGGTCAGTTGTGGAGACCAAGGAACACCTGACCAGGCTGGGTGACAAACTATCATCCATTTCGTCAGCATCTCCTTCTCTGAGATACTGCCAGTCTGGGAGAGGGGGACAGATGGACGGAAAGTCAGAGAAGGGGAGATAGGGAAGCTAAACTTGTGGCTCAGGGCTGGTGCCAGGAAAAAAGACACAGATCTGTAGGGAACTGGCAACAGTTTGGGGAGCGAAAGTTCTTTAAATTTGATGGACTGCATCTGTCTAAGGAGGGAGTCAGTGCATTGGGGCAGAAGTTTGATGTCTTTGCAGCATATTTAAACTAGCAAATGGGGAGAGGGGTGCAGCATCCAATACATCGAATGGGAAGAACACCCTTCCCCCCTCAACTAGTGGTCAAACAGGAGTTCAGCATGTTTGTAGTTCATTTGCATCACCAGGTAAAGAAAAAGGTCCAGCCCCCATACAATGCACAGGGGAAACGCTTGACCTCGCCTAACAACTAACACACCGAAATCTGACCAATGGAAAATCATGTACACAAATGCTCGCAGTCTGGGAAACAAAATCCCAGACCTGCAGGCAATAATGACAGAGGCTAAACTGGACATAGTAGCCATTAGCAAGACATGGTTTACCAGTAACCACACTTGGGAGACTTCAGTACCTGGCTATGTACTGTTCAGAAGAGGCCGAGGTGCAAAAAGGGAAAGTGGAGTGGCCCTTTATGTCAGTGAAAACATCAAAGCTACAGAAATTCAGAATACACATAAGGAGCCAGAAAAACTGTGGGTCACCCTGAAAACAGGAAATGGGACAGCCATACGAACTGGGGTTGTGTACAGGCCTCCAGACTAGGGGGAGGACATAGACACGTTACTGTTAGAAGATATACAAAACATGAAAGCTAAAGGGGAGGTTCTTACAATGGGAGACTTCAACATGCCAGATACAGATTTGTCAATACCAGTAGGGACATCTGCCAGAACTAGACACATGGTGGATTCCCTGCAGGGGGAGGGCCTCAAACAACTGATACAACAACCTACAAGAGACAGGGCTATCCTAGATCTAGTACTGACTAACAGAGAAAGGATCACAGATCTGCAGGTAGGTCACCTTGGTGCCAGTGACCATCACATGGTATGGTTCAATTTGGCCACTAGAACTAAATTATCCCACTCCAAGGCAAAAATATGGGACTTTAGAGGAGCTGACTTTGATAAGATGGCCAACAGAGTTAAGCTAGCCCTGGCAAAAAGAAATACAGGTGAGGGGGTACAGGCAAAGTGGGCAAGCATTAAAGATGCAATACTTGAAGCAACATCCCATTGTGTTAGTGAGAAAAGGAAGTGCAAAAGAAGAAGGAAACCACTTTGGTTCTCAAACACAGTAGCAGAAAAGGTCAACGCCAAAAGGCTGGCCTTCAAGAAATATAAGGGAATGCAGCAGGATGAAGATAGGGAGGCATACCAGACTTCCCTAAGGGAAGCAGGGATGGCAGTAAGGCAGGCAAAGGCCCAAACTGAGGAAACACTAGCACAAACAGTAAAAGAAGGTGACAAGACTTTCTATAGATATATTAGTGAAAGGAGAAAGTCCAGAGGGATATTGCTAAGATCAAAGGGGATAAGGGGGCGTGTAAGGAGGAGGACCATGTAAAAGCATCTATCCTAAATAGATACTTCTGCTCAGTATTTACTGAAGAGAAGGTAGGGCAGGGTCCACAGCTCTGCACCATGGACAGAGGAGGGAGGTGTGCACTAGTTCTTTCACAAAAGAAGGGGTCCTACAAGAGCTCAATAAGCTCAGGGTGGACAAGGCAATGGGACCTGATGGCATACATCCCAGGGTACTAAAGGAGCTAAGGGTGGAACTAGCAGAGTCATTATCAGAACTGTTTAGTGAGTCTCTGAGTACAAGAGAGGTCCCAGAAGACTGGAGAAGGGCTCACGTGATCCTGCTCCACAAGAGTGGTAACAGGGAGGAGGCAGGGAACTACAGACCAGTCAGTCTTACCTCAGTAGTGGTCAAGTTTATGGAGACACTCCTTAAGGAAAGAATAGTGCAACACCTGGAATCCATAGGAGCACAGGATCCAAGACAGCATGGGTTTACAAAAGGAAGGTCCTGTCAAACTAATCTTATAGATTTCTTTGCATGGGTAACCAGAGTGGTGGACCAAGGAGGAGGAGCAGTTGATGTTGCCTACCTTGACTTCAGCAAAGCTTTAGATACTGTTCCACATAGAAGATTGATTAGTAAGCTGGGTAGGCTCAGGGTGGGTCAGACGTTGGTCAACTGGGTGGGAAACTGGTTAACGGGCAGAAAGCAGAGAGTGGTGGTAAATGGTATACATTCAGAAGAGATGCAAGTCACAAGTGGTGTACCTCGGGGATCAGTCTTGGGGCCAGCTCTCAGTATCTTCATCAGTGACATTGCAGATGGACTGGAGGGTAAGGTTTGTCTGTTTGCAGATGGCACCAAGATCTGCAACAGAGTAGATGATCCAGTTGGGGTGAGCAGAACGAGAAGAGATCTGGATAAACTAGCAAAATGGTCGGAAGAGTGGCAACTGGGGTTTAAAAGAAGTGCAAAATCATGACCATAGGGAAGAGAAACCCTGAAGCCACATATAGGCTGAGAGGGGAGTTGCTGGCAGTCGCAAGGGAAGAAAGAGACTTGGGCGTCATCATCACTGATGACCTGAAATCATCCAAGCAGACCTCTAAAGCAGTAGGTAAGACTAGAGGGATGTTGGGGTGTATTAGTAGGGATATCATAAGTCGAAAGAGGGAGGTAACAATCTCTCTTTATAAGATATTGGTTAGGCCCCATCTGGAGTACTGTGTGCAGTACTGGAGGCCACACCTTCACAAGGACATTAACCAAATTGAGGCAGTCCAGTGAAGGGCAACCACAATGGTGCAGAGACTGCATCAGAAAAAATATGAGGACAGATTAACTGAGCTCAATATGTATACCCTAGAGCAAAGGCGGGAGAGAGGTGATATGATTGAAACATTCAAACACCTTAAGGGCATTAACAAGGTGAAATAGTCTAACATGTTTCAATATAAGAAAAATAGCAGGACAAGAGGACACAGCATGAGATTAGAGGGAGGCCGATTAAGGGTAATGAGAGGAAGTTCTTTTTCACAGAAAGGGGGTGGATACATGGAACGGCCTACCTCAGGAAGTGGTGGATATGAATACAGTGCAGGGCTTCAAACAGGCATGGGATAGGCATAAGGGAGCAATACAGATGAGTGTGAATAGATAGGCCTTTGACAGAGCAAAGGCCTATGGCACATTCATAAGGTAGAAAAAGAAATGGGCAGACTGGATGGGCCTTGCAGTCCTTATCTGCTGTCAACTTCTATGTTTCTATGTTGCCACTCCCTCCCCTGCGTGCCAGCTGTTTCAGACACTTACGCCAACCTCCTCTAAACCTCCGTGGCTTACCCCCCAAAGATAGTGGGACTGATGGGGTTGACCAAGTCCTGCCAGGGTCTGGATCTGTCTTTAGAGGGCAGTGTCTAGTCATCTATGTGGGGCTTGCGAGGGGCCAACCATCATCCTGCCACAGCTGGGAGTTTTGGCATCCCCAGAACGTCACGTATATGGTGTCATGGTGTTTGTGCAATGCACATTCGAGCCTGACTTCAAGTAACATCTCCCCTCCTGTCTTCTGAGTGGCTGCAGCTGTGATGCCACCTGTGAATCTCCAAGTGGTGATCTCAGAGTGGAGCATACTGACTTCTTTCCCCAGAAAAGCAGGGCATCCTCTGGGAATCTCAGTACCCCCCCCCCAGCAGGTTGCTGGCAACCCAGGCTTGCTCCAGAACCCAGGCCACCAGCTGCCTGAGCGGTAGACCTACCACTGTACTGACAGGCTGGCCTTCATCACTGAAATTTTCAAGCAGCAACTTGTATTAACTCTTAAATGGCCAGGCAACAACAGCTATTGTGAGCTTGATTGCTCCGAACTTCTGTCTCCATAATTCATGTCCTACATTTTGTTTCTGTTTTTCCTGTAGAGCTTTTTCTCCCAGGCCATGCTTGTCTTACAGTAATATACCCTGTCCCAAGGGATATACTGTGTTCAAACTACATGAAGTCTTGCTGTAGTCTGACAGTTGCAGTGATTCCCAACCTATGAACTGCCCCGGAGAACAAAGAGTTAACTTTCTATGCAGGGCATAGAATGCTGAGCTTGAGCTCAGTTGAAGTCTCTGTCTGGAGTGTTTCAAACTTAAACCGTCAGATTCTTTAATCCGCCTCACTGAACGGTCGCTCTGGAGATTTCTCCTTCAGCTCGGTTCGAAAGTCGGTTAAAGTTTCAGTTTTCGTTGATTTTTTTTAAACTGAAAAAGTTATCCGCATAGTCGGTTCAGTCTCTGTCTGTGGTGCCATGAGTACTAGATAGGAATTGTTCTGTTTTTTCTGTATGGAACTTGTAAAAGTGCTGCTCGGTTTGGCTGAACCGGCCATTTGATAGTGAAATATTGTGTTTTGTGTTGTTCTACTTAGTGTGTGGTTACCGGTTCTTATAGATTCTAAAAAGAAACGTGTTTTAGTACAGTTTTTTCCAATACCCGTGACACGGTTAGGAACCGATAAGGGAGTCTTGCCTGGCGGCTGCCATAAAAAGGTTAAGTTGGTTAGGTTGGCCATGTCTGAGAAACCCAAGAAAAAAAAACGGGTCCACTGGGTTTCATCACTGCATTGAGTGTGGGGAGGTCTTTGCTAAGGCCGATCCCCACACCACCTGTATTTATTGTCTGGGGTTTGACCACCTCGATTCAGACTGTCAAATATGTAAAAACTTTCCCAAATCTACCCTTGAGAAGAGATTATGTAGATTGGGGGAAAAGGGCAGAAAGTCCGCTTGACCGGATGGCCAGCCAGGTTCGGTTTCGACCAGACCAGATGGAGTCCCTCTGACCAGGCGATACTTCCTCGGGCAAAGGAGAGCCGATTCGAGGATCGGTTCCGCCAAAAAGAAAACGAAAGGCAAATCGACCGTTCTGGATCCAGAGGTTCATGTTCCGATCAATAAGAGATAGCCAGAGCGATTCAGATTGTGGAATCGCGTTTGTCCAGTTCCTACCGATCCGCTCCTTCTGGCAGGGGGTCGGTTCAGCTGGTTCCCCCAGTTCAAGATTATACCCTCGAAGATTTTTATGAACTGGAATTTGAAGAGGAAGGGGAATTTGAGGATGATGATGGAAGTGAGTGTCTTGATGTGCCTGTGGAACCGGACATCTCCCCAGACAGACCTTCAGGTGTTTCCCCTCCTAGGCTTTCTGAGTCCCCTTCTCACTTTATGTTTTACAGAAAGGTGGCTGAAACCCTCCAGCTTCCTATGGAGGAGGCTGTGGAAGATCAAGAGGAGCCTGATTATGTAGAGATAATGGACATCCCAGAGTCCAGGAGACTGTCTGTTCCCCTCCACAAATCTTTTGGGAAACGGACACAAAAAATCCTGAAGTCTCCTAACACTATACCTCCTGTGGATAGGAGAATGGACAAGAGGTATACACTTTCAGGCTCAGACACGGAGTTCTTATATCAGCAATGCAGCCTTGTTGGGGTAGTGCAGGCTGCTGCCTGTGACAAGGCAAATATTCCCTTGGCTTCACACCCCCCTGACAAGGACTCCAGGAAGATTGATGCTATGGCAATGAAGCAGTACATGGCATCTTCTTTGGGACTCAGGCAGGCGAATTACATGGCCTATACAGCCAGGTACCAGAAGTCCAGGTGAGACTTTGTACTGGCACTGGCTAAACAGGCCTCCCCCCAGCTAGCCAAGTAGCTGGAGGTGGTGGCTGCAGATGGGATTGAGGCATCTAAGGTTCAGTTTCATGCTGCTGTGGACTCTAATGATGTGTCATCAAGAGTCATGGCTATATCTGTGGCTCTTCGGAGGATGGCTTGGCTCAGATGTACTAGCCTCTCGCAGGACACTCAGGCTAAGGCCATGGATTTTCCTGTAGTGGGTAATTCTCTGTTTGGGGAGCAGACAGAGAATTATAAGAAAATGGATGAGTACAGGACCACTTACAGGAGTGCTCAGGCTAAGGAGAGGCAGGCCACTCCTCAAAGGCAGCAGTCTAGGGGCAGGGGCAGGCCTTTTTAAAGGCCTTTTTACAAAGCACAGGCCTCTTCTTCCTTTTCTCAGAGGGGGTTCTTCAGAGGGAGAGGCAGAATGGGGATGAGCAGGGCTGCATCCACTCCTCAGCCTAAAGCCACTGCCAAGCAGATACCCTGATGGTCTGCCTGGGTCAACTCTCCTATTCCTGTAGGGGGCAGGCTGGCTTACTTTGTCCAGGACTGGATGTCTATTACATCAGACAAGTGGGTCCTGGAAGCAGTAAGCCAGGGACTGGTTCTCAGCTTCAGAAAATTTCCAAAGATGAGAGCCAGATCTTTTCCACCTGCAAATCTTTCGGAAACCCTTGCCCTAGAGGCAGAGGTTTCTTCTCTCCTAGCTTTAAGAGCCATAGAGAGAGTACCTGCCCTACACTGGGGCAGAGGACTGTACTCCAGGTACTTCCTGACCCCCAAAAAGACTGGGGAGTGGTGACCCATCCTAGACCTAAGATATCTAAACAAACATCTCTTAAAATCAAAGTTCAAGATGGTGACTCTGGGAATAATCCTTCCCTCTCTAAGGCCAGGGGACTGGCTAGCCTCCCTGGACCTCAGAGATGCCTACTTTGACATTCTCATCAGGTGCTCCCACAGAATGTACCTCAGGTTCGAGTTGCCCTCAGGCCACTATCAGTTCAGAGCAATGCCCTTTGACCTAACCTCAGCCCCAAGGGTTTTCACAAAGTGCCTGGCAGTAGTAGTTGCCTTTCTAAGAAGGCAAAAGATTTCCATTTGTCCATATCTGGACGATTGGCAGTGGTCAGTCTCCAGACCAAGTCAAGTCTCACCTGCAAGTGACCCAGCAAGTGCTCACTTTCTAGGATTTCTTCTCAACCTTCCCAAGTCAGTTCTCGAACCAGTCCAGCTTCTTACCTTTATAGGGGCAGAACTGGACACACTCGGAGCAAGAGCCTTTCTTCCTCTAGAAAGGGCAAGGGTTCTTATGGAACTAGCCTCTTCTTTCAGCCTTCAGGTATCTCCACCAGCAAGGCATTTCCTCCAGCTCTTGGGCCACATGGGAGCTTCAACAGCAGTGGTCCAAGGGGCAAGATTCCAGATGAGGGATATTCAGTTCCACCTGAGAGCTTTTTGGTCTCAGAGGAAGGATTCCCTTACCAAACTGATCCCAGTGACTCTGACCTTGATCCAAGCCCTCCAATGGTGGCAGGATCAGGACAATTTAAGACAAGGTGTTCCTTTTTTAATCAGCCTTGTTCAGTGGTCCTTACCACGGACGCTTCTCTTCTGGGCTGGGGAGCCCATCTGGGGTCCCTCACTGCCCAGGGGCTGTAGCCCCCCCCAGGTTTCCCTTCTCCACATCAGTCTCCTAGAGCTCAGGGCAGTTTTTCTGGCCCTAAAATCTTTTTCTCAGTCAGTACAGAACAAGGTGGTTCGAGTCAGAACGGACAACACCACCACCATGTGGTACATCAACAAGCAGGAAGACACTCGGTCCACAGCCTTGTGCACAGAAGCCATGAAGGTGTGGTCCCTGGCTTATTCCCTGCAAACCTCTCTTGTAGCAGTTCACCTTCCAGGCAAGGACTGTGTGCTAGCAGATGCACTGAGCAGGATCTCTCAGGGCCATCACGAATGGTCCCCGGACCCTCAGGTGTTGAAAGTGATTTTTTCAAGGTGGGGCACTCCAGAGATAGATCTCTTTGCAGCCTCAGACAATCACCAACTCCCTCTCTTTTGTTGCAGACCTCCAGTCTTGGGCTCAGTCCCCCTGGACGCCCTGATTCTGAATTGGGAAGGGAAGTTTCTGTATGCCTTTTCCCCCTTCCCACTCCTGTTCAAAGTTCTGGTCAAAATAAGGTCTCAACCTTGCAAGGTGATTCTGATTGCTCCAGATTGGGCCAGATAGCCCTGGTACCCCCTGTTGGTGTCCCTAGCTGTCCATCTTCCCCTGTCTCTCCCCAGGAATTACAACCTGTTAACATCCTCTCAGGGAAGGATTTAGTACCCCAGTCTTCAGTCTCTCAATCTCAAGGCATGGCTCTTGAAGAGTTAGAGTTTGCATATCTGCATCTTTCCCAAGGGGTTTTGGATATCCTCAAGGCTTCTCGAAAGCCCTCCACCAGAAAGACTTATAACTCCAAATGGAAGAGATTCAGCATTTAGTGTTCTAAGAAGTATATTTCTCCAGACACTGCTGGATTGCCTACGGTTCTGGATTATATAGTCCATTTTAATGGCCTAGGCCTCAGACCAGCTACTCACAAGGTATACTTGTCAGCTGTTTCTGCATTTTTGTCTGTGGGGAAGTCTTCCTCACTATCTTCTCATCCTGTATTCTGTACATTTTTAAAGGATTGCTTCACACCAGTCCTCCTTTTTAGAGACTCTGCCCTGCTTGGGATTTGAGTGTTTGCATTGCTCAACTTATGCAACCCCCTTTGAACTCTATGTCTTCAGCAGAGCTTACATGGACTTGGAAAACTGTGTTCTGGTAGCCATACCTCTGCTAGGCGATCAGTGAATTGAAGCCCTGTCAGTGGAACTTGATTTTATCTCATTTCACAGGGATAAAGTGGTCCTTAGAACCAATAGAAGGTTCTTGCCCAAAGTGGTTTCAGACTTCCATTTAAACCAGTCTGTGTCTCTCCTGTTTTCTTCACTGATCATTCTTCCTCAGGAGAGAGGAGGCTACACAGTTTAGATGTCAAAAGAGCCCTTAGTTACTACATAGAGTGTACCAAGGGTCACAGGTTTGATTCCCTCCAGTTGTTCCTCACTTATGGAGAAGTGGGAGGGCAAACCTGCCACCAAAAGATTTATTGCCAGGTGGATTGTGTCTTGTATACAATTCTGCTATGAAAAACTGGGAAAACCTCCACCCTCAGGCCTGAGGGCTCATTCCACAAGAGGTACAGCTGCTTCCCTGGCTGCTGCCAAGGATATCACTCTCTTAGAAATTTGTCAAGCAGCCACCTGGAAAGCAGTCCATACCTTTACCAAGCATTACTCTCTGGGTATCCAGGCTAGGAGTGATGCACTGGGTTTTAACACAGCAATACTCAGAGCCTATTCCCAAAGTAGGTTCTGTCCTCCTCCTTGAGGTACGGCTTGTAGTCTGCAATTGTCAGAATACAGCAAGACTTCATGTTGTTTGAAATAAAAATTACTCACCTTAGTAATTATGTTTCTTCTAATGGAGTCTTGCTGTATTCTGACCTCCCTCCCTGCCTCCCCTCTCTAAACCTGTTTTTGGGAAGTGGGTGGGCAGGTGCAGTGTTGCACCCCGGGGTGTTTTTTGCTTGTATCCTCCTCCATTTTGTTTGGGTGCTGATTTATTATTGTTATTTGTAGTAGATTGGTTTTTGGTTTTCGGGTTTCCTGACTTGAGTCTTCCTTGGGAATCCAAAACTTTTTCAGCCAGTTGGCTAGTAGGAATTTTTACAATTTTCACATAGAATTTTTAGTTAGTTGGGCTGGTAGGAATCTGATGGTTTAGATTTGAAACACTCCAGACAGAGACTTCAACTGAGCTCGAGCTCAGCATTCTATGCACTGCATGGAAAGTTAACTCTTTGTTCTCCAGCGCAGTTCAACGGTTGGGAACGACTGTAATTGTCAGAATACAGCCAGACTCCATTAGAAGAAACATAATTACTAAGGTGAGTAATTTTTTCTTCTGGCCCGTCGACTCCCAAACTTCTTTGGGTCCAGCGCCACCCTGATGTCACCAGCAGCTTCCCCTCTGTGGCAGGGGCTCCAAGGGGAGGGCCATCCCCCCATGGGGCAGTCCACTATATGGACTAGGATCTGGTGTTGGCAGGAGCTCTGCGGGAGTCCAGGAACACAGGCCTTCACATAAATGGTAAATATTTTTTTTCTCCCTGCTTCTTCCCCTTCCCCACTTGGCATGGGTAGAGCTCCACAGTTTCTCGGCAGTATGCAGCAATGTCATGTGGAGGGGGCAAGGTCCCTTGGTCCACCACAAGAGTCACTACATTACCGGTTGCCCCAAGCCATCCCTCATGATTGCACCACACTGCCGACAGGCAGCTGCTGTGGTCTTGCCCGCCTCTCGACGTGGTGTCCCTAGCTGTCTCCCAGAATGGGTCTGTCTGCATGACAGCACAGTGTGCTACTGCCAGGCCATCAGGGTGGATGTTCATGTTTTGATTCTTTCACCATGTCCCTCATCTGGGTGATAAAGGGTTCTGATTGCGATCCTTGGGCAAGTGAGCATAATCATGTTCATTTTCAAAGTTTTCCTTAAGGCCCCCAGCAGCAGCTTACCTCATCAGGACTTCAAAAGTCCACTCTTCATAATTTATTACTACATGGCTTTCTTAGGGAAAAGGGTAGTAATTTCTCAGTCAGAGGAGCTGGCTGCACAATCCCTTCCCTATCTTGGTCCATGATTTTTAGCAGGTGCCGCCATCATGCTCTTAAGTTTTGTGATGTACAGTGCCTTCAGAAAGTATCATTTTGTGATGTTGCAAACTCAAATTAAAAATACATTTATATGGGATTTTTTTGTCACGTATCTGCACAAATTACTCTATAATGTCAAAGTGGAATGAAACTTCTGGAATTTTTTGTACATGTAATTTAAAATAAAAACCTGAAATGTCTTGAGTTGGTAAGTATTCACCCCCTTTGCTATGACACTCCATATTGAGCTCAGGTGCATCGAATTTCCTTGTGAGATCACTCTAAAACTTGATTGGAGTCCACCTGTGGTCAGTTCAAATGGTTGACATGATTTCAGAGGAAATACACCTGTCTATATAAGGTCCCACTGTTGACAGTGCATGTCAGAGCAGAAACTCTACCATGGAGACCAAGGAGCTGTCCGTAGAACTCTGTGATAGAATTGTGAGGAGGCATAGATCTGGGGAGGGGTATAAAAACATTTCTAGGGTGTTGAAAGTTCCCAGGAGCACAGTCAAGTCCATCATTAGGAAATGGAAAGATTACGGAACCACCCAGACTCTTCCTAGAGCAGGCCGTCCTCCCAAACTGAGCAACCGGGCAAGAAGGACCTTGGTCAGGGAAGTGACCAAGAACCCAGTGACCAACCTGACAGAACTACAGAGTTCCACGGCTGAGATGGGAGAACCTGTCCAGAGGACAACAATCTCTGCAGCACTTCACAGATGTAGCCTCTATGGGAGAGTGGCTAGACGGAAGCCACTCCTGAGAAAAGGTCACATAATAGCACGCCTGGAGTTTGCAAGAAGGCACGTGGCAGACTCTGAGACCATGTGGCAAAAGATTCTCTGGTCTGATGAAACAAAAATTGAACTCTTTGGCCTGAATGCAAAGCGCTATGCCTGGCGCAAACCGAACATAGCTGATCACCCGTGTAATACCATCCCTACCATGAAGCATGGTGGTGGCAGCATCATCTTATGGGGATGCTTTTCAGCAGCAGGGACTGGGGCACTTGTCAGGATAGAGGGAACAATGAATGGAGCCAAATACAGGCACATCCTTGAGGAGAACCTGCATCAGTCTGCAATAGACCTTGGACTGGGGGTGAAGATTTACGTTCCAACAGGACAACGACCCAAAGCATACAGCCAAGGCAGCACTGGAGTGGCTTCAGAACAAGAAGGTGAATGTAGTCGAGCGGCCCAGCCAAAGCCCAGACTTGAATCCCATTGAGAATCTGTGGAAAGACTTAAAGATTGCGGTTCCCGGCGCTCCCATCAACTTGACAGAGCTTGAGCAAATCTGCATGGAAGAATGGGCGAAAATCCCCAAATCAGATGTGCAAAGCTGATACAGACATACTCAAGAAGACTCAAAGCTGTAATTGCTGCCAAGGCGCTTCTACAAAGTATATTGACCGGGGGAATACTTAAGTATACAAGATATTTCAGTTTTAATGTTTCATAAATTTTGTTAGACAATAAAAATATTTTTGCCCCTTTAAATTGTTGAGTATGCTGTGTGAATCAAGGGGGAAAAAAATCATTTCAATGCATTAAAAATTCTGGTAGTAACACAAAATGTGACAAAATCCAAGGGGGTGAATACTTTCTGAAGGCACTGTATTCATTTGGAGAGCTTGGGGGTGGGAGGCGCTGTATTGATAGTAATAGGAACCAGTTTGTAAATTCTAATCTTTTTCCGAGGGGGCTCTTGCAGTAGGTAACACTTTTAGGACTAAAGTGGGCAGGCACCAGGACCCCACGGAAAACTTCTAGCTAGCGGTCTATAGTGGTATACTGCCCCCTTACATCGGCCTGCCACCGACGTCAGGTATGGTATGAAAGGGACGGTCCCCTAGCCTGACCTACATTCTTTTCCCACCGTCAACCCGCGCACATCAACTCCACGGACACCTTCTTCTCTAAATGGACCGCCATTTTTGATCACTCGCACTTCATTATTTTTGCAAAAAGTCTTTATTCCTACAGGATCTTGTGCATGTCTTCTTCTCCATCCTCCTCCATCGAGTGGTAGCGATCGAAGTGTGACTGTGGCAAGCTGATCCCTCACAAGGATGGTTATTCACCTTGCCAGTACTACCTAGACCCAGAAGCCTGCCAGCATTGCCTAGATTTCAACCAGCACACTTGGGTTCAACGCCAGAAGACCCTTAAAGCCTTCCTGCTTTCCTCAAAGCTAACCAAGATGGAGAAGGAGGTTCTCCAGAAAAGTTCATCTTCCTCCCCAGTTTCCACGGCTTCCACTCCTTCTTCCCATTTGGAGAAATCATCGAGTGGCAAGCATAAGCACCGGGAGAAGCATAGGGAGAAACCCTGGTCAGCTTCCCCGCTCCAGGTCCTTAATTAAGTCAGTGACCGCTTCTGGGTCTTCCATCTGCAGGGGTCGACTCCGTCCACTGGGCTACTGGTGACCAAACCTCCCTCCCTCCTTACTGTTTTTGGGGGAGGTTTTTTGTGGCTCAGAACTTCATCCCCCACCTCTCAGCCCCTGAAACATTGGCCCTAAGTTCCTGCAGGTCCTAAGCTGTGTGGATCGGGCTGTGGTTCTTCGGGCGGCAGGTCTTTGCCTGGTGCTCTTCCAGCCAGGGAGTCTGCTGAGTCCTCCTCGACGTCAATGGCCAACTCCACCATGCGACACCCAGAACAGGCGTTCTCCTCCCCCACAAGAGTGGCATCTTTGTCCCATTCAGGAGCCAGCTCCCTAGTTCAGGCGACTCCTCTAGGTGGACACCGGCTGAGTCACCAGTCCGACACCCACCTACACCTGTGCCTTCAATGCTGGCTTCTCCGATGTCCCTTCCAGCGACCCCATCGCCACCTTATCCTCCTAAGTCACTGGCCAGGCCTGATGCCCACCCTCAGCCAACTTCCAAGGACCCGATGCCCAATGGCCTGACACCCAGTCCAGCCCATCTGACGCTGGATGGCTCCATCCTCCAGGGACCGATGCCAGGTAACCCGGATCGACCAGCACCGATGTTCAGGTTACCCCAGTCTGATGACCAGACGCTGGGGCCCTCTAAGCCAAACCGCCCTGACTCCGGACACACCAGCCCGCTACTCAATCCTCCACAGGCTTTAAATGAGCTTTTTGCAGCCTGGTGGGCTTATTTTAAGGACACCCCTAAGGAGCCTTCCAAACCTACTCCTCAGGGTCTTCCTCCTGACAAGCCTCTGGTTCGCCCACCTACTCCTCCACCTAAGGGAGCTACTCTGACACCAGATGGCACTAGTACCCCCAACCAAAAGGGAGACCATACAAGCAATCCTGCTCCCCTTCGCCCTCCCCAGATTCTGGGGATTTGGAAGGGTATTCTTCCTCCTCCACAGGCTGTGATGACTCCAATCTCTCATCATAGCCTGAGGGGACTAAAGACACCCCTCGTTTCCCCCCGACGATCCAGCTTTCATGGACGTCATGCAGTACATCCAGCAGCTGAATGGCTGGGACATGGAGAGGCTGGATCCAGAGCAATTTCGGCTAGCCTCCTTTCTTAAAAAGAAGGAAACCCTGCCCATGGTTGTTCCTCCACTTATTGACTCCTATAAGAATGTCAGCAGGGCAGCCTGGAAGCAACCCTTTTCAATGCCTGTGGTCTCCAAAAAGTCAGACCAGCTGTATTGTGCTCTTAAGGATGATCCTTTTTATGGGGAGCACCCAGAGACAGACTCTGTCATTATTAATGCTGCTCACGATCGCTCCAAGAACCCTAGGCACCTGAGCTCTCATCCTTCAGATAATGACTCCAAACAAATTGACCAGTTGGCCAGAAAGGTTTATTCTTTTGCCACAAGTACTATACGGTCTCAGAATTTCTTTGCCCACATGGTCCAGTACCAGAATGCCCTGTGGAACAAGGCCATGGAGGTGGCTCAGGCCATGCCTGACTGTACTTGTGGGGCTGAGTTGATGGCCATCCTGAAGTCAGGCTCGGACGTTGGCAACCATGTCCTTCGAGCCTCTTATGATATGGTACACTCTGTGGGAAGGGCTGCGGCCTCAGTAATCTGTATTTGTCGATACTCATGGCTGAGGGTGTCCGGTTTCGCACCAGATGTACAGTCCAAGGTAATGGATGCCCCTTTCAGGGGTCCAGTCCTGTTTGGCGAGGACTCACAGAACATTAGTACCCACCTGCAGGAATTGGGAAAGGCTGTTAGATCCATACATACCATGTAGAAATCTCAGCCTAAACAATTTCCCAAGCAGTCCTTTCATAGGAATGTTAGACAGCAACCTGGAGGACGGCAGCATAGATCAGGATTCAAGTGTAAAGCTTCCATCCCTGCTTCCGTCTCTCAGGCTCCTAGGACCTCCTAGGCCATGCTGCCTCTCCCCAGTTCCTCAGCCTGACTCATTGCCTGACCCCCCCCCCGGCTGAAGCCTTGAGGGAGGTGGTGGGGGGTCAGTTCTCTTTGTATATAGAAGGTTGGTGTCGGATAACCTCGGTCCAGTGGGTCCTTCAGCTGGTGGAAAAGGGGCACACTCCGGAATTCATGGGCTTACCCCCAGACAACCCACCTGTCCCCTCCCATTACCCTCAGGCTCACATCGCCCTCACAGAAGAGGAAATTCAGGCCCTACTGCAGAGGCAGGCCATAGAGCCTGTTCCTCTGGCACAATGGGGAAAGGGTTTTATTCCCACTTTTTCCTGGTGCCAAAGAAAATGGGAGACCTGCATCCTGTCCTCAATCTCAGCCACCTTAATTAGTACATAGAGTACAAACAGTTCAGGATGGTCACCCTGCTTGGTCTTCTTCCTCTCCTCCATCAAGGGGATTGGTTGTACCCTCTGGACATGCAGGACGCATACTGTACCTCCAGATTCAAACAACATAAAGTCTTGCTGTATTCTGACATATGCAGTTAGGTCCTGCCTTTCAACCGCCCCGGAGAACAAAGAGTTAAACTTTCCATGGCCAGCATGGAATGTTCACCTCGAGCTCGGTTGAAGCTCCTATCTGCTGTTGTTTAAACTGCAACGATCAGATCTTTATTCCGCCTCACTGAACAGCCGCTCCGGAGATTTCTCCTGCTGCTCGATTCAAAAGTCGGTTGAAGTGTCGGTTTTCGGTCGGTTTCTACCGAATTGCTGTTACCGCTTAATCGGTTCAAGTCTCTGTCTGTGGTACCATGAGTAATAGATAGGTTTTTTGTTTTGTTTCTGTGTGGAACTTGTAAATTGTGGATCGGTTTGGCTGAACCGATCAGTTTGAATAAAAAAGCTTGTGCTTACTTTAGAGTGTAGTAACCGGTCCGTATCAGTTCTAAAAAAGCGGATTTAATTACGTTTTCCAAGACCAGTGACACGGTCAGGAACCGATAGGGAGTCTTGCCTGGCGGATTGGAAAAAAGGGTACATTTTTGTTAGGATTGGCCATGTCTAGAAACCCAAGAAAAAACTGGGCCCACTGGGTTTCAACACTGCAGTGTGTGTGGGGGAAGTCTTTGCCAAGGCTGATCCCACACCACCTGTGTTATTGTCTAGGGTTTGACCACCTCAATTCAGACTGCCAAATTTGCAAGAATTTTCCCAAATCTACCCTGGATAAGAGATTAGGTAGACTGAGGGAAAGGGAGGCCAAGAAGTCCACTGACCCGGATGGCCAGCCCGTTTCGGTTCCAACCGAACCAGAAGGAGTGCCCTCTGACCAGGACGATACTTCCTCGGGCAAAAGGAGAGCTGATTCCGAGGAATCGGTTCCAGTAAAAAGAAAGAGAAAAGATAAATCAACTGGTTCAGACTCAGAATTTCACACTCCGACTGCCGATGAGATAGCCGAGGCGATAAGGATTGTGCAGTCGCTTAGTTCGGTTCCGACTGAACCGGCACCACCTGGCAGGGGCTCGGTTCGGTCAGTTCCGGATTATACTTTGGAAGAATTTTATGAACCAGAGGAGGAGGAGGAAGAGTATGAGGATGATTATGGTGATAGTGAAAGTCTGGATGTGCCTATTGACCCGGACATCTCCCAGACAGACCTTCAGGTGTGTTCTCCTCAGGCTTTGAGTCCCCTCACACTATATGTTTTACAAAAGTGGTTGAGACCCTCCAGCTTCCTGTGGAGGAAGCAGTAGAGGATCAGGAAGAGTCTGATTATGTTGAGATGATGGACATCCCAGAGTCCAGGAGACTGTTCCCCTCCACAAATCCTTTGGGAAACAGACACACAAAATTCTTAAGTCTCCTAATTCTATACCTCCTGTGGACAGACGAATGGACAAGAGGTACACTCTCTCCGGCTAAGACACAGAGTTCCTTTTTCAGCAGTGCAGCCATATTGGGGTTGTGCAGGCTGCTGCCTGTGATAAGGCAAATATTCCCTTGGCATCACACCCCCCAGACAAAGACTCCAGGAAGATTGATGCCATGGCAAAGAAACAATACATGGCAGCATCTTTGGGATTCAGGCAGGCTAACTATATGGCTTATACAGCCAGATACCAGAAGTCCAGGTGGGACACTGTGCTGGCTCTGGCTAAACAGGCCCCCGACCAGCTTGCCAAGGAGCTGGAGCAGGTGGCTGCAGATGGGATTGAGGCATCGAAAGTACAGTTTCATGCTGCTGTAGACTCCAATGATGTATCATCAAGAGTCATGGCTATATCTGTGGCTCTTTGGAGGATGGCTTGGCTCAGATGTACTAGCCTCTCACGGGATACCCAGGCTAAGGCCATGGATTTTCATGTAATTGGTAATTCTCTGTTTGGGGAGCAGACAGAGAACTACATGAAAAAGATGGACGAGTACAGGACCACTTACAGGAGTGCTCAGGCCAAAGAAGGGCAAGCAACTCCTCAAAGGCAGCAGTCCAGGGGCAGGGGCAGGCCTTTCCAAAGGCCTTTTTACCAAGCTCAGGCCTCCTCTTCTTCCTTTTCACAGAGGGGGTTCTTTAGAGGGAGAGGCAGAAGGGGGATGAGCAGGCCTGCATCCACCCCTCAGCCCAAAGCCCTGCCAAGCAGACACCCTGATCGGTCTGCGTCAATTCCTCCCATACCAGTAGGGCAGGCTGGCTTACTTGTCCAGGACTGGAAGTCTCTCACGCCAGACAAGTGGGTCCTGGAGTAGTAAGCCAGGGACTGGTTCTCAGCTTTCAAAATACCTCCCAAGATGAGAACCACTTCTTTCCACCTGCAAATCTCTGAGACCCTTGCCTCTAGAGGCAGAGGTTTCTTCTCTCTAGCCTCAGAGCTAGCAGAGAGGGTTCCCACCCTACACAGGGGCAAAAGATTGTACTTTCAGGTACCTCCTAACTCCCAAAGACGATGGAGAATGGGCGCTCATCCTGACCTCAGATATCTGAACAAACATCTTTTGAAGCCAAAGTTCAAAATGGTAACTCTGGGAATTATCCATCTTACTTCGAGATACAGCTCTTGCAGTAGGTTACACCATTAGGACTGAAGCCGGCAGGCGCCAGGACCCCACGGAAATTTTCTAGCTAGCAGTCTTCAGCAGGGACTGCCTCCGACATCGGTCCCGTCCCGACGTCAGGCGTAGTACATAAGGAGGCGGTCCCCCCATAAACCCCAGTTCTTTTCCCGCCATCGACATCGCCAGTATCGGCCTCTCGGTCTCTCTTTCTAGCGTGCGATGACCTTTAGAACTACAACGATTTTCGTCTTTCTTCACGCTACTTTGATTCAACTGATGTCCCTCCAACTCACTTCTCCTTGAGGGTCACCATCAGAGTGTAGCCCGCGGCAAACAGTTCCCCTTCAAGGATCCACATTCGGCCTGCGTGCGCTGCCTAGGCCCGGAACATGACACCAAGGCCTGCTTCTTCTGGCAGGGCTTCAACAGTCGCACCAGGATCCGCCGCCAGAAGGCCCTTCAAGCGTTTCTCTTGGAGGAGAAACTGAAAACCATGGATAAAGAACCTTCCTCCACGGGGGAGTCGTCAGGTAAAACCCACAACTACCGGGACAAACACCAGGAAAAGGAAAGGCCCGCATCCCTTGCGAGGGCCTTGGACTCCCAAAGCTCCGGCTCACGATCGGACCGCTCTCCCTCCAGGGCTCGATCACAGCTTCCCTCGGTTCAGGTCAGATCCTCCAGCGGTTCCTCTTCTTTGCAGCCCCTGAAGACTTCCAGGCCGTCGGCCTCTTCCACTCCATCTAAGGCCTCGTTGAAGGCCGGGGAGCACCATAAATCTTCTTCCCGCCGGCGGGACTCCGCCGCCAGGTCAGTTTCCCAGCCTCCGCGTGGGTCGGATCCGGTTCCTCGCAAGACCAAGGACCTGACGTCCCTCTAACGGACGTTGGACCCGATGTTGGCCAAGCATCACCAGTGCTCCTAGGAGCCGGCGACACCTAAATATCCGTCGCCGGCCAGGCATTCACCTCCGAGTGTCGGCCTGGGACCCATGTCGGCTATCCCAGAGAAGAGGACCGCACTGCCTGTCAGCCGGGCGGACACGGTCCGAAGGACTCGTCGGAGGGAGGATACCACACAGCCTGAGGACCAGGTGGGCGACACCGGAGACGCCGGGCTCCCATGGGGACCTGACGCCCGACCCCGCGGTGGCGACAGGCCACCGGTGCCAGGCCTGTCGTCTGGCATGAATTTGGCTGAGGTAAAGGAACTCTTTACCTTCTGGTGGGCCACCATCCAGAAAGATGGTGAGCCTCATGTCCTCCTCCTACTCCAACCCCACCTCCACCTACTCACCGCCACGCCTCCTCCCGCCCCAAGGGGCCTGTAGGATCGTCAACAGACCCCCAAGGAGCAGAGCACCACCTCCCTCGGGCAGTATCCCTCAGAAAGGGAGAAGGCCTCCTCCAGATCCACCTCAGTGTCACCCAGTCCCAAGAGACCCAGACGACGCCGCTACACCCCGTCTGGGAAGGATTCCAGATCTGACACCTCAGGGCGCTCCAGATCTCCTTCTCCCATCAGCATTCCCACTCCGGACCCACTCGACCTACCTAGGTCTCCTCCGGATGATCCCTCTTTCGCGGAGATCATGAGGCACATCCAGGAGAATGTGGGGTGAGATGCTAAAGAATTTGACCCCAAGAGACAACGGGCCTGGCTACCCTTCGCAGAAAGATCCTCAAGCCTGGTAGTGCCGCGCTTGGTGATACCCTCTATGGATTACCAAGGCCACCTGGAGACGCCTGCACTCCACTCCAGCAGTGCCGAAGAAGGCTGACCGCCTATACAAGGCCCCTAGGGAGGACCAGTATCTGGCGAACCATCCTCTGGCTGACTCCCTGGTCATCACCTGTTACAAACAGATAATACCGCAGTGATGTATTACCTCAACAAACAAGGAGGCACTCACTCCTACCCGCTTTGCAGGGAGGCAATGAGAGTGTGGGAGTGGATATTGCAACACGGCGCAAACCTAATTGCAGTACATGTCCCGGGAGTGGACAGCACCATCGCAGACAGTCTGAGCCGCTCTCAGGCCAGAGTCCACGAGTGGGAACTTCTACAGGAGGTGGCAGAGGATCTGTTTCTACACAGATGGGGCACTCCAGAGTTAGACCTTTTAGCGTCCCCATCCAACGCAAAACTGCCCAATTTTTGCTCGCTAGATCCAGAGCCTGGTGTTTTCTGGCGAGACGCGTTGTCTCTCTCCTGGGCGGGCAGATTCCTCTATGCCGTCCCTCCTTTCCCGATGATCCAGAGAGTTCTCTTAAAACTTTGCAGGGAGCAAGCGATGCTCATTTTGATCGCTCCCTTCTGGCCCAGACAGATTTGGTTCCCTCTTCTGCACCAGCTATCCCGGGAACCTCCAGTTCCTTTGCCAATCAGATCCCATCTATTGTCTCAGGAGGCGGGTTCATTGGTCCACCCAGACTTACGTTCATTGAACCTGCACGCTTGGCTCCTAGAGACATAGCCATGAATCACGTCTGCGAGGTCACTTGAAGTGGCAGGCGTACTCTCTGCCACCAGAAAACCCGGCAGCGTCTGCGCGTGAAATGGGCGTGGAGTTCTGTTTGTGGGCTCAAGCTGCAGCTTTTTCGCTGTTAGACTATCCTGAAAAGCTGGTCCTGGACTACCTGCTTTTCCCTCTTCCCACTCGGACTGGCTTACTCCTCGATTAAAGTGCACCTTTGTTAAATTTCTGCTTACCATGCACGTAGGCCAGCCGGACGGTGGCCCAGCTGAACACTACCGTGCAGCCTAGCAAGAGAGTCCTCCACCTTGGGCCGCCCATCAAAGATCCAGTCCTTCCTTGGGACTTACTTTTTGTCCTGGAGCAGCTTACGCTGCCACCTTTTGAACCAGCCGTGGATTGGCAGCTACGTTTTCTCTCTTGGAAGACGTTATTTTTAGTTGCTGTTACTTCGGCTAGAAGGATCTCGGAATTGCGTGCTCTTATGTGCAAAGAGCCTTATTTGGTTTTCCATCAGGACAGGGTATCCCTAAAGACAAACCCAAAGTTTTTGCCTAAGGTGGTTTCAGCTCTCACCCTTAATCAGGATATTGATCTACCAGTGTATTTCCCAAGGTACACTAATCGAGGAGAAACCCTTCTGCACACCCTTGACGTGCATCGGTGCCTCAGATACTATCTGACCAGAACCAAACAGCTCAGAAAGTCGGACCAACTTTTCATCTCCTTTGCTCACAGAATGAAAGGAGCTCCTGTCTCCAAACAGTCACTCTCGAGGTGACTCATCCAGTGCATCACTTTCTGCTATGACAAGCACAATAAACCCTTACCAGGCGCGGTCAAGGGTCATTCCACGAGGGGAGGCGGCTACATTTGCGGTGTTAAAGAACATCTCCACCTCAGCTATTTGCGCTGCAGCTACTTGGAGCTCTGTGCATACCTTTATCAGGCATTACAGTCTGGACATTGCATCGAGGCAAAGAGCGGGGTTCGGTCTAGCCGTCCTTCAGGGACTTCTGTCCTAGGCTCGAGTTATATCGAAGTCTCTTCCTTTCCCTTCCCGGTGGTGCGTGATTGCCACTACTGCTTGGAAATCAGTCCTAATGGTGTAACCTGCTGCAAGAGCTGTGTCTCGAAGTAGGCTAGTACAGTAACATAAGAACTTACCGTAACAGTAGATCTTCGAGAACAGCTCTTGCAGCAGGTACCTTCCCGCCCACCATCCCTCTTTTTTGGAGGTAGGTCGTAGTCAAACACCCATCTTATGGGATAGGACATTCCTATTTAGTAGTCTTTGCCAACTGGTGGCGGATCCTCGGTCTCCTCTTCTGATGTCATCTAGCGGCCGGGAGTCTCCGGCGGGAGAACTGAGGATTATGGGGGGACTGCCTCCTTGTACTCGCCTGACGCCGGGCGGGGCCAGCGTTGGAGGCGGTCCCCGCTGAACTGCTAGCTAGAACATTTCTGTGGGGTCCTGGTGCCTGCCAGCTTCAGTCCCTATGGTGTAACCTGCTGCAAGAGCTGTTCTCGAAGATCTACTGTTATAGTAGTTCTTACAGTAACTGTACTTTCCCTCTCTGAGAATAGGGACTGGCTAGCTTTCGCTGGACATCAAGGTGCCTACTTTCACATTCCCATCAGGTGCTCCCACAGAAAGTACCTCAGGTTCGAGCTGCCCTCAGGCCACTATCAATTCAGAGCAATGCCCTTTGGCCTAACATCAACCCCAAGGGTTTTCACAAAGTGCCTGGCAGTAGTAGTTGCTTTCCTAAGAAGAAAAAAGATCTCCATCTTCCCATACTTGGACGATTGGCTCATAGTAGGTCAGTCTCCAGATCAAGTCAAGTCACATCTGCAAGTAACCCTGCAAGTGCTCACTTCTTTAGGATTGCTTCTCAACCTTCCAAAGTCAGTTCTCGAACCAATACAGCTCCTCACCTTTATAGGCGCAGAACTGGATACAGTAAAGGCAAGAGCCTTCCTTCCCCTGGAAAGGGCAAGGACTCTTATGGAACTCTTCATTCACCCTTCAGGTGTCTCGACCAGCAAGGCATTTTCTTCAGCTTCTGGGCCACATGGCAGCTTCCACAGCAGTGGTCAAAGGGGGAAGATTCCAGATGAGGAACATTCAGTTCCACTTAAGAGCCTTCTGGTCCCAAAGAAAGGATTCCCTTACCAAACTAATCCCAGTGACTCGAACCCTGATCCAAGCCTTGCAATGGTGGCAGGATCAGGACAATTTGAGACAAGGGGTTCCATTTGTCACTCAGTCTCATTCAGTGATACTCACTACAGATGCTTCCCTACTGGGCTGTGGAGCCCATTTGGGGGTTCTTACCACCCAAGGACTGTGGTCACCTCAGGAATCTCTGCTTCACATCAATCTCTTGGAACTCAGAGCAGTGTTTCTGGCACTGCAAGCTTTTTCCAAGTATGTACAGAACAAAGTGGTTCAGGTCAGGACAGACACCACCACCACCACCATGTGGTACATCAACAAGCAAGGAGGCACTCGGTCTACGGCCTTGTGCACAGAAGCAATGAAGTTGTGATCCCTGGCCTATTCCTGCAAACCTCTCTGATAGCAGTTCACCTCCCAGGAAGGACAATGTCCTAGCAGATGCATTGAGCAGAATATCCCAGGGCCATCAGGTGGGCCCTAGATCCTGTAGTTTTGAAAGTGATTTTTCCGAGATGGGGCACACCAAGATAGATCTTTTGCAGCCCCAGACAATCACCAACTTCCTCTTTGTTGCAGACCCCAGTCTTGGGCTCAGTCCCCTGGATGCTCTGATTCTGAACTGGGAAGGAAATTTCTGTATGCTTTTCCCTTCCTCTCCCTGTTCAAAGTGTTAGTCAAGATAAGGTGCAACCATACAAGTGATTCTGATTGCTCCAGACTGGGCCAGACAGCCATGGTATCCCTTGTTGCTGTCTCTAGCAGTCCACCTTCCCTGTCTCTTCCCAGGAATTACAACCTGTTGACATCCTCTCAGGGAGGATTTGGTACCGAATCTTCAGTTCTTCAATCTCAAGGCTTAGCTCTTGAAGAGTTAGAGTTTGCAGATCTGCATCTTTCCCAAGGGGTTCTGGATATCCTTAGGCTCTCGAGAAGCCTTCCACCAGGAAGACTTACAACTCCAAATGGAAAGATTCAGCATTTGATGTTCTAAGAAGAATATTTCTCCAGACTCTGCTGAATTGCCTACGGTTCTGGACTATGGTCCATCTTAATGGCCTAGGCCTCAGACCAGCTACCCTTAAAGTACACTTGGCAGTTGTTTCTGCTTTCTTGTCAGTAGGCAAGCCTTCCTCTCTCTCATCCCATCCTGTATTTTGTAAGTTTTTCAAGGGATTGCTTCACACCAGTCCCCCCTTTAGGGGTCCTGCTCCTGCTTGGGACCTTAATGTTTGCATTGCTCAGCTTATGCAACCTCCCTTTGAGCCTTTGTCCTCAGCAGAGCTTAAGTACTTGACTTGGAAAACTGTGTTTTTGGTAGCCATTACTTCTGCCAGGCGTATCAGTGAATTGCAAGTCCTGTCAGTGGAATCTGATTTCATTTCTTTTCATAGAGATAAAGTGGTCCTTAGAGCTAACAGAAAGTTCTTGCCTAAAGTGGTTTCAGATTTCCACCTTAACCAGTCTGTATCTCTCCCTGTTTTCTTCACTGACCATTCTTCCTCGGGAGAGAGGAGGCTACACAGCTTGGACGTTAAAAGAGCCCTTAGCTACTACATAGAGCGTACCAAGGGTCACAGGTTTGACTCCCTCCAGTTTTTCCTTACGTATGGAGAAGTTGGTGAGGGCAAACCTGCCACTAGAAGATCTGTTGCCAGGTGGATTGTTTCTTGTATACAATTCTGCTATGAAAAACTGGGTAGAACTCCACCCTGAGGCCTGAGGGCTCATTCCACTAGAGGTACAGCTGCTTCCCTGGCTGCTGCCAGGGATATTCATCTCTTAGAAATTTGTCAAGCAGCCACCTGGAAGACAGTCCATACTTTCACCAAGCATTACTCTCGGGATATCCAGGCTAGGAGTGATGCTCGGTTTGGCACAGCAGTACTTCAGAGCCTGTTTCCAAAGTAGGTTCTGTCCTTTCTCCATGGAGGTACTGCTTGGTTGTCTGCATATGTCAGAATACAGCAAGACTTCATGTTGTTTGAAGAAAAAATTACTCACCTTAGTAATGTTGTTTCTTCTAATGGAGTCTTGCTGTATTCTGACCTCCCCCCTGCCTCCCCTCTCAGAACCTAGATTTTGGGATGTGGGTGGGCAGGAGCAGTGTTGGCACCCTAGGGGTGTCCTTTTTTCACCCTCTTTTGGTTTGGGTGAGAGGTTGTGTTTTGGATGTGTTTTGTTTTTGGGTTTCCTGACTTGAGTCTTTCTTTGAAACCAAAACACTTTTTATATAGATATATTTGCCAGTTGGCTAGTAAGAATTTTACAGTTTCCACACAGAACATCTAGTGAGTCTTTGCTTGTAAAGATCTGACAGTTGCAGTTTGAACAACAGCAGACAGGGGCTTCAACCGAGCTTGTGGTGAACATTCCATGCTGGCCATGGAAAGTTTAACTCTTTGTTCTCCGGGGCAGTTGAAAGGCAGGACCTAAGTGCATATGTCAGAATACAGCAAGACTCCATTAGAAGAAACAACATTACTAAGGTGAGTAATTTTTTTTTCTGGTTTTCCAACCCCATAGGAGATTCCTGCACTTTCACTTCAAGGGAAATCACTACCAATTTCGGGCTCTGCCTTTTGGCCTGTCCTCAGCCCCCAGAGTTTTCATCAGTGCCTTGCACTGGTTGCTGCAGCCTTAAGGAGACTGGGCCACTATGTCTTCCCTTGCATGGACGACTGGTTGTTGACCGCCTCCACCTGGGACCAGCTCCTACACACCATGAAGGCCACCTTCACCCTGTTTCAGGACGTAGGGATTACCTTAATTCTTCCCAAGTCCTCTCCTTGGCCATGTCAGGGGCTGCAGAATATAGGAGCAATCTTGGACACTGCACAAGGCAAAGCCTTCCTACCTCCAGACAGAGCAGAGCACCTTCAGACACATGCTTGGTAAGTCTCCTCCTCTCGACAACTTCCAGCCAGGTTTGTCCTAAGACTCCTGGGGCACATGGCAGCAGCCATTGCCACAGTCCCCGTTATTCAGTTTTACATGAGAGTGGTCCATTGGAACCTGCAAGTCCAATGGAACCAGCATTCAGACGTCCTAGAGCAGCCTGTCTTGGTGTCAAGCCCCGTACAACAGGCCCTAGCATGGTGGCTAAATCCCTCATATCTTTCCAAGGGAGTTTACCTGTGGAAGGACTCTCCCAGCCAGATTCTGACCACAGATGCATCGGGCCAAGGCTTGGGAGTCCACTTGGGAGACCATCAGACACGAGAGACCTGGTGCTAGCACGAGCTCCATCTTCACATCAATATCCTGGAGATGCGGGCGATTCTGTATGCTCTCGAGGCCTTCCAGACAGTTTTGCTGCCCAGTCCTCTGTTGATCCAGCTGGACAACATGTCGGTGGTCTTCTACATCAACAAGCAAGGGGGGACTCCTCCTTATCCCCTCTGCAGGGAGGCCAAGAGAGTCTGGTCATGGGCAGTGGATTATCACCTGGACTTGACAGCAGTCCATGTTCCAGGCGTACAAAACACCCTGGCTGACAGCCTAAGCTGATCCTGATCCAGGGCTCACGAGTGGGAAGTTCTTCCTTCAGTGTTTGAAGACCTCTTCGTCAGATGGAGACATCTAGAATTGGATCTATTTGCCTCCCCATCAAGTGCAAAAGTGCACAGTTTCTGCTCGCTAGATCCAGGGCCTGGTGTTTGCTGGCAAGATGCGTTGTCGTCCTCCTGGTTAGGGAGGCTCCTTTACACATTCCCTCCCTTCCCTTTACTGCAGAGTTCTTCTCAGGCTGCAGTCGGAGGGAACAGAGATGATTCTAATGGTGCCCTTCTGGCCGCGCCAGATTTGGTTTCCACTCCTTCAGCAGCTTGCAGTGGAACCTCCGATCTCCCTGCCTCTGTGCTCAGACGTGCTCTCCCAGGAGTAGGGGAACCCTGATCCATCCAGATCTCAAAACTCTGCATCTCCCGATTCTGGGTTTCCTCCAGGATCGTGGATGTCTTGGTGGCCACTAGGAAACCTTCCACCAGGGCCACGTATGCAGTGAAATGGAAGCGGTTCTGCATCTGGCCCACTGCTCGGCATTTGGACCATTTCACCTGCCCGGAGAATTCAGTACTGGAGTATCTTCTCCTGTCGGACTCAGGTCTGAGCTACTCCTCTCTGAAGATGCATCTTTCTGCCATCTCTGCCTACCATGCACCTATTAAGGGCAAACCTCTTGCCCAGACAGATCTTCCCTGTACGTTCCTATGGGGCATTCTGTATTTGAAGCCTCCCATTAGGGACCCAGTCCCGCCATGGGATCCTTTGTTTGTTTTGGAAAAGCTAACCTTGCCTCCCTTCAAACCTGCCGCAAGTTGGGAGCTGCGCTTTCTGTCATGGAAAACGTTATTTTTAGTTGTCATTACTTCTGCTCAAAGGATTTCCGAGGTTGTGTAAAGAGCCTTATTTGGTTTTCCACAAGGACAAGGTGTCCTTGCAGACTAATCCTAAGTTTCTTCCCAAGGTGGTATCAGAGTTTATGTTAAATC
Organism: Neoceratodus forsteri; assembly: GCA_016271365.2. Classification (NCBI taxonomy): domain Eukaryota; kingdom Metazoa; phylum Chordata; order Ceratodontiformes; family Ceratodontidae; genus Neoceratodus; species Neoceratodus forsteri. The sequence continues at coordinate 166,737,436 of JADMNL010000025.1, read as the reverse complement.
AGGACATCCACCTTCTTATCTATTACCCAGAGTACTCCAACTGAGGGGAGGCACTACTTCATACTCTGGATGTTCATAGTGTACTTTGTTATTACTTGTAACGTAGACAAGTTACTAGAAAGTCTGACCGGTTGTTTGTGTCTTTCGTCCCCAGGATGGAAGAGGCTTTTCTAAGCAATGTTTATCCAAATAGTTGGTTAACTGCATTGATTTTGCTACATCAAGTATGACAAGTATTTACCAGGCTCGGTTAAAGGCCACTCTACCAGGGGCATGGCTGCCTCTTTGAAGAATGTATCAACCGCTGACGTTTGCGCAGCTGCTACTTGGAGTTCTGTCCACTACAGTTTGGACATCCCATCTAAACGCAGAGTAGGCTTTGGACTGGCAGTCCTCCTCTCTTTAACCTCTTTGGGAGACTTCTACCTCCACCCAACTGACCAGGGTCTCTCCCTTACTGCTCGGGACTCAGTCCTAAAAGTGTTACCTGCTGCAAGAGCCCCCTCGAAGAAAGATAGTACAGTTTATTTATTTATTTAATTTAATGATATCTTGGAGAACACCTATGAGCGGATGCTCATTTATAGGTTCCATGTCAGTTACAAGAAAAAAATTGAACAAGTACATAGCATTACATTACAAGGCATTACATTACAAGCAAGTACAAAATTACACTGGTACAAAATAATACATTACAAGCTAGGTAGACAATAAATTGCTGTGAATTACAAGATTGGGATAGCATTTAGCTTAAGTTATAACATTTGGACACTGCTGCAGCATTGGTGAGAAGGTGCCTTCATTGGAGAGTTAAGTATACTTGGAGGAGAAACAGAGTGGAGAACAGGCACAGCTGCGGTATAGTGAAGTGTATGCCTGCGTAACGGGTTAAGAGCAGACTTAAGGAAGGTTGGAGACAATGAGGCTAGGAGAGCAGCAGACGGAGGCATGAGGGTGGGGACAGAGAGGGGAATGGGTGCCCAGTGGGGAGGGGAGGGTTTAGACGGGGGTGGGGGACAGACAGTGAAGTGCTGTGAAGGTAGGTGCCCTGAAGATTAGGTGGAACACTAAGTACTACTGCTTTATGGTGGTCCAAATGTAGGAAAGTTGTTTTGGTCATCATGAATGGCCAACACAGTCACAGTTGTCATCTGTGGGAAGGTGCTGCCTGAGCTTATGCTTGAAAGCACCAGTGGTTGTTTTATTGGAGATGGCTGAAGGAAGGGCGATGGTCCAGTGTGGTGCATGGTAGTAGAATGCATGTTGACCCTGTGTAAGAACTTACTGTAACAGTAGATCTTCGAGAGGAGCTCTTGCAGTAGGTGCTAATTTCCCTCCCACTTTCCCCCGGTAGCTGCCTCTCTGTCATGGTAACCGTTGCCTTTCCTCATTTTTGAGGAACCTCTACAGTTTTCCAGTTGTACTCCTTTTGCTGGTGTCTCCGGTGGGAGAACGGAGGTTGGAGTGGGGGACGACCCCTTTTACACCATACGTGATGTTGGGGGGTGGGGTCCCCTGCTATAGACTGCTAACAAGAAGTTTTCCGTGGGGTCTTGGTGCCTGCTGACTTCAGTTCTAAAGGTGTTATCTGCTGCAAGAGCTCCTCTCGAAGATCTACTGTTACAGTAAGTTCTTACATAACTGTACTTTTTTTGTATTTTGGAAGGCCACGGGAGTCAAATCAAAGCCACGGCTCAATAGTAATAAATTATGAAGAGTGGACTTTCAAAGTCCTGATGAGGTAAGCTGCTGTTGGGGGCTTTAAGGAAAGCACCCAAACTGGTGCTGTTTAATGAAACAGAATACAGACCCTGAGCCATTTACTTTGCTGGTGGGTGATAATTAAGAAGTTGTTTCCCTAAAGACATTTCCGTATTTGGTTTGCATGACTACACCTATAAGTCAAGCCAAAGTTCTGTTTTTTTTAAGCCTGCTGCTGCTAAGGAAGGCTGCTATGGTGGGAGCTGATGAATGTTAGGAAGGGAAAAAATGAACTGAGCAACCTCACCTGCTACAGTGTATGCCTGTGGCAGATAGATGCACCAAGCAGCACTAGAGCCTAGTCATGAAGCTTCACAAGAAAAGCGTGACTCATCTGTTTGGGTTAACATTTTACCGAGGTGAGAGGGTCTTGAGGAGAGTGGTCAGGGTGTGAAGGAGGGGAAGGAAGTAGTAAATGTGCCTGCAAGATTTCTCAGTACAACTCAAGGAAAAAAAAAGACAAGGGTTTCACAGGAATCGGCTTGCTTCAAAGAATGCATTTTCATCACTTGATAAACTTTAATCCTAAATTCTGTGAAACTTTCATTCTAAATTCCTTGTAACAGAGCTGAGGCTTTATGGTAGTGACCTTATTGTTTTAGTTTGCAGACAGAGAGGAACACCTTGTTAGAAGTAATCATCATGTTACTAGTAATTGTGATCAAACTTTCACCCCCAAAGCTGGAGCTTACTGTAGCTGTAGGGCAAAAATATTTTGTACTAGATGCATCTGAAGTAAAATTAAAAATTGGAGGAAGCATAAAAAATCATTTAGTTTTCATGCCCCCTCTATATAGAACACTATCCCTGTCCTAATCAGAACACTGACTCATTTTGCCTCATTTTCTAGAGAACTGAAAAATCATGTCTTAACACTGAAAGACTGCGTGTGTACCATCTGAATTCCATTGTATTTTACTACTCCCTCTTTATCTATGTGCTGTGAATTCTTATTTTAGTTGGTCATTGTTGTATGTCTATACCTTAATCCTGTTCTGTGGCACAACCATGCCTCAACTGTATGCTGTAGTACCTGTTCACATTGTGACTCATCTGTTTGATATTGTACTGTTGTACAATTATACACTGGGTCATACCTGTAAAAGGTGCCTTTGGCGCCTGTGTATCTCACCTAGTCATCACAATAAAAACAAACAAATGGAACACTACATTACAAAATATGGAACATAATGTGCCTCCTGTGATGCTGAACTGCAGTTTGGGAGCTGAGACTGGCATCTTTTTTGTTATTGCCTTTTCATTAACATTTTCAATCATTAACAATAAAGTGGTTCTGTAATTATACACATTAAACAGTAAAGTTTAGAATGAAAATGCAGTTATACTGTATGTGTAACCTGCTTAATGAATAAATTAAGAGGGTAGCAGTAAATACAATTCTGATGAAGTGGGTTGGTATTATCACAGCAGCAGCATTATTTTAACGGTTCTTAAAAAACGTTCTAACAATTCTATTTGTTCCAGGACACAGGAATCACATTTGTTCGTCAACCATTTATAATATTTAGAATTCAGGAACAGATTCCATATATCAAAGAATCTGTCTATGGGCAATGCGTTCAAAGCTGGCCCTCGAAGATAAATCTTTAAGCCATTCTTCTAATGTTGGAATATCCACCAATTTCCAGTATTCAAAATTGTTTTTTGGCAGTTATACAAGCCATGTGAAGTCAAAGACTTTGGTTTAGTGGTAGACACAGTTTAAGAGTCAATTCCCAGTATGACAAATTGTAGTCTATAAAATCTTTTCTACGCCCCGGAATATGCTGATTCGTGTACTACACCTCTCTTCAAATTTGCTGCATTAATTCACCTGACCACAGTGTATGTTGAATCTGGCCTTCTGACCTGCCACAACTCCAACATCTGTTTGAATCGATTAAACCCATCTTCTGTAATATAACCGGGGTGAGATGCCATCAATGCAGTACCTTGTACTAGACCAACCTACGTTTTACTTTCCTACACGCCTCAAGTGTTTCATTCCAACAACTACAATATTCCAGTCTACTTCTAGTATTTTAGGTAGAGGATATTTCCCCATTCTTCTTTGACTTTTTGCATTGGGTCTGGAGAACTATCGAGCAGCATACAGTAAATGTTTTATATGCTTTGTATAATCATATCCATCCTTTGTATGGGAGTGGGCAGGTAAAAATAAGGAAGTAGCCGGCCCCGTAGCGCTGAGGGCTGAGGCACTGGATGCCTTACCTCACACTATGCCAGCGATCAGTGTTTGGGAATGAGCACGGGCCGCCGGGGCTTGACAGGGTTGGAGAAGGATTGAGCGTCCGATGGACTGCTCTCCTTCTCTGGGAAGGGGGGAACAACAGTGGTTTAATTAATCAAAGTGACTAACATCATCAGGGACCCTGTTATCTAACGCTTGGTTTTGATTTATTAAAACTCAATGCCAAATAGTAATAATATGTATCAGACAATAGCCCCATTCAAATCAATGATGCTGAGTACAGCCTCATTTACTGACATCACAAAACATGGCTCCGTGTGCCAGTGCGTGGGCATGGCTCCAGTTTAGGGAAGTGGCTGTTTTTGTTGGCAATGTCTGGGAATGAAATTACAAGGCAAATAACTTTTTAAAATGAAAGAATTGTACAGAAAGAGTTCTATACAGTAACTCCTAGCCAGGTCAGTTATGATATACATTTAGGGGAGCAGCTACTAGGAAGCTGCCCTTTAATTTTGGATTCCTCTTGATTTCTGTGGTGATTAGTTTGGTTGCCCTTCAAACAGAATGTTTGTTGTCTCGTGAAGGACAATGTGGGTGGGGGGCTACTGGATTCCATTGTAATTTATAAGGGGTCTTCATCCATACTTCTTGGACTGTAGTTACTGGATGTCGATGCAAGTGTATGGGATAACTTTATACAGTAACTACCTCAAAGAATTGTATTTTAATACATTTTTCCCAATATCTCACCATCGTGGGTATTGTGCTGCATTACTTTCCCAGAGGGTTTTAATTGTTTGACCAACAGTAAAGGCCCTCTAGAGAAACTGAAAAACTGTGCAGTGAGAACCCGCCATTTTTTCTGGGCAGATATAATTTATTCACAGAGAAACAAAAAGCTGATAAGGACCAGGCTAGGCAGAGTGCTGCGGTTGCTACAGTTTATTAAAGAACAGCTGACACCTTCAGGAGCACTTTAACAAAACATAATATTTAAATAAAGTTCAGCTTGTATTTCACATTAGTTCTTTCTTCCTCCTCCCCATTATTTATTGCTGAGGTCATTTGCATGAAAACAGGATTTTTGCTCCTGAAGAGTTCATCTATTTCTGTTGCTGTCTCCCTACTTGAGGTCATAATGCACTGCTTGTGACATCACAGTTACTCTCATGGCAGCAGATTGTGGTGTCGCAACAGAGCATTATGACTTGAAGTAGGGAGTAAGCTATAGAGGCAGATGAACTTTAAAGTAACTGTAAGGGATAACAATCATGTGTTCATGCACATTTCTTCAGAAATAATGGGGAGGAGAAATCTAGAATATATATGGAATACAAGCAGAATTTTACCTAATTATTATATTTTTCAAAGTTTTCTTTGAGGCGTCAGCAGCTCTTTAATAGAGTTTGAATGCACAGCAAGGATACAGGTTACAGTGGAAAGCGTGCACTGACATCCTGATGTCTAGCACAGTGCCAGTGTGCATGTTCTGTGTCACAGCCTCAGGTTTCAAAGTCTGTTTTCACTAGGTCCTCATGCTTGGTTTTGCTCCGCAGTCATTTTATTACAAGGATGGTGTCACCGGGCGTGGGTTTAGGATTACACAATTTCAGGCAGACCACAAGTCAGGTGCGTAAAAAAACACATGGTTGCATTTATCATTTTATTTTTATCAAGTAAAAAATACAGAAAATAAGAAAAATTGGTTAGACAAAATAAATCGAATGACAACTGCTTCGCTTCAGCAGTGTCCAATGCTCTTTCTTCAGCCTAACAGTATTAAAGCACACATTACAAGGAGGTCTTTCACTTTCCTTAGTCAGTATCCAAATGAACTCTCTGTCTCTCCTCTCTATCTAAAAACTCATTTCAGAACTGAGTTACAGCTTTTATAAGCTCTCTAGAAGTTGGAAAAACAGTTTCCCCTGCCTTTTGAGTAACAGCACATACAACATAAAACTAGCCACTAGGGGCCACTGTTGCTCCACCGAGAACAGTTGTTTGGCACCGGAGCACATTACATAACTTGTTTACAACATAGTTAAAGGAAAGCCGTCTTTAATGTGAGCCCCTGCCCCCAAAAAGCTTACCCTCCGGTTAAGTTTTTTACAGTAAGAGTGATGTTTTTCTCGCACCACAAATTACTGTATTTTAATTTGTAAAAGTCCGAAACCCGGAAGTATGGTGGATGCAGGGGAGGCTCCATTTACTGAAAAGGCACCGCACCACTCGCTTCAATACAAAAGTATTGGCGAGCAGTGCTATGCCGCACCTTTCAGCAAATGGAGCCTCCCTGCATCCATCATACTTTCAGGGTTTGACTTTTACATTAAAATACAGTAAGTTGCGCTAAGTAAACCCTGCACTTACTGTAAAAGATTAACCAGAGGGTAAGTTTTTTGGGGACGGGGGCTCACATTAATGACAGCTTTCCTTTAAAGGTCAGAACGTTCTGTACTCCCCAAATTTCCTGCAGGAACATGCTGTCGGCTGTAAAAGATACCTTAGAAGGACAGCTAACATTAAAAAAAAAAAAAACACAAACTTTTTTTATTCTTACATCAAAACAGTTTTGTTTTAGGTTAATATGCACAGAAAGCATTATAAGCACTTAATTTATAACCAGCCAGCCAGCATGTTGGACATTATACAAAACATATAAACTGCTTGGGGAAGGGGTTTCAATTTATCCAAGGGGTGTCCACTATGACAGGGGTCACCCAGTCACAGATGGTGTTTAGCATTTAGCATAGTGAGCTCCTCCAAGACAGACGAGCAAAGAAAATCAAAATTGTATCCTAAAATATGTGCTTCTTTAGACCTCAACCGTGCTCCTAAAAATATAGAAACAGGATTTGCCACTAGATAAGAACTGTTTGGCCCACCTAGTCTGCCCATTTTTGCCTGCCTATAATATCACCGCAGATCCTACTTGATCTCCAACCCATTCACCCACCCACGCTTCCCTTTCCCCTGTGATTCTCTTATGCCTGTTCCATGCACTCTTGAACCCCACCACTGTTTTTACCCCCACCACCTCTGCTGGAAGACTGTTCCAGGAATCCACCACTCTTTTCTGTGATGAAGTACTTCCTCACATCTCTCCCGAATCTTCCCTCATCCAGCTTCTTATCCTGCCCTCTTTTCCCTGAGCACCTTTTTTCTGAAAAATACTTCCCTCCTGTACCTTATTTACCCTGTGAGGTATTTAAAAGTCTCTGTCATATTGGCCTGCTCGCTTCTCTCTTCCAGGGTGTACATATTTAGCTCCTTAGGTTTCTCCTCATAGGGCTTCTGATGCAGACCCTGCACCAGTTTATTTGCACTCTTCTGGACTGCCTCCATTCTGTCTATGTCCTTCCAGAGATGTGGTCTCCAGAACTGGGCACAGTACTTGAGGTATATATGTAGAGATAATACCACTTCCTTCTTTCTGCTGGTGATGCCCCTCCCTATGCACCCCAGTATCCCACTAGACTTCTGACTGCCTTGTCTCACTGCCAGGCAACCTTTAAGTCATCTGATATGATCACCCCCCACCAGTTTTCTTTCCTGCCTGGTGGTCATCAGTACCACTCTGCTCCTGGGTTTCTGTGCCCCAAGTGCATTACTTTTAACTTTTTCATGTTGAAACCCAGATGCAATACCCTTGACCACTACTCGTGTTTTCTCAGGTCTCTGCTCATCCTTTCCACCCCCCCCCCCAGGGTATCATCCCTATTGCAGATGTTGGTGTTATCCGCAAAGAGGTAGACCTTCCCTACCAGCTCCTCTGCAATGTCACTTATAACAACATTAAAGAAGACCGGTCCCAGCACTGAGCCCTGAGGTACCCTGCTGGTCAACCACCCTTCCACTCAGTGAACTCCATTTACCACCACCCTCTGTCACCTGCCCAATTTCTTACCCAGGCCACCACCTTTGGATCCACTCCTAAGCTTACCCATCTTGCTTACTAGCCTACTGTGTGGAACGGTGTTGAAAGCCTCACTGAAATCTAGGTAGGCCATGTCCACTGCTCCACCCTGATCTAGTTCCTTGGTCACCCAGTCAAAGAAATCTATCAGATTTGTTTGACAGTGTCCTCCCCCCAGTGAATCCGTGGTGCCTCTGATTTTGTAACCCATTGGATTCAAGATATTCCACAATCCTTTCCTTCAGCAGTGACTCCATTTACTTTCCCATCACTGAAGTCAGGCTGACTGGCATGTAATTGCCAGTCTCTTCCCTGCTACTATTTTGTGAAGTGAGACTACATCTTCATCTGAGCTCATTATTTGTATTCCTGTTCCATGTATATTGTATGCTGTGTATTGTATTGTATTGTATTGTATTGTATTGCTCGCCCGGGTCGCCCGTGAAAAAGGGAGTGCATGGTCTCAGCAGGCCCATACAGTTACCAAAATTCAAATAAATAAAATCTGCCCTCCTCCAGAACCACTCCTGTTTCCAGTGAGCTGTTGAACAGGACTGTCAGAGGTGCAGTCAGTACCTCCCTGAGCTCCCTCGATACCCTTGGATGCACCCCATCTGGCCCCATTGCTTTGCCCACTTTCAGATTAGACAATCCTAACTGCTTTTAATTGACAATTTCATGTTAGTACTAAAGGTGCTTGGTAATTTATTTACAGTAATAAATTCCTGTCCGTCTCCTAGATGTTCTTGAGATCTAAGTCATGACAGTGTGACAGCTGTGACTGTGGGTGTTCACGTGTGTGCTCATGCGTGTGTTATTTATATGTTCAAGTGCAGAAAATGTACCCACCCAGTTACTACGACACACCAAATCCCCAAGCCTGGTGGCCTTCTGCAGTGACACACACACACACACACACTTCATCAAATTCTTCATGCACCTTTATGGCTCAGTGTCACAGCCACCTATCCTGGCTCCCATATTTGTTTAACAGTTTCTCCCCCTGTAACTGTGGGTTAATGTTGTTTTCCCCTGTAACTAGTACAAGTGCAGGAACAATTTCCTACAGACTGTGACATCTGTCTGTAAAATACAGGGATCTCAACAGATCTTGGAGCCCTGCTCTACTCAATATCCCATGGACTGACCAACTCCATTCTGTAGTGACTCCACTAGGGCTTCCAAATTTACAGGGATTCTTATATTTTTAAGGGAAAAGGAGAAGCAGTCTACAGCTAAACAGTGTCTGTAGACTTACAGTATGTTGTGTGCATGGAGGTAAGCCAAGCAATTCAGCGTCCATTTCCCAGAATAATCTTTCAGTTGCATTATACAACAATTTTCAGTAAATGCACAAAATGTAAATTACAAATCATTAGTACTTGTGGCTGTCTAGAGTTCAGATTATAAAACAAAAAGTATTTATTTATTTTTATAATTCAGTTTCCAAAGACAACATGTAACTCACTAGGAGAAATGGAACTGCCTATCAGGCTTCACTCAGCACATGCAGGACACCGTTACTGTTGGTCTCACTGTCTCTCTACTTCTTCCAGCTTACCTGTCTATGATTTGTCATTTTGTTCAATGCGTTTCCTTATGTCATTTTTGTTCTGTCTTTCCTGTTTTGCCTCTTATTTTGATCTTTTCTCCCATCTTTGAGAATTCTTTCAACTTTCTCTGGCCTGAGGTCCCTCTGTCCCCAAATATATAATCTTTCCTTTCACTGCCTAGTCACTTTTTTTTCTTTCTAGTTGAATATTTTCTCACTCCCTTTTCCTGTTATTTTTTCCTTCAGACGCTGTGAGAACTGAAAGAAAAACAGTGCAGTGAACACAGTCTGAAGCGTTTACTCCAGCTTCCCGGCTGCATACCTGTTCCCCCTCCTGCTTGCCTGTGTAATCCTTTTTTTTTTTAATTAAGTATACTTTATTGGATTCTCAAAAGTGAATGTTCAAAAACAGAGTTAAACAAACTAGAAACATACAAACCTCTAGTTTCACCTGCCTGCCTTCTTCCACATTCTCATTTGCTTGGTCACCTGCTTTTTATTCACCTTTCGGCCCATAGTCAGTGCACTCACTTCGTCCCTTCTGTCCTTCCACGTGCTTGTTTTTCAGCTGCCTACACACTGTCTCATGGCCACACGGTGCACTTGTTCTGTGCTGGCCACTGCACCACTTGTCCACATGCTTATTTTCTGTCTGCCCATACCCTCATTTAAAACCTCTCGCGCTCACTTCATGCCTATCTGCCCATGTGATCAGTAGTCTGCTAGCTTCTCTCATCTCGTTCCTTGCCTGCCCAGCCATGCACCAACCTGTGCTAGCTGTCCACATGCTTATTCCTTGCTAACACACCAAAGTGCACACTAACTTGCTGGGCACCCACACACTTGATCCCTGCCTGCCCACCTACTAGCTTGACAATTGCCCACTCACCCAGTTGCGTGTGGATTTAGCTTTGAACTCCAAAAATGTAATACAAAAGCCTAATCTGTACGCCAGTGCACCTCCTGGACTCCTCCCACTGCCAGGAAATCCTGCTCTCAATTCTGCTCCAGAAAACCAAGAGGACGACAGATTATTGAATTTTCTACAAAGAAAATATGCCCTTGTGATCACTGACTGTGCTCTGAGCATGGAGCACACCCTTCACGCCATCCCTGCTTTAGTATATTCAGGGGACTGGCCCCTGCACATGCATTTGTTTATCCTGCATGGCTTAAAAATAAAGTACTCGTGCATGCACGATTTTACCGGCGACCCTGTGCCGTGTTGAAACAGGAACGGGCACGGCAATGCGTTTAGCTGCCGGGGCATATTAACGTTATGATGATAAAAAAGGTAATTTTTGGCAGTTTTTAAATGAACATCTCTTATGTTGAAATACAAGGCACAGCAAATGCTGTCAACCGGCACCATCATCAGACGTTTGATGAAAATACACCCAAACGCGGACAGTGTCCCTATAAGTTCACTATCCACAGTCAGGCAGACTTCCACAAAAAACAGCCATGGCGAGCAGCATACCAGATATCAAGGAACTTAGATTTGGCAGGTATGTTAGTATTTTTATTAACTGTTGCTGAAACTTGCTGTTGGAAAAAAAAAATGTTTGTTGCACTGCTGCTTTTACTTGCATTATCTATTGATGTGTCACTCATTTTAACCTACGTTGTTTAAAAAATACTTTGAAAATCAGATACCAGCTCATTCAAAACAAAAGCAAAAAATGGTCTTTAGTATGAAACAGGAAACTGAGATCTAGGTAATCTGAAAGGTCTAATTCATGTTTGCATCGCTATTTCTTCATAAGGGTTGGCAATTCTAGGAAAAGACAAAATGCAGATGAATAGTGACACTGCATATAAAAGCTGTGCAGTGGTCTTCATTTACAGTTCAATTAAAATAAATGTTTCTTTTTACAAGTATTGATTAATTAGATAATGTACGTTTCACACAGTTATTTCAGTTAATATGCATCATCCTGTGGAATGAAAAGTCAGTGGAAGTACTTCATGTGTGTTGTATTTAAACCAATAACTAACTGTGTAACACTACCAGGATAGAGTACAGTAATTGCAGTAAGATTATGAATGATCTTTTTTGATATCGTACTGGTAGGCCTGTGCCCCCCAGTCTGCACGCCCTCCATCCGAGCTGCATCACCTGGCTTCTCATGGTCTTACTGCATTTCCCCTGTCTGTCTGCATGGCTTGGCACCCCCCTCCCCACATGGCAGGGTGTGGCAAGACCCCCAGCTGCCACTGAACAGGATCCTGTTTGGCAAGAGCTGCCACATCACTGGTACAGGGCCTACAAGGGGTCAGTCCAACATTCAGCCCCAGGCCCACTGCTTTTTCCTCTGTTTCTTCTCCCTTCCCCTGAGACGGGGGCATGAGGAGTGATGCCAGCATGTACACAAGCATGGTGCGTGTCATGCACTGGCCGCTAGCCACTCACAAGTGCACTGCCACCTGTGGTCGCTCAGGTGGCAGTCTGGCACTGGAGTTGGCTGCTGTCCCTATCCAGAGGAGGAGAGTGTTCTCTAGGATGCTGGATCCTCCTCCCCTGATGACCTGCGCTCATTCCTGAACACAGGTCGCCAGCATCGCGAGCGGTAGCGCTACAACTGCGCCAGTTGACCACCACATATGATTATTAATTCTCCACAGAGATTACAATGAAATACTGTTTAGCATTAAGGGCCCAATCCACATAGGCCTTCAAACTCCTATGCAGGTGCATAGGATGGCTGTGGAACCGCAGAGACTCTTCTTTACATTTGTGGAGACCTCAACACATTCAGAAACTCCCCCTCCCGCACAGGTGGATGACCTTACATGATCTTACAGGTCTCCATGGATTGGGGGCTGCCAGGAGGTGTGGCCAGACTTCATAGTCATACACAGTGTGAGTTGCTTGCTGCGGAGGCCTTTGGCAAGAGGACTCTTGATGCAAGTCCTCCACACTGCTGACTGAACTGCTTAGGAGTCTTCGGGGCCCTGAAGGAGCCCCCACAGCAATGGCCCCTTGCTCTCCCATACTGTATGGATATCTTAGAGGCTAGGCGGTCACATTGTCCCATCCAGTTCAAGTGGCACAAGCCATTATGGATACACCATTGATTGTTGCATCTTCTGAAAGGAATCCCTTTCATCTGGTCGGAGCCAACGCTGCAGGCGACCATAGATGCCTCCCTTGTTGACTTGAGATTCAATCGTTGGGTCTAGCAGAGTGCATGACGTTCGGTCTTTGAAGGATATGCTCCTGCACTTCACCCAACTCTGTTGATGTGAGAACTCATTCACTTCTTGCATGTGGATCTTGCTGCAGTCCACATGGTGGGCTCTGACAATCAGCGTGTGGATATTTAGTGCCTTGGGGAGGTGTCCCATGAGTTGTCACTGCAACCTTAGTTGGTGTCACTTGTATTTGTGAAGTAGAGGAACCCCACAAATTGCTCTTCAGAAAGCAGGAAGTAGGCTGTTTCAGACCATACTCCTGGACAGGAATCCCAGCTGAGGGGCTGCTCTTTCTATCCTTAGTCAGGTGGGCTGTAGTACACATTTCACAAGGTGTTGGTTGGGGTGAGGCAGGATTGAGCTAAAGTAACCCTATCCTGTTTGCTCCAGACTGGCCCCAACAGTTTTACTATCAGGATCTTATTAGTTTCAGTTGCAAGACCCTATGGATGTTGCCACTCAGACAGAATCTTCTGACCATGACCAATGGTTCATTTCTACACCCTAATCTCCAGTTCTTACTGTTGAATGCCTCTTTTCTGACTGCCAGTCCCCCTGAATTCCATGCAGCTCCTTTTTACCAGCTGAGTTACTCAGCCAACTGATGAGCCTAAAGCTCCCATACTAACTTTGTTTCTAACCTGTACTGCAATGTCCCACGACAACAAAAGCACAGTTTTAGAAATTTTTTTTTTTCAAATTTAAATGGTTGTTGCTATAGATTGCAAGGCACTATGCCTGGCAGCAAGGAGTCTGGGTTCCAGGTACACCCAACGTGTGTTGTGCAGCAGTTGACATCACAGCCGAGAAGAAAGATCTAGGGGTAATTGTGAACAGTAATCTGAAACCGGACAGGCAGTGTGCCTCTGCAGGTAAAAGGACGCACGCAATGCTGATATGCATTATGAAGGAATATTCTTGCTTTTATGATCATGGACCAGTCATGGTTAGATCGCATGTAATGGTTATACGTAGTCTAACTGTGCTTGGCCCCTGCTTATAAGAACAGGGTAAGAAACTGGTCTATGGAGTTATTCCCTGTACAAGACCTTGGTTAGCCCACACTTGGAGTATTATGTACAGTTCCAGTCAACATTGTATACATAAATTCTGGTCAGAGCCTACACATCTGCAGTTGTGCTTTAAGAGCGCTCAAGGGGCCAGTGAAAAAAGAGCTCACGCGGAAAAGTCTGCGTGTCCAAGATGGCCACCAGAGCTCAGTGCGCATGCGTGACTTTGCCACAGCTGCAGAAGTAAAGTTGTGCATGGAGCTACAGCAGCCATTTTGAGCACTGCGAACATTTTTGTGAAGCTGCGCATGTGCACCGAGCTACGGCGGCCATCTTGCGCATGGCAGATTTTTTTTTTTTTGTTAGTTGTTTAACCAGGACTAGCAGACTAAGCTGAAAGCTTTTTTACAGGTGCGACCTGGGAGCACAGGGAAGTTAAGTGACTTGCTCAGGGGGCACACAGTCTGCAAGTAGAAGCTGTGGGATTCAAACCCAGGTCTGGTCTGCTGGATGTCACCAGATTTGCAGCTCAGAGCCTTAAACCACTGCGCTAAACTGCCTCCCTAAGATGTTTCCGCCATGAGCTCCAGGCGTAAGTGTGACGGGGAACTCCATAAGTATGGGCAGCAATCAAATAGTGTCCCCACGCGGGGGGTGCGCTGCTGCAGCCATGGAGGAGAGAGGCAGGGGAAACACCACACACCACCAGTGAGTGGAGCACTGTGGGCAGTAACCACTGCACTGTAAAAGAGAACTTTGAAGGAACCCAGTCATCCTCCCTTCTCTTTTACAATCATAGGAAAACGTCTTCAGGGCTTCACCCATACAGCCGTAAAAAGGACAAGGAAGATATCAAGAGGGCCCAGTACAGGGCCACCAAGCAGATTAACTGCTCAGTGGACAAAAGGTACACGTAGAAATTAGAATATTTAAATGATTCAGCTTAGAGGAGAGCAGAGGAAGAGAATGGAAAGAGAGAAGTTTAGTTTTGTACATTACATTTTTATGAAGATTGTATCCCACAGCATTGGAGGGTAGAGAACATTGGTGTAATTTTCAGTGCACTGAGAAATTCAAAGAGCACAGAAATAGATTAGAGAGAGAGAGATTACAGAGTGGTTGAGCATGGAGAGGTTAAGAGTCTTGCTCAGGGTCACACAGTGAGTAACAAACAGTTACAGGGTTCACACCCATTTCTCTGTTCATAGCTCTTAAGCTCTAACCACTAGATTGGACAGCCCCCTCCCAGAGAAGAGAAGAGAAGTGAAGGCTGAATGGGGGGGGGCAGGATTTCAGTGTTCTGAATACCAAAGAGGCTAAATAAGGTGGGGTATGCACAGACGTGTGACCTGGTGAGTGCAAAGTAGCACTATAGGACATGCCTTCAGACAGGGATGGCAGGATAAAGGGAAACATTCGAAAGCATTAATTCACACAGACTGGTTCACATATTGAATAGTTCTATACCATGAGGTCATGGAAGTGGACACTCTTTAAGTCCTTCAATGCAAAACTAGACAGATTCAAGAGGAAGAGTGACATTGAAGGTTACGCAAGAAGATTACCGTAGCATTCTGGCTGACAAGCTTGGATGTGTGTTCATACTTGCTTTTGGTATGGTCACTGCTTTTCACCAAGAGGAGCAAATAAGATTCCCTCTCAAGTCTATTCAGTCTTCGTGATACTGTGTTACTATGCTAAACCACCTTTGGCCCAGGCCACAACATTATGAAAATAATGTATTCTATGTAGAAATGATAAGTAGGAAGTAAAGGATAATATAAAAACCTTTTTAAGATTTGGTGAAGTGAGACTGGCTTACTTCTTTTTCATTCTGTCTATAAACATAGAATAATTGTGGACCATACTAAATAACTATGATATTCATGCATTTTGTCAGTCACCAGAAAATACTGCCACTGCAAATACTGTTAAACTGCCATTCTAGGATCGTGGATATGTTGTTCATCCACACTCTTTGGCATGTCCCTTTCCCCTTTAAGGATCGCCGGAAGTCTTCAAGCTGGCTCCTCCCACCCACCTGGGTGGTATAACCTTAGCTCTGCCCCATGACACCAGATCTTCCCTTCCGCTGGAAGATTCAGGTTGCCTTTTTCGTGCTCCCGCATTTTGTAGGCCCTGGCTTTAAAACCTTTGGTTATTCCGAAAATTCATCTAGTTCGCATTAGCGACTGCGACTACTGTACCTACCTTCGATTATGGAAGATAAATCTTCCCTCGGATTTTGCCGGTGTTCCTGTGGGCAGAAAATGTCGCACACAGATCCCCACACTGCGTGTGTCTATTGCCTAGGTGTCGACCATGACACCTCGAAGTGCGATTTTTGCCTTTCTTTTCACCCTAACGTCCTCGACGACCGTCTTGCACGCCTGAAGTTGGGGAGGCCAGAGAAATGGAACCCTCCGGTGAAATTTAAGGAGGCTCGGTAGGCGGTTTCCGTGGCTGTGGGATCCGCCGAGCAATTGGAGCGCATGCAAGCCTTTGAGGAGGAAGCGACTCGGGCTGCAGAATCTTCCTCTTGGAGCTTCTTTGTTCCGCTCATCCTGGGCTCCACCTTCTCGGGTACTTTCTGAGAGTTGTGCCAGTCTCTCCTGACTAAGGGAGAGGGTCCTGTGGGCATGCACTCCTCTCGGTCCCGTAAGCGGGGAAAGGACCCGGGATCGCCTTCATTTCGGCGAAGACGTTCTTGGGATCGGGAAAGATCTCAGTCACAGGAACTGGCAGTTTCAACTTTGGTCAAAATTGCCTCTTCGGCCGCTGGCTTCTTGGCTTTGCTGTCTGGCCAGTCAACTGAAGTGTCGATTGACGAGGTTGAAATAGTCATCAAACCAATCGACCCATTGTCGCCAACTCCGGTCGACGATTCTCTCGATTGGACTCTGGTCCTTTCTCTCCCCAATGAGGAGACCCAGCCCGCTGGGAATACCATCAAGAAAGTGGTCACTAACCCCGGGGAATCACTGGGGTCCCGCTGGTGTCTCCCGAGCGACCGAGTCGGCCTGTCTGATCGCGATTGAGGTCCAGGACCCCCTCGACCGAAAGGCCGAGGAAGAGCCTCAGGCACTCTAAAAAGAGGCGACGCCATCAGTCATCCTCGTCCTCCTCGGATGAGGAGAGGCTCTGGTGGAAACTCCAGCGCTATGAGGCCCTCATGTGGCAACAGCTGATTTTGACTGGGCACAAGCCGTCCCCAGCTTCTACCCCAGCCATTACTTAGCTTTCACCTCCCAGGCCAAAGCCGACTCCTTCTGAGCTGATTAATCGGTTCCCCCGCCCGTGGAGCTGGCGAAACCTCCGGTTTGTCCTAAACCGGTCTCTCCACCTATAGTGGTGGAACCACTGCCCAAGCAGCCTGTGGGAGGGGCTCCTTCTAAGGAAGATAGATCTGACAGCGGTCTTCCCCAGCGTCTTTCAGTCACTGTCACCCTGGACCGCCCTCGGCGGGTCGAAGGTGACCTGGGTGGTCGACCGTTGTATTTGGATTCTTCGGATTCGGATGTGACCAGCCTACATTCTCATCCCGGGGATGACGAATTGGCCGGTGGGTTACAGATGGAGGAATGTCCTTCGTCCTTTCAGGGCATTCTTCGCCTCATCTCTGAGTCTACAGGGATGCCCCTGGAATCAATCCAGAAAAAGACGGAGTACCCTCTCACGGACATCCTCAAGAGAGGGGATACTCCGACGGAGGCCTTTCCTGTGGCCGAAGCCATAGTTGGCCTGGCCTTGAACTTTGGCAGCACCCTGCCTCCTGTCCAGCTCTGTCTGCCTGCATGGCCTGCAAGTATGCGGTGCCCATGGGGTCCCTTTCGGGGTTCACAGAGCACCCTTCAGCTGAGAGCCTGGTAACCGCCTCTGTGTTCAGGCGCATTGGCAGATCTTCCTTGTCAGTCTTCACCCTTCATTAATGCTTGGGTTCAGCCTGAGGCGCGCACTCCACCACGGGAGTTTTTTTTTGTAGAGGAGTTGGCGTCAACGCCCGGAGTGAATTTACTATTAGTGCGTGCGAGGGGCAGCTGTTGTGGGTGCCGCAGGGACTCTCCTACATCCCAGTTCTGTTTCTCCTGGGCCGTCGAGGGCTGCATTGCTACGCAGAGTGAGAAAAAGTTTCTATGCCACTAGGGCTATTTCGTTATTCTTCGAAGCCGTGTGTTGCATCCTAGTTCGTTTTTCCTGACGTCGTTTTCCGGTAAGACTGTTCTTTATTATTTTACTGATGATGCCTGGAGCTTTTCTGTTTAGAGTGTTAATTTCGCATCATGCCCGGTTCAGGAGCTAAATGAAAGTCGAAGGCGGGCCGTGCCCCCATGTGTCTGTGCTCATGTGGTCGGCATTTTTCTGTCACGGACCGGCATGATGTTTGTCTTCGTTGCCTGGGACCTAACCACAATATGGACAGATGCTATGCCTGTTTCTCGATGGAAAGCCGTGTTCTCGAAGTCCGCGCGTTTAAGATCGGCAAGGACCGCCAACTTTCGGAGGACGGCGTCGCTCTCGGGCCTCCCAGGTAAGAACTTTAGACCCTTCCTCCGGGTCCCCTCCCAGGTCTATGCGGTCTGGAGAGGAGGAGGCCTCCTCGTCTTCAAGTCTTGCTGAGGAGGAGGCCTCTTTTTCGGTGTCGGAGGAACACCGTGGTCCCTCCCGAGGCCGCGGTGGAGACACCGCCTCAGCAGTCACCTCTTTGGAGGTGCAGGCTCCCCCAGTGTTGAGGCCCGCGGTTGCCGGGCCTGGCATGGGTGGACCCTCAACGTCGCTTTCTGGTGCCGTCTTGGATCCCGGCACCAGTGATTGGGGTGGTGCCGCTTGCGGCGCCGTGTTAGCTCTCGGCACCGTGAGCAGCGCCATGGGCTCGGTCGACTCTGCTGCCAGCGTCGTGGTCGGGTCCTGGCGCCCAGGACATTGCCGGGACTTGACTGGGGCGTAGGCGGGTTGGTACCGGTTCTGGCATTGTCTCGGTGCTGGAGTGTCGACTGAGTCGTGGTGGCACCGGCTCGCCAGTGCAGTTTCCCGGAGACTCCTGGGTGGCCAGTATTGAAGTCCTCTGGTCGCCTCTTCCTCGAAGTGGACATTTGGATGTGAATCCATCCTGGCTCCTCGATTCTTCTGGATCGGAGTCTTCAGTGGGACATGGTGTCAGGCAGCCCAGCGTGCCCATTCCTCTGTCTCCACAGCAGTCCTCTTCAGAGGGCTCCCAGGCTGGGGGTGGCCAGGAGCTTTTGGAAGGAGAAGGCATGGAGGTTGGGGAGAGTTCTGTTCTCCCACAGGAGGCTGTGGCAGCTGCTGTCTCTGGTGCTGCTGCATTTTTTCGGGGTGGACTCGGGGCCCTGTCTTCGGGGGGGGCTCCCCGGGGAGACTCCTGGATTGATGGGCTCTGTCGCTGACGTCGAGGAGGAGGGCATCCTCTGAGTCCGAGGGGTTGAGAGGGCGTGGTGAGCCAAACCGGCTTCCACCTGCCACCCCTCGGGGTGTGGGTAGGAGCCGTAGCACCGAGCCCCGACTCTCCCTCATGGGTTCGGTGGATCCCTCCGGTGGTGTTGCTGTGGGCCATCCTTCTGGATCCATACAGCCCCAGGAACGTCACAGGGGAGGATCCCCTTCCAGGCTCTGCCAAGGTTCGCATCCCCAGGGTTCCGTTCTGCGACCTGGCTTGTTATCCGGGACCCCGCCAGCTCGGGCTCCGTTTTCCAGATTCCAGAGCCCCAGGAGAGGATAGTTGCCTGTTCATAGGTGCCCCTCTCCCATTCCTCTGCAGTCACCCCTTTCTCTTCCAGGCCATCTCGGTCCTATGGGGCCGTTATCCTGGGAGACGTTCAGAGGCTCTGCGCCGGCCTTCCCTTCATATGTTAGATGCATGCATGAGTGGGTGTTTCACCTATCCCCACCACTGCAGGAGTCCTCTGGACACTCGAGTTCCCCATCATCCTCGTCTTCCCTCCTCGGAGGGAGAGGAACCCTCTGCTCACCTCTCTTCCGACGCTGATTTTACCGAATATCAGCGTTTCCTGTTGAGGATGTTGAGGGATCTTCACATTTCATTTGTTAGATGAGACAATACCGAGCAAGAGACGCGTGAATTCCTCAGTGAATTCAGTGCCCAACATTTGGTGGTGCCATCTGGTCTATTCCTTTCCAGGATGTGTCTATCCATTCCTGGCAGTCTCCAGCCGACCCTATCCCAGCCCTGGCAAACTGCAGGAGGAGGTATTGTGCCCCTTCTAAGTCCCTAGGTTCTCTCCCCAACTCGCCTTTGAGATTGGCATACCTAGAGACACCTTCCGGGCGCCACCGCCTGACACACGACCGACCGCCGGACTCAGATTCTCTACAATTTGACCGGTTGGGGAGAAGAGTGTTCTCTTCCTCTTGTGCAATGCTCTGCATCACATCTCATAAGGCACACCATGCTGCCTACAACAGACATCTATGGTTGATGCTATCTCAGCTCCTAGCATCAATGCCTGACTCGGAGCAATCTAGACAGGCCATTGCCCTCTCTGCTATAGGTCTGGAGCTGGCAAGGCACCAGGCAAGGGCATCTTACGACGCCAATGAGGTGGCTTCCAGGGACAGCGATCTGCATTAGGCGGACGGCATGGCTTCGTCTATCAAGGTTGTCACCCCTGGTCCGGTGTAGGGTGATTCTCTCCACCTTCCGAGGGACCCGCCTGTTTTCCACCAGAGCTAGGAGACTTCTACAGGGGCTTCCTCCGTCTCCTCTTCTTCGAGGGACAGCTCCTAGCTGTCCTCAGCCTTAGGCTTTTCGTTTGATTAGCCAAGGGTCTCTCCCTTCTGTTTTTCATCAACAGAAGGCTGTGGGTCTTGTTCCCTCAGGGTTTTTCTTGTCCCCCTGCAGGGGGGTGGGGGCTTGGTACTCACCCATGCAGTAATGAATGATGAAGATTGACAAGGAAAGATTTGAAAATTACGTACCTACTGTAATTCTTGATCTTCTCTTGTATCTTCACCATTCATTACTGATACCCACCCACCTTCCCCTCTAGGGCCTCCTACTTCGGCGTCTCCTCCTACTCATTCCTCCCCTCTTCCTTGTTGGCCTTTACGCCCAAAAAAAAACAACAAAAAAACCTGCGTGTCTGTTTGTCTGAACAAATACCTTTTCTGAGGGAAAAGGGGAATGAGTGGAACTTATGCTATCCTCAGAGAATGCTTTCTGACTACCCCTAGGGTGACTTTTGGTCCTCTCTGGGCCATGCTGTGCAATTCACAGTTTAGGAGACCATCCAGTTTCTGGCTATGTCTTCTTTAAAGGGCCCCTCTGACAAGTCCTGATCTCCTGTGTCAGTCTCTGATACTTCTCCGTCCTGACATTACTCTTCTGGAGTTGGCGATCTTCGCTTTGTCTTCAGGGAGTCCAGTTGAGTTCCCATTCTTTCTTTATCTAAAGGGGTGCCTTCCTAGGGCAATAACCACCCCCAACACACACACTCTTTGGTGTTAACACTTAACAAAGTGTTACATAAGCTTTTTCCCTTGCTAAGTTGGGTGCTCTCCTTTCGGAACAGACTTTCTGCTTTGGCAGTCTGTGAGCTCTCAACTACAGTTTAAAGGGTTGGAGATGACGGGAGGTATAGAGAATCTGCCTTTGTATCCAAACTGCTCAAACCACTCGGTTGAGCCTTCCCTCAGAATTCCATCTAGTGGGATCCTTGCTCCCTTGTTCTTGGTTCCGAGCTTATAAGCCTCAAACCAACCTCTAACTTGGCTGAGTTCTCCTTCCCAACATCCCTCTGTCTTCTTTTTCCTTTTCTTCTTTCCCCTCTCCTTTCCCTTCCTTATCTGTTCCTCCCTGAGTCGCCCAGCAGTGAGGCCTCATGTCCCTTTAGGGATCCCCTTCTTGTTTTCTGTCCTCTCCGGCTTATGCCTCTTTCAGTTTATATCCTTTCTCTTCTATCCTCGCTCCCTTTCCTCGCTTCTTTTATTCTTGCCTTTATTTCGCCTCTGGCTAACAGAACTGGGATGTAGGAGAGTCTGTAGTGTCTGACGCACACCCCTCATGTACCGTGAGAGTGCGCCACTCTGGGGCGGCGGCTCGACCACCTCTAACTAAAAACAAAAAACTTCTGTGTCGGGTGCGCGCCTCTGGCTGAACCCAAGCAGTAATGAATGGTGAAGTTACAAGAGAAGATCAAGAATTACGGTAGGTACATCATTTTCATTTCTGCCGACACTGACCGACCTCCCAAAAAAGAAACCTAACTCGTGGATCATTCGGCCCGGAAGGTCTGTGTGGCCTCATCTTTAGGCCTTCATCAGGCAAGTTCGGCCGTCATCATGGTACACTTCTCCCATACCCTCTTGGGGTCTTTGGATGAAGTCCTTTCACACCTCCCCTCGGACATGCAGACCACGGTCAAGCAGGTCTGGGATCAGGGCCCGGCTGTTGCCAGACAGCAGCTTCAGACAGCCCTGGATATTGGGGATTCCTGTGCCCGCTCGATGGCTGCCACAGTTGCCACTCATTGCAGGGCTTGGCTGAGACTCTCCTCCTTTCCGGCGGATACTCAGCACAAATTAGCTGATGTGCCTTTCCTGGGCACTGACCTTTATTTTGGCCCAGGTATGGCTCGTCACCTTCAGTGTATTGAGCAGTCCAGTGCCACCTTGGACGCTACTTCTACTAAGGGTTCTTCGGGCAAGAAACAGCAGAAGAAGAAAAAGCCTTTTCGCACTCTTCCCCTGTGGCACAGCAACCCTTCTTTCAAGGAGGGCAGCAGCAGCAGGCTCCAGCTTGGCACCCCCGGCCCAAGCCTGGGTCCTCCCAGGCCTGTAAAGGAGGCCGAGGTTCAGGTCCTGGATCCTCATAATCCGAGCCTGCTCAGTGACGGGGTGGTGGCTGCCTCCCCCTCTCCTGTCACGCCAGCTTTGGGTCCTCCCATGGGGGGCCAGCTCTGCCACTTCCTTTCCGCGTGGTCCACTATCACTATGGACAGGTGGGTTCTCGAGGTGGTTGGTCAGGGACTGGCTCTGGAATTTGAGCAGTACCATCCAAGCTGAGCCCGCACCCCTCGGGAGGAAAGAGTATCCATCCAGACTCAGTTGGCTCTCCGAGACAACATTGCTAAGCTCCTCCTCAAAGAGGCAGTAGCTCCAGTGGCAGATCTTCCAACAGACCAAGGCTTTGTCTTCAGATACTTCCTGGTGCCCAAGAAGACGGGGGGGGCTGGCGCCCCAATCTAGATCTGCACGACCTGAATCAGCATCTCAGGTCATGCACCTTTCGGATGGTCACTCTGTCCCAGATCATACCATCCTTGGAGCGGAACATGTGGTTCTGTTCACTGGATCTGCAGGATGCATTCTTTCATGTCCCAATCCAGCCATCTCATCAGCGGTTCCTCTGTTTCAGAGTCGAAGGGACCCTGTACGAGTTCTGAGTGATGCCATTCGGCCTGTCATCGGCCCCACGGGTCTTCACCAAATTCATTGCAGTGGTGGTAGCCCATCTCAGACGTTGGGGGTCAGGATTTATCTCTACCTCGACGATTGGCTCTTAGCAGGTCCCACCCGACAGGAGGCGGAGAGGTCCAGGGACCTGGCCCTCCAGACTGCTTCCAACTCGGCCTCCTGATCAATGAGGCCAAGTCGGAACTTGTGCGTGTGATTCATCGGGACAGAGCTCAGCTCTCATCAAGCCAGAGCTCACCTCCCGGTGGACAGAGCGGAGGTTCTCTCCTCCTTTGCCCAATCCTTTCTGGTTGGGCAATTGCGCCCTGCACGGAACTTTCTGCACCTTCTGGGTTACATGGCGGCATGCACCTCAGTGGTCCACTGGGCCCGGTTGCACATGCACCCCCTCCAGTGGGAGCTAGCCGCCCAGTGGACTAAGCGCCACGGTCATTTCGACCAGCTGATCACTGTAACTCAGAAGATGTGGGATGCTCTCCAGTTGTGGACCGCCCCTGACCGATTGCAGGAAGGGATCCCGTTTGTCCGCCCCAAGCAGACGGCCGTCCTTACGACTGATGCCTCTCTGATGGACTGGGGAGACCACATTGGGGGACAGCAGGGCCCACGGGTTCTGGACCCCCGAGGAGTCCCGATACCACATCAACCTGTTGGAGCTCAGAGCAGTCAGACTGGCACTGTCAGCTTTCGTTCCTTAGCTCCGGGATCAAGTGGTTCAAGTCCAGACAGACAGTACCACGACCATGTACTACCTCAACAAAGAGGGTGGCACGCACTCCCGTCTGCTTTGCAGAGAGGTGCTCCACACCTGGACCTTCGTCAGCCGTTTGGAGGCGGATCTCCTAGCCATCTATGTAGCAGGAGCCTCAAACAGTCTGGCAGATGCTCTCAGCTGCTCAGGAGAGACATTCCACGAGTGGTCTCTCCATCTAGAGGTAGCTTACAGCCTGTTCTCCCACTGGGGCAAACCGATGGTGGACCTGTTTGCCTCCAGGGAAAACACCAAGCTGAGGCTGTTTCATGCCCGCCCCCCTCAGCAGGGCTCGCTGCAGGTGGGATGCCTTCTTGAGGCCATGGACCCCAGGCCTCCTCTACGCCTTCCCTCCATTTCTCTTGATCCACAAGGTGCTCCTCAAGGTGAAGAGGGACAAGGCGAAGGTGAGCCTGGTAGCCCCAGACTGGCCGCACCAGTTCTGGTATCCAGATGTCCTCAGCATCAGCTACAGGCCCCCAGAGCGGCTTCCAGCATTCCTGGACCTGATATCTCTCAATCAGGGAAAGGTATACCATCTGGACCTTCAGTCCCTGCACCTCACAGCCTGGTACCTGAGCGGCTAGAGTTCCAGGCTTTGGGTCTTTCCGAGGATGTCCTCACCATGGTAGAGGCATCCAGAAAGGAATCGACCAAGAAATGTTATGCCTTCAAATGGAAAAGGTTTTCCATTTGGTGTCAGGGCAAGGGCCTGGACCATCTGTCCTGTCCAGTGGCTAACATTCTCGACTACCTTTGGTCTCTCTCCAAAGGGGGTCTTCGGTCATCGACCCTTAGGGTGCACCTGGCAGCCATCTCTGCTTACTGGGCGCGGGCCGGTCAGCTGACATTGGCGCAGGAGACAGTAGTCAGGCACTTTTTTAAAGGCCTGGATCACATATCCCCTCCGGTGCGTGAACCTTCATCTCTGTGGGATCTACTGCTGGTACTGGCAAAGCTCATGGGGAAGCCATTCGAACCAATGCACAAGTGTGCTTTGTTACACTTGTCGTGGAAGATGGCCTTCCTAGTGTCGATCACATCTGCCAGAAGGACAGGGGAGGTACAGGCACTTTTGGTGGACTCCCCTTATCTGGTCTTCCATAGGGACAAGGTTGTCCTATGCTCCCACCCAAAATTCCTTCCAAAGGTGGTGTCAGAGTTTCACCTTAACCAGGTGTTAACTCTGCTGGTATACTACTTTAATTATGCCTCGTAGGCTGAGTACAGGCTCCATACTTTGGACCTGAGACATGCTCTCTCCTATTACAAGGAGAAGACGACGGAAATTCGGGGAGAGGGTCACCAGCTGTTTGTCACCTACGCTGAAGCCGCTTCTGGCAGACCTGCAGCAAAATGAACTATTGCAAGGTGGATTACATCTTGTATAAGTCTGTGTTATGAGTTGGCAGGCATGGAGCCTCCCAGAGGGATAAGAGCTCATTCTACCTGCCATGCTGCTGCATCGGTCACTGCTTCCAGGGACATCCCTATCCAGGAAATCTGTCAGGCTGCTACCTGGAAGTCAGCAAACAGCTTCATTACCACATCGACCTTGAGTCACGCCAGGATGCTGGTTTTGGGGTCTCAGTTCTCCAATCTCTGTTTCCTAAGCAGGGGGTGTGCACCTTGCCTCCCTCCTCCCGGAGAACTTCTAGGAGTCTGCTAAAGAGTGTGAATGAACACAATATGCACAATGCTAGAAAAACAGGATCTTCCTGGACTAAGTCTCCATCACTCATTCACACCAGTGGGATAGCGCCGGAGGTGCTAGGACCAAGCGGGAGCCTAAAATTTTCTGAAGAGTCGGCGCCGAGACAGGACCACGCATGCGCGGCACCACAAGACTAGCTCGCGCCTGCGTAAGCTATCTCGGCGTCGACCCTTCAACCGCCTCAGTTCCTTTTCTCCCGCCGTCAAGTGCGCTTGGATGTCGACATCGTTCGTCTGCCGGAGTCTGTTTTCGTCTATACGACAGCAGCTTTTAATGTTTAATTTAATATTTTAAGTAGTGATTTCTTATTTTACGAGCAAGAAGAAGATTATGAAGAAGAAGAAGAAAAAGAAATTCTTTACTGCCATCAACGGAGTCGTCCTTAGATGGTAGCAGTGACGGTAGGAGGACTTCGTTTGAAAGCTTTTATGGCAGAGGGACTGTGTCCGTCCCCGCCTTAATTAACGGGGGAGGAGGTCCGACTACGGACAGTCCTGTGCTCGGGGGGGGGGGAGGACAGTCCTCCGAATCACAAATCTAGTGGTTCCAGGGATCCGGCTCCGCTTAACCTCGAGGTCCTCTTCCTTGTTGGGGGAAGAAGAATCGGTGCCGCTCGAGGTTGCCCGTTGGTACGGCTGCACGAGGATTGTTTGTTGGGAGGGGTGATGGGCCTGAACCGACTTTGGTGGGTTTCTCTTGGCCTTGCTCCTAACGGCTACGTTCTCGACTCCGAGCTCCATCTCTGTCCTCATTGGAGCTCCGTTGGGCAGTTTCACCTCTGGGTCGCTCCTATGGAGCAGGGGGTTTGACTTTCCAGTTTTTCCTGGCTCTGTTCCTGATTTCGGGACCTTTGGGCCTCGGAGCTGTTGGACCGGAGCCGGGTCGACTGGCTCACGAACGACGAGGTGCCCTCTTGGTGCCTTTGCCATTGTGTCGACCCCTCGTGCCTACCCCCCCCTCCCTTTTCCATGCAGGGGCCAGCACAGTCACCACCTTTTTCCTTCTCCCCTTCTCAGGATTTCCACTGGCATTTCCTTCAGCGCCGTGGCTCAGTGCCTTAGTTGGCGCCGTTCCTCGGAGCCGTGGCTCGGTGCCTTGGTCGGCGCAGTGATCGGTGCCTTGGTCAGTGCCGTGCCTTAGTCGGTGCCATGGGTTGGCGCCATCGCTCTGTGCGGAGCTGTGGGTGCTGTTGTTGCTGCCGTTGGTTGTCGGCACCGTCAGTGGTGCCGCGGGTGTCTGGGTGGCACTGTGCACCCGTGGGTGGCATGGGCACCTGCGGGTGCCATGGGTGCCAAGGGTGGCTCCAGGAGCACCCGTGGGTGGTGCCGTGAGCGTCCATGGGTGGCACCGGTGGGCACCCGTGGGTGCCGCAGGTGGTCCCATAGGTGCCTGTGGGTGCCACTGGTGCCCTTGGTTGCCATGGGTGCCGCTGGTGCCCTTGGGTGCCATTCTTGTCATGGGTGTCATGGGTACCATGGTACCATGGGTGTCGGGGGTGCCCTCAGGTGCCATTGCTACATGGGTGCCAGGGTGTCTGCGGGTACCACTGCAGCTGCCCTCTGGTATCTCCCAGATTGGCATAAGCACTGCTTGGTGCCCTCCTGTGCCACGAGTGATGCTGGTGCCGCACGGGTGCTAGTGGGTGCTGTATAGCAGAATTAGTGGCACATTTTTCCTTTTCGGACTTCCTTTCCACAGAACTTGTGGTGGGATGTTTATCGCAGAATGAACTCCTGTTCTGCGGATTATTTTTTCAACACATCTTAGTGAGTGGCGGTCTATGTGGGATCTTGTGTCATCCAGCGGTTTTCTGCTAATGGAACTCTGCTGTACTGCTCTGCCAGTGGAATCTCATTCTGCTCAGCACTTTCTCAGCTCCTTACTTGGTACCAAGCTCCTCGACATCCTTCCTGATGGCGGAGTCTCTAGTGGCTCTGACCTAGACCTCTTTTAGAGGTCCTTCTAGGGTAGACGTGCATCTAGATGGGTCTTTCCCTGTCCTTCTGGTCAGTAATACAGCAGACGACTCATTTTATATACTGAAGGGCACGTCCTCTCTATCATCAGAGTCCGTGATGGAAAATCTTTTCAGTAGTTCCTCAGTAATGGGGTCCACTATAGTATTTCACACTGCGTTTGTGGACCATACACTTCTGCGTCTAGACTTTTTCAATCGTCAAGACAGTTACACTCTGTGGAACATTCTGTTTTAATGGTCAGGAGCCGCTCTGGCTCTTCCACTCCTTTGATAGGGGTATATAGCCCCCCTTGTGATATTGCCCCTTCGGTGGCTTCTTCGGCACAGGAGGTTAACATCTCTCCAGCTGTGATTATTAGTCCGGTCATGATTTCAGTACGGACGCTCAGACTCATTCTGCACTCAGATGGAGAACATCTTCATCATTTTGTATCAAGACAATCCTTGTGAAATAGCAGCCTGAAAGCCTTGTTAGGTTTGGACTAAAAAAAAAAAAAACAAAAAAAACATTTTTATCACAGCACAGGGCCTAGCAGAAATTACCCGATGCCTCCCTTTTTGGATCTGGTCAGGTTCCTCATCAGCCCCTGAGGCGCTTGTCTCCAGAATACGGTAAAGAGTACTTGACTTCTTCTTCCCCTAGGGGGAGTCCGATCCGGCGGCAGTATGGGTCATCTCTTTCTCTAAGAGAGATTTCTCTCATTGAGACATTTCCTAGACCTAGGCAACTGCCCAGACTGTTAATTCCCCTTTCTTTTTATCAGGCTTTCTTCTCTTGAGCAGAGCCTTGCAGCAGCAGAAGCGACTCTCCACTGAGTCAGAACTCAGGTTCCTACTTGCTTGCTTGCTTAACTTAACAGGTGCTTTTCTCCTTCTTGACGGAAGGTCAAGTAGGTCTTTTTTCTGAGGTAGCTTCTCGAATATTCACACCTTCGGTTCCTGCGCACTGGTTCATGCCAGTCGCTCACGAGGCTATCCTCTTCAAGTGTGTGATGGAGTTATGATGATTGTTTTTCAAACTAGAATCCTTTCCTACTCCCTTCAGGGAGGCCAGAGTGGGTAGTGCCTCACCGCATTGAGTCACTGCCTCTTTCAGTCACTTCAACAAATGGGTTAGCCCTAACTTGGTCCTGCTGTGTTCCTCCTCAACGCACATCTGCCTCTATTTGCCTTAGAAATCCAGCCCCTGTTTTTTTCTGTCGGAATGTTTTTTCCACAGTGGGCACATCCTCCTGTACACTTTTTCCTTTCTTCCCTGAGTTCAGAGACTGCTACTACAGTTGTACACACAGTGGCAGGATGATGCCTTTGGAATATGCAGTGGGTAGGAACTGGTTCTACTAGACCACCACGAGAGGCTTCTAAGTCGTGCTTGGCCTTCCATCAGGAAGGTTCCTGTAACTAAGTGAAGACCATTGTCCTTGATGGGCTAACCCCCACCTGGACCCCCTTACTCACCAAGTAAAGGGTTCAAGTGCTTCTGGACCTGTTGTTTACAGGTCAGCCATACTTGATAGTGGAGGTTTCCATCTGCACTTTCCGGTCTACCCTGAACCAGTAGACTTTACCTCTAACTCTTTCAGTTCCTGAGATCCCTTGATGTTACATTAGTACATGTCTTTGACACTATTAATTTTGTTCCTAGACCAAATTGTGAAGCCAGGTTCTTGCCGCTCTCCTAGAGTGGTTGCGGCTTCCTAGCAGACTTTCATTTTGTGTCCATTGCAGTCGTCTGTAAAGTGGTGAGTTACAACTCGAGCGCTTATCTTGTAGGCACTATGTTCTAGTTGCTCTTTACAAGACAGCTCTTTCTATTAGCAGGACAGTCCTTTGCTGCCCTTTCTGAGTGAACCCTATCTCCTACCACCCTACTCAGGGTTGTTGGTTTTAGCTCGGTACTCTCCCACTAGTGTGGATGAGTGATCGAGGCTTAGTCCAGGAAGATATGGAAATTACATACTTACCATAATTATTGATCTTCTTGGACAGTCTCCATCACTCATTCACATGCCCACCCACCATCCCCTGGGTTCACTCGTTTTCTTTCCTGGTCTTCATGGTCCTATGGTTCAGACTGTGAGGACATTATTCTTTGACCTTTCTTGCAAAGGTCATCTGGGCCCTCTCAGGCCCAGAACCTCAAGATGAGTCATTCTCATTAGTTACGCTGCACCTCCTTGGTCGAAAAGGTACTGAGGCAGTTGGAAGGTCGATGCCGAGCTAGTCTCGTGGTGCCACGCATGCGTGGTCCTGTCTCGGTGCCGACCCTTCAGAAAATTTTAGGCTCCCGCTTGGTCCTAGCATCTCTGGCGCTATCCCACTAGTGTGAATGAGTGATGGAGGCTGTCCAAGAAGATCAATAATTACGGTAAGTATATAATTTCCATTTACTCACCTGTAACAGTAGTTCTAGGAGTGGTATATGTTGTTCATCCACACGGACCCACCCGACCTCCCCGGCTGTGGACGCACAACACCTGGCTTCCAGAGGGCCAAGATCTGGCGTCATGGGGCGGAGCCGAGGGTTATACCACCCGGGTGGGTGGGAGGAGTCAGCTTGAAGACTTCCGGTGATCCTTGAAAGGGAAAGGGACATGCCAAAGAGTGTGCATGAACAACATATACCACTCCTAGAACTACTGTTACAGGTGAGTAACCTGTTTTATTTTCCCAGAAGATGCTTTACTTGTTCAAATATCCCCCATTATTCTACACATCATCGTCACTGTTCATCCCCCACCCCCAAATTGCCCCCGGCAATAAGCTATGTCTTCATTGTTACAGCAGTCCTGCAGGTGTACCACAAATCCTCAACAAACCACACCCCCATCACAGCACAGCATACATGTCCTAACACAGCTTCAGCAGCAATAGTAGCTGTTCCTGTTTTATTTTTTGCCAAATTATTTCTGAGGTATAACTTTAAAACCAAAGACAATATGGTCTTCAAACCTTCTGTAATGGTACATTAACTTAAACCCCTGTAACATCAGATTTTACTTTGAGGGAGGCTCTTGCAGTAGGCAGTCACTGGTAGAACTAAGCCACCAGGTGCCAAGTCTGCACAGAAACCTTTTTAGCTAACAGTGTACCATGGGGGACTGCCCACCACTAACATCACTCTGCTGATGTTGGCCTATCCTGTAAAGCTGGGTGGTCCCCCACACCTTCCCCAATTCTTTCCCGTCATCGATCCACGCACTTCGGACCATTGACACCACTGCAGCTACAGTCAACCACCATTTCCCGCACTTCACACCTTTTTCCTTTTTTCTTTAGTGTTAACATCAATTTTTTGGTGTTACTGGATTCAGGTTTATGTCTTCTCAACCTGCCTTGTCGTCCGACCACTCCACTAAGTGTGCCTGCGGCAAACAGATTCCAGAAAATGATAGACGTTCTGCTTGCATCCTGTGCCTAGGTCCCAGCCACGACACTGAAGCCTGCCAGTTTTGCCAGAAATTTAACCAGTCCACTTGGAGACATTGCTTGAAAATTCTTGAGAGCCATCACCGTAAGCAGGAGCTTCTCATGATGGAATGGGAGCTACAGACCAGGAGCTCTTTGACTTCACCTCATTCCTCCGGTGCTTCCTCTTCTTCCATTCCCAGTGAAACATTGAGCAGAAAGCACAAACACTGAGATAAGGACGGGGCCCGGCCCAGTCTCCTACCTGCTTGTGGCCTCTTCATAAGCTTTTGACCGTGTCTGGGTCTTCCTCCCACGGGAGGTCGGCCTCTTCGACCCTGCCAGCCTTTACTTCCTCTGGACAACTGGTGGCCCTGCCACCTGCTCTTCTCTGGGTGGTGGGCAGTGGCTCTTTGAGGCAGAGGACTTAGTCTCCTGCCCCCAGCCCCTGTCTTCTGCAGGCTGTTAGCCAGGTAGCTCTGCCGGTGATGGTTCTTCGGTTGCCGGTCCCTCGGCTGATTTCCTCCCCGCCAGCCATGACACTGACTGTGTTGGTCCCCTCTACGGGGGCTGGCACCAGTCCTTCGAGACAGCACCCAATGCAGGCTACTGGGGCTTCCCCAAATCCAGTCTCACCTCAGCTCTCACCTGGGAGGTCTCTGCCCCCCCGGTCACCTGTGGACGCCCCCTCCCAGGCTCCCATTGCCTGTGCCTACTGGGCCACCTCCAGTGCTGCCTCAGCCTGCCCCAGGGCTGGCCCTCTCCTCCAGTACCCGCAGGATCTACGCCTGGGTACCCTATGCCAGCTCCAGCTGACTCGACAGTGGCTTACCCTTACCTGGCACTGGTCTACCCTTTTCCTCCGGTTTATAATTGCCCTCCATTGGTGGACATTAATGCCCTGTTGAACTCTTGGTGGACTCTGGTACAGAAGCAGAATCCCAATCCAGCGGGCCTGCCGCCCTTCCAGGACTCAGCCTCCTCTGGATCCTGTTAGACCTGGCCCCAGTGACAATCAGACATCAGGCACCAGGTCCGATGCTGGTTTGGGCGGATGCCCGGACCGACGCCAGCCCCCTGAAATTGAGCCAGATGACTAGGATGAAGAGGATCTGGATTATTCTGACTCTTCCTGTCTTGCAGTGGACTTGTCTGATGATGAGGAACTGCCTAAGGTAGTTCCAAAATCCCCTCCTGATGACTCTTCTTTCTTTGACATCATGAGGCACATTCAGACCACCATGGGCTGGGAGACTGAGGAGCAAGACCTAGAGCATCACCGGCTATCCATTTACCTGAGCCAGCCTGACCTTCTCCCTTTGGTGGTCCCTCCCTTGATTGACTGTTATGATGATGTTACAAGGGTGGCCTGGAATCACCCCTCTATTACTCCAGCAGTGCCCAAGAAGGCTGACTGCCTTTACCGTGCCCCCATTGGTAATCCCATTTTTTGGGGGGGCACCTTAAGTCTGGCTCAGTGGTTATCAATGCAGCCCATGATGGCACCAAGAAACCTATGCACCTCAGTGCTCTCCCAGCTACCTTGGCCATTAGGGCCATTAACCATTTGGTCCATATGGTCCACTACCAGAATGTTTTGTGGGAACAGGCCAGGGACTCTGTTCAGAACCTGCCCGATGGTTCTACTAAGCAGCAGCTAGCCCAGACTCTCAAGACTGGCTTGGACATCAGAAATCACGTCCTGTAAGCTGCCTATGATGCTGTTGATGCCTCAGGCAGAGAGGCAACGGTGGGCGTCTGTCTCTGATGCCACGTTTGGCTCTGGGTGTCTTGATTTGCTTCCAGTGTGCAGTCCAGCATTTTGGATGCCCCCTTTCAGGGTTCTATCCTCTTTGCAGGTGATGGTCAGGACTTGATCTCCTCCCTCCAGGAATTGTGCCGGGCCCTTAGGTCTGTTACTCCAGTACCATACGCAGCCTAAGTCTGGCCAATGGCCACCTTTCTGCCACTCTTCTGGCCGGAAGTCTCGCCCTCCCGCCAAAGGCCAGAGTAAGTGCAAACAGGCATCAACCCCTGCTGCTGCTCCTTGGGCTCCCCGGGTGCCTGCTCTTACTTCCTGACGTCCTGGGGGAGGTGGTAGGTGGTGGCTTCTCCCTCCACCTCGATGGGTGGAGGGAGATCACCTCAGACAGTTGGGTCCTACAGCTCATAGAACATGATTACACTCTGAAACTCCTCGAGTGGCCTACTGAAAATCCTCCAAGCAGCTCCTTTTACCCCCAGGTCACCTGCCTCTCATCTGGGAGGAAATTCATGCCTTGCTATGAAAAAGAGCCACAGAGCCCCTCCCTCAGGCTCAGTGGGGCAGGGTGTACTACTCCCACTTCTTCCTGGTCCCCAGAAAGACCGGGGACCTCAGGCTCATTCTGGACCTTAGCGATCTGAATCTGTTCATAGAGTACAAACGCTTTCAGATGGTCACACTTGAGGGTCTCCTGCCTCCTCCTGTGGGGGGGAGGGGGACTGGTTGTTCTCTGGACATGTAAGATGCCTACCTGCACATCAGAATCTTTCCTTCCCACAGGCACTTCCTCCACTTCCATTCCCAAGGTGCCCTTTTCCAGTCTCTCCCCTTTGGCATGTCCTCAGCCTCCAGGATTTTTACCAAGTGCTTGGCAGTGCCCTCAGCTGCTCTCAGGAGGCAGGGCTTTTATGTCTTTCCTACCTAGACAACAGGCTCCTAGCAGCCCTGTCCCAGGAATGCCTTCTTCAGACCCTGGAGCATACCTTCAGTCTCTTCCAGGCCCTGGGGATCACTGTCGGCATGCCAAAGACCTGTCTGACACCCTGACAATGAGTCTAGTGCATAGAAGCCATTCTGGATGCATCCCAGGGCATGGTTTTCCTGCCCATGAACAGGGCGAAGCATCTGATGGACCAGGCCCATCTCGTTTCCTCCAGATGTTGGGTCCCAGACAGGGTATTCCTATGTCTTCTGGGTCACATGGCAGTAGCCATTGCCATGGCGTCTCTTGCCTGACTACATATAAGGATTCTTCAGTGAATGTTGCGGGTCCAGTGGGACCAATGCACGGACAACCTCAACCAGCTGGTCATGGTCTCCGACCCTGTCCAGAAAGTTTTGTTCTGGTGACCAGAGCCGGCCAACGTGTTTCAACGGTTCCCTTTGCTATTCTGGCCCCTCTCCAGATTCTGACAACGAATGCCTCGGGTCTCGGCTGGGGAGCCCACCTGGGAGCTCACTAGACTCTGGGCATTTGGACAGATGTAGAACAAAGTCTCCACATCAATGTTCTGGAGATGCGGGCCATCCTGTGTACTCTTCTGGCCTTCAGGACTTATCTCCTCCCAGGTCTGCTCTTACTACAGACAGACTACACGTGTGTGGTTTATTACATAAACAAGCAAGGGGAACACGTTCTTACCCCCTGTGCAGGGAGGCAATGAGGATTTGGTATTGAGCCATCAAGCACAGTCTGGAGCTCTCCACCGTCCATGTTCCAGGTG
This sequence comes from Neoceratodus forsteri, assembly GCA_016271365.2. Lineage (NCBI taxonomy): Eukaryota > Metazoa > Chordata > Ceratodontiformes > Ceratodontidae > Neoceratodus > Neoceratodus forsteri. The sequence goes on along the minus strand of JADMNL010000025.1, from coordinate 166,703,003 downwards.
TCCAGAATGTCTTTGCAGACAGTTTAAGCCGCTACCACTGCAGGACTCACAAGTGCTGACCCCAGTAGTCGAAGATCTCTTCGACAGGTGAGGGTGCCCAGAGATGGACCTTTTTGCATCCCCACTAAACACAAAACTGCTGCTTTTCTGCTCGCTCGATCCCTGGCCTGGAGTTTTCTGGTGAGAAGTATTGTCCCTCTCCTAGAAGGGGAGGTTTCTCTACGCCGTCCCTCCCTTCCCTCTCCTTCAGCGGGTACTGCTGAAGCTTCAGATGGAGGAGGCCAAAATGATCCTCATAGCTCCCTTCTGGCCTCATCAGAGCTGGTTCCCCTTGCTGCAGCAGCTGGCAGTGGAACCTCCAGTGCCCTTGCCCCTGTGTACAGGCTTGCTCTCCCAGGAGCGGGGGGCCCTGGTCCATCCAGATCTCACATCTCTGCATCTCCATGAGTGGCTTCTAAGGACATAGCCATCACCCGGTTTGGAGTCTCCGCTAGGGTCGCAGATGTACTGGTGGCTGCCCGTAAGCCCTCCACAAGGGTGACCTCTGCTATGAAATGGAAGCGTTTTTCCCTTTGGACCACTTCCCACCAGTTGGATCCTTTCACCTGCCTGGTGGATCAGGTGTTGGAGAATCTTCTCTCCCTCTCCGATTCTGTCTTGAGGTATTCCTCCATCAAGGTACATCTTTCTACCATCTCTGTCTACCATGTACCTGATGAGGGCGGAGCTGTGGCCCAGCTCGATGTGTCTCACACTTTTCTGTGAGGCATTCTGCATCTCAAACCTCCCATTCGGGACCCAGTCCCTCCTTAGGTCCTCAGTTTTGTGTTGGCGAATCTCACGTTACCTCCCTTTGAACCAGTCATGAGTTGCAAGCTGCGATGTCATGGAAAGCACTCTTTTTAGTTGCCGTTACTTCGGCCTGAAGGATTTCCAAGCTTTAGGCACTCATGTGTAAGGAGCCTTATGTGTTTTTTTATAAAGACAGCTTGTCTTTATGTACCAATCCTCAGTTTTATCCTAAGGCGGTGTTAGAGTTTTTCCAGAGTATTCTAATCGGGGAGGCTTTGCTCCATGCCTTGGATGTGCATCAAATCTTGCATTACTATACACACCAGATTAAGACTTTGAGGAAGGTCTGATCAGTTGTTTGTTTCGTTGGCCCCGAAGAGAAAGGATGCTCCGGCGTCCAAACAGTGTTTGTCTAAGTGGTTAGCATATTGCATTGTTTACTGTTACTGAAAGTACAAGTAACTTCTGGGAGTTGTTAAAGGCCATTCTACCAGGGGTATGGCTACTTCCATGGCTTGTTTTAGGAATATGTCCGCTGCAGACATCTGTGCAGCCACCACTTGGAGCTCTGTCCATACCTTCACCAAACACTACAGCCTGGACATTGCCTCTAGGCGTAAGGCCTTCTCTCTTAACCTCTGGCTGCTGTGTTTCCTCCTCCCACTGCTGTTTCATTTGGTTATTGAAACTGCTTGGGACTCAGTCCTACTGGTGATTGCCTGCTGCAAGAGCCTACCTTGAAGTAAGATAGTACAGCTATGTAAGAACTTACCATAACAGTAGATCTTCGAGAGGAGCTCTTGTAGCTGGTCTTATTTTTCCCTCCCAACTTCCCCTTGCTCTCTGTATGCCTTTCTCCTCTCCCATGCGAGTGAGTCTTCTGCTCTCTTTTTCTTTACTCTGGCTCTTGGGAAACCTCCTCAGTTTCTTTTTCCGCTGCCCATTTCAGGTTTCTGGCAGGAGAGCCGAGGAAGGTGTGGGGGACTGTCCGCCTTTATCAGATAGGCCGAGGTCAGCGGAATGACATCGGTGGTGGGCAGTTCCCCATGGTACACTGCTAGCTAGAAAGGTTTCAGTGTGATCCTGGTGCCTGGCTCTTTGTTCTGCTGGTGATTGCCTGCTGCAAGAGCTCCTCTTGAAGATCTACTGTTACAGTAAGTTATTTCGTAACTGTACTTTCCTACTTACACGTAACCCATGTGAGTCGCATGTCACAACATGACATTACCTGCATTACTCTTCATTTTTTTAATTGAATTTCATTAGAAGAGATCAATACCTTGGCACATCCATCTTTGACATTCAGTACACACTTCAGACATATTCTGCAAGTCCACCAGGTCAGTTCTCGCTTCTTTCCAATATCTTTAACTGACTCATAATAAATAATCTTAACCTAAAAAAGTAAAACTGTACTTTAGCCCCATTTAGAACAGCAAGGTGGATGAGGTAATTAATTCAGTATTAATGTTCTTCCTTTATTTTTGAAAGTACTGAAATCCTGGGGGGGTGAAACAGTTTGCCCTTCAGGGAGGGGGCTCCGATAATTGTACTCTTCAGATTACAGCCCATCAACAGATTAAGCACACTGTCTTTGAGACTGTAGATGGCGTTTGTTGACGTGGAGGCGGTTCACCCAGACCGATGTCTCGTGATCCTACACAAAGTGTAATGAAACCAGATGATTGAGATGTTTGATCTTTACAGTAAAGACGAAAGAGTGTCTGTTTTTTTATCAACTCTTCACTGTAGTTATTCTGAAATTGATTAACACATTGCTTGTAGGTTTCCACTAACAATACTCTGAAGCTACATGACTCTGTTACCTTTCCCCTTTACAGTGCTGGGGAATTTTTTTGTTGTAAAAGAACAGGCATTTGTATTTTTTTGGTCTCACTTTTCAGTTGCTTCCTTTGCAGCCAGTAGGTGCATACCATATCTTCTTTTCATCTCATACAAGCAGTTAACCAAGTGCACATGATCAGTCCAAAAAAAGAAGTCACATTTAGCCTAAAAAACAAAGAAGGCAGCGGTTGCAGTTGGCTATTATTCAGCAGTATGCTGCCATATTTTTAACAACCTCACCCCGGCCTTTGGTTCCCTGGTCCCTCCTCGAATTGACCCATTTGCACCAGTCCTGCATTGTGGTCCCCTCAGTCCCCCACTGTGGCCCCTGCAGTCCCCTGCTGCACAAGTGCCATTCTTGCAGTATTGCAGGGTTTTAAATAATTGATTAGCAGTTTTTTTCTTGGGACAATGCTAACTGTTCAGAAAGCATTTATATAGGTTTTCTAGAAGTGTTATGTTTGTTAAACACAGTGAGGCAAATGCTATGCATTTTCACAATGTTTTAGCACTTTTATGAGCAAAATGCTAATCAATTTTTGGAGTTAAATAAAACCCTGTATTGTATGATTGCCACTACTTTGATAAGGTTTACAGCATGTGACTTGCTCAAGGTCACACACACACTGTGATTCTCTGTGGTACTAGATGTATTTTTTTATTCTTAAACCGGCTACGTCCCACTTGGCCTCACAGCTTGTTTACTGGGGCAACCCAGGACCACTGGGGAGGTCAAGGGACCTGCCCAAAGTCACACAGTATGCAAGTGGAGGTGGTGGGAATCAAACCCAGGTCTGCTGAATGTACCATGCTCATTCAGAGCTCATTACTCTTAACTTCTAGGCAGCCCTAGTTGGCACACAGAGCAGACTTTTTTAAATAACATGCATATAAGTAAAATAATTTAATATGTATTAATAATATGTACCACCCGCTAGACTCACTAATCAGTCATACCTCACGTCAGCAAATGTTCCCAAAACCCAGTGGTCAGCTTTGCACCTCCCCAAATCCGAATCAGATTCTTCCCCCTCCCTCCATTGAAGCCATCTCCGGTAATACTGAAAGAGTGAGGGAGGGAGTATTTGGGGAAATGATCTCTCTGCCACACTCTGTGTTACTGCTGCTGCCCTGTCTCTTATCAAACATGATTGATTGGCGGCCTGATCCTCACCGTCCAACTCCTTCCACAAACCTTGACTGGTGCCATACCATTAAGGTGCACCCCAGAGCACCACTGGCTGCTCTAACTATCAGCTCCAGCGAGCCTATGCAGGCCTGCTCCAGCACATTATTATTACTTAGCAGCAAGATTAGTTCAAGTGCACTCCTTACTTAAGCACACCATAAAAATACTTCCTAGCAGTGTTGCTTAGTCAATTTTCAGGAGTTCTTAGTTCCCAGGAATCCAGACTGACTCTGTGGTGCCAAGTCAGCAGCTGTGCTGTGGTATCTGGCCTCAGTTGGATCCCTAGCTAAGCGGAAAGGGCTGTCATCAGTTTACAGCCGAACAAGTTTGGTCTGAAAGTGCAGACTACCTATGGTGCAAATGTGTATCAGGGTTATTCACGAAGAGATGTAACAACATTAAAAATACAGTTAACCACAATTAGAATCAGAGTCAGATAAGTAATACAAAATACATAAATAATAAAATGGTAAACCCTTAAAATCAGTGGCTATCAATTATATCCCACAAAACCACTCAGTGTCCTATCAGTACTGATTTTAAAAGACAAAGAACCTCAGTGCAGAAGCATAGAGGCAAGGGTTATCCCAAAGGGCATTGGCAGTAAAGCCAGGTTTCAAAGAAATACAAAATCACACATACCCCCCATAATGCAGAGCATCATGGGATACATGCAAATCACCATGACATTTTAGGCTGGTTCATCTTTAAGCAAGAATACATGGTGTCAAAGGGCCTCTCACACAATCTGCAGAGGGTGCAAACTGAAGACAGAGACACGTGTTTCGTCCTATCCAGGATTCATCAGTGTGCCTTGTCTGTATCACACCCAAGGGGAAATGAACCAGCCTAAAATTTCATGGTGATTTGCATATATATCCCACTATGCTTTTTATTATGGGGGTATGTGTGATTTTCTATTTCTTTTGCTGATTTTAAAAGATGCCTGCTAATGGTTTATATATTCTGTGCACACAGAACACAGTGAGACAAGGGACAAAATCTCCATACAGTTAAAACCAGCACAGTGTCTCAGGCACCACGGCACTTTGTGCCAGTGTACACAGTGTGTCTGGCACCACACCACTTTGTACCAGTGTACACAGTGTGTCTGGTACCATGGCATTTTGCACCAGTGTATACAGTGTGTCTGGTACCATGGCACTTTCCTGGTACCCGTGTACACAGTGTGTCTGGCACCATGACACTTTGTACAAGTGTACACAGTGTGTCTGGCACCACGACACTTTGTACAAGTATGCACATTGTGTCTGGCACCATGGCACTTAGTACCAGTGTATACAGTGCGTCTGGTGCCATGGCACTTTGTACCAGTGTACACAGTGTGTCTGGCACCTCGGCACTTTGTACCAGTATACACAGTTTGTCTGGCACCATGGCACTTTGTACCAATGTACACAGTGTGTCTGGCATCATGGCACTTTGTACAAGTGTACACAGTGTGTCTGGTACCATGGAACTTTATAACATTGTACACAGTGTCTTGTACCATGGTACTTTGTACAAGTGTACACAGTGTGTCTGGTACCATGGCACTTTATAACATTGTACACAGTGTGTCTTGTACCATGGCTCTTTGTACTATTGTACACAGTGTGTCTCGTACCATGGCACTTTGTACCACTGTACACGGTGTGTCTGGCACTGTGGCACTTTGTACCAGTGAACACAGTGTGTCTGGCACTGTGGCACTTTGTACCAGTGTACACAGTGTGTCTAGCGCCATGGCACTTTGTACCAGTGTACACAGTGTGTTTGGTAGCATGGCACTTTGTACCAGTGTACACAGTGTGTCTGGCACATGGCACTTTATACCAATGTACACAGTGTGTCCCCGTACCATGGTACTTTATACCAGTGTACACAGTGTGTCTAGCACCATGGCACTTTGCACCAGTGTATACAGTGTGTCTGGTACCATGGCACTTTGTACCAGTGTACACAGTGTGTTCTTTACCATGGCACTTTGTACCAGTGTACACAGTGTGTCTGGTACCATGGCACTTTGTACCAGTGTACACAGTGTGTCTGGCACCACGGCATCTTGTACCAGCGTACACAGTGTGTCCGGTACCATGGCACTTTGTACCAGCGTACACAGTGTGTCTGGTACCATGACACTTTGTACCAGAGTACATAGTGTGTCTGGCACCACGGCACTTTGTACCAGTGTACACAGTGTGTCTGGCACCACGGCACTTTGTACCAGTGTACACAGTGTGTCTGACACCATTGCATTTGTACCATTGTACACAGTGGGTCTGGTTCCACTGCATTTTGCACCAGTGTACACAGTGTGTCTGCTGCCACGGCACTTTGTACCCATGTACACAGTGTGTCTGGTACCATGGCACTTTGTACCAGTGTACGCAGTGCGTCTGGTACCACAACACTTTGTACCAGTGTACATAGTGTGTCTGGCACCATGGCACTTTATAATATTGTACACAGTGTGTCTAGTACCACAGCACTTTGTATTAGTGTACACAGTGTGTCTGGCACCACAACACTTTGTAGCTGTGTGCAGATTGGTACGAAGTGCGTTACAGACACACTGTACACTGGTATTACAAGTGCCATGTGAACAGATTATTTCAGGTACACTGTAATAGCGCCATGGTACCGACATTGTATACATTGAGAATGGCGTCATGGTGCCAGACAATGTATACAATGTGTCCGGTACCATGGCACTTTGTACCAGTGTACACAGTGTGTCTGGTACCACGGCACTTTGTACCAGTGTACACAGTGTGTCTGGTACCATGGCACTTTTTACCAGTGTACACAGTGTGTCTGCCGCCATGGCAGCTTGTACCCATGTACACAGTGTGTCTGCCGCCACGGCAGCTTGTACCCATGTACACAGTGTGTCTGGTACCATGGCACTTTGTACCAGTGTACACATTGTGTCTGGTACCATGGCAATTTGTGCCAGTGTACATAGTGTGTCTGGCACCACGGCACTTAGTACCAGTGTGTACAGTGTGTCTGGTACCATGGCACTTTGTACTAGTATACATAGTGTGTCTAGCACCATGGCACTTTGTACAAGTGTATACAGTGTGTCTGGCAGTGGCACTTTTTACCAGTGTACACAGTATGTCTGGTACCACTGCACTTTGTACCACTGTATACAGTGTGTCTGGCACCACAGCACCAGTGTACACAGTGTGTTTGGTACCATGGTACTTTGTACCAGTGTACACAGTGTGTCTGGCACCACGGCACCAGTGTACACAGTGTGTCTGACACATTGGCACTTTTTACCAATGTACACAGTGTGTCTGGCACCATAGCACTTTGTACCAGTGTACACAGTGTGTCTGGCACCTGGCACTTTGTACCTGTGTACACAGTGTGTCTGGCACCTGGCACTTTGTACCTGTGTACACAGTGTGTCTGGCACCATGGCATTTTATACTAGTGTACACAGTGTGTCTGGTACCATGGCAGTTTGTACCAGGGTACACAGTGTTTCTGGCACCATGGCACTTTGTACCAGTGTACACAGTGTGTCTGGTACCAAAGCACTTTGTACTAGTGTACACAGTGTGTCTGGCACTGTGCCACTTTGTACCAGTGTGCAGATTGTGTGTAGCGCCATGGCACTTAGTACCAGTGTATACAGTGTGTCTAGTACCACGGCACTTTACCATTGTACACAGTGTGTCTGGTACCATGGCACTTTGTACCAGTGTACACAGTGTGTCTGGCACCATGGCACTTTGTACCAGTGTACACAGTTGTCTGGCACCGTGGCACTTTGTACCAGTGTACACAGTGTGTCTGGCACTGTGGCACTTTGTACCAGTGTACACAGTGTGTCTGGCACTGTGGCACTTTGTACCAATGTACACAATGTGTTTGGTACCACTGCACTTTGTACCAGTGTATACAGTGTGTCTGGTACCACGGCACTTTGTACCAGTGTACACAGTGTGTCTGGCACCATGGCACCAGTGTACCATGGCACTTTGTACCAGTGTAAGTTTCCTAATTGTGAATCTGCTTGACAGTACTGCTTTTACTCTAGAACCACCAATGCCCAGAGGAAGTGGCCAGTCCGTGAAAGGGTGGGTGCAAGGTGCCTGGGATAATTCAGCAAAAATACTGTTACATTATTACTTGGGCGAATGGGCGTCCACATTCTTTTGGTTCAATTAATAAATTATAAAACAAAAAAGATAATTGCACTGAAAAAGTTCTAATCTGATTTTGAAACCATGGCATTTTGTAACAGTTACTGATGGTGTATGTTTGTCTAATTAGCACAGACCTGGTCAATTTCTGATTCTGGTGATTTGAACAGTTTTTGGTTTCTATCATTTTGTCCATTTCACTGGCAAACTGCGAACCAGTATCCTTTCCTATGGCTAACATTCAGGATATGGTAAGAATGTCTTATTATAGATGTACTGCAGGGCTGAAGGACAATGAGATCATCGGTATAAGAAGCCATGCCCCATTTCTAGTTAAAAGGCAGACTTGCCATCCCCCCCCCCCCCGCTGCAGTTTCTCTCCAACTGTATGTGCAGGGATTCAGTGCTAGCTCTGCAAACTTCCCCTTGATTTTTCCCCAATTAAGCTTTCACTCCGTACACTGCCTTGAACTGAGTTTGTAAAAAAGTTTTATTGGCTTTGTTAATATATTCTTTTTTAATCCTATTTAAGACTGTACTAGGTTTACATGCTTACTACTATGGACTTACTTAGAAAATTCAGTGAATTGTAAAATCTGTGTAGCCTCTGTCTTGAGCCTAGGGCTCCTGCCGTTGGCTTTCATTCTTAATCATCTTCCTTTGTCCCCCTGTCCTCCTCTGTCTCTGTTTTGTCCCTCCTGCCCTCCCCCATCAGTCTGGTCTTTTGTGCTTGTTTTGGATTCCCGAGTTAGCCGGCACCTTGCGTCTGTCTGAGACGTGCCCCCTGACTTGTCTTTCAAGTTGGTGCTTGGCTCTCTTTGTGTATCTCTGTTTAGACACACACACCCCCATCTGCTCCTATTTAATCTGCTGCCTCCTTCCTTACAGGTGCCACTTGCCCCCACGGGCAGCGGTCACGATCCAGCCATTGCACCTCTACGGTGCAAGGAGCCTGATCCACCCACCCCTCCAAAGAGATAGATAAGGTACGACGCTTGAAAAATTGCCACGATTTCTCTGGGCTGTGTGAACACTGAACCGGATCATCACTTGCAATTTGCTGTTTTCAATTTCAGCACCTTCTCAGGGTAGCGCTATTGGCTCCACGCCTGTGTAGAGCTCCCTGATTGGCTGGTCTCACTCGCCTGAGACAGGAGCACCCGAGACGTGTGGCTTAATGTAAGCCTGCATCCCTGTACTCGGCTTCTAATTTATATATTTTAATTTAGCCTGTTCTGCTCGGCCTGTGTAAGTAACGTACCATTCCCCCCCCGTTGCAATTTCTCTCCAACTGTATGTGCACTGGTTCAGTGCTTGCTCTGCAAACTTCCCTTGATTTTCCCCCAATTAAGGTTTCACTCTGTACACTGCCTTGAACTGAGTTTGTAAAAAAGTTTTACTGTCTTTGTTAATATATATTTTTTGTAATCCTATATAAGACTGTACTGGGTTTACATGCTTATTGCTATGGACTTAGTTAGAAAATTCAGTGAATTGTAAAATCTGTATAGCCTCTGTCTTGAGCCTAAGGCTCCTGCCCTTGACTTTCATTCTTAATCATCTTCCTTTGTCCCCTTGTCCTCCTCTGTCTCTGTTCTGTCCCTCCTGCCCTCCCCCATCAGTCTGTTCTTTTGTGCTTGTTTTGGATTCCCGAGTTAGCTGGCAATTTGCCTCTATCTGAGACCGCCCCCTGACTTGTCTTTCAAGTTGGTGCTCAGCTCTCTTTGTGTGTCTCTGTTTAGAAACACACACCCCCATCTGCTCCTATTTAATCTGCTGTTTCCTTCCTTACAGGTGCCACTTACCCCCATGGGCAGTGGTCACGATGCAGCCATAGCACCTCCTCGGTGCAAGGAGCCTGATCCACGCCCCCCACCAAAGAGATAGATAAGGTACGACGTTTGAAAAATTGCCACGATTTCTCTGGGCTGTGTGAACGCTGAACCGCATCATCTCTTGCAATTTGCTGTTTTCAATTTCAGCACCTTCTCAGGGTAGCGCTATTGGCTTCTTGCCTGTGTAGAGCTCCCTGATTGGGTGGTTTCACTCACCTGAGACAGGAGCACCCGAGACTTGTGGCTTAATGTAAGCCTGCATCCCTGTACTTGGCTTCTAATTTATATATTTTAATTTAGCCTGTTCTGCTCAGCCTGTGTAAAGTAACTTACCATTCCCCGGACGCTGCAGTTTCTTCCAACTGTATGTGCACTGATTCAGTGCTAGCTCTGCAAACTTCCTTGATTTTATCCCACCTCCTCCCCCCAGGCCTCCTTATATGCACACAGTCTCCGGTCCACTCCTATCTGATGTTTCAATTTATTGGTTACTTACTGTCAACAACTGCAATTCCTCCTATCCCCTTTTTGCAACTAAGGTTCTGTCCATTATGCCTCTGTAACGTTACAAGAGTGGTCAAACCGTTATTGTAACGGTTTATGCTACACCTGTAACGTTACAGATATGCTAAAACCGTTATAGAAACCCTGTTGGTATGTGGTTTCACAACGGTTTTGGTAACGGTTCCAGGTCTATAACGTTATAACCTGCAGTGTGGACGCGGATGTGTACCTCCAGTCCCCTACTATACCTCAATGCATTGCGGCAGTGCACTGGTGCAGTCTGGGAGGTAAACAAGGGGAAGAACTAGGAAGCTACACAGCGCTGATCGTGAGTGTAGTGAACCTGTGCTGGCAGGCGTGGGGATGCCAATGTAATGCCATCAGCTGATGTAGCAGCAAAAAAACAGCAGTACTAGGCAGCAAAGCTTGTGTTTTTGCAGTCTGTGCAACAGGCTATACATGTTGAACTGAGAATCAGCAGAGTGGTTGGTCTGAGCGTGGCCAGTAAAGTCACCTGTGATCCAAAACCTGCACAGGCAGTAGGCAGCATTATTGTAGTTTGTGGAGGTGTAAGCATGTCTGAGCGTGGTGCCACATGGCCTGATGAGGCTATGAAATTACTGGTTGACTGCTGTACACAGGAATGGGTACAGTCTGAACTGGCTAGTGCACGTCGCAACACCAAGGTATATCAGAAAGTGTCAGAATATCTTTTTGAACATGGCATCGAAAGGAGTGCCAAACAATGCAGAGACAAAACAACTCAAAGTGCACTATCACAAGACTCGTGACAGCAACAGGCGCTCAGATGGTGGGCGTGTGGTGTGTCCCTTCTACGACGAATTGGACAAAATACTGGGAACAAGGCCAACAACTGAACCCCACTTTGTCCTGGAGAGCTCTGCTGTGGAATCCGATGATGACAGTGATGGTGCGTGGATGGAGCAGTCATGCCAGCCCAGCGTAGTTGATGCTAACGTAGAGGCAGGTGGAGAGTCAGGTATGCGCAATGTCAGTCACTCTGTGGGGTACTGGGGGGTGAGAGGTGGGTAGGACATACTGGGTGGCATGATGCAGCTGAGAGGCATCTCAAGTGCAGTACGGCACAGCATGCCATGGATGGGTGTGGTTGGAGTGCTTGGTGGGGTTGGGAGGGTGCTTGGTGGGGTCGGCTGGGGCATGCTGCCAAGACCTGTCTTTTTTTGCAGTTCTGTTGTACACTGTGTATGATCAAGCTGTTTTGATGGAGGTGGGTGGTTGCAGTGCTGTCACGTCAGCAGATGTTACCAATAGGTACTATGCAACTTGCCTGTTGCAGCCTGCGAATAACCATGTGTGGCATGCTCATATACAAAACGTTTGTTGTTCTGCAGATGATAACGATGATCAGACATCCTTGGATAATGACCTGCTGGAGGCATCATCTGCCGCATCATGTGCTGTGAATGATGAACGCCTCGGAACGTCAAGCGATACATCGGGTGGTAGCAGGGGAAGAGCTGCCAAGCGTGCGTTTGAACGTCAACCACTTTTCAACCTGTGAAAGAAGAAGAAAGAATCAAGACTGGCCGACCTGCTTAGAGCAGTGCTTGAGCCCACACGGCAGATGCTGCAGCAGCAGCATCGAGAGCTGCTTGAATTGGAACGTGAGAGGGAGGTGGAGGAGAGATTAAGAAAGCAGGAGGCAGAACAAAATGCTCAATTCTTTAGTAACATGTTGAAACTCTTAACTATGCAGTTCCAACAGGCAGCCACAAATGCCATGGTCCAGCCACAGGGTAGTGTGCCACCTGCAGATACTGGTAATGCAGCAGGTATGTATGCAGGCATCACCGGTACTGCAACAAGTCCCACCCAGGTCGGCAGTACTCAAGGCACTATGGCCACCGCTTGTACCCCTGTCATGTCCCACAATGCTTATCTCACAGTCACTCATGGCAACATCCAGCATGCCAATGATGTCCCATGTAGCTCTCTGTCCTCCCATACCATGTACCAGACACCCATGCTTGGCAACCCTAGGATAGGAATGAGGGCGACAGATGGTGGTACAGGACTTCCACCTACTGTCTCGTGTCAGGCACATTTGAATTCAAACCCACAGCAAGGCAGCATCCCCTCAAGTGCCTTGTCCACTTTGCCCTCTGCTGCCAATACTCACACACATGGTGGCAAGAATGATGCCCCGTTGGATCCTGACCCCACATTGGCTGTTCCAAGCTTCACACAGGATCTGTACAGTGAAGAGTTCCAGTGGACAACACTGTGAGCACAAGGGCTGTTCTCTGCATATTATTGAATGCCACTTGTTCTGTGGTGACTTTAGGTTGAATGGTACTTGTTGTTACCAAGTGTTTTGCCCCCCCCCCCACACTACTGGTAGTTGCTTTACAACTGTTCAAAATGTTTGTCAAAAAGCACAGCAGCGTATAAGCTTAGAGATGTCTTTATTGTACAATTGCAACCATGGACAGTACTGAATGTAAAGTGATGGAATCGTATGCTACTATTAACAAATGACACACTCTACTGGCGACATTATGGAGTTGCATCATTGTCTGTTGCACAGCTGTGTAATTCTGACTTGTTTATTGTTGTTGCGCATTATCTACTGTTGCTGACATTTGATGTCTGCCATGCGACCTTGTGATGGTACCATCCAGTACTATCTTCTGTATACCTGGTGGTGGAAAGAAACACATATCAGGGTTGTATGACCTAATATGCAATGCTGTATGAGTCCCTAGGGGTCACAGTTCTGTTAGCTGTGAAATGCATGTCACTACAAATGAGTGAATATATCACTAACTATACTGATGTTTATTTGTTTATGTTTACTTTTGTCTGTGCACGTAACAGGCGTAGTACTCAGGCACTTTTCCATATGTTACACTGGCACATATATTGTTGTCCTATTATGCCTAATGTTTGCTCATTACTGTGCCAAGGTTTTAGACATCTGCATCATAGGTATGTGTGCAGTGTAGTACTTTATACATAGAAAACACTGTGTATGGCAAGTCACCTTGACAGATTACATGTCATGTCACTGATGTGTACCAATACAGCTACATTTCTGTCTGGCTCATGATGCAATGATGGACATACCTGTGTGTCACAGGTTTGTGCTGGTTTTGCACTGCTGCCTGCTGACACCATTCCTTACCACTTGGTGCAATGTGCTCATATATTCAGACACACAACTTACCAAACCTATGCGTCCATGAGGTAGTCAGCTAGGGTATCCCTGATCACTACTGCATATCGACTCTGGGCCGTGACAGTCATTTCCTCAGTGGGTACACTCTCGTGCTCAGTAGGTTGTGGGTATATGTCTGTTGCAATGTCAAGAGCCCAGCTGTCCATGAATACCTCTGCCCTTGTCTTGCACAGATTGTGCAGCGCACAGTATGCCCCTATGACATAGGGAACATTGTTGATGCTGAATTCGCTTCTCTTCAACAGGCACCGCCACCTGTCTTTGAGGCGCCCAAAGGCGATTCAACCACCATGCGGCCCTACTGAGTCTGTAATTCAGTTACGCCGCGGGTCATCAGTCATTATACGGCTTCATGAGCCAGGGCAGTAGGGGATAGGCAGGGTCCCCCAAAACAACAACAGGTACAGTAATTCCAGCTATGTGTCTTGGTGGTTCCATGAACAGTGTGCCATTCTGCCCAAGGGTGAACAGTTTGCTGTTTCGGAACACCCTGGCATCATGGACCTTGCCTGACCATCCCACATTAATGTCCATGAAACAATACCTGTGGTCTACAAGAGCCTGCATGACAATGGAGTAGTATGACTTCCTATTAAAGTACTCTGTGGCATTTCCGGGGGGGCATATGATTGGGAAATGGGTGCCATCCACTGCACCGCCACAGCTTGGGAATCCCCAGTCCTTCTCAAATCCAAGCACTATGTCATGCACATTCTGCACCCGTACAACCTTTGGCAGCAGTACTTGCACTATGGTACGGCACACTTCTATAACTATTTCCCCCACGGTGGACCGACCAACACCAAACAAATGGGACACTGTTCTGTACTGTACATTCGTTGACAGCTGCCACAGTGCTGTCGCAGCTCTTTTGTCCGCTGGTATTGCTGGACGTAGGTGTGTATCCCTCCGGGAGATGTATGGAGCCAACTCACCACACAGACAGTTGAAGGTCTGCCTGCACATCTGAAAATTTGACAGCCACTGCACATCTGTCCAGAATCATTTTACAGTGTCATCCCACCACACAGTGCTTTTTCTGTGAGCCCACACAGCTCTGGGTACTGTGCCATTTTCAAGGACACACATCAGTATGTCCTGTAATACAGACACTGTGTCAAGCACACCTTGGCAAATGCTGGCAAGCCTGCATGAGGCACAGCGTTGTGCAGCCCTCCTCTGTCTCCTACACCTGGCAGTCTGCAGGTTCACTGCATAATAGTGCATTATACAGGCCAACGAACACACTGCTTTGGAAAACGCTGCCATGTTTCACACACCCTACTTTGTTCTGTGTGCATGGCAACCCTTGGCATTCTGGGATTTCGGTAATCAGCACTTACTGCATCTTGGGATAGGCACTGCTTCCAAGGGGTTACACCACTCCCAGAATTATTCATAGTGTGGACAGGCTGTAACGTTATCGTAACGGTTTCGACACTGTTAATTTTATAGTGTGGACGCACTGTAGTGTTACAGGACTGTAACGGTTTCAAACCGTTACAGCTTTTAATGGTGTAGTGTGGACAGGGCCTAAGCTTTCTAGCAGCTTTATCTCATTCTGTCTTGCTGAGGCATACCATTTTGGTACTTTAGGTTTGCTTATTGCTGACTAGCATACCCTGTCTTGCTAAGGCAGTTGATTTAGGTCAGGTGATCTCGTCTAGTACTTAGTCTGCTCCAGAGTAGTAGCTAAGAAATTTGCTTCAAAGCCTCTCTGCCCCTAGTACTACTCTGTAGTCAGGTGAACTCTTTTCTTATTAGCCTGACTAGGAGCTGTACTTATGATTACTGCTTCAGGCTCCACTGCCTATAGTAGTATTCTGCAGGATTAAGAAATTCTCCTCCATTGAGAATCCCTTCTCTTACCCGCACTTGTAGTGCCCATTGGGTGATAGTCTCATAATGAGGGCATATTACCTGCTTCTATGCTTGTCTCTGCTCATCTTACATGTATTGGACCCGAATGTGAATCAAAAAATAACTCCTAGAGTGGAGAATTGCTTTCTTTTTACATTGTCCGACTGGGACTTTTCCTATCAAGTAGAAGAACTTGTATGTGCTCTAACTTCCCCTAGTCCGCTGCATACAGGAACTCTCCTAGAGCCTGCCCACAGGGCTACACCACCTTCTGCATACTCCCCCCTACTCCCATTGACTCTCTCGGTCAGGGTATTATTTTATGCAGCATCAGGAAAACTGGGAACTAGCCTCAGAACTCCCTATACTGCCACAGACAAATCACGTAACTGAAAGAAGACCCAGCCACCCACACTTCTCCTAGGACTCTGCAGGAAACTCTTGTTCCTGCTTTTTACTATGCTCAGGAAATATTGAGCTTAATCCAGGCCCTCTGGCACCCATGGAATCCCCAGCAGAGCTACAAAGCCTCAAGGAGCTTACGTTCTTGCATGTTAATGTATGTAGCCTATTAAAAAAAATAACTTCTGTTCAGGCCTGGGTATGTCATACTGCTCCAGATTTTCTGGTGATTACGGAGTCCTGGCTCCGACCGGCGACCAGTAACAACGAAGTTAACATCCCCTCCTACTCTTTGTTCAGAGCCGACAGGCAAACCGGAGGTGGTGGAGTAGCTATTTACATCAAGGATAAATTCCCCAGCCTCCATAACTGACTCAACCTCAGTCCCAAAAGAATTCTAAAGCTTGTCATTAAAGATTGAAATTGCCACCGGTGTCTCATTATGTATAATAGGATGCTACAGACCCCCATCAGCTGGACTACGGTTGTTAAAACATCTCGAAAACATCCTGGGTTTGGCATCTTCATAGTGTATCATACTAAGGGACTTCAACTTAGACTGGCTCTCCAGTGCATCCACCCCACTTAAAATGTTCTGTGATTCCCCTTGGGTTGTCACAGCTAATAAACGAATCTACTCGTCCTAAGAAGCTCAACCCTAATAACAGTATTCTTGGATATCATTTTAGTTAACAAACCCCATTTATTCTCCCATACTGGCGTCTTTTTCTCTGATATTAGCGACCATTGCTTCATCGCGTGTGTAAGATCCACTCTTAAATCCACAACTGCACCAAAATTCTCCTTTAAAAGGTGCATACGCAACTTTGATCTCCATGGGTATATATCAGACCTAAGAGACTCCATGCGATGGCAGGACTTCTATCTAGCCAAATCCCTGACTACGGCTTATGATATTTTCTCAGAAATTGTGGTAGGGGCTCTCAACAAGTATGCTCCATAGTAAAAGTTCATGCCAGAAACAAATCCTGTCGGTGGTTTACAGAAGACCTGAAAGATGCTTTGCGGAGTAGGGATGTACTCTGGAGAACTGCTAGGAAAACTAATTTAATAAATGATTGGAATTCTTTCCGGAGGGCGAGGAACCTCTGCACCGAAATGGTCAGAGAAGCCAAAGCTAATTTCTACCGCTTCAGCTGGAGAGCTCCTAAGAAATGCCTCCAAATTCTGGAAGACTATCAAAGACATTGAAGGTCACACCACTGTAAATTCCTATCTACTAAATTATTGATCGACAATACTGTCATCTCTGACAGACCGTCTGTCTTCAATGCTCTCAATAATCATTTTGCCACTGCAGGGCTAGCCTTTGACTCCTCTCCCACGAATATCCTCCGCCAACAACTTAGATTGGATACACAAGAAAAACCCATCCCCAGTCCATCCTTCTCTCTGCAGTCTACCTCCCTGAAAGAAGTCGAAGATCTCCTCCTTCAGCTGGACACTAGGAAAAGTGCTGGGGCTGACCTTATTGACCTGAACTTCTTAAAGGTCGGCTACCATGTCCTCACAGTCCCAATTACTCATCTCTTCAACTTATCCGTGTCCCAGGGTGACCTACCGCCCATTTGGAAAAATGCACTTGTGGTCCCTTTGTTTAAGTCAGTAGATCCTAGTGACCTCAATAACTACAGGCTAATCTCCCTACTTCCAATCCTGTCAAAGATGCTGGAGAAAATAGTGAACTCCCAGCTCCGGAAGTACCTGGAATCAGAAAAATTGCTCAACCTGTTACAATCCAGTGTTAGAGCACAGCACAGTACAATCTCTGCTCTAGCCAAGGTGACAAACGACTGGCAGCTTGAATTAGACAAAAAAAAAGTTATCTGCGCAGTTTTCTTGGACCTAAGCAAGCCGTTCGATACCGTTGATCACAGACTGCTTCTGTCGTCCTCTCCAAAACATTGGTTTGGATTCCTATCCCTTAAATGGTTCTCCAACTACCTCTCAGGACGACTTCAGCAAGTAAAGGCAGAAGGGAAAGTTTCTCCACCAAAACCCCTATTGAGGGTGTACCATGTTCCATTCTTGGTCCCTTGTCTTCACCATTTATATTAACAACGAGATGCCCCATCAAAGAAGCACAAATACACCTATTCGTGGATGATACAGTACTCTATGCTAGTAGCCCCACACCTGAAGCGGCCTGTAAAGCCCTTCAAAATGAATTTAATCTGCTGCAACATCATCTTATAAACCAGAAACTGCTCTTAAATGCAAAAAAAAACCAAAGCAATGTTCCTCTCGCCCCTTCAAAATGCAATAAATCCTGCAATTGCTGGGACACTCCCGCAGATCACTACCATTCTAGGTGAGCATTTGGGACTATGTACCAAAGTTCAAGTACCTGGGGGTCTGGTTAGACCATAGACTTACTTTCACAGATCACTTAGAAAAACTGGCAAAGAAAATTAGACAAAGACTTGGTCTGTTCTTTAGGATTAATAATCTCCTCACAAGAGACGCCAAACTGAAACTGGTTCAAACTACCTTTCTTTCCCTATTGGATTACGCAGACTTTCTATATAGTCAGGGACCTGCAGGTACCCTAGCCAAACTCGATAAGCTTTATCACAAAGCCATAAGATTTATCACGGGGTCTTCCATACTCAACCCACCACTGTGCATTGTACACAGCAGTGGGATGGTCATCCCTTGCTTACAGATGGCAAAAAAATGCTGCGGTTTGGACATACAAAGCTATCTCAAATAAACTGCCCCAGTATATCTCTGTTTACCTTTGTGCACTCTGGGGAAGTATGCCCTGAGAAGCACCTCATATACAGTCGTGGCCAAAAATATTGGCGCCCTTGCAGTTTTTTTCTAATAATGCACCATTCCTTCCAGAAAATTGTTGAAATTAAAAAAATATTTTGATATCCACATATGTATTTCTTTGGTTTGCAGTGGAATAAAACACAAAAAGCAGAAAAATTTGCTAAGTCTTAGCTTATTCCACACAGAAATCCTTAAATGGCCTGGACAAAATTATTGCCACCTTTCAGAAGCAGTTAGAAATAATTAGATTTCAAGCAGGTGATTCTCCTTCACTTTGGAATTGAACTCACCTGTGGTGAGTTGCAGGTGCCTGCAATATAAAAATCACTCATTCAACCAGTCTGAACAGAGAAAATGACTCATTCTCCTGTTTTGTGTCATTGTGTGTACCGCAATGTGCATGGAGAAAAGAAAGACAGCCAGAGAATTGTCTGAGGAGGTCAGACAGAAGATTGTAGCCAAGCATGGACAATCTCAAGGCTACAAATCAATCTCCAGAGACCTTGATGTTCCTGTTTCCACCGTACGTAATGTTATCAGGATGTTTAAGGCCCTTGGCACTGTAGCCAACCTCCTTGGACGTGGCCGCCAGAGAAAACTTGATCAAGATTGCAGCACAGGATTGTTCAATGGTGGAGAAAGCACCTCGATCAACTGCCAAACAGATTCAAGCTGACCTTCAGACACAAGGTACGATAGTTTCAACTCCCACCATCCGTCGCCAGCTCAATGAAAGGGGTTATATAGGAGGCCCAGGAGGACCCCACTGCTGAGAGAGAGACATAAGAAAGCCCGACTGAGGTTTGCCAAACACACCTGAACAAGCCAAAATCCTTCTGGGAGAATGTCCTGTGGACAGATGAGACCAAATTAGAGCTTTTGGTAAAGCACATCATCTCTATGTTTACAGAAAACAAAATGAAGCCTTCAAAGAAAAGAACACCTTCCTACAGTCAAACATGGAGGAGGTTCAGTGATGTTTGGTTGGTTGCGTTGCCTCTGGCACTGGGTGCCTTGAACGTGTGCATGGCATCATGAAATCTGGAGATTACCAGGCCATTTGGAGCGCAATGTTGAACCCAGTGTCAGAAAGCTGGGTCTCCGTCAAGGTCATGGGTCTTCCAGCAGGACAATGACCCCAAACACACTTCAAAAAGCACCCAGGAATGGTTCAAGACAAGACGCTGGACTGTTCTGAAGTGGCTAGCAATGAGTCCAGATCTAAATCCCATTGAAAATCTGTGGAGAGATCTGAAAACAGCAGTTGGGAGAAGGCACCTTCAAATCTGGGAGAACTGGAGCAGTTTGCACAAGAAGAGGCCAAACTGCCAGTAGAGAGGTGCAGGAAGCTCATCCATGGCTATAGGAAGCATTGATTGCAGTTATTTTGACCAAAGGCTGTGCTACCAAATATTAAGTCTAGGGTGTCAATAATTTTGTCAATGCCATTTCTTTTCATTTTCTGATTTAAAAGGATATATTAAATTCTGAATCAGAAACAAAGGTTCTGTAATATTAACAGAGAAATAAAGAATTGTGGAGACCAAATACTGTACTGTTGTTAATTTCAACTTATGTTTGGAGGAAATTGTGAGTTATTTGAAAAAGTGCAAGGGTGCCAATATTTTTGGCCACGACTGTATCTACCTTTATGTTTACAAAGCAAAATCTCACATTGGCAGAGCAGCCATCAGCTTTGTGCTCCCTCAACTGTGGAACAAACTGCAAAAAACTTTGAAATTAACTCACCCCGTCAGCCTAGCAGCTTTTAAATCTCTATATCTACATCATAATAAGGAGTCCTGTGCCTGTCTACCCTAAATAGTGACTCCTATAAGTCCAAGTACACTCTAATTACTACTGTTAAAGACTGATCACATCTACGATCGACTCTTCCCTCTCCCCTTTTTCTACCCCCATATCTGTCCCTTCCACATTCCTTTGACCCTGGTTCCAGCTCTAAATTCTCCATACCGTATCACTATATATCTTTTTAGATTAGGTTTTATTTGTGTTCAGTGCACCTGATATGTATATTTCTTTACTTTTATGAAAAATTGTGTCCTACCCAAAACTAGCTGTATCTTCTGTTCCAAACATATACTACTGTCAATGCTACCTGCTGACACTTTGTATATACTGTATTATGGTATCTCACTTTATTTGTATTATTACTATTTTCTTGTGTGTTGCATCCCATGTATATTGTCCCTTGTTCCTTGTTAACAAACCCAGGTCCACCTCGAAAATGAGCTTGCTCAACGGTGATCGCCTGGTTAAATAAATAAAGACTTTGATTGATTGATTGATTGTTAGGAATCTTTGAAGGACCAGTTTTCACAGTGTGTACAGAGCTGCCAGAAGTATGCACAAAAATGTGCTTGCTACCACAGGAACATTTGTAAATGTTAGCAGCAGCTAATTGATTCCATGTGGCCTCAGAGTTCGACAACATGAATATTCATTAAATACAGACCAGGGATCGTATATTTTCAGTCCCCTTGGCAGGCCTGTTGTTCACAGTTACCCATTTGTTTTTGTTTTTCCTGGATAGCTTGATCTCTAGGAATTTTAATTTCTTTGAAAACTTACAGATCTGTGATCTTTTTTTTTTTTTAAAGCCTGACTTTGAGGCATCATTTTGTTTGTGCAGGGAATGGTCTGGGAAGACAATGCCTGTAGACCCCCTCTTAATAAAAAGCATTAAGGTCATCACAGAAGGGGCACTGACATGACCTCAGCCCTGGGCTGGTAAACAAGTGGCCAAGCACTAGACCACAGTGCTACAGTTTGTTCCGATTGCCAGAGGAATGAAAAGGCCGTGGCCAGTTTATTTCAGTGGGAAGAGCTTCTGTTATGTCTGGTCACAGCTAGGTTTAGTATGTATGTATGCAGTTATCATAAAAAGAGACAATCTCTGAGTTTGGAAAAATGCTTCATTACAGAGAGAGAGAAACGTTCAGGCCTTGTTTGTGTATCAGATATTATTATTTATTCAATATTTGAAAGTTACTAACTGCCTATTGGACTGGCCCACCTTGATACCTGGAAATTTCCAGGTGCCTCCCCCCCCAGTTGGGTATCTGGACACCTTCAGAACTCTGAAAATATTTGTATTTATAATCTCTTTTCTAATTAAATGGGGTATCTGTGGCTCTGTAGATAAATGTAAGATGCAAACACAGACCTAGTGTATCAGACTGAAGTGGAACTCTAATATGAGTGTGTTGACCTGGGCCCTTCTCTGTTGATTTTTCAGATGGGCTGTTGTGTTTACTTTCCAGGTGGGTCCCCTGTACCCCAATCCGACCCTTGCCTAAAACGGGAAGATGAGGTAGCACTCAGGTGTTTATCTAAGATAGTTACAAAGTGTTATTTATTTATTTTGTTAGTTATTTACTTAAAACATATTTTCCTAGGTAAATGCTGAGAACCCAGGGCTCGCTTCCAGCTGTGACCGGAGGGGGGGGGAGACTGGGAGATCAAGGGTATAATTACAGAGCACATACATTAACACACTGCATAGTCAAATACATTGTGCAAAATGGACAAAGAACCCCAGCATCCCTGTTGGGGCATGTTATATGAATGGTACAGTGATTTAGGTAGAAAGAATCATCTTATTAGGCATCCTGTACTGACTCTGGTAGCAGTTTACAGTACAGCAGTCCTTCCAGGGCAGCTGGCCAGGGGGCCTACTGACTCCAGTGGTACTTTTCATAAGTCTCAGGATGGGGGGGGTTCTAAAATATATTTTACGTACAGGTGACCAGAGCACTAGCGCCTAATGAAGGGACGATGCTCTGAAACATCACCAGGACTTTTTGATTTGTGGAAATTAAAGAAAGAAGATGATTTGCAGTTGTCAAGAAGCCCTTAATTTAAAATGTTTTAATAATAATAATAATAATAAGTCCTCTAAGGGACTGCCTTACACCCGTCGGCGAAGCAGTAACGTTACAATTCGCACTGACTGGTGTTGGTACAGCCTCAACTCACCGTGGATTTTCTGAGGCTAGAGGCTGGTGGAGGTGTGGCCAGTCAAGCTGTGGGAGTGCTACTGTGGCCGTGTTTGGGGGGGGGGGGGAACGTGTATCCAGTAATGTGCTTGTAGAGAAGTATAGCCAGTTGTATGGGTAGAGCCATTTTTTTCACAGCTACACAAAGTTACTGCACTTCCAAAAGGACCATGTGCCAAATCAGGGCTTTTCAGTCTGTAGCACTGGGGTGGAGGCATTTTACAATTTTCAGCTCTTCACCTCAGAATTGACACTAAAAACTACTTGAGCATCAAAAACAATGCACTGCTTTATATTCCTTGTTGTACAGTAAACGTGATGAAAAAAAAAACTTATCCCACCTTGCACTGTACGAGTTAAACTGTGGAAATATTTATTAATTTAATATTTGCTAACCGGGAAAGGCACATTGAACCAAGGCGCGTTTCCAGGTGTGACCTGGGATAACTAGAACCGCTTTATTCAGGGCCGCTACAACACCTGCAATATGCATTTCGTAGCAGACTCGAGAGTTGGCAGTGAGGCGGCTAGACTGGGGAAGAGCAGTCTTCAGCTGGGAGAAATGTTCCCTGCAGTTACAGCACTACAGTGACCTCCAGTGGAGGGTCAGGGAGCTCCCTACCCTGCATTGGGGATGCTGCATGTGAATGCTCAGCCACGCCGTGGCAGGGACATGGCAAAGGGTAGGGCATCCAACTGGGGGAGAAAGCTTGAGGATGATAAACAATATCATCAACAGTATGGTCATTGGCACTCTGGGGCCTCGCTCCATGATGACCCCTGTCAGGGGGATGACGGAGATTGCAGCTGATGGGGCTTGGAGTTCACTGGGAGAAGTCCCGGACTCGAAGTGCAGGCAGACCGATACTAGGGGACAAATATTTCTATGAAGAGAACCACTTTAGCGCTCAGATCAATTGCTACCAAGGTCTACAGAAAATTATTGCCTGAGAAAGTAGTTGGCGGTTAAAACAGTCAAAAATTGCTTCTTTGGTTACACCTCCTACTACTGTTAATAGCAGCAGTGGCAGCTGTCATCACAGCCCACCCACAGTGTACACACAGTGGGCTGCAGTTGGAGTTTGGCAAGCGGGAATCCCCGAGTTTCCATTCGCACAAACCAAGAGTGGTTATGCACAGATTGCTGAGTAGGTTTCCAGGTATTGGAGCTGCACAGATATTCTTGTTACTAAAATGCCTCTTTGGTCACTTGAATTTCAGACTGATTCATCTTCTGTTAAAGTCGATTGCAGTAAATTATTTTCCCATGAAAACTGAAATTTGAAGAAGGTTTGGAGTCTATTGGATGAGCTCTCTTTGTTTAGTTTTAGTTTAGTTTATTAGTCTAGGAATTAATACCTTTGAGCCAGGGCTCTTTTACAAAGGTTCCACGTCACAAAGAACATTTAACAAAGTGCGATACACATTACAGGTAAAACCAGACAGGAAAGTTACATCATAAATTTGCTATTAACAGTTGAAGGCAGTGACGTTTTTAAGTTTCATAGAAAAACAAGCTATAACAGGTTCAAGCGGTGAACAATTTTAGGGGTTAAGGAAACTTCCAGAGAGGGTGATCATTAGGCGCCAAAGGAGGCTAGAGAGGAGCGAAAGGTGGTGGCGGGAGAGTAAGAGAGAGGGGACAGGAAAAAAGGGGGGGGAGTGAGTTTGGGTGGGAGACAGGAAGTAGTAGAGGTACCAGAGGGTTCATTAGTCAGGGAGGAAGAGGCCTCAGATGTGAGGATGGACATGAGGAGTAGTAGTCTTTATCTAGCGCAGTCACAGTTGCTAGTGGTGGTGAGGTGGGCATAGAGCATGGATTTGAAAGCTTCAAGTGAGGTTGAGGATAGAGTAGGTGGACTAACATTCCCTTTG